>OZ035962.1:93566783-94816783 GCA_964034945.1 Chrysopilus asiliformis
TTACCCATTCTAACTTCTTAAGCCCCAAGGGAGACACTATTCTCATAGAGTTTTCACCAGAAATTTCACGCAGCAATTCCTCATGGAGCTCTTGAGCGGCTCGTCTGGCTTTTCGTGGCGATAAGTAGCCCTGATATGCAAACTCTTTTTACTAACACGAACATAGACGTAAGGACGTTTCTAGGTAGGGTAAAAGCTAGTGTTTGAAAAATGTTGAAAAACCTTAAAAATTCCGTAAAAAAATTGAATAAACTTTTATGCCCATAAAATATAAGTTTGCGTTGATTTTACAAAGTAACGGAACTTTTTATTATATTAGCATCATCAACATTCAGAGGTATCTAAACCAGAGATGTGTCACAGTTACGTCAACGACATATCAATTCTGAAAGGCTACACACACAGAAATACGAGGTCCTTTTTATACTCTATATAATTTATCATGTAGGAGTATATTAGATTTAGTGTACTGTTTTTAACGCATCGAACTAATCATCGGACACAGAAATGAACTACACCAGGTTGTTAGGGATGACAAAAGATTTTGATTTCCGCATGACCGTCTGTTTGTCTGTCTCTCTGTCTGTCTCTCTGTCTGTCTGTCTGTCTGTCTGTCTGTCTGTCTGTCTGTCTGTCTGTCTCTCTGTATGTCTGTCTGTCTGTCTATCTGTCTGTCTGTCTGTCTGTCTGTCCTCGAACACCATAAGTTTTGACAGGCTTGAGCTAGACATTTGAAATTTTGTATAGTTGTGTTTCTCGAAAATGGGTGTTCCTGAACGTGCAAAATCCGACCATTTCTTTTCCTCACCCGCATACAAGGGGAACCGTTTTTTACCATTTTCTCGAAAACGGTAAGTCATATTGAAAAATTTATAAAGATAAAATGTGTTTAGAAAAGGATTTTACATGACTGATCCATACATAACTTGTCAATTGGACCACTGGTTCCCAACTCTCCCACATAAATCGGATACTTTATTTCTGTTTTCTCGAAAACTGTGCAAAAAATCCTGATTGTTGAGCTGTTTGTAAACATCCGGCGACGTACTACACTATTATAAAATTGCTGTAAAACTGGAATACTGTATAGAAAAAGGACACTCCACCCTATATGTAACTTTTGCTCCTACTTGTGTTTTACATAATATAATTTCGGTTTAGAATTAATTGTGTATGGATATATTTTTTTATATATGCATAGGTACGTGTACAGGTGAAACGCACCCAGTTCTTGTCCATAAAATAAAATTTAGTAGCACTATTGCTGGTGCGGCTTCTTGGCACACGTGAACTGAATAACCTTACAAGTTGCTCGTCCAGGCGATATGAATAAAGCGAACGAATGTGTCCCGGACAGGTCGAGGACACACCCTGACAGATACGGAGCAGATAGAATCCCGCAGAATGATACCCACAACGCAACGGTTAAAAGTCTATAGCTAAAGGGACGGTTATTTGAATATATGATCATGTGGGTCATTTAATGTGCGTATATCAGTTCGTTTATTGCTATTTTTACCAAGCAAATATGAAAACACGTTCTAAATGGCTACATACGAGTAACTATATCAAATAGATAAATAGATAGATACAAGATGCTTTTTACACAATTGTGGCGAAAATATAACCGTCGCATATACGAGCTGAGTATCATGAGTGATGAGCTGGTGGACAGAGGTAATGGGGTGTATCTATCAAAGGGTTACGTCCGCCATGGCGTGCCACCGATTTTGTCATACATCAATAAGTTGGATTCTTAATTCATTTGATAACCAACGGGTTCTTCTTTTCCTCATTCCGACCAAGGTGATATGTAATACCTGGGCTCCTAGAACTCCACCTGTCTCACCAGCGAATACATAAGGGATGAAGTGAGGTGGGGTTTTTTTCTCTATTCTTCCTCATATTCGAAATTTTGTAAAGAAAACGTAAACGGAGGTGCCAACGTATACTAAAGGTTACTATGAGTCTACTACCGTTTCACATCTTAAATGCCAACAAAGGGTGTTGCTCTATTTACCAACATTTACACAGGGTGTTCTGTGTTTACCGTTTTATCGATCTGTCCGGCATCCACCAAATAATAAAAGCCACACAAGTCTGCACCCTGAAAATGCTAAAAAGAATAACACTGAAAATGAAAACATTAACCAGTATAGAAGCAAAATATGAAAAATTCTGATATGAAAATTGAGAATATGCTATTATATGAATACTTGCTAAGCAAGCACGATGTTGGATATTTGAGTTCTTTACTAAAATGTTGAACTATGAAGGTAGTTACCAACCACGATATGATGTTAAATTCCACGAATGTGAAGAACATATCCGAAACAGTATTCGAAAAACACCTGAAAATTTTCAATACCTACGAATGAAGCTGAGGAACAGGTGAGAAATTGTGAAATGGAACAGTTGAGTACATAGTAATTGAGACAGATATTGGGTGAATTTCGTTGAATAAAAAACCGCATCACATATGGACAAATATTTGAATAATATAAATTTTTTTAGTTCAATTCGACATTATGGAATATTTGTCGGGGAGCAAGTAGAAATGATTATATGATGACATGGAAAAATTTCATCATTTTAAGGACAACGAAAAACGATTTTTTATCGTTAAAATCACGATATTTCAAAACCATCACATGTTTGCAATAAAAAATAAAATATGAAATGGGCCGCAGTCGAAATTTTTGGTGTGTCCAGGTCAATGGTGATCTTTAAATTGATAGCATCATAATTGCAAGTAAAGGATTACTTTTAAATTACTGAGCATCGAATACAGGGTGGCCAGACGTCCTTTTTTCAAGGACAAATCCTCTATTTGAGAAAATAAATTCTTTTATTCCACTATGGTCAAAAAACCACTATCTGTCCTCTTTTTTAGACTTTTAAAGTCACTTTTTCAAAAAGTGTGATTGAGCTTCTCGACCATTAAGATCAAAGCTTTCAACGATTGCGATTACGATTGAGAGTTTAGGCTCCCTTCTAATTTCAATCGGCCGATTGGCAATTGTAGCTGCTATCAGCGCTCGGTAGGCTGATTTCTGTGCTTTGAATGACTGTGTTTACATTGGGATTCACTTTGAGGCGGCACGTCTTTCGTCATTTTTCTGCCGTGTGCACACGGTTCGCTTCATCTGGATTCACTAAACCGGTTTCATCAACAAAACCAAAGACACGGGTTTCAACGACCAGACTCAAAAACCGGTTTGCGACCGATAATTTTAAGTGAATCTAAACTTCGTTCGCTCTTTTTGGTTTCCCTCCCCACTGCGTCCCTCACCCTCACTTGGCCGGAGCGAAAGACGTGCCGCCTCAAAATGAGTCCTAATGTAAACACAGTCAATGTGATGTTTGTTGAGGTTTTATTAAATAGCTTCAGTTAAATGGTTGTTGGAAAGGATGACACAAAAAAAGCCACAGAAAATTAAATCCTGGACTGAGGAAATGGAGTAGAAGCAATCGCAAACAACTGCCATTTACGAGAAACACAACTATACAAAATTTCATATGCCTAGCTCAATCCTTTTAAAAGTTACGGTGACAGACAGACATCCGGACGGACTTGTGGAAATCATTTTCATGAAGTATCTGACTATTAGCCGCAAAGGTTTAAGGAGAGTATAAATAGACATCTCCTTTTAGCCTTCCGACCGTCCTGAGCTGTGGTTTGGCTTTAGAGGATTTACCCCTTAAGCTCTGGCTGAACTATAAAAAGAAAACCCTTCTCCAAAAAGCCGGTCCGGGTATCTACATATCTCGCTTGTATCTCGAATCTGTCTAATCATTCGATTCATCAAAAATCTATCGGACCCAGTCTAAGTACTCTAAAGGCCCAACTATGATAGACATAAGAACGCATATGTAAATGTCAAATTCCCAACGAATGTTGACATACATAGCTGTCAACATAAAACCTAACCATAATAGGCATAGACTGACATAAGTAAAGTCAAATTCTTCTCAATAGTAATTGACAAAGTTGAAAGAAAAAATGAGTGAATTGAAAAAAATTAAAGAAATATTTGAAATTGTGAAGTGCTTAAAAGAATTAAGTGACCTGAAAGATGAACTAGATGGAAACGGCAGAAAGAAGCGTTCATGTGACGTACGAGAAATCAATCGCGACAGGAAAACGCACGGACACTACGTAGTCACCTTCTTAAAAATAAAAAGGCTTGATCCGGATCAATTTTTTATTCATACGAGAATGACCACAAATGTCTTTGACTATCTGTTGTCCTGCTTGAGTCCCTTTTTGGAAAAATTTTAGGTTATGTTCACTATTTACATATGCCAGTTCCATTTGTATCGAATTATTCATGCTTAACGAATGTTTGAAAGTGGCAACACTCTTGACACATGTCTATTGTGGGTATTAACACTGACTTTCTTATTCTGGAAATGACATATGCAGCTACATATGCGTTCTTATGTCTATCATAGTTGGGCCTTAAGACTACTACCGAAATGACTTTTGTGATTTCAGTTTGACTTTTGTTCAACAAAGTTTTACATCTGTATTTTCAATATAGCGACCGAATAGAGTTAATAACATAATTAAGCAATTTTACAACTTTTCCTCAGATTAAAAAAAAATCTCGATATTAAACAAAAATAATCATCATTAAAAAATGTTCTTTTAAACTTCAAAATGATAATGATGAACTTGTTTATTAATAAGTTAACAAAATAAATCGAATCGTAATCTCAACGAAGGCATAATTCATGAGATCAAAGTGCACCACATGGTATTCAAATCAAGCGTTAAGCTAATCAGAAATTTTAAAGAATTAAAACCAAAAAAAAATATATTACCAATACTACCAGGAAATGCAAAACTATTTAACTGAACTGTTGAGACATTCATTAAATGTACTTGGAAAGCAAAGACTTGGACTATAAGTAATGTGAGGGCTTCTAGATGTGCATACAAAATTCAATTCCTTATCATGTTTTCGTTTCGTTTCCCGTTGATATGTGCATATTCAAATAAAATTTTGACATTTGAACCTAACCCCAAAGACCGCAAAAGTTAAACATTTTCGATTCTGTTTAGTTCTACAGTCTTACAATTCTTTTCTTTGCTTAATGTGAATGGTTCATCGAAAAATTAAACCATAATCAATATTTATGAGTTCCAGTTTTGAACAAAAACATTTTAAATATTTACTTTAAAGTGTAAGCATAGTCATACAAAATTGTTTAACGGATGCGTATCTATTAAGGATCCATTTTGTAAAAAAAAACCCCTAGGCAGGGGTTATTTTTGTAATCACGTTTTAAAATATCCGACGAAATTTTCAAAAAATGTACCGTCACTCACTAGGCATTACTGGAAATTATTTCGGATATATACCTAAATAAATTTTCAAGTAGTGTTGTTATACCACAAAATAAGGAGATATTGTTTATTTATTTCAAGTATTTTGATATTTATTTCTGGTAGAAAATGTTTTTATTTTCTTCTATCGATAATCTTTGACCGCATTCGTCCGTTTCCTATCGAAAACGTTATATGCTGGCAGGAATGTTTGCGGTGTGGCCGATTTTTATATAAGAAACTCTAATTAAGCGTCGTCAGTTGGTTTTCTATATATATATTTTTTATTTATTCATTTTTTCCATCGTTTTTTATGTCAGTGATTATGAATTACGATAAGGAATTAACTTAAACTGTGGGATAATTTGGTTTTAAGTCACTCAAACCAAAATAACCGCTGATAAATTTAGTTGCATTACGATTTCTGATAAAGTTTTACAAGTATGTTTAAAAAATAGTTTAAATATATAAGTATTATTTTTTGTGTTATATTTGGATAAAACTTTAGACTGCATAAAAAATGTTTGCTATTTTTTTACTTTAATTAGTTATAAAATTATACCTACAGAATGATTTTCCAGCCAGTTATTTTTCGTTAAGTCTGCAATGTACATGAAGACCAAAAAAATATGTGAAAAATCGGCCGAGGCGTTTCAGACTTTTTTCTTACTAGTAATCCACACCTGCCATGAATGCCGTCACTGTCGCTGTTACGTCTGATGTTACGTATAGTGAAGATTGAAATGTCAGCTGTTACGACAGAAAAGTCTGACAGTTTTTGCTGACATCTTTGCTAACAGAAATGGTGACGGAAATGGAATTTAAGATGGCGGACAGGGTTGGGACTTGAGGATGTGTAAAAGGTACAATTTTTGCCCAAAAAGGGTACTAGATTGAGATAATGTGGTACTAGATTTTTTTTAACTATCGTACAACCAAAATCGTTTTTTATGCTTATTACATAAGAATCAAGAAAAATCTAAATCTCGTAGTTTTAGAAAAAAAATCCTTAACCCATATGGATTGACTTTTGCGCTGTAAATATAACCGTTCTCCAATAAAAATGGTCTAGATGTATTTGTTTTAAATTTTCGCTTTTATTTCAACTTTAAATTTTTCTATAAACTCCATCTAAAAACTTAAATTTCGAGAAGTATTTTGAGATATTGCTATAAAAATCATATTTCCATGGTCTACGATTGATTTTCATATCTCCCTTAATCATACGAATTAATTAAAGAGTTGTGGCGGGATCATTTAAAAAGGTAGGGGAAACTGGGGTATTCTGGACCACGGGGAATTGCGGACCAGCGTCATTTTGTTTCCCCTAGTAGTGGTTGGTAGCTGCAAATAACTGTAATCAGTTTGCCTCATGTTAAGCTAATTTTCCTAACAGTACTCGACTTGTGTATACGCACTATCACCTCGCTTCGATAGCAAATAGAAAAGTGATACTTCGAAATTTTTTTTTTCACTTTGTGTTTCGCTTACATTTAACCACATTTTTCGAGAATCAACTCAAGTAAATATATTGATAATATTCACGGAGCCTTAAGCATTCGACACTGACAAAAAATTTTGCATGAAGTTTGCATTGTGTTACTAATAGCTGCCATATTGTAAAAAAGAGCGTTCGGGGAATTGTGGACCACTTTTGTCGGGGAATTATGGACCACTCAATTCTTGACATTTGACAAGCAAACTTCGTGTATTTGATGCATATAAGTGTTTTTTCATGCAAAAACACAGCATTAGATTTTCGGCAATCATACTAATACATATATACAAATGAGTTGGTGTCTGTCTGTCTGTCTGTCTGTCTGTTCCTCTTTCACGCAAAAACGGCTGAACCGATTGACTTGAAATTTGGCCTGAGTGTCTGTGGTAGTTCTGGTTCCAACATAGGCTTACGGAAAAGTAGCGCGACGGGTGGGGGGAGTAAGGGGAGGGGGTAAAGTGATTTCGAAACTTAGTTTTCCCTCTATGTTACTCTTTCGCGGGGAAACTACTGAACCGATTGGCCTGAAATTTCGCATAGATGTTCGTCGTGGGTCCAGCCCCAACATAGACCCATTAAAAAGTTTTTAAGTTCTTTCCGGTTTTCTTCGTATTCTAAAATTTAGACAAAAAGCTTAACCCGGCAACGACGGGTATACAAGCTAGTTTCTAAATCGGCCGTTTTGACATCGCCAGAGGAAGTAAATGACCTTCGTGAGAAGGCTGATATGAAGCGAAAGAGATTGGAGAGAAAAGGTGATAAACCATAATCGAAAAAGCAAAAAGATCGTGTCAAATCGAAGACATCACAGAAGAAACAACCATCTTTAACCTATTGTGAGGTGGAAGAATACATCGATTTCTGCATAATTTGTAAGAAAAATATGCCAAAAAAATGAACCGCCGAAATACCATCCATTGCAACGTGTGCGATCGAGGTGTACACTTGAAATGCGCCGAAATGACTGCCAGTTACTGGACTTGCAAACATTGCATTTCGCACTGATTTTCATTATAATTTTTCACTTAATTTCACTTTAATAAATATATGAATTAAAAAAAAAGGTTTTTCTATCACATTTTTCCATTTTTAATCGATTTACAAAGTGGTCCACAATACCCCGAGATTTTTCAAAATCGCAAAAACGCCATTTTTGCGCCAACTGATAAAACTTGTATAATTTAATACAATTTGACCGAACTGCTGTGACCCAAAGAAAGGTTTTTTATCGTACTACAAATTCAAGCTTTGAAATTTTCAGAAAAAGTTATTTTTTTGCGAGTTTTTAGCCAAAATGAAAATGCGGTCCAGAATACCCCACCTCCCCCTACTTTTTTTTCTAATACATAGAAAAGTGATGGCTTTTTAAAGGGAGCTATAAATTCAGTTAAAATCATATTTTATATAAACCATGAAAAGGTACCAGATTCATGGGCTGTGGTACTAGAGTACTAAATGAGTCAAAAAGGTACTAGATCTAGTACATAGGTACTAAAGTCCCAACCCTGATGGCGGATTCTAATTTTTCACGAGACGCTCCGTTCTATAAACGAATGCTGTTTAAAAGTAATTTTTACAAAGAAATGATTTGAAAAAGGCATCGTAGGAGCAGCTGGAGGTCGAATTTCATTTTAGTGCGGAAATTTTAAAGAAAAAAGTGAAATCACTCATATTTACTACTCTCAGTTGTTTACTGCTCAACGCATTTCTGGAACTGAAACGTCATGCCAGAATCAGCACCCCACCTACGTCGCAACAGAATTTTCTAATGACATTTATGTTAACAGTCCTGTCAACGTTTCCGGCGTCTGGATGGCGTGTTATCAAGCTTGAATATGAACCTAAAGCTATTAGATATACAGATATGTTTTCTATATTCAGGACTGTAACTAACCATAATTTAATCCCCCACCAAGAACCTTTCTTAAAAATTTTGAGATATGCATAGTCCCGTCAACTCTTTTTTGATCAGAAAAAAGATATTTCATTACCAAAAAAACTGATAAAAAAATATATTCGAACCAAAAAAAGAATACTAAAAAAGTAGATGGATCGCAATTTTTCACAGAGGATGCAGCTGAGTTTTGATAAAATTATAAAAATCCATGCAAATGTATTTCAAATTGATTTTCACAGTCAAAATGGATTGCAACGTCGAAACCTGGAGAGCAAAGCTCTCCTGTTTCCAAATTTTCTTCGCTTTGAAAATACCAATTTAATCTGGAAAGCAAATAACAAACATAATAATTTTATGAACCCCGCTTGCTGCGTTTGTTTTAAGATTTGATATTTATGAAGATTTGATATGTTTGAAGCATAGATATACTAGATCGCTCGATTTGCTGTCTCAAATGGTCCCATTTCAATACAGTTCAGTGAATCAAAACGAGTCAAGTAAGAGCAAGATAACCGTATGAAAATAAATATAGTCCTCTCGTTTAAACCGTGAGCTGTCAAAGGAAAATAGACTTTCGGAATGATGTTGGCGCCTAAAGTTATTTCTTTGCGCCTAAAGTTAGTCTCAAACTTGTGAAATTTGAATTTCGCGGCAAACTAAATTTGAATTTCGCGACCTTATACAGTTCAGTGGATGCGTTCAAGTACGATAAAGAGGGAAATACTTTTGGGACCATTTTTCAGCAGAGCTTTGTATGGTGACAGTTGTTCTATGTTATATAGTTCTGTGGTTTGAAGATTCCCACCCAGCGTTCATCAGTCGACAAGTTTTTAGAAGTCGTTCGTTTCGTAGCGTATAACGTTGACTGCTAGCGGTTGTAGTTGTTTCTTTGAAATACTTTTTTTCGAGCTACAAAAAAGGACCGAAACATCACCAAATAATGGAGTCAAATCAAAAAGGAAAAACAGTTGATACAAAACTAGGATTTTCGTAAAACTCATTCACAAAAAATTTGTCTTTGGGAGCGCCACTGGTCCTCCTTACAGGCATTGTAATGTCTTATCTGTATTTTTTCTCTCTTCTCTCATTTCTAGAGGGCACGATTCAAAAATTCCGCTCTATCGGTCAAGTAGTTTTGAGATTAGAGCTCTTTGAAGTAAATCTTATTTTACTAAATTTTTTCATTTAATTTTTATTAAAGATTTTCTTAAAAGCTCCGAATGAGACTCAAATTTTCTTATTGTCTTAAAGTTCGTTATGCAATAAAATCAAATGCATATTCCTTGTTAACAACTCTTAGTCGTTAGTTTCAATCAATAACAAGAAAATGCTAAAAAAATAAATTTACGGATTTAGTTTAATCAAATATTAAAGCTATCGAGTATAATTGGCTACTAATAATATTGATGGAATAATCTCAAGCGTGTAACATTTAAACAATTTGACCTGTCGTAAAAAACTAACAAATACTCCAAACCGAGACAGGCCACAATCTTCTCAATGTATCCGTCATTTAAATACCTTTAATTACATAATTGTAGGACAAATACACACTCATAATCATAATTATGCTTAAACGATGGTTACTGAGCATACATTTTATGAATTTTATGGAAACCAAGGGGTTAGCGGGGAGAATCTACGTTATTTTATGCATTAGCACTTAAGTTTCATATATAGTCAAATGCGTTGAAATAGGTTTCATCGTTAAAATCGTTTCGAAACTGAAAACTTCAAGTGAAACTGCGATAATGGCCTAGGTAAGTTTTCAGGTGGGTACTTAACAATCAGGTGTACATGCAAACGCATAATAAACGTTCATGTATAAAGAGAAAATGGGAAATTTTCTAGGTTATAAGTAACTGTTATAACCACATTGAAAATCGTAAAAAAATGCTATTTTCAATGGAGTTCCGCAATATTCCCTGGCCAGACCACAGGACTAATCCACCCGAAACATTTAAACCAATACTTAGTTTCGGTATATATCTAAAGAATATCTAAAGGTTTCGTATAATAGTTTACCCGAAGTACATTCGCTATTAAATAAACACAAAAGTACAATAAACGTAATTTACATTCGTTATTTAGTCCATCATGCCCTTTTTCAGTTTTATGTTTCTGGCTGACGACATTTTCGCCACCGAAAAGCCATTTGAAGAGGTTGCAACGCCATCCGGAAGTAGTTGCAGTTAATTTATCGTGAGAATAAAATTTTAACAGCGCATTGCCGTACACGGTGACAAGTTTACCATTTGACTGCCGGGAATTTCTATGTAAACGGGTGCCAGCCATATCTGGGAAATGAATGGACAATTTTGTATTTTCGACGTTTGATATTTTGAATTTTCCATTCCCCATACAACAAAAGTCACCAAAGGAAAGTTTTCTTTTACTCCCTTTTCTCTGAGATTTTTATACTCTACTAGTTTGTATATCCGTCGTTCCCAGGTTAAAGTTTTTTGTAAAGTTTTAGAATACAAAAAAAAAGTTAAACTCTTAAAAACTTTTGAGAAAAATTTAATCCTTGCAGGACTTTCCGGTTCGAATTAGTATAATACCAGATTCGTGACCAGCGATCTCAATTGCAATTTTTCCCGGGAAAAACGGAAAAGGATATTCAGGTTATCCTTACAGGACCTTCTAATTCAAGCTTTGAATTTCTAACACCGGATTTGTGATCAGCGACCTCGAAAACCCCCTAAAGCGAATTTTCGCGGGAAAAATGGGGAAAAGGATATTTTCGTTATCCTTACAGACACTTCTTAAACACCCAAACCCTCTTTACCCCCTGTTTATCCCCTTAGCGGTAAAATTTCGAAAAACCCCGCCTTAGTGAGTCAATCAGTCAGGTTAGATTCAACATAACGTTTGTAACGTATCGAACCAATCCTTGTATACATAAATGAACTACACCAGGGTGTTTGGTATGACAAAAGATTTTGATTTTCGCATGTCCGTCCGTTGGTCCGTCTGTCCATCTGTCTGTCCGTGAACACCATAACTTTCAACAAGATTGAGCTAGAGACGTGAAATTTTGTATAGTTACATTTCTCGTAAATGGCTAGGCTAAGTTCTTGAATGGACAAAATCAGACCATTTCTAAAACACAATTTTTACGGTTTAGCTGTGCAAACTTCTAACAAATAGACCTGTATTTAAAAATATAAAAAAAGTATGAATCGGGCTGTAACTATAAATTTTTAGCCACTCCAAAAAAATGTTCTGAGCCACCTAATTCAATTTTTGTTTAGAAAACTAAACACTTAAAGAAATTCTTTTCGAGGACCAATCTTTTTTCGAAGAACTTCAAAACCTCGGGTTTTGCATTCCCCAATTACGAGGCTGGACATGAAAAAATTGGCGAATGTTAGTTCGGTCCATAAAATACGTCACGCTAATTTTCGGCTTGTCGTACCACCTCCCCCTCCTCCTCTCGTCCTTTTCGCGCATTTTGTGCACGAACTTTAGTACCACTGTCACACTACCGCCGACCGCCCTCCTGCCACCCCCTCAAAGTATGACGTTTTTGTTAGACAGCTCTTAAGTAAATGAAGTTTTAGTGTTTTTTAATTTTTTTTACTTATAAAATATCGATTTTACAATATTTTAAAAATAGTTCATCGAGTCGAAAATCTTTCACTAAACAAAAGTACTTATCTATGAGTGCTGTGAGACTAGATATGTTATCTATATTATTTAAAAAAATCATGAATTAAAAAAATCAAATTCTGAAATTAGGTAGTTGGGAAAAAAAAGATTTCTTTCAGCAGAAACCCAGCCTAAAACTTTTTCAATTGTATGAAAATAATAATGATAAAAGCCTACAATCATTAAACTTATCCCTAACAAATGTGAAGTAAACTATTCTAGGCGTCAACGAAGGATTAATTAAGAATTTCTCAAACGTGATATATTAATTTATTTACTTGTTGTCACATCAGTTTCATTGGGACTGTTGAATTGTATCCCCTTTGAGTAAAACTCACCAGTATTTTTTTTTTTTTTTTTGGTAGCCTGAAACTGAGCCAAATCAATTAAGTGGTAAAAAGAAAGTGTAGCCTAGGATAGCCGCCCACTGCGTTTATGGCCGACATTATCCAAGTTGAAATTTATCCCAGGACGCAATGCTCAAATTAGCTAATTAAAAACTGGGACATTTTTAACGTTTCATTTAATTATAATAATTGAAACCGAGGGCCACCGGTGCACACCCAAAGAGTACTTTATGCCGATCCACATTCAAACATACTTGCCTTGAGTGTATCTACATTAGTAAATATAGTTTTAGCAGTTCGAGAAGAAAAAAACACAAAATATTAGCTAGAAACACAAAGTGTAATAATATAATAATAATAACACAACAATAATAACATTAAAAAGGTACAATGGGAAAAACAACAACGAAGACAGAAAAAATCGTGAACAGAAAAACCAACAAAGTACCAGCAAATTGCCACACAACATGAGGCTTCTCATGTGAATTTCTCATCTCCTTCATCCCCTAACATTTAGGTGTTTTACATTGTGTGGGTGTGTGTGTTTGATTGTAACGGGTTTACTTGAACGCCATAAACCTTTGTTAACAAACTGGGGAAATGCTGAAAAGGACTCACGTTGTACTTCCACCCGGAAAAATTGTCCCGGCATTGGGAACACACCCTGTCTGTTCTATGTTCTCAAGGATTCCATTCGCGGGGCTCCAACTTCCCACGACCATCGAAATTCAGGTGAAAATATTCCTTACTTTGGGGAGGATTTGAAAAACTAGGTACGGGTTTGATCGTCCAAATCGCAAAACTTCCAAAGAAATTTAGTCATTCGGCGCACACCTACACAATTGAGCATATAACGTGATATTTTCCAAGTCAATGCTAAACATCACACATTTTCATAATTTTAACGAGATTATATTTTACCTGCACCCTACGCGATCCCATACCATCCTATAATTAACAACGCTGTCAAAAGCATTTCTAAAAAACTACGATAAAGTGCCCTATTTCTGACATATGTAATTTTTGTTTTCATAAATTAGAAAATTTGTTTTGAAGTTAGATAACTTTTTAAAAGCTTATGTTTAAAATTATATATTTTTTAATACGAAAATCCAAATTAATTTAGTTCTAAAAGTCTTCAAGTTATACGGAAAATTATTTTTGAAATGTTAGTAATTTAATATAACCCCCTAGGAAAATCGGTGCCTTTGACATTTCAGTATCCTATAAGTTTCTTGATTTTGTAATTACAATACAGGGTATTTTCAGAAGTGGATGTAGACAATTTGAGGATCTTCGTTGTTCAACGACTTTTGGATCATATTGCAACTCAGGGCTTTGAAAATGTTCGTGTCTACTATGTAAAATATCTAAATTAGCAGAACAAATCCTGAACTTGTCATAGAAAAAATAAGGACTTTCCCGTATATAATATCCATTTTGTTTAAGCCTACAAGTACATTACAACTTTTTTCCCTAGAATAATTGTTATCATGGCATCCCGCCTGGACTGCGGGGGTGTTGAACTCAATGTTTCCATTTGAGGTTTTCTTAAGGGTGGAATGACATCTACTGTGTCTACGAATGGCGACTGCGCGAAATTTTTGCAGGCGCCGTGGTGACGATAGACCGGTCAATAAAAATATGACGTGAACAGGGTGTGTTTCCCCATTATGTATCTCTCAATGTCCAATATTCACCCCAATGGCTCCCACTTAAAGTTCAATTGGTTGCTGTTGACATTGTGATGAGTGAAAGGGGAACGAAAATTGGTGGTGAGTTTTGCGGTAAAGGAATTCGCTGCGGTTTTCGATTTTTTTTTTCATTACATTTGCTGGGGTGTGTTTTGAACTTGGGAAAGTCGAGTTCTGGGAATTTTCAAAGTGCCTCAAGTTATAATCCTGTATGGCAAATTCAATGCTACCAGTAGTAATTGAAAAATAAGAATTTTAATCGAAAAAAGTTGAATGTTAAAAAAAAACACGCCATCTTTTTTTTCATCAGTTGTGAAGGGATGCTGAAGGTGGACCAAGTAACGCTCCACCCTTTGATTAAACACAAAATTCGTACCGGCGCAGTGATGCTGGATTTCATCTAAAAATAAAAACACATCTGAGTAGAAGTTTATCAGCATCACATGAAATTCGCCTGGATACACGCCACCATTAAAACCACCATTAATTTTGAATTTCGCATAGTAACAAAAATGGCTGTCCACAAAATACAACTTTTCGTTCATTCTCAAACGATTTCTGTCGACTCTTACATTTTATTGATTGATAGGCGAAACGAAAACACTTCTATAATATTTTCAAAAGAGTCTTCATATATAGAGCATTTATGCAGTTAATCTTATGACAAGCGATAACCTTATGATAACCAAAAGGAGGCAATTTTTCATGAACCTATGGCGTCTGGTGATTTTCTGTCCCTAAAAATAGCTAAAACTTAACCAATAACGGCTAAAAAATTTCCACTTGAAAAGCAACTTGCTTTGATTATTTTTGTGGCTTATCAGACAGAGGTTATCTAAGGGCAAGTTTAGCGCGTCAATTGATTGACTAAATTTTATATAAAGTTCAGAAATTCCTTTGATCTGCTCGTTAATTTGAAACAGCATATTTTGTAATTAAATCAAACTAATACAGTTTTTGCTTGTTAATATTTTTCAAATCAGCGGAAACTAGGCTACCATTGATAAAATGTGAAAAATGGTTTTTTTTCTAATGTTTATGATTTATAAATGACGAGTAAGATCAATAGTGAATGATGTTTCATGGATTTATTCTAGAAGACTCGCTTAGAGTATTCAAAATCAAAAGACATATTTTAAAACAAACATTGAAACGTCCAGAACTACTTCACGACATTGTAAAAAAAAAACATTAATAAAATTATACCATTTGTGGTATGCGTCACAAAAATTCAAAAATATTTGTGACATACACTCAAAAAAATAACAAAAACTTTGTTCCAAAAACGACCGAAATTCGAAAATGGTTTTTAATCAAAAACAAAATTTTTAAAACTACACAGATTTTTTTCTGTTTTATTTTCACAAAAAGCACATTTAAAATATTATACAACGAGTTGGCAAAAGATAAAGCTAGAACCTGAATCGTACGTCGATGCGTCCGTCATGCGTCCGTCCGGTAGACAGTTTTATGCGGTGACAGTTGGGTACGGCAACGAATCACTTCTTCTTCTCTTTTTTTGCACTTCTTCTATTAGTTTATCGTCGAAACAATAGGTCTGTACGATATAAGTCCTGGACTTACTCCGAATATTTTCACTTTACTCCACAAAATGGCGGATTTTCTTACTCTGAATTTGTTTTTATCGAACGACTTGGAGTAAGTTCAGAGTAAGTCACGTTTGAACCGTCGTTTAATATATTAAA
Organism: Chrysopilus asiliformis; assembly: GCA_964034945.1. Lineage (NCBI taxonomy): Eukaryota > Metazoa > Arthropoda > Insecta > Diptera > Rhagionidae > Chrysopilus > Chrysopilus asiliformis. The sequence continues at coordinate 93,582,909 of OZ035962.1, forward strand.
TGTATTTCATGAAACCTGTTTTGTAAACTTACGCTCAACTTGGTATACTCGAAATTCTCCGTCATGATTTTCAACATATAAATTTTCATAATTACACATTTCATAAATTTTTCTTGACTTCCAAACACTGTAAAAGAGAGGTTATGTCTGACAAATATCAGCTGTCAAAAGTTTACTCCAGCTAAAAGCAAGAGTAAGTCCATGACTGAAAAGATGAGTCCTGGACTTACACTTTTCTGTTCGATATGTTTTCGGAGTAAGTCCAGGACTCATATCGAACAGAAAAGAGTAAAAATTTTTACTCCGAGTAAGTCCAGGACTCATATCGAACAGACCTAATTACTTTCAATTTGTTCCATACTTAAATTGCTTAAATCGTAACCAAACTTTTTTTGCGAAATGACATTTCCGTGCGTTGCCGCATGTAAAAGTAGAAAGTCGACCTACTCTATGCGGACAAACGCATTATTATGGGAGTACTCATAGCAGCCCGTTGATTTTACTTTAACCGCATCGAACTTTCAACGTGACGGACGCATGGCGGACGCACGGACGTATGTTTCTGGTTCTACCTTAATAATAGAGACGGGTTGAGCGGGAAGTGGGAGACGATGGCTAGAAAGGAACACCAATGAAAAAACAAATTTTATGTAGAAAATTAAAATTTGATTTGGAGAGAACCAAGGAAAAACAATCAAGAAATATGTGCCGCAGACAAAATTTTTGCAGCGCAATGATTTATATCAAGGGCTATACAGTTCCAAGTGAAAATTAAATTAATTTTCTCTCATTCGGTTCCATAAATAATTGCAACGTAAATTGTAAAAATACCAATAAAGAAAAATGCAGGCCAATTTTTTTTAATGCATATTGGAAAATCATACAAAAAATGCGTCGCAGGCGAAAAAATCTCCTAAAACAGTAACTCCATCCGAAGGATAGTATTGTTTGTAACGGTGGTCGTTTTTTCTATCATTTTATAAATTATAGCACTAAATCTGTAACAAACGTTTAGTATCCTGGACTCCGGACAACCTACCCAAATCCGGTATTGTTTCAGCTATTCTAAATACAGCGAACACGACAAAGTTAATGGAAAGGCAGTCCGGACGGCTTTGAAATACCTTAACTCTTTTGAAAAAAAATTTTTTTTGGAATTTTGAAAGTAGTTGGGAACTTTTGCCCGGGAACAGGTAGATTTTGTCTTCACGGGTCCGGCTTTAAGAGGCCATTTAACAAAAATTATTGAAGTAAATGTTGGTAAGAGTATAATTTTACACAACTCTTTCATACATTAAAATTCAATTAAATCCCCATACAAATTTAAGTTTTTTTGCGATTTTCTTGGGAACAGTGTGTAATGTTGGAAAGGTTTTAAAGGTAAAAAAAATTCAAGTACTATTTTACAAAACTTTTCCATTGGTTTCTGGCAATTCTATCTTTCTACGATTTCAATTCTACTGAATGATATTATTTTTTTCATAAAAACATATAAGAATTTGTTTGAAAGATTAAAAAACCTCTAAATTTCTTTCAAACTCAACAAAACTCAAACAGTGCTGTAAATTTTAGCCAAATTTTTATTACAAATCAAGCAATTTCAAGCTAAAATATCTCCACAATCCCATATTTTAGCACTCAGTATTTTCAAGCAATTTTGTACAAAAAGAAAACGAAATTCAAATAAAAAAAAATAAATAAAAAGCAAACGACAAAAATGCCATTAGAGAAATGTCTCGATTTAAACTTTAACCATTTCTTATGTTTAATGTTGAGATGCCGCCAATGTAATAAGAACGAATTGCTACTATTGAATTCTTTTTTCTCTTCCGAAAATAAAAGTGTTTAAAAAGAAACATTTTAAACGGAAGAGAGGCGGAAAAAAGGTGACTGGGGCCAATTTTACATACAATTCTGAGCAATTTAGCCGATTATTTAAGACCAATGGGATAAAAATGTTGGAGTTGAGTGCGCACGGTTAAAAATAAATCCAAAAAAAAAAATGGTTTCTTTTAGAAAAACGAACAGGGAGAGGAAAATTATTGTGACCAAGCAAATGAAAAAGAAGGAAAACGGCGCGTTTAAAAAAATGCCTGATGACATTAACGGTTTAATGAATCGTTCATTCACATAAGAATGGTTTGGAAATTCGATTTGGTTTTGAAATTTTCGAACATTTGAATATGTATATCAATGTATGTAATTCGAAAACAAAAGTAAATTGGTAACTTTTTCTCACTTTTGAAACATGTTTCTGAATACGCTCAATACAAATCTTGATTTTTCTATAGAAACTGAATAAAATTTGCGTCAAATAAAAGGAAAAAAATTGTTTTAGAAAAGTCAAACAAAATTTAATTAATTTAATTTTTTTCAAGAACTCAAGAATAATTTGTTTTATTAATATGGTTGACTATACCACCAACATTTTGCTGTCTGCCAATTTAAATTCCTTTCATTTATTTGAGTTTGCCAGCATTTTTTTAAACATTCCATTCAACTTTAAACATTTGTTCTTTATATATTTCAGAGAATTTTGAATATTTTCAATTTTTTATTTAATTAAAACTTTGTTTAAAAAATTAGACAAATCTGTTACAAAATTGAAAAGAAAACGAATCAAAAATTTGAGATTTTCTTTAACACGTTCACGAACAGTAAAAAGCTTTTTGGCCTGCAAAAATCTTTCTTTGGTTTATTACACTTTAACTAACGTGACATACATGTAAAAGCAAGTCTCTCCCAAAACTGATTTTTTTTTTAATTATATTTTCAGGCCCAGTACGAAAATTCGGGAGAATTTTTTCCCAGAAATTCAAACTTCAAGCCGTCTAACCTTAATGGGTTAAACTTTTCGTGATTTTAAAATTTTAATTACATAAGTTCTTTTCAATTGCACGTTTTTTTTTCATTTTACTAGTACATTTACCATGAAAATGTAAATGGTATAGTAAAAATTGTCTTTTAAAAATAAATGCTAACGTTAATTTAAATAGAGTCGAAGTAAAATTTAATAAAGTAGTGAGAAATTTTTTTATATATAATGTAAATATATGTGTGAGAGGAGAGATAATGTAGTCTGATTGAGTTTTGAATCTAATTAAATTTGCAGGCCTCCGAATAAAAATTTTAGCAAAGTTTCAGTTGGCAATTATTATTTTTGTTTCAGTTTGTGTGTTTCATAATTAACTCGAGAACACGTTGAGCTAGCGACTTGAATTTTTTTGTAAATAAGTAAATCAAAAAACATAGTTTTCCACACTCAGAAAAATGTCCAGGTCAACTTTTTGTCAGGTTAACTCTGACCTTACAGAGGTGTCTGTAAGCCAGCTAGCGGTCAGAGTTAACCTATCTAAGGTCAACTCGTGCAGCTCCCAATGCCCTACTTCACCTGCTGGTGGCTTAATTTCAGAATTTCGCCGACCACAGGTCAACTCAGTTTTACTTGCCCACATGTAGGCGAACGCGCGCCTGCCCGAGGCCAATTACGCCGTATGTAGGTCGTCGAGTTAGCCTCCATTTTTCTGAGTGCATGAACTTTTGGAAAAAAATGCGGTTTTTTTGGTAATTACTCGAAAACTAATGGTCTGATTTGTTTTATATAACTATTATAATACTAGAGTGCGACGATCGAAAAACCGTTAACGGTTCAAACATTTTCGGAACGTCTTATTTCGAAAATGTTGCTGGAAAAATCAACTTAGTTTTCAGTTTTTTTAAAGAATTTCTTCTATTTAAATCTTTTAACCACTTCATCCATAAAAACAATACATAAATTAATCGATGAAAACATTTTTCGTGCAAATCTGCGATAATGATCAAAAAGTTTGAAAATTTCAACGAACAATTGGACAATTCAACGGACAATTTAAAAATTTCAACGGACATCACCTTCACGATGCTCTAATATAATATAGTCACCCTAATTTGAATAAAACATAAATGTAAAGATGAATAAAAGATTTAAAAAATGTATTCCATATAATTTACAATGTAACGGTAAATGTTCAAAATAAATCTAATTCACGAAAAATGCTAAAAAAAATTGTTAGGTGAACTTTATATCCAACAAATTGATCTTGATATGGAAATTGATTTTGGACTAAAAAATATTTAACATATTTTATATTTTAAATTACAAGAGGTAAAAAAACAGTTTTTTTAAGACATAATTCTCAACCGTCGATTTTTATAATCATTTGACATGATTTTTTAGTGTGAATCTTTGCTGAATCTCTGTACACTCTGGTTCAAAAGTAATAATTGGCTTCTTTTCTAGATGTCGCTCCTATCAAAAACTTTGACAACCAAACAGCTGATGTTGACTGCTATGGATGGAAGAGTTTTATGAAAAATTTATTAATTATTGTAATTTTCCGTGTTTTTGGATTACATATTTTTATAGCAACTTCAAGCTATTGTGTTAAGTTTTTATTAGTGATGATGAACTACAAAATACGACGAAAATAATAATGATTTTTAAACGAAATATCAATTGGAAAATGATTTGTGAAAATGTCCACAAAAATATACAAAATTACCAATTTTTCAACATAATTTCATGAACATGACTTTTTCATTGTAAACAACTATGGTTAAGAAGCCTTCTGAGTAAGTTGTAGCGAGTTTTGTTAAATTTTTGTAGCTAAAAGAAGTCGGACAATTCTTTTTCTATTTCTCAACTGCTTTTAGTTTAAAAAATGAAGTTTTTGATGTTGCTCATTAGTTAATAGTGAAATATTGATACCGAGGACAGTTTTTAACAAATTCACTTTATTGCAGGAAGAACAAAACCTGGGAGAAAGATCGCCGTGATAGACTAAATAAAGCCTTTGATCAATTGGCAAAACTGTTGCCAAAATATGACCCGTCTGTGTCTTGGACCAAAAACGAAATCATCCAAAAAGCAATCGTCTACGTTGAGCAACTGCATGAAAAGCGAAGAGACAGCCTAAAGAACGATTCCGAGGCCTTAAGTAAGGATTTCGCATTTAAAATACTTTCCATAAACTAAACAAATCGCTTTTCTTTTTGTAGAAAGATACGACGAACTCCTAGAATGTCTCAAATTTTACCAATCGAGGAACGGTCAGCTATCAGAACTTTTGCAGAATGCAAAAATTACAATTCCTCCGGTAAAAGTTCCAAAATTTCTAGAAAAATCTCCTCCGCCGTCCAGCGAGGAGAATAATTTTAACAACATTAATACTCGTTCTGTTGGAAGGCCGAAAAAGTATTCAATTTTACTAAAAAAGGATGATAAACCATTAGAGAAAGGTGGCAAGAACAGCAGCGCTTGTAAACTTGGAAACGCCAAGAAGAAAACTGAGGCATCGGACGTTAAGCAAGTTACTATAAGCGAGTCTTCAATTGAGATTCCTCCAGCTTCTCAATCGACTTTACCAACTGTTGGAAGTGAGTTATTTGTATATGATTTTTCCCTTTATTTTTCCCATCGTAATTAACCGAAATCGCTTTTCAGCTGTGATATCGACAGGTGTCCTGTTGCCAGTTGTATCATGCCAGCCGGTTTCGTCGTCGATTTTACCAGTCACTAGTGCCACACTTTCAGCTACTCAAAACCCCAATGCTGGTCAATCAGGATCTGGAAAGAAATGCAACATAATCAGTGTTCAGAATGTCTCGAAAAGCTTTAAAATTGCAAAAGACAAAAATGGTAAAGTCATTATTTTACCTAAGCCCGGATTGAAGCTTCAGGTTCTTAGAAATGATGGTAAAATTCCCATCCCATGGATTAAAAAGAAGAAAATCGTTCCGGTGAAAAAACGAAGGAAGCGCAAAAAGAAACCACCGGATTCGAATTTAGAGATTGTTAAAAGAGTGAAATTAGATGACGAGGAAAAACCTTTTGAATCGTTTGTGGAAATAAAAAATACTGAGATTGTCCCGAAGTTGGAAATGAAAGCAAACTCTGTGGCAGTGATTAAACCAAGTGAAAATTTGGAGATCATTATAGGAAAGAACATTTCGGTTTCCAAAAAAGAAGAAAAACCTACGAATACTCAATTAGATCAATTTCAACCGCCAGATATTTCCAGTGATTACTTCTCAACGCTTCAAATTCCACAAAATGAAACCAATTCCGGGTCTCTATCACCAACTGCTGCTTTTCTTCTTTCATTTCCGGTTGTCAGCACAGCTGGTGGTAAAAATTCAGACATTCCTGATGAATCAATGCTATTGAACAATCCTTTAGCATCAACAGCAGCAGAAGCAACCGGAGATGGAAGGAAAGAGCCCGAAAGCGATCCTAGCACTGCTGAAAGTTTGGAGAATTTGAACACATTTTTCACAACCAAAGAATACCACAAATATTGCGAGACAAATGCCATTGAGAAATCAATGAAGAAGGAAAGCAGAACGTCACCATGCAAAGAGGTAGAAAATTCAAAAAAAGAAGTCTCTCCGCCAATGGTTCAATCGGATTCAAATTTGGGCAAGACTTTGCCATCCTCTGTATTTGATTCTCAGTTCCAAATTGCCTCAAATGCGGTAACAACAAGTTGCTGTAGTTCGTCGTCAAGTTTTACATTCAATTTAACCACCGCCGTGTCTTCCATAATGACTAGTTCATCTAAAATGGCTTCATCCACTTCGACAACGTATTGCAACAATAAAAAGCCTATTAGCGATTGGCTTCCATCGCCCACGATATCCACGAATGACTACAAAACCGCATTCACGTTTAGTTTAACGCCCAGCACGACCACAATTACGATGGCGACTCCGCAAAGCAATAGCTTTTCAAATGCAACAAAGCCACCTGCAAGCAATCCAATAGTTAGCATTCCACCGCCAATGACCACAGATTCGATATTCAAAACGAATCTTTCCTCATTCGATTATTCAAAAATGTACAATCCTCACACGGTATCGGATTATACGAGCCTAAACAATTCGTATTCCTCGACTGGGTTCACATTTTCTTTGACCAGCACCAAGAATTCGTTGGTTACCACATCAGATTCGGTTAAGCCATCCGCTATTGTCACTTCCGAGCAGAAATTTCAGTATTCAGGCTACGGTTTTACAACTCAATCGCAATTTTCTCAAAGCAATAATTCACCGACATTTACTTTTGCTCTAACGAAGCCCACAAAGACAACGACATCCACACAGAATTCCTCGATGAACTCCTTTTCGATAGACGCGACACTTGGAATCAACTCGAATTGCTACAACAGCAGTAAGAAATCTAATTTGCAATTTACAAACAGCAACTATTCATCGGTACCAATAACCAACGTAAAGACAAATAATTTAGGCAGATGTAAAAAGGATATCACAGGGAATCTCCAGAACCAACATTTGGGCCAGAATTTCTATTCATGTGAACAGAAGGCAGATAAAGTCGCCCCAAAAACCCACGTAAATTGGATGACATCCACCGATTTCGGTTCCACACAGACAACACCATCAAATTATTATCAGTCGCAAGGAGGCGTGTCACTGGATTTAAATAGTAATAGAAAAAATGAAAATTACTATCCTCCACCGGCAACAGAGGAAAATTTGCCTCCCTGGTCACCCAGCAAAGTCTTGGACACATCGCATTTGTTGCCTTCTACGACGCTGCCGAACTACTATGGCGACATGGGGCTCAACAATTCCAATTATTCTGCCACAAATCTCTATGAGGGACCAAAATCCTTCAACTTCCAACCATACGACTCCGAACGGCCAAACAAATCGTGCAAAGTTTCCTCCAATGTTGCTTCATCGAACGCCACGTCGAATTTCTTCTCGGTTAGTCAACTTGTGGAGCAACGGAATGATAATTCAAAAACTTGCGACACTTTCGAGCGTAGAAGTTCCAACAAATCGAAGGAGTGTAAAAAACCAGTGAACAAACCGCATGACGCGAAGTTGCAATGTCAGAAAGAGCAATCATTGCATCTGCCTCAATCGTATTCCGATCAATTTGAGTACGCTGAGCCCAATACTAAATCAACAGCCGCATTGAATATCTACTCAGCAGAGGCATTGATATCGAAGAAAGAGAAGCACAAAAACTACTCTCGAACAATGCACTCGATGGACTACTATAATCCTCTGGAAACCACAACCAACAGCTACTCTAGTGGCACCGCCACAATGGGCAATATGGACAGAAATTACAATCCGAATTTCTTCTACAATTACGTTCCGCCGGCGGCACAGTCTTACTCGCAGGAAACGGATTACTTGGGAGCTGCCTACTGTCCCGATGTTCAATACGGGAAAGTAAACAAGCCACAATTTATGGCTGGCACCAGCAGCAAGCTTGCATCCACAGTGCCGAAAGTGGAGAAAAAAATCTTGCCGCCACTGCCTCCAGCAGCACCACCACCAGCTCCGCCAAATCTATCCACATATGACCCGAACTACTACCCCGTCCATCCACCGGTATCCATTGAATCGTCCACTTCCATGATGGGATCAGCTTCAATAACTTCGTCCTACGATTCGCATCATTATTCTGCAAACACTTTCCAGTCTGGCAACTGGACGACGAAAAATTCATTGCCTACCTATCATTTAAGTCATCATCCTCCTACCCATCACCATCAGCAGCCAGTCGGCGTTGGTGTAATGTCACACTATGGGTCAAATGGGCTGCAAAATAACAATAACGGACAGAGTGGCGGTGGGAATCTAACGAACTTCAATTTAAGCACGATTTGTCCGGAGATTAACGATAAAGTTGGACAGACAACGTGGTAGAAACGGAAGGGTTTTGTAAATAGCGAAATAGGTTAATTATTTGTATGTAAAAAATAATTCTGTTATATTGCAAAAAAAAAATTTAATTACATAAACGTTTATAAGATTTAAAATTGTTCGTTTTTTTTAAATCCTGTAAAAGCTATTTTTCCACTCGGAATATCTTGAATTTCAGTTTTTTTTCGTCATCAAATACAAAAGAGATGGTATTAAGTGTGTAGGACTTCCAAAAATAACAAGGTTGCTCGATTTTGGCATAGAAGCTAGCTCACCGTTATCAGAGCCAGTGTTGTTCGTCTACACCAGTGGTTCCCAAACTCTTTTGGCCCACGGACCCCTTTTCATAGTCAAAACTTGCCCACGGACCCTGGGTGAAAAACTACATAAATGCATAATAGAAAAATTACAAATTTAACTTTGATTTCTTGAATGGTAAATGGTGACGTAAAAATAAAATAACATAACAAAAGCTATAATTGCCAATCTGGCAATCATTGAAGACCCGTATGGTGATATTCGTATCAAAATTCGAACAGTTATACCAAAATTCCACTTTGAAATCAAACTTTCCAATAAGATTTTTTAAAATTTATTCCAATCGGATTTTGATGTATGGGAGTTTTATGTAGAATCATATCCTAAATAACTTTTGTTCTTGGACTTTTTTGATAAGATGCACCGTTTTTGATATATTCACAAAAAACGTTTTCGTTCGTATGGGGGGTACCCCCCCTAATGGTCCATTTTTGCCCATTAACGAACTTAGCCTCGCATTTTACGAAAAACGGATCTGTGCAACATTTCAAGTCTCTAGCTCAATCCGTGCGCCCGCAATCCGCGCCATAGACGGACAGACAGACGGACAGACAGACGGACGGACAGACGGACGGACATGCTAAATTCAACTTTTTTCATCATTCTAAACACACTGGTGTAATTCATTTTTGTGTGCGATGACGAGATCTTGGCGTTACAAACGGTAAGGCAAAGTTAATATACCCTTTGGTTTCACCATACGGGTATAATAAATTAAACATTTTGTTGAAGAAGTATTTATTGAAATTATAACTTTTGTTTTAAAATACAAAAAAAATAATGACTTGGATGAACCTGATGGAATGTTATGAGTGTATTTATGTTCGACTCAATATGTTTGTGAGTAGCAACCGCAAATCCCCACGAGTACTAATTTCTAGTCGGTTTCTTTTTATACCCGTATGGTGAAACCAAAGGGTATATTAACTTTGCCTTACCGTTTGTAACGCCAACATCCCGTCATCACACACAAAAATGAATTACACCAGTGTGTTTAGAATGATAAACATAACAAAAGCTATAATTGCCAATCTGGCAATCATTGGAGACCCGTATGGTGATATTCGTATCAAAATACGAACAGTTATACCAAAATTCCACTTTGAAGTCAAACTTTCCAATAAGATTTTTTAAAATTTATTCCAATCGGATTTTGATGTATGGGAGTTTTATGTAGAATCATATCCTGAATAACTTTTGTTCTTAGACTTTTTTGATAACATGCACCGTTTTTGAGATATTCACAAAAAACATTTTCGTTCGTATGGGGGGTACCCCCCCCCCCCCCCTAATGGTCCATTTTTGCCCATTAACGAACTTAGCCTCGCATTTTACGAAAAACGAATCTGCGCGTCTCTAGCTCAATCCGTGCGCCCGCAATCCGCGCCACAGACAGACAGACGGACAGACAGACGGACAGACAGACGGACAGACAGACGGACAGACAGACGGACGGACATGCAAAAATTAAATATTTTTATCATTCTAAACACACTGGTGTAATTCATTTTTTTGTGCGATGACGGGATCTTGGCGTTACAAACGGTAAGGCAAAGTTAATATACCCTTTGGTTTCACCATACGGGTATAAAAAGTGGAAAAAGTGACTAAGAACAAAAAAAGAAAGAAAAAGAAAGAAATTGTTCGAAAAGTGACAATTGTCACTTTTATAGTGACGTCTGGCAAGCCTAGGCATATCCCTTCCTGTACGATAACACACATCAGTTTATCATCGTCTTTTACTCAATCTCACTTGATATATCTAAGAGAATTTTCACCACGTTGTCCATGAATTTGAATAGGAATAGCTAGGGATGAGTAGAAAATTTAGTAATGCTTCGAAATGAGTCGAAAAGTCTCCAACAACACCTGTATCTTACGCTCTTCACTCCTTTAAAAAAACGAACTTATTATACTCTATATGATATATCATATAGGAGTATATTAGATTTAGTATACCGTTTGTAATGCATCGAACCAGACTCGATATGGAATCAACAAATATTCTTAACCAAGATATGGAATTCTTTACAGTCAATCCGTTCAATTGGTCTCCACTATCAATGATATGTCCCGCTGGACGATCAGGAGAGATCGCATTACCATCAATGTATCAGTTTAACACATTTCTGTTATTGCTTAAATGAAATCACTCCTGTTAAATCGATTGTGAAAATTTCTTGTGGAAATCTCTTTGCTGTCCACTTTTATGGCTATTAACTTTTATTGTCCACTTTTTTCCCTTTTATGCAGGCGCCAGCCACCAAGCGCTTTAGTTGTATTCCCGGGTCGAGACTTTCGCTGTAAATCGCGAAAACCCAAATTTAACTGAATGAACACTTTTTGACCATTTCAGTTTTTAATAACATTTCCTACAATTCTGCCTTTTACTAAAACTCAGTATCTCAAACCGTTATCGAGATATGCCGTGATTTAGTTTTTTTGCGATTTCAGATCTAAGATTTGTGCTAAATCCGGTATATCTCGATAACGGTTCGAGATACAGAATTCAAGTTCAAGACAAAAGTGTAGCAAATTTGGTTATCTTCAACTTTGGTCATATGTAAGACTATCAAAAAATGCTTAGTTTCGGAGTAAATCATGACAAACCAAAATTAACGAAACCCAAAAAAAGAAAAATCAGATATTAATGTCAATATCTCGAAAACAAATAAAGATAAAGGCTAACTGTAAAAAGGAAATTTTGGGGACTATTATTACCTTTAATTTATGTCTTACATGTCACTACGAAAAAACTGTTAGTTTTCAAGGAAATGACCAAAAACTAAAATTCTCGACAAAAAAAAACCTTTTCGGTAATTTTTGTTTTTCGCGATTTACTCCGAAACTGCACATTTTTCGATAGTCTTATGTATGACCAAAGTTGAAGACAATAACATTTCCTACAATTCTTTCTTTTACTGAAACCCAGTATCTCAAACCGTTATCGAGATATGCCGTGATTTAGTTTTTTTGCGATTTCAGATCTAAGATTTATGCTAAATCCGGTATATCTCGATAACGGTTCGAGATACAGAATTGAAGTTCAAGACAAAAGTGTAGAAAATTTAGTTATCTTCAACTTTGATCATATGTAAGACTATCAAAAAATGCTTAGTTTCGGAGTAAATCATGAAAAACCAAAATTAACGAAATTACGCGATTTTCTTTAAAACTAGCCGTTTTTTCGTAGTGACATATAAGAGATAAATTAAAGGTAACAATAGTCCCCACAATGTCCTTTTAACAGTTAGTCGTTATCTTTATTCGTTCTCGAGATATTGGCATTAATATCTGAAAATTTTGACTATTTTTGAAAATTAACAATTTTTTTGCAGACAATGGCTGTTGGCAACCTAAAAATATATAAAGTTTCTTCCTCTCTTATTAGCCCTAGATTAGTCCCGATTTCGAAACTAATCTAGGTTTCCAGGGGGTACCACGCGGAGGTTAAGAGTAGGAATTGAGAATAATGGTTTGTATATATTACAAACCACAATTCCCCATTTACCCCCCCTCTGGCCTCTGTCCAGAGTCTAAACTTGACCGAAAAATTTTGACTAACTACTCAAACCGTTACTTAGAATTTTATGTTACGATAAATTTAAAATGGTTGGATGAGGGCCACAAAATCCGTTCTACTAATATTACCGCGCGACATTGTGGCCAACTCATCCAAATAAACTAATGCGAAAAGGTCAGCCAAACTGGAGCTCATTTTGTTGCTCGCGAGGATGTCCTCCACTGCTACGGTGAACCGGTCAATATATTTCCGACGCCATTGTTTCTTCCGTAACGTAAAAAACATCCCCGCCAGCAACTCGGCCATCAATTTCCGGATTTTGCTTCCACTGGTGTTTTCCATTTTCACCCATTCATCGCAGGTTGCTATCATAAATGATTTGAAAAAAGCAACCTGCGTGGAATGTGTCAAAAAGGAAAAAATCAATGAAGCAAAATCGTGAACTGCGTGCTGGTCTTGACATGTGCGCATTGAAATGTAAATAATTCTCCATAGATTTACAAACGCCCGCTCAAGACCAGCACCACCAAGCTTCTCCAGTTCCGAAAGAAATCGTTGCACAGCTCTTACTTCCTTTTTTCTCACGTCACTGGATCCGGCCAAATTTTCAATGATTTTATTCCTCGTTAAAATGGAAAAAATTGGCAAAAACAGACAATTTAAATAATTTTTATCCATTTTTTTCACAATTTCTTTAAACTTTATATTTACAAACTATTCACAATTTTTTTTTACAATTTATTCAGATTTTTTTTATTTATTTAATTTTTATACCTTTTTTGCTCCCGAAAAACGTCTTACCGCCTTGAAAAAAACTCACAACTGATCACTTCGTGCTCACCGAGCGGGTACCGAATCCCTCGTCGGATGCAAAACGTAAGCAAAACGTAAACAAAACGTCATCAATACTTGTCAATACGTGGATTAGTAGGCGTTGAAATGACCTCATTTTTTGACCTAGAAAATTTTTTGTTTATTTTTTGCTGTCAGTTTTTGGTTTTTTTGTGTTTTTCGTGTTTGTTTTTTATATTTTTAATAATTTAAAATTTAATTGTTAACGTTGTGCGTTAAAAAGGTTGTTGCAAATTATTAAAAATAAAAATGTAAATATTAAAGTAATTAGCGCGGTCATCTGTGCATAAAACGTCACTTTTTGTCAAAAAATGTATACTTTTTGCAAATGCTTTTTTCAAAAACAGTTTCGTTGAAAATCGAAAAAAATGTTTTTGAAAAAAGCATTTGCAAAAAATGTCATCGTATAAATATGTTCGGTTTAAAAAATTTGTTCGAAAATCGCACCGCGTCTTAAATGTTTTAAATGTTTTTTTTTTTTTGAAAAAGAAAACATTTGCAAAAAGTGTCAACGCGAAAAAATAGTCCGTCAAAGTCGTGCCGCGTCGGTTTCAAAACATTTCCGTGAAAGTCGTTTGTGTTCGAAAAATAGTTTTTCTCTTTCGCGCGGGTGTGATAAAACAAAGTTCGGGTTTGTTTTATCCTATTTGTGAGAAAAATCAGTGAATCCATTAGTGAATTCTGTGTTGTGATTCTGTGTTGTGTTCGTATAAAGAGTTTCGCGGAAAAGTGGTTCATAAACTGTTTCTTTTTTGCTATTTTTTTGGCGATTTTTTTTCCTGGAAAAACATTTTATTTGGAAAATTCTAATAATTTGAGTTTCTCGATTATTAGGATTTTAATATTGTATTATTTAACCGCAGACATATAATTGACGGTAAGGTAAAAACAATAAAGGCTGGCTTTTACGCTATTTACATAACGCCCTGAAATTTTGTAAAACAAAATTTGGAAAAACCTTGAAGAGGAAATGGAAGAAAACAAATAGTAAAAATTAGCATGGCGTATTTCTTCTTTGCAAGTTTTATGTGGAAAACATTTTTTTACCAGTTTTGAGACACTAGAAAAAATTGTTTAACTTTATTGTCAACTACCGATACTGAAAAATTTCTTAAAATTATCCCCCAAACTAAAGTCAACCAAGAAAGGAAGAAAAGGTGAAGTGGTTCCCTAATTGGAGACTCATCATTCAACGGTTAATTGTGTAAAGCAGGAGCAAGAAAAACAAAGGAAAAGGTAACTGAAGCGACTATTTTCATCTTTGGCATTAAATTTATCAACTTCATAGTCGCATCTTTATAGGGTTATTGTTTTGGCGTTGACCTCAAGTTGTTTTTAAAGAAAACACCAAGCAAAAGACACTAAAGAGACAAAAAAGGAAAACTAGGGAAAACAGTCACGCGAATGATGGTGAGTTACAAAATTTCTCAAATTGAAAAAGTTTCACAAAAAGTAATTTTTCACACACAGACAGCCAGACGACTATGCGGGATTTGTATGGGGAAATAGTGGCACAAGGATTAAGGAGGAGGTGTGGATAGACGTGTTTAATCGAACGAGGATCACACAGGAATATTGGGAGGCATAATAGCGGGTGCAGGGTAACAAAAAATAGAGCATTCAGTGAAAACTTATTAATTGTATCAGAAATTTTGAATTTCAGCAAATTCTGTGAACTTCTATGTAAAAAATACACCCAACTGAAACAGAAAAAGAAATCCCACATGCCGAAATTGTACAAAACCCCCGTTCATATTAAGTAAAACCCAACCCGTACCAAACATCAACCGCATGTCGGGATTAAGATTTGCCCCTGAGATACCAATTAACTTTGGACCCCACAAGGATCTGATCCCGATTCGGCGTACCAAATTTCAAGCCTACCACTCAACCACATATTCTTGGTTTTCAATTTCCAAGTTAATCTTGAGCCTCGATTTAGGGGAAATATTATGTAGGCATATCCCTTCCTGTACGATAACACACATCAGTTTATCATCGTCTTTTACTCAATCTCACTTGATATATCTAAGAGAATTTTCACCACGTTGTTCATGAATTTGAATAGGAATAGCTGGGAATGAGTAGAAAATTTAGATAAGAACATAACAAAAGCTATAATTGCCAATCTGGCAATAAGATTTTTTAAAATTTATTCCAATCGGATTTTGATGTATGGCAGTTTTATGTAGAATCATATCCTAAATAACTTTTGTTCTTGGACTTTTTTCATAAGATGCACCGTTTTCGATATATTCACAAAAAACGATTTCGTTCGTATGGGGGGTACCCCCCCTAATGGTCCATTTTTGCCCTTGAACGAACTTGGCCTCGCATTTTACGAAAAACGGACCTACGCAAAATTTCAAGTCTCTAGCTCAATCCGTGCGCCCGCAATCCGCGCCACAGACAGACAGACGGACAGACAGACAGACAGACAGACGGACGGACAGACAGACAGACAGACAGACGGACGGACATGCCAAATTCAACTTTTTTTATCATTCTAAACACACTGGTGTAATTCATTTTTTTGTGCGATGACGGGATCTTGGCGTTACAAACGGTAAGGCAAAGTTAATATACCCTTTGGTTTCACCATACGGGTATAAAAATAATTAATTTTTGCATGTCCGTCCGTCTGTCTGTCTGTCCGTCTGCCTGTCTGTGGCGCGGATTGCGGGCGTACGGATTGAGCTAGAGACTTGAAATTTTGCGCAGATCCGTTTTTCGTAAAATGCGAGGCTAAGTTCGTTAATGGGCAAAAATGGACCATCAGGGGGATACCCCCCATACGAACGATAAAGGTTTTTGTGAATATCTCAAAAACGGTGCATCTTATCAAAAAAGCGCAAAAACAAAAGTTATTTAGGATTTGATTCTACATAAAACTCCCATACATCAAAATCCGATTGGAATAAATTTTAAAAAATCTTATTGGAAAGTTTGACTTCAAAGTGGAATTTTGGTACAACTGTTCGAATTTTGATACGAATATCACCATACGGGTCTCCAATGATTGCCAGATTGGCAAATATAGCTTTTGTTATGTTTTAATCTATAAGTTTCGTCATTCATCTAGATCCCTAATTTCATAACCCTGGAACGAATAGGAAAACAACAGGGAGAAAAAAATAATCGAATTTTGGTATGGATATATGCCTCAGTAGATGGGCATCTAAATTACTCTTAAAATTAGTTGTTACACAAAACATTTTCAGCCATTTGTTGCTACAAATTAAATCGGAAATCTAAACGGCCCCTTATTTTGAAGCAGAAGTCTTTCAACGTACTTTAGAAAACCACCGCCATATCCTAGAACTGGACACATTTACGTTATTTACTTGTGAATTATTAAAAACATATTAAGGATTTCTGGAATAAAATAAAACTCATTTTTATTTAAACATAATAGCAAGTTTATTATGATGTTTGGATTTTTTTTAGTCTCTTATCAATTAGCGTTTCATTTTACTTTTAACTTTCTTCTTGGTATTTCAATTGATCATAAAATCTACGAATAGGGAAATTAAAAATGTGTACAAAAAATTACAATACTTCCTTTGACTATTACAAATTTTGATCAAAAACTAATGGGAAAAATATCTGCAATGCTTCAATCTTTATTACCCTTGGCTAGTTTTAAAATTTTCTTTTCAAAAGTTTTGTATTTTGGGCTCAAGGTTTTTATTTTCAAAGAATTTCCATTTCGACTTTAGAGAAGGAATTTTTTTAGTACCTATAAAAGTTTAAATTTTTTATTGGTAAAAAAGTATAATTTTTTTGATTTCATTTTCGTTATTCAGAGATTTTAAAATGAAAAACTCTCAAATTCTCTCGATTTTTTTACGTAATGTTTTCCTTGTTAAAATATAAAAAAAGCGAAATAAGCAAATCACAACATACCACATTTAAATATTATGTTATAAGTATTTTAATTTGAATTTTATTTCCCATTATCGTTTAAATAAATCATTATATTTTTGAATAATTTTTTTTTGTTTAAATTTTTGATTTAAATTATTAAAGATAATTTCCTTGACACATTTCTAATTTTTATGTTCTACAATTTCCTTTTTGTATTTTATTTGTAACTGTATGATCATTTTATCAATATATTTGTTGTTTTTTATCTTATTTTATTAAAACTTAATCATCTACGTTTTAAAAGTATATAATTTATTTGGGAAGATTACGATATTTTATCAAAACATAAGAAAACATGACATCAAATATGCTTGAAATTTCGCACCTTTTTAAATTATTGTGTTTTTTTTGTGATTAGAAATTTGAAGCTAAATTAAGGGAAATTTCTTTTCTGGTTTAAACAAATGTATCAAAACTGATTTAATTGGCGTCTCAAACAGAGCTGGTAAGTTTTTCATTTTTTTTTGCCCGCGTGGGCGTTTTTGTAGTTGTGACGATCCATAGGATGATTTTTGAACCACATTTTTGAAAAAAAGCACACTTTAAACATATATTTTTGTAACTATATTGTTAAAAATGACGCTCTTTTAAATTAAATCAAAGAAATTATCAACATCTGATTAGAAACTGACTTGTAGGCAGGTTCAGAATTTTTGAGAGAATATTGCAGGATTTTGAAGGTCCCACAAATCAAACTTTTTAAAAGAAACTTTTATAAATAACAAAAAAAAATTGTAATTTGTTCAAATTATCTTATGCTCGAGTTTTGTTTAAAATCCAATTGCTGTGTTTTTTCGGAATATTTTTTTATGAACGTTTTGTGTCCTAAACATTCAAGCATATTTTCTATTCACATTTTTCAAAAGCCTTCGATTAATTCTTTTTATTTAAAAAGCAAAAGAAACAAAAAAATCACAAAAGCGAAAAATCTTATCATTCAAAAAATTATTTTTTTATACAATTGAAAATCACACAAAAATTATTTTATTTAAAACCTAATTTACACGATTCAATATAATAATACGCATTCATAGTCACAAATATTTAAAAAAAAAATTACAATATTAGGTATTAAATAATTTGTTAAAATATCAAATGAGTTATCTATAATATAAAAAAGATTTTTTCTTGTTTATTCGAAAAGAAAAACTAAAAAAAAAATCTTTTTACTCATCACTGCCATTTTATGCTTATCTAAAACTTGTTTGTTTTTAGCATTATCCAATAAATATTTTTGTTTATGTTCACAATGACTGTTTCCTTAAACTGTATTAATAATTAATTTTTTCTTCCATATTAGTAATTTTTTATTAAATACAATCATTATTTAAGCATTAGTTAATAATAGTAAGTTTCTAGAATCATTTTTTTTTTAAATTTTATTAAATCCAATTACTGAAAAGCAACAACATACAACAATATGGGACTAAGGTAAATTTTATAATTTGAATATTTAAGCAATTTTCTGCAAATTCTTGTTTTCTTTTCTTAGTTTTAGTCTTACACAAGACAATATATTTTTATTTTGTTTTTAAGTTTTTATTTTGTTCCAAAGCAGTTACGTAATTAATTTCTTCAATTCTAATTTTATTAAACCAAAAGCGGTTATCAAACGGCAAGGTTTGTATTTATTTAATTTTTTATCGAAATTTTTATGTACAGAGTGCAACAAAATTTCGTGCGTACTTAATATTTTGTGTGGTCCTAATGGTAGTGATGTATTTTTTTTTGTGATCCACCCACAGTTGTTTTCTATTTTCAATTATTTTTCATTATTACAGCTCTTACCCCTCTAGTAGGCCAATTTTTGTTTGAAGATAAAAAATTAGAGCAGGTTAATTGTGCTTCAGGAAACCCAGAACGGAAACCCTTTTGTCCCTAGGTAGTTGTTTGAGTTTCCAGCGGCTGGAAAAAGGGAATGTATCTACAGCACAGAACTATATAACATAGAACAACTGTCACCATACAAAACTCTGCTGAAAAATGGTCCCAAAAGTATTTCCCTCTTTATCGTACTTGAACGCATTCACTGAACTGTATAAGGTCGCGAAATTCAAATTTCGTTTGCCGCGAAATTCAAATTTCACAAGTTTGAGACTAACTTTAGGCGTCAAAAACGAACTTTAGGCGCCAACACCATTCCGAAAGTCTATTTTCCTTTGACAACTCACGGTTTAAACGAGACGGCTATATTTATTTTCATACGGTTATCTTGCTCTTACTTGAGTCGTTTTGATACACTGAACTGTATTGAAATGGGACTATTTGAGACAGGAAATCGAGCGATCTAGTATATCTATGATCTAGAGATACACTTTTCGCGGCAGGGGTTTGTTAATTAGAAAAAGAAAAGCTGTATCTGTAGATACACTTGCCTACTAGAGGGTTAATTAGTCTAGGTACACCCAATATGTCCAAAATGGCGAGAAAAATTGTTATCCAGCAGCGTAATTTCAAATTTAAAGCCACATAAAAAATGATTAGGGTGGCTTTAAACCTAAGACATTTTTTAATTATTTTTGAAAGATCGAAAAATTGAAAAGCGTTTTTAGGGCATCGATCTGTGCTCTTAAAACCTCGATAAATTTGTAAAAAAAAAACATTTTATAAATTTTTAGTGATTTTAAAAAGCTTTCACCTGCGGCGCATTTCTTTCAGTTTTGCTTCCTAATTCTTGTCACTTTTGAAAAATCATTTCATCATTCTATTAGAATTTCTCAGCTTACAAAGGTGTGTTTCCGATTTGCAGGTGGCTAACGGGCATCATCAGAGAAATTTAAACCTGGGAGCCGAGAAATCTTGATAGGACGAGTAAAATCATGGTTAAACACAAACGGTACAATTTCAAAAAATTGAATTTTTTTTATACTACTTGTATAATAAGGTTAAGCTAGAACCTGAATCGTACGTCGATGCGTCCGTCATGCGTCCGTCCGGTTGACAGTTCGATGCGGTGACAGTTGGGTACGGCAACGAATCACTTTTTTTGCACTTCTTCTATTAGTTTATCGTCGAAACAATTACTTTCAATTTGTTCCATACTTAAATTGCTTAAATCGTAAACAAACTTTTTTGCGAAATGACATTTCAGTGCGTTGCCGCATGTAAAAGTAGAAAGTCGACCTACTATATGCGGCTGCCGCATCGGAAAACGTATCATTAGGGGAGTACTCATAGCATCCCGTTGATTTTACTCGAACTGTCAACGTGACGGACGCAGGACGGACGCATCGACGTACGATTCAGGTTCTACCTTTAACCCTTTACTGCATGAATTTTTCTATTTGGTTGGAAATTTGGATTCCAAAGGAAAATCACATTTTCAGTTTGGAAAAAATACTTAAAAAAATCGGGTATCAAAATTATATAGGATTTAATGCGATTTTCCGATTTTATCATCCATTCTAAATTACGGAATAACGGTAGATTTCGTGTGGTAAATACAAAACTTACGGTTTATTTATCTTTTTTTTTGTCACTACAAAATATCCAAAAGTAAAAATTTCACTAGTTTACTTTTATTATAGTAAAAACAAGCAAAAAACAAAAATCATTAAAAATTTAAAACTAACTCCAAATGGAGTATCTCTGAATTTTTTTCCTTAAAAGCTCCTGATTTTACTGAAGATAAATTCTTCGGATTTTTTTTTTTGTGAATTCACAGATTTACTCTTTATTTAGATCATTCCGTGTATAAATGGTTTTTACAGCCACCCAATTTTTCTAAAACGATTATTTAAATAAGCATATCATATATTATATACTATGCAGTAAAGGGTTAAAAGCGTACGCGAAAAAATACTACCCTGAGGGGACGCCTACGAAAAAGATTGAGAAACACTGGTTTTTACTTACACTTAAATTTGAGCCACACGATACTTTTTATGCACCCTGTATTTCAATATGAAATCAAAAAAAAACTGCATAAAATCACCTAAACAAAAAAAACATATTTTTTGTTTCAAAAAATTGTTTTTGCATGTATTATCGGTAATAATTTACTTTGATAAATTTACGACTAATTTCAGGTTACACATCAAAAGCGTTTATTTAAATTTATCGTATAATAATTACTAATATTTTTTTTATGTAATTTTTAGTTGTATATAATATTGTTCAAGAAATGGTGGTAGAATTGTTTATGTATATTTTGTATGTTTTTTTTAAATCTATTTTATTTTAGGTTTCAAATATATATATTTTCTTATTTAGTCGTATGATTTTTTTTCTTTTTTATTAAATTTTATGTTTTATATTTACCTTAAATACTAAGTGTATTTCATATAAGTTGGTTGTATTTTCATATTTTTTTTTTCATTGTTTATGTTTACGTGTATAGGGAGTATATTTTATAACATAATTAAATAATGGATAAAAATATTAGGTATTGATGTTGATTATTTTCTCATATATGTAAGTATTTGTGTATCAGTTTTCTGTATTTATGATCAGTTTGAAAAAAAAAAATGCAAATAAATGCGAACAAAGTTTAAAACATTACAGAGATTAATTTAGAAAAAAAACCAAATAAAAAAAAACTACCTAAATGAGGGTAATAAACACAACATTTTTTTTTTCTTAAAAGAAATTCGTATTGTTAAACAATAAGAACTTATTTATAATTTATATAAAAAAAATTAATTAAATTTTGATCACAAAAACGTTTTAGAATTAGCGTAATTTGTTGTGATTTAGAAATTAGCAATTTTTCATTTTATGATCTTAAATTTAAGTAGTCATTTATTCGCTACTGGCAATTAATATTTTTTCTAAAAACTTTTTCTTAATGTTTGGCAAATCCATAGTGTCTCATTAAAAAAAAACTCATTGCTATTCAATTTTTGGCATTTTCAAACAAATGAAATTTATTTTGGCTATCAAGCGTTTCGTTTCGATTTCTAATTCGTATTCGATTAAAATTTCTACCAAGCCGAAATTCTGAGCAAATCGATGTCAGTCTTAATTATTTTTGTTTTCATTTTGTTTGTGTTTAATGGTCCATCGAGATTGTTTTAAAATTGCAATTTCTAATCACAACGACGCACATACGCTAAAAACTTAGAAATAACGATTCGATTATTTAAACTTTTCCCCCATTTTTATTGGCCGAATGAACTAAAAGGTAATATTAAAAAAAAGAATGAACTAAAAGGTAATATTAACAGGAAAATTGTTGGCGCCATAAACGTTAAGAAGTAAGGAAGCAGATTTCTGAAGTCAGAATTCGGGACGCAGAAAAATTTTGTTTTTCATTCGACTATCCAAGAATCGATCGTGTTGATCATCTTATACCAGCGGTATCCAAACTTTCTTTCGACATCAATCACTTTGAGAATCCCACAAATTTTTATTAATTTTTACAAATTTTTATTTGCAAAAGAACTGCAAAAGGGAAGTGATTATGTTTAGGAGAATAACAGTGAAAAAATGAACCGCAGGAAAATTTTTGCGAAAATAAATATGCTGAGGGTGAAAATTCTCACGTATTTGGTAAAATATAACCCCATAATTGACCTCAAGCCAAAAATTTCACGGTTTGAAGACCCCTTACCCTATACCAACAAGTGGCTGCCAAAAATCGTTTCCTTTCCTAAAAAAGCTCTTAAAGTCGTTTAAGTTAGTTTGCTGAGCTTTTGGTGACAAGAAACTAAATGAATTTTACCCATATTAAAAACTTTTTGTTCAATGCAGAATATATTATGATCAAGGCGGGACATTTTATGTTCAATGTAGGAAAATTAGTTAAATGTGGTACTTGTAATCCCCATTGCAGGACACTTTCCGGATATATACCAAACATTTCTTTTTGAAAAGAAAAATTATTACCTTCAACAGTGGTACAGCAAAACATAAGTTATTTTAACAATTTTACAACGGAAAAAATAATAATAGAATTGGAGAGGTTTTTTTCGTCAAAGATACTTTTTGTGTTAAAGTGCGCTGCACAACCATTTTATACACAACCATGCTAATAAGTAAATATTATCTATTTACGTATTTTTTAATTATTCTAAAAGGTTTTTTTATCTAATATCCCCATGTGTGTATTCTACTTTTTCTCTATGTCTATACAAATTATCATTAACCTAATTCTTTTGGATAGGAATATACATACATATAGGAAGAAGAAACGTTTAATTTTGTGCAGTGCAATCATGATCAGCTTCAAATCAATCGAAATTAACCCTCTAACCGGAATATTTCCGAGAAAAATTCACTAAAATATGACTTTCAACTTGCGACAGACCGTAACCAAGACAACGTACAGGGCTAAATTTTTTCCAGCATGTAAAGCGATAACTTACAAAAGTCAGTGTAAGACGTTCCGGCGATTTCCGGCGATTAAAATTGTTACCCGTTATAAACAAGCGAATTCCCTGAAGCCCGCCTTAAGGCGGGCATTCCGGTTAGAGGGTTAATCGCTAAAGTTTAAATTACTTCACTGGCTGGAGTCGGGACAGTAAATGCAATTCCAGTAGTTTTCTCATCTACATTGAACTAGTATTTCAAAGTTAGTAGGAAGAAGTAGAAGAATATGACCTAAAAAAAATCTTCTTGTATACGAGTTTCCACTCAATTCAAATACAATTGTCCAGCAAAAATATTGACACTGGCTGGATGATGCGAATGTATTTGTAGTCAGTAATTGAACAACTACACCCATTTTCAGCTTTAACCGAATATCTTAACCGACATCAAACTCTATGCCAAGATAACATACTAATATCCGAGATCATGAAAATTGTGTACACCTAGCCAGACACTAGCCATTAGTGTAAATGAGAAATGGTGCTTAAAGTCCGTAACGCGTACATAATAGTAATCGAAAGTAATGTAGATGGAGCTTTACAGTCTTAAAAGAAAGAATATCTACTTTAACAACTAAATTTCTTTGAAAAAATGGCATGAATAGTCAAGTAATTGTTTTCACAATCTGCAGAAATTTTTACAGAATGTTTAACTTTTAATTTTTCGTGAAATATTTTATTTTTTTAAAAACGATTGAGATCAATTGTCAAAGGGCCGCGTTGCACGTAATTGTGGTATATCCTTTACTCCAGAATGACTAAAAATTATAGGGTTGTGCAATAGTAATTTCTAGAATTTCTAAACTCTGTATAATCCACTCTTGAAGGTTAATTTAATAAATTTCTCTAGAAAAGCATATTGCTATATCAAATTTATTAGAATTTTTTACAAAATTTAAAAAAACGGCGAGACTAGAGGAAACAATTAACTTGATAAAACAATTTATATTTCAGATTGCGGGGAAAAGTTTATAATAATATATAATAAATGTAATAGAAATTACAAACTTTAAATAAAATTAATTTTAAAAAAATATTACAATAATATTACAAAATAAATGGTAAACAGAAAACGGATAGTAGAAAAGAAAGTTGAAAAATGTTAAAAATGACAACTATTTTTACAACGAGTATAATAGGTATGAATAATGATAAATTGTAATAAGTTTTGTTATTTAAATTGAATATACGTTTATAATAATAATAATCGATAATAATATAAAATGACACATTCATTATAATTTATCGTAATTATAAAATTATGGTAACACTAAAAACAAACTTGTGCTTGACTTATGATTTTTCTTTTTCTTTAAATTTAAATGTTTTAAATATTTTTTGTTTATTTTTTAAATTTTCCGTTGAATTTTTTTTAAATTTATATTTTTTTTTCTTAAAAACGTACAAAAAAGCCTTTGTTTTAACTATATATGATTAAATTTTTATAAATCGTTTTTAAAGGATGACTAAATATGTGGTATATATTTTATTTTGTTTTATTTAGTTTTTGTTCATTTTTTTTTAAATGGCTAAGAGTATTTTTTGTATATTTTTAAATAGCAAACTTTTTAGGTTATTTTTTTAAATTTCCTTATTTAATAATAAATATATTTTGATAGAATTTTAGGACCTAGCCATTTAATTATCGATTTTATTTAAGAAAAAATTATATCTTAAATTACAAAGAAAAAATTTACAATTGTCGAAAGAAACGAAACTTTTTTTTTCGAGAATATAAATTATTTTTATAGGAATCTGATCACTAACAAAAATTATTTATATAAAATTCCTTACAAATTAAAATGTCAAAATGGCAAAATTATCATTAACTCGACTGTCCCATAAAATTTTCCGTGAATTTTTTTCTATTACATCTTCTTTCATTTGTCCTGCAAATCATCATAAAGAAACGAAAATAATAGAAAAAAAATCTGTCTAAAATATCAATTAAAAAAATTAGTTTGCTAAAACATCCGTTTATCCTTCGCTGATCGACTCTCTACTGAATTCTTCGTAATTTTTATGTATTTTTTGGGGATTATTTCAGTCCTCTTCAATTCGGTGCGTTTACAAATTACACTGCCATAGTATCGTAGGCTGTGAATCCTGCGCCACCTTGTTGTTGGAGTTGTTTTGGGCCGGCTTCGTTTCTAATTGAACAATTTTAAAATATATTAATCAATTTATGTTCCAAACAAATCAGAAAAGTCCTTTGAAAATTAAATTGAATGAAATTTTTATTGGAAAAAGCAAAGCAAATGTTCAAAAGCTTTAGTCTGAGTTTGAACTTTTGAATTTCGATTATTTTTCTGAATGAGGGTTGATTTTGATTATTTTTTAAATAAATGAATGCGTTCGGTGTTTATTTAAGTTAAACTATTAACAATTTTGGGTATAACTCGCTGTAAGTGGGCTAGCTTTTTGTTCTGTACAAAGAAATTAAGTTAAAGTAGCAATATTTTCATTTTATCATTTTATATATGTACAGATAAATTATATTATTAATAAAAAATAGCAATTTAAAAGTATGATTAAGTGATAAACATTTGGAAGTGTTGTATTAGTGTTTATGATAGTATATAATGCATATAATTGTGATACGCAGGACTAAAAACACATTTAAAAGGTTCTGAAATATTTATTTATACGAAAATTTTGTTTTGAAGGTGGATTGATGAAATCAAGTAGCAAATATTAAATTGTTACAAATAATAAATATTAAAAATGATTCTATAATTTATTTTTCGTTCAAGTTTGTTGACAACAGTGTTTTCTGTTGGAAAATATCTTCATGTTTCTCTTTTGCCTTTACCATTTATGCAAGTTGGATAAGATGAAGATTGAAAATTTGGTCAGTAATCGTAGTAGACTCACAACAAATAATAAACCTTTCAAAAATAATAATTCCTAATATTGGAAGTTCTCGACCGCCAATCATTCAAACATTTTACAGGTTATAGAAACCTTGAAATTTATTAGTGATATTTTCACTGGACTCGATATACTTTGTGTGCTGACAAAATTTATATCTTGTAATACTAGAATGTTAATATGTCACTGTAAAATTTAATTTCTCGTCCTTTCTTCTCCAATGGCAAAACGCAGGTGTTGCCAGATTAAGGCTAGAACCTGAATCGTACGTCAATGCGTCCGTCATGCGTCCGTCCGGTAGACAGTTTTATGCGATGACAGTTGGGTACGGCAACGAATCACTTCTTCTTCACTTTTTGGCACTTCTTCTATTAGTTTATCGTCGAAACAATTACTTCCAATTTGTTCCATACTTAAATTGCTTAAATCGTAACCAAACTTTTTTGCGAAATGACATTTCAGTGCGTTGCCGCATGTAAAAGTAGAAAGTCGACCTACTATATGCGGTTGCCGCATCGGAAAACGTATCATTAGGGGAGTACTCATAGCATCCCGTTGATTTTACTCGAACTGTCAACGTGACGGACGCAGGACGGACGCATCGACGTACGATTCAGGTTCTACCTTAATATAATTTAATCTTTACTCTGCATCGTTCACAATAATCGAGTGCAAAAAAAACTAGAAAGACCGAAAATCAGCTATTGTAAGACGTAAATTTAATAAATAAATAAAAGCCATGATCGAGAATTTTGAAAAAATTGGAGTTTGGCAAGATTAGTTAAGCACTATGGTCAAATAACTTATAATACAATAAGGACCAACGAATCAAAAATTTGTGGTCAACATGTACTGCTGCTCTTTATAGAAGTCAGTCGTGTAAGAAGTGCCGCGTCGTTTGAACCTAAAAAGTAGCCTATTTGTTAAATACTTTGCACTATAAAAATATTTCGAGTAAGTCACAACTCTTTAGTTCGCCAAAAATGTCCCTTCTTTGGATAGAATACTAAGATGGCGATCTTTTAACCGTTGCATACCTCTGTCCAGTCTGTCCTTCACGTTTCGACCAATTTCGACCACTCCCCGAAAATCTATAAATAATGCTTCGTCAATCCTTAGAAGGTCTATTTAACGAAGAGATATTCGATCCCAGTAAATAAGGGTATTCACAGTCTTCTTTTAAATTGCGAGTAATTTTACCGCTCGGTAATTAAGTCAAATTTAACAGATTTTTACCGAGACGGTAATTTGGTTCATGTAAAAATGAATTACCGGATTCGGTAATAGTATACATGCCTTGAGTCGTGTTTTTCGGCCCGGTTATTCGGTATCAAGAATCAACCGCGAATAGTGCTAGTAATGTTTTTAGTTGTCAAATTTTCTCGCTGGTTTTTTGTTAATCTCATCGGACTGCAATTTTTTTCAATTTTGATAGCCGTTGCTACAATAGAAATTCAAAAGAATACATCAAACATGGATTTAAAGGTATGTGACAATCAAATTCGCAGTTCATGATTTGGTCACGTATCCAATAAAAGCGCTGTTCTCAAATCTGTGCTGTGGGATGTTTACAGCAGAATATTTTCAGTCTTTTAATATTACCGAAAACACCGAATACCCAAAATTAAAAGAGAACTGTGAATACCCTTAATGTATTAGAAAACGAAGGTATGACTCTGATATCATTATAAGTTATTTGGCTTTGATATACCGAGTATTGCGCGATTCTTAATGACAGCCAAACAAATTTAGACGTTTTCCCCTCTACAAAAAATTTAAAAATCACGATTTTCCGTATGCACAAAAAAAAATATTGGCACGTTGTTTATCTTATATTCATTTTCTACACATCAACGTCAATTTGATTATTTTTAAAACTTATGCAAAGTTTACAAAATGTGGTTAAAACGTTTAAAGATTCTGAGCTAAAGCGTTGAAATTCTTGGTATTCCAGAGAGCCTATAATCTAGAGAATAGATAACAGGACGCGGACAAATGACCGCCGATCTGAAAAGCAAGCGCAAAAAAATTGAAAACTTTATCAGTAGCACAGTCTATTAAGTGTTGATGTCCACACTCCAGATTATAGTCTCTCTAATTTTTGTATAGTAACTCCATTCGTCATGGGGAAATTATTTTAGGTTAATTTCAATATTTTCAGATGCGCCATATTGATCTGTATAGCGCAGTACACCCAGTATAAATCATATTTAACTCATGTTGTAATGGTAGTAAATTAACTGGCGAAGTAGGTAAAACTGTAACCTTTTTTACTTTTGTTCATGATTTTTTTTTGTAATTGTGAAAGTGTAGGTTTTTTATTTTTTAACTAAAAATTCATTTAAATTGCAGGATTAGCCATGCAACCATTAGAAAATTTGAATGAAAAGATTTTATTTGAATTAACTCATCATTTTTAGTAATTTCAAAAATTTCGAATAGATTTATGTCTAATTTAATCTTACATGTTGGCAACTATACTCAGCCAATCATCTGTAACCAAATCGTATTAATTCAATATAACTTTTAATTAACTCAAAGAGTTTCGCAGTACAAAAAAAAATATAGTTTAATTAATTTCGTTTTTCATTATTTATCCAATATAAGTGAATATTTAAATTTCCAAAAATCAATTAATCAATAAACGAATAACATAAAAAGCAACACATCGAGGCATTACAGAAAGCAAAAATTAAATAAAAACGGATAAAATGTGATGAAATATCGCGCCACCAAAACACTCAGCCAAAATTAATAAAAGAACTTTTCAAATATTTTTTTAATTACACAAAAAGTCAAAGAGACATGCAAGACTTACTGCTTTCGGCTAGCCAACCCGAAATTGGAGCATTTGATTAAGAGATTAGTTAAGCAAGTTAGTTTTCTTATAATAATATCTTAAGAATTTTAAATATTGTTTTTATATAGAATCGAACTAATTTATTACAGAAATCTGGCAATTGAAAGTAGTTCGATTTCACACCCACTTTTCTTTTATATATCAAGATCGCTTTTGGGATCTTTCCTTACCTTTCAATTAATTTTCGCATCTCTTCAGTATTGCGTGGATCCTTTGGATGCGGTGAACGTTTGGCTGCTATAAAAATTCAAAAAAATAAAAAATGGAAATAATAAAAATTATAAAAAAGAAATTAAAAGTCAACCGTAAAGAGAGACAAGATTCGTAATCTTAATTACATATTATTTACATAATTTTATTAATCGTTGGCAATTATTTTTATTACAAACGATTTAAACCCCAGACTAAATTAATGAAAATACTCGTATTAACAAAAGGAAATAATGTCAGAGTGTTGTTATTCACTCTTCGTTTTATAGAGTATACTATATTAATTAAATTTAAGAATCCACTGAGGAAAATAGGAAAAAAAATAATATTTTCCGCATCAAAATATAGTAAGTGCGTATATTATAGAGTAACTATTGAAAAAAACAGATAAAAAATTCACTGGAAAACGGACAAAAAATTACTCAGGCGATAGTAATTCTCAGGAACGCGATAGAATTTTGGATTTTTTTTGTTTTCATCTTACTAGTGATTAAATTCCTGAAAAAGGTAGCGTTTTAAGAATCGCGTTATGCAAAATTCTGTCAGTTCTACGAACCAAGTTATTAGAACTGCGGTCCACAATATGATAATTTTGGCTCAATATGATAACCGAATTGGACCGAGTCCGAGTTATTAAAGTACCGCTTTATACAAGGGTTACCTATGGGTGACATTGAACTGAGATTATTTTACAATTATTTTTACAGAGTTTTATACAAAAATGTAGCCTTAAGACAGTAGCCATAAGAAAAATGTAGATTCCTAGGCATCTGAGTGGTCAGATCACAGATATCGGACTACTAGATCGCGGCACTCGAACAATTCCATAGCAAAAATATCGGACAGCGTGACTATGGTTGTCTCATTTTGTCTTCGAATTTTAGTGATGTCAGACGTTCGAATCAACAAACTCAATAACACTTGAATTATATGTTTTACGTCGAACTCATAAGACTTATACACAGGTTTAGGGAATTGCATATTAATGTATGTGGCAGCTCTGAATATTAACATGAATAATCGGTATAGGGATTGAATAATATTCCGTCGGGGACCTGCATAAGCATTTTTTTTCCAGAATTTTAATTTCCCAGAATTACTAGCTTTGTCCCTTTTTTTCGTCATAGCTTTTTAACGTTTCAGTGGCCCATTTGAGATAGCAAATGGCTTGATCTAGTAGTAGGATATCTGTGGGTCAGATGTATGAAAGAGTTGTGTAATATTATTGTCTAAACAATTCTTGCATTAACAGTTTTCCGATCTGACATATCGGTTTCAAGAACATCTAAAAAAAACATTTACATCTGTATGGGGGATGCTGGAAGGAAGGACCAATTTGGCTCATCATTGAACTTAACTTTCATTTTTTGAAAAACTCTGCTATGTAAAATTTGAAGCTCCTACCTCAAACCCTGTTTCCAGAATCATGCCCGTTAGAAAGCGTTATATCCCATCAATGTCTCTGTCTGTCTGTTTGTTCGCTTAAATGAACTACTGAACCGATTTTGAAGGGAGCTTCAGGGGAGTTTACTGACATAAGGAGCGGGTTTTAAACCATTGGTAAATGCAAGACCCCTTCTATTTGATACCGGGTTACTCCATTTATATATATTTCTGTCCGTTTTCTGCTTGTTTAAAACTGAAGAACAACTCAATCACCGATTGGGATGACCGGTAAGGATGAAAAAAAAAACTTTTTGGTTCTAAAAAGAAAATTTTAGACCATGTGTTACCTATTCTGTGAGAGAAGTCTCCGATTTCCTGTGTTTTGGCAACGATATGGTGAAAAATTGGAAAAAATGTGCTATTAATAGATACAAATCTATTAGCAGGTCGAGAACAGGGGGAGGCCGTGGGTTGCTCCGCGAAGCGGTCAGAGTAAGCCCCGAGTATAATATAAAAGAATATTTCAACCAACAGTTGTTTTGGAATCAGAGGTCCTTGAAACGAGTTTTGGTGAAAAAAACGAGATGATAAAAATATATTTTTCTATAAAATTAAATTTTTCCAGTCTAGCCATGGCCGAATTATACACAGGTCTGCTGGTTACTTTTTGACAGCCACCATTTTGCTACGTCATCGGCAAGAAATTCTTTGTAATGTTGATTGTGCGTACGGAGTTGTTTAGCTAGATGTTAGCTAGATTTGAGAATTAGAGAAAATTCCCATTGAATCGTATAAGAATTTCTTGCCGATGACATCAGAGCCAAGAGAGACTGAGCTGTCAAGCAGACCTTGGTATTATTGGGCCATGCAGTCTAGCATAAAGAATCTTGAGTTCCAGAACATTTGCCAGGACATAACAGCAGTTATCGGTTATGGGCCTTACCAATGACCCGTGACTAACTTAGTAACAGCTTTTGGTGTGTGCGAAACGGGCTATTTGCTTGCTAATTTCGGTTCAAATCCTAGTTTTTATTGAAAAGTTTTAAATTCGCTGTGATAAATGTGTGAAAACTTACTAGAATTAGCAAGCAAATAGCCCGTTTCGCACACATCAAAAGCTGTTACTAAGTTAGTCACGGGTCATTGGTAAGGCCCTATGTAGTTTCATATGGTATCCCGCTTTATATTTCTGATCTCTTATTTATACAAGTTTACATTTTTTGTCCCCCAAAAACCTTGTATTATATTATATCTTAATATATATAAAAAAATATACAATAAATAAGTAAATTTTGTTCTAATCTTTTTTCTTCTAATTCAATTATCAATCATGCTAAAACAATAAATATACAGTGAAACCGGCATGTGTCGGACTTGCATGGGAACAGGAAATTCGTCCGGTTTAGACAGGTTTCCGGCTTTCCACTATGGAAAACCGAATAATGGGACTTTGAAAGGCTTATACAGGTTTCCAGTTTATCTAGGGTTTGGCTTATACAGGTTTCACTGTATAATAACTAAGATTTTGATATTTTTTTCATTCCTAAAACTAATTTTCTGAAATAAAATAAAAAAAAACCATAAAAATATCGCAAAACTTTTTGCAAAACTCCTTTATCAAATATTAGCCACACAATTATTAATTAAATTAACAAAAATTTACATGCTTCAAATCAAACACTTATATTGTTAAATTTTGATAACTAAAATAATGTAGGGATCACAATAAAAACAATTCAAATAAAAGTAGTTAAATTTTTTTTTTTTTTAAATAAAAGTTTTGACTCGCCCGTTTTTAGTGAGTTAATGATTAGAAAGGTGTCATAAATCAAGTCTTTATAGAAAAGGTGAATGTTATTTTTTTTTGTTAATCGGTGCACTGGTTGATTAGTTTGTGACTAAAAACACCATCACGAAATTCAATCAAATGAAATGAAAATTTGTTGTTGTTTTATTGAACTTTATTTCATATTCATGATGCCTATGATGATTTTTTTCAGAGTGATATTATGAAGGTAATTGGTTCCAATTTCTAATAAATATTTATTTTTAGATCTATTTAAATGACGAGGAGCTCTGGAATAACACGATCTCTAATTTTTTTTTTTAAACAGAACCAATTTTTAAGTTTTATTACTAATGCAAGCTTTCGCCGACAGTCTTACAATTGAAACCAATCAACCAAACGATGACTTATGATGATCAATAAAATGAAGATATGAAGATGAAGATAAATAACACGAACACAGTATAAATATCATCAAAACAAAACCACACAATTTGTCTAAAACGGGGTTTTCAAGACAGTTTCTATTTTGAAAAACAAAACAGAATTTAAATCCATTTGTAAAATACCAGGCATAGTAAACTTTTATCATTTAGTACTGAAATAACTGAGGAAAAAAAATTTTGAAACAACATCCTAAAAATTCACAAACACTATTTAAAATTGAATTGAACTCAAAAACTGAGCACAACAAACAAAATTTTCTGCATGTTTCAGAAAACCATAGTCAAGAAATGATTTTAATCCATTTTCTATTTTCTTTTTTTTTAAATTTCTAATCACTCACCCTCAGCGGAGTCTTCTGTTTATTCATTTTATGAAATTATCGTAACAGAAAAAAAAGAAAAATTTGTTCGTTTTTAAGTACAATTTTCACAATTTCTTATTTCTATTATTTATGTAAAGGAATTTACAAATAAATTCCCAGTGATTTTTTTTTAGAAATATTTTTTGTCAATTTAATGTAATTTTCATTTTAAACTTACCGCCATAGTTGCCTCGTGGATGATCACGATCGCATTCAGCCTCAGAAATCTCGTTGCTCTCCTTTGAGTCATTGAACGATGAATTGCTCATGTCATGATTACGTGGTGGTGGCGGTGGGGGTTCTGGTGAACCATTATTTGGTAGATTTCGGGCAGATCCTGCAAAATTTTTGAATACATTTTTTTATATATACTTTTTTGCAGAAAAATGCCAAAGCCGCACAAACAAGAAATTTTAGCGATTATTTCTTAATCCTGAATAACCGTGAAAGCTTTACCCGGTGGAAAAAGCTTTCTAGTTTCTCGTGGACTTTTCAAAAGTTTACAAGGTTTTAATTTTTCTGATTTTTAACAAAATGCAAAGACGAATTTTAAATACATTTAAATAAACAAAAGTAATGATTTTTTTTTATTTTTAGACACGTACCAACACTTCGTCGTCCAACGGATCCTCTTGAACCGTAATGATCGTAAGGTGTGCCATAGGGACCTCCATATTGGGAGCCATATTGGTCCTCCTCTGGAGCGCAATTGGCTGGATCATCGTATTCGGGTCCAGGTCCTCCGTACAAGCTTCCACCTTGGGAATTCACGCGAGTGTAACGACGCTGAAAAATATATTACAATTATATCAAAAACATTTAAGTAGGCGTGCCTTTGTGCAAATCTTACGTATTGATCTTCTTCGGCGCAGTTGGCTGGGTCATCATATTCCGGTGCTGGGGTATAAATCGAGCTCTGTCCGCCTTGGCTGTTTTTTCGAGCGTATCTGTTATTCTGTCGTGGCATCGACTGAGATCCTGATCGAGAATGTACGTGTCCTGGATGGCCTGCTGGTCCCATTGTACCGGCATGTCCTGGACCAGTGTGACCGTTTTGATGTGGGAAGGTTTGGAAGTTCATTGCCTTGTTGGGATCCATTTCTTCGCGGAAACCGAGTAGATGGAAAGTGGCATAGGGGCAAATCTCATCTTCCATGCCTTGCGAAAAGTTTTATGGTAACAAGAAATTTTGTATTATTAACAGCTCTGATAGCTAGAATTACACTTTTTTAATGCGCCTGCAAACGGTTAATAAACTGTCCTTATTCTATAACACTACTCTACTATAGGGAAATGAATCGTGCAAAGGGAGCGGGATAAATATTCATTCAACCTTACCAGAATTGTTAGTAGTTTACAATAAATTACAGCAGATTATCGTCATTAGTTAAATTATACGAAAAATTAAAGGCAAAATGAAACCATTTGATGGTATGCTTTAACAGTCGCAATTTTAATCATAGTTTACTGGTTAATAGTGTGAAATTAATGTACGAAGATTAAATTAAATAAAAAAAAAGGTGTTTTCAAGGAAAATTTTTGTTCCAAGGGTTTCGCATAGCCGACAATGCCATATTTTGTAAGGAAACAGATCCATAATTATAAGCGATTTGGTGAGTCATTATAATGACTCTTCTGGTGACTCATTATAGCTAAAAACGCCAAAAATTATTAGTTATGGACCCACAGTTGTTATTGTCAACAATGAACATGTGGCGGCGATATAATTTAAATATTAGTTTGGTGTAACTGCTTTGAATTTTTGCTAGAGGTTTATAATCTGCACAGAATTGCCTCTAATTGCATGCAAGGTAATCTTAATGTATCCTTTGCTCTTATGTTTCACTTTTGCAGAACTCTGTTCTATCAGAATTTCTGTTTCGAATAAATGCTTTTGTTACTGTAACATTTTTTTAAAAATTTGTTTATCAAAAAATCTGTCCATATGTTAGCGCCAACACTTGTTAAAGCAAACCATCTAAAATGAATGTTAGTAAATAAAAATAAATTTACATAAAATACGGAAAAAAAGTAAAACCAAAATACAAAATTTCGAGAAATGAAGAAAATTCCAAAAAAACCCAAACTACCTGGATGAGTATGGTAACAATCTTCACCACCATGTTGATGCCTCCTTGGGATCGGTGGTTGTCGGAGCTCTTCATAAATTGGTCGTCTTGGGTCCCATGTCGAATGATTTGAACGCATATGTCGGCCTGATATTTTTTTGTTGCAATATTTTTGTGTTTTTGTTTTCGAATTTTAATGTATTTTTGTACAATGTTTTGTCCGTAATGTATTTTAATGTTTATTTATCCATTCAAGTTTTTCGTCCCAAGAGAATTTTTCGCGTCGATAACGACCAAAAAATTTGTATATGGACAAAAAGCAATTTACAGGACAAAGGGAGATGGTAATCATATCGAAACAACAAAAAATGAAACAACAAACAGAAAAAAATTTACTATTAAGGAAATAGTTTAAAATTTTTGATAGTTTTTGAAAGTGAACAAAATTTTTGCTTTTGGAAATGGGATATTGTTGTCATATTTAAAAAAAATAGGGATCGCTAACATTTGACACTTTATTCCGCGAATTTTATTCTTCCACACGTCGTTTACACTACGACACAAAACTCTAAAATTTATTCCAGAAAGACGCCGGAATTCGAATTTTTCGTCTGCCAAAATAAATTTAAAAATTGACAGCTTTTGGTCAGCGAATTTATGCTACGCTAAATGAATAAAACTCGGGGAAAATTTTGAATAAAATATCACGGAAAAATTCAATATAATTTTGAATAAAATATCACGGAAAAATTCAAGAAAAAATCGCAAGTGTGAACGGGACCTTAGGTATTAATTGAGGCACTCTAGCAAAATGTTACAGAAAACTAGGAATATAGAAGACAGTGAAATTTTTTGGTAATGACTCTTAAACAAAAGAGGAATTCATGCCAAAGTGTAGGAAATTTTCCCAAAATTATAGGAATAATTCCCTATTTGTAAGGAATCATTGCAGAAGAGTCCAGTGTCTTCTATATTCCGATTTAGATTTCTCTCCGTGTACTATAAAGTTAGCAAATTTTATATGTACATATATACATAAATATCCATTAAACATTTGATGCATATTATTCTCTCGGTCCAGTGACGAATACTTACTGTGAAATGTTTATTTTTTTTTAATCTTACACTAGTTGTATTTCATTCCACCATCAATTTTTACGAATATTTTTGCTGCTAATTTCAACTTCAAATCTGTATTTGGAACAGGAGTTTTTTATTGAGCAAGAAGAAAATTCTTTTAATTTTCAGCAGTTTTTATAAAGAGTTTAAATTCTAAAAGCATCTAAAAAAAAGAAGATTTAGCGTCGCGTATATTAGAAGAATTTTTTACTAAAGCAGGAAATTTTTTGTATAACATTTTAACTTTAATCCGGATCATCCCATTTCCAAATGACAAAAACTAAAATTTTTTGCTACAACATCTCTAGAGATTGCTTGGATTAAAATTATAAAATATTTAAATATTTATAAAATATTTAAAATGAACCATGCAAACTATAAGTATTAAAACAAGTGGAGATTAAAGTAAATATCATCTATGCTGATATTTCAAAAGGTAAAAAGATATTAAACCCTGCACTTTAAGCAGATTTTAGAACAACAAAAAATAAGCAATATCTATAATTATGTTTAAAATATATTTATAACTTTACCGTATAGATATGCATATTAAATATCATATCTAAAAAAAAATACAGTTGATCAATTGATAAGTTTTTTTTTAATTCAAAACTTTATAAATTCCATTCAAATTCGTAAAAAAAATTTGGACGAGTAGAATGAAAAAAAAACCCTTCAATTGATCAAAATGTTTATAGAATTGCAATCCTAGAAATATTAACAACAAAAAATTGTATTTTTGCTTACTTATGACTGTACCTCGCTTAATCCGATCGCATGTATTGTAATTTGATCCTGGAACCGGGGGCAACTTCCTGTTTGGTGGAGCAATGTATCCAAGTTCATCTCTCAGATCGGGACGCCTCTTGTCCAGGGTAGCACCGGGGCCCATTGACTGATTGTAAACTACATCGTCTAGAATTAATCGATGATCGTGTTCTCAATTTAAATATAGAAGATGCTTTTGTTACCATTTTCTTATTCCTTAATTATTTTAACGTTTCTTAACAAAACTTCACTGGCTTAAAATTTTTTTTTTTAGAAAAAAAATCTGCTCTTTTCTTAACAATTGTACAGAGAAAATTCAAATGTGTGAACGTTAAGCGATAAAAAAAACTTTCTTAATTTAAATTGTGCAATTAACAACAATATATAATAATTTTCAAATATTTACGGATACATCATAGATGAAAACAAATCTTCCAATGTTTACTTTGGTGCATAAGAACAACATTTTTTTTAAATTTCCTGTTTTTTTTTAAATTCAAAATTTGTTTGTAACACGAACGATTATCATTTGCAAAAATTTGATAATATTAAAAAAAAATACGAAAAACAAATTATTATTGCCAAGCTTTTATCTTCTGCGTTTATACTGAATCAATTTACGTGTGTACTATTAAAAAGAACGATAGATACTTATTAGGATTATGAAAAAATTGCATTAAATACGCAAGCTTAAGAACAATAAAAACTTTCAAAATTAAATTTCTGTGCAACAAAGTTTAATCTAATTTTAAAGCGATTTATTATTTTTATTAATTAATTCATTTAACTATTTCTTATTTATAATTAAAAAAATGATTTGAACGGAAAAAACGTTTTGTTTTTAAATTGATGTAACATGTTTTAATTTTACTGGACGGATTTCTGTTTTATTTTGCGATAATGAAAGCATCTTTGTTGTATAAAAATATATCTTTTTATATAAATTCTTTCAAAAAAAAAAAATAAACATACACAAAAAATGTTAAAGATTTTAAGAAAAAAGTTATACTTTTCTTTGTTTACTGTTGCGCTTTTATAGGAAAAGCTGTAATCTAGTTTCTCTTTGAGTTCTTCAACATTGATCAATAGTAAGTAACAAATTTTTTTTTTAATATGTTATCATAGAATATTTAAACAGTTAACTAGAATTAATAGTAGTACGAAAAAGGAAGGTTATTTCATTGTAATTTTTGTTTTGAATAATTTTATTATGTTTTCATTTTGTCAGACGCCTTGGTTGGTTTCATATTCTTTTTTCCATCATTTTACAAGCAACATTTATTTGGACTTAAATTTCTTTTTATTATCGCAAAAATACTAATTCATTTTTAATTATTTTAACACTGAGATTAATCCAACTAACAACTAGTGCTGATATAGGAAAAAAAACTAAATTTTACTTACGAATTGTTAAGCCTTATTATGAGTACGAAATTTTATTATGTTTGCATTTAAGTAGAAGTTTTTTACTATTCCATTTTAAAAAGTTAGATCGATGTTATATCCTAAGCCGCCTACAGACGAGAAACCTTGTTTTCAACAATGTTGTCAGCCTGCTTGTCAGTTTTTGCCTCAGACGAAACGAAATGTTGGCAACCAAGCTGTCAACATCATTTCCGAGGATGTGTTATCAGTAGGGCTGCCAAAAATATGCACTAAAAAAGGCGAAATATGCGCATATAATATGCACTAAAAACGGCAAAATATGCACTTAAATATGCACTTTAAAAACATTAAAAATCCGAAATATAGTATATTTCACCCAAAATAGTGAACGGAACTTGTTAAAATGTGGTTAATTCGACTTATGTGGAAAATAAAAAAATTAAAAAAATAATAGTCTGTGAAAAAAGATTGACATTTTGACTGACAAAAAAATGTTTTACTTGTTTCTAAATTGCAACTGTTAAATTTTAAGATATTTCGAAAAGATGTTCAATACTTCATATTGTCTATGGTATAATCGGGGTTAAAACTTGTAGAAAAATCTCAGTTGTTGCTACCACAAAACTTTCTTCCACAAAATCTACGACCCTGCGCAATTTACGCTATCCCTATCGTTTTGTCAACCAAAGACGACCTCAAAATGTACAAAATTTGAAATAACTTGAGAACGGTAAAAGATATCAATTTACGGTAAAAAGTAAAAATGTAGAAATTTTCATTGCCTTTAATTCGTTTTTCAAAAGTTTTTTCGAAAAACTGTTAGTTTGCAAGTAATTCGCAAAAATATATTTTTTTACATTTTAATAAAAATATTTCAATAACGGTAAAAGGTTGAAAGTTTTCATGAATACAATACTGTATTATACTTCGTAGAAGAAAGTAAAAACACATATTTATTTATTTTTAATATTTATTCTAGCTGAAACAGTCGAATTATAATTTGAATTGTACAAAAAAAAATTTGGTTGTTCATGAAAGTTGTAAAATATGCAACTAAATATGCATTATATGCATTTATATGCAAATATGCACTAACGTGTCAGATATGCGAAATATGCAACAACAAGTGAACTTCATCGCTTCTAAACTTATTGATTCGGATGAATAAAAAACTCCCGGAGCCGAAATCATAACGAGAAGAAATATGCAAATGCATATTTTTGGCAGCTCTAGTTATCAGCTTTGAATGAACGGCCAACTGATGTTCATAACCTTGTTGTCAACTTACCTGCAGACGCTACAACATGGTCGCCAACATCAAGCTCTCTCCACTGTATATCCAATGTTTTTCAAATTTGTTGATTTCAACATAACATATCGATCACGCCCACAGATGCTCAACATCGACTTCAACACGGCAAATTGACAACAAGGTTGATCGTTTGTGGGCGGCTTTAGAGCCCAATAGTGACATAGCCGTAAATACTCAGGCGCAACATGTACAGGTAGATAAGATTCAGTACCCAGAAATTACACTTTGTCAAGAAGCCTAAACCCGCGAAATCCATATTAGAAACTAGACCCAGTTTTCCAAAATAGTAAAACCACCATATCTTAACCCACAGTCGCTCAATATGTTACTTTTTGCTGCAAATTTTACTTTTTTTCACCTGCGACACATTTTTTAAATAATTTTTCACCTTGGACGTACATATCTTAAAATATTTCTCCCGTGGCGCATTTTTCCTCTTGAGCATTTCTCTCTTTCAATTAATGGGAGGTGAAAAATCACAAAGAAACTAATTAACGGATGAAGTTTGGGTTATTTTTGATCCTCATGAATATTAGTTTTTGTCTCACAGAAAAACTATAATTGCCACAAACCATTAATTTATTAAATTTTCTTAATTAATTTTAAATCAGCATTATAAAAAATAGATTTTTCTAATCAACCGTTAAGTCACTGCAACAAATAATCGCCAAGAAATTTTTTTTAGGTATACGTATGTAGAGATGGATAAAGTCAATTCCAGGCGAAATTGACAACTCTGCATATTGTAATTTCAATACGGAAAATTCCACGTGAATTGTAATTTTTGGAATCCTTCTCATAATAAAGCTTAACAGATGGTTAAAAAATGCCTAAAACTCATTTATTTACGTAAGTGATGAAAAAACACCTTATTACAATTACAAAAAAGAAACAAACTTTTAAAAAATGTGTAAAATTTAATAACAACAACATATATTTATTCAATTTACTGTAATAATGTTCAATAAGTAAATTCCCAACAATGAATTTGATCAACCAACCAAAGTTCTAAGCAAAATACAAATTTGATAAAAAAGTTGAACAAGGAAATTAAATGAATCAATTTCTGTATTATTTGTATAACAAGTATCGTGTATATTTAAAAAGTGAAAAGAAAACGTGATTTTGTAAATTTCAAGTTTCACCGATAGTCGATTTTTTTAGAAACATTTATAGGACAGAACTCTAATAGAATATTCAACAAACATGCTTCTTATTAGGTAGAAAATATATAGATTGGATTGAAAGGGTTAAGACTTTCTTACAAATTATTTTAGTGTGATTAAATAGGAGGACACAGAAAGATAGAAAAGAGATTTTCTCACACATAACAAATATGAATCATCTAAAACATACGTATTCAATTTTTTTTTTACTAAAAATTCAAAAAATATTCAATTTGATAAGAAAAAAAAAATTTCGATTTCGAACAGTAACACCAAAAGTAAATAATTGTAAGATTAATCAATTATTTCAATTAAATAACGTAAAAAATAGATATTATTTTTTTTTTCAATTTTTATAAACGTAATATAATTAATACGATTGCTAATGGATAATAATATGATTATTATGATACTGAGTTAAAAGAATTATTAAATATTGTTGGTTAATACTTATTATTATTTTAGTTGAAAATTTTGGTATATAGACTGAACCTACAGTAGACATCCTTGGGTCCATTTCTCATGTCATCGGATCTTCGTCTGGACAGTGCTACACATATAACTAGTATACCCACCGCAATTACAATAACGGTTGCTATTAATGGTATCATAAAGTTCAAATCTAGCCAATCTGGCATCCATGCTGGCATCGCTAATCGTGTATTTCCATTACCATTGCCGCTACCATCACCGTTTGGAGGCGAAATGGTACCTTTTTATTTTTATTTCCACCATACACATCAATCCAATTTCGAAGTGTGTTTTCCAATCAATTTGGATTTTGGTTTCGTTTGGTCCATTTTACAATCAAAAATTGTTGATTTAAATACATACCGTGTATAAATTGATTACGTCACGTTTAATTGACATAAAATTTATTTTATATATGCGCAGTTTGGAGGTAGAGATGGACATAACAGTCGACAATTAACACAAAAAGGAAGAAAAGAAAAAAAAAATATGAAATTAGTAAAATTTAATGTACCTTTGTGATGATTGCCTTTGCTACGTAGTATACAAATAACAACAATAAAGGCAATAATAATAACTAGGATGGCAGCTACCACCGGTACTATTAAATTTAAATTCGACAAGATGATGCGTATTGTATCCTCAGCGGTTAAATCAGGTAAATCACGCGAGGGTGCAATTGTCCCTGAAACAACCAAAGTATTGTAGAGTAGCTTTAACTAAAATTACCAAAATTTCTCAACATTGAACTCTATTTTTTTTTTTGCTATATTTCAAAAAATTACTTTTAATTCTTTTGTTTGGATTTTAGTTAAGAAAATTTCTTATTTTTAATTGATCGTTAAATTATGAAATTATTTTATGGAATATTTTTATTATTAGTAGTATTAAATAACTTCGAGCAGTAAAAATTCATTCGCAAAACTGATATTAATATGAAAAATGTATTTTAAAAATCTACGAGTAATTTATAATGAAAATAATTTTTATAAATTGCTTTTTTGTTTTATCATCATTTTATGCAATAATCAATCAAATTCATAAAATATTTTATATTTTCTTGGAATTATGAATAAACCCACTACAGTCAGCACAAAAATTAAATCGCTCAATTAATGGCGATAAATCATTAACAATTTTAAGAGCAAAAACTTAGCTTGAAAAATTTATCGTCTTTTTATATAGAAAATATTGTTGAATTGAAATAAAGTTTATATGAATACGTAATGAATATATTAAATATAAAGTTTAAAAATTAACATTGAGAAAAATATAGATATACAATAATAGAATATTGAAATTATTTTGAAAAAATAGATTTTATTCAAGAAACAAAGAAATTTAATTTTATTTAAAAAAAACCTAACGAAAATTTAAAGTGTTTTTGTAGTATAAAATTCGATTATAGTTTTTTTTTCAAGTTTATTTTTAGTTATTTATTGTTTCTGTAACAATGTGGTTATTGAAATATTTTAAACTTATAAAAACAATATTTGTTAGATACTGTACATGAAAAATAAATATAAAACTCGTAGAGAAATTCTCAGCAACTGAATTGATAAACAGATTAAGATCTTCTAGTTTTTGAACATGTTTTTATATATTGGAGAGCAAAACTTCTGCAATTTTTCTTCAGCAGAAAGAGGGCCTAGGAGTGGTTTCTTTATTCATCAAAAATATCAGTAATTTACTATAATACACAGAATTACTGATATTTCTTTTTTGATTAATAAAAAAATCACAAGACTCCTAGACCTCATTTCGACTTGCAGAAATTTTGCTTATACCAAGCAAAAATACCTAAGATCCCTAAACTTGATCGGCAAAACTCATGAGAGACGAATGTAAGCGGTTTTCAATTGCGGTTTTCAAAAACAATATTCCGCTCTACCGCTATCAAAACTCGTAAAATCTTGAATAACGAATAGCTTAAACCGGAAATAAATCACCCAAAAAATATGATTCACTGGCCACAATACCCTGCTTGGTCCCAAACAAATACTATTCTGCGAGTTTCTTTATGAACTGACCATAAAACGTGCCACACTAATTTTAAACTTTTCGGACCCCACCGCCATCCCCTTCCCCTCGTCCTTCAAACTTCTTGTGGAACTTAGTGACGTCGTCACTCTGCCGCAGGCTCCCCTCCCCCTCTCCTTAATCCAAAAGAATCATCTAAAATTTGACCAATGAATTATGGAGTGGAGATTGTTAGGGCACATGACAGTTAAACTAAAATCTACTGCTTAACACTTTGGCTACCATGTGAGTCACCGGTGTACACACACTATCGTCATTACCGTCAGTTTCTCAAGTTCCATGGTTGAGTGCAGTCGCTCGTGCGGTACAAAGGGTTTTTTTGTCCGTTATATTTTATTCGATTCGTTCGTTTTTGTCTGTATTGATCTTGTGTTCACTGGTGACTCACAAAGAACAGAAATGATTTTTTGCGTTTTTTCCCAGTGTATACTAGCGGAGTAAGCGTTTTTTTGGCTGGTAGCCAACGTGTTAACCTGATTTATTTCAACCGCTAACGTCGCGATTGGCAGAAATACTGCCTGGGCACGTTAATAGAGGTAATTTAATTTAAAAGCTTCTAAAAGTTAATAAAAAAAAGACCCAAATTCTACACTCTTCTTGACACTTACTTTTTCGCATGGACATGGCAACACTCAAAGAATACAAAACGTAAAAGGGTTGAAAACTCTCCCAAGAAATATTGCATAATGCCTTATTAGCGCTTTTACATTGCGCAATTTTAAAATCAACCGAAAAGTATTTTTTCATACCCAAAATTACTCTCTTATTATTATTATTTAATTAT
Source organism: Chrysopilus asiliformis (assembly GCA_964034945.1). Classification (NCBI taxonomy): domain Eukaryota; kingdom Metazoa; phylum Arthropoda; class Insecta; order Diptera; family Rhagionidae; genus Chrysopilus; species Chrysopilus asiliformis. Next base: position 93,627,594 of record OZ035962.1, read on the forward strand.
AAAGAATTGGAAAAAGGTTTATCATACCCACAATTTGTAAAAATATTAACGCCATATCTATTTAAGATGTCAATAATTTTATCACACGTTTATCAATTCATTTTTGAGATTCTATTAAAATATTAATGCAGAAATTTAAAAAATCAGAGTTGAATGTTAAAAAATTATGTCAAATGAACAATTATTGATAATTGTGAAAATATATACTTCTTTTAAATATATATCAAGATATATGAAGCTTCGGTTGTTTCAGGGAACAAACTCCTTTTTCATTATTTATCTATTTGATTTAATTATTTCATCTCTAAAAATCATATTTTGTTAAAAGAATTCAAATATATTTAAAACAAAAGTTTAATTTCACAAAATATACTATAACTTAATTATTTTTATAATTATCCAAGTGATTGCGTCAAAAGTAAATAAAAAGTGCCCAATTTATCGTTTTAGAAATTTTATGAATACCAAATGATATTTTTTTCATATTCAAGTATATTTGTAAAGCATATGTTAATAGCATGATGATAATGACACAAATTTATAACCCTTATGAAGGTTTTAGTCCTTTTTCAAAATGTTTCAACGAAAAGCCCAATGAAATATCGGCCCTTTTACACTAGTATTTGTTACATACCTGATACGGTTTTATTAAAAGTTTTTCATAATACCATTTAGTAGTCCTAGTAATACAGTGATAATACTTCATTATTTTTTGATTGAAAAATGGCTTAAAAAGTTGTATTAAATGACAGTGAGAGAATTAATGCGCGAATTTTATTCTTCGACACCAAATTTACAATTTTTGATGGTCTATGTTGGAGCTAAACTTCAGGCCAATCGGCTCGGTAGTTTCCCCGCGAAAGTGTAACATAGAGGAAGAGCTAAGTTTCGAGATCACTCTACCCTCTCCCCTTACTCCCCCACCTCTCGGGCTACTTTTTAATGGGTCTATGTTGGGGCTGGACCCCAACGAACATCTATGCCAAATTTCAGGGCAATCGGTTCAGTAGTTTCCCCGCGAAAGAATAACATAACGCAAAAACTAAGTTTCGAAATCACTTTACCCCCTCCCCTTACTCTCCTTACACCCCCCCACCACTCGCGCTACTTTTCCGTATGCCTATGTTGGAACCAGAGCTCCCACAGACACTCATGTCAAATTTCAAGCCAATCGGTTCATCCGTTTTTGCGTGAAAGAGGAACAGGCAGACAGACAGACAGACACCAACTCATTTTTATATATTAGTATGATGATTAGTATGATTGGGGTTCTTTTCACTCTCATTAAGATTCAAGCAAAAAATAATGACCTACCACAACAGCATACATCTTGAAACCTGAATTAATTTCTTTTAATGTTATATTTTTAAAGTGTTTTTTTTTCTTCAGTTTCCCAGATTCCATAAATTTTGTGTCCTTGAAATGAGTCTACAAAATCTGAGAAAAATTAAATTGCAACCACCAAAGAACGTCAATCAGAAAAATAATGCTTTAACTGCAGAATTTCGTATAGGCATAAAATTAAATTATGTTATTTGGAAGTCCGTAACTTACGAGAGTCTTCATCCTTACTAGAATTTTTAGTGTATGGAACGTATCTCCTATTAGAAGCCTGTCTAGAAGCGCAGATACCTGCCCTACACTAGAAATGCTAGTAGAGATCAATTTTGTTTTTCAGATACTCTTGATAAAATTTACATATCACTATCACAGTCTAATGTTCCGCAAATACATAATTGTTGAAACCGGTTAGCTTCCGTAAAACTTTTCCTCAGCATTTAGCTTTCGTTCTAGAAAGTTTATGAAGTCCAATAAGTAGTTTTTGTCCTTGAATTAGGTTTTTATCATCCATTGAACAGTTTTGATTATTAACTTCACGTGGGATAAATAAATTTAGATATTTCGGGTAAAATTGATTGCCTTAATACTTATTGGAGCTAAGTTTCTATAAAAACTTATATTTTTATGGATCTAAAATCGCTAACACCCATTACAGAACATAAATTTCGATATGTAACATAATTATTTATTTACAATTTTTTCATGGAATTTTTATTAAAATTTGGACAATAACCAGGAACGTTATTTATTTAACAATTTTACATGTATTTCGATTTTTTAAATTGGAGTTTTTATACAGAATACCTATGTGGGTGTACTAATTTATACAATGACCAATTTATAAGTGAGGACAATTTTTAATTTTGATGTCATTATCATTACGCTTAACAACTTTATTTATGGCTTTACAAAACTTATTTACAAATCTGAATTTTTTTAAACAAGTGTGTTTATTTAAATTAATTTTAGAGCATTTTTATATACCTTTCTTCATTTTTCATTCTTAAAATCATAAAAAAAATCGTGGGAGTTCAAAAAAAATTTAATTTAATAAAAAAATTAGAAAAAAAAATAAAATTGCATAAATTTACGAAAAAACTGAAAATTTTTCAAATTTCCAAACTTTCATTTTGATTTATTTTTGTGTATCGTGTAGGGGATCATCTAACTAAACAATTAAAATATACTACTAATAATAAAATAATAATCTGTTTCTCTCTAAATGTGTCAAATGAATCGATCAATGAAAAATAAAGAGGAAAATTTAGATGAATTTTTACAAAACTCAAAAAATAATCGAAAGAAATACATATTAGATTATAAAGCTACAAACAATGATAATGGTTGAAAAAATTTACAAAACAGAAAATTTTTTTGTAAATAAAAAATATGAAGAAGCAATCTACATTATGGTACAACTAAATACATTTTTCATCTAAATTTAAGTAAATTTCGAGCAACAAATTGCGAAATTTTAAATTTTTCTGGGCGCGTGAGCTTCGATTTATTCGTTTTTACAACCATTTTTTTTTTCAATTAATGTTTTCCACTTCTACAACTTGTTGCCAAATTTACTTAATGTGTACAACTACTCCTAAAAGTTTTATAGTGCTACCTCCAGTTGCGGTCAATGTTGCAAATTCGTATTCAGCAACTGTAAATCCAGCTGAGTTATGAGCAGTGATTCTCAAATTGTACCAAGTGGCTGGCTCCAAATCCAGGACAACAAAGTTATTGTTTGGCTTAACATTGTTTGAAATTTGATTCCATTCGAGTTGATCACTATAAGAAAATTTTTAAACACCAGTATTTCTAAATTCTTTTCTTTTTAAATTCTTAGGTATTCACAATATTTTACATATATTTACATTATATTTCCGTACCTATATATTAATCATTTAAATTAATTTATTTACACAATATTTCACTTACGTTTTCTTGGTTTCGACAACAAAATGAGACATACGGCATCCACCATCTTTCCATGCTGGGAAATGTAAGCTCACTGAATTTGATGAAACCTCAATAAAACGAGACTTTTCCGGTAAAATGGGTTTTGATCCTTTTGTGCGTGTATTTAAAATGTCTGAAGCCTCACCAGCACCAATGCTGAAAGTAAACAATTTATAGTTAATAAAATACGTCACGAGAATTTTCGCTTTTTCACAATTGCCAAGGGACAATCGTAAAATACAGTGAAACGTCGATAAGGAAACCTCGATCACCCGAATACCTTAATAACTCGTAGTTTCTTGAATCTCATTGATTCGAAATGAACCTAGATATTTCGAAATCCTCGATAAGTAGAAGTTTTTTCTGGTGGCGTGAGCTTCGACTTATCAAGGTTTCACTGTACTTTATATGCGAACAGACCAATTTTTTATAAAAAATTTTCCATTAGTATGTGAGAGGGAGGAACGAGTGGTGCGATTGGGTTAAAAGTTACTTTGTTTGGGGCCAATCCTGGACCAGATAAGCAACAAATTTTATATCATCATACTAATATATAAAAATGAGTTGGTGTATGTCTGTCTGTCTGTTCCTCTTTCACGCAAAAACGGCTGAACCGATTGACTTGAAATTTGGCATGAGTGTCTGTGGTAGTTCTGGTTCCAACATAGGCATACGGAAAAGTAGCGCGAGTGGTGGGGGGAGTAAGGGGAGGGGGTAAAGTGATTTCGAAACTTAGTTTTTGCGCTATGTTACTCTTTCCTGAAATTTGACATAGATGTTCGTCGGGGGTCCAGCACCAACATAGTAGCCCGAGAGGTGGAGGAGTAAGGGGAGGGGGTAAAAAGATCTCGAAACTTAGCTCTTCCTCTATGTTACCCTTTCGCATGGAAACTACCGAGCCGATTGGCCTGAAGTTTAGCTCCAACATTGACCATCAACAAAAAAAAAAAACTTGAAAAAACTTAACCCGGCAACGACGGGTATGCAAGCTAGTAGAAAATAAAACTTATTTTAGATTAAGACCAAGAACAAAAAAGTTATTCACGATATGCACAGTCCCAAGCAAGAATAAACTTTTAATAAATATTCGGAACATCAATAAAGATAAATGCGCCGCAGGCCACATTTTCTGAGTAATGGATCTTCTGTGGAAAATTATTGAAAAAATGTGCTCTACTTTTATAAAAAAAATTACTTTGGAGTAACCTCCAGCCAAAATGGAGTACTTTTTGCATATTCAGCGATCGTGATTGAAAAATTATCACACTAATTTGAAAAATCCGAATCAAAAATTTAGTTTCCAAGACGCCGAGACAATAAGCCTAAATCCCGGGTTGTCCCGGTCCCAACTGGGAAAAGATATCGTGCAATGAGCTGCTTTTATTTAAATGATTTTATCCTTCACTCTGTGTATTGAAAAACTAACACTAACCGGGTATAATATACAACAGCCACAAAAAGTCTAATAGAAAATCAACGAATTGACCGATTCCAGAGTATTTTTTTTATTTTGCTGGTATCTGTGAAAATTTTTACACACAATTTGAGGAATTTCATGGAAATCGGACAACTCACACTCTAGTTATAAGGCTCCGATATTCGGATATATCAGTAAATTCCAAACATTTCAAGCCACATTTCATGATAGTAATTGCTCTTACCTATTGTAGCCAGTAGCATAAACCTGATAACGTGATCCACAATAAAGTCCTTCGATTGAATATTTTTGAGCGTCGGATGCGACCTCAACGGTTTCCCATTCGCCAAATTCTGAATGAAGAAAAATTTAAAAAAAAAAATCACATTTAATAAAAAAAATCCTTTTGCCGTATTTCAAAATTATTCATAAAAAAACTATCCCGTTTTTAAAATGCTTATTTAAAATCTATATTTTCATCATGCGTAAAATTTTTAAGAATTTCAAATCACCTGGTTTATAATGTAAAGTGTATCCATGGAGTGGGGCGGTGTCAGTTTCATGTGGCTTCAATTTCACAGTCAAGGAGTCAGTGGTAGTAGCGGACAAAGAAACCTGAGGAGATTGAGGTGGAGCCAAAACGATCAATTTATGTGTGATTGAATCCTTGGCGATTGAATTTTCAGCATGGCAAGTGTATTCTCCGGCATCCTGCCGAGTCACCGACTTTATAAACAATGATCCCTCTGGCAATTGTCGCATTCTATCGTTTTGTGTAAATTCAACTCCTTTAATCTTCCAAATTATGTCAGGGGTGGGTGCTCCAACAGCTAGACACGGCAATTTTGCGTCTTCTTTGAATGTGGCAGTGAATGTATCATCGAAGGAGGCGATTTTCGCAGGAACTTGATCGCTTGGCATGGCAATGATACTCCTTGAATGTTGTCCTTCGCCAATAACAGTGCTCGCGGTTACCCAAAATTCGTATGCTTTATTCTGTTCCAGTCCGGAGGCTTCGTAGCTCATTTGGTAAGGTGGGATCTTTTGGCTCTTTGCACCGCCTTCAGCACCATCTGCCTTAATGTAAACGGTATACTGCAAAATGATTCCGTTAGGTTGTGCTGGTGGACGCCATGAGACGAGTATTGCTTCACTTCCCATTACTAAGGCCTTAACATCAGTGGGTGCTTCAGGTACTGTAATTTTATTTATTTTTTTAAATTAGTTGATAAAAATTAATTATGTAAGAGAATATTTACCATCTTGTTCAGTTTGGCAGTAAATTGGAGCACTTCGAACGCCATCGCCGCCAGCTGTTGTCGCTAAAACTTGCATTGTGTAATTTGTGTATTTCTTGAGTCCATGTAAAACAGTATCGCTTGAAGCTGTCTTCTTGTAATCCTTGTTTCGGTCATCTAAATTTGAACATTTTTTACAAACTCTATTCCGATCAACCGTTGTAAAATAACAAAATTTTGAATTCCAAACACTACTTACCATACCACAAATCGCTTGGCGCGTAAACAACTTTGTAATTCTTAATAACTCCATTAGCCGATTCCAGTGGTGGACTTACCCATGATACTCGAATAGTTTGTGATGTAAGAGTTGTGCAAATTGTATCGCTTGGTGGTTGACTAGGTGTACCTTCGGCAGTGTATTGTTTCTCTTCATCGCTCATTGGGCCAGCTCCAATTTTATTAAATGCCTGAATCACGACCGAGTATTGAGTGTAGGTTCGCAAATTGTTCAATTCCAAAGAGTATTCCTTGCCCTCTTCCGTCGAATAGTCTACAGTTTCAAAGATGTATGAATTATTCGTGTTTGATAGTTTGTAGCCAATATAGTAGCCCAAGATTTCGCCATTCCAGTCGGATCTTTGTGGTGGTTTCCAATTAACTCGCAATGTTGTCTGATTCACTGGTTCCACTTTGATGCTTTGGGGCTTTCCAGATGGAGCTTCTTCCGCTGTAATAATAGTCACTGCTTCGGATGAATCGGAAGTTCCAATGGCATTTTCAGCGACAATTCGAATATTGTATGTGGTAGCTGGGCTCAATTTCTGAACCTGGGCTTCATTGGTGTGGCCTGGTACAATAACACGGTCTACTTCATCCCAAGAAGCGCGAGATCGTTTGAATTCAATAATGTATCGGATTAATGGGGAATTTCCATCGAAGGGTTGTGCCCAACTAAGTTGTACACTTCGGCCGGATTTGTCAAGGACTTTCAGAGCATATGGCATTTCAGGTACTTCCTGGATAATCATATTTATGCTAGCATCATCACTACCAAATGCATTTGTGGCAACGCAAGTGAACAGAGCGGTATCACTTCTTTCAGTTCGCTTAATCGACAAACTTGACATAACTCCGGTTGACAGAATTTCCTCTCTAAGGATCACCAAAAAAATTCATTAAAATTTCGAAAACTATACAAAAAGAAAAAATCCAACCTGATGGTGTATCGGTTATCGGTCTTTGGGTCCAATCGCATATTATTCACATTCCACAGGATTCCAATTGGTTTTTCACCCTTTGCCTCACATTGAAGGACTGCTGGTTCACTTCGTCGTGCGGTTTGATTACGTAATTTCTCAGTGAATTCTGGCGGGGCTTGGACACTAATCAAGATTACAGCACTTAATCCCGAGCCAATTCCATTGATAGCTTCGCACAGATAGTAGCCTTCATTATTCTTAGCAATGTTGTCAATAAATAAAGTTCCTTCTTCTACGCGGATGTTGTCATTTGCTTTTAAGTCCTTGTATTCCCCGGGGGTTTCGCCTGTTCAAATTTCCAGTAAATTATATCAATTTTTTCCGAAGATTTCGGATTTTTAATTTCAAATCTTACCAACTGCCTTTTTCCATGTGACTTGTGGCTTAGGGAAACCATCTGCCTTGCATTCAACTTTTGCGTCTGATCCTTGAGCAAAGGCCTTGTCTGTGGGTTCCAGGATCCACCTTGGTGGGACTGGACATTGAAGGTTGATGTCAGTAAAATAATTCTCGAAATTTAGTTTGTGAGTAAAATTTCATGCGGATGGGTTGCAAATTTTCAAAATTTATTTAGTGTAACCAACGGACAACAGACAAACAAAAGTTACTTAAAACATTTTCGTCAATTTTGACTTAGGCTTTATTTAGTTTTTTAAATTTGTGAAAATCAAGAAATTCTTTTTAAAATAAATTATATTTATTGATATTCTTTTTGGTTTTAAAACTCGCTTCCATTTAACATAAATTCCCATTATGTTCATGTCCTGCCATTAAAATATCCCGTGTAAACATATTTTCTCAGGACATTTTTGATGTTATGAAGCAAAATATTCTAAACAAAAGCTCTCTCTATTGTCATTTTAATGGCAGGACCAACGCCGAGATTTATGTCGAGTCGAAATATTTTTTTACACTAAAAGAATTTTGATTAACATTTTTAAGTAACCTTTGGTAAAAGTGTTCACAAATGTTGACTTCACATGTGAAATTTTCTTACTCACCGAATTATCAAACCATTTTAATTTAATTTGTTTACAGATTTTGAAAACTTTATGGTTTTGTAGTAACGGATTTATTTTTAATATAAAAAAATTATCACTTTAAGGTTTTGTTGTAAAACGCTTTGTTTTCAATATAAAAAATTTAAAATAAATAATATAAAAAAAATTAGGAAAAATTAAGTTTTTTAAAGATTCTTTGATATTTTAATATTTTTAAAAAATCTGGGCAGCAATCATGTATTCCGACACGTCTCTGTCTTTCGACTTCGACGCAGCTTTTAACTCTTGACTTCGCCATATCAGCAGCTTCAAATTTCCTGGAGTGACAGTCAGAATCACGTTTCGATTCATAGTGACGATTCCGCGAGATTTCAAGCTGCAGATATGGCGAAGTCCAGAGTTAAAAGCTGCGTCGAAGTCGAAAGACAGAGACGCGTCGGAATACATGATTGGTGCCCTGCACTTTTTGGGGTAATTGAAAAAATATCTTGTATGATGCAAACGTTATTTCCTACTAAAATCTAGATTATTCGTTACAGAACCTATTTTACAAAAAATGGACTTTAATTTAGTGCACTCGGTTTAGTAGATTTGAGGTAATTGTTTCGCTGATTCCAAATCTGATAGTGGTTTGGTTGGACAAGCTTTAGTTTTTGAGTTACGGAGGGTAACAAATGAATTTCGAGTGTACGAAAATGGGTGTCGACTTGTGTAGTTTGATAATAATAATTAGCAGATGAAGAGTACAAAGTAGAATAAAATATATTTTACTCATGTTAAACCTGATGGAGGGTTTCTCAACCTAATATTTAATGCCGCATTACAGTACGTTCAACGGATCAGAAATTGGCTGGAGAAGGTATTCTAGGGGAGTGTTTTGTTGTCCCTATGATATACACTACATATTGAGTAAAACTTTGAAATACTTCTGTACAAATTTTCAGTTTAAGATGTGGGTATTTCTTATTCTATAATTTTTTTTTTATTTTTTATGCTTTTATCTCACTTTTAATTCTGATACACAAGGCCCAAAAAAATTTGCCCCTTGGTAATATTATATTGTCACCGGAGTTACGTATGTGTGCAAAAATACATTTTTTTGGGTTTCCTCCAATTTTGACAAATCCCCTTCCTCATAATAGGCATGTTTCTAGCAAACAATAAAAAAAATCTTTCATAGTATCCAATTGGAAAAATTTAAAAATCTTGGGTCACTTTCCAGGGCTGTGGAGTCGGAGTCGAGGAGTTGAAGTCGGCATAAAATTATTTCCCTAGGAGTCCATGTCGGTCAATTTTCACCAAAAAGTTTAAGATTCGGATTCGGAGAAAATTTCTCGACCCCAACTCCGAACCGGTTATTTTACCTCAATTGGCCACTCTTTAGTTTGTTAACCCTCCAGTTTAGATCAAACCTGATTGTTTTGCAACCAAAAATAGTGTTTGCCTTGGGGTTTCAGGTAATATAATGATTTTGTTATCCGAAGAAGACGAAGTCGGAGTTGGAGTTAGACCTTCTGGACTTCCAGGAGACGAAGTCGGAGTCGGTTATTCTAAAATTTCAGGAGTTGAAGGTTGAGTTACCGACTCCACAGCCTTGCCACTTCCGGGCCTCATACAATTTTTGAAAAATTTAACCATAGTAATTTCATGTAATTACACAATTTTAAAGCTATATTTAAAATAAAAATGAAAAGCATTTTAAAAAAGATTTATAAAATGCAACTTTAAAAATAAATCCTTTACAACAAAACTTTATATTGAAAAATTTTCACCAAGTCAATATTTATGAACAACAAAGACTTACAATTCTATGAAAATCATAATTTTTTCCAACAAAAACTTTTTTACAAAATGGGACAAATTAATTGTGATATAAAAAAATTAAATGTTAAATGCATGCACAGTTAAAAGTTTACTAATGATCAGAGTTTATATGTTACAATGCAAAAAATGTTGTTTTTGAATCATTAAAAAACTTTTAATTTTGAAAATTAGTCATAAATGAATGCAAAAGGAATTTTCAAGTATTGGATTGGAAATTTTTGGATGGACATGGAAGGGAGTAGGATTGAGACAGGACGGAGAGAGATATTATTTATTTTTGTATTCAATCTCTTGTGATTTGTTTTGCGTATGTACCACACAAAAATTAAAGCATACATAATAATAGTGTGTGTGTTTATTTTTCAATAATTACGTAATAACATAATCAATAGACAATCATATAAACATGATCACATTCGTATTTTTTTTTTCTTTTCAATTAATTATGAACAATAATTAGCACTGGGAGTTCCGCTGTTTCGCCATTTTAAATTAAAATTTTACAAGAAATAAAATTAATTGTGATATGTACAAAATAAATATTCAAAGTGTGTTTATTTTGCATGTCTGCAACATATAATATTTTAGCATAAAGAAATAAAATTCTGTTAATGTTTAGTTTTGTGTTTTTTTTTTGGTAAATATATTGAAATGCACATAATCTAGCAACAAGTCCCGTAAAGTTTGTCGTTTCTTGTGAAAGTTATTGACAATAGAAATCTATTACGTATCAATAATAGATAATTTTTTTAGCATTTTGCATTCGCAATTATAAAATAAACAAAATTGGATTTTTTTTAAATACAGAGCAAATAAAAAGGTTTATAAATAATTTCATACCCAGCCACTATAGACACATGACTCACTTTTTTACGTTTCAGCGAAGGAGACGACAGCACTTGAGGTCAATTGAACGAAAAAGGGTTAATAAAAATAGCCTATTTTCAACTTTGACCAGAAAATAGAAAAACCAAACTTAACTGCAGCCACGGGTTTCATTTTCAAAACTATCAATGATAAGTTTATTAATCGACAGACAGGTATTTACAAATTACTCCACGTAAGCATTTTAGGGGTTTTATTGACTAAATTCTTTCCAAAGAATTAATATATTGTTGAAATTGAGTGTAGCATTTTCGTCGATTTATAAATAACTGAATAAGGTTCGCAAATTTTCCATATTAAAAAATATACGAGTTTAGCAAGTGCTAATTTGTTGAATTTTCAGTGACTGTTCTTGCCATAGAAAAAAGTTTAACTCCATAAATTTTTTTTAAGGGAAGCAAATAAATACTTATAAAGATCGTCTTAATGGAACCTTAAGGTAAAACAAATTTTAATACCCACACGGCGACAACACCCCCTGCTACGCTACTGAAAACAGTGGCGTTATATGGGTTGATGGAGCCCAATGGTTATTAAAATTCGCCGTTTCCCCTAAAAGTGATAAAGCGTAAGTTTGAAGGCCTTTTTTGTGATATCCAGTAATACTTTTTTTAAAATTCTATGTCAATAATCAGAATTTGCCGCTCATAAAGCGGGCACGCTACGCTACTGACTGAAAACAACTGTCAGTTAATTAGACGAATTTTAAACTTTTACAGCAAAATTGCTACTCTCAAATTCAACGCAAAATGAAAAAAATAGCAATTCAAGATCGATACAACACTTTACAGAGTTTCTGGCAAATATATTCAATCGTAGGTAAAAAAAACTACATGCAACCCATTTTTCAAGACTTATTTCCCCTTAAAAAACGTAAAACCACGTTTTCAAAACGTCAGGTTGACAGGTTTAACGAAGCTTTTTACAGCTGCCAATATTCAAAATCCCAAAAATGTTTACACCAACCACTAAGTGGTGTTTTCAAAAAGTTTAATAAAAACCTTATGTTTAGAATGATTTTTTAAAAACTATTTAAAAATTGTACAGTTTTTGTAAATTTGATTTATTTATAGAATACCCTTAACAGCCAATGTTGCCGTTTCGCTAGCATTGCCAGCTTGATTTTTCGCCCAACACTGATAAATGCCAGCATGATGAAAGCCAACGTTTTGTATAATCAGTAAACTAGTTTGACGTCCAACATTTAATGTAGTTGCTAATGCATTTGTCATTGTTTTATAATTTAGACTCCATTGAAATGTGATTGGAAGATCGCCCTTTGTGGCTATACATGAGAACTGCACATAGTCCCCCTCTTGACTAACATTTGTTGATAGGGATAAGGGCGCTAGGGATGGAAGCTCTTGAAATCAAGAAAAAAAAGAACAAAACACAAATATTATTTAATTTTATTTTGGTGTCTGATTGTAGTAACGGATTGTGCATAAAATACGTCATGCTAATTTTTGGCCCTTTGAACCTGTCCCCGCCCACACTTCGTCAGGCTTTTTCACTGCCGCAGACCCCCCTTTCCCTAAAAATTCAACGTATTTTATGGACAACCGCTAAATAGAAAAAAAAATATTGACTGAAAATGTTTCCAAATTAAAGCAAAAGTAACTTTGAGAGAAAAAAAATGTTCGCACCCTTGACTTTTAAAATAGACCAACGACGATTCTCGCCAGCTAAATTACGTGCTATGCAGGTATAATTTCCAGAATCAGTTATTGACACCTGCCGAAATGATAGCATCGAAGTGAAATCATCGATTTTATGATACTTTGATCTTGTCAATGGTTGATTATCTTTAAACCAGAGTAGTTCAATTGGCAGATCGCCAGATGACGCAATGCACATGACGCGAACCGATTGACCGCCATTTATACCGTTTGCATTGAAGTTAAACGGCTCAACTTGAGGAAGTTCTAAACATTAAATTATAGTTCTATTAATTTCATTATTACTTAATTTTTGTTAACAAAATGTTGATTGAATGGAAAATTAGAGGTTACAACAATGATGTCAAAGTGAAGAAGCCCTTATCCATAACCAATTTTCGGGAACATAAATTTTATTACTGATTAGCCAAGCTTATGTTTTTTTTTAACAAGACACAAACAAACCCTTGACAGATAACGTTGTCATCACCGTCGCCATTCCGGCCCGATTCTCTCCAACACATGAATAATTCCCAGCGTGTTGTCCTTTTACGGAATCAATATTAATTGAGCTACTTCGCTTTCCATGCATAAAGACACGTAAACCTCGAACTTCATATGCCGGTCGATCGTTAAAATACCAACTAATATTGTACGGTTGATCGCCATGGACTACGGCACAAGTGACTTGAAAAAAATCACCAACGTACAAAGGTTCATCGGAATTAGGAAGAGGTGCAAGTTTTGGTAGTACTAAACGAAAGAAATTTAAAAAAAAATCAATAAAAAAATAAACACTTAAGCGATAAAAACATTTTCTATCAAAAGCGAACCGTTAACAATAAGCACTGCAGTATAATTGCTAATGCCAGCTAAATTTTTGCCGTAGCAAGTATAATTTCCTGCGTGTTTCCCTTGAACTGATTCTATTGTTAAAACACTACTACGTGCTCCCATTCTCGAAATTATCACACCATCGATGCTATTTGCTGATATTTTCTCTTCATTATATTCCCAATAAATAGTTAACGGTGAATCGCCATGAATTATAGAACATTGCAATGCCAGGGTAAAATGCCTCCGCCCCGGTGGAAAATGGAGCGATTTTTGGTAAAACTGTTGGGAAAACCAATTATTACTAAACGCAAGTAAAAATATTTTTTAAACGGGAAAATTCGATGAGCAACGGAAAAACGAGTTACTGTACACTCGTGATTATATGAACATGAAATTTTAAGCTACAGTTCTTTGTTGAGAAAGTTCACTCTGCATTTTCCGATGATTTGTGCTTGATATAACATCAAATGTATTTTTTTTACACAAACCTATTAAAACCGTAGTGTAAATCCATCTTAATTGAAAATTAATTTTTTGATTTTAAAAAATTTTGTGAAATTTGTGACATGCATTTCAATTACTTCGTCAACGGAAGTATTTTGTGCGGAGTGGAGGGTTAGGAATAACTTAACTTTATTCTGGTGTTGGCATATTTGCCGAAATTACATTAAAAATAATAATCAAAAAAATAATAATAATAAATATCGAACCATAAACCATTAGTTCAGTGGTGTAGTTTTTAATTCCAGCTTTATTTTCGGCATGGCATGTATAATTGCCAGCGTGGCTATCATCGACAGAGTCGATTGTCAAAACACTGCTACGTCGACCAATATCTGCAGTTGTTATACCGTGTCGATCGTTAACCGCGTTACCGTTAAGAGTCCAACGAACTTTTAATGGGGGATCGCCTTCGGGTACTGAACATTGAAGTGTTAAATATTGGCCCGTTTGGGCTGGGCCCTCTTCGAATGCAAATGGAATAATTCGGGGGAGGACTATAAAAATAAGTTCAAAAATTATTAACAAAAAACAAAAATTTTGTGAAAAAAAAACATCGGAAAAAATTTAAATATCAATTTTAGTCAACTTTTAACCTATAACTTTAAGTTCAGTTGTGAAACTTGATTGTCCTGCTAGATTTTCACCCTGGCAGGTGTAGTTGCCAGCATGGCGATCTGATACACTTTCAATAGTTAAAACGGTACTTCGTCGTCCTAATTTTGAAATTATAATATCGCCATCAGATGTTATCGGTTCTTTGTTGAATGTCCAGAGTATGTTCAAAGGCAGATCACCTTCAGTTATTGTGCATTGATAGGTTATGTATTGCCCCAAATGAGCAGGTTTCGGTCCAGACGAGAAAGGTGCAATTTGTGGGGGTACTAGTTGAATTAGGATGGGACGAAAACCAATAAAATTATATATTTAACAAAAACATGTTTAAGATATTTTTTAAAAAATTGTTCTAATTAAATTAACCGTTAACAACTAGTTCCGCAGTGTAGTAAGTGATTTCCGCTTGATTCTTCGCCTTACACGTGTAATTACCAGCATTGTTACCGTTCACCGAGTCAATTGTAAGAACACTTACACGCTTTCCGAACTTGGAGGTTTTTGCCCCAGAAAACGAATTAATTGGGTATTCATTGAAAAGCCAGTCGATATCAATAGGCATATCACCCGTCGAAATAGTGCATTGAACAGTAACGGAATCACCAAAATTTACAGGTGCATCGCCAAAATCGAATGGAGCAATTCTAGGTGGTACTGGATAAAAAGGAAAGGGATTAATACGAAAATTAAAGAATAACGTTAAAAATATATATCAAATGTCAAAAATCAACCGCTACTACTAAACGTTAAACAATCTGTCAAAAATTAACCATTAACGACTAGCTCCGCTGATAAGTACACCATTTCCGCTTCATTACGAGCCTTGCAAGTATAGTTTCCTGCATGATTTCCATTAACGGAATCAATTGTGAGAACACTGACACGTTTACCAATTTTTGACGTTGTCACCCCCGAAAATGAGTTAATTGCGTAATCATTAAACATCCAACTAATGTCAATTGGTAGATCACCGCTAGAAATTGTGCACTGAACTGTAACAGAGTCGCCGAAATTTGCAGCTTCATCACCAAAATTAAATGGCGCTATTTTTGGAGAAACTGAATACAAATTAATTGACGGATTAGAGATTTTGGGACTGTGGATTGATTTAAATATAAAATAAATACATAACGTTGATATAATTGAAATAAAAAATATTTCTTATGTAAAAAATACCGTTAACAATAAGATCGGCAGTGTGATTTGCGTCTGCCGCGTGATTTCTAGCTTTACAAGTATATATTCCAGCATGGACAGCATAAACTGCATCAATAGTTAAAACACTGGCACGTTTGCCACTTTTCAATGTTGTCACACCAGAATATGAATTGATTGGCTGGTCATTAAATAACCATTCAATATCGATTGGTAGATCACCGGACGATATAAGACAATTAACCGAAACCGAATCCTCGAAATTGGCCGGTTCATCACCAAAGTCAAATGGAACTATTTTTGGAGCAACTAAAATATACATATCGGTATTTTTGAATGTGAACATAAACTATAGTCGAACCGCGATAAGTCGAAGCTAACGAGAGCAGACGAAAATTCAAGTTATCAAGGATTGCAAGATATCGAAGTTTTTTTGTATAAAAATACGGTTCAGGGGAATTTAAAAAAACTTCGACTTATCGAGGTTATATTGTATTTTCGAATATGACTAATGAAATTGTTAAGTACGCAACCCGATTGGTTACACAGATGGCGAGCATGGATAATGGTGGCAGAATTCTCTGATTCAGTTTTTTCAGGAGCAGAAAATTCAGGTAATAAATCCTAAGACTGTAAAAATATAATCAAAGTTTCCAGCTGCTTATTATAAAACTGATGGTGTCTAAAAAAAGTCGTAGAACATCTTTAAAACAAAGAATTTATGTGTTTGTGACAGCGTGATTCTTTAAGCAATATCAACGAAAACAAAAAAAAACGAGAAACTGAAAAAAAAAACTTTAAGCAAAAAGCTTTTTTAAATTCAATAAACTACTTAAGCGTTGGGTGCGAACTGAAGTATATCAGGAGTATTGAAAAAATTAAAAACAAAATAAATATTTAATAATAAAAATATATTTGTACCATTAACGATTAATTGGGCTGATTGATTAACAGCAGAAGCATGATTTCTAGCCCTGCATGTATAATTTCCAGCATGTACAGCAAATACCGAATCTATCGTTAAAACGCTAACTTTCTTTCCCAATTTCGATGTTGTGACTCCAGAATATGAATTTATTGGGTTGCCATTAAACAACCATTTAATATCAATTGGCAAATCCCCACTCGAAACTAAGCAATTCACAGATACAGAGTCTTCAAAATTCGCGGGTTCAATTCCAAAATCAAAATGGGCAATTTTCGGTGGAACTGGAGGTGTGTTAAATAAATTTTATTTTTTTTTATTTTTTATTTTTGAAGGGCAAGTTTTTTTTAATTGCTTTTGGTTGTACAATTTCAAAACATTTTGATGTAAAAAGCTGTCAGTTTTATGTGTGAGATAATATATTTTTGTGTGTTTTCGGGTAAAGTAAAAAAAGGTAAAGAAATTTCAAGATTAAAAAAAAAAATGAAGCCTTTTACCCACGAACCATTTACAATTAATTCTGCCGAATACGACATTTCAGCGGCGTAATTTCTTGCGTAGCAAGTGTACCTCCCAGCATGTACAGCGTGTACAGAATCAATTGTCAGTAAACTGGTTCGTTTGCCACCCCTCAAAACAGTTACTCCGGAATACGAATTAATTGGCTGATCATTAAAAAACCATTCAATGTCGATCGGTAGATCACCCGATGATATCAAGCAAGTAACTGAAACTGAATCCTCAAAATTCGCCGGATCATCGCCAAAATCGAATTCAACGATGTGTGGTGGAACTGGGATAAAACAATCAACGAAATTATTAGAAAAAATTAATAAAATTAAGTCATTATCTAACAAAAAATTATTTAAAGATCGCTTAACCGTTGACTTTCAATTCCGCTGAATAATTCGCCGAATCCGCATAATTTCTTGCAATGCACGTATAATTGCCAGCGTGACCAGCATGAACTGAATCAATCGACAGAAGGCTGGCACGTTTTCCTCCCTTAACCACCGTTATACCATAATACGAATTAATTGGCTTATTATTAAATAACCATTCGATATCGATTGGTAGATCCCCAGATGATATTAAACAATGCACGGAAATTGAATCTTCAAAATTGGTTGGAGTGTCGCCAAAATCAAATTGGGCAATTTTGGGTGGGACTAAAATTAAGAAAAATCAAACAAAACTAAAATGTTAAAATATGCACCAAAATCCTCTAAATAATTTTTTTAAAAAGAAAGTAAAATTTTTTCTACCGTTAACAATCAATTCAGCAGAATAATTAGACGCCGCTGCTCTATTTTTTGCTTTGCAAGTATAAATTCCAGCGTGGCCAGCATGAACCGAATCGATTGTCAGAATACTTGCTTTTTTACCGCCTTTCACTATTGAAACTCCAGAATAAGAATTCACTGGATTACCATTAAAAAGCCATTCGATATCCATTGGCAAATCGCCAAGATAAATTAAACAATTAACCGAAACCGATTCTTCAAAATTAGCCGGATGGTCACCAAAGTTGAAAGGAGAGATTTTCGGGGGAACTGTGGATAGTGGAATGAAAAAATGTACTCAAAAAGGTAAATAAATAGGAAACAAAACAAAAATCCTTAGTTTAGTACCGTTAACAACCAATACAGCTGTGTGATTAACAGATTCAGCTGCATTGGACGCAACACAGGTGTAATTTCCCGCATGATTTCCGCGAACATAATCAATTGTCAAAGCGTTTGTGCGTTTTCCTAACTTTGAAGTTGTCACATCATATAAATCATCAAAAGATTTCCCGTTAAAAAACCATTTAAATTCAACGGGAAAATCACCAGACGTCACCAGACATTGTACACTTGCTGAATCACCAAAATTTGATGGATCGTCACCGAAATCAAAAGGAGCAATTTTTGGTGGAACTGGATGGAATAAATTATTACGCATAAACTAAAAATTACAAATAATCTTGTCTCTAATTTAAAAAAAAATACTAGTTCCAATATTTAACCAACAAACCGTTAACTTTCAATTCAGCTGAATGGCTGACTTGACCAGCTGAATTCTGAGCTATGCACGTGTAATTTCCGACATGCTGATACGAAACTGACTCTATTGTTAGCACGTGAATTCGTCTTCCACGACGTTCAGATATTATTTGTAATTTGGAAGCAATTGGACCGTTATTTAGCGTCCACTTGACATTGACAGGTAAATCCCCACCAGAAATTGTGCATTGGACGGAAACCACATCACCGTAACTCATGGATTCTTCTCCAAATGAAAATGGCGCTATTTTCGGTGGAACTACGCAATTCAAATCATTCGATTATTAAACAAAATATGAAAATTCTAAAGAAGGTAGGGAACAACTTAAAACTATACAAACAACTCATCCTCAAAAAAAAAATACTATCGAACCGTTAACAATTAATTCAGCTGAATGTTCAATGGTGCCTGCTGAATTTGATGCGATGCAACTGTAATTGCCAGCGTGTTTTGCCTCTATCGCTTCAATAACCAAACTATGCATTCGCAGACCACGTTTTTCAGTAAAAATATTCAATTCCGGCAACAATGGATGTTTATTTAACGTCCAAATGACGTTTACTGGCAAATCTCCACCTGATATCGTGCAATAAACAGAAACAGGTTCCCCAAAATTCATAGGCTCCTCGCCGAATGAAAACGGTGTTATTTTGGGAGGGACTGGAAAAAAAGCGTAATTTAAACAACTCAAAAAAATAACAAGGACAAATGAAAAATTATTAGGTACTCTAAACATCTACAAAGATTTCTCTAAGCAAACCATTCACAATAAGCCGCGCTGAATATTCAGTGAATCCTGCACGATTTTCAGCATGACATGAATAAACTCCAGCATGATGTCCAGCTACTGCTTCTATAGTTAACACGTTGACACGTTTTCCAATTTTTGCAATTGAAATGTCGTGAAACCCCTCAATTGTTCCATTATTTAGCCGCCATGTTACATTAATTGGCAAATCACCGCCTAAAATCGTGCATTGCACTGACGCTGGTTCGCCAAAATTTAACGGCTCATCCCCAAAATCAAATGATGCTATTTTTGGAGACACTAATATGATGGAAAATACTTTTTATAGACGTTTACACGATATAATGTTGAATAATTTAGAACTGACGATTTTAGAATTCACTGGCAGAAATTTGAAAAATTTAACATTTCGAATTTTGAATCCCTGATTTATTTTATTAGACAATAGTTGAATAAGCGCAGTATGGCACGCTTTTTTTAGAAAAGAATAATAAATTTTTTTTGGTGAAAATCTAAATATTAGAATGTGAACAGAAAAACAACATCTACGTCCTGACGCAATTTACACTATAACCAGACGAATATAATGTTAATTTAGATAAAAATAAGATATTTGTTTTACAAATTCTGAAATATCTCGACAACGATAAAAGATATCGATTTAACGTAAAAGATAGAAAATCTTTAATTTTTTAAGTTGCCTTCAAACCGTTAGTTAGTTCCCAATCTATTTTTTTACATTGAAAATATCTCGATAACGCTAAAATATAGCGGATAACGGTAGAAGACAAAATTGTGGGAATCGTTATTCTCTTTGATTTGCCTCATTTATTGAACTACAAAAAAACAAAATTAGGAATTTTGAAAAGCCAGCAATTTAGTCATTCCCGATTAAAGGATTTCCACAAACAAAAAGACTGCGAAATTTTTTTATGCAAAATTAAGAGGTCGAAATTTTTTCATGAATACAATACTTATTGTACTACGTATAAGAAAGTGAAAAAATATTTTTAAGATATACACATTCCTATCCCGCTTCTACTTTCCAAACTGTCCAAAAGATGGTAAATTTTTTAATTCAGATTTTTACTTAACGCAATTCAGCACTGTTTGAAAAAAGGGTAATTTAAATTGCCCTAGTGTAATTTTGATATTGCATTAAAAAGTTCATGCAAAGGTTTTAATTAAAAAAAATTGTATGTGCATGATATGCTTTAAAATTCGGCGTTTTTTCGAAACTTGATAGTGCAATGTATTGAAGGGAAAGTAGGTATCATATTTTAATTAAAAAGCTTAGAAACAACGAAACTCCAAAACAAGGAAATTATAACATTTGTGTTTAATTTTAAGAAAATAAAATAAACAAATAAAATTTAACAAAACAACAAAAAGTTAAATAAACTAATGAAAAAATGGCTCCGAACAAACCGTTAACAATTAAACTCGCTGCGTATTCAGCGACACCAGCCAAATTTTCAGCGAAACATGTGTAATTTCCAGTGTGTTCAGCATTAACTGCTTCAATTCCCAACACATGAGTATGACGTGTAATTTTAGTTGTTACTATATCTAAATGTTGCGATATTGGCTGACCGTTGTGTAGCCATAGAACGGTCATTGGCCAATCACCACCCGAAATTGTACATTGAATGGAGGCTGGTTGGCCAAAATTGAGCGGCTCATCGCCAAATTGAAATGGCATGATGTGTGGTGGAACTATTTTTTAGTATATGACGGTTAATTAGTCTACCAAATTACTAATAAACATGCATTTTTTAATTATGTTAGTGAAAATAATTTTGATTCCTAATAAATAACTAGGGTTAGCTCGTATCAGATTATTTTTTCTGGTTTTGTAACGTCGATTTATTTTAATACCATTTACAGTTAATATTGTGCTATATTCGATTGTGCCAACAGAATTCGATGCGACACATGTGTAGGTTCCACTGTGCTGAGCAGTAGCTTGCGGGATGGATAAAAGACTTGATTTGTCGCTGATTCGATTGGTTCGAAATATCCTTTCAGAATCGGGGATTTCTGTCTGATCGAAACTAGTGAAATACCAAGTTATTTGAATTGGCCTGTCACCTTTGGAAATTTGACAAATCAAGTCAATTGAATCGCCAACATTGATTATTTCATCGTAACTAAATGGCAGTATTTGTGGCAATGCTGTAACGGAGTTTATTATTAATTTTCTTAAAACCTCTCTCATAAAATGCTTGTATTTACCAAAATAAAATATCATATCATTTTTCTAAACTAATTTATGTGTGTGAATAATGGGTTCTTTAAGAAAAAATTAAACAAAATTCGGAATCGAAAACTAAGAGAATAAATAAAAATTACACCAATAAAGTAACATAATCGCAAATAACCATTAACAAATAGTTCCGTAGTGAAATTGGTTTCTCCAGCAGCATTTGATGCAATGCAAGTATAGGTTCCGCTATTCTCGGCTCGGACATCTCCAACGGTTAATAGACTTATGCGATCACCGATCTTCGATGCCATAACCCCCAAATGCGCGAATATCGGTCGGCCATTTAGCTCCCAACGAATTTTCAGTGGTAAGTCACCCTTGGAAACATGACACGTCAATTGAACACTATCGCCAGAGTTCGCTTCACCGTCGAAACTAAAGGGATGTATGTGTGGCAGTACTGGCAGGATCAAATAGTGGTTTCAGTTTTCAAGAATAAATTGTAAAATAAGTAAAAACGTAATATTTGATATTTATAAAATGTAACAAAATAAATATATATAAATTAAGATGACCATTAACTTTTAGTTCAGTTTCAAAGACATGAATCCTTGCCACGTTGGACGTAATTACATGTGTAAACGTCACTATGATTACCCGATATGTAATCAATATTTAAAACTCGATTTAGCTGACTATCACCAGACGAAATAGGCAAGTGTCCTTTTCTGCCACTACATTGAACTCCCATGCTGTTACCAAAGTTTTATGACACCTCTCCAAAGGAAAATGGAACAATTTGCAGGGGTACTAAAGGATGTTAAACAAATGTTCTTAAAAAAACACGAAATTTTCTACAAAACACGCTAAAACTACACTAAAACAAGACTTTAATAAATATGGCTGCGGAACTATACCGTTAACCAGCAATTCAGCAATTTGTTCCGTGCTGCCAGCACGATTCGATGCTGTGCATTTGAAAATTCCGCGATGCTGATCGCTAATGGACTCAATACTCAATGAACTAAGACGCTGGGAATTTTTATTTATCACGATTTCACTGTTATCACCCGTAATTGGTTGGCCATTGAGCGACCATTGAATTTGTAACGGTAAATCTCCTTTAAATACCATACACTGAACGGCAGTGCTGTCACCATAATTCGATGGCTCATCGCCAAATAAAAAGGGCATGATTTGTGGTGGAACTAAGGATAAATTAAGGGGTCAATATAAATGTTAAAAAAATAAATTGTACTATAAATTAATCCTAATTTGTTAAACTAATAAATAAGTAACTAAATTGACAAAATACCATTGACATTTAATTCAGCTGAATGATTGTACTTCCCAGCGTCATTGGACGCAACGCAAGTGTAAAGACCACTGTTTCCAGCTGATACAGATGAAAGCGACAAAACACTAGTACGGTCACCAATTTTTGTCGGCATGGCACCCATTGCCGAGCTCATAACTTCGCCACGGAAAAGCCATTTAATCACCAATGGCAGATCTCCTTTTGACACATGACACATCAGCTGGACGCTATCCCCAGAGTTTGCCTCACCATCAAATGAAAATGGATTGATGTATGGAAGGACTATACCAACACAACAATAACATTATCAGCAAAAAAACCCTAATTCTTTTAAATCGTTAACATGTATGATTACGGTCTCTACCAGTGCATTTCGATTGTGCAGTACATACGCAAATATAGGTTACGGCAATAATTAAAAATTTAAGGCAACAGAGC
This sequence comes from Chrysopilus asiliformis, assembly GCA_964034945.1. Lineage (NCBI taxonomy): Eukaryota > Metazoa > Arthropoda > Insecta > Diptera > Rhagionidae > Chrysopilus > Chrysopilus asiliformis. Next base: position 93,650,962 of record OZ035962.1, read on the forward strand.
AAACGTTATTAATAAATCAATTGAATTAGAATTCAGAATTCATCAAACCATTGACATCTAATTGAGCTGCAGATTCCGTAATTCCAGCTTTATTTTCTGCGATGCACTTATAAACACCTCGATGGCTGTGCTCCAGTGATTCAATATTCAAAGTGCTGGTACGTGCATTTAATTTCGTTATTGTGAAACTCTCTTCCCCCGAAACAATTGGAGCAGAATTCAACGTCCAACGAATATCAATTGGCAAATCACCTCGATTCACCATGCATTGAATGCCAATACTGTCGCCAGAGTTTGATATCTCATCACCAAACGTGAACGGCATTATTTGTGGTGGGACTAGCACAATTTAAAAACAAATCATTTAATTATGGCGGCAAAAAAAATTATATAATAAACGGTAACTATTTGCTTATAAAAAAATAATACAGAAACCCGACGGTTGGTAACCCTGGCCATTCCATTTTTAGGTTAACAAAGATTGATCGATTAAATCAAACAGTATTATAGCGAATACAGTAAATAAATTTATCTCCTTGTTGCTAATTTATGTGCACTTCTGGATGAATGATTAAAATAATAGTAACTCCATTTTATATTTCCAAGTGTTTTTTTTTATAAATTCCCACAAACCGTTAACGTGTAATTCCGTAGAATATTCGACGACTCCAGCTGCGTTTTCCGCTATGCATTTAAATGATCCTCGATGATTACCATCAATAGATTCAATACTCAAGGTACTTAATCGTGGTGACATTTTAACGATGTTAATTCCATGTGAGTTTCCAGTCAATAACTGTCCGTTTAGAGACCATTTAATATCAAGTGGAATATCCCCTTTACTAATCATGCATTGGACAGCGTTACTATCACCAGGATTCGATGGTTCATCCCCAAAGCCGAACGGAATTATATGAGGTGGCACTAGAGTTAATGAAGGTTAAATCAATCTCTTTTTGCAAGGATCCAGGATAAATAAAAGAAAAAAATCTGGTAAAATAATTCATACAAATATTAAATGAAAACCAATTAAATTCAAACCGTTAACGCGTAATTCAGTTGTGTATTCGTGGCTTCCAGCTTTATTCGTAGCAATACATTTGTAAATTCCACGGTGTTTAGAATCAAGTGAGTCGATATTTAACGAACTGGTTCTAGAATTCATTCGAAACAAAGTAAACCCGTCTTCACCAGAAATAATTGGAGCAGAATTTAAAGTCCAATGGATATCCAAGGGTAGATCACCCTTGGGAATCATACACGTGATTCCAGCTACTTCCCGTACATTCGATGGCTCATCGCCAAAAGTGAATGGCAAAATTTGCGGAATTACTAGCAAAATATTTGAAAATAAAAAATTTTTTGTTAAAAAATCTTGATTAAAAATGGCGAAACAGCGTCAATAAAAAAAATTGAATACAACAAAATTATTTTGAATTTCACACGCGAGGCAGGAATAGAGTTCATTAGAAAAATGTGTACAAAAACGTCAATTATTCACAAACCGTTAACATGTAATTCAGCGCTGAATTCGGACACTCCTGCCTTGTTAGTTGCAATACATTTGTACATTCCTCTGTGTTGAGATTCGAGCGAATCAATATTAAGCACGCTAGAGCGAGGATTCATTCGAAGAAGGGTGAAACCATTTTCACCCGTTACGATTGGTGCGGAATTCAGCGTCCAATGAATATTCATTGGTAGATCGCCCTTTGGGACCATGCAAATGACGCTCGCCATTTCACCACGATTCAGCGGATCCTCACCAAATGCAAAATGGGCGATTTGTGGAGCGACTTAAAAGGTAATACAGGTATCATTTGGAGGCACAATAATGAAATATAAAAACATAAAATCAAAAATAAAAGAAATTAAGTTTTTTATATAGAAAACACTATTTAACCGTTAACTTTGAGCTCGGAAAAATATTCTGAACTTCCGGCTTTATTTGTCGCGATACATTTGAAAATCCCTCGATGTTTCGCTTCCAAAAAGTCCACATTCAAAGAACTAGTTCTAGCATTTATTCGTAATAAACTAAATCCATCTTCCCCGGTTACTATTGGTGCAGAATTCAGGGTCCAATGGATATCAATTGGAAGATCGCCTTTTGGCACCATGCAAGTGATGCTGGCAATCTCACCACGGTTCAAAGGGTCGTCACCGAAATTAAAGGGGGTTACCTGAGGTGCGACTTATCGGAGAATTTTTATTATTTTTTTAATATTTTGTAAATAGTTTTAAGTTTAAAGGAGACATTTCCAAATCCTACCAAAAGGATATTCGAATATCACGAAATAACTTCTTAAAATATTTTATCTTCCAAAAAAGTTATTATAAGAAACATTTCGAATGTATTAATTTGCAGGTTTATAGGTCAGGAAAATACTGGTCACACACACAATTTTTAAAAAAAAGTTTTGTTGAGTCAAAACCATGTCTTATACTTTCCAATATTATTAAAAACAAAAATGGCGTAACAGCGGTTCTAGTGAGAGACAGGTAAACACAGGACAAACAAAATAAAGATTAAAAATTCTAATCATTTTACTTCACACCATTAACATGAAGATCTGCACTGTATTCCGAAACGCCAGCCTTATTAGTGGCAATACATTTATAGACGCCGCGATGAATTCCTTCCAAGGAGTCAATATTCAATGAACTCGTCCTCGGATTTATACGAAGTAAAGTAAAACCATCTTCACCATTGATAATCGGACCAGAATTCAATGTCCAATGGATGTCAATTGGTAAATCGCCTTTTGGTACAACGCAGGTAACACTGGCCACCTCACCAGTATTTGCTGGTTCATCGCCAAAGGAAAATGGCAGGACCTGCGGCGGAACTTGAAGGAATTCAAAAACAATAAAAAAAGGAATAGATGGGAATTTAAAAGCACTATATAAATCATGTACATATCAAATAATGCTCTATATAAAAACAAACCGTTCACATGTAGCTCAGAAATATGTTCCGAGCTGCCAGCCGAGTTTGACGCAATACATTTATAAGTGCCGCGATGTTTTGCTTCGAGTGAATCAATATTTAAATAACTCGTTCGAGGATTCATTTTCATTACAGTGAAACCCTCCTCTCCAGATACAATCGGCGCGGCGTTTAGTGTCCAATGAATCTCGATTGGAAGGTCACCTTTTGGCACAACGCATGTCATACTTGCCACCTCTCCCGTATTTGATGGCTCGTCCCCAAAGGAGAATGGAAGGACCTGGGGCGGAACTAGAGCAAAATCGGTTTTAACCAGGTTTTAAGGATGTGTGGAAATTTAGGAAACAACCAATATTTTCTTTAAAATAAACTTAAATAAAATCTCAAAAACGAAAAAACACACACGAACCGTTAACTTGTAATTCTGAAATGAATTCAGTAGTTCCAGCCTGATTTCTAGCAACGCATTTATAAATGCCGCGATGTTTTCCTTCCAAATAGTCAATATTTAAGTAACTCGTTCGTGGATTCATTCGCATAACAGTAAAACCTTCTTCATTAGAAACTATTGGTGCTGAGTTTAATGTCCAATGAATTTCGATTGGTAGATCTCCTTTTGAGACAACACAATTTATGCTTGCCGTTTCCCCAAGATTTGACGCCTCGTCCCCGAATGAAAATGGCATGATTTGGGGTTGTACTTTTTAAGATGAAAAAAAATATATGTTTTTTCAACAAACAAAAAAAAGTGACGAAACAGCGGTTTTTGAGGGAAGTCTAAAGGTACAGATTTAAAACTAGAAAACGACTTAAATGACATCTCAAACAAAATTATCTCTCTAAACTTAAAAAAATTATGCCCCCGAACCGTTAACATGTAACTCTGAAGAATATTCCAAAGTTCCCGCCTTATTTCTCGCAATACATTTAAAAATCCCTCGATGGTTTGCTTCCAGTGAATCAATGGTTAATGAACTTGTCCTCGGATTCATTCTGATTAGTGTTATTCCTTCTTCACCAGAAATAATCGGAGCGGAATTTAGAGTCCAATGAATTTCCAGGGGTGTGTCACCTTTAGTGACCATACACTGAACGCCAGCCATGTCTCCAGTATTGGATGGCTCCTCGCCGAAGGTGAAGGGTGTTATCTGGGGTGGGACTAAATTATGTTGTTTTGGGATTACAATTGCAGTCACCAAGTAGTATTGCAGAAAAATTGAATGCTTTTAAAAATAAGTGGCCATCTTTTAATTTGTTTAGAAAATTTTCCCTCACCTTTGCAACCCGACTAACATTGTAGCCAGTTTGTTTGAAGGTATAGGTACCATGATTTAGGTGAAAAAAATTAGTACATCCGTTTTTCTAACGCAGATCGACCCGAAATCAAATTATACTATCATTAAAATACCACCATTTGTAGTTTTTTTCAAAGTAGCAAAAAATACAAAAACCTAAAAAAGCCTTGTTTTGAAAACCTATTTGGTAACTGCAATTTTAGGTTAGAATGTAAGCTAATATTTAAATACAAAAAAGCTATGATGCAAATGCGTGGAATATATGTTGATCTAATTATTTTTCTTCGTTCAATACCGTTAACTTTCAGTTCGGAGGAATATTCAGAGCTGCCAGCGTGATTCGACGATATACAACGATAAATTCCTCTATGATGTCCATTAATTGAGTCAATACTCAAAGAACTCAAACGTGGTGACATTTTTATAATCAAAAATCCATTTATTCCACTAATAATTGGCACTGAATTTAATGTCCAGGTAATATTCAATGGTAGATCACCTTTAGTTATCATACAATTGACGGCAGTACTGTCCCCCGAATTAAATGCATTTTCCCCAAAGAAAAATGGCATAATTTGTGGTGGAACTGATTTTCAAAAGGAAAGGACCAAAAATTAATAAAATTTTCATTAAAAAGAACAACTCAAAATTTTTTTTTATCTGAAAAATAAAATTCATCAACCATTCACTCTCAATTCGGAAGAATATTCAACGCTGCCAGCATCGTTTTCAGCAATGCAACGAAATAAACCGCGATGTTCCTCGCCAACGGATCCAATATTCAAAACGCTTGTTTTTGGTGATAATTTCATAATTGTAATGCCCTCCTCATCACTAACAACAGGACGAGAATTTAGTGTCCATTTAATTGTAATTGGCAGATCTCCCTTGACGATCATACACGAAATTCCTGTGCTATCGCCAGTGTTAAATGAATCATCACCGAATGTAAAGGGCATGATTTGTGGTGGGACTTTTATAGGAGAAGAAATATAGTTTTTAAATTAACAAAAACAAATAAACCATCTATAAAAAACTGAGAAATAAATTTAGAATATCTAATTATGATATTTTCTAATACCATTAACTCTCAATTCAGATTGAAATTCAGCAAAACCAGCCACATTTTTTGCAACACATTTGAAAATTCCACGATGACTGGCTTTAACCGCTTCGATTGTTAATTGACTGATCCTTGATGACGTTGTTGCAATATTTACTCCAGTACCGTCATATGAATCAATGGGACTATCATTTAGCACCCAATTAATCTTTATGGGTAGATCACCCTTTAATACCATGCACTGAACCACAGCAATGTCTTCCGTATTTAGAGGATCGTCACCAAAAGTGAAGGGCAAGATTTGTGGAGAAACTAAGTTAGGGTGAGGAGGGAGATAAATAAAAATCACTTTAAAATCTCTATTCATTCTAAAACTATCGTCAAAAATGTAAAAAAAAAAAAAATTAAATACGTCTACCATTGATATGTAGAATAGACTCATGTTCAACGGTGCCAGCTGAATTTGAAGCAACACAAGTGTATGCACCGCTATGTCGAGATTTCGCTGATTCAATACTTAGCATACTAATTCTTTGTCCACTACCAGTTATAAGAACTCCATCGTCAGTGTTTTTAATCATTTTACCGTTATGCTTCCAATAGATTTGCATTGGTAAATCACCCTTTGTAGCTGCACAATTGACAGTTGCCATGTCAAGAGCATTCACTGGATCACCAAAATCGAAGGGCATAATCTGAGGAAGCACTAGAGAAAGAAATTCATCCAAAGGGTTTAAAATTTTACATAGAAACTTTGTAATCCCTGTTTCTATGAAATTAAAACAAAGTTTAAAAATTATAACGGGACTTGTTCGATTCTTTTATGTAAGTCTGTTCAAGAGATATCGAATACAAATTTCTTGGTATTTCAACCAAATTTAAAATAAAAAATAAAACGTGATTAATTGAATTTAAATACTCTTCTAAATAAATTTCAACAACAACAAAAAAAGATATTCCCCAATCACCGTTAACAGCTAAAATTGCGGAGTACTGAGCGCTGCCAGCTGAATTCTCAGCAACGCATGAATAATTTCCAGCATGTCGATCACGGACTGATTCAATACTCAAAACGCTGATCCGTTGGCTGGTTCGACTGATTAAAATACCATCGTTAGTATAGAGTTTTCCGCCATTTCTTCGCCAAATTATTTCTACTGGCAAATCTCCTTTATTAACGGTACAATGAGCTGACACCATGTCCATTTCATTGACGTCGCCATCTCCGAAATCGAATGGAACAATTTGGGGAAGAACTTCAGTTGGAAGGATTTAGTAACAAAAACAGAAGAAAAAAATTCAACAAATAAACAGATTTAACACCGCTACTATAAATCATGAAATAGAGTAAAAAAAGACTACATAGATTGGTCCTAATTCTTCATTCTAACCATTAACAGATAATTCAGCTGTATGCGTTGCAACTCCTGCTGAATTCCTAGCAACGCAGGTGTAATTGGCGCGATGCCTAGCGTGAACAGATTCAATACTAAGCATACTAATTCTCTGAGTAGTCCGGGTAATTAAAATACCATCATTAGTGCTCAATTTACGTCCACTCGCAGGTGATGGGGCCGTTGTCCAATACAATTCGATAGGTTGGTCACCTTTGTTGACTGTGCACGTGGCAGAGACCATGTCATACATGTTGATGGTCTGCTCACCAAAGTCAAAAGGGACTATCTGAGGCTTCACTAAATTAATTTAAGAGTTTGTAAAAATTACCCTCACAACAAGAGAAATTACCCGAGGAGAAATTAAATACCCGGAAGAAATGTCAAACCAACGATGGAAATATTTTTTTCATGTGACTTACCATAATTATGTGTTTTTTAATCTTAAAAACTAATTTGAATATTGTTTATGACATTCAATTTGGTAATTTTTTTGTACGAATATATCATTAAAACAGACGGACAGTGGACTTTTGAATGTCATTTGGTCGTGTTCTCTTTTAATTTCTATGTATCACCATTTTGTAAGTTATATTTTTATTAAAATTACGGAGAACATTTAATAAAGACGGACAGTAGTCTTGTCGAATAGAATCAAAAATTGAAGAAAACGCGCTTATTGTTTGTCCTTGGTGAAACTACTACAAAGCCTGATAAGTTTCGTGTATTGATAATAAAACACAATTCTTTTTGGCATTTTTTATTTTATCTTCAGGATACTCTCATTTTTTAGCTTCAACACATGCATTTTTTAAATATGACTTCATAATTCGCAGCAACTCTTTTCCTTTGCAAGCATCTTTTTAATTCTGAAAACAGATAATAGTTGCCAGGAACCAAATCTGGAGAATATGGTGGTTGAGGAAGTATTTCGAAGAGTGATTGATGAAATTTCGTTATCGCTTTTGTTGACTTGTGAGATAGTGCAGTGTCTCGAAGAAACAAAACTTTTTCTTAACCAAACGGGGTCGTTTTTCTCAATTGCATGGTGCAATTTGATTCCTTTCCGACAAACAATACTCATGTGTATCCTGACAGTTTGTTGTGATTTTTGGAATTTTGATCGGCTGTCATGAAGTTTTATCCACTCTGCAGACTGTATTCTAGATTCCAACAGTTATTAACCGATGCAAGAAAACTCCCTCTTTATTATGATTGAGCATATCCAAAACAACTGATGACATTTTGAAATAAAACACCTTTAACACTGTCCCTAACATATCAATACAGCAAGCCTATCTGCCCATGTAGTAGCTTCAAACAAAAAACTACTTTCAGGCGTCTTAGAAAATCAAAAAAAAAAAAGAATTTTGTTTATCTAAAAGTAGACAATAGAAGACTTATGGTGAATTTCACAAAACTTTAAGCGGCCCTAAATCGAGTTAGCAGACTCTTTTTAATTGAAATTGGATCGCTAACTCGATTTATTGATGGCCAAAAACTTCATGTAACCATCAATATGTTTTACCAACATCGATTTTGAAAATGATCGCGAAATCAATCAAATATCCTGTTATTATATCTTAATAAAACTTTCTTATTAAAATAGAACACGACCATGTAGTAAAATTTTTGAAAAATTGCGTGCAAAGCTTACCCATAACTTGAACTTCCAGAGCACCCCGAGCACTGTATCCTTCAGCATTTTTCGCAACGCAGGTGTACGTCGCTTGATCAGAGTTTCGTTCGACATTTTCGATGATGAGTGTTCCATTTGGAAAGACTTTCTGTTTTCGGTTGATTGGCAAAGCGCGGTTATCTGAAAAGAAGAACAAATATTTTTCATAAATCCATAAAATTTTCTATTCTTAAAATTTTTTTTGCATCAGTTTAAGTCGTCACAAGGTCTACCTCTTTCCCAAACGATCGACTCAATTGGATATCCTGCAACTGGACACGTGACTACCAAAGTTTCACCAGCAACGATAGCCTTCTTCTCCATTGGTCGAATGTAAGGCAATCCATAGACGTTAAGTTTAGCGGAGTGTTCAGCAATTCCAACTTTACTGCTTGCAATACATTTGTAGAGACCGCCATCATTTGCGTGAACCGAGGTGATATTTAGATACGAAGTAACATCTCCATTTACCGTTACATATTGTCCAACCTGGTACCGTTCATTGTTAGCAATTTTCTTCCCATCAAGTTCCCAGGAGATTTCGGGGGTTGGATTTCCACCAGCGACACATCGAAGGAATACACTTGGTCCGGGGTGGAGGGTGTCCTCATTGAATGCCTGTCGGATAACTGGTGGATCGAATCGGCCGCCCAATTTCAGCTCTGCACTAGCTTCGGCACTTTCCTGATCGTTACGAATGAAGCATTGGTACATTCCCTTGTCTTCCTTCTTGACGGATTCAATGCGGAGAACTGGATCGCTGTGGCCCATGGGTTTGCCGTCCTTGAGCCAGGAGACGGTTTTGATTGGGTTTCCATGGTATTGGCATGTGAATACAGCTGGTCTTCCGAAATCAATAGTCTGTGTGGGTGGGTCGATTTTCGCTGAAAGTGGCGCTGTTACAGTTAAAACGGTCTCTACACTTTCACCTCCCACTGAATTGTTGACAACGCATAAGTATTTTCCGGAGTCCTCAACGACTGCGTCCTTAATTATTAGAGTGCCTGAGACCTGTTTCACGCGATCGCCAAGTACGACTGCTTGCTTTCTTGTTGTGCCTTCAATAAATTTGTACCACCTGTAAAAATTAGGGTTGTTGAATTTCATGACAAACTAATTAGGTTTGAGTTGCAAGCGAAGACATGTGGCTGTTTTTTTTTCAAGCAAACCTGGAAACCAATTTTGCGAAAAAATTAACAGGATTCTGTTAGATTAACAAAATTTTATAAAATTAACACTCTTGTATTAAATTAATAGGATTCTAATAAATCAACAGGATCCAATTATTTAAATTATTCAAAAATCTTTGCTTATAATTTTCCTTATATATTTTTTGGATAGCTACATGTCGAAAAACTTTTTAAGAAACTATTATTTTTTCGGAAATTTAATTTAGCAATCATTTTTGAAAATCATAGGAATGTTCTTTTTATAAACTTTTTATAAAAACTTTTTATAAACAGCAGCTTTTTATAAAAACTTTCAACAGCAAACGAAGTAGAAAGAGCTGGCGACGGATCGGTTCTAAGGTTGGGTAATTTCCGACTTTAATAAAAAATTACACAACAGTATTAACACTCTAACTGCCACGACAGTTTTAAGCCTTTTTCGAATATTTAGTTGTCACTTGTCACAACAGTTAGGTGTCAGGTCTTTTTGACTGACGTGGCAGTTAGAGTGTTAATATTTCACAGAGAAAATTTTTAGAGGCAATATCAATGTTCAATGGCTGTAACTGTCTCTACGCCATTGGTTGTATCAAAATCAAACACAAAATTTCATGGATCGATGCTACAAAAAAAATCCAGTCTCACTTCCTGCTGATCTCTTCCTTTGTGTGTTACAGCCTTAATTTTTGATTTTGAAAAAGTTTATCCAATAACTTCTTTTGTTGATTTTTTTTAATTTTTACATTTTAAAACATTTTTTATAATTTAAATTTTGTTTTTCATTTCACACATGTCTTACTTGCAACAAAAATTTATTTTATTTTTTTTAACAATAAATTTTCCTATATCCCCTCGACGCAGAGTTCAGATGTGTCAGACTAACCTATAAACCGGAACTGGAAACGCTTGACCAGAACAAATCCCAACAAAAGTGCCATTCGTTGGGACTTCTTTAACATCAATACTTTTACTGGACACCCGGGGTTTAACGTGGCCAATAGGCTCTTTGAAAATCAATTAAAAATAAATTTATTCGAAGATGTAAAAAAAAAGTTATCTACAACCGGCCATAGGGTACCCTATTTAGAATATTAGCGTAGATTTTTACATTTTCTAATTTTTTGTTTTGTTTTGGAAGTCAGTAACTTTAGCTCTACCTGAAAACCGGCACTGGGTAGGATTGCCCTAAACACAAAACTGAAAAAGTTGTCCCTCTTTTAACAGTTTGTTCTTGAAGACGATCACCTGAGACTTTGGGCGCTACACTTCCAACTGGCTCTAAGGTTTTAAAACATTTTAAAGACTTTCAAAATTTCAGGATATTTAACAAAAATATAACCTGACTGTTGGGATTTTGACGTTGTAAATTGTAGGTTGACTTGACTTGATTTGCGGAAACCCTTAAAAATATGTATTCTAAAATACCTCAAACATACTGATATCCGTTTATTTTCATCAGGAAGACATTCTGAAAAATCCTTCCTGGTGAAAATAACAATTTTTTTAATAATTTAAGAAAAGCAATTTTTTCGTTCCAAATTGTCTCAAAAACTATTAATTGTAAGTTAAGAAAAAAAGTATCAAAAAATCATAGGGTGATCCAAAAGTTCCCAATCTTACCCCTTCGCCTGTATCATCTGAATTGCTACAGGGTTTTTGATGCGAGACAAATAATCTGAACCTGAACGCAAAACACAATATATGTAAATCTCAATCTGCCAAACCCAAGCCTTAACTTACAATTTTTAAGTTTTCAAACTTCTACCTAATTTTTATGGAATAAATTCCTCATCAAAATTAAATTAATTTAATTCCTACTATGAAAAAAAGTCCAATTTCTGAAATGATATTCTTTACCTAAACGATGGCGTTGGAAATGATTGCCCAGAACAGAGAATAGATGCGGGTTTATTTTTACAAATTGTTAACTCTTGCAATCGGCCGCCAGAAATTTTCGGTGCAACGCTTCCAACCGGCTCTTAAATTTTTTTTTTTTTTTGAATAAATTTTAAAATTAATCACAGATTTGTTTCCAAGAGTTTTAAAACTATTGCTAGCCTGAATGTTATTTATTTTATTGCCCTTTAAAAAAATCAGAACACGATAATGACAATTCTAGCACCGAATTTATTAACCCTTTCAGAACTAAAGTTTTTTTTTACCAGATGAAGATTAATTCCTATTAATTAAATTTTAGAGACAATTAAGATTTTTGAAATCGAAAGTGAGAAAAACTAATAATTCGATTCTGTAAGGGTTAAAGGTTACACTAAAAACATTAAAAATTCAAAATATGCATATTTCGTGTTTACACTAAAGCTTACAAAGCCCACATCGATCGTGATTAATAAATAAATATGAGAAAATTAAATAAAACAAAATTTCTATACATAAAATTGTTGGTGCGGTAATGGATTAAACAAAATAATGACAAAAACTCTTATAAAACACAAATACAAAAAAAACAACTAAGCAGCAATGAGGGAAGCATGATGACAATCAATTTTTTTTTTGTTGAGCATTAGAATTTTTTTAAATGAAATTTTCTCTATTAATAAATTGATTGACTGTTGAATATTTTTTTTTTAAATTATGAAAGGTGAACATTGCACCAACTTACCTGCTACTTTGGGCGTGTTCTGTGTTGGACCCCCTAGTAGCAGGACATTCATAACGTTTGACTTGATTGACTGATTGTTTCATTGATTGATTGATTGATTGACGGATGGAAACTGAGCACAGTTATAAACATTTTTAATTTCTCATCATCTCACATCGTCATCATCATCACAATAATTTTCACTCATTTCTGCTTCAGTTATTTCAGTAATTCTCTGTAAAATTGAATAAAAAATAAACTTTATCAAATATAATCAAAGTTCAACAGACATAAGTTAAATTAAATTGCGAAAATTTTTATAAAATTGTGAAACTCGTTAAACTTTAGTGTTTACAAAAAATGTTTTTAACTTTCGCTCTAAATATTTATTAGAATATGAAATAAAATTCATCAAAATAATTATTTTATTATTTCACTTTTTAAACTAAAAATATCGCTTCTTTAACAAACCTTATTAAAGGAACAGGATAGGCTTGTGCTTGACACAGCAAACCAAAGCTTTGCTTGACACTTCGCACAAAAGTCGTGCTTTTGGCGTCATTGGAAAACGTTGGTGCTTTGAATCCAACGGGTTCTGAGAATGTTTCATTTATTTTTTTTATCGTTTTTTTTTTCAAAAAAAAAACTTAAAAATATTTAAAAAAAAAAGAAAAATAAACTTACAAACCTGATTAATGGAACAGGGAAAGCCTGCGCTTGACATAAAAGTCCAAAGCTTTGTCCAATATTTTTAACGAAAGTAAAGCTTTTCGATTCAGTTGAAAAAGTTGGCGCTTTTGCCCCAACCGGTTCTAAAGTAAACCAAATTTTTACAACAAGCGAAATATTGACGAAAAACGATTTCTGCTTATGTTGAAATACAGTACCGAAATTTGTTACAAATTTAGCTTGACTTGATTTTGAGACTAGTTCCAAAATTCTTACCTGATTGAGGGCACTGGGAAACCTTGAGCCTGACAAAGCAAAGAAAAACTTTGACCAGAGTTTTTTCTAAAAATGCTTCCAATTGATTCTGTTTGGAATGTGGGAGCTTTTGCACCAATCGGTTCTACAAACAACAAAGCTATTCTTAATTTCTACACCAAAAATACTTTCGCACCTAATAATTGGGACAGGATACGCTTGAGCCTGACACAATAGTCCAAAGCTTTCGCCAATTCGTCGTTTGAAAGCCAGACTTGTTAAATCGGTTGAAAACGTCGGAGCTTTTGCACCAACCGGTTCTGTTTAAATTTTTATAAAAATGTTTTTAATTCAACATTTAAATATGGCGTTACCTTATTATTGGGACAGGATAAGCTTGTGCTTGGCACAGTAAAGCGAAACTTTGATTAATTGTGCGAGTGAATGAAAAACTGTTGGAGTCCGTGGAGAATGTTGGAGCTTTTGCACCAACCGGTTCTACCCGATTAAAAAATTTATTGCAAAATTACTTATTTTATCATTATTTTTTTTTTTATTAAAATATTATGATTATTTAAAAGTCCGTACCTTATAATTGGGACAGGAAACGCCTGCGCTTGGCATAATAACGAAAAACTTTGCTTGACTGAACGTGATAATGAGAAACTATTAAATTCGCTAGAAAATGTTGGAGCCTTTGCGCCAACGGGTTCTATAAATATTCAAATATAAAATTACTATTAATTCTGTCGAGTCACCACAAATTGAATTGACTTAAGGCCAATTTACACTTAAAATAATCGTTCCGCAACTTATTGCAAAATTCCATGTTGTGCGCTTTGAATGGTTCAAATATTGCGCAATATCTCATATTGTCTATTTTCGAAAAAAAAAATCGTCCAGTAATTGCAATAATTTAAGCATAATGCACAATCTCTCTCTGAAAGGTTTGTGCTGATCAAATTAACACAACTTTTTTTTGTTATCGATTTGAGTTTCTGCAATTCGATTGCGCAACGTTTATTCCTGATGTAGACTAGCCTTAAAAAAGAGATTTGCCCCCTAAATGTTGGTTTATATGAATTGCCCACTTTTTTTTGTTCAAATACACAACATAAGAGCAAGTTAGCTCATCTTTATTCACCTTATTAACGGTACAGGATATGCTTGAGCTTGACATAATAATGAGAAACTGTTGCCTTGGAATTCGACGTACGAAATACTTTTAGCCGTTGTAGAAAATGTTGGCGGTTTAGCCCCAACTGGTTCTGTATCAATAATATTCAAAATTAACTTTTCAAATTTCCCCTCCTAATATTAAGCAATAATTTTTACATTTTTATTAAGTTTTTATGTTGGGATAAGGCACAATAAGTACAAAATTAAAATTTATCTTTACCTTATTAATGGAACTGGAAATGCTTGAGCCTGACAAAGTAATGCAAAACTTTGATTTACACTTCGCAAGTATGAAGAAATTTTTGAATCAGTCGAAAAAGTGGGAGCTTTAGCGCCAACCGGTTCTAATTAATTTAATTAAATTATCAACAAAAAAAATCTCTTGAAATATAATCACTTCAGATAAAATTTGAATGTTGGGTGGGTCGCTATTTAGTATTTTCAATATATTTTCTTTCCCGCGTATGTTCATATTTCTATTTTATACTGTGAAACCTGGATTAGCCGGAATCGCATGGGGGCCGAAAATTTGCCCAGCTAAGACAGGGTTTCGGCTTATTTAGGGTTCGTCTTAGACAAATTTCGGTGCAACTTTGGAAAGTTAATCTGATTGTTGATAGTGTGACAACTGCCCGTAATTCGATTTAAAAAATACCCGAAAAATATTTAAATTCAACCCAAAATTTCCTCAAACTCTTCATAAAAAAAATTATACGAAATTATTTACATAACGAAATGGTATTGTTCCCCTAACAATTTCGTCATATTGAGGTTCCACTGTATCTTAAGGAAATTATTTCCTATAAAATTGTATTAAAACAAAGGATTAATTTCTAATGTCTAATCAACGTTAACAGAAACGCATTTTGAAACCGGTTAATTATATTAATATGTTTTACTCTACCTAATAAGGGGAACTGGATATGCTTGGGCCTGACATAATAGAGAAAAATTGTTTCCTTGATATTCGATAAAGCTACTTGTTTTGGAAGCTGTATTAAAAGTTGGCGGTTTTGCACCGACCGGCTCTAGAAATATTTTTAAAAACAAAAAAAACATGTAAATATTATTCTGTGAAAATTAGGAAGTGTGATACCGTGATGCCTGTTTGTTTGGTTAGGATTTAATTTAATTCTTTATTCTTGGAAACAGTTTGAAAAAATATAAAAGAAATTTAAGAATTACCTAATTAGAGGAACCGGAAATGCTTGAGCTTGACACAGAAGGGCAAAACTTGAATTTACTGTGCGTTCGAATATACTGCCTTTTGAATCAGAAGAAAATGTTGGAGCTTTTGCACCAACGGGTTCTAAAAAAAATTAAAAATCAATGAAAACATTATAAAAGGTGATTTCAGGGACATTTATTGCCTTTCTGTTAGGATAGGATATCGACCTAAGCAATCTAATTTATTATCGTGAGTTGTACAGTCGAACCTTGATTTGTGAACCTTTTTTATTCCTAAAACTCAGGCTTTCACAAGCCGATTCGCCACCTGTTCAAGAACTCAAATTATGGTCTTATACTATGTTCAGACCGACACAAAATCACGTAATTTTGAAGATTTTCGTAATTTTGAACGAAATCTTCCTCGAAATCACGAGATTTCCAGTACATTAACCTGTTTTCAAAAATCACTAAAAGTATGCAATTTCCACAAAATTACGAACGAAATCAAGCAAAAACAATGAATACAACCCTGCATAACTTATTCAGCTCTCTTGAGTACATCAGTTTTGACATTTGTGCTGGATTGGAACGACGGAGATATAAGAAAAAGAAGCCGTGTTCCGCACGCGAAAAGGATATATTAGTAAACAACCTACGCGGGGCAAAAAAAAATTGACTTGTTTTTGATGCGATTAGATATGAAATGGAAAATAATTGTTTATTTTCATTACAGATAATTTCCATTGTCGTCTAAAGTGTCTAATTCTGTTTGCACATATTTGATCGATGTTTTGAATTGTATTATTCATCATATTACTAAAATTCATAGCAATCCTACACTAAAATTCATAGCAATCCTGTAGTTGAAATGTGAAACAAAATGACCTTAACCTCTGTGTGTACACTTTGGTTTAAGATCTAAATCATTTCGCAAAATTACGTGATTTTGTGTCGGTCTGAACATTAGTATTAAACCAAAACTTTGTGCACGAATCGAGACAGTTTTTGGACCCGAAAGTATTTCACAAACCGGAGCGTTCACAAATCGGGGCATTCGCGAACCGAAGTTTCACTGTACTTCACAACCTATACCGCGCATTTAACTCTCCCTCGCTTTTGGAAGCAAAACTCACGTATCAATTAATTTCGCACTAAAATAGTAAATATTTTTCACCTAAAAACTGGAATGGGATATGCCTGGGCTTCACAAGACATTGCCAGTGTGGTCTTTTCTCTAAAACTTAACGAAAATGTTGATGCGACGCTAGGGAATGTTGGTGATTTGAAGCCAATTGGTTCTAAAATAAAAGGACGTTTTTTTTCTTTTAATTTAAAAAAATATATCCCGATTTTTTTTTATAGATATCCTCTTTGCTTTTTTGCATTTTAAGTTTTTTTCTTATAAAAAATTACTTAATTTTACCTGAATATCGGAACAGGATATGCTTGAGCTTGACAAATGAGTGAAAGAGTCGTATTGACATCTGAACGATGCGCAAAAAGTGCTACTTCACTGGAAAATGCAGGTGCCTTGGAGCCAATCGGCTCTAAAAGGGTTTTTTTTTTAATTCAACATTTGTTAATAATTTTAAAAATCAAAAATTTTCAAAAAAATTTGAAATCAAAAAATTTCAAATCAAAAATTTTGAGATTAAAAATGTCACGGATCTTTAACGGGACTTCTTCTAACCTCAAAAGGCCACATTCAAATAAACTTGAATGCTGGGATATAAGAAATTTCGATTGATCTTACGGATTTTCGTGAAAGATTTTTTTCTATCAGTGCTGCATTAATGAAAAATTATAATTTCTGACCTGATTACGGGAACTGGATATGCTTGAGCTTGACATAACAATGCAAAATCTGAATTGACGACTTTCTGTACTTGAATTAGTTTATATTCCAATGAAAAAGATGGTGGTTTCGTACCAACTGGTTCTGAAAAATTACAACACCATCTGGGGGTAAGTAAACTTGCCGTTTTTTTTAAATGTAGTACACAAAGCTACTAATTTTTCAAAGTATGCTTGATTTACCACAACAATTTTTCAATAAATTTTATGAATTTGAATTTTTACAGAAATTTAAATGCTCTGAATTTTTATCATTTTTTTTTTAAATTGGCAACAATCAAACATACCTGATATCGTCATGATTAATTATAATTGGGATAGAGTGAAACTAGAGTGCTTGACATGAACGATTTTAATAACAATATCTTGAATACATTTTAAGAATCAAAACAACACAAAAAATAAAGTAGGATTTTTGAAAACAGGCTGATTATGACAAAATTGGGAGAAAAGGGTTGTCGGCGATACTTTGATGACAGTATTAAAAATTAGCATATACAATTCGCAGAAAAGCGTAACAGCAGTGTAATATTTTCGGAAAACTCAAAAACTAACGTCCTGCATTTTAAAGACAACCCCTAAGATTTTCGGGTTCAAAATTGAAAAAAAATCTTTGAAAAAGTGTTTAACAGTAAACAGAAACACCACAGAAGCATAACAACTGTAATCCTATATAATTAGATTAAACCCAAACAAAATCAACAGTCGTAAAACTCTACTCTCTCGGAAGCGCATCAAATTTCACTTTCGACCATAAACATTCAACCCTCCAGTCGGTCAGACAACGTTGACAACCATTTCATACCACCGTGATATAAGGTCAGTGTCCCGGCTCAGGCGTACAAAGAAATGCATTACGGAAAAGGCAAGGAAACCCCAAAACTCCACTAATCTGACCTAGTTTCAACAAGTGTCACATCATCCCCCATCCACCAAGCACGAAAACTTTGCCATACGCCCACCAACCAGACATGACCCCCAAAACCCGTTACTATGTTGTCCATTGATGAAAAAATAGCGCAAGTGCAGCTTTGAAATTGTGTGTTAGCGAAATTATAGCAATCCACGTCACCGAAAGTCAACAACCTACGCCAAAGTTTTTATCAATGAACGTGAAGCTCTGACATCACGTGTAGTATTTAGCGTAATATGAATCGATCCCAACACAAACACAAATGACCTCGAAGTCTCACTGACTCCTCCCACCCCAAGCTTTTTTGTTTACAAACAAAACCACGTGCCGTTTCTAAATATAGGGAAACTCACCGTACCAAAGAGTCATACAAGTATTGCTGTTTCATCGTGAGAGGACCAATATTTGTTTAACTGTCACTTTCACTCTTGTTTCAAGTGCATGCAACAAGTTGGTAAACAAAGTATCTGAGATATTGGCCAGACAGGGACTTTTCGATAGAAATGGATATATGATATTGAAACCGGTTTTATTCTCAGAGAGCCTGAATTACAAATTTCCACTACTGTCACACTCTACTTAAGAGAATGTCTCTTAATAATTCCTCTCTTTTAAAAGTTGCAACCTGCGTTTGTGTTGGTGAGAGCGTCTCACAAAAAAGTAAACAAAACCCACGTGTAGGCGAGTGCATTGTTGTTGGTATTATCTGTCACTTTGACAGTCCTCAAAAAACTGTTGATTTTACCTGAAAACCGGCACCGGAAATGCTGGTGCTGGGCAAAGTATAGCAAAATTTTGACCACGATGTCTTTCAATGCCAGACCACTTTGTATCAATCGAAAGTGTTGGCCCCTTAGCTCCAACTGGTTCTATATTTTTTTAAGGAAAATTGATAGGGAAAAAACGACAAGTCTAATATGAATAAGAAAGTAGAGTGAATGTTGAGACTAGAGTCCCTCTAGCGGAAAAATATTCATTAACACCTAAACAAAACTAAACGAGCAAATTTCAAAAATCGAAAAAAATATGGAAAAAATTCACGGAGAAAAAAATTGTCCGTGAATTTACAATTTAAATGATTTTTTAAAACAACACGATTTTCATATTTTCGATATTTCACTCAAAAATATTAATTGAACAAAAAAGCTCAAAACTCTTTTGTACACTGAATTCTCACTACAAATTTTAACTATATATCTTCCCATAAAAATATAGAAATTTACCTAAAATTTGGTGCAGGATATCCCTGAGCAGGACACAATAGAGAAATATGCAGATTTTGGTCCAATTCAATTGGTTTTTGAACAAGTGATGGTGTTTTTGGTGCGGTACTTGAAACCGGCTCTAAAGAACGATGCACGAAAATGCCCCTTGACTAACTTTTGGGTTTCACTTTCCTAGTACATCCATTGGAAAGGTAATTTGCTCTAGTTTCATGGACATAAGCTCTTTTTTGGCGAGGAACTGCAGGGGGATGGTCAGCTGCCATCTTAGGGGTACTGATTTTTTCATGCATTTTTCGACGATTTTTATGCCCCCGGGCTAACTTTTGAACCAGTTCGGGTTTCACTTTCGTAGTACATCCATTGGAAAGGTAATTTGCTCTAGTTTCATGGACATAAGCTCTTTTTCGGCGGCGAACTGCAGGGGGATGGTCAGCTGCCATCTTAGGGGTACTGATTTTTTCATGCATTTTTCGACGATTTTTATGCCCCCGGGCTAACTTTTGAACCAGTTCGGGTTTCACTTTCGTAGTACATCCATTGGAAAGGTAATTTGCTCTAGTTTCATGGACATAAGCTCTTTTTTGGCGAGGAACTGCAGGGGGATGGTCAGCTGCCATCTTAGGGGTACTGATTTTTCCATGCATTTTTCGACGATTTTTATGCCCCCGGGCTAACTTTTGAACCAGTTCGGGTTTCACTTTCGTAGTACATCCATTGGAAAGGTAATTTGCTCTAGTTTCATGGACATAAGCTCTTTTTTGGCGGGGAACTGCAGGGGGATGGTCAGCTGCCATCTTAGGGGTACTGATTTTTTCATGCATTTTTCGACGATTTTTTATGCCCCCGGGCTAACTTTTGAACCAGTTCGGGTTTCACTTTCGTAGTACATCCATTGGAAAGGTAATTTGCTCTAGTTTCATGGACATAAGCTCTTTTTTGGCGGGGAACTGCAGGTGGATGGTCAGCTGCCATCTTAGGGGTACTGATTTTTTCATGCATTTTTCGACGATTTTTATGCCCCCGGGCTAACTTTTGAACCAGTTCGGGTTTCACTTTCGTAGTACATCCATTGGAAAGGTAATTTGCTCTAGTTTCATGGACATAAGCTCTTTTTTGGCGGGGAACTGCAGGGGGATGGTCAGCTGCCATCTTAGGGGCACTGATTTTTTCATGCATTTTTCGACGATTTTTATGCCCCCGGGCTAACTTTTGAACCAGTTCGGGTTTCACTTTCGTAGTACATCCATTGGAAAGGTAATTTGCTCTAGTTTCATGGACATAAGCCCTTTTTTGGCGGGGAACTGCAGGGGGATGGTCAGCTGCCATCTTAGGGGCACTGATTTTTTCATGCATTTTTCGACGATTTTTATGCCCCCTCAGTACCCCTAAGATGGAAGCTGACCATCCCCCTCCAGTTCCCCGCCGAAAAAGAGCTTATGTCCATGAAACTAGAGCAAATTACCTTTCCAATGGATGTACTACGAAAGTGAAACCCCAACTGGTTCAAAAGTTAGCCCGGGGGCATAAAAATCGTCGAATCCTGCATGGTTCTTTATACTATTTGTTATTAAAAACTAATCAAGCAAAGTTTAAAATATTTGATCCTTTGCCTGGATTTTGGGATATGACACTAAATCAATAGACAGCATCTTCGACAGATAACTTTTTTGAAAATCTTTTGAATTGGAAGGATGTCCCGTCGATACAAACCTTTAATTTTTTTAAAATTTGATACAGTGAAACTTATCTAAGCCCAAAACCTGCCTTAGCCCACCATTTTTCAAAGTTCTGTGATTATAGTGAATGGACCTGGACAAGCCGAAAACAAACCTAAGGCAAGTTCCAATTATAATGGTTTTACTGTATTAGAAAAGAAAAATAAAAACTCATGTATTAGATTGCAAAGTAAGTACCGGCAGCTTTTCGCTAGTACACAAACAAGTGCGACTACTTACTGCCCAACCCAATAAGAAGCCCGCAACAACTAACCTAAAACTTGGTGCAGGATATCCCTGAGCTGGACACAAAAGTGAGAGTTCAGAATTGGTTGGAATGTTGACAGGTTTAGTCATAATTGAGGGAATGCGAGGTGCTGTACTCGATACTGGCTCTAAAATTGATTATTTTAACATGTTTTTAAATTCAAAAACTCTAGGACACAAATATGCCTGAATGTTGGCGTTTGAAATAAGTAACAGCGTATACTGACAATTTCAAAAGCTTTATCTGAAGTAGCCATGAAATACGTTATTCTAAATTTTTCTATAATTTTTTCTATACATTACGTTTCGAAGTTTTTATAACATTTAACTCAAATTATTCTAACCTAAAACTTGGCGCCGGATAACCTTGAGCTGGACATAAAATTGACATCTCCACATGTCGTGAAACCGAAATGGGCCGCGCACTCACTGGCGGAACTTTTGGCGGAGTACTCGACACGGGTTCTAATTTAAAATATTTTCATTTGTATTTGTAGAACCATACCAAAAATACAGTGAAAACAGTTGATAAGAGACGCAGTTCTCGGTGTCTTCAAGCCCGTTATAAACTGTTTCCACTGTACAAATTAATCACAAAAAATCGATTTCTCACGTAAATGTTGGGATAAAGTACAAATTAAATTACAACCAACCTAAAAAACGGTACAGGATAGCCTTGAGCTGGACATAGCATTGCCAGAGTAGTTTTTCGTTTGTAAAACTTTACATCAAATTTTGAGAGTGAGGCAACTTTGGGTGCCGCGCTACTAACAGGTTCTAATAAATTCAAAAGGATACACATTTCAAATAGTTTTAACCAAAAAAAAGTTCGTGAGCGTTGGGATAAGGTCTGTATATACAATTCTTCAGAGTTTTTAATTTAAAAAATTCCAATACATATTTATTAAAATTGTAAATTGACTGTATTATTGATTTTCAGGTTTTCATGATTAAATTTAAATCCTCTGATTTTTTTTCCCATAATAGGGTTAGTTCGAGAATCAGAAACACTAATTATAAAAGCTCATTCTATACTAGGTCCCCAAAAGACAGCGAAAAGCTTTAATTTCCTTACCGGTAACTTGGAACAGGATATGCTTGAGCAGGGCAAATTATAGACAAAGATTTTCCAATTGCAACTATTTCTAAGCCTGTTTTTTCCTTAAGTGCAACTCGGGGAGCTGTGCCACTAATCGGTTCTATCAACAAAAAAAATGTTTGAAATGAAAAGACAAAAAACGGGGTTCGAAATTGTGGCCACTAGCCAATGTTGGGATTTGAGTACCAAAAACCTTAATTAAAAAAAACACTGAAAGTCTAACTCTATAAGACCATCTTACCGAAAAATCGGCACCGGATACGATTGTGCCGGACATAAAAGTGTGATATTATTATTTATTCGGGCTCGGACCATATTTAACTCATCAGCTGCATTGAACTTGGGACTAACGCTTCCAACAGGTTCTACAAATTTTAATTACAAATTGATTTGGTTATTCGCAAAACAAGACAAAATGTTTAATTTCAAAGCTTTCATTTGAACAGTGAGATAGGATACCACAAATAGAAATTAATATTTCACACATTCTAATTAAATAATTATCAAACAACTTAAAAAGAGATTTCGGTCTAGAAATATCAATCTTATTGCATAATTCTTCGATAGGATACCCACAAAGATTGGACAGGAAAGAAGTCGTAAAATTTGTGTGTATTTTCCACTGAATCTGAAATTTAAAATATTTTTCTCGACATTATGATTTCCGAACTTTTGGGGCCTAATATTTCGAAACCACTTTGAATTGAAAAAAAAATTACTTTGAATTGAAAAAGTGTATACATGCATCCCTCGATTTGCGACGTTTTTGGGAGGATCAAATTGCGTGATTTTGCGTTGTATGTCAGAACGTTTTATGTCGAGGAGTCTTAAATTTACAGATGTCCGTATTTTTGATTTACCTAAATGCAGGAACTGGATACGATTGTGCAGGACATAAAAGACTAAAATTACTTTCAATTTGCGATTCCGCATTTTTCAAACGATCTTCAACACTTATTTTTGGTTTTACACTACCAACGGGTTCTAAACAACAAAAAGCAATAAATATTTTAATGTTTTTAGAAGAAAACTATCCAAAGCCTGAATAAAAATTGGGATACGCTACTCCTAATATAATGAAAATCTAAAAAAAATATCAGTTGTGATGAACACAAAACTTTCCTCTGCAATATTTAGTTTCGTATTATTATTAAAAAATAATACTTCTTCAAATATCTGAAGAACCGTTAAAGATACGTAAAAACCGTCAAAGGAAAAAATGTGAGAGTTTTTCAAAAAACCTAGTTTTTTCAAATATCTTGAGAACTGTTAGACATAAATAAAAATCATTAGGTATCCGGTATAACTAACGTAACGCTTCCAAAAACTGATATAAAAGTAGGATTTACAAAAGTTTTACAAAACTTATTCACAAAAAAATTTGCTGTCGCTAGATCAACGCATTCTCGAATTATTTAAAATACGTAAAACGGACAGACCGTCATGCAAAAAAACCTTCAGTAGAGAAAACGATCCTCACGAAAGCGAAATTAAAAATTTATTAAAAGACATTCCTTACTAAATCTGTTTAGCAGTAATACAGTGTAACTCGGTTATAACGGACTCTGCTGGAACATACTTTCGCTTATAACATACCCAATTTTAAGTCCCGAGAACCATTTCTTCATGTAAATCGTACTACTTATATATCGGATTACTGTTATAGCATATGGAATTTTCACTCCGCGGTAAGGTCGTCCGTGAGGTTACACTGTATCCATCGGCTCCTAATATTCCATATTTTAATAAAAAAAATTAAATTCGGTTTCCACAAAATTTAGGAATAAAATACCAGACACGACTAATCTTTACACACATATTAATAAAATGATAAAAACTATATTTAAACCTGTAAGATGGAACTGGATATGATTGGGCTGTACAAAACAGAGCTACTGCTAAATTGCTTTTAACGGCGGCATTTTGTAGCTGATCAGCTATGCTAACTTTTGGTGCAACACTACCAATTGGTTCTAAAAACAAACAAAAAAAATAGAGAATTAGCTTTAAAAAAGCTGAGAAGGGCCCCTGTTATGTAACCGTCTATTGCAATTGACTGAAGAAAAAAATATCATATTTTAAAGTTAGATTTTATCTCAATTGACCATAAATCTCATCCGCGTCCATGCCCTGCCAATAAAATGTCGAGAACTCGGGTTTGGGAAGACTTTTAGCTTGCCATAGAGCACAATTCGCCGTACAATTAAAAAAAACTATAGTTCTTTCAATGAAATCCTAAGTTGTTGTTTTAATGTTCTGGAGCTATGCAGAGCTATCCAGAACAACGTTCTTCATTTAAACCGCTGCACTATGAATTATCGAGAGTTGAGAGCAAAGGGAAATTTTTGCAGCATAAAATAAAGCCTAAACCCCAATTACGCGTTCGTGCGTGCGGCACCCACGCGGTGAAGGTAAAAACTACGCATTTATATGAGTAAATGTATAATTGCGCATTGCTGAGACGCGTTGCCGCGTCCGTGCCGCGTAGAGTAGGTTCAGTTTCTACTTTTAGAAGCGGTGACAACCAGAACAAAATCATGCCGCACGCACGAACGCGTAATTGGGGTTTAGGCTTAAAGGCGAAAACTCGGACATCAGCTAACTTCACATTGCATTTTACAAGTTTATCTAAGAATAAAATAATCCGAGTTTTAAGAAAAACTTTAAACTAAAAATTGTGCGTTTCATGAAAAATATTGCAGTTTATTTTAAGAGGGAGAAAAATTGGATGCGATGAATTTAAGAAAAATTCCCTTCTTTGCTATGGATAGTTTTTTTAAAATTATTTTCCAATACTCTGCATAACTCCAAAACATTACAAAAACAAACCTTCTGTTAACTTCTGTATCTATTAATTTTACCTATAAGAAGGAACTGGATATGATTGGGCCGGACACATTACCGCAATTGGCTTTCCAGTTCGAATCCGGTCATGACTAAATTCATCTTTTCTGTTAACCCTAGGTGCAACACTTCCAACGGGTTCTATAGTACAATATTTAAAAATTTATCCCGAGTGAAATAAAAAATGAATAACAATAATTGGAAATTGGGTACCCGTTACATATATTTCAAATATTTTAAAACGCGATCTAAATTCAAAATAATGGGAATTTTTGCTACCTAAAAGCAGGCATCGGATATCCCTGGGCTGGACAAGTCAAACTAAACGTTCTTTCGCTTTTTATCATCGCAAAATTCATTTTGTCCTTATTGTCGACTTTTGGACCCACACTACCAACGGGTTCTGTTTAAAAGTTAAGTAAAAGTTCAAAAAATGTATTGTTTGGTATTTTTTGATTTTTTTCAAGTGCCTGAAGTTGAGATGGTTTGAAAAATTCAGTACGAAATCATTGTCATTATTGTTTTTGATACTTGGAGGTATTGTAATTTAAAAATTTTATAATCAGGAGAGGCTGTTCATAAAATATGTCGTCTTAATTTTCACTTTTTCGCTCTCCCATGTCACGTTTCTTGACGGTTTTTGTACTCTATATGAGAATCATAGAGTTAACTCTATAATAACCAAATTCAAATTTCGAAAAAAAAAAATTTGTAATGTTTACCGAAATACAGGAACTGGATACGATTGTGCGGGACAAATCAACGCAATATTAGATAAAATACGACCACGAGCATAGTTTATTTCATCTTTAATATCAACTTTTGGTGCAACACTTCCAACTGGCTCTAAAAAAAATATACTTTGTATTCAGTTTCCACAGGTACAAACTGCGAAAAAAGGCCTGTTGGTGTAGGGTACCCAAAACTAGTTAAAAAATCATCTTTGACAAATTACAGCTTTGTCATATATTATAATTTTTTCCATAAAAAACGTTTTTAAATTAATAAAAATTTGCTAACCTATAAATTGGAACTGGATACGACTGTGCCGGGCATTTCAAACTAAAAGTTTCACCAACACTGGCCCGCGAATTTGAAAGCTCATCAGCAAGGCTGACTTTTGGTGGCACACTTCCAACTGGCTCTAATTTGAAATATTTATGTAGGTATAATTTGGAAAAAAAACTAAAAAAATATTAAGATTTCAAGAATGGGCGCCTGATGTTGAGATCGACTAAACACTGTGAAATTATTTTGTACTAACCGACCTTAAGTCGAAATTTCCGAATTTTTGAGAAAAAGAACACTATCAAATCACTATTTAATCCTACAAACATTTAAATATTATTTAACCAGTATACTATCGCAATTAATTTATCAAATTAATTTACCTATGCGCGGGAACTGGATAAGATTGTGCTGGGCATAAAATTGACATATTTTCACCACTTTTAACTTGCATCATTTTTAATTTATCGTCAAAATTAATTTTAGGGGCAACACTGCCAACTGGCTCTGGAAAATTACCGAAATTAGGTAGGTAAAGTTTTCTAAAAAAAATCGTGAGATGCTGCTTGAATGTGGGATATAATATGATACAAAAATTTTGTACAAAAAGATTCAATTGTATTTTGTTCAAAGTTCAAAGATAATTCAGGCAAAATTATTTTTTTGTATTTAAAACAAAGTTTCCAAAAACATTTAATTCTATAAAATTATTACCGATACGAAGGAACAGGATAAGATTGTGCCGGGCATTTTAGACTCAAGTCGTCACCTTTACGAGCCCTTGAATTAATAAATTCATCCACAACACTGACTTTCGGTGGAACACTACCGACCGGCTCTAAACAAAGCATAAAGATTTCATTTTAGATTTTTGAATATAAATTTAAATTTCTTTTTCCAGAAAATGAATTAAAACCTGCCTGCCTGATGTTGGAATTAAGGATAATACGTTTCTAAGAAAACTTTTCACAATTTTTTCCCACATATTTGAAGCATGGCACATAAAAATCAATTTACCTATAGGACGGAATTGGATAAGACTGTGCTGGACACATTATAGCAAAATTTTCGTTCAAATTCACTTCCATCACTTTGAATTTCTCCGCGACATTAATTTTTGGGCGTACACTACCAACTGGCTCTGAAAGATTTTTAGTTAAGATTTTTCGACAGAATCTGACATTTTCCTTAAATTTGATGTCTGAATGTTGGGAATAAATTTATATTTTTTTTAAAAAAAAATTCTCCAAAAACATCTTTTTTCAAATAACTTTAAAATTAGTGTCAGAAGAGTGGCATATAACTTTAAATAGAAATTACGTGAGATGTTATAGCCTCAAACTTCCGCTTAAAGCAAAATTGCGAATTTGACAATTAAAAATTAGTTTTGCAACAAGTTGCAGCTGTTGTAACTGAAATAGATCGAAAAAATGACAAAATATGTCGGTTTTACCCATAAAAAAATTTTCGGTCCAGTCTAATGCTGAGATTTCAACAATGAGCTAAAATAAATCATTTATAGCAATCTCGATGAACGAAAATTTGGCACTTTTCTAAAATATGATAGCAAAAATTTGAAAAAAAAACCAAGAATCAGAAAATTTTAAATACAGTGAAACCTGTATAAGCCGGCTATGGATAAGCCAAACAAATTCCCTGGTCCCGTGCGAGTTCGGCTTAAGGTTTAACTGTAGTAATTTCTGAACTCATTTGTGACTTTACCTAAAAACTGGAACTGGATATGATTGAGCCGGACAAAATAAATTTAAATAATGTCCACCACGTGCTCGTATCAATTTTAATTCTTCGCCAGCATTAATTTTTGGGCTAACACTACCAACTGGTTCTAAAATTCAAACAAAAATTCAATCTCAGCGCTGTTTTCAAAATGTTTTGACAGTTCTTGCCTGATTTGGGATAGAGTTGAGTAATTTTTCACTTCCATTTAAATATAGAAAATTTAATGCTTAAAGATCCCATTCCACATTTGATACTTTTTATAAACATTTTTCCAGAAATCTATATTTTTTATCGTTTATTTAAGACACATTTTCTTACCGAAAAACAGGCACCGGATAGGATTGTGCTGGACAAAGCAAATTTAAATTTTTGCCGCCACGAATTCGAATAACTTTAAATTCTTCACCACTACTGATTTTTGGACTGACACTCCCGACAGGTTCTACCGGTTAAACATAGCAATATTACAAAAGATTAATTAATTATTACATACTATGTTCTTTTATGCAACAATGTGTGGTTTTTTAAAAAAAAGGTTTTTAACACCAAAAATCGTTGGTGGTTATGTTGGAATAAAATACAAATAATGTTGGGATAAAATACCAAATCACAAAAAATTCACGTCTAGCAATATCAAAAACCGAAATTAAATATTGCGGATCAAACTTTTTTTAAGGTGAATCTACATTTGTATTATTATTCACGCAATCTGACAATGAAAAGTATTCTAAACGGTTTTAAAAAATTGATCACAGAATATACACTGAAGTTTTTACAACTCTTTGCAGAAATATTTGCAATTTCAAGCCTGAACGGGGTTGCAATCAGATAAAACCGTCGGTTGACAGATGAGAAGAGATTTGTTATGAAACTTCAACTTAAATGCGTAATCTGATTTCCAAATACCATTTTGAAAAATTAATCTAGGAAAATCCAATTCGCTGTTTCCGTCTTCAAAGTTACAAAATTTCAGTGACTAAACGAATGTTAAACTTTATAAAAATACTAAAAAATATTTTTTTATTACCGGAAAACCGGAACCGGATACGATTGAGCTGGACATAGCAAAGTCACATTATGACTTTTTGGTATCCGAACTATACGAGATTCGTCCCCAGATGTAAGTTTAGGTGCAACACTCCCAACTGGCTCTATTATAAGTTTCAAATTAAAAATTGTACAACATTTTCTTAACTAAAAAAGTTTTCAATTAACCGAGGTTTTTTTTTAAAACCTTAATAAAATTTAAACGGATAGAGTACTCTGTCTAAAACCCCACATTTACAGGGTGTGTTTAGAAATCTCACCTAAAAAACGGAACTGGATACGCTTGCGCTGGGCAAATTAATGTAATTGAGCCGTTCAAATTTATCATAATTACTTTGATATCATTGCCAGAGTGAAGTCGTGGAGCCACACTACCAACAGGTTCTTAAAAATATAATTCAATTTCAAAAGAAATACTAAAAAAATAAATGGCTGCCCATGAAATGCAACACGCTAATTTCTGACTTTTCGGTATCCCCCTAACTCTATTGATCTCGCTTTTTACGATTTCTTCTACGAGATTTCACATTTGACATCAAACTACTGCTAATCGCGTCCCCCCATAAATGCGTGACGAATTTTGTGGACAGCTCCTACATATTTTAGTGACCATTATGTGGGAATAGGGAATTCTGTTCCATTTTTCTTAACTAAAAAAAATCGTCCCAATTCAAAAACAAATCTGACTTTAAAATATTTTCTAACCTATAAATAGCAACCGGAAAGGCCTGCGCTGGACAAAGTAGTGTCACACTATCGTTTGAAATCGCTTGAAAACTGCTGCTCGTTAATGATGTGGGAAATTTCGGTGACACCCTGCCAACCGGCTCTGGAAATTTTCATTTTAAATATGATTTCGACTATTTATAAATTTTAAGATTTCAAACAAAAATCTCGAACAAATGAAATCAACAAAACTTTTATATCTACAAAAATTGTTTAGCAATAGGAAATTTTGAAAACAGACACTTACCTTAAGACATTTTTTACGTTTTTATTATTTAGTAGATAAATTTTTTATATGTGCTTTAGAAAGCGTTTAATTTTAGATTGCGCCGTTTCTCAAGTTCAAGTCAAGCATTTGAAAATTTTATTTTCGCGTATTTATTAATTTTTGAATATGAATTTTAAATTTTATAGCAATTAAATTTGTTTAATCAAATTTTAATGTCGTTAAAATTATTAAAGATTTTCAAAATTTTATAAAAATTTTGCAATTGATAAAGTCGCGTAACAGGGTACCCTATCCCAACATTCAGGCAGCTGAATCAACAATATTTTGCTAATATTCATCATTTTTGAAATTTTAATAAATATAATTATTTCATATTGGGGTTTTTTTTCAAAAAATACCATTTAAAAATGAGATTTAACTCAAAATATTGCTGCTTCATTAAATTTTATTTATTTTAATAAAAAATGTGTTTTACATTTTGAACGTTAAAATTTTTAATTTGTTCATGAAGTATTAATTTAAAAGCCGTTTTTTTTAGAAAAAAATGTGAATATTACTTTTATACCAAACCGCAAAGTTCATAATGTAAAACACGTATAAAAACTTCAAAAATGGTTTAAGAAAATAACGCTTTTTTGGACAAACATGAGAAACTTATGTGTTTCTAGAAGATGTTAAATGACTCTGCTTATTAAAAAACTGATTACGCTTTATGCAGAATTCACTAAAAAGAACTTTGCGATGATTTTGGAAAACGCAACTCTAAAGGCCCAACTATGATAGACATAGGAGCGCATATGTAAATGTCAAATTCCCAACGAATGTTGACATACATAGCTGTCAACATAAAAGCTAACCATAATAGGCATAGACTGACATAAGTAAAGTCAAATTCTTCTCGATAGTAATTGACAAAGTTGAAGGAAAAAATGAGTGAATTGAAAAACAATTAAAGAAATATTTGAAATTGTGAAGTGCTTAAAAGAATTAAGTGACCTGAGAGATGAACTGGATGGATACGGCAGAAAGAAGCGTTCATGAGATGTACGAGAAATCAATCGCGACAGGAAAACGCACGGATACTACGTAGTCACCTTCTTAAAAATAAAAAGGCTTGATCCGGATCAATTTTTTATTCATACGAGATTGACCACAAATGTCTTTGACTATCTGTTGTCCTGCTTGAGTCCCTTTTTGGAAAAATTTTAGGTTATGTTCACTATTTACATATGCCAGTTCCATTTGTATCGAATTATTCATGCTTAACGAATGTTTAACGAAGGTTTGAAAGTGGCAACACTCTTGACACATGTCTATTGTGGGTATTAACACTGACTTTCTTATTCTGGAAATGGCATATGCAGCTACATATGCGTTCTTATGTCTATCATAGTTGGGCCTTGAGAGTATGTTTACACACAGATTGGGCATGCACATGGGACTGAACGAAACTGTCAAAATACAGGCAAGACGAGGAAGTGGTGGTGCCCCCCCTGTATTTTGACAGTTTCGTTCAGTCCCATGTTCATGACTAATCTGTGTGTAAACATAGTTTAATATACTAAAATTTGTAGCAGACAATCTACTATATTTCAACAACAAAATTTTTCGTGAAACCCGTAAATATTTGAAAATATTTTTTTAAACCATTTTTGATTTTTTTATAATTATTTAGTACTAAAATATGAATTCAGCCTACATTAAATTTTTTCTTAAATTTTTGATATTTTTTTTTTAACGTAAAATAAGGGAAATTGCATTTAACTTTCAAATGTGCTATTTCCAAGCAGCACCAAAAGGTTTAATACTTCTAGTGTTAAATACTCGTAAAACAAAGTAACAAAATTACTGTCAAAATTGTAATCTGATTTATTTTTATTTCATTTGTCAATACATTTTAAAATGTAGGCTGAAATATGCTTTTTTCAATTATTTTTCCTGTTCAAGTTCTTTAATGCATTTTTTAGATAATATGTCTGATAGTTTTTCGCAATTTTGCTGTAACTTTTTTTTATAATTTAAAAATGACTTTAATTGTTTTACTTAGAGAAAGCAAATCCTTCAAAAATTTTAAAATTAAGAAAAAGTCTTCAAAAAAGAGTTTTTTTGAATTAAAAGAAATTTGAATTCCCCTAAAGGGTAGAGTGAAGCTGAAAACCACAACAAATCTTTTCTTTACAAAAATAATTGGAAAAAGCATTTCAAATTTATTTGTAAGTAAAATATAATTCGATTCTGTTCCAAATCGACATACCTGTGATCACTAAACGTCCTTTAGTTGCACTCAGTCTTGTTTCTCCAGTCAAACGATGCTTAGTTCGGCACTGATAGCTTTTATAGCCATCTTCAGGTCCGACTTCACGGATATGCAATTCACCAGATGGTAGAACAAGGTATTTACCATCTATATTCAGAAAAATCAATATTAGTAAGAGAATCGGAAAGATTTTTTTTTACAAAAAGATTAAAACTTTCATGCATTTTTCTTAATTTTTTTCGTCAGAAATTGCGTGCTTTATTGTAATAAAAAGACTTTGAAAATTTGATTGGAGGAAATAAACTGTGAAAATCTTTAAAAATTTAAAGTGTTTACAAATATTGTTTGATTTAAAATAAGGAGTCTTTAACTATATTGCGCTTTAAACAATACACAATTTCTGACAAATTATTGAAAATTAGTATTAAACAAAATAAAAAATTAAAGTTATTAATAGTAATTTATAAAATTATGTATTTTGACTCAAATTTGATCACTCAAAAAATTACTATTATTGTTTGATTGAATTTCATGCAATTTAACGTAAAAACAAATTTTATTTGTTTCTCAAATAAACATGAAACTCGTTTTTACCTTAAGTGAAACTTAAAAGTATGTGAAGGGGGATTCTTGTGAAAAGGCAAGCCGTTAGACTTATGGAATTTCGGATCATGGGATAATTGGGAATAGGATTCAAACATATTTAAAATAAAAATTTAGTTTTTTAAGAGATAAATTAACAAAAAAAAAGTAATTCCCAATTTTGCCACGTAGATTAAAACTTTTGGACATTTCAAACTACCGAAACTGACTAAAATCTTCAACGTAAAGATGTTTGACTTTAAAAACTTTTTTTAAAAAAAGTTTGACATTATTTAAGAAATTGAACATTCTTAACCATAGATAAATATTTTTACCAATTTGAAAATCACGAGAATCCGGAGAAGATGCATAGATTTCTCGTTTTTCATCTTCAACCCATGACGATACAAATACAAAATCGGCAACAAAGCTTGGTATATGACATTTCAGGATAGCTGTATTTCCGCGTAAAACAGCTTCATCCATTACATTAACGGTATAGCTTTGCGGTACCACTGGAATATTAAAAGAAAATTTCTAGTAAGAAAATTCGAATTCAGAAATATACTCTTAAAAGTACATTTTTATTACCGTTGTTTAAAAGTATACAGTAAAAATTTACGGAATATCAAAGAGTATATATTTTATTGCGCGCCCTTTACAATATTCAGCAGCATTCAGCAAGGGCGTCGTAGGTACTTTCAATTTGCAGAAAAAAAACATAATCCTAATTCTTTTTGATCAAATTCGTAAGAACCATTAAAAACGCTTATTCAGCCCTATTCTGCATCTCTTAAAAATTCTAGTTTTGTGATATTTGGGACTCAAATGCACCTGATCCTGCGAAACTTATTTAGAAATTATTTTTAAAAGTTAAGAGTAAAATTTCTGATAGAATCGCTGACGAGCGATTTCGACCGTTCATGCAAAACATGCTTACAGAAATAGGAAGGGAATCAAAGGATCGATCGATATATTGTGCCTTTTATATACACTTGCAAAATAAAAATTTCGTACCTAAATTTTCCCGTGAATAATGATCCCCGTTTGTGTCAACCCATTCCGTTATTTCGACATGATCAGCAACAAATGACGGAATTTGACATTTGAAAACTGCTGAATTACCCTTTATGACATACTCATCATAAACTTGTGATTCATAATATTGATTTACAACTGAAATGAAGATTTTTTTTTCTGTAATTGATTGATTTTCAGTAAAATTTGGAAATATTTTTCAAAAGGTTTTGAGTTTTATATTTTAGGTTCATTTTTGAATTTCATATTCTAGTTTTCAATCTTTCTAAGTTTGGTAGATATTGTTACATGTATATATTTTTGTAACAGAACCCTATTATAGGAAAGGTTAAATAATCTCTACCTTCTTATCCCTGAATTTCAGAATGAACCAAAAATTGCGATCTCCGACTATAGTTAAAATACGAGTATTGGAGAACCTGAATTCACACAGTGGGTCTTACTATTTGAGTTACTCCAGGTCTTGATTAACAATTTTTTATCCCGATATTGCACTCACAGGAATGAGATTTTTTTGACAGTTGGGCAGAAATTTTTCAAAGATTTTATTTTCTTCACATGGCTTACAGTACTCTTTTGAAATTCTTGTAAAAGCGTTGATTTTTGAAATTCAAAACTAGCAATGAATCAAAATTCATGTTTTCCCTTGCCCACGTCCCTAATATCATAGTTTAAAAATAAAATTGACCACATTGAACTTTATTTTTTAAACAATTATGGGAAATAAAATTTAGGAACAGGAATTACTTTAAAACAAGTTTTTTGTCCTATTTTACCCATTTCGTCGACATCTCTTTTAATTTCTGTACCATCGTCGGCCACCCATTCCAAAACTTCGACAAAATCCGCTACAAATGACGGCACTAGGCACTTTAATGTTGCAGCATTGCCTCGTAAAACGAATTCATCAATAACTCGTGTCTGATAAAATTGTTGAACCACTTTATGGAAAATAATAAAACAAAGAAACGCAAAGAACCGATAAATTAATGATATCAACAAAGTTCTATAAATAAAATTATGCAAAATTCTAAGGAATTGAATATTGAGGATCACGTTTCCATGCACTCTAGTTTGTATTTTTGGTACAAGAATATTAGGTTAGGGTACCGATTTCTTGATCATTGCCAGGATAATAAGTTCGGCCTTCGGAATCCATCCATAAATCGACAAAAACAAAATCAGCAACATAAGATGGAATTTCGCATTTCATGACAACGGAATTTCCTCGAATAACGTATTCATTGTCAGCCTCCGCTTCATATGATTGAATGACAACTGAATGAAAATTGATTGAAAGAAAAAATGAATAATGCAAAAAATGCTCATAATCGAATTGCTTTTGGTTGTTGAAATAAATAAGGAAGGAAAAAAGGGAGAAAGTTTTATCAACTATCACATAAAAAAAAATTCTTCAATATATATCCTAACCATAAGCGTGTGGTGTATCATTTTTACGTAATTCATTGCCATCACCGTCCACCCACGCCTCAATATAAACAAAATCAGCAACAAATGATGGAATTTTGCATTTCATTACCGCCGAATTTCCCTTAATTACGTACTCGTTTTCAGCTTCAGTTATGTAAAACTGTGAAACGACTGCAAATTTAAAAATAAAATCATAAAAAATACGATCCGAAAATAGAATTGAGGAGGGACTATAAGGATAATAGAATAATTTTTATGGAAAGTACGAAAAATCATATTTTTGGCATCACACCGTAATTATCTGAAAATGTCAAAATGTCTCCTTTCTCATCAATCCAAGATTCAACGCGGACAAAATCGGCGACAAATGAGGGGATTGAACATTTGAGGACGGCTGTATTTCCTCTAATTACGTATTCAGTCATGATTTCAGCTTCGTAGAATTGATTAACGACTATTAAAAAAAATAACAAAAAATTATTGTAACTTGGAGAAAACTAATAATCACGAAAAAAAATTGTTTTCTATCAAAATTTTCGAAGTATCAGCAAAAAGCAATATTTAAAGGAATTGCCCTTTAATGGGTTCAAAAAATTACCCGTAAGAAACAGTGCCGAAGCGTGAACATTTATGAAAAACCCAACAGTGTTTTCTTTACTTTTACTTTACAGTTTTTGTTTTGAGGTAAGAACCTGAAATCAGATGCTTGGAATCCTACCACGGCTTACCACAGCTAAAAATCCTTAAGCAATATTTATTTCCTTCTAACCTACAAAATTTTACAAACGAATAATTCTCACACAATTTTGAAATTTTTTACAAATTGTAGGTTTCAGAAAACATCCAAAAATTCAGAAACTCATGTGGCTCACTTTCACTAAATGACTTAGGCGCCGTTTACACCTGACACTTTATTCGGCGAATTTTTTACACTAATTCAAAAATTTATTCCTTAACTTTTGCTAAAGTAATTTTATTCTGAAAATTCGCTGAACAAATTCTGAATAAAATTCGCGGAGAAATTCAAGAAAACATCGCGGGGTGTTAAAAACCATAAATTACCCAAAATTAAATTCAAAAAAGGAAGATTTTTAGGGAAGTAGGATAAAATTTAATAAGTTATGATAAACACGTCGAACCATAATTGTCAGATGCTCTTAACTCGTTGCCCTTTTCATCAATCCAAGACTCAACGCGTACAAAATCCGCAACAAAAGATGGAATGGAGCATTTTAGAACCGCTGAATTACCCCTGATAACGTATTCCATTAAAATATCGGCCCCATAGTATTGATTTACAACTGCGTGGAAAAATATAAATATGTATAAGAAAAAAATTGAGACTTTGGATATTGGATATAGGGAATTGCGGAGAATAATCAGTGAATAATTTTAAAAGATTTAAAATACCAAAATTTTTATTGGGTAAAAATTCAGTTCCGTCGCTACCAACCCAAGCTTCGACTTTTACAAAATCAGCAACAAAACTGGGAATGGTGCATTTCAATACCGCCGTATTGCCCTTGATTACATATTCCGAAACCACCTCAGCCTCGTAATATTGATTTACAACTAAAAATTTAATATGGAAAAATTAATCAGCTTTTGAAATAAGCTCTAAAATTTAAATTAAAATACACCCTAAACTTTCAAAATATGTATTGGGGTAATTTACAATTTTTTGGTTATGTATAAAAATGGGTATGGAGTTGAGGAAATGGAAAATGTTTTTAAAGAACAAAATTAACAGTCCAAATACCAATTCCGCCGGTGGGGTTATCAATGGACGCATATTGTTCTCCACCTTCATCTTGCCAAGCAACAACCTGAACAAAATCGGCAACAAAAGACGGAATCGAGCATTTTAGAACTGCCGAATTGCCTCGAATCACGTACTCGTTGTTGACCTCAGACTCATAAAATTGCTGGACGACTAAACATGAGTGGAAAAAAAATCATAAAATAAGAAATGAGAAAATAATGAAAAGACATAAGAAATATCATTCAATGGTTCATGATTTTTAAAATTTTAATATTTTTTAGCAACCGCTACGGTCGACGAGCTCCACGTATTAAATTGAAATTTGGTTGACACATGTGGCTACCGCTGACCACAATAATAAGCGAGCGGGTAATTTAAAAAAAGGCACCGAGGTAAGAAAGCTGGTACCCATCAAGTTGGAAGACGACATCGAACAGGTGGAGTCAACCATTAATTGCATGAGAATAAACGCCTTCCTTTGTTTGGGGGTGTTCAAGTTCATTACCACAAAAGGTAGAAAAATGAAAAGATCACGATCAAGCCGCTATTAGCTTCATCTCACCACGTGAATGAGCCGTAAGTGAGTGCGCTTAAATGTGTTAAGAAGATGGCTGAATATCATTTCACTTTGCGACATGAATGAATTTTGAGTGATGAGAACTTTTCGTTTTTCGAGGTTTAATAGCAGATGAAAAGAGTACAATTCTGCTTGATTACAATAAAATGACTATTTAGCGTGACTATTACATTTGTATCTTTGCTCTTGAATTTGCTAGATAATAATAATGGACGATGAAATTATCATTAAAATGGAAGCAAGGAAACCACTGCCGAAACCGAGAAGCAATTATTCACGAAAAAGTGTTAAGAAGTGAAGTCAACTTTGTTGGTTTTCACTGACAGTTTATTTTGGTAATGATAGCTTTTTTGAATAAAGAATGATATTTAAAAATTTATT
Organism: Chrysopilus asiliformis; assembly: GCA_964034945.1. Classification (NCBI taxonomy): domain Eukaryota; kingdom Metazoa; phylum Arthropoda; class Insecta; order Diptera; family Rhagionidae; genus Chrysopilus; species Chrysopilus asiliformis. Next base: position 93,689,079 of record OZ035962.1, read on the forward strand.
TTCATTACAATGACGGAAAAAACCCTAAAATTACAATTAATAAAATTAATAGCATTTTAATGATGAAAATTTAGCAAAAATAAAATTATAGTAGAGAAAGTTTTGGGTTCAATGGCTTAATGCACGACTTTCCAACCGGTTGGGTCGCCAAAAATGTTTGGGGGGTTGCGATGTGCGCTGCGATTTAAAAAAAAAACTACATTTTATGTAATAAAGACCGTACAAATGTTGCAATTCATCCATGGTTCGCAATCCATGTAAAACTGTAGGTGCGGAGCGGGGAAAAAATTGTTTTGGAACCTCAGTTGAGGAGGCCCAGCCCCCTTTGGGATGTAGCGCCATATTTAAATCGATAGAATTTTTTATAAAATTAGAAAAGTAACAGGTCTACTAAGAATGAATAAAGCATAGATTATTTAACCCGTTCGGTACATGTTTTTTTCTATGGGGGTTAAAAATACTCTATATACAAATTAATGATGTTTAAGCTATTAGTATTCATTTAAAACAAAAAAAAAAATTAAAAAAAAATTAAAAATTTTAATTTTTTTCAAATACGTCCACTGTGGTCCAGCTTTTTACTCAAAAAATCAAAATTGGGTCACAAATGCACTTAATGGTGCACTGAATGAGAATAGAGTGTTGAAAATAAATAAGTAATAAGTAAATTCAGATTTTTAACTGCGTTGCCATATGGCATCAAAATACCGAACGGGTTAAGGGTGACCAAATTTCTGAAGTTATAATGCGAGACGCAGGCAAAATTTGTTTTTAGTTCGCCTATTCAAGAATCGATGCAGGACATCTGGCTACCGTATTTGTGGAAGATACCTCAGGTTCAATGATTTTTCACCCAAATTAAAGGTAGGTTGTTTTGGTCGTTGAAAATTTTTGGCTGCGGCGCATTTTTTGCATTTCTATTAAAGCATTTAATTTGTGCCGTTTACCTTTTAAAAATTTTGCCAGTGGCGATTTTTATTCGAGAGATTTTATATAATTGTACGCCCAAAGTTCTCCACAAGGGAATCGTCATTATTTTTGTAGTTTTGATTTTCAAAAAAAGGGGTCGCGATAGGGAACCTTAGGTTTAATTAATGTGAGAAACAGACAAAAAGTCTTTTACGGATACTAACTCTAGTTATTTTTCCATCCAATATTTTCCAGATTAGAGGGTAAAGCGGTATTTATACTTTTCAAGTAGACTGAAAGCAAGTATTGTAAATACACAGGATTTGGTGTAGTGTTAACCGCTTGCTTATGAGTGAGTAACTTGCTTTCAGTCATTGGACGCGTTTAGATGAAGCTAACTTGGCACTGGTCTAAACGCGCCCACTGAAACGAGTAGACAACGAGTAATTTTCTATTTGTTTCAGTGGCTGAAACGAATACATGAACACTAAACCGCATAAAAACGATACGGTTTTATGTGTATGTATTTCGATTTATTTTATATTTGCTGTTTTGCCGGAGAACGTCGTAATATTTTATAGAGAAAACAACATGAACATAAAAAACCCTTCGACAACAAACAGTTTTGGGTGAAATTCGCAAATATTTTCTCAAAAAATGTTTTTCATTCCACTTCAAATAGAAAATTGAAAAGTGTGGAAAACTGAATGTGCTTGAATCATTTCCTTGCTTTCAGTCTACTTGAAACGTATACATACCGCTTAAGTCCAACTTGAATTTGTTAATTTTACTATGGTCCAAGAACTCTAGAAATTTGTATTATTTATATTATTCTATATTATTCTTAAAGCTAAAAGAAATAAAAAATAAAAACCTCTGGTAATTTCAAAGGAGCTCCTAAAAAATGTGAGCTTTTTTTAATTCACCCACTCTCCATCTTAAGAATCAATATTGATCTCATGTATCAAAAACTGTCAATAAAATAAGATAAAGTAAAAAAAGGAAAACAACGCATGACATCTTTCACAATCTGTCATAATCGAAAAAAAGAATATGATAAAAATGTATTTTTAAACGGAACTGGATGTATATTGAATAAATGTATATAGGATCCCCTTCACAAGTAATCTAAAAAGCAATTTCCATGTGATTGACAAACCATATTCAGTCCCAGGGAAGAAACTTTCCTCCTGATCTGTGTGCCAGGAGACGACATGAACAAAATCGGCAACAAACGATGGAATCTCACATTTAAGGACAGCTGAATTGCCTCGGATGACGTACGCCTTGTTCACATCCGTATCGTAATATTGGGCAACAACTTTAAAAAATTATTATAAATTACAAAATATCAATAACTGAAAACTAAATAGAAAAGGAGAGGAAGGGAAATTTCAAAATCCTTAAATTGTTTATAATAGTGAGCTAAACCATGACGAACCGTATTCGGTTCCAAGAAGGAAATTATCATTCTGATCCGTATGCCAGGACACCACTTGAACGAAATCAGCAACGAACGAAGGAATGTCACATTTAAGAATCGCAGAATTGCCGCGAATCACGAAGGCTTTATGAAAGTCCACCTCGTAGTACTGGGCGACCACTGTTAGGAGAAGTTAACATTTTTTTTTAAAGTTTTGAAAGTACAATAAAAACGCAAAACAGGAAAAGGAAATTGGACGGGAGAGTTCTTGCAACCGAACTATGTGTGAATTAAGATATATACGACGCACCGTAGTCGGTTCCTGGAAAAAAACTTTCGTCCTGGTCGGTATGCCAAGAAACCACTTCGACGAAGTCAGCAACAAATGAGGGTATTAAACATTTTATAACCGCCGCATTACCACGAATCACGTGCTCTTTGTTGACGTCTGCCTCATAGTATTGTGCAACAACTGCGGTTTAGACAAAATATGTTAGCAAGCATTTTATCACAGGGTCGTTGTTACATAATTGTTATATGAAAGCAACAGTTGAATTTAAGTTAATTTGTTTATTTTGAATATAGATCAACAAAGGTTTAAACTTTCTTAATGTTTTGTTATTGATGAATTTTTATAAAGCGTGGCTCAAAAAAAAGTAATTTAAATCTATTTTGAAATTTTAAATATTTTGCTTCCGCTTAACTCATTAATGCCCACTTTTACATACACGTTACGCAAAAATCTACTGTTTTGGCAACACAGCTTTTTTTCTCGAAGATGCGTTAAATTACTGTCTCACAAATAACGACCTTCAGTGATATTCGTTAAGCGTAATTTCCTTTGAATCTATCTAAAAAAATACTTTAATAAAATATGTCAATGCCCTAAAAAAATAATTTAAACAAATTACCAGCATTTAGTTTTTTTTTCCTTTTTAGCCACCACTATTTCAAACATAATTTGAACCCAAAATTAAGTAAAGCTATGCGACTGTTGCTTTCATATTCTGACACGAAACCTACACTTAAATGAATTAAGGGAAATTTTTAGCGACATGAACAAAAATTGCGTTAGATTAACTTTGGTTGCGTGCCCATAATAGGCGGATAACAAGATGGCGCTGGCCGTTAGGTGCCTTACATGTCATAAAGTCCATCCCTACATGTACTCGTATGTCTAAAGCGTTGAAATTTAATTTTGATAGTCACACTAAATAGACATTGACCCGAAATCTAAATGAAATTTTCATATCCAGGTCTTTGCCAGGTGATAACGAAAAAAAACCCAGCAGACGTGCAGGATTCAGTAGGAAAGGTGCCGCGTTGAAACCTTAAATGACCTCAAGCGAAAACGTCAACGAAACCGGGTATGGACGGAACGTTAATTTAATGTTATTAATCTTCACATTTGAAGCAATGACTGACAGCATTAATTATTGGGAGGAGAACTAGAAAAATTAGATGACTGATGCCAAAGTGCCACGGAGACAATTAATCTTGAGTTAAATTTGGTAAGACGTTTGTTTGACTATAAGTTTTGACTCAGGTGGCAAAAACACCATCGGACGCGATGGGTAGTCAGTTTTAGTTAATGGAAAAACTCTCCATGCCCGACATAAAATGACTAGGGTAAAGTCGGGTGATATGGCACTTTAGGTGATATGGCACCCTTTCAAATTCTCCCATTGGCAACACTAGAATCAAAATCATTCTCCAAGAACTTAGTTCAGTTTCTCCAATAAGGCCGAAGTGTGAAGACCGCGAAACAAAAGCTCTTTTCATTTTGTTTTTGTGTGACAGAACAGGAAAAAAAAGTTGAAATTTTAGACGAACTACTTTTTGTTGTTTTTTGAGTGGCTGAATTTTGGTAAGTACAGTTGGAGCAAGTTTACCGTTCACAAACCAAAACAAGCAGAATCTGATGTGTTTTCGTTTGTGTGTATGAAACAGACTTGATTGAGCCCGAGTTTTCAGTAAAATATGAAAATCATTGGCGATGTGTGAAAGGAGAAATGGCACCTTTTTTCTGAGGTGATATGGAACGGGTGCCAAACCCGAGAAAACAAAAGGCTCCAATCCTTACTTCCTCAGAAAACGTAACTAATCAAAAAAAATCAATTACGAAAGAACGAGCGATGGTAGATGAAACCACATCTGAAGAAGAAAATATTGCATTACAAGACGACTCCGATAGGTTTGAAGATTTTGAGGAAAACATTTGCACTGGATGTGGTGAAGACTATGCTAAGACCACTAAACCCGACGAGTGGGTTAAATGCATTGTTTGCCATTTGTGGTCCCATGACTCATGCACATCATTTGTCAACACTTGCAACTCGTGTGGCAAAAAGGACTTAAAAAACAAGTAGGGTGCCATATCACCTAAGGTAGGGTGCCGTATCCCCTACACTTTTGGGGGATATGGTTTTTTCAATGAATTTATATTTTGTTAAAATTTTTACTTTTTTAGGAGTGAAATCCTATTTATTTTTTATTTTTGTTTTACTAGTTGATTTTAAGAATAAAAACGTTTTTGTTTGAATCAAAAATCTCTTTTACTTTTTGGGTTATGCCGATTTAAAAAAAAGGGTGCCATATCACCCGACTTTACCCTATAAACATTGAACTATTCAAACTGACGAACCTTTCTTGCTTCGTCTGAGATATTTGAGCTCGGCCAGCGCCATTAAAGCGGAAGATTATTTGTCAGACTTCCGTTCTCAGAGTTTGTTGATTATTCTTGAATTGTTTCTTAGCGTGAATCACAGCTAATATCTGGCTGACCAGCCGTTCCCAAATGTTCTAATTCTGGTAATTTCGAGGAAAAATCATTTACAAGTGGCATTCAGAAGCAATTTTGACAAGTTTCACTGCTTGATATTTAGCTACTTACTTCTAATTAATTATGTTTGCGAAATTCATTTACAGAATTAATGCACATAATTACAAACAAACAATTAGATGAAATGGAAGTTAATTACATCGTTCAAAACATTTTTCGCATACTTATTATGCCGTTGTTCGCTCATGAAAAGTGGTATTACTACACATAGAAAAATTTTGCGGCGTGCAATCGATTTCATCCAAATTTTTTAAATGCTTCTATTTAGCTTGCGTTTTTGTCTGTTTGTTTGTTTGTTTGTTTGTCAGACTCAAATCTTTTGGATCAATTTGAATTTAAACATCAAAGTGGACTGCCAATATGCATAAAAATATCTCCGGTAACAACAGATGGAGGTTTTTTTTATTGGTTTGTGTTCATTAAAATGGATTAAAAATGGAGTTATCCAAAAGGATAGATCCTATTAAAATGTTTTTGGAGTAAAATTCACAGAAAACTTTTCTGTGTGTACATTTGTTGTGTAATATTATTATACATAAATATATCTATAAGCAGTACAATTGATAGCAGTAACCTGTATTTATGTACATTTTATCAAAAAGTGTGAATTTAAAAAATTGCCATTGGTAAGAGTTTAATAAGTCTCTTGATGGTTGTCAAAACCTTACAAATGTTGCAGTCCTCTCTAAAGTCTTCTCTGCAAAAAAAAAAGTGCTGTGACAGGCTCCTTAACGGCGAAGGACCGATTTTTACCACCGCAATATTTGAAAAAAGATTTGATAAATACCCGAATTCTTCTGATTTAAAAAAGTTTATGTTATTGTCATATGCATAGAAAACAGATTTTAAAAAAAATCGTATTATACATGGATAGTTGAAAAAGCTTTGAGCCTAGCGAGAAACCCTGCAGAAGCATGAGATTTTATCAGAATAATTGTGAATTTTCATTCGAAGTTTTGTGATTTTCAAAAAATTGTACAATTTTTAACAAAACCCTTGCCAAAAGATTTTTTATACCCGTATGGTGGAACCAAAGGGTACACTCTAAATGGTTTGTGTGAATTCACACTAAATTTTGTTGCAAAAACTCATTTTTTGTAGTATTTTCACACTTCTGATGTGTGATTTCCAACATTCGCGTGAAATCTCTATTTTTGAGTGATTTCACTACAAATTTTGTGTGATTTCCAACAAGAGAATATGGAATTTGTGTGATTTCACACAATGGAAGTGAAATACGTCACAGCAGATAGTAAAATCCAACAGCAGTGTGATTTCACTACAAATTCTGAGTGAAAATCGTCGTCTTTAATAGTAAAAAACCAGCTTTTGATCATTCTTAATTGACAGTTTTTTGAAGGGTAAGACCTGTTAGAATTTAAAAAACAGTAAGAAGTGTTTTTAAAAATGTTTAAGTGTGAATTTTGTACCAAGAATTTTAAATTCTTGATTAATTATAATAAACATTTATATATTCATAAAAATGAAAAGAATATTTTGAAGTACTAGGGAAAAAATAATCAGAAATAAAAGCGAAATAAATATGTATTTAATTTATTTTATTTTTATGCTTTTATCTCGCTTTTATTTCTGATACACGGTGCTCAAAATATATTTTTTTCTTTTCAGTACATTTTTTTAATAAAAGCTTTTTATAGATTTTAATAAAAGCTTTTTAGTGAAATCGCACACATTTTGTGTGAAATCGCACACATTTTGTGTGAAATCGCACACATTTAATGTGAAATCGCACACATTTTGTGTGAATTCACTATTCTTTTGTTGATTTTTTGTGTGAAATCACTTCATATTTTGTTGGAATTCACGCTGATTTTTGTGTGAATTCACGCTCTATTTTCCAATCACACTTAAGTGTGAAATCACTACATTTAATGTAGGAAACCCAGATTCCTACATTAAATGTAGTGAAATCCAACAGAAATCAATTAGAGTGTATATTAGATTTGCCTTACATTAGATTCGCCAAGATCCCGTCATCACACAAAAAAATGAATTACACCAATGTGTTTAGAATGATAAAAAAAAAGTTGAATTTAGCATGTCCGTCCGTCCGTCCGTCTGTCTGTCTGTCCGTCCGTCTGTCCGTCCGTCTGTGACGCGGATTGCGGGCGCACGGATTGAGCTAGAGACTTGAAATTTTGGGCTGATTCGTTTTTCGTAAAATGCGAGGCTAAGTTCGTTAATGGGCAAAAATGGGCCATTAGGGGGGTACCCCCCATACGAACGAAAACGATTTTTGCGAATATCTCAAAAACAGTGCATTTTATCAAAAAAGTGCAAGAATAAAAGTTATTTAGGATATGATTCTACATAAAGCTCCCATACATCAAAATCCGATTGGAATAAATTTTAAAAGATCTTATTGGAAAGTTTGACTTCAAAGTGGAGTTTTGATACAACTGTTCGCCGTTCACTTAAATCACCATACGGGTTTTCAATAATTGCCATATTGGGAATTATAGCTTTTGTTATGTTTTTAAATCAAAGTTTAATATTATGTGACAACACCATAAAATTTTGATGCTTTTGGATTATCACAAACTATTTTAAAAACTAATAGCAAAGACCTGAACAGTGAATAACATTCAAACTCTAAATATTTATATGCGTTTAAGATTTTGCCACCAAAGCCAATTAGTGGAATTTTTGCTGAAACAAAATTGCAGCAAAAAAACAACACAGCATGACACATTTTTTTAATCAAATGACATCATTGCGGAGGGGGTGATTTTCAGCAAATCGTGATGGAATTGAAACATTTCTTTGAATCTTTTTTCTCCCTTTCAATTGACAAAAGAACAACAGCCCTCTCCCATCCCGAGCTATTCCACAATTAATCAATAAACATATCCACAATGGGGTGACACAATTTTCTGCCACTTTTAGAGCTCCTCGCTCCCCTAGCGTCATCGTCAGTCAGCCATTTATTAATTTAAATCCGATTTTGAAAAAAAAGAACTTCGTTGCGGGCTTTGAACTTGAATGACATAAAAGCATTTTAGAAAATTTGCATTCGACCAAATGTATATTTAAATGCAAATTGAGATATTCATTTGGCGAAGTCTCTTTGGTGAGGAAAAAATTGCAAACATGTTGCGCTGTAAATGGCCGTGTGACGTTTGAACGATTGCTAACAAAAAAACGCCATTTAAAAATGTAAAATAACGGAAAAAATAGAAAACAAAAAACAAAATAATAGTAGCTCCACTATACAATTATGTTACCAGCATGAATTTATTTTCCACCGTTCACCATATGAGGTGATAATTTGATATCACGCGAATTATGTGAACGACATTTGATGTGTAACTGATCGTATGTAAATGGAATTCGACACTTCCTGTTGTTAACATCCCAAAAATAACCCAACAAACAGCCGATCTTGCCTAAGAATCTAGTGGAAAAAAATATAAAGGCGATGGCGGTTTCAACGGTTTTCGCAATTTTTGTTCACGCGCCTCTAACTGAGCTGGCTTTCATAACGTTCGAAATCAAGAGAAATGAATCGAGGTCAACATATTGCCAATTAAATGGATCATATCTAACGGATAGACCAACAACCCCAACATATGCTCCCGCAGCTTCCGATGAAGAGTCACATTGGAAACGGCTCAGACTCCGAAAAACTGCAAACGACGATAAAAGTGAGTCTTCAAAAATTTTTGGTGCGCCACGTTAAATTTCATTTAGGCAAACTTCCACAAATTCACCACCACGTGGGCACCAAAAATTTCGGGAGAAGTCGCTTACGCTTTCTCCCAAGTGCTTAGAACTTAGTATTTTACCTGCGCGCACATTAACATCCCGTGAAATGATGGTTCCAAACTGATTTCGGGCCAAGCATGCGTAAACCTGGGCATGCACTTCCTGTCTATAATCTTCGGCGCGGAACGGTGGGAAAATGAGGTTTCCACTCGAAGAAACTTGTCGCAATCCGGGAACGTCTCCCACGGCCGTCCCATCACTTCTGATCCAGATGATTTCGGGGGCGGGACTTCCACTGGCACGGCATTCAACATCTGCACCTGTCGTATTTGAAAAGTCGATGCGGTTCGCGGGTTCTTTAAGAAAAACGGGTCCTTTTTGGTCGGCGTCGGGATTGGCGGCGAATGCTGAAAAGTAAAGATGGAAAGTTGTGAACAAATATGAATAAAAATTTAAAACTAATGAGCAATCTTAAAACTAATGAGAAAGATTTTCTTTTTGTCTGTCTCTCTGTTCGTTTGTTTGTCTGTCTGTCAGGGTCAAATCTTGTGATTTAATTTTGACCCACTTCCACTCATCCGATTGACCTGCAATTTTGCAAACATATTTTCACTGCTTCGTAAGAATAACGAAAGGTCTTGTTCGGATAACGGGACTATCTTTTTCCTCAAATTTGCTGAAACAAATATCATCTGGGGTTTTTGGGGTCGCTGAATTGGATTCTAACATCAAAAAGTCTGTAAGGATATCCTTTTAGACAAATGAATCGGACTCAGAGCTGGAGTTCGACCTTCTAGACTTTCAGGAGCCCGATTCGGATATTCTAAAATTTCAGGAGTCGGAGTCGAAGATTGAGTCCTGGAATTTTTATACTCTTTTTGGGTTGCAAACTTTACTTCCCTTCAGAGGTTACAGGTTCACAGCAGACAAAATCGACTTAAATTTTTGAAATAAAACAAATAGCTGCTTTCAATACACCGTCAAATTTTTCAAATCTTTAAATTAATTTGAACTTTATAACGATTGTTTCGATATCAAAATTAAAAATAATCATTTAGCCACAAAAAATATCTAAAGCAAAAAATAACGTTTGAATTGCAAATTCAAAACACATAAAAAATTTACTTAAAATTCCATATCTTTATCTAAAAATTAACCAAACGATTTATACTTTGAAAACATTCCAAAAATTTTGGTATAGAAAACTGGCTCCTGGTTTTATTTCACATCTTTCCAGTAACGGAAATCTTTGCAATTTTTCTCATTGAATCAAAAAGAAAACGAATAAATTAAGAAAAAGTTAAACATTTCTGTCCAGACGTCGGCCGCATATAAAAAATAAATAAAGTGAAAAAAACTGAATAAAAGAATCCTCTTGAAATCGATTCAACGAAACATCTTTGGGCACATGCGTTTTTCTTAACCACACCACCAACCGTCGACATCAACATTAGAATCTCGCCATTATGGATCAAGTTACCCATACAAATATAGGAAATTGTCTCAAGTGAAATTGTTGTTGGTATTCCTTCGGGAACTCGGGAGTTCCTTACACAAAGAATCCTATTTTTTGTTCATCTTCCCTACACTTTACAAATCTTTGCCCAAGAGGCAACCAGCCCGCATTAAATGATTGGCCAAGTACGACAGATGTACGCCAGCTGCGTTTTTGGTGGATTTTATCCATAGGTCTTTTATGCTACATTTACACGAATGACAAATTTGTCATTTTTTTCTTGTCATTATGTTAATTCCCGTGTAAATGGCATAATTTTTGTAATTTTTTCTGTCAGAAAATGTCAATCTCTCACAAAAGAATGAACTTGTCCATTCTTTTATGCCAGATTGTCATTCGTGCAAACGCAATATTAGTTATGACAAAAGTTGAATACTAAAGTTGTCATAACTAATATTGCGTTTGCACGAATGACAATCTGGCATAAAAGAATGGACAAGTTCATTCTTTTATGAGAGATTGACATTTTCTGATAGAAAAAATTACAAAAATTATGCCATTTACACGGGAATTAACATAATGACAAGAAAAAAATGACAAATTTGTCATTCGTGTAAATGTAGCATTAGTGTTTACTCTGATCCGTTTTTTGCTTATGTAGGTTTTTCCGTTTTTACACTTTTCGATACATTTTTATTGTTATTTTCTTTCTGTTAACTCAACTGAGTTCATTTTTTGAGCAGAAAACCGGAATATCAACATTGGAACTACTACTCTTTTTTCAGAACTGATCAATCGCTTCACCTTTTTTGCGAAGATGGTCACGTAGCGAAATGATAAAAACATGTTGATCAGTTTTTTTGCGATCATCTTGTTAGCAAATTCAGTGGAATTTCATTTCTCACATTTGAAGATAGAAATGTTTAGAAATTTTTGTGAATAATCGAAAAAATATGAAAATTCACATGAGAATTTTTGATCGAGGATCTACATATCTGTGGTGAAAAGTAATAAGGGCTTAAGTCGAATTTCTTGATTTTTCAGGAGAAGCATTTTAATATTTATGAAACTTTAACTGTCGGTGGCAAAAGGGTATCAAACCGAATTTAAAAATCTATAACTACAAAATATTATGAAAAGTAAGCTTTTTACGATTGGTTTAATCGGGTTTATTCAAACTTTATACTTTCAGAGAAATAAAGGATTATTTTACTTTAGCCACTCTTTCAAAACTTTTTCATATCTTAGAAATGGCTACAATCAATGGCTAAAGTCAAGTTAAGTCCCTAAAAACCTATACCCCGATTTGAAAAAGAGGCCAAAACAGACTTTAGCCTGCTCGTTTCGGAAAAGTTAAAAACGAAGAATGAACTAACTCGACTTAAGCCACTATTCCACGTGCAAAAACGATCAAATTAATGCAGCTTCGCGCCCATAAGAGTGGATTAAGTCTATACAAAAATATATGGCATCTGACTTTAGCCGTTCTTCCAAATGCCACTTGGAATTTTTTTGACTTTAGCCGTTTGGTGTAGTAGCCTATAACGGTCAAAAATGGTCGTAGAAACTAACGGTTAAGCCTAGTACGCAGTTCGAGTAAAATGAAATTTTAACGCGGTCTCCAAATTGGCACATTAAAACCGAAGTAAAAACTGTTTGTGGAGAAATCAAATTGACAGCTAAGATTTGTGGAGAAAAAACATTGACAGCCGAGCAAGAAGTTTCTGATTTTTGTGTATTCTGAATTTTAAAAGTTAATAATATGGATGACAATCTGCTAGACGACATAATTGTTTCTGCATCATCACTCGTAGTCCAAATGCTTGAACTGGACAGCAGAAGACCGCCGTCGATTTGGGTTAATCCCTATTTAAAGGAACGAAAAACAAAGGGGGTTTTTTGTCGACCACTGAAAATTGTTTTTTCTGTTCCTTATTCTGTTTTCTTCTTGCTTTGGTACGGCTGGCCGGTATTGGCTTTTCCGTTTCAAATCTGGTTTGCGCCGAAGGCTCGAAATCATAAGCAACGTACAATTCCTCAATTTCTTCAAAATCGAAATATTCTTCCATTTTTTTAAATTAAAAAACCACACTCGTTAAGAAAACTGGAAACAGAACCTCTATTATTTTCATATGTCAAATTTTTACCTCGAATTTAATGTACCGAACAGTTAAAATGCTGGTAAAATCAAGTGGAGACTTTCTACGCCATCTAGTGTAGGCAACATTGCAATATGAGTTTTTCACATCAATTTACCAGCGAACTGCGTACCGCTTGGTAAAATTTCTGAGGTTAAATTTAAGCTCAGTGTTAAATTTGTATGGAAAATTTCATTTTACTCGAACTGCGTACTAGGCTTTAGTGCAACTAAGAGCATTTTGAAAGGAGAACACGATTTTGTAAAAACATTGAAAACGGCTAAAGTCGAGTTAAGCCCTTATAACTTGTGACCACAGAATGATCGCTTTTACTTTCTTATACCAAGTACGCAGTATGATAATGAATTGTGATCGTCATTACAAAAATGTTTTTCTGTCTGTATGTCTGTAGTCTGTCAACAGTCTGTCAATTGTGTGCGAAATTTCTCTAAAACTATCATAGCTACAGCCACGCAATTTTGCGGGAATAGGGTGATCCATCAACTTTTGGTGGAAATTCGTTAACCGGAAGTAACCAATATGGCGGCTTTTTTAAAATCGTGATTTCATTTTACGCTATTTACTCCGAAACTATGCATTTTTTAATAGTCTGATGTATGACAAAAGTTGAAGGCAATGAAATTTTCTACACCCTTTTTCGAGAACTTTGTATCTCAAACCGTAACGGTATATTTATTTTAAAAAAAACTTGTGCCATTATTTCGAAAATTAACGGCTTTTAAGTGGTCCATATTATAATATGAATCAAAGAAAACATTCTCCATAACTTTTTTTATTTACCGTCATCGCCTAACTCAGTGTTCCCAACCTTTTTCGTTGGCGTATCGCCTAGCGGGTTAGTATTTTTTCGTATACCCCCTTAACAATATTATAGGTTAAATACGGTCTTAACCTGAGAAATTTTAATAGAATTGTGAAATTTTTCCCAAAAGTACTAAAATGATAGTGATAAGAAAGCAAAAATGAAAGAAATGCGCCGCCAACGAAAATTTTTCTAACTCGAACCGTTAATATGCTGCCATTATGTATCTTTAGCTTGCATTCAACTTCTCGCAAATTTCACGCAAAATAAAGTAGGATTACCTTAAAATTTGGTTATCTACAGGGTGCGCCATCTGTTCCTCCGGTATGTAAACATTGAATAACTTCGCCATTTGTCAACCGATTTGCTTTCCTAGACACGTTTTGGAAACGTCAAACCAGTACAATTTTAACCATGAACCGCTTCACACCGAAAGAACGCGCCGAAATAGTGACGATGTACATTGAAAATAGTCGTTCAATTTTGGATGCAAGTTTTAATGACCGACGAGGCACATTTCACTCCCTCTGGCGGTGTTAATAAACAAAATTGCCGCATTTGGGCGACAGAAAATCCTCACGAGATTCATGAAATACCATTGCATGATCGAAAAGTGACTGTTTGGGCCGGCGTGTGCGCAAAAACCATCATTGGGCCATTTTTCTTCAATGAAGGTGAAACAGTTAATGGTAATCGATATCGGTGGATGTTGGCACATTTTGTGTGTCCGAAAATGCGTGAAAAAGGTCTGACTGACTTCTGGTTTCAGCAAGACGGGGCGCCATGCCACACAGCGGACCAAACAATACGGTTTTTGCAACAAAAATTCCCTAGACGTGTGATATCGAAAAGAGGCGATATTGACTGGCCACCAAGATCCCCTGATTTAACCCCCCCAGACTTCTTTTTGTGGGGTTATTTGAAGAGTAAAGTTTACGCCAGCAACCCGAAGACCATTGACGAGCTCAAGACCAATATTCGTGCCGAAATAGCTGCCATACCGACGGAGATGCTCGAAGAAGTGATGGAAAATGCCCGAAAAAGAGCACAGTTTGCGGTGGCCAATAAAGGTGGTCATTTGATCGATGTTGTTTTCAAAAAGTAGTCCACATAAATTGTAAAGGATTGAACTAAATAAAAAAACACCATTTTTTGCAATCTATTGTTTCTTTAAAAAGTTATTCAACATTCTCATACCGGAGGAACAGATGGCGCACCCTGTACAAAAATTGTATTAAATTTAAATCCATTAAATTGTTGATAACTAGGAAAACTCAATAATTCGAAGATGATAGACATTTCGGAACTCTAATTTTCATTAAATAAAAAATGTAATTACCTTCCATGGTACTAAATAAACTCAAAAACATCTGCTTTCATTCACTTTTTAATTTCCAATCAATCATGAAAAGGTTAATTACTTTTAGTTACCCTCACATTTCACAGGCTACTTGAATAACAAAAAAAAAATACTCTTTTAAGATCCCCATCAGGTTATTGACCTTCATCCCAAATCAGTACCACATGTTCCCAAAAAAAGATCATCGGATGTGCTCCCTAGATAAACCGATGAAAAATCTGTGCGATTATTGCATATTAAATGAAAAGCGAAAATGGAAAATCAAAATATACTCGAATAATAACAACCGAAAATGGTCTCGGGGAATGAATTTCAATTATCAAAACATTTTGATCGCGCTTTTATTTCAAATTCGACTATTAGAACTGCGCTTAAAGTGAATTGAGACTGGTCAACATTCAATTATTTCAATTCGGATGACCAAAATGAATTAATTAAACGTCTATAATTGAGATATCGTGAGCCATAAAATTTAGACAATAATTTCTAAATTATACTGATATGAATATTAAACAAGTTTGAAAAGTTCTAATGGAAAAGGGGTTAATCCACCACTAGACGTTCTTTCTGTTTTGTATGTAAAACTTTACTTTTCTTGGACATTCAATTGGCAGTAGCAGTGGTTAGTTTGTCGTAACGCGTTTTTCAAAGCCTAACAAAATGTCTTTCCCTTCGTAGTTCAATTACAACACAGCTGAGGACAATTAACGATCGTGACTTTAATAATAATAATTTCCCCCATGTAACTTAACTTTACTCTTCAGAGAATAAAAAGAAGAAACGAAATCTCCATAAATGGATTACCGACAATTTTAAATTATAAAAGACTTTCATTATGACCATATTTAACGATCTTTGTTTTTCTAGCGCTTTAAGGATTAAAGACATTCTTCGATTAAAGACGCCTTGACACACGGTGTTTTGAAATAACACACAAGCTGCGCGCACAAAAAAATCTTTTTTTCTTTTTAGTACATTTTTTCAAACAAAAGTTTTTTTTTTAAATATTGTTCTTAATTTTTTCATTCTTTTTAGTCATTTTTTAGTTGATTAGTACGACTAAAAAACCACCTCCCCTTTCCCGCCTACCAATCTTCTACTATCTCCTGAACCGTTGGAAAATTGCTCCAACGGTTCAGGAGATAGCAGAAAAGGGGTTGGCGGGTGTTAATTCCTTTTTATTTTGTTTTTATTTTTAATTAAAATAATGTTACAATCCAAAAACGACTTTTAAAATATTTTATAACTGGTTTTATTAAAGTCTGGAAATTAACTGATAATAAAAATTAAAAAATCTGACAACATTAAAATTTTACTTACTTGATATTTAACAATTTTTAATAGGAAGTGTTTATTTATGTTTTGATGTTATTTTTTAAAATGTAGAAATATGAATAACACTACAATACTCCCCCCAAAAATTAAGGAGGGGTAGATCCCATACATACATATTGTATTCCCATCGGAGTTACGTATGTGTATGTTAAATTTCAAGTCAATCGGATGAGTGGAAGTAGATCAAAATTTGTAACTTTGACAAACAGACAAAAAACCAAACTTAACAAAAGCTTTTAAACAACGTGAGCTTGTTTATGTATTTTCACAATCTTTTGTGTCGGATTTAAAACTGCAGTGACACCACCGTCTTCCTCCTAAAGCCCATTTCAGACTAAAAAGCTAAACAGAATGCGAGCGGCAACGGCAAGCGGCAACGGCAGGCGGCATGGTGCCGTCGTCAGATGACGCCGACTTGACACAATGAGAAGCGTCAACGGCGGGCGTCATTTTCTGTCAAATGTAAGCATAGGCAGATAGTAGTGCCGCTCGTTGTGAAAATTGTAAATACTTTAGCATAGATAGTAGCGCCACAAGTCGTCAGTTTTGTAACTAAAAATTTGCCGCAGCGGCACTTTTTGGACTTACAGTAATCCCCCGCTATACGGACGCTCATTTTACGGAAATTCGAAGTTACGGACATGACTAATATAGGAACAAATTCGCTATACGGATAAAAAAAATCGCTATTACGGACAAAAAAAAATTTTTTTTTTTGAATCACAGAAAAAAATCAAGAAAAAGTCCTCAATAATTATGTTGTATTTATTGTAAATGTACATACTTAATTTCTCCGAAATTTCTGACACATTTTGTGTATACACAAAAGAGAATTAAAAAAGGCAATAAAAAACTGCAGTGCAGTGTATTTTTAAAAAATCTATTTGCTATTCTTAAGCGAGAACTCCAATTGGGCAGAGGCAGCAGCAGAGGCAGCAGCAGAGCAGAAGCAGCAGCAGAAGCAGAATCTGCTTTCTGTCCCACAATGAAATTTGAATTCTGACGAAACTAGCAGAAACCTACGTAGAAACAGCTACGTTTTTTTGTCCGCGGCATGATTTGTCCCATAATATTTTGTTGGTTTTAACATATTCAATTGATTTATGCTCCATTTCAAGTAGTATAAATATTTTTTTTCTATAATTATATAGTTTTCTCATTATTCTAGTGGTTGAATAATTATTTTAATATATTATACTAATCTGTTTCGTATTACGGATTTTTTTGGTACGCATTAATCTATTTTTAATACGATCTTATACTAAAATAGGTTTCTTTTTACGGACATTTCTATTGATTGGAACACATCTATTTATTCCCAGTACAATCTCATACTAAAATAGGTTTCGTTTTACGGATTTTCGATATACGGACAGTTTCCGTAGAACGCATCCCGTCCGTAAAGCGGGGGATTACTGTAGTTCAAACTCAGCGGCGACGGCGCCGTTGCCGTCGTCATTCTGTTTAGCTTTTAACGATTGCGATTACGATTGAAGCTTCTCGACCAATGAGATCAAAGCTTTCAACGATAAAGACATGAAAGCTTTGATCTCATTGGTCGAGGAAGCTCAATCGTAATCGCCATCGTGATCGCAATCGTGATCGCAATCGTGATCGCAATCGTTAAGCTCGATCCAGACTACACGATGTACGGGGTACGAGGTTGGCACGTACCCCGAACATCGAGTGTTTGGATGGGAAATTTGCACATGGTTTCACCTAGTGAGTAAAATCAGAAGCTGTTTGATTATCCTCGTACGTGGTAACCGCGTACACGAATGAGCAAAACCCTGTGCAGTGTGGATGCAGTTCCATGTACGAGGAAACCAAAAACCTCGTATCTCGTACCCCGTACATCGTGTAGTCTGGATCGAGCTTTTGTCTAAATTGGGCTTGATGTATAATGCATTTTATTGACAGCTGCCCATTAGGAAAGCTACAACTGCTGTGTAAAAAACATCCTACATCAGAATAGTGCTATTAAAATATGGCCCAGATTTCAAATATAATTAATGGATGAAAAACCATTGAAAAAATGCAATTAAAATCACTATTTTATTACTACAACCGATTGAAATACATGCTATTCTGTATCACATGTGATCTAGTTATTAATAACCCCTCATGAAACGATCATGCCTTTCACTTTTTCCAAAGGTTCCATTCTACTGCCCCCGACTTTGTTCAACTTTAATATAGCGTGAAATTCTTTCCTAGAACAAAAAAAAACCGAGTTCGATGCGTCACTTTAATAATGTCGCAATGAGTTCATTACAATTAATCCGAGCTGCGTCATTGCTTTTTAGAAAGACAGAACTTTAGCATAAAGCAAAATCAAAGGTAAATAAACAGCATAAAAAGTCACGTTCTAACTAGCATAGGAGAAAGACAAAATACACCATCATCATCATCCGCTCAAATAGAATTAAATTATTGACAAAAAAAAAGAAACGTAGAAAAAACGAACGCGGCAAAAACGGCACGACTTCCGTTTTCTCTTCAAATCCAATGGGGCTAAAGAACACGATTTTCCCCCCGGTAGTTTTGTACAATGATTTTAATGCATGCCTGGTGGATTCAATTCTTGTGTCATACACAGACAACATAAGAATATACTTGATTTTTTATGCTCGGCAATGCTTATTCTACTGCTCTATAGTCACTTTCGGCGGTGGTGAGAGACATGCCATCGACCGAGAAGAATAAATCCCGGCTGCCGCAGTCCTCTAATTTAAATGGAATTGATGGCCCCAAAAAATGGAGCGCTATAAATGTATTTTCCGCCTGATTGGCCGTGAAAGAAACTGTTTGACATTTTGTCAATTTTGTGCTCTTTCTGCTATGCTTCATAGCAAGTTGGAAAATGTCAGACTTCGAACATCCTCTTAGCATTAAATTGAGTTTGAATCGATACCAAAATTTGGAAATGCTGAAAATGTTTTCCCAACATTTTTTCGTAAGGGGCCTCACGCTAATTTTCGGCATTTCGGACCCCCCTTCGTCACACTTTTCCCAATTTTTTGTATGGGGTTGAGTACCCGCCGTCACACTATCGCATCCCCACCACACAAGTGTAAAGTACTTTATGGACAGCCCTCTGGAAATTACAGTAGACTCGCGATTATACGAACATTCTATTTTATGAACAGCGGAGTGAGAGCGGCGCAAGTCTGGGTCGTCTGGAAATCCTTGTTAGGCAGGTCTATACCTTATCCCCGGCTGTTGCGTTGTTAATGATGAACATTTCCTCACGGGACGACCTATGTGACGGCAAAATTGAATCGAAAATTGTTTAGAAACTCCGCAGAAAGGAATTTCTGACACTTAGTGCCGTTTGCACCAACAAAACTTAGCAACTTATGTACAACTTAAAAAATTTAAGTCGAAGAATTTCTACGGTTTAAGTAGGCTAACCACAACTTAATTTTTTAAGAATAATACGCGCAAACGGGCCTTAAGCAGGTGAAAATATTTCCAAGCCCTTGCGGTGAAAGTAAGTCATTTCAATGAAAATTGACCTTCGATCCTTTACAGTTTTATTACAAAGCAGAGATCCAAACCAAATGGTATAATCTTGATTCAAGGGTGAATGGGTCTCAAAATTTCAAAATTTGGTTTTGGTTCTCAAAATTTCAAAAATTCACTTAAAGATTCAAATCAGATGATCGAAAATAGAAAAAAAACAAGAATTTTTCAATCCTGAAAATTCAAAAGTGAACTGAACCACCAAAAAAAGTTTGATTTGGTTACGGGATTTGCTTTAAAAATGTTTTTTTTTTGTTAGGTTAGACCATCTTGTTTTCAAAGTGGTTCGGTTTATGGTTTAGTTCTGATTCACTAAAATATCAATATTCATTGATATTTGATTCGGTTCAAAAAACCGATTCGAATCTCTGTTACAAAGATTCAATTTTCCTTTACTAAAAACTTGATTATTGTATTTAATTTCTAAATCAAAACTAACCCAAAATATCACAAATAAAGAAATTTGAAACCAAAAATTAGGATAATGAAGTGCTGGACTTAATTGACCAATTCAAAAACTACTATTATTGTCGTATGTCCTTTTTTCAAGCTAAAACAATTCAAAAGTTATGATTACCTTAAAGATGTTTACCAAATTCCGGACACGCAATGTAATTTTATTTCAAAAACTCTAATGAAATTATGGAGAACCATCTGACTCACAATGTATAAGTATTTTATTACTCAAAAATGATACAAAGTTCTACTCAATAGGGTTGAATTGAGCAAATATAACACTTTCGTGTAAAAACTATTCATGTATAAATAATTGAAACTAGAATTCACAGGACATTTTCTTTATGATTGCCCCAACAACTATCATCACTACAAATGATGACTAAACAACGCACATAAAATGTAGACATTGAAAACAAAAATAAAATTTGGACATGCGACGTGAATATTAAATTAGAAAAAATCATTTACAACAGGAATAAGAAAAAAATGTATTTGGAAATCATATTTTGGTAGGAATTCGAAGAATTGTTTTTGTGCTTCTCAAGAAAATCCCGAAAAAATGAAGAAAATATCCAAAAATCCCTAAATGCTGACCTTGATTCTGAGTTCATTTCCCACTTCGCTGTCATCAATGAGAAACTTTTCGTCCTTTTTGTAATTCGACAACTTCGCATTCAGCACGTGATTCACGTGAGAAATTTGGCAACCCATCTAAATGCAAAGTGCTAGTGTAACAAACGTGAGGTCCTCGGAAATGGCGGGGCGAATAATAAAAGGACTACTTCAATACGACTGCGGAATACACAGCCAACAAATTGTAACACTTTTCAAAGTAGTTTCGTTGTAAGTACGTCACAACACCATCGTTGGTAAGTTACGTTGGTTACACATAAGTGGAGGTTGAATCTTTTAGATGGTATGAGTAACGTCAACCATTCGATCGATACCTCTTCCTTGTTTTTTGTTGAGTGACGATTCACTCTTACGCAGGAATTTTTATATAGGGTGAAAAAGAGTGAGATGACTTTTTTACGGTCTTTTGACAATCTGCAGTTTTACAATAAAGAGTTATGAAAATTTTACACAACTTCTGTGCTGAAGCTGGTTTTGTCTGACATCACATTAGAACTCGATTATATATTTTTATACTTTAACATATGATATATCATACAGGAGTATATTAGATTTAGTATACCGTTGGTAAAGCATCGAACCAATCGCCGGAAGCAAAAATGAATTACACCAGAGCATGTGTGTTTGGTATGACAAAAGATTTTGATTTCCGCATGTCCGTCCGTCTGTCTGTCTGTCTGTATGTCTGGCTGTCCACCTGCCTGTCCGCTTGTCTTTCCGCCTGTCTGTCCATAACATTTGAATAGACTCGAAATTTTGCTTAATTGCATTTCTCGTAAAGAACTATACTAATTGCCGATTTTGGACATACTCCAATCTCACGCCAAAACCACCTTTCTTCTATTCAAAAGCAACATAAAAAGCCCTCCACAGGTCCATGAGATGAACTATACTAATTGCCGATTTTGGACATACTCCAATCTCACGCCAAAACCACCTTTCTTCTATTCAAAAGCAACATAAAAAGCCCTCCACAGGTCCATGAGATGACAGAGGTGAAGGGTCGGGTAGAATAAGTTTTATAGGGGAAAATTCTTTAAAAATCCACCTCCATAATAGTAAAAATATGACATTCAAACTGGAATAGTCGAATATTCGGGTATTAAGGTTTTTTTGCCGAAATTTCACGATTCGAATAATTTTTCATCAAAAAAAAAAAAACACAAAATTCGTTTAAAAGTGTATTTCGTATGTCACAAACTGAAACGTCCTTTCTTTATGTTTTGCTGCACAATTAGCCTGAATATGGATCGCCTTCTATTTATAACTGAACCACCATGGTTTCTTAGTGTCCACACGACGGAGTTTTTTGCTTTTTTCGTATATCTTATACTAGCTTGCATACCCGTCGTTGCCGGGTTAAGTTTTTTTCAATTTTTTTTTATGGTCTATGTTGGAGCTAAACTTCAGGCCAATCGGCTCGGTAGTTTCCCCGCGAAAGGGTAACATAGAGGAAGAGCTAAGATCACTTTACCCCCTCCCCTTACTCCCCCACCTCTCGGACTACTTTTTAATGGGCCTATATTGGGGCTGGACCCCCGACGAACATCTATGCCAAATTTGAGGCCAGTCGGTTCAGTAGTTTTCCCGCGAAAGACTAATATAGCTCAAAAACTAAGTTTCGAAATCACTTTACCCCCTCCCCTTACTCCCCTCACCCCTGGCGCTACTTTTACGTATGCCTATGTTGGAACCAGAACTACCACAAACACTCATGCCAAATTTCAAGTCAATCGGTTCAGCCGTTTTTGCGTGAAAGAGGAACAGACAGACAGACAGACAGATAGACACCAACTGATATTTATATATTAGTATGATGATTACAACATCCTATAAAATTTCCAAGAAAATCCACGTTCCAAATTTTCATGGAGATCCATATTGTGAGCCGTTTTTTTTAATCGCAAAATTTCATGCCAGTATTTTTTTATATATTCATTCTTGAGAATTTTCTCCTGCAGTTCTAGAATTTGATCAATATGTGTGGGAAAATAACACAAATATAACACAATTAAAAATCTACCTTACGTAAAAATCTGATAAAACTCCTTTTAAAGGCTCTGAGAAGAGCAGACGAGGAGTTATAGGCGAAAGAGATACGTAAAAATATTAATTTACAGTTTAATTACAGTTTTTCAGAACATAAAGAAATATGTTGCCTTTATGTATTTTTTTTTTAAAAACTAGGTTAAGATGCGAAACTCAATGCAAGTAAAAGAACCTTTCAACTCTATTTTCGCCTATAAAATCCGTTTCACAGGACGAATCACTAACATAACCTCTAACCACTACCAACACAAGCATAAAGAACCCCTGAGTCAGAAGCATGACAGAGCTACGATTTAGCGATACGGCATGAAGTTTGAAAAGGGTGAATGCTCCCTGAATTTTATTTCTCAAAAAATATTTGCCCACCTTCCCCGCAGACCGTACGATCAATTCGATTGAATGCGAAAGACGTGATGGCTGAACATGGGAAATGAGACCAGAATTTGTGTCCGTGAAATACTCAATTCGTACCCCTGGCCCTTGGTCTAAACAATGTTTCCCTGACGATTATAGGCGAGGAAAAGGAGGTGGCGGCGGCTTAAAATCCCATGGAGACGCAGTGCCGACTGCTGTTGTTTTTGTTGCCGTTTGTTTAGGGAGCCAAGAAGAAAATCCAGGGAAATTATTTGTATTTCAAATAGTATGGCACGACGATGAGCTTTGAGTTTTTCCTTTACGTTTTCTTTGTTTCTCGCATTTTCCGACATTTTGAAGAGCTGGGAATTCCGACTGACTCTTCTGAAAATGAGAAATTTTGAGCTTTTCAATCCCAGAGATTCTATTATAATTTCGAAAAGATAAAAATCGTATCAAAAGAAGGAAAAATTGGGGATGAAATGTATGCTTATTAAAAATTGTCAAAAAAGGACGATTCGTGTGTTTTTTTTCCTTTGGATTTTTATTAAACTATTTGAAGGGATTAAAAAGGGATTTCTCATAAAATGTCATGCACGCCAGAAAATTTTATTGAAGTCGCTTAGGTAAAAGTGCTGAATCTGACATGAGATAAGTGGGGAAGAAATTAAGAATGAGATTTAAATAAACCGTAAGCCCGTGTTAAGTATGTATTCATGAGTTATCGTACTTTTCATTTTTATCAAAATTTTGAAAGGGTGAAAATGTCTTATCTAAGATTGTGTAGCACTTACAACAATTCAATTGAAAATTCTCCACTACGAGTGTTTAATAAAATAGATTTCATTTTTTCCCCTTTATCGCAAAGGTATTTAATAAAATTATTATAGAATATTTCCATAAAAACATTTCAGTAGGAAAATACCGAAATACCATCGAGCCTATTATAACAACTTTAAATCCCTCTTGATTTATTGTGGCAATAAAAGTCCCAATGAACCGAATGACATCAAACTGGGAACGTGGATATCGATTTTCACCCTCGTTCTCATTTACAGAAAACAGAAACATTTTATTTCCTTAGCCGAAAATAAACTGCCAATAAATCGTAATAATTTTCTGCAGAATAGCAAATTTTGAGGTCTGTCCGTTGGTGTGATTGTGACCATAGAATTTTATAATGTGGATTTTATAAATTTTGGTTTATGTTAAATTGATTTTCACCATTTCTAGCACTTGACATCAATTTTTTGGAATAGGGTTGTTGTCCTAGTTTTATAAGCAAAGCAATTTATGTAAATTTTTCTAGGGTGTCGTTTCTCAACCAAGTTTGTAATACAAGTTTGTAATCGAATGTGTAAAGTTTTAAAAGAAAAATTAATTGATAATGTTAGCAATCCAGAGCAGTAAATTTCATGATTTTTTACATATCTACACTCAGAAAAATGTCCAGGTCAACTTTTTGTCAGGTTAACTCTGACCGCTAGCTGGCTTACAGAGGTTTCCATTAAATGCGCAAAATGCCTATCTAAGGTCAACTCGTGCAGCTCCCAATGCTCTACTTCACCTGCTGGTGGCTTAATTTCAGAATTTCTCCGACCACAGGTCAACACAGTTTTACTTTCCCTCATGCAGGCGAACGCGCGCCTGCCCGAGGCCAATTACACCGTATGTAGGTCGTCGAGTTAGCCTCAATTTTTCTGAGTGTACACTCTTGAGGAAAAAAATTGTGAATTTGTATATTTGATACTTAGTTGAAATCGAAGCTACAGGTAAAATAGTTTAACTACAAAATACTTAGTAAATTTTACAAATAGATGGTTGATTTTAGTGACTTTGTTGTCAAATTGACTCATAGTTCTAAATAATCTAAAATACAATAATATTATCAGTTCACCAATCACTGTACCGGTTTTTGGAAAAACTCTAGTGTAAGCCTTTTAATATCAAGAGAGGGGTGGATTTAGCGTTGCAACTAGATATTACAATTTAAAACTTTTTTCGAAGACCAACCTTTGTAGTATAGTGTACAAAGATTGGTCTCCGAAAAAAGTTTTAAAATATTGATAACCGAATGCAGATTTATCAAAAGTTTTAATTTTTAGGGGGTCCCATAATAAATTTCCAGGGGGTCCTTAAAATGTAGGTAGTAGATGGATTTAAATTAAAAATGGATGAAACCTCAACAATCGAAGTGGGTTTAACCCAAAGATGTCGTTACACTTCTCACCCTCAAGAGAACAAAAATTTTGATCCCGTTATCACTATTTTATTAATTGTCGACTAGTGCTGGGTAGCCACATAAAAACATGGGGAAAAGTAAGTGAGACAGCAAAATTCAAATTCACGCACGAAAAAGAATCAATCACAATAATAACTTTACAAGTCCAGGAATCCCTCAATTTACAATGTTTTTGGGCGGTTAAAATTTCGTGGTTTTACGTTGTATATCGAAACGTCGTATATCGAGGCTGGCATTTTTATTGATCATTTTTTATGTAAGTACATTGTGGAAATTATAGAGCTGAAAGTTTTGAATAATCGCTCAATTTAGAATCGATCAAAAGTTCATTATTTTGAAAATTTCAAAAAAAATATATCTTTTTTTTATAGTTTCAGCCAGAGCTTGAATGCCGAAGCACAGCTCAGGATGGTCGGAAGAACGAAAGAAGATGTCGGTTTATGTTCTCCTTGAACTTCTGCAGGTTATAGTCCGGGATTTAGCATTCAGATTTAGCATTGTAAATACAGTACAATCGCGATTATATGTACTCGCGATTATATGAACCTCGCGGTTATATGAACCTCGCGGTTATATGACTGCCCAAAAATTTGTATGAAGCCTCAATTATATGATCATTGCGAATCGAAAAAACCTCGATTATGTGATCATCGATATTATTTCGAGTAAATAACTGGATTTTTTTTTAAAGGAGGATGCAGTGAACTTTGAGCTTAATGCTTGGACAAATGATATTCCAGATCTCGTTGAAGATTTTAGTGTAGATGAAGACGATTGTCAGCAAAGTGAGGATGACGAAATTTTTACTTTGAAAAAAAAATATCACCCAAACTGAGGCGATCAAATCTCTCAATATTGCATTGGATTGGGCTGTTGAGAACGACGTTGACTCAACAGAGATCGGAACGCTGCATAGACTTAAAAAAATGCTGTTTTAACCCATATTTCGCCACTTTTGCCACACTTTTGGATTTTCCCATTTTTGCCACAAAACAGACAAAAAACCTTCACAGAAATGTAGAAGACCTCGTTTTTCGCCGTTGGTAAGAATTCTTACCACAAATTTTTTTTCGCATTTTTGTTTATTTTTTGGAGGATTGGACCGCAAAGCAGTAAGGGGTTGAGCCCTTAGATCATTTTTATTCCAAAACCAACATTTTTCTGGAAAAATACCACATATTGAGCATATCAGAGTATTGGCTATTTGCCGTGGTTAAGAATTTTTACCACAATTTTCCGGAAAACTGTTTCCTTTTTGAATGTCATATTCGACCAAAAAAAATTGGCGTCAACACCAATTTTCAAGAAAAAATTTCATCGCGTCTAGGAGCGTCGAAAAATGGGTTAACAAATATAAGCAGCATTAGACAACAAAATTTATTAAAATACTTTAACAAAATATAAAATTTTGTGAGAAGACTAAAAAATACTTAACACTTTAACCTTTGTTTGTATTAAACGTAAAGAAACCTGAAAAAAAAAATAGAAAATTTGACCCTCGGTTATATGAAAACCTTGATTATATGACCCACCCCAACATTAATTAGATCATATAATCGCGATTGTACTGTATATAGAATTCGTCAATTGAGTTCCGATTTGTGCCAAATGCCATTTTTACATTTTTTGAGTTAAGAGCAGTTTTTGGGTATTTGAAATACACTCTTTCTGAATTTCTGACCAGTTTTTCTGTAATTTGTTCAAAACTAACAAAATGCCAAAACTAACAAATTGCCGTATGACACAAATCAGAAATCAGGTGGCGAATCCCTGTCGTTGTATGTCGAGGTCGGGAACAAAACACTGAGTGTTGTATGTCGAAACGTCTTAAATCGATTCGTTGTAAATTGAAGGATGCCTATACTCTAATTTTTATTTCTATGACAGTTGCCTATGTTGCGTAAACTTCACAGTCATTTTTTGCTGTTTTTATTTGAAATTTTTATCGCATTCCATGATTACTATTTCATTTAAAAAAATGGTATCTCGCTTAGTTTACCAGTACTGTAACCGCATGTTTTAGTAGTTTACTTCACCATTCCCTATTTTTTGAAATTTTCAATATTTGTATGGGAATCGGCAGGAGGGGGGAATGTCCAACCATTTTTGAGTTTTGCGGTAAGAGGTTATAACGTAGTTGTGCAATATTTTTAATTTCCTTGCTTTTCGTCGCACTTTTCCACGATTTTTTCTAAGAAGTTTAGTACCTCAGACTGCAGTTAAAAAACATAAAAAGTGAAAAAGTCCAAAAAAAAACTATGGAAAATTTTGATTTTAATATTCGTCATAGAAATTACCAAAAACATAAAAAAAACTACAAAATACTCTAAAGCCCAACTGTTTTGTTCTCAATTAGACACGCTTGAAATTAACGATAGAATTTTATTCAAATCACAAATCTTCTAGACGAGGCTACTAATTCAATCCGACTGCTCGGAAACCTCCTTTTTGCCATACTTAATGTAGAGCAACTAACGGTACAAATTCTAAATAATACAAAATAATACAATGGTACTAATTCTAACTAATACAATAGTACAAAATAATACAAATGAAATTCTCTGTTTTAAATACTAAGTGTTGCCGCTTCAACACCAACCCTTGCTTCATCACTGTCCAAATCCTCGATGTTATACAAGCTAAACATTTAGCGGCATAACGAGTCTTATTGATTTCAAAATTTTGAATATTTTCCATCTAAAGTTCAGTTGCGCATCAATAGACAGCGCCATAAATCTTAAAATTATTTTAATTCCTAAAGTCAGGCCTAAAAACCATTAGCTTCTGATTAATGTACAACTGACGAGATAATTTTTTACTCACTCAGAAGACATTAAAAATCAATGGAGTGATTCATCATAATTTCTTTATTTAAAAACGTTAAACGTAATTTGTTTTGAAGATAAATAGAATCATATCACAGTGTATTGTGAAACGAAATGAAGTTGTTTAAATTTCTAGAATTGTTTTCTTTATAAATCGATAAAAAATAAACAAAATCTTTATGAGTTCAAGTATCTTAACAAAGAACTGCTGCATAGCAGATAATTCTAACAATTTTTTTTCAAATTTTTTTTTTTTGATTTTTTTGTGGTGTAACTTTTGGTTGTTCCACCATTAGAAAATTTTTATTTTCTTGAATCTGATCTCGCGCTAACATTTTAATTCATCTTCACTGAGGAAAATTTTGATTTATTTAAGTTTTTTGCCCCCGTCATAAAATCGATAGAACACGTGGCATTTATGTAAACAATGTGAACTTTATGGGAGAGATTTTAAAAGCTGAATGCTAAGATCCACCACAGATTGACAAGATGCTAGACAAGATGCAAGAAGGCTTCAAGACCTTGCCTTGTTGCGGTTGACCACATCAATGGTGCTTAAGGTCTTTAAAACATTATCTAAACCCTCTTAACATTCATCTGTAGCCCATTCCAATCACACATGCGAGACGGACGGGCCGACATGTGTTACATGTTAACTTGGAACCAATTGAGTATCGAGCCGATCGATGATTCAATAAACTTCAAACGTCTACAAGGAGATGATGATGTAATCAAATGCGAACACGTTCAGATTCAATTTCAAATTCTTGGTTATTCAATGTGAGAAAAAATCAAACGATTCGCAACAGCTTTACACCACCGAATAATTAGAGTTCAATTCACTGGCATCATGCAAGATTCAATATAGGTTCATTCTAGGCATCATGCCGCGAGGTGGACGGAAACTATAAAATTCCACGCACGCATGCCCAGTAACCGCAACGTATGTTCTAATTACGAGCCATAAATATGCTTCATGTGGAGCAACCGAAGGGTAAACTGTTTTTCATGGGTCTCACCGCATTTTTACTATCTACGCATTCAGTAAACATTCAAGTGAAATTTCCAGTATCAAGAAATTTAAAATTTTAATTAGTCTTAAAAGTGTGAAGAAAATACAAACAAGCCTAAAAACGTTGAACATTTCGTGAAAACTTACAAATGAAATATTCAAACAGAGTTTCAACAACAAATTTTACTTTTAGACTCATAGAATCTAGTTAAGAGTTTTTTCAAGTTATTTATATTAAACTCTGATGTATGGAAAATTTATACAAAATCACGTTTTAAACAGTGATGTAAACCAAAAGTTTTCTTAGCGTGGTTCAGTTTCGATTTAAGGTTGAAATTCTTGTTTCAGAATTTTGGTTTCTAAAATTTGAAAATTTGGCTCTGATTTTGATTTCTAAAATTTCAAAAAAGTTTTTCTGGGCCGGCTTCATGTAACTTATTTTCGATCGACTAATTAGTCCAAGAAACTCTTTATTCGACCAAAACTGATTAAACAGACCGACACCCATTCTGGTGCCCACGATATAAGAGTGTAATTTTTAATTTTCTGGGTAATTTGGGGTCGCTGAATGCGAATCTGGTAGTAGTTTGGCTACACAAGATCTACTTTTCCAATATGGCGGGAAATTCATAAATTGGTTTAAATATTTATTTTCTGGAAATCAACAATTCTTGTTTCCCTTATTAAAAAAATTTTAGGGCTTCGGATTTCGAATCTGGCAGTGATTTGACTGTATAAGCTCAAATTTTTGATACATTGAATGCGTCGAAATAGATGTCTACCTGTGTGATTTAAGGACTTCTTTCAGGAAAATAATATGAGAAATCTAGAAACCAGTTTCATGAAAGCGGGGTCCTTCACCCTCTGACCCCCTATCTACGCGACTATTAGTTGACGAGAATATCTTTCAATGATCCTTTTTTCAAAACAGTTTTCCTATTTCGAGATTTAAAAAAAAAACTTTATATTAAAATGAGTTGGTGCATGTCTGTCTGTTCCTCTGTCACGTGAAAACGGCTTAACTAATTGACCTGAAATTTAGCACGGATATTCGCTGTAAGCCTGATTCCAAAACAGGCATATCGAAACAAAACCCGGGTGGTGGCGGGGGGAATAAGAAGAGGGAGGAAAGTGAATCCGAAGCCTGGTTTTTCCCCCATGTTACTCTTTTCCGGGAAAACTACCAAGCCGATTGGCTTGAAATTCGGCAGGGATGCTAGCCAGCTCTAACATATACCCATTGAAAATAAGCCTGAGAAGTGGGGGAGTAAGGGGAGGGGGTAAAGTGAATCCGAAGCTTACTTTTTTCCGGGAAAACTACCAAACCGATCGGCCTAAAATTCCGCACAGAGGTTCGTCGGGGTCCAACTCTAACATGAATCAATTGAAAATTAGCCCGCGAACCGGAATCTGAAGCTCCGTTTTTCCTCTATGTTACTCTTTCGCTGGAAAAAAGCTGAAATTCGACACCAAGGTTTCAAGGGGTTCATCCCTAGCATATCTCTATTGAAAAGTAGACCGAGTGGTGGGGAGAGTAAGGGAAGAGGGTAAAATTACGGTAAATTAGAGGGTAAATTATGCTGGAATTTATGGTCTTTTTGTAAATTTTTGAAAACAATTTTCCGAAGAGAAAAAACCTTAAAGAAAATCACGCAGACTATTTAATTTATAACCAACTGAATTTTGTTTTCCAAAGGTTTACTCACGCTTTTAGCTGGGCGAAGCCGAGTCCAAATTCTAGTTTTTCATAATGAAAATCTCATATTCAAATCAAACAACAATAAAATCTGGAACTATGCTTTCATCATAGTAAATTGCCCTTTGATGTGGCTCCAAACTGAAGCCATACAGGCCATGAATCCCAAAAATACTTTCCGTATTGATTCCGATTTTATTATTGGACTTCTTCCGCAGCTTTAAAATGAAAACATGAAAGAATTCACTTTATGTGAGGGCCTGAAGAAGGCAACGCTCAGCATCGAATTTCATTATATCCACAGACGATGTTTGAATTTTCTTATTTTAAACTTGATTGGATATTTATGAAAGGGCTGCCGGAAGCTGACTATACAAATTGAATGGGAAATTGGTTCTATGTGTGTTTTAACGATTAAGTGGTACAACTTTATTGACTTTTGACACAAATCTAATTGTGAAAATATTCCGAAAACGTATTGCCGGGGGGAAAGTTTATTCTATGTCGTATTTAATGTGTCTCTTAATTACTTTCACTGGAATCGTATTCACATAAATTATTGATGACTTGCTCAACAACAACCACACGCCATTATTACTCTGTTAGCAGGAATGTTTTTCATTTTCTCGATTTAAACGCTATTTGCTGGATGACTGACAGACATCACTCGAAATCGAAATAATCATCTCGTTATTTGAAACGCCTACCTCCCGTCATCACCAACAGTACCGCAAATTACCCTCGATGGGGTTCTGACAGAGTTGGCAATGCAAATGAAAATTCTTGGAAAACACCGGCAAAACAAAGAATGGAATTCAGGCATTCAGATACATACCTTAACTTAACTACATGTCAATATTGATGGGAGTGGATCATCACCATCCGATGTGTCAGAAAATAACTCGCATT
Organism: Chrysopilus asiliformis; assembly: GCA_964034945.1. Lineage (NCBI taxonomy): Eukaryota > Metazoa > Arthropoda > Insecta > Diptera > Rhagionidae > Chrysopilus > Chrysopilus asiliformis. The sequence continues at coordinate 93,720,795 of OZ035962.1, forward strand.
GCACCTTCTTCGAAAAAGTGAGATGTCAAAAATTCCCCATACTTAAACTTGAAACACACCCGAAAAAAGGGTACAAAGGCAAGAAATACCCACCGAGACCTCACTTAAAATCTCAAGTACAAAAGTTCAAAAGTTATACCCAACTATTGTACAATAATCAAATGGCCCTTTATGTGAAGCAACGATTAAACATTATTGTTTTGTTACAAATGCAACGGATAAGTTTTTCAGCTTTTGTTTATTTGTCCTTTTCTATACGAGAACAAACACACGGCCAGCACGATTACATACGGCCGGCGTTTTTGCGAAAACAAAGCCAAAACTGCGACGAACGAAAAGGGAAACTTGAGAGAACCTTTACTTAGTTGGTTGGATTCCTATTTAAGTCATCTACCCTTTTGTCAGTTTTGTTTTAATATGTTTTTGTCGTTTTAGTTTAAAAGGGGTCATGTTCCAATCGTCGATGCAAAGAACCAGTTGCTGGTGCATTTTTGTATCTTCTTGACTGTTAAACGAGTAAAATTTTAATTAAACTTATTTAACGAAGCTAATTTAGAAATTAAGTACAGTGTTAACATCAAACTATTCCAACAACGATTGTTTCTGATAACAAATAATGAGAATGTAATAAAAATGTTAGTCATGAGAACCAGACATGTTTCAAAATTTTTAAATTTATTTTTCATTATTTAAGTTTTTAGATGCCATTTTAACCCTTTCATGCCCAACCTTTTCTCTACAGATGGAAAAAAAATTGTTTTCATCGGTTGTTGCTCTTTAGTTCTAGAAAAAAATTGGAATTTTTAATTTTATATGAAAAACTGTTGTTAAAAGTTGATTACTTAAAAGGCGTAAGCCTTAAGCCGAGAAATTTTAAAAGATTTCAATGCGAAAAAGGTAGAATAAAAACCATAAATCAGAAATGATTTAATGGTGAAACACAAAATAATAAATATTTTTTTGGGACAACTCCGGACATGATGAGCAGGGAGGGGGAGGGGGTATTGCTAAAATGGAACACTAAGGAAACAACAAGATTTTATAGAATTAAAACCTCACATTTGAACGAAAACCAAGAAAAAATAATTAAATAATGTGCGCCGCTGGCACAATTCTTTAAACAGAATGCGGCGCAAAGATTTAAATCAAGAGTTGCACAATCCCAAGAAAAACTTACGTCATTTTTTCCGCTTTTTACATTCCATAAATAATCGCAACGCAAATTGTAAAAATACAGTAATCCCTCCAACTGCGCGTTAGATACGTTCCACAAAAAGAGCGCGCAAACCGAAACCGCGCACTGTGAACCCTACTTTGTATGAAATTTTGGGGTTAGGAACATGTTTTTTTAAACGAAGATTATAAAAAAACCGCGAAGTTCGAAATTTTTGTATTAAAAACTTAACAGCGCAGTTGCGCAACCGCGCAGGTAGAAACCGTGCAGTTGGTGGGATTACTGTACCAACAAATACAAAAATATCACGGGCGAAATCTTTTAAAATACATGCGCACTATGTGGAAAATCGTTGAAAAAATGCTCCACAGCCGAAGTAGAGTATTTTTTGCATGTTTAATTATCAATGTTTCTAGCGTTCGATAAATTAATAACACCAAATTGAAAAACTCGGGGCTAAAGTTTGGTTTCTGACACGTCTGGGCAACATGCATAAATAGGAGACTGTTCCGGCCATTCCGACGCCAATGTTGACTCTACTTATAAGCAATATCTAGCATCAAAGGGTTAATGATCTGCCATCTGGAAAGAGGTCGAAAAAGACGATTTTTGGATTGACAAAAAGTCAAAAACTCACCTTTTAATACTATAAGAAGTTTGGCTCAACCTGTGCACGAATCATGTATTCCGACGCGTCTCTGTCTTTCGACTTCGACGCAGCTTTTGACTCTTGGCTTCGCCATATTTGCAGCTTGAAATTTCGCAGAATCGTCACTATGAATCGAAAGGTGATTCTGACTCTAATTATAGGAAATTTGAAGCTGCTGATATGACGAAGTCAAGAGTGGAAAGCTGCGTCGAAGTCGAAAGACAGAAACGCGTCAGAATACATGATTGGTGCCCTGGTAAGAAATCGAAAAAGAGGAATTTTGGATTGACAAATAGTCTAAAAGTCGCCTCTTAATACTAGGAAGTTTAGTTCAAATCGGTTGAGTGGTTATGGAGTTATAAGCGTATAAACAGGCGGGTACACTAAAAACTATTATTATAACAGAATATTTTTAAAGAAAAACCATTAATTCAATATTTTTTCCCAAGAAATTCCCTTACAATTTTGTTTTTTGCAATATTTCCGGGTATAATTTTTGATTTCGCATTTTTGATAAACTTTAAGGTCAAGCCACATGATGCATACGTGTAAAAAAAATATAGAAGTATTCATGTGAAGATCTACTTAAATGGAATTTGACCTCATTCAATTTCTACTTTTCACTTAATTCAACATACAAGTATTCGTACTTGAATGCATGTCACTAAAACCACAAATAAATAAAATGAAAGAAAAATATTCATCTTCCAAGTACTCATTTTGTTCATCTCCAATCAAAATGCAAAATTCCAGCGAAAAAGTAAAGAGATGTGGCAAAAAGAAATCAAATTCATATCATATTGGAAGCCTTTCCAAGAATAAATTCTAATCATGGCTGTGAGGTCAAATTCTTGATTTCAATCTAACTGTCAACATAGCAATATGTACCACTGTCAACACAAGATGAAAGTCAACATGATTTACTTATGCTGTATTTTATACGAGTATATGAAAATCATTTAACATATGCTATGCACGACAAATTCCTAATGTGGAATAGATTTCAAGTTAAAGTTCATGTCGGTTACATTTTCAAAGAAATTTCTAACATCTCTATATAGACGAGTATCTATTAAGAAAAAAATTCATTTAGACATTCGTTAGAAGAGAGAATTCTTCGTCTCGTCAATAAATTGTCATTACGTTGTCGCTTCTTGAATACTAAATAAGCAAAATGCCTCGACATTATTGTTAGGTAGAGAGACGATTCGGGAATTTCTTCTTAACTCTTTTTTACGTGATTTACTCAATTCGACGCTACCATTAGCGACAATACATTCTTTCAATTTGAGAACAGAAATAGAGTTAAAGATAAATAAATTCAAATATCCGGGCAGATGTTTACGAAATTCGCAAGTTATTGCAAAAGAAATTGTTATGGAATCATATCTCAATTAAAATTTTAAACAGTTCTATTGAAATTCATGTCTAAGCATAAAAAATAAATTGGAAGTGAAATTTTGCTATGTTGAAAACTTGATAAGAGCGAGCATATTAGATAAGGTTAATCAATTTAACTTTATTTGTTTGTTATGGATGTTATGGTGTATTTTCATACTTTGTGACCCAATATATTTCATTTAAGTGTTTTCACTGGTAAGAGAGGATTGGCACGCTCGGGGTCTTGCGGCTTAGCTCGCCGGAAAAGGGGGGGTTCTTACTCTTACCAATTTTAAAAATCGTCACTCAAACATAACAATAAAATTTCGTGCCATTTAACTTGAGGATAAAAGGGATAAATACAAAATTTCTCATTTTTTCTTCTTGATATTAAAGGGAAAGGGAAGGTAGGGAAAACAGGATAAACAATACCACCCGGGCTATATGAGCCTGTGTGCCATCTCCTTCTTCGGTACTTCCGTCAGCAAAACACAAAAATTTATGCTAAAAACATGTTTAATAAATCGAGCTCTCTAAACTATAAAATATTACAAGCATGATAAAATATCAATAAAATATTACTAAACATTAACTTTGATCACTAAAAATATAGCACAATATGTCATTAGAATAATGCAATCAAAGTCACAATCAAAAATATATGATAATAATCGTTCATTGTTTAAAATTTTTATAACTTATAATCAAGGACAAATTTCCTGACACCACTATAACACATATTAAATATATCGATATTAAATAAACATATGATCGACGTAAAACTTGGGCCCAAATTCTTAATCAATTGTTTTAACCTTTATCATAGCGAAGGTATATCTGAAATACGCGAATTTCTTAAAACACGATCTAGTGGCTACAGTGCACATTTATATACCATAAAAAATTGTAGTTTAAGAAATCACTTTTAAAAAATGCATTATAATTAATTTAGCAATCGTTAATTAGCTTTAAGAGAATTTTTAGAATTTAATTTACTTATGTTAACAACACTATATATTACAAAAAAAATAATATTTTAAATTTACGAAGATGACAAAAGAAATGAAATCTTGTAGCAATCCGTGTTCGATGAAATACGAACTTCATGTATCAAAAAAAATATGTTGGAAGATTTATACTTATAAGGAAAACCAAAGCGGTGAAATTCGAAGAGGTTATGTGCGACCATGAGCTAATGAATTCTATATTGTGATCGTAATCCAGGGTTATTACGAAAATTCGCAATTACGTCTTTTAAATGGTTAGATCTTACTTGAAATAGGTTCCTAGGACTATTTACAGGTGAACTCTTAACCTTGAAGAGACTTCGCCTTCAATCCGTGGATTCTCCAAAATGTGCTTCCCTTCTCATAAATATATTATTTCCAGCACAAATATTCCTGCGGGGCTGATTTTATGCTCCACTCTCAGGATACAAAAAGAAGTTGTTTGAGCGATCCGGACTTGAGGGAATCGTCCCTAATCCTCGCTTTTCTAGACGTCAGGGAATTCTTTGACTTCGCTTTGGCTAAAAACCAGAACGACAAAATTATAAACTTGCAGTTTATAATTAAGAGAAAGAAAATTTTGGTTTTCCACTTACTTTTCCTTTCTAGCAAGATAATCCTGGTAAATTTTTATTTCTCCTAGATTTCTTCAGAATTTACAAAAATTGCAGTGCTACTTTTGCACGTGTAACCACTTCGACCCCTGTTCAAGAAAGAAGAAGGAAGTTCTTCCATCTTAGATATGGACGAAGTGGAATTCGAGTCAACATTTCTAATTTTCGAGAGACTATTTTATTTTAAAACAAAATGTGTGAAAATCCCCATGATAATTATGTTTTAGGTTTTAGATTTTATTCCATGTTATTTACGTACCTATTTCTTTAATAAAAAAAATTTTCCCCATTCTAGAATTTATACCGACCAAAATCTTAGATTATTTTCTGTTCGATTTGGGTAACTATTTCGGGTTAAACATTGTATGAAAAGATTTAAGATGAATATCCGGTTAAGTTTCTTATAATCCCAAAGACTTTAAAAATTATCAAAAAAAATATTTTGGCTCGCGTAGTGTTTCCTAGATGTGGCTCAAATTCTCCAAGGAAAAACACTATAGCTACTTGTTGACGTCATTAAAAAAAAATATTATCTATCCAAAACAAGTCAATATCTGGGTAAGTGTAATATTACTTCAATTTTGGTTTATTCTAAATTAACTTGTTTAATATGATTTCAGTGTATTGATGACGAACAGTTAAACAAAATCTCAGCGAGAAATCTTCGTAGCGATCAATAACATCGTAAGTATCAATTGTTTTTCTAGTTTGTTTTGCTTTGCTTCCACAGTGCATTTCGGTTTTTATTTTGTTTTTGGATCATTTTCTTTTCTGTATCATTTTTTTAAATTTTTTGTGTCGAAATCTTGATTTAATTTAATTTTTTTTGTTTAGTGTCGGGAAAAAATGTTAAGATTAAAAGAAAATCAATGCGATCCCCTGGAATCGCGTCGTAAATTTCGCAAGGATTATTGAGCTAGTTTCATATGTTTATAGTTTGAGTGCATTTTGTATTTAGTGTTTTGTGTCAATAGTAAAAACTAAACAACAAAATTAATCTCAAGCTAAAGTGAATTAGTTGCGCGATTTATGTTAATGTTTATGTTTTAGTAATAATTGTCCAACAAATCCGTTTCTGTTAGCATGATTATCTAATTTATTTTTGAGTGTTGTCGTTGATAAAATTTGATTATTATTATTTTTGATATCATTTTGAATATTTCTTTTGTGTATTTTTCAGGAAGCAAATTGACCGATATTAGTTCACGTGAGCTGACGGAACGGAAAGTAATGAATTTGAATTCCACAAGGAGTGAACTAAAAAAAAGATAAGTATCGAAATAATAAGAAATTTAAAATAACTTAATAAATTTATGCTTTTTCTGTTACAGGAGTTTGCTACACCGCCAAAAATTTTGACAAGCATGCGATGTAAAAAGGTTTGGAAAAAAAACAAACTGCTGATAATTTGCGACGTGGGGACGAACCCATTTAATGATGCCGGGCACTTACAACAACCCTAAGAAAAATTTTATGCAACACCCTTTTGGCAAATTAGTGCAATAAATTTAGAATTTATATATGTAATGCATATCTGTGATTTATTTTTAACGCTTAAGATCTTTGGCATGGAAGATACCAATGATTTTTCCTTTTAAGTCGGTAATTTCATATAGATTTTTGCCCACGGATTTAGAAACACGGCATTTAATGAATTTGGGACACAACTTAGCGTTAATATTTTTGACTTTATCGCTCAATATAAAGTTTCTCCGATAAATTTCTTCACCCGCGTGAAATAATATTGGCTTTGACCGAAGGTTATATGTTTTAGCACATCGCTCATATGCTTTATGAAGGTTCTCTTGCATCGTTTTGCGAAGAAGCTCAAGTTTTTGATTTTTATGCAACATAGAAAAATCACTATCTTCTAGGCTCTTGAGCTTTTTTGCAATTTTGTATTGTGAAGCATGGGTAATCATATGATAGCCGAATAAAGCAAAATAGGGTGATACACCTATCGATTGATGAATTGCTGTTCTTAGAGCACATTCGATTTCATGAAGATGCGAATCCCATTTTTTCTGACTATCTTTAAGATATGCGCGAATAGCCTCCAATACACTTCTGTTAACACGTTCAGACGCATTTGACTGGGGTGCGTAAATTCCAGTCTTCATGTGTCTAACTCCATATTTTGCTAGAAATCCTTCAAATTCTTTTGAGACGAACTGTTTGCCGTTATCGGAATGTAAAATTTCTGGGACGCCAAATTTATTAAATATTTCTGTGTCCAAACATTTGACAACTGAGTTTGTGTTTGCTTTACGTAATGGTTTTAAAAATACAAACTTTGAAAAGTGATCCAGAACGACAAAAATGTAAGTATTTCCTAGGTTTGATCGAGGGTAAGGCCCTAAAAAATCTATAAACAACTTTTGAAAGGGACGCACAGTTATCGTTTCTGCTCCCATTTCTGGTCGTAAGATTTGATTTGAAGATTTCGACTCCTTACAGGTGATACAGTTGTTTATAAAATTTCGTACTTGCACTGTCATATTTGGGAAATAGAAATATTCTTTTAGACGACCTAATGTTTTTGCAATACCGCCGTGTGAGGTCTGAGGCGGCTCATGGGCAGAAGAAATCAGCTGCTGCGTTAGGCCCGACGGAACCCACAACTTCCACGTATATTCTTGGGTACTCAGATCGCTACTAGTTGTTATCGTGCGTTTGTATACGAAACCGTCTTCTATTTTAAGATCTGGTAAACGGTCATGATTTTTATTTATCACTTCGATCATTTCCAAATATTCTTGTGATTTGAATTCGGGGGAATCCAAATCGATCGTTAATACCATATTTTCTACGTTTTCGATTCCTTCTACAAACGCACGAGACAACGTGTCCGCTACCACGTTTTCGGTCCCCTTGCGATGTAGAATCTGGAAGTTGAAGCTCTGGAGTTTTAGACTCCAACGAGCCAAACGCCCGCTTAAATCCTTCAACCCCATGAGCCACTTCAGACTCGCGTGGTCCGTAATTATAGTAAAATTCATCCCTTCTACATATTGTCGAAATTTGAATACTGCAGTGACAGCAGCCAGACACTCTTTTTCAGTGACACTATAATTGGTCTGTGCTCTATTTAACTTTTGAGAAAAATACGCAAGAACTTTTTCTTGGCCTGCGTCATCTTTCTGGAAGAGCACAGCACCAATTCCCGTGTCAGACGCGTCACACTGTATAAAAAATTCCCTGCTGAAATCAGGATGGGTCAGGACTGGAGAAGTGGTTAAAGCATTTTTTAATTTTTCAAAGCTTTCTCGAGCTTCCGATGTTAAGTTAAATGATTTTGTTTTTTTCAAACAGTCTGTAAGGGGTGAAGCAATGGTGGCATAGTCTTTGATAAACTTCCGGTACCAGCCGGACATACCTAAGAATCGACGTACTTGACGGGCCGATTTTGGTACCGGAAAGTTTACAATTGCTGCCATTTTTTCTGGGTCTGGTTTCAATTGTCCACCTCCTACAATAAAACCAAGATATCGAAGCTCTCGAAAACAGAAACGCGATTTTTTTATATTAATCGTCAAGTTGGCATTTTTCAAACACTCAGCTACCTCTTGAAGAATTTGCAAATGTGTTTCGAAGTCAGGCGACACCACAAGAAGATCGTCGAGATATACGAAGACGCGATTTCGGATTCTAGAAGGGATCACTTTATCCATGAGCCTGCACATCCTTTGCGGGCTATTACAGAGGCCGAAAGCCATAACTGTAAATTGGTAAAGTGGGCATCCGGGTATTGAAAAGGCAGTCTTCGATCTACTATTTTTCTCCAGCGGTATTTGCCAGAAGGCATCTTTTAAATCAATACTGCTGATATATACGGTGTCATTGAGCCGACTTAGAAGCCCTTCTAAATGCGGAAGTGGGTATGCATCTTTTACAGTCAACGCATTCACTTTACGGGAATCTAAGCACAAGCGATTTTTTCCGGGTTTTCGAATCAGAACTACGGGACTGCTCCACGGACTTTCGCTCTCTTCGATTACCCCAAGTTTCAGCATTCTCTCCACTTCCTCATAAAGCGGGGCTTGTACCGCTGGAGAAATTGGATAAAATCTTTGTTTGACCGGAACCGCGTCTCCGGTATCTATAATATGTTCCTCGAGTGTGGTGGAACCTAGACCATATTTTGAACTACACCGAAACTTTGCAACTACCGACTCCAGCCTGATTTCTTGCTCTGGAGATAATTCATGTTTGTTTGGATCTTTTTCTATTGGAATCTGAAAGTTCAATTCGCTTACTATTTCCGGTGCAATATTAAAAGCTCTCCAGAAATCTATACCTAAATATAGATTCTGATCTAAAGATGGAACTAAATATAATACTATTTCTTTTGTAACCGATTTATATGTAATTGGCGCTTTAACTTTACCGACGATATCTTGTGGCTTCCCATCAGCTGTTCGAACCTTTGCTAGTTGATTATAAATTCGAAGATTTAACTTTTTGACAGTCTCAAGACAATCCCGACCTAAACAGCTTATATTGGCTCCGCTGTCCAGTAAGCCCATTGTTTCAAAATCATAAATTTTGATTTTAGCGTAAGGTCTTAGATCTGAGCTGAGATCGATAGTGGTTGAAGATATTTGGAAGCGAGTATTTTTCCGAACAAGATATCGACTTCGAGCTTTTTGAGCCTTTTCAGATAAAGGGTTACTATAAGTTTTGCACGGTAAATCATCATGAAATATTTTATTTCTGATGTCCAAATATTCTTTAAGACGAACATGATAGGGTTTTATAACATAAAGTTTTGGATCATTTTTCAAAAGTTCAGTTGAATTACTCTTATGGGTCAAAATTTTGGAAGGTGATAAAATTTTCGATTTTTCCGTTATTACATTATTTAAACTGAGTCCGGGATCGTTTGAGTGGAACGCGTCTGACCCGGTCGAGATACGTTCCTCTGGTCGTTTCCCTTTCGACACTTTGCACAATTTGCAGAAGTTACCCCATCTGCTCCGCACTTAAAACAAAATAAGCCACGCTGTTCTGACGGGCATTCAAAAAAAAGATGACCGGGAGATTTGCAATTCCAGCATACAATTTTTTTCGTCTTGGTGTCTTTGAACGATTTTAGGGCATTTACTAACATTTCCTCGTTATCCGTAGTCAATTCATCGTTTTCGAAGTTATAGATCTCGTTAACTTTTTTTACGTTTTGAGCTTGATTGGAAAATCTTGCTCGACTTGGATCTAAATGGGAAAAGTTCATCTCCGTTGTTCTACAAGCTTCGCGAAGTTGTTCGATTGAATTTATAGGCATAGGATATATAAATCTGACAAGCCAAGGCTTAATATTGACTTTAACTAATGAAATAAATTCTTGATCAGTGATCGGTTTGTTAATTCGGTTCCTAATACTCAACACATCCCTAAAATACTCTTCAAATGACTCGTTAGACAACTGTTTTCGATCTCTTAATTTACCAATTAGAAGTAAGTCGTTATCGTATGTTTGAAATTGCCGAGTCAATGCATTCTTTAACGTAGGCCAAGTAAGATTACGATTTCGTTTTAAATGCTCCCAGAACCAATCTCTAGCAGTTCCTTTTAATAGAAGATGGAAGTTTTTCAGAATAATAGGCCAAGGTGTACCATAGCTTTCCTGTAAGAATTCAACTTGGAATATAAAGTCATCGATCGATGAAGGACGTGCTAATGGATCAAAATGGATTCCCCACTTGTCTAGTTCCATCCTAGTGGATCTAATTGGATCATAGTGGTAATAATTTGGAAATGCTTGAGAACGTCTATAAGATGATGACGGTTGTTGTGCATAAGGATCGAACTGCATATATAATTGTTGTTGTATGTCATTTTGATCCCTAAATCCAGTCGTTTGGGGAAAGTTTGATGGCTCGGAATTAGGCATTTGTGGAGCTTTTTGCCGTAACATTTCTTGTTGTAGCTGCAATTGCAACTGGAGTTCCCGTTCGCGAAAAATCATTTCTTGAATTGATCTTGCAGCAGATGGATGCATTGTGTTTTCAGAATGTGGTGGAACATTCGAAGAAGTTCGAATATTTTGATCAGCTATAAGTTGAGAAGAATTTACGTGATTTGTTTGATTCTCCTGGCCCATATGATTTGATTTTGCCCCATTCTGAACCATTTGGTTATCATTTATTGGAGCGTTCAGAAAATTATTTATAGGAGGATTTGAAATTACTGGATGGTTATCAGAATTTGAATTCGCAGTTTCGGTATTCGGAACTAGGTTCTGTAATATATTAGATAAATTAGTTATAGCATCTAAAAGTGAAGCGGGTAAATCGGGGACTGAATTTCTTGGTCCAGGCATCTGTGCAACTGGTGACCGATTGTCATTTGAATGTAAGGGATTTGAAATATTTATATTATTGGATGTATTGTTTGGGGATTCCTCTCTAGGATTTTGAGAAGACCCTGGAGCATTTGCTGCTCCTGAATTCTGACTTTCGTCTCTGTTACTTTCGGACATTCGATCCGTGTGTCTCTGAGGGTTGTTATTTTCAGATGTAGGAGTTCGTGGGAACATGACTTTTGATGGTTTTTCTATCGTTTTCGATTTTTTTGTTACTGATCGTGTAACCGGTCTCCGAAAATCATATACTAATTGTCGTTTATCTTTTCTTATTGCGTTTCTACCTTTAAGTTCAAAACTTCTGTTCATCGCCGTATTAGATTAAAAAAAATATTACTTTGTCAATACTTTGTTAATAAAAATAAATTTCGTTTGATTTTTGTATGTATATATCTCATAATTAGTATGTTGACGGTCGTAGCCAAAAGAAAAGAGACGCACTAGCTGTTAAAAAAATTAATATTTTCTACTGGTATTGTTTGAAGGGTTAAGGATAAAACTAGAAATTATACTACTTTGTTTTAGAAATTGTTGATCGATAATAAAAATTCATAATGAAATTTATGGCAAACGCGGCGATATCTGCTATGAGCTTTTATCGACGGGACTCATAAAATCATTAAGAAAATTTCTGATTACATACGAGTATACATTGCTCGAACTGATCATATATAGTTAGTACTATTATCATGGCAAATATTGTGTAATAACTTTTCACACAATAGACTCATGACAACAATTACTTTATTAATTCAAAACTAAAACAAATGTTGCTAATGTATAGTTGCATCAATGCATCTTGGCAAACGCGGTTTCATCTTGTCAATAGACTTTATGATCCGGGACACAAGACGCACGGAATGCCTCTATACAATTTGCAAGTCGATTGAGAAAAATGAGCTGAATAAAATTGACAAAGAAAAAAAAAATTTATAAATGAAACGTTAAAAAAAAAGAAATTTTAAGGAAAATAATTAAAAAGGAAAAGGATATTTATTTCTACTATCCGTTTAGGATGTGTAGTACCAAGGCCTTTTCCGTTAAGGATTTTTTTCGGCCTAAACGTTGGGCGCCATCTATTGTTATGGATGTTATGGTGTATTTTCATACTTTGTGACCCAATATATTTCATTTAAGTGTTTTCACTGGTAAGAGAGGATTGGCACGCTCGGGGTCTTGCGGCTTAGCTCGCCGGAAAAGGGGGGGTTCTTACTCTTACCAATTTTAAAAATCGTCACTCAAACATAACAATAAAATTTCGTGCCATTTAACTTGAGGATAAAAGGGATAAATACAAAATTTCTCATTTTTTCTTCTTGATATTAAAGGGAAAGGGAAGGTAGGGAAAACAGGATAAACAATACCACCCGGGCTATATGAGCCTGTGTGCCATCTCCTTCTTCGGTACTTCCGTCAGCAAAACACAAAAATTTATGCTAAAAACATGTTTAATAAATCGAGCTCTCTAAACTATAAAATATTACAAGCATGATAAAATATCAATAAAATATTACTAAACATTAACTTTGATCACTAAAAATATAGCACAATATGTCATTAGAATAATGCAATCAAAGTCACAATCAAAAATATATGATAATAATCGTTCATTGTTTAAAATTTTTATAACTTATAATCAAGGACAAATTTCCTGACACCACTATAACACATATTAAATATATCGATATTAAATAAACATATGATCGACGTAAAACTTGGGCCCAAATTCTTAATCAATTGTTTTAACCTTTATCATAGCGAAGGTATATCTGAAATACGCGAATTTCTTAAAACACGATCTAGTGGCTACAGTGCACATTTATATACCATAAAAAATTGTAGTTTAAGAAATCACTTTTAAAAAATGCATTATAATTAATTTAGCAATCGTTAATTAGCTTTAAGAGAATTTTTAGAATTTAATTTACTTATGTTAACAACACTATATATTACAAAAAAAATAATATTTTAAATTTACGAAGATGACAAAAGAAATGAAATCTTGTAGCAATCCGTGTTCGATGAAATACGAACTTCATGTATCAAAAAAAATATGTTGGAAGATTTATACTTATAAGGAAAACCAAAGCGGTGAAATTCGAAGAGGTTATGTGCGACCATGAGCTAATGAATTCTATATTGTGATCGTAATCCAGGGTTATTACGAAAATTCGCAATTACGTCTTTTAAATGGTTAGATCTTACTTGAAATAGGTTCCTAGGACTATTTACAGGTGAACTCTTAACCTTGAAGAGACTTCGCCTTCAATCCGTGGATTCTCCAAAATGTGCTTCCCTTCTCATAAATATATTATTTCCAGCACAAATATTCCTGCGGGGCTGATTTTATGCTCCACTCTCAGGATACAAAAAGAAGTTGTTTGAGCGATCCGGACTTGAGGGAATCGTCCCTAATCCTCGCTTTTCTAGACGTCAGGGAATTCTTTGACTTCGCTTTGGCTAAAAACCAGAACGACAAAATTATAAACTTGCAGTTTATAATTAAGAGAAAGAAAATTTTGGTTTTCCACTTACTTTTCCTTTCTAGCAAGATAATCCTGGTAAATTTTTATTTCTCCTAGATTTCTTCAGAATTTACAAAAATTGCAGTGCTACTTTTGCACGTGTAACCACTTCGACCCCTGTTCAAGAAAGAAGAAGGAAGTTCTTCCATCTTAGATATGGACGAAGTGGAATTCGAGTCAACATTTCTAATTTTCGAGAGACTATTTTATTTTAAAACAAAATGTGTGAAAATCCCCATGATAATTATGTTTTAGGTTTTAGATTTTATTCCATGTTATTTACGTACCTATTTCTTTAATAAAAAAAATTTTCCCCATTCTAGAATTTATACCGACCAAAATCTTAGATTATTTTCTGTTCGATTTGGGTAACTATTTCGGGTTAAACATTGTATGAAAAGATTTAAGATGAATATCCGGTTAAGTTTCTTATAATCCCAAAGACTTTAAAAATTATCAAAAAAAATATTTTGGCTCGCGTAGTGTTTCCTAGATGTGGCTCAAATTCTCCAAGGAAAAACACTATAGCTACTTGTTGACGTCATTAAAAAAAAATATTATCTATCCAAAACAAGTCAATATCTGGGTAAGTGTAATATTACTTCAATTTTGGTTTATTCTAAATTAACTTGTTTAATATGATTTCAGTGTATTGATGACGAACAGTTAAACAAAATCTCAGCGAGAAATCTTCGTAGCGATCAATAACATCGTAAGTATCAATTGTTTTTCTAGTTTGTTTTGCTTTGCTTCCACAGTGCATTTCGGTTTTTATTTTGTTTTTGGATCATTTTCTTTTCTGTATCATTTTTTTTAAATTTTTTGTGTCGAAATCTTGATTTAATTTAATTTTTTTTGTTTAGTGTCGGGAAAAAATGTTAAGATTAAAAGAAAATCAATGCGATCCCCTGGAATCGCGTCGTAAATTTCGCAAGGATTATTGAGCTAGTTTCATATGTTTATAGTTTGAGTGCATTTTGTATTTAGTGTTTTGTGTCAATAGTAAAAACTAAACAACAAAATTAATCTCAAGCTAAAGTGAATTAGTTGCGCGATTTATGTTAATGTTTATGTTTTAGTAATAATTGTCCAACAAATCCGTTTCTGTTAGCATGATTATCTAATTTATTTTTGAGTGTTGTCGTTGATAAAATTTGATTATTATTATTTTTGATATCATTTTGAATATTTCTTTTGTGTATTTTTCAGGAAGCAAATTGACCGATATTAGTTCACGTGAGCTGACGGAACGGAAAGTAATGAATTTGAATTCCACAAGGAGTGAACTAAAAAAAAGATAAGTATCGAAATAATAAGAAATTTAAAATAACTTAATAAATTTATGCTTTTTCTGTTACAGGAGTTTGCTACATGTTTACTAGATTAAAGGCCCGTCATACGACGAGTAACAGCAATCTTGGTAAGAATTCCATAAGGTCACAGGCGACTGTCGATTCGACGGCTTTTCAAGAGTTGACCGCTTCACGCAAAACGTAAGTTTTCCCAAAAAAAACGGAAAAAGGATATTCGTGATATTCCTACAGGACATAAATGAATTTTGACACAGTTGAAGCCTAGCTTACTCGCTTGCTCGTCTCCGAGAATCTAATGCGGCCTCTAAACGTACAATATTATTGTGCAATATATTGTACAATATTATTGACATGCCCCTAGACGATTCAATGTTTTTGCACAATCAATCATTTTACGTTTGATTCGTGAGCAGTCAACACGTCTCTAAATAACATTGAAGCTAGTTGTGAAACCATTGCACTGGCTGTGAACTTCAAAAAGAAGTTTGAAAAAAGCCGAGATGGTTGAAGGAGTGGTTAAAAAAAAGAATGACTTAAAAAAGCGAACCAAGGGATTTTCTTCGCCATAGTTAGATGTACTCTCGGTGACATTTCATAGGATACTGAGTAAATATTGTACAATATCGCCCTCAGACTACACAATAAATTTTATTGGGCAATAAAAATCAAATCGATTTTGATTCCTTCAATATATTGCACAACCTTTCAATATTACCCCTAGACGGTCAATATATTGCACAATATTGAAATATTGCACAATAATATTGCACGTCTAGGGGCCACTTAAACGTTATAAAGAACCATGCAGGGTTCGACGTTTTTTATGATCCCGGGCTAACTTTTGAATCAGTTTGGATTTTACATTCGTTGTACTTCCGTTAGAAAGATGAGTTGCTCAAGTTTGATGAACCCGGGCTCTTTTTTGGCCGGGAACTGCACGGGGATGGTCAGCTGCCATCTTAGGCGCAATGATTTTTCCATGCAGTTTTCGACGATTTTTATGCCCCCGAGCTAACTTTTGAAGCAGTTGGGGTTTCACTTTCGTTCTACCTGGAAAAATCATTGCGCCTACGATGGCAGCTGACCATCTCCCTACAGTTCCCCGCCAAAAAAGAGCTTATGTCCATGAAACTAAAGCAAATTACCTTTCCAATGGAGGTACAACGAATGTAAAACCCCAACTGGTTCAAAAGTTAGCCCGGCAGGTACAGCGAAAGTGAAACCCAAAAGTTAGTCAAGGGGCATTTTCGTGCATCGTTCTTTCATCAAAATTCATTAAGGCCCATTTTGGCGTACTATTCTTAAGAAATTAAGCTGCGGTTAGACTACTTAAACCGTAGAACAAATTTACACGAAACATTCACCAAAATTTTTAAATTTGATACGAAATGTCAATAAAAACGTGCGAGTTGATGCAAATTTGGTGTAAAAAGTTTTGATCAAGAAAAAATTATTCATATAAATCCCTAAGTTTTTTACCGCGTACAGTTTTATCTAAAACATAGAAATCCAATTTAAATTATGAGTATCGGTTGATAAAAATTATATGAAATATTGACTCAGAATTAGTAAAATACAATAAAATATATACTTTTTTAATTTTTTTATATAGTTTCAGCAATAGCTTTTAAGGGAAAACCCTTTAATGCCGAAGCACAGCTCAGGATGGTCGGAAGAACGAAAGGAGATGTCGGTTTATGTTCTCCTTGAACTTCTTTTTAATGAATATAATTTGAATTTTCGAAGATTTAAAAACATTCCATTCTGAAGATCTCTTTCACAACTTTTTCGTTAAACCGGCTTCACACACCGCCTCATTAATACTCCAAGCTGGGCACATTTTATTCATTAACACTACTATAAATAGATGCAGTGTCTACCTGCACGACGAAAACGAAATGTTAAGCAGGAACTGATTTTTTATTCAAATTTTGCCCACTGAAATTTGATATGCAAGGCTTCCAATTCTTACATACAACGATACAATGGAGCTTCGTGTTTTTCTAGTGTAGCTAAATTAAAAGTACTACGATAAGCCACAGTATATCCATTGTCGGTTTATGTTGTCATGTTAAGACGTCCATTGTACATAAAACATAACGACAAACCAAAAATGGAAATTATGACACAAATTATGCTCATCAGCCCACCGCGCAACGACCAAACCATCGAATCGGTCTTGACTCAACCGTCAATTCGCACCAAAAACTCACATGGAGTCTGGAGGAGCATCCGCCGAATTATTTGAAAGTCTTAAATCAAAGTTCAGTTCCAATTGCGGAATTAGTAAAATCAGTCGGTTAAGTTGTTGTTGCGACTGTGAGACTGGAGGAGGAGGAATCACACCAAATTGACTATAGTAGTAATACTATAACTATGATCACCTCGACATTGTTATGCTTAGTGAGATATCACTGTAGGCGTTGAACAGTTGGATCTTTGGTGTTACTCGACCAGCTCGGCTACTGAATGGACCACTTTGAGAATTTCAACGTAAATTACTTCAATTCATGTCGTCTAAGTTGCGCCTAATTGAATAACGACCCACTCAATCAGCCAACTTCGGGATCAAATGGCCAAGGATCGCATTTGGTAACAAATTTCCAACGGTTACAAATGTTTGAATCCACGATCACTTTTCCAATTTCGCAAATCATCATCCACCCGCCTAAAACAAATTACGAGGCAATTCGAAACAATGAAAAACAACTTCAAGACTCTAAGACGGAATGTCCCCAATGTGCTATGGATACAGTAAACGTCAAACATTAGAAATTAGAAATGATTTAAGAAAATGATCGTCATGGAGATACTATGCGATGAGATCGTAACCCCTTTAACTTAATCTATTTTGCAGAAATTCTGACGTAAAACGGGCGAGACCTGAAATCTAAATGTTCGCGTCTAGAACCATTCAAACGAAGCCACATGCGGCCAAAGATACTAACAAGTGCTAGTATTTAGCTACCAATAAATGTACTTGCGATTATGTTGAAGCAAAAAGAGACTTTGTTTTTATTATAGCGTAAAGGGGTGCTATTTTGTGAAGAATATTAGAAAAAAAAAAGTTCAAGTCCTTCTTGCAGTTTACAATTGTCACACAACAAGAAGGACTTGAACTAATTTTTGTTCCTGTTGCAGAAAAAATAAGAAAGAAGGGTATTTTTTACAAGTTTGTAAGAACGCTTCATACTTTTATACTCTACATGAGAACCATATAGAAGTATATCAGATTAAGTATACCGTTTGTAACGCATCGAACCAATCGTCGAACACAAAAATGAACTACACCAGGGTGTTTAGTATGACAAAAGATTTTTATTCCTGCATGTCCGTCCGTCTGTCTATCTGTCCGTTCGTTTCCCCGTGACCGTCACTTTAAAAAGGATTGAGCTAGAAACTTGAAATTTTTTACAGTTGTGTTTCTCATAAATAGTAAGCCCGAGAACAAATAATCTAGAGAATAAACTCTTAGAACAAATTTTTAGAGAAAATTTTTCCACTGTGAGATGAAGCAAGAGGATCCGATGTAACACGGAAAAAATTATCCATTCGATTCCTCCATCTCATTGAATAGATACGACGAAAATGATTAGAAAATGTTCTCTCTGCTTCGTGCTCCCTAGTCTAAAAGTAATTAACTTTTAGGCCGTAGCTAGTGAAGGATAGGGACATTTTTCCCCCCTTCGAAGGGGAAATTTGTCAAAAATTTGTTCGGCAGAGTTTTTTCTATTCCTTATTCTATAGTAAAGCTAACTTCTTGGATGGGCCAAACCGGTCTCCCTATCCCTCTCCCCCTCCCATTCAAACGAAACAGTTTTTTACACTATTTTACAAATGAAACAGTTTTTTACACTTTTTTCACACTTTTTTATAAAAAATACACTTTAAATATCAGTTGTGGTCAACACAAAACTTTCTTCTAGAAAATCCACGACCCTGTGCAATTTACGCTAGAGCCCTGTCGCGTTGTCAACCTAAGACGGCCTCCCAATAAATTGTTGGTTCATCCAAAAATATCAAAAATATCAAAAACGTACAAAATTTGAGATAACTTGAGAACGGTAAAAGATATCAATTTACGGTAAATGGCAAAAATGTAGAAAATGTTAACATCTTTAATTATTCTTTTAACTGATTTGTCGAAAAACCGTTAGTTTGCAAATTATTCGCAAAAATATGATTTTTTACATATTAATGAAAATATCTCAATAACGGTAAAAGATAACGGATAACGGTAAAAGACAAAATTGTGCAGAATGTCATTCTCATTAATTCACTTCATACATTCAGTCAGTCAGCAAAAACCCGTTAGTTTTCGAGATAATCGCAAAAAACTGTTTTTTTTTTGGAAATAACAGTTTATCTGGATAACAGGTTGAGATATCGAGTTATAGCTAAAGACAAAAGTGTGGGAAATTTTATTTTCTCCAAGTTTTGTCATACTTAAGGCCACTAAAAAACGCGTAGTTTGGGAGTAAATCGAGAAAAACGAAATTGCGATTTTTGAAAAACCGCCATTTTGGATACTTCCGGTTAACGGGTTTCCACCAAAAGTTGATAGGATCGTCCCATTTCAGGACCCAACATGCCTATAAAATTTCATGGCGCTAGCTCTATTAGTTTTTGAGAAATCTTGTACACAGACTGACAGACTGACAGACTGACAGACAGAAAGACATTTTTTAAATATGACTCCAATCGACTCAGGAGCAGTGTTGGGGTTATCTAGATAATAATTATCTAGATAATCATCTAGATAAAAAAAAATGTTATCTTTATCTTATCTAGATAACACCCCAAAAAAGTTATCTTTATCTTATCTAGATAAAGGAAAATCCCATTTATCTAGAGATAATCGTTACCACCGAAAATCAAAAAATTAAATCTGAAAAAATGCTGAAACGAAATTGTTTTCTGCATACTTTTGAAAACCTAAAAACTTTTTTTAGGAACAGTTTTATACTTGGCAACAATTTTTGTTTACGGACAAGGAAGCGAAGTGTCACTCTTTCCCTCGCCTCTCTTCTCTTGTCCATAAAAAAAAAGTTCTGCCAGTAACTGTTGCCAAGTGTAAACCGGGCTATGAACGAAATAAAAAATCATAACGTTATAAATTTCCTTACGTAGCAAAATTAAACTTATATTTCGTGACGTTATTTCGTTTTGTATCGATAAAAAACTTAATTTCGTTACGTTATAATGTTATTATTCCGTTACACATTGTATTGAAACTGAAAACAAAAAAATGCACTGTAATAATAGTTTATCACAAAGTAATTCAGTTCAGTTTCCATAAAAATAAATTGTATAACAAATAATAAAACTCAGCAAAAAGAAAATACAAATAAAAACGGAAAAAAATGTGATTATTAAGTTAAAAAATCAATAAAAAATACAAAAGACAAAAAATCACACAAAAGTTTTGTTCATTTAAAAAACTGTCTCCACAAAAGCGTGATTTTGATATCAAAGATATAGAATTTTTTTATAGAATTTCGCTCTACTTCTGGAGTTACTAAAAAGAAAATCTTTTCGCTACCAAAAAACTTGCTTAGAAGATTTCCATTTTTGTATCTCCAGAAATAGAGTGAATCTGGCCAAAACAAAATCCGATTTAGAATCAAAATACGATTAAAAACACTACTCCAATATTTTTGATTATATTTTATGTCTGTGGGGTTATACTTGATGAACTTTTGTGGGAAATTTCACAAAAAATAATACTGAACAAAACAAGGAAATACTAATAAACAACGAAAAAACGTAATATTTTTTTCGTTTTTCGTTATGGTAACGGAATTGAATTTCTATAACGTTCATTGTAACGTAATTTTGAAGAAAAAGCCCGAAAATCATTTCGTTATTTCGTTACGTTACGATAACGTTTCTTATCCGTTTTCTTTTATTATTATTTCGTTTCTTATTATATTTAAATTGGAAATCAAGAAAAGCAAAAAATTTTGTGCTATTTTTTTTAGTACGTAATTTTGAATTTTGTGCAATGTCAAAATAAATATTTATCTAAAAATTATCTAGATAATTTGGCTTTTTATCTTATCTTATCTATTATCTTTCATATTTTCATTATCTATTATCTTATCTAGATAAACATTACGAGCATTTATCTTTATCTTTATCTAGATAAAAAAATAATTATCTGGCCCCAACACTGCTCAGGAGTGATCGGGAAATGTTTTTTAGGCAAAATTAAGAGGTCGAAATTTTTCATGAATACAATACTTTATTATACTCCGTAGAAGAAAGTAAAAAAGGATTTTACATAACTTTTCCATACATCAAAACTCAATTAGACTAGTGCTTCTCCCCACCCCTAGACAAATGAAATAGTTTTACACCATTTTCTCGTATTGAAAAAATCAGCAATGCCAAAATGTGTTTAGAACATAATTTTACATAATCTTTCCACACATCAAAATCCAATTGGATCCTTGGATTTTTTGTTAATAAAATTTTTGTCTGTCCTCATATAGAGTATTTGACGATAGATCCCTGGCAATTGTAGCTTTTCTTATGTTTAATCTTCAACGTTTGGAAGACTTTTTTTACTTTAATAGAATTTTTTTTCAATTTCTAAGACCTTGAATTTTTTAGACGTTACTAACACTGTCGGTGCGGGAATCACATATACGAGGCTTTGACTCCCAAGATGATTTTCTCGCAAACGGTTCGCCACGTCGAAAAACGTATAAAGGCAAAAATGTGTAGACAATAATATTGCGTAATTTTGTCTAACAAAACATTAAAAACTTTTTGGAACAGTTAGAACTGCGTGAGCGACCGAGCAAAGTCCCCAACATATGATATACAGTGGAGTCCGGTTAAAGAAACATTGAAAATGTCAGCTAAATTTGTATTCTTAAGCGGGTTGTTGTTTAAAGCTGTATAGTTGATTCCGATCCACCTAAAGATTGCCACAAGTAATTGTGCTTTTAAGCGAGATGTTCTTCTAAGCTATAGTGCTCTTAAGCGAGATGTTCTTTTAAGCTATAGTGCTCTTAAGCAGACTCCAATATAATCGTTATTGTCAAAAGGGTCCCACCCTGAAAGTGTTAAGAGGTTTCTTTCAATAACAATTTTATTTAAAAGGATATATGCTGACAAAAAAATCTACTTTACCCAATTTAGCCCCCATCTGCCTTAAAGTTGTTTAATTGCATTCGTTCTTATTACTTATAGATGCTGCATTCTTTTTCTATTTCTCCACTGCAACAATCTCGTGAGATGCAACGAATTGTGTGCTTTTTGAACTCAATATCAACGCTTGTTCG
Source organism: Chrysopilus asiliformis (assembly GCA_964034945.1). NCBI lineage: Eukaryota > Metazoa > Arthropoda > Insecta > Diptera > Rhagionidae > Chrysopilus > Chrysopilus asiliformis. The sequence continues at coordinate 93,743,110 of OZ035962.1, forward strand.
CTTATGGTAGATAATTTTCTTTTTACGAGGAATCATTTTGACGGAAATTACACAATTTTAGAAGCACAACTGCTGAAAACGAGAAATAAATGATTGCGTGATGTCAGATTACATTTTTTTCTCCATCTCTCTTTTTTGCTAAATATTTTATTTTCTTGTCTTTTCTTGTTGTTTCCATAATTTAAATTCTTGGCCGCGAATCTGAAAACCAGTTTTTTTACTGTGTGTTTTTAACTGGTAAGTATTTAGCGTTGGCGCTCTTATGAATACGTAATGTAAATCACCTGTTAAGCCGGTTGGCGGGCTCCAAAAATAATCGAAAGGCCTATATAGTAAAATTAAAAGCATTTTAGGCAGTGTCTCCGCCTATCAAAACTGCAAAATGTTTCTTATTCAACCTTCGATTCGAAGTGCAGCAATCTTGAGATTTGTTTCTTATGTTGTGTGGATTTTATGTAGGCAAACACATAAAAATATTAAATCTTTATGTTACAACAAAATTTCCACCTGGAATAAGGTGTTAATACCCCACGATATCACCGAATAATTTAACTTTTAATCAATGGTGCAGCTTTAATCAACTTGGAGCGAAAGCGATAAGATATGAAATGTTTTTTCATGTCATTCATTGATAATGTGGACAACTTATAATCCATAACTATGTCTAATAGTTGAAATTCTGACTCATTGAAATTTTGCTGGTTCAGTAATTTTCGCTAAGTTGTTGTGTTACACTAGAAATCGGATGACGTAATTTGTAAATGGTTAATCGTATGCTTAATAAAAGTCGTTAAGTGTTTTGCCAAGCTTTCAAGAACTGACAAATTTTACACATAAGTCACCTCTGCGACGGATTTTCAACAAATTCTTATATCATTTTTTTTGGTTCACTGAGCATGGCCTAATGGTTGTGAAGATGTTTTAGTTCATTCCAAATGACACTGAATACTCAGTTAAACGTTTTTTTATCTGCTTTTGGAAGTATGAGTCCCCACTTGACTCCAAGATTTTTAGATTCATTTCTTTTAGAAGTAAACGCGTTTATCATTTAGCTGTCACCATTTTTGTGTATTAGTTAAAGTTTTGTAAGCTGTAAACTATTCTAGGAATTAAATAAATTAACCGAAAATATTTAAATATTTCTCCCTGTCGCTAGGAAATTCGTTTATAAACATTAACTTGTTTTTTTTTACAAACTCCCTAACAAAAGTTTAGACAGTCTAAATTCTTTCAGTTTTAAGGTAACGCGAAAAGTTCTCAAGGGAAGAATACACAGTGGAGTCCGTATAAAAGAACTAGCCTTACGTGCGTTGTTCTTTTAAGCGGTGTTTCTGATTCCCAGGCACCTAAAGATTGCCACAAGTAATTATGCTTTTCAGCGGGATGTTCTTAAAAGCCATAGTGCTCTTAAACAGAAAAACAAGATTAGATCGATCGATTATCTGGGCACCAATCATGTATTGCGACGCGTCTCTGTCTATCGACTTCGACGCAGCTTTTAACTCTTGACTTCGCCATATCTGCAGCTTGAAATTTCTCGGAATCGTCACTATGAATCAAAACAGGATTCTGACTGTCACTCCAAGAAATTTGAAGTTGCTGATATGGCGAAGTCAAGAGTTAAAAGCTGCGTCGAAGTCGAAAGACAGAGACGCGTCGGAATACATAATTGCTGCCCTGGTTACATGAATACCCTTAATATAATTTAAATTTTGAAGTTATTCTTATTAGATTACAATGTATGGAAAACTTATGCAAAATCATATTCTAAAAACTTTTTTCGTAAAACTATTTTAATATTGGAGAAGGAAGAATGTGTAGTAGGTTGAAAAATTTTCCTTACATTTTACCAGAAAGGACCTATGCAAAATTTATCTTATAATTTGACGAACGGTATCTTATAAATTGACGAACGAACTACACATCTGATTTCAATGTTTTTGATCTTAAAGCACTGGTAAAAGTTTCTTCTTGTCTAAAAAAGTGTTCTAAGCTTGGCGAAACCTTATATTTTTCATTAGCATGTTTTCGGCTTCCCGCTTGATAGAAATACCCGCTTTTATGCAACATATTTCTTGCCAAATTGATTGTACAATTAATCAGGGGCTTTTGTAATATCTATCGACTAGTGTTTTCACTAATTCAATACAATTTCATATCCGGTCGTTAAAATTTTAGATACAATATTTATTTGTTTTAAAACCAAAATCATTGGAAAATCGTGACTAAAATTAATCAAAACAGCTTCCTGTGATGCCATTTAGAGAAAACTTTACGAAACTCGAGACCTGACAGTCATTTAAAGACAACTGCCTAAATTAATTAATTCAAGTTGATTCATTTAAATATAATCCGATTTCCTCCATATTTGGATCAACCTGGTCCAGACTAAAATAAAATTTATGGAAGTGACATCCGACATTTGACATTTTTACATTACACTATTTCCCTGTCGTAATCATATGGTGACAATTAACAGCAACTCAAAACATACAGAAACATAAAAATGCTATACAATGGCACACAAATTGGTAAAAATAGATAAGATTACAAAGAATATGTAGAGGCCTAGTTAAAATTCTTACAGCGACACTAAAGTCTGTATCTCATTTTTTGAATCTTCATATGGCATTAAAAAAGTTTCCCGTCTAGCAGGGAGTAGGTATTCTGATTGAATTTGGTACTGTGTTATTCAGAAAAAAGCTACCTTTAGGCATAAAACTTCTAGCTTGACTCGCTTATAACACTCGCAAGTCAGCAACATATTTGTTACGGCAGTCAAAAAATGTTTTTGTATCTTTTGTGGTGAATCTGTGCTGCGAAGCAACAAAACTCTGCAGTAAGTGTGAATACGATTGCAGGTTTTCATCTGCAAGATTGCAAGCTATTGGGTAGCGCAGTACAAAAGGGCCGTGTTGCACGCTACTTATCTATTCCGCACACTACTTTGCAGCTGCAGTACAAAAGCATCGAGTAAAATTGGCCAAGTCTGATACTAGAATTATGTACAAAACAAAGCCATACCCCACCAAATTATTATCGCAATATTAGACCGAAAACTTTTCTACGTCCCTACTTATGTTGCATGAAGAAATATTCATTTTGGTTAACGAAATGCGCTTGAATTCCACGTCCATGTCACTAAACAAATGACTCTCACGAAAAGATCTCATGCCAAGGCATTCTATTTTTTATTCTTGAAAATCCATCTTGTAAAGAAAATGCAACGAAATCTTGTAGGAAAATCAGATATGAAAAGGGCAGATTTTCAAAGAAATGAAAAATCAGAGAGACGAAAGACGAGGTCAAGATGATAGATGAAGTTTTACTGTGTCTACCCAGGGAGATGCCAGAATTTCTATAAACCGTACATAAATAGTGTCTAAATGAAGACATTCGGTCTTATCAGAATCAAACATAAAAACGCATATATCAACAAAAAAAAATCCCCATCTACATTATTTTCAGTTGCCAACAGCAATAGCGGCGACTGAGGGGTAAAAAACGAGGTCCCGTCGCAAGCCCCAAAAATAAACTTTCCAAAATAGAAGTAAAATACCGCAGCCATTAGACTCGTCGTCGCTGCAACTTTATGAGAAGAGCCTCCATAAAATAAACCAAACTATGTGAAACTTGGAAGCATCATAGAACGAACTGCACACAAACAACGTGGCGACGCAGCAGTAAAAAAAATTATCCACAAAGTCATCAAGAAAATATGAGAAAAAAACATTTTTTTTAGTTAATTATGACAACCTATAGAATGTTACAACATACCTAGTTGAGCAAATGCTATTATCAGCGTAATCCATTTCACGATAGTAAATCCCATTGTTGTTATTCCTTTAGTACTTTTCAATGCAAATGAAAATTCTGTAATATTCCTTTTTGATGGGAAAATTCACTGGTCTAACACTTTCACTTCAATTCTCACGGAAGTGGATTTGCACTGGAAAACTTTTACACTATTCAAAATAATTTTCCTTTCTTTATTACTTATCGATTTTTCTTTTCTTTCTTTAATTTCTATGAAAATCACAATCACTAGCACTAGTATCTAGTGGACACTGAAAAAACTCGATCAATATTCCACCCACGGATGGTCGCAGTTGCCACCGGTAACCGAAAAGAATTTCGAGAAAATCGGTAGCGTAAGCGGTTGGTCGATTGTGAATTCGGAGAGCGGACGATGCCGATCACGCGCCAAGAGACACGACGACCTGGAATTTAAAAAAAAAATTATTGTAAAATTAGTTTCATATTGAAACAAAATATAGGTATTATGGAAAACAGTTGACAAAACTAGACTTTGGGAATGTTGATTAAAGTTTTCGGAATTTGATCTTTTTTTTTATTTATTAATTTTATTAGGGCGAAAAAAAACTTACCAGTATTGTCACCTACTTTCCTAATTTTTTTTTTCTTTGAAATTTTTAATTTTGTTTCAAGAAATTTAAAAACTGATTTTTTTCAAAAAAAACTGATGAAATTCATGTGATGTTCACATCTGATAGTTTCTTTCAAAATAACACAAAAAAATGCCATTTTGAAATTGAACATGCAAGAAAAAGTAAAAAAAATCTCCAATAGAAAATAACATATTTAAAAAGCAGAAAAGAAATTTGTTAAAATATTTAACAGAATTTCTTGTATTCAGTGTTCTTTTTCGAATGAATATGATCAAAAATATTTATTTAAACTCCATTTATATAAAATACTTAAGGCCTTTGACAGCTTCGAAAGTGAACTTCAGCAGTGCTATTTAAAATTGAAGATTTAAAGTTGAGATTCAAGTACCGAACATCCTTAATTCTACCTCCAATGACATAAATCCAAAGTGAAATTCTTTTTGTCAATAACCTTATAAATAATATAGGGAAGATTTTTTTTCAACGAAACACATTGCAACAGGATTTAAATCCTTTGTTGAAAAAGAATAAAGTGATTTCATATTATGTGTCCTCAAAACTCAACGATCCACAAAGAACCCGTCATCTTTAAAATGCCGTCTAACCCAGTTTCATCCTTTGAATACATTCCTGAGGACAATTCATAAGGATTAGGGAACGTACTCCATTATTATTATTATTATGCTTGCAGAACTTTTAACGACAGCCTGCGCATAAACATCAGATAAAAGGGGTTCGCATTCGCAATATTCAAATGCAAATAAAATCGTTGGAAATTTACTTTGTTTCTTGCAGCATCACACCCCGGTCAACAAACCAATTTATTCTGTTATAACAATGAAGATCAGAGGCACGAGTTCCGCATATTTAACTAAACAGAAGGTAACTAAAAACATAAAAAAAGCTATAATTGCCAGGGGCCAATCGTCAAATACTCTATATGAAGGCAAACAAAATGTTTATGAAAAAAATCAATTTGTGTGGTCCGATTGGATTTTGATGTTTGGAACGGTTATGTAAAATCATATTTTAAACACATTTCGTCTTTATAAATTTTTCAATACTATGCACCGTTTTCGAGAAAACAGGAAAAAAGTATTCCATTATTTGGTCCGATTGGATTTTGATGTATGTATGAGATATGCAAAATCCTATTCTAAACACATTTTACCTTCATAATTTTTCAATACGACTCACCGTTTTCGAGAATATTGCAAAGAACTGTCTCGTTTGTATGGGTCAGGGAGGGGGAAGGGATGGTCCAATTTTGCCCGTTCAAGAACGTTCCTACCATAGATATACTAGATCGCTCGATTTGCTGTCTCAAATGGTCCCATTTCAATACAGTTCAGTGCATCAAAACGAGTCAAGTAAGAGCAAGATAACCGTATAAAAATAAATATAGTCCTCTCGTTTAAACCGTGAGCTGTCAAAGGAAAATAGACTTTCGGAATGGTGTTGGCGCCTAAAGTTATTTGTTTGCGCCTAAAGTTAATCTCAAACTTGTGAAATTTGAATTTCGCGGCAAACTAAATTTGAATTTCGCGACCTTATACAGTTCAGTGGATGCGTTCAAGTACGATAAAGAGGGAAATACTTTTGGGACCACTTTTCAGCAGAGCTTTGTATGGTGACAGTTGTTCTATGTTATATAGTTCTGTAGTTCCTACTTACTAGAAACGCAACAGTTCACGTCTTTAGCTCAATCCTTCCAAACTTATGGTGTTCACTGACAGACAGACAGACACACAACAGACAGACAGACGATAGACGGTCGGACAGATTTCGCGGGGAAGAGAAATTCACAAAATATATACAATCCAAAAAAACCCGTTTGTTCGTTTGTGTGCGTAATAAAATCGAAATTGTCTTGTGTTTTTAACGAAATGATGTGAGAGTGCAAAAAATTAGAGGTAGTGTGAATCGAGCCTTAGATTTTCATAAGGTACAATTCCATTTTTCAGCCAAATGCTAAACCAAGGTTAACCTCGATTTCAATCGCGTATTTTGTGCAACCAGCGACTAAACACACACGGCACACGTTGAACTTCTAAATTAAAGCCTGTTATTAAACATTTTCTCCACAACACCAACATTCACCTACCCATACACATCTCTTATAGAATGCGTTCCCATTATATGTCCTGCGCCTGATGTTGACTGATTCGATTCTACCTAGATAGGGGTTGATTTGAATTGATTAATGTCTCGTGTAGCTGTTTTAGAGTAGAGACTACCACCAGCTGAGGGTTCTTTGTCCTCTGATAGTTTTCGCTTGGTCTGCCAACTAAAAACGAAGAGGGTAAACGTTTATGCACGAGAAACTTAAACAACATGGGGTGAGTCACTCACATCAATTTACCTATACTTGAAATTTGATTAACTGAAGCGATAATCTAGTGAAGTTTTTATTTCTTTTTACTACTACACAGGATTTAAGTTGTAAAAATCGCCTAATCGGGTGGAAGCTCTCTTGATGGAAATTTTAATTAAAATCCCAAAATTAAACGTATTTTTACTAACGGCAGGAAATTTTCCAAATTTATGGGGAAAATTTTCTACCGTAAAAATCGAAAAGTGAAAAATTTCGTTCATGGAAAGCTGACCGAATTCTATTTAAGCTTCGGAAATATTTTTCCTGCTTAGAAATAGCCTCGGAAAATTCGAAAAGAATCGAATTAGAAAAGGCCTCGGAAATACCAAATTATATTCGTGGTGGCCGAATTTTTTTTGGGGCAAACAAAAGTTTGGTTGTAGCAACCACTTTATATTTATCTCAAACAAAATACGTTTGCAGTAATTTTGATATGAGGGAAGCATCACAAATTTCTTCTTTCCGTGTACAAATTGTTCAATTTGTGTGAAAAACTCCTTAGAAAACTTCACGTGGCTCATGTTCACGTGCCTGTAGCGGGTTATATTTTACTAATGACACGAATATCATCTCTCGAAACCTTCTTCAATCCACATTTACAGTTCTTTTTAACGGAGTGAAAGCTTTCAAGAAATTAAAGGTGGCACCTTTATTCCTGGTACCTTTAATCCCACTCTAACCTACTTTAAAATCTGTAATATTTTTTCTATTAGGAATTACGAAATTTATTAAACTTCCAAATCATCTTTAATACAAGAATCCTATCTCTATGGTATTTTTTTTTTGTGAAATGTTTCACTCAAACTGTTGATGAAGTCATAAATAAAATAGCTACTGGAATTTATCTTATTCATGGCAACCTAAATATCACCTCATCATGCTATTCTAAGCTAAAAAAAACTTGGAAAAAAAGCACGATGGCAAGAATGAAAAGATGAACTTTTGTGATCCCATCAGGAATAATGGCCGACTGGGAAAACTCATTCCTCATTCCGTCTCACATTCATGTCATACTTCCGGCCTGTAATGAGTTCGTAAGGGTGAGGAAGTCCAAATCTTATCATGGTCATGGCCTTTTTATTGATCGATTTAATGATTTCTAAGCACGTAATGAAATACACCAAATAATTCTTATATATGTATAAGGGAATAATATGCCTGTGATAAGGACGAATAGTAAACATCGAAAGTACCATAAAAAATCTATAAATATAGCCGTTGTGGAGCCCTCTAAATGGGCCACTGAAGGGCTAAAGTTCGCTTGTAATCCATTGCCATTAAGAAGGCGAGGTTCATTTAGTTTAGCGAGAAACCCAATCGGGGAAAGTTTCTTAAATAACATCGCACGTGTAATCCCCAGGGTTAATAAAGCACTAAATTGTCCTATATCGAATTTCCACATGGAAAAACACTAAAAGAAAAAGGGTTGCAAATGAAAAAAATAGCCTATTTTACCATCAAAGTTCAATTGAATGTGATTCACTGATCTTAAAGCCAGTACTCGAACTGAAGCCATATATAAAAATCACTAATGTGTTTTTTTTTTCTTTGAAATTTCGGCTTGAGACTTGAAGAATTTTTAGCCCGAATTTAATGACTTTATGGTTTCTTCGCCTTCGTTTTTAATTAATCATAATAATTCAGTATGTTTAATATAAATTTAAGCATGTAGAACTGGCGCCTCCCTATTATCGTGTTGGTTCTAATATGTACAAAACGTGAATTTTTGGCGGTTACGATTTGGATTCACCACATGTCAAGCATCTATAGTTGACCGTTAAATGTTTTTAATTCAGATAAAGATTTTAATTGATCCAAATCATAGATATACCGAATCATGTTGATGCCTAACTTGATCTAGATTAATTGTTTTTAATGTTATTCGCCTTTTTCTCAATTGAACTCTCAAGCTTTATGGTGTTCTGCAAATGTTTATTATTGACGAACTCCAAAAACGCGAGTACAGTTCAAGAATCAATTGACCTTTTATTGATGACACTGAATGTCCGTATGTGGGTTACTGAAGTAAATTTACTTTCTTTATTAATTACTTATCAAATCCAAAACAACCGTTTTACTGATTTTTCTTTTTTTTGCATGCAAATTTTAAGGCAATAGTTGTGTTTTTCACACTCGTTTAAACTGCAATATATTGATGGTCATATAAGTTCGCTGGAGAAGAGTTTCCCACAACTGTCACAGCACTCAAATGAACAAAACAGGGATTTCTTATATAAAGGTGCCATCCCTTATTTTTTCACTAGAATTTAAAGGTATATCTCGAAAAAAATTGCAAAAACTTTTTTATTTCAAAATTAAGATGCATATTCACCATTAAAGGTTATACATAAAATACGTCACACTTTTGGGGAGAGAGTTTGTACTGCGAATATGTGACCGTCAATATTAAACTTTATTCTAAAATATCATTTGTGATCAGCACAAAATTTTTCGCTACAATATTTAGTTTCGGGAAAAATGTAATTTTTTCACATATCTCGAAAACCGTTAAAGATACGTAAAAACCATTAAAGGAAAAAATGTAGAAAATTTTGTCCTTCGTTAAATGTCGCTATATTCAATTTTTCCCAAAAGCTTTCCGAGTTTTAGAGAATTTTTCAAAAAACTTTTTAAAAAAATGTATTGGAAGTGCCCGTTATAGTTAACGGCAATTTTCCAAAAGTGAGTAGAACACTACAATGTGCGTAAAACTCATTTACAAAAAATTTTGAAGTCGCGTTGAGTTCTCGCGTTATTTAAGATACGTAAAACGATCAAATCGACAGACAGATTCGCGAAACTCCTCATAATTTTACCTGAAACGGATTTCGTTCTAATCAGGAATTTTCTATCAGCCTTCGTTCTCGAGTCGGTCTCCGTCATAAATACAATACTTTCTCTCTATAGCAGAGGAAAGTAAAGATCTCGAAACCAGAGAGGGATGGGGATACCGAAAAGCCTAAAATCAGCGTGAAATATTTTATAGGAAGACCCTAAACAATATTTTGGATCCAGATCTGATCAATTTTCCTAAAAAAAACTGACATTTTCTTATTAATGACAAATACTCGAATTACAAAAACAGTACATTAATTTATCTGAATTAAAAAGTGACCCAATTAAATCTGGCTTCCTATCTAAACTGTAGCAAAGTATTTAAGTTTTCGTTTCCTTTTTAAAGAAGCTCCATAACTTCTTAATAAATTAAATTCTTCTAGTGTTCAGTTCACAGTTTCATTGCTTTTAAGTATACGTTGGACTTTATGTTGAACTAACCGGAAAATGAAACTAATAACAAGTCAAGACGTTTGTTTACTTAAACTAATCGGATTATGTGGAACATGTGGTAAACGCATTTAGTTTCACACACAAGAAAATATGAATAGAAATTAATTTTACTCAAGTGATTGGTTTTTCTGTCTACTGGTTTTTTTTTCTTCTATAAATCACAATCTATAAATCCTAATTTAAACCTGGGCGATTCAAACTAAAGATTTTTGCGAATCTGATTGTTTCATGTAAATATGATTAATAAACTCTATTCTATTTTTGAAGAAAATTTCCATATTCTATTTTTAAAATGTGAATCTAAACAGATCGACAATTGTAGTAAAGTAAGAGTAGGTACACACAAAAAAATTTGGTGTGAATTTAACTCGGAAAGTGTCTCAATGGGGTCCGTCCTTTTAGATAACTCCATTTTTTAAGATGGCTCATCGTTAGAATTCCTCGAAGGAATGCGCCGCATGCCGAAATTCTGGCATTTCGAGGTCTAATATATCCTTAAATTCTAAGCCTCACACTTGGTGTGCTGTGTTTCTTTACGTTTTGTTTTTAAAAAATAAACTTCTTAATTGGCTCGAAATTCTCCGGACATGTTTAAAAACTCCACACACACTCAAAAACCGAGAAAAAGAGGACGGATGGCAACCCTATCTCCACGAGACAGTTCAATGGCAGGCCATGAAAAAAATCGAGAAGAGGTTGATCCATTGTTGTTTAGTTTAAGTCCCGTCCCTTAAAAAGTGAATTTTAGTGTGCGATTTATATTTATGTCAAAAATCTTAAAGGAGTTCGTAATGTAAAGCAGAATGCTCTAAAACTACTGAAAACCCAGGTACGACTTAAGGTAGAACCAGAAACATACGTCCGTGCGTCCGCCATGCGTCCGTCACGTTGACAGTATGGAATAAATTGAAAGTAATTGTTTTGACGATAAACTAATAGAAGAAGTGCAAAAAAAGTGAAGAAGAAGTGATTCGTTGCCGTACCCAACTGTCACCGCATAAAACTGTCTACCGGACGGACGCATGACGGATGCATCGACGTACGATTCAGGTTCTAGCTTTATTACCACAAAATCTAAATAAGAATAATTTTCCGCATTGGCAATTAAATTATTTTTACCAAAATTGTCATTATCGAATAGATTGCCAAGACTTTTATTAAAATAATTTTAATTACAATCGGTTTAATAAGTTCTTTCATCCTACACACGAAAATATTGATATCATTTAACAAAATATTTTCCAAATGAAAATACCATGATAATAAAAATAAATAGGCCTTTTAGTATTACACATTCCAAAAGAATGGAAAAATTCCTCCACGAGCATGTCATAAATCACAACAGGCCCAAAGTATCCTATGATTCTACGTCTTCAGACAGCGCAAATGGGTATTGTTAAGAGAAGTTCAAGACAGGTAGTTTTTTTTTCTTTTCCGATTTTAAATTCAAACTGAAAAATTCTAGATCTATAATGAACTGCGTGCGGAAATACGGAAATCTCTGTTGCAGGTGTGAACCGAAAGTTATAAAATTCTTCCTAGTACATTGAAATTACAACCACAAAAATTAAATTTACAGAAAAGGACACTAGCATCATTGGACCGAGGGTTAACAGCCTTTTTATCATCAGTGTTTTCCAACCACCCGCACCCCTTCGGCCGACGATTGACATACGATATGGATGCTATAAACTCCAGATGTCATCTCAATCGCTCGGATAACATCCAAGTCGTTGGAGTGACAGAGACGCACTACCGAAACCGAAGGGATTCGGCAGAAATTCGGATGTCTCGAGTGCGCACGCAAGGATATGAAAAAATCACATTTCGCTATACCAAATTTTATTTCAACAACTAGCTCTAAAACACTTGCATATTCTAATCATACTATTTTTTCGGTATATTTCAATAATAAAATAAATTCAATTTTGCTCACATAGATGGGAAAAAGAAATTCGAATTGGACAAATTGCAAGGAATGAAAAAAAAGGAGACCCACCCATGCAAAACAAAGCGAATGGAACGTACAACACAGAGGCATTCCAAATTACTACGAGAGGGTGTGCACAAACACTCGGCCAAAATGTCGTCCATGTTTGATTTCTGTTCGTTGCATAGTTCGTTTTAGTAATTTTTCTTTTTGTCCGAGACATTTCAACATTCTGTTTAATGAAAAATCAATAAATAGTCACCAATTTGATAAAGTAAAGGAATTAATTGCCGGCACTTCGAATCTATTTTTGCAATAATCATATGTGAAAAATGCACATAGCTGACTAATGGTTATTGATTTTGTCGCTAGACTTGAAACAAAGATGTTTTGCTGAATTTTCCATGCCAAAATGATGCAGACGGCAACCCCAATGGAAGATTTGAACAAATTTGCCAACCGCTCATAATTTTCAAATACGAGCCTTACCGGTTCGAGTCGAAGGGTAAATCCTTGATCCTTTTCGTTGGTAATCCACTTAGTGGAGATGAAAAATGGTAATCCAATAGGGTTTTGATCAGTGTTTACATACAGTTAACTGTTTTTTATGAACACACGATACCGAAACGAAATGGTGTATAGTACACCGTAGTTAAACGCCCGACGCCTCAACGATGACTGAAGTAAAATTTCCAGAGCCAAGCGTTCGATGTGAGAGGAAATGGCCGTCGAAACCGGTATTTATAGTATAGTTGTAATAACGGTGTGTTGGTCATTTTTCTCTTAAATCGTGCAGATGTCAGTTTAGTTTGATCAATTGCTCATAGATGGAGTCTCAAGATGACGACATCTTTTTTGTCATTGTTGATTTTAAGTTTTTCGACCTAGGTTCAATTCTTAACTAAAACTTCAGCTATTTTAAGTTATTCTGATTTAAAAGGCGAGTTTTTTTTATTTTCTGGCAGTTTTTTTTTTATAAAATCCACAGACCGTTTTCTTTAATCAACAATTTTGCCAAAAAAATCCTCTATTTTTTGATAATAAAAAACCTTTCCGAATCTATTCCGTTTTTTGTTTGAATCTACTCCTTTTTCGTCGACCAAATCATAATTGCGGAAAACAGCAGATATATTCATGACATGCATATTCCCATTAACGACTTCATAATAAAATAAGTAACTTGATTTTCCTAACACGATTTAAATCGAAAGAACTAAAAATGAGCACATATATTGAAAACGGTGGTGAAAGCTTCAAAATATATATAATTTCGACTAGGATTTTTCCCGGATATTTGCATTCGCGTCCGCCATTTTTAACAAGGATGTTTCATGGATGATTGGTTCCCCATTATTAAATGTATTATTTAATGTATTTTTTAACATTCTAACATTCACCCCGATTGCGAGTATCGTGTTGTTTTCGACAAGAGTCGTTTTACGTATTGTTGTTAGTGTTATGTTTTACCTTAACAGTCTGAAGCGAAAATTTTATCCCCTTTACGTTTTCTTGTATATTACATCAATTAATGTAGGGTAAGGTACGGATATATCGCACATGGTCCCGTAATAGGGAATGCAATACCGGAGGAAATCTCTATACCGGTATTTCGGTATTGTAAAATTATAATACCGGGATCCCGGTATTAAAACCGGTTTTCAACGAAATTATTTGTGTTAAAACTTCCTTGTTAAATTATTCAGTTCAAATTTGCTGTACTTTTATTTTTAAGATTCAAATAACTAAGAATACACACCCAAAAGTTTATTTGGTGTGCAGTTTTGATTTCAGTTAATGGCCCAGCAAGATTTTAGTAACGTGTTCAACTACAAATGCAACACTTCGCATCTGTAGAAGTATATAAATGTGCGTGTAGTGGTGAAATATTCTTATGTACTTTCGCATCGCAATTGCATGTAAATAGACAAAAGAATGTCATTCCATCTGTCAAGCTAATTTCAAGTTTTTCAAGTTTGCGTGGAAAAGATTGAACACGAATTGAGTCCGATAAATTTTATAAATTAAATAAAAATTAATAAAAAAAACCCTTGCCAATAGACTAAGTGAACTGCGTAGACAGCAACAAAAGGATTTTGTTGCGTATGCCAATGTAGAGTCTTTTGCTATTCCCAGTGAAATTTCTGCGGAATCAACATCTAATGATTCGGAAATTCCTCATTTTGAATTCAGATCTTCAAATTCTGGAATTTCCGAATCATTGGATGTTGCTTCCGCAGAAATTTCACTGGGAATAGCAAACGATTTACAGGAAGAGAATACGGCTCCCGCTTCGCCAAATTTTCCAACATTTAGCTGCCCAGGAAATGAGGATCATTTCAATTGCTTGAAATTGAATTGCCATTTGAATTGCTTTGAACTCTGTGCAATTTTTAATTTTGTTTCTATCGAAACTACATTTTGTCAATTAAATTTGAATAAACTAATTCTTCAAGTATTTTTACGTGTTTTTAATAACTTGTTACTTTTAGCGTTACTGGTAACAAAACATTCACATATTTCGTCTCATTTCACCTCACACCTAATAAGCATAAGGCTGTCTCGTTTCTACATTGCTAGAGCAAGACAGACTTATGTACGTTTGGTGTTGGAGTAAGTGCGATAGACATTCACACGGATTGTCAATTGCACGGTGTATATAGTGAGTTTTTTCCCAACGCTCTAAGAAGATTCACGCAGAGGGTAACAGTGAATTATCACGTTACTCCACTAGTTACGTAACTAGTTCCGAATCTTGCTGGGGGTCGTCTGGTTTTATCTCCACCACCGAACTTACACTTTACACAAATAAATAAGAACGGTAGAAAAAATATTTTCACCCGTATTGTCTTTCTCACCAAAGCGACGCCGTCACCTGAGCGCTCACCCAACTTTGAATTTGGTATTGTCTATCTCACTTGGAGCTAGGTGACTGGACACGCGTGCATTGCTTTACAGTTCTATGCGATGATATTAATAGGTAATAGAAAAATGAATGCTTTGCAATTGCGATACAGAATAAACTTCTAAAACGATTTGTCTCTGGTGTGAAATGGAAATGTCTTCCAAATTAGAAGAAAACCCTTTGGCTCGCCACAATCTTTTACGCTCTCCTGGCGCAATGTAAGTATGAAATATACAAATCAATCTAAACGAAAGTATTTTTTTAAAACGACAATACCGATTTTTCGTCCATCACATGAATGAGTATGCGTCGTCGCCTGGGTGAGAAAGACTTTAATGAGGGATTTAATACCGGACAAAAATGACCGGTATCCCGGTTTTCGGGATACCGGGATACCGGTATTGCATTCCCTATCCCGTAGACTTTAGTATCTCAAAAAAATGTGTTTTTGAGTAATTATTCCATTATGTAAAGGAAAATTGACTGAATCAAATGAAAAACAAATTTAAATGTAAACGTAGTCCTAAAATTTATTTATTTTTGGTTTTTTAAATTCCCATTTTTTAAAATTTAAATTGATTTTGTGGAAAACAAGCCTAACTCTATCTTTTATTATTGCAAAAAAAAATGAAGCAAATGATCTGTAAATTATTATCAAAAGAGTAATAAATTGAAATATTACTGTACAGACAACAGAAAAAAACAATTATTTATAAACAATGATTTTGAAATGAAAACTTTGAATGCGTTTTTCTTGAAATGGCCGATTTTGAGATACTACAGTCTACGGGACCATGTGCGATATGCCCTGGTGGGATAGACGCCTTGGAGCTTGAATCTGATAAAATAAATACAGTAAGAACTAGGTATAGTGAACCCCTAAAATAGTGAACACACAATTTTACTTAATCCATCTGCGTGTATTAAGGGAATTTAGGGAGAAAGCAGCAATGATGTATGCTCGAAAACAAGTTGTCCAAAAGAAACTTACACAATATTTTGGTCCAAAATAAAGAATCAATAAATTAAAAACTGCTTTTTGCCATTTTAAATATGGTACAGTGCATCCATACTAGACCTTGAAATTCTGAACGTACGCAATATAGTGAACGTTCCGGTTTTTTTACGGATTCACTATACCGAATTCCTACTGCAATCTAGAGGGGATACAAATTACTGAATATAAAACTCACAACGTCCCTAGTATGTTAACACAATTACAAATAAGAACAATGCCTATGCACTTTATGATAGCTTTTAAAAAAATTAAATTGTAGCAACAAATGGCTTAATATGTTTTGTGCTGTTAGGAAATTTTATGTGACTACTAATTTTACGAGTAATTTCAGGGGGTTTATTACGGAATACGACTGTAATCGAAACGATCGGGAATTGCCTCTGATCGTTACAATTACAATCGTATTCCATAATAGGCTCTCAAATTTTTTTTTTCTTTGTTTACCTTAAATAAATAATTTTTAGAATATTTAAATACTTACTAAATTAAAACTTCAATACTTACCTTGAATCCCACAAGAAATATTCCATTTTCAATAAAACTTTTGTTTTTTTTTAAATAATAACAAACATGTTTTTAACTTTGATTTTTATTTGTTCATTAACATTATAAATGCTTTTTCCAGTTTTAGTATATTAACAAAAAACAATCAGAACATATAACTTTACAAATTTTCACTCAATGGGTAAATTAAAAATTATGTAAAACTATTGTTTTAATCCTTCTACATTTAACCTTTTGGCAACTTATGGCTTAAATATTATTAATTGTAAAAAATATAATACAATAAATGAAAAATTATATGAATACCTATACATGTTCTTAATATATACGTAAGTATAAAATTATTAATTCAATTCACATTTTAAGAGATTATTGTGCGTATTTTGGATTTATTTCGAATGTTTAATTCAATTTGCATGTGTTCTTAACAACGCCAACTCTAAATATTTCAACATTTCTTTTATTATCATAAATAAGGCTAACATTGTTTCGAGTTTATTTTAACAATTCTTTAAAAATATTCAAATCATGTGAAAGTTTTTTCAAGTATAAAATTATCAGCTCCATAAACAGAAATTTCATAGTATCAATTTCTGGTAGAATAGCAAGAAATTTTTCAAAATATGTTTAAATTACGTGATGACGTCAAACTAACAGAATTTTTATAGCTTCCGTTGAAAAAGATCATATAAATTTAATAGTCTCACTCATTGCGAAATTTATAATTCAAATAAAGCGAATGGATGAACTTATCCTACAAAGTTAACCGATAACCCTGAAGCGCCATTCACATTGCGAAATCTATCCGTCTACCGAATTAATAAGATCCGAAGATATCGAGATCTCAAACGCGTCAGTTCGATCAAAGGTTTAAAAGAAATCGGAGCTTCTCCAAAATTCTAACTATAATTTTATACTTCAAATCAAAATAAACGATTATAAGAATAATTGAGCAAACAAATACAAAAGTTTTCTAAACAGATTAAAAATTCCTGTTTGAATTTATAAGTCTACCAGTGAGGGACTTAAATAAAGAAACTAGCAAATTATTCTGGAAATAAATTATTTTTTTTAGAAATTCTGTAATAGAGTAATAATATTTATACAATTTTCTATTCACAGGTATTATTGATTAGCAGTAAAACATTTTCCTCGAGAACATGAATTCGAAATTAAAAGAGAGGGGCCATAATTGATTTTTTTTTTTCGAAAGACCATAAAGTAGTTAAAGATTAAGCAAAGTGCAAAAGTTAAAGTTTATCGTACCATAATTAGGTACCGGGAGACTAGGTCTCTTAAAGACAAGCCCAGGTCAGGTCGTCCAAGGACCGTAAGGACTTCAGGCTTTCTCAAAAACCTTAGACTAAGAATGAAAAGAAATTTTTGTCGAAAGGTAAAAGATCTTGCTGTAAAAAGTAAGTGCTGCATCAAAACTATTCGAAGGGCACGAAATCATGATCTTAAAGTGCGTGCTTTTCGAAAACAATATGTAAATAATATAACTTCTGAGCAGAAGCAAGCTAGAGTTTAAAAATGTCGGAAGCTGTTTCGAAGGTTCAAATCTCGCAAAGTCGCCAACATCCTCTGTCCAGATGAGAAGATCTTTACGATCGCGCAGAAAATAAACAAAGCATAAATAAAGTTTATGGACTCAACTCCAAAGATGTTCAGAGTAAATTCAAAAAAAGTGGTCCAAGGTCATTTTCCCGCCCATGATGGTTTTTACAGGAGTGAGCAAAAAAGGTAAGGCCCCACTTTATTTTATTCTCCGAGGTGTGAAGGTGAATGCAGACCATTAGATGTGGATGGTCCTGGAGAAGACCCCTTAACCATAAATTATTTGAAGGTCAACATTGGACTTTTCATCAGGACTTGTAACGAACGCCCTTTCCCCTTGCCTTTTTATTTTTTTATTATTATTTTTTTTCTTTATAGGTAGGTCAACCCTTTTATCATCAAAAAGAAATTTTTTTTTATTTTTAATTTTTTTAATTTTTTTCCTCAACCACTGCTAAGGTTGCGAATCCCTGACCTGCCTGCTCAGCAACTGACTAACAGTTTACTTCAAAAAACAGGAATTGAATTTTGAAGATAATAGCGACTACGAAATTATTCATTTTATCATTGTTTAGAAATGAGTAACCCCGATGACTTTGGCCACATGGCGAATCATCGAACAACGAAAACATTTCTTTGAATAACAAAATCCTGTTGTTTTTATTGAATGATTTATAGAAAAAAAAAAAAAGCGCAGCGATTTTGATTGTATCGAGGACAAAAAATATGGTCACTGGGAGATAGATTTTTCAGTCGGCCGGTCGCAAGTTTTTTTTGATTTTTGGTGTGGAACTTCTTCCTCCTTGTGAAAGAACAAAAGGGATTTGGGAAACGAAAGTGAAGGGATTTGGGAAACGAAAGTTAAAGGGATTTGGGAAACGAAAGTTAAAGGGATTTGGGGAACGAAAGTGAAGGGATTTGGGAACCGAAAGTGAAAGGATTGTTAAAGGGAAGGGATTGTGAAAGAACAAAAGGGATTTGGGGAACGAAAGTGCAAGGATTGTGAAAGGGAAGGGATTGTGAAAGAACAAAAGGGATTTGGGGAACGAAAGTGAAGGGAATTGGGGAACGAAAGTGAAGGGATTTGGGGAACGAAAGTGAAAGGATTGTGAAAGGGAAGGGATTGTGAAAGAACAAAAGGGATTTGGGGAACGAAAGTGAAAGGATTGTGAAAGGGAAGGGATTGTGAAAGAACAAAAGGGATTTGGGGAACGAAAGTGAAGGGAATTGGGAAATGAAAGTGAAGTTCGTTACATTGGACATACGAGTCATTAGGCAGGAACGGATGGACGCCCGACGAGAAGGAAGAAGAAGCAGTCATCATACCAACATCTAAGGTAAGTCTGCATAATGTTTAATTAAACTTTTTTTATATGAGAGAGGTGCGACGGTCGGCCCGATGGAGGGGTGCGACGTGAAGGTGTGATCAGGAGGACGATTCAAGTAGGTGAGGTCCGCCACCTTCCCCCATAACGTAGTATACCACCAGGCCCTTCAGGCCAAGTCAGTTTTACCCTGTCCGTGGTCCAGTTGGAGAGAGCTAGCCGTGCTCCTCTGGCCACCCCACTTCGTGCTTAACACATCTGTTTGCTTTTGAAAAGAACCCCCCCCCCAATAACAGACTCAGCCCACTCTCATACGGCAAAATGGGAAGGTGTTGTGAAAAATAAAAAAAAATAAAGTAGTTTTTTCGGTTATTTTTCCAACACCTTTTTTGTTAGAGTAAATTTTTCGCAGACTCCTAAGCGAATAAAATATTTTCTTGGAAAAATTAAAGACAATTTAATTTATTTAAAAAAATTTGTCTTTAAGTGATCATCAGTGGAGGCAACAATCATGCGTTTCTCTGCTTACTTACGAAAAAAAAGATACGCGTTCGGTCAATGCGCGAAAATCATTCGAAATTCGCAATTCGTTTTAATTAAGTGAAGAATAAAAAATCTATATCTGTGTAAAATAAAAGTGAACTTTTCGAAATTTTTGCGCAATGGTATTTTAAGCTATCATCGCCCAATTTTTACAATGAGCAATTGACGTACAATATTTGAAAAAAGATACTCTCAAAGAGTTATTTCCGCCTACGACTTTTCAATCGAACACTGGTGTGATCTCGCAATCTGTTTTGAAAAAAGGAAGGAGACTGTACCATTACTTGAAACTCGCCAGGCGAATTTGGACGCTGCTGAAGATTGTGCTGAATCTCACATCTCAAATAGTGAAACAGATGTTTTGGGGGCTGCATCCGAAACAGAAGATGAAATAACAAACAGCGAATCTACTGAAGAAAGTGAAGGTAGCTGCAAATACATCTGAATTATTTATCTGGAAAGATGGAACAGAGTGGTCTTCTATACCATCAAACCTGCAAGGCCGACGCTCAGCTCGTAAAGGTAAGATTAGACTATGCCAAATATTTGGCGTTTTTCGACTGCCAAACATGACAAATAGTGTGATCGCCAAATAAATTTTGCCAAATATTTGGCAAAATTTTTGCCAAACACATATTTGACATTTTGCCAAATAGTGTGATTGGGTACGCCAAAAAAATGTGGCAAATTTTCCGTATTTGGCATGTTTGGCACTCTTGAAATTTCTAAAGTGACAAACATTTTGCTTTTGACAGTACTCTGTGTCGTCCAGAGATTGTAAAATCGGTGTTGTTTTTTATCGCGATTAAAACAAAATGGAAAGTGTGGAAGTGCTGAGTGAAGTAGGAAATGTAGCGGAAGTTTTTAGGAATAAAATGGACAAGAAAAAAAGAGTGAGGGCAAAAGTTGTGGGCGAATGGAGCGACGAAGCCACCGTAAAATTGATCGCTGCTGTGGAAGCAAATCCATGCTTATGGAATGCTGGTTTGCCTGAATACAAAATTAAACACGCACGAGATACAGCATGGCGGGATTTAGCAGAAAACGTTTTTATGAATGGGTTTAAGGAGGCAGAATTGAATGCGAAATGGAGTAATCTTCGCATTCAATTTAAATCCCATCATGCCAAAAGCAAACAAAGCAAGTCCGGCCAAGGAACAGGAGGAAATAAGTTTTTCTGGAAACATTATAACCAAATGAGGGGGTTAGAATGACAGTGAAGTAAGTCAAGTTGAACTAGTGTTGAGTAATCAAGGGTTTTGTGAATATATATATGTAAAAAACTCCTAATGTTACCCAACCACATTGCTTACAAGAGTATTATCAGTAATAGTGTAGTTATTACCAATTTATGTTAGGCGAACAAACCATTTTTTTATAGCTGTAAAGTTGTAAAAGCGTAAACTGACTTACTTCACTCTCATTCTAACCCCCTCAAATGTTATTTATCGCAGCAGCTGAAAATGAACAACCTACTGTTTCGGAAAGCAATTTGGTAAATAAAACTTTTTGTACACAATTTTTTTTATATTATTTATTTCAAATTAGTTTATACTGCCATAGTAATTCACCTTCGTTCAGATGAAAATTCGCCAAATATTTGGCAAAAACAACTTAAGTGTAAAACCCCTGGCAAATGCATGCGCCAAACACCATTATTTGCCAAAGTTTCATATGCCAAATATTTGGCATAGTCTAATCTTACCTTAACATCATCCGAGGCAAATTAAGTGAAGTAGTGTTACCACCTGGAAAACACATCGATTAAGACGAGTACCAACGACTGACCCAACACCCCCTAACTACACTAGTTGCAAAAGTTAAAAACTTATGCGAATCTGTCCCTAATCACAGTTTCTGTGTACTGAAAGACCCTATAGTTGGTGATGTTTGTCTCGTAAACATCACTATTAATGCTGCATCTAAATTCGTACTTGGCTGTGTATACAGGGTGCGGGTTAATTATCCGTGATATCTTTTCTTCCCTTTTCAACAAATATATTTTCAAATATGTGTCGTTTATTGTAAAAGTGGTGTAAGTAACTCCATATTTTGAAATATTTATTTTCTTGCATAATGGAATCACATTAAGTCATATCTTTCATTATAAAAGTGAAACAACTTCAAAAAAATGTACTGTTATCCCACAGATGCCGTTACTTGTTTACTTATGAAACTAAAACTGCTAAATGTTCATTATAAAAGTGAAGTAAGTCACAAGTCACTATAATAGTGAAGTATGTCTGGAGTTGATTCACTTTTTTTGTTACCAATGTTTGACACGTGGTGATACGTTGTGTGATAAAATAAATAAAAAGTAACTGGGACAAGTGATACAATAGTTTATTTTAATGGATTATAAAGATTTTAGTGATTCTGGGTCTGAATATCGGCCTACCTTTGAAGAAAGTTCTACTGAATCTGGTAAGCTTAATAAATTCATTGTTTTTCTAACCTCAAATATTGTTGACATTTTTAGTTAATTTTTTTCTCATTTTGTGTGTTCTTTTGAGGTTCTAATATGTACTTACCTAAACTTTTGTACTTCGCATTTGTTTTAGATACAGATACAGGCAATGACGAAAACCCTAACGAAGATAATAACCAGCCTAATCTACAACCTGAACCTGGGCCATCTAGATCAAGGAAAAGGTCACTAAACAAAGACAATTGGGCTGTTAATAAAAGAAAGTTATTACGTATCAGTGGAAAAGAATATTTAACCACCACGGGAGTAAGCAAAGATGGAAACAAATTCGAAAATGTTGATTATGAGTGTACTAAAAAATGTATTGCAATGTTTACAGAATATGAAAGACATGAAATATTTGACTCATTTTGAAATTTAAAAGAATTCTTTATTCATTAGTGCAAAAAAAAACAGTTAATAGAAAACGCCCAAAAGATTGGTCTATCCATGTTTAGCAAGAAATCTTTCAGGTGATCCAATTTTGTTGTGTCATACCCAGGAAAACCGCCTGATTTCCCGCGCCTATATGCTAGACCTGAATTGTTTGCACAACTTTCATGGAATATTGAGCTTATTTTGATGTCTCTTATATCAGCACCGGAAACTATAATTTTTGGAACTGTTTCTAGATTTTTGAATTGGTATCTTATAACCATATGTAAATGCTCTACATCGATGATATTTTCGTCCCACGTGAAGCTTTTTTCTCTACATAGTTTTCCAACAATTGCAGGCAATGCGCAATGCTACGGAATATATATACTTTTTGCTCATTACAGGTTATATATTGCGGATTGGTAGTAGCAAATTCTCTCAGGATACTGGTGTATGTTGCATCATTATCGGTTATTAGACCTACTAGGTTGATATTGCTCCTACAAATTCCTTCAATTACAGTTCTTATAAAACTCCTTAATTCTTTCGTATTTTCTTTAGTTTCGGCTAATTCATAAGCAATTGGAAATGCGAGCCCGTTTGATAAATTTTGTATCATGGCTACATGAAAGTATTTTCCACAGCAGAACGGTTTTTTATTACAGAAACCAATAACTTTGTCGTTACTTGCATTGTATTTGCCCATTGTATGACACTTGCATTCATAATAGGAAATTATCTTTTGGGCAATTAACGTGAATTGCACGCAAAAACCTTGTGGTGTCGCTAGTCACACCTTCATTTAAAATTAATCTTTAATTAACGTTACGAAATATACCAGGAGTGTTAGTTGAAATTTGCCGGTTTTACTAATAGCTGTCACTAGAGATGTGTATACATTTCTACGATTTGGCATCTATGTCATATTTTTCTATTGACATTAACCTTCAAAAATACACAAGTTATATTCTGCCAAAATAATAGCGTCATAGTTGTTTACCTCAGTGAATATGTCGAGTTTCGTTCCAAGTAAATCGGATTTGCGGAATTCGTCGCTTTTCTTATTTCATCAAAAGAAAAAAGCACCTGAAGCTCATCGGTTGCTGGTATAAACTTATGGTGAACATGCTCCAGTGATTAGAACATATGAGACATGGTTTCGTCAATTTAAAAGCGGAGATTTCGATTTAACAGACAATGAATATCCTAGTGCAGCGAAAAAGTTCGAAGACTGTAACGAACGCCCTTTTCCCCTTTTCTTTTATTTTTTTTATATGCAAGTCAACCCTTTTATCAAAAAGAAAAAAAATTTTTTTTTGGTCGGCAACTAAAATTAAGGTTACGAATCCCTGACTGGCCTGCCCAGCAACTGACTAACAGTTTGCATCCGAAACAAAAAATTTTTTTTGAGGACAATATCAACTGTGGGATTATTCATTTTTTTATGTTTATAAATGAGTAATACTGACGATATTGTCCAGCTGGCGATTCATCAAACAAAAGACATCAGGCCGTTTGAAATAACAAAAATCTTTTGCTTTGCTGGGTGATTTTGGAGCAATGACGCGCAGCGAGTTGATTCTTTTTTTAAAAGGAGAAAATTTTTTGGTAATGGACACTTCTTGATCGGTGTTCAAAAAAGATAGTCGGTTGGATCATTTTGCGGGATAGTTAGTTAGTCGTAAGTTTTCTGGAACGCGTTTAGAATCCGGGCAGTTTAGAACGAGGCGAAGGCTGGTCGTTTCAAAGTGAAAAAGGAAGAGGAAGGGAAAAGTGAATGGGAATTGGGAAAAAGGAAAAGTGATTGGGACTTGGAAAAGGACAAAGTGAAAAAGGAAGGGGAAGGGAAAAGTTGTAACGAACGCCCTTTCTTCCCCCCCCCCCCCTTTTTTTATTATTTTCTTTCTTCCTTTTAAATATGTAGATCAACCCTTTTATCATCAGAAAAAAAAATTTTTTACGACCAATGCTAAGGTTGCGAACCCCTGATTTTTTTTGCGATCAATGCTAAGGTTGCGAACCCCCGAGTTGGCTGCCCAGCAACTGACTAACAGTTTGCATTAACAAAAAACTTTGATGATAACAGCGACTATAGGATTATTCATTGTGTATGATTACAAATGAGTAATGTCCATCTGGCGACTCGAAAAAAACAAAAGCCTTTTAAAAATAACAAAAATCTTTTGTTTCGGTTCGAGATGATTTGGAAAAGATGATTAGTGAGTTGGTTTTTTTTGAGTCTTTTTGAAAATTCTTTTTCGGGAAGGGATTGCGTGATCGGATCTCAGCGACAGCAGTTCATCGTTTTTGTTAAAAAATTAAAATTTTAACTTTATTCGGGATAAGTTGATTGGCTTGATTTCAAAAAAAAAAAAAGTGTGGCGATTTATAGGGATACGGGATTGGGAAAAGTGATTGGGAGTTGGGAAACGAACTAAGTGAGGGAAAAGGGGAAAAGAAAAGTGATTGGGAGTTGGGAAACGAACTAAGTGAGGGAAAAAGGGAAAAGAAAAGTGATTGGGAGTGGGGAAACGAACTAAGTGAGGGAAAAAGGGAAAAGAAAAGTGATTGGGAGTTGGGAAACGAACTAAGTGAGGGAAAAGGGGAAAAGAAAAGTGCTTGGGAGTTGGGAAACGAACTAAGTGAGGGAAAAAGGGGAAAAGAAAAGTGATTGGGAGTTGGGAAACGAACTAAGTGAGGGAAAAGGGGAAAAGAAAAGTGATTGGGAATGGGGAAACGAACTAAGTGAGGGAAAAAGGGAAAAAGGGAAAAGAAAAGTGATTGGGAGTTGGGAAACGAACTAAGTGAAGGAAAAGGGGAAAAGATAAGTGATTGGGAGTTGGGAAACGAACTAAGTGAGGGAAAAAGGGAAAAGAAAAGTGATTGGGAGTTGGGAAACGAACTAAGTGAGGGAAAAAGGAAAAAGAAAAGTGATTGGGAGTTGGGAAACGAACTAAGTGAGGGAAAAAGGGAAAAGAAAAGTGATTGGGAGTTGGGAAACGAACTAAGTGAGGGAAAATGGGAACATAAAAGTGAAAGAAAAGACAACGGGAATGGGAAGGGAGAAAAGAAAGTGAGTGATAGTGAATCGGAAGCGGGGAACCGAACGTTGGAAAGAGAAAGGGAAGGAAAGAGGAAAACCAACCCAATCGATGAACCGCCAACTGCGCGGAAATATACGGGGTAAGTTTGCATAAATAAATTATGTTCCATTAATTTAAATAAAAATATGAGAGAGGTGTGAGAGGCCGGCTGGTGATGGACGTGTGCGGCGAGACTGTGGGGTGAGGAGGTCGGCGGGGAAAGTGTATCCGCCACCTTCCCCTGTACAGTAGAACTCAAGGCCCTTCTGGCCAATAAAATGAACCTTAACCCCCCCCCCCCTTGCCCGTGGTCCAGCTGGAGAGAGAGCTAGCCGAGCTCCCCTGGCCACCCCACTTCGTGCTTGGCACCCCTGCTTGACACACCCGAAAGAACCCCCCCGATAACAAAGTGAATGGGAATTGGGAAAAAGGAAAAGTGATTGGGACTTGGAAAAGGACAAAGTGAAAAAGTGAAGGGGAATAGAAAAAAAAGTAGCGGAAGAACAAAAGAAAATGATGCTGTAACGAACACCCTTTCCCCTTGCCTTTTTATTTTTTTTATTATTATTTTTTTCCTTTATAGGTAGGTCAACCCTTTTATCATCAAAAAGAAATTTTTTTTATTTTTAATTTTTTTAATTTTTTTCCTCAACCACTGCTAAGGTTGCGAATCCCTGACCTGCCTGCTCAGCAACTGACTAACAGTTTACTTCAAAAAACAAGAATTGAATTTTGAAGATAATAGCGACTACGAAATTATTCATTTTATCATTGTTTAGAAATGAGTAACCCCGATGACTTTGGCCAGATGGCGAATCATCGAACAACGAAAACATTTCTTTGAATAACAAAATCCTGTTGTTTTTATTGAATGATTTGTAGAAAGAAACGCAGCGATTTTGATTTTATCGAGGACAAAAAAAATATGGTCACTCGGAGATAGATTTTTCAGTCGGCCGGTCGCGAAGTTTTTTTGATTTTTGTGTGGAACTTCTTCCTCCTTGTGTGGAAAGTGAAAGGATTGTGAAAGGGAAGGGATTGTGAAAGAACAGAAGGGATTTGGGAAAAGAAAGTGACTTTGAAGGGAATTGGGAAAAGAAAGTGACTTTGAAGGGATTTGGGAAACGAAAGTTAAAGGGATTTGGGGAACGAAAGTGAAGGGAATTGGGAAACGAAAGTGAATGGAATTGGGGAACGAAAGTGAAGGGACTAGGATAGGAAACATTCAGAAAGGGGTAAGTTTGCATTATAACATGATCGATTAAAAAAAATTCACAAGTATGAGAGAGGTGTGAGAGATCTGATGGCGATGGAGGTGTATGGAGGGTTAGTGGGGTGAGGAGGCCGAAGTAGAAAGTGGATCCGCCACCTTCCCCTATACAATAGCACTCCCGGCCCTTCTGGCCAACAATATTAATATTAACCCCTTGCCCGTGGTCCAGTTGGAGAGGGAGCTAGCCGAGCTCCACTGGCCACCACTCTTCGTGCTTGGCACTTCTGGTTAAGCACCTAGAGAACCCCCCTATAACACTTGATATACATATTTTTAATGTTAATTTTTATACTTTTATGTATTTTAGGTTAGGATCTTCCGGCGGTACGGAACATACTCCCCGCCTTGAAATATCGAAGGATTTCAATAAAACAGGTTGATAAAGGTTGCTATTACTTCGTTTTATTCATTTGAACTAATTTGTTATTTATTAATTTTAATTTTACTGTCCCGAATGGAGTTTTAAATCTAAAGTTGGCTCTTTTTAATTGTAGAACCTTCTTCCTGTCGAAGTTGATAACGGCCTGGATGGTATCTTCGGGAACTTTGGAACGATGTCGATGGAAGATTTGGTAATGGTGGAAGATAAGTTAAATATAAAAAAAAAATTTAAAAAAAATTTAAAAAAAAAGCTTTTATTAAAAAAGAATGCACTAAAAAGAAAAAAATAATTTTCTGGACGCTGTGTATCACTAATATAAAAGCTTTTTAAAAGCGAGATAAATTTTTATTTTATTGTTTTATGCTTTATCTCGCTTTTTAAAAGCTTTTATATTTGTGATACACAGCGTCCAGAAAATTATTTTTTTCTTTTTAGTGCATTCTTTTTTAATAAAAGCTTTTTTTTAAATTTTTTTTTAATTTTTTTTTATATTTAACTTATCTGTAGTCATAAATATGAAAATGAGATCTTATTAGAAGTGGGTAAAGATCTTCATCTACTAATGAATAACATATATAATAAATTAAAAGAGAGAAATATTATACGCGACAATGAAATTATTGCTGATTTTTACTTTGATGGTAGAAGTGATTCAAATTCTGAATCAACCCCAAAATCGGAAAATATTGTTAGTCTTGAATACATAGACGATTGTATTGATTATTTTTTATATTTTTTATATATTTCTCGAAAATTGCTCAAGATGATGAAATTATAAATGAGTCACAGAATAATCTAAGAACATTAACTAAAGATCTCAACAGGTTGATTTCAAGACGTGTGTAACAAAATTTATATAAATATATAGGTATTTTTAAAAAACATACTAGTTGTTTTAATATTATGAATAAGAAGAGACAAGTCGTGAATGAACTTCATAAACCAGCACGAAGAAATTTCAAACGTAGACGTGTTGTTATTAAGGGTATTGATGATTTATGGCAAGCAGATTTGGTTGAAATGATTCCATATTCATCCGAGAATAATGGCTATCGATATCTTCTCACAGTTATCGATACATTTTCCAAGTTTGCTTGGGGTATTCCAGTAAAAAATAAAACCGCTTTTGAAGCCACTAGAGCATTTCAATCAATTTTAAAAGCAAAATGCATACCAAAGAATCTTCATACAGATAACGGAAAAGAATTTTACAATAAAGATTTTCAAACTCTAATGAAAAAGCATAAAATTAATCATTACTCTACTTATTCAACAATGAAAGCATCGATAGTCGAACGATTTAATCGAACCTTAAAAAATCTTATGTGGAAGGAGTTTAGTATGAATGGAAACTACAAATGGATTAAATTAACAAATCAATTAATTGATCGATACAATCATACAAAACATCGCACAATAAAAATGGCGCCCAACGATGTCAGCAAAACAAACGAAAAACGTATATATATGAGGAATATGTTTGTAGTTGTGGAAGAAAATTGATTTATATACATCATGATACAAATTAACATTTGTTATTGAATCTAATGTAAATATATAAATACTGGAGGTTTATAGCTTGATAGTCATTCCCGATATATATTTTGATAGAGTAACAAATGATAGTAAGTCATCATAATCATTAAAAAACAATCGCAAAAGTGGAAAAGGTTTAATAAATTCCCTCATTAATAAATTACCCTTCGAACTTCATCTGCCGGGATACCAATATTGTGGGCCGGGTACAAAGCTGCAAAAACGATTAGCTAGAGGAGATCAGGGAATCAACGATCTAGACAAAGCTTGTAAAGAACACGATATCGCATATTCCAAAAATAAGGATGTTCAAAATTTTTTATTTTAAATTTGAAAAATCAACTACAGTAGAACACGCTTAAATGCACATCGAATTTCGCAGAATTTTATGTGCATTTATCCGTGTTTTGCATTTATACGTAGCACGGAAGCACGGATAAAAGCACATTAATGTGCAATTATGCGAGTAAAAGATAAACATGCAACTTTAATATTCCTGTAATAAACATTTAAATTCAACAAGGCTACACAAAAACAAAGAACCTAATTAAGAATTCATTTTATCAAATAAAAATAACAATAATAACTTTTTTTTGTGTAATTACATTTCATTTTTGCACATGTGCATTTAAGCGTGTAAAATTTCATATAATTTATACTTTTGCGGATGTGAAAATGGTTGCATTTAAGCAAGTATTGCAATTAAGCGTGTTTCATTTATCCGTGTATATTTATATGAAAAATGCTTAAAAATCCTCCATGAACAAATTTTGCGTGCAATTACACGAGTTTTGCATTTACGCGTGTTGCATTTAAGCGCGTTCTACTGTATTGCCCTGAAGTGCCTTGACCGCACTTTTTTCAGGGGCATTTGTTAGATTGTATGACATTGACTTTGTATAGACTTATATTATTTTCTAAAGTTACCAATTGTTTATGCAAATGTATAAATGAGAATAGATGGTTTTGCATTTGAAGAAAAGTTGTATTTAGATATACTTTTGTACAATACGTCATACATTGATTATTTATAGTTGTTATTATATTTTTTAAATTAATGTTATAAACCTAATATAATAATATTATTAGAATTATTAGTAGATTTACTGTAATCTTCCTTAAATTTGAGCATTCTATCATTGAAAGTATCCATTATTTTACTTAAATGTGTATTATAGGGTAACTTTTCTAATTTATAGCATCTATTTTGTTTCAACCAATTTTCATATGAAAAATATATTTTCAAATATGTATCAATTTCTATATTTAAAACTTTTTCGTATCTATTCAATAGTTTTTTATATTTCGACATAATATGAGAATCTAAATTAGAATTTTTATGCTTTACATTAAAATTACACACTAATTTATATGTTGATAAAACTGCCTCTAGTGTTGCAACCTTGTACGTTAATGGAGTATCATAAATTTTTCCATTTTTTAATCTACTTTCTAAAAAATTCACAATGTCAATAGCCTTTGAGTTTTTTAAATTTTTAACTAAATATTTTTGTATCGTTGAAACTCCGATTGTTAAAAAATACTGCGGTAATATGGAGTTTAATTTTTCAAGTTCTGTCTGTAATTCTTCTGAAGGTTGCACATTAAATTTGCTTATAAGTGATTTGTCCATATTACTTATTATTAAACACTGGTCATGCATCATATAACAAATTATGTTGGTGTAAGATTAGAAATAAACGTGTATTGATAACATAATAGTATTCTGTTTCCTTTATAAAGAGCGGTTCCTCTATTAAATTTCTTAGTTTGAGTTTGTCACTTACATATTCAATATCATTGGTAATAAAGAACAGTTGGCTGAAATTGTTTTGTATTAATGGTGTATCTTTTGTTAAATAACAAAAAACAAGATTATTGTCAATTATTAAATCAATTAGAAAATTTATATCTCTCCAATATAAAATTTTCAAATGTTTAAAACAACTTAAAACATTTGCAATCGGGCAACTATTGTGTAATAAAATCTGTTGATTTCGTACAAGAACTTTGCGAGAACAATTTTTACAATAATTAATTTCTTGTGTTTGAGTGCAATAGGAAAAGTCTAAACTCGATAACATGTCTCCGGAAATTAATGTCAAGCGAAAATTGATTGAATCTTTTAATTTTAAAGAACCAGCTCTTTAAAAAATCGCTATTGTATGTATTTTTAATACTTAATGTTTTTTATTCTTATTTATATATGTGTATGCCTTAAATAGGAAGAATTGTCTAATATAGAGAAAAAAATTTGATGAGGGATCAAGTTCTGATGATGACATTTTCAAATCTCAAATTTTCAATTGTGACAGCAAAGATGATGAGGATTTTCAGAATAGCCAAACTATTACCGATGATGACATTTTCAAAATTCAAACTAAAATTAACGAAATAAATAAATCCCAAGATTTCAATTGTGACACCAAAGATGGTTTTATGATCTATAAATTATTTGAGTTACCAAGCGAGGAGACTATAGATAAATATATTGCGAGATCAAAAAAATTTGAAAATTTTTTTAAAATTCAAAAATCAAATTATATTGATTTATTTGACTATGTTATACAATTCCCACAAGTTATTGGCGCTAGGACTTTACTGGATGAAATTCAACTGAAAATTCCGAAAACTCAAATTATAAATCCAAATCAAGAAGTACACGCGAAGTGGTTTATTAAAAAACATGGTCATGCTGAGTTCAAGGAATATGGTTTCACAAAAACTTGCATCCTTGTATTTGGAACGTTAATATGCCAAAATTATAAGTCATCGACCGGTACCTTTAATGCATATAGAATTAATTTATTTAATGGTGTAAAGGTAGTTGGAACTCTTGATAATGGACAATTGACAGTTGCTTCGGTCCTATCATTAAGAGGTAATATGCCTGTTCCTTTTTATTCTATTGGGATAAAGAATGAGGTCATGTGTCTAGAAAAAAAGCCAGTCCAACTTCAAGAACTTAACAATAAACTTGTATATGTTTTGGTCAGTGATTTCAATATTAAAACCGACAAGAATTTAATGGATTCTGGTTGTTGTGCATATATCCGAGGTATACCTATTATGATCCTGGGTAATGAAGCAATGGATACTATCGAGGAAATGAATGAATTTACAACTGATAAAATTACTAGATTTTAAAATTTTTATATAACTATATATTGTATTTTAAAAATAAAAATTTTTTCAATTAATCTATTCGTATTACTGTTGATATTACTAGTAAAATACAAATAAATTAATTATAAATTTTTTATATTCCACCATAAAATTTGATGAGGGATCAAGTTCTGATGATGACATTTTCAAATCTCAAATTTTCAATTGTGACAGCAAAGATGATGAGGATTTTCAGAATAGCCAAACTATTACCGATGATGACATTTTCAAAATTCAAACTAAAATTAACGAAATAAATAAATCCCAAGATTTCAATTGTGACAGCAAAGATGGTTTTATGATCTATAAATTATTTGAGTTACCAAGCGAGGAGACTATAGATAAATATATTGCGAGATCAAAAAAATTTGAAAATTTTTTTAAAATTCAAAAATCAAATTATATTGATTTATTTGACTATGTTATACAATTCCCACAAGTTATTGGCGCTAGGACTTTACTGGATGAAATTCAACTGAAAATTCCGAAAACTCAAATTATAAATCCAAATCAAGAAGTACACGCGAAGTGGTTTATTAAAAAACATGGTCATGCTGAGTTCAAGGAATATGGTTTCACAAAAACTTGCATCCTTGTATTTGGAACGTTAATATGCCAAAATTATAAGTCATCGACCGGTACCTTTAATGCATATAGAATTAATTTATTTAATGGTGTAAAGGTAGTTGGAACTCTTGATAATGGACAATTGACAGTTGCTTCGGTCCTATCATTAAGAGGTAATATGCCTGTTCCTTTTTATTCTATTGGGATAAAGAATGAGGTCATGTGTCTAGAAAAAAAGCCAGTCCAACTTCAAGAACTTAACAATAAACTTGTATATGTTTTGGTCAGTGATTTCAATATTAAAACCGACAAGAATTTAATGGATTCTGGTTGTTGTGCATATATCCGAGGTATACCTATTATGATCCTGGGTAATGAAGCAATGGATACTATCGAGGAAATGAATGAATTTACAACTGATAAAATTACTAGATTTTAAAATTTTTATATAACTATATATTGTATTTTAAAAATAAAAAATTTTTCAATTAATCTATTCGTATTACTGTTGATATTACTAGTAAAATACAAATAAATTAATTATAAATTTTTTATATTCCACCATAAAATTTGATGAGGGATCAAGTTCTGATGATGACATTTTCAAATCTCAAATTTTCAATTGTGACAGCAAAGATGATGAGGATTTTCAGAATAGCCAAACTATTACCGATGATGACATTTTCAAAATTCAAACTAAAATTAACGAAATAAATAAATCCCAAGATTTCAATTGTGACAGCAAAGATGGTTTTATGATCTATAAATTATTTGAGTTACCAAGCGAGGAGACTATAGATAAATATATTGCGAGATCAAAAAAATTTGAAAATTTTTTTAAAATTCAAAAATCAAATTATATTGATTTATTTGACTATGTTATACAATTCCCACAAGTTATTGGCGCTAGGACTTTACTGGATGAAATTCAACTGAAAATTCCGAAAAATCAAATTATAAATCCAAATCAAGAAGTACACGCGAAGTGGTTTATTAAAAAACATGGTCATGCTGAGTTCAAGGAATATGGTTTCACAAAAACTTGCATCCTTGTATTTGGAACGTTAATATGCCAAAATTATAAGTCATCGACCGGTACCTTTAATGCATATAGAATTAATTTATTTAATGGTGTAAAGGTAGTTGGAACTCTTGATAATGGACAATTGACAGTTGCTTCGGTCCTATCATTAAGAGGTAATATGCCTGTTCCTTTTTATTCTATTGGGATAAAGAATGAGGTCATGTGTCTAGAAAAAAAGCCAGTCCAACTTCAAGAACTTAACAATAAACTTGTATATGTTTTGGTCAGTGATTTCAATATTAAAACCGACAAGAATTTAATGGATTCTGGTTGTTGTGCATATATCCGAGGTATACCTATTATGATCCTGGGTAATGAAGCAATGGATACTATCGAGGAAATGAATGAATTTACAACTGATAAAATTACTAGATTTTAAAATTTTTATATAACTATATATTGTATTTTAAAAATAAAAAATTTTTCATTTAATCTATTCGTATTACTGTTGATATTACTAGTAAAATACAAATAAATTAATTATAATTTTTTTATATTCCACCATAATACATCATAATATTACTTTATAAAATTTAAATAATAATGTAAGGATAAAAACTTTAAAATGACTGCAGTCGGTTTAAACTTGACGGATATTTTCAAGTTTATAGTTTGAGATAAAAAAAATGATGATTATATTCAAATAAAAGACGATTCAACGATATCTAATGTCTGCGGAACAATAGAAAAATCTATATTAATCGACATTTTGAAAGTGAACGTCGAGTTGTTGCGACCAATTACTGGGCGAGGATTTAAACAGTTTGATTTGAAGCTGGGTCTTGAAGAATTGATTTTAAAATTTATCAAATTCACAAATGAAAACAAAACTTCAATTTTAAGCATTAGAGATTCAATAGAAAAACATAATAAGGTTATATCTAAATCGAAATATTGCTGATAGTGTTGGCGGAAAAGGCCTGGCAGAGAGTAAAAGCTATAGATTCTAGTTTGGGTGAAAAGACTAACGCATTACTCGTAACTAATCTCATGAAAGCTAAAAGTAAATTCGGTATGGGTCTTAAGAGGAAATCTAAAAAGAAACGCGGCGGTAAGGTAAACTGGTTCCGTAAAGCAGTGAATAACGCGAGAACAACGCTGAAGAATCGCGCCCCGAAAAATTTACAAGATGCGATAAAAGTGGGTCTAATAGCAGCAAGGAAAATATTAAAGACAAAGAAGAAATCCACAACAACACCGAGAATTATCCCCATCCCAAAAACTGGTGGAATAGTACCATTTCTGATACCTCTCTTTGCGGGACTATCAGCTCTGTGTGCATTATCGGGTGGTGCGGCAGGTATAGCTAAAGCGGTAAACAGTGCATCGTCAGCTAAAAAACAGTTGGAGGAGGCTAATCGTCATAATAAAACTATGGAAGCAATAGCTCTTGGGAAGGGTTTACGTCTTCAACCGTTTCGAAAAGGCCTTGGACTCTACTTAGAACGATCGACAAAAAACTTTTAAATCGGCTACCCAATAGAGCATTAAATGAACTTGACCTAAAAAATTATGCAAAACATTTACCACATTTTCGAGGAGTCTTTATGCTGGATACTCTACCTAAGGTACCTCGAAAAAATGAATGTGGTATTGTGAACTTAGATAATTCTGAGGGTCCGGGAACGCATTGGGTAGCCTACAACAAGATGAACAACCATTCGATATACTTTGATAGTTTCGGAAACCTTCAACCACCAATACAAATTAGGAAATACTTAAAAGGAAATGTACAATACAATTACAAAGTCAAGAAATTTTGTTTTGCAATTAAGGAGAGAATGTCCATTGGGGTGTCCCCCTGTTCTGACATTTTTATTTTGGAATCTTATCAGTTAATAGATAGTAAAGGTGACTGTTTCAAATCCGGCTCGAAGGACCAATGTTCGGGCTCAGGCCGTCTTGCGACGGTTCTAGCTCGAAATAAATGAGGAGGTGCCGGGTCAAATGAAAACAGTTCCAATTTACTTATTCTAATTTAACTTTATTATAATGATTCCAAAATACTTTACAATAATTCAATCGTCTTTTCTAATAATGTCTCCGTAGTTGCCTTGTGTTGGTGTTTTCTTGTCTGCACTATTGCTGGACCTTCTGTCTTCGGTAGTTGTTGATTGTAGTTGCTTGTAGTGTAGCTTCTTCCTGATTGCAGCGTAGCTTCTTCGTGATTGCAACGGATCGGTTTGCCTGATTGCAACGTGTCTTCTGCCTGATTGCAGCGTAGCTTCTGCCTGATTGCAGTGTATCTTCTGCCTAGTTGCAACGTATCTGTTGCCTTGATTGCAGCGTATCCTCTGCCTGGTTGCAACGTATCTGTTGCCTTGATTGCAGCGTATCTTCTGCCTGATTGAGTTCTTGAGTTTCTTCCTAAATGAGATAGGAGTTAGGATTCGTTAGTTCGTTAACGAAGTGATTGGATCGATAGATGAAACTGAAGTGAGTTGCTTCGAGCGGAGCTGTGTCTTTTATACCCGCAGAAGTAGCGGATTTTCTGGTTTCTACTATATTAGTGGAGGGGATGTCCTTATTTTGTGAATTAATAAATTGTGTAAACGATTGGGAGTGACTTGTTGATCTTTCACGCACTTTAGTTGTGGTGGTGGTACTCTAGTTGTCATCTAGGGAATTGTCATCTAGGGAATGTGGTCTTTAGAATAATGTTTTACATTTCCTAGCTGAAGATGTCAAGGTCAGTTTTGTTTTGATGTGAAAAGTGAATGTATAGTTTTGGGTTTTTAGGTTCGTCGAGGGAACGTGAGGCGGACAGAGGAGCAGCAGTGGGAGGCAGAAATGGGTGGCAGACATGGGAGGCAAGGTAAGGTCAGGGCAGCTTGCTCCCACTTGGGCAACTGCCCTAATAATGATGCTTGTTTGATGTTTTCCATCTTTTTTATAGGTAGTAGGTGGAACATCCTTTGCCCCAAGAGGGTGTTCCACTTTCTTTTTCTTCGGGAAATATTCTTGGGGAGGGTGATTTGAGGTAAGTATGCTTGGTTTGATGTTTATCATTTTTTCATTTTTATTTTATTCTTTTTTCAGCTGCAATGGACTTTATGGTGGGCCTAAACAGTGGCCGTGGTGGACATCTGTTCGATATCATTTTTCATTTGTAAATGTCAAACCTTCCTCTTTCTGTATAAATAAAGATTTCAATCATTTTCAACTAAATTGTCTGTTTTATTTTGTTTTGAAAAACAAAGTTCTTGTTGAAAAACCCTGTATCTAAAAGTTTTTTGTTATTTTCGGCAGTGTCAGACGAAATGTTTGGTGTGAGGATATTCTTTTTAATTCGGTGAAAATTAAAACTCTTTTGTTGTTGTATCGAGATTGTAACACGTTCCAAGCTAACATATAATTTGCGTCTGTAGTTTGATAATGGCTGATTAAATTGGCTGCTTCTCCGCGTACACTGGCCTTTAAATAATGTAATTTTTCTACGTTGCTGAGTTTACTTGTATGTATAAGTGATTGGAATAAATCATGGAATGTTACCCAATCAGAATAATTACCAGAGAAGTTTGGTAAACTGATTCTTGGAAGTTTGACTGTGTTAGAGCTCGAAGTTGTATTTTCTTCGAGAGTTTGGTTAGTGAGCTCAGGCGTCACTAGTGGTATTTTAAGCTCTTCTAGTTCAGAGCAAAATGATATGTATAGTTCCTCGATTGTGAAATAAATATCCTTTTTAAAATATTCATCGTCTTTGTAATTTTTTGGACGGCAAGTATAAAGTTTTCGGTTATTTGCCTTGAAATCATTCCAATATTCATTCAAACAGGAAATTTTTTTGTTTATATACGCAAGAGATTTGCGCGTAGCTGAATATTTTTTTAAATTTCGTTTTAGAACAGTGATTTGTTCGGCGAGCATGTCCTGATGGACTAAAATCTCTTCATATGGAGTGAGAGTTGTGTCTTCTTCACTCATGATTGCAAACTCGTGTTCAACTTTGGATTGAATTGATTGATAAGTTACGAAGTTCGTTTTATTTGTTTCTAAAATACTCACAAGTTTAATTGTAAAATATAGTAACTTTATATTTTCAATTTGTCTTATAACTATATATAACTAAATCAATTCCAAGTTGTAACAAAAGGTCCTTGCCTTTTACGTTAATAAATTCTGAATCTACTGATAATTCTATTTCAATGGTAATCCAACTTCAAAAAACTGATGATGAATCCAAATTGTTGATAATTCACGGTGCTGCGTTGATTGTAGAGGATTTTACCAGGCACGGCTGGTGGGTTGGCTGCAAGAACAGCGGTTGACCAGACTAGGCTGGTGGTTTGATCGCAAAAACGACGGTTGGCTGCAAAAACCGCGGTTGACCAGTCAAGCTGGTAGTTCGGAACTCGTCCACAGCTGGATGAATTCTGATCGCGCTGAGTGTGTTACTCTGTTTTTATAGGCACTCTACCGGATGTATTCGATCTTCTAGAAACATCTGACCGAACTTAGCACCTCTAAGTCAAAACCCTACAACTGTTTCATGTTTATTACGTTTGGTTTTGACGTTTTAAGTTTGTTTGTGTTTTTCCATGATGATCCGAAAAGGTAAATTTTTTATGTTATTTTTATAAATATCCTTTGGAATTTTCTAGGGTTTCCCGGTACATAGATAGAATTCGTTTTGGTAAGTTTGATCTTGGTATATATATTTTTAATGTTAATTTTTATATTTTTATGTATTTTAGGTTAGGATCTTCCGGCGGTACGGAACAATAACAGCACAAATTTATTTGTAATTCAAATTACAATTTTGATGTGAATTATTTTTATCCGTGCTACGGATAAATGCAAAACACGGATAAATGCACATAAAAGTCTGTGAAATTCGATGTGCATTTAAGGGTGTTCTACTGTATTAGCCCCTGAAACAGATGATAAGAAAAACTGAAATTTTTTATCAACCGAACGTTTTAATGAAAATCTTTTGTGTCGTTAGTTCTTTACCAACGCTAAATAAAATGTGAGTATATTTTTTATTAAATTAAATTAAATTTTCTAATTATCATTTATCATTAGGTTCACTTGTTATGCGAATACATCCCCCCAAACGAATGGGTATTTTATAAGATCCCAAAGCGTCCTGTCCATTTACAAACTGTATGATGGACATACAATATTAAATTCCGCAAGTGTTTAATTAAGAGGTCGAATCACCCGAATCCCTTTATTAAAAAAAAGGTGACACAATGAAGTTTATGTAAGACCTTGAACAGTAACCTAGCCAATATAAAAAAACACGACACATCTCCAATATTTTGGCCAGATCTTCAGTATGTGCGAGACACATTAGAACTCCTAAGCAAGAAAACGTCGAATTGGTCGAAAAAAACCTGAACCCCCAAACTGTCCTAAACACCGTCCCCTAAAGTGATGAGCCTCGAGCAAGAACCAAGTCGGTCTAGTAGTTAGATTTTGGACGTAAGTTTAATCGGTAAAACAAGTGGGTCGAACCAAAAAGTAAAACCAGTATAGCC
Source organism: Chrysopilus asiliformis (assembly GCA_964034945.1). NCBI lineage: Eukaryota > Metazoa > Arthropoda > Insecta > Diptera > Rhagionidae > Chrysopilus > Chrysopilus asiliformis. The sequence continues at coordinate 93,782,378 of OZ035962.1, forward strand.
AAAGAATGAATAAAGGATGCAAAAAAACGAAGTAAAAACGATGTTTTATTGTGACTTGTGATTTATAAGACCCTTTATGGAAGGCACGTTCTAAACCCTAGATTCAGTACCATGTTTGTAATGGATATTGACTAGAATAAGAATAAAAAGTGAATCATAAATAAACTGGCACCTTTAATTGGTAATAATTTTTCAGTGTCTTAGTCTGTAATTGATATTGACTAGAATAAGCATAAAAATGTAGAAATCTATAAACTCGTATGTCAAAAGTCCAACGGTAACATTAATCACATGGCGACGGTTAACCCAAAGTCAAAATCCAAAATGAGAAAAGTTTTTTTCAAAAAGAAATCTATTAAGATTTACACGTGTCAATGTTTATTCCAGAGAGTAACTCTCTTTTATTGAGTATTATTAAGGGTCGTATATGTCCTGCTTTTCGCAGGATACTGCTGTTTTTTCGATCCGAATCCTGCGAAATTTTCAATCCTGTGTTTTCGCTCAAAGTCCTGTAAACTCCTGCTTTTATCCTTCCGAAAATTCAAATTTCATGTACCGAAAATTCAAATTTTGTCAGTAGGAGAACACGCGGCGAAACAGCTACATAAATGTCCCAAAACAAATGTAAACAAACAAAGGGAGACAAAACCATATACAAAACCATATTTCAAAAATTGAAATTTTAAAGTTTTTGCTCAAAATCCTGTAAACTTCTGCTGCTTCTACGGCGCTTTAATGTTCAGCCGTCTCCCATAGAAAGTGCTTTCCGCTTTCTGGTCACAGATGAGCTGAGAATACAATATAACTGGAAAGGAATTGCATGCCTTATCTTTTTTCACTGGGATTTTAATGCTTAGTCCCACTGCTAATTTCACTTCTTATTTAAGTACTTTCAGGTTACCAGGGTGGGTACACACAAAACTTCAGTGTGGGCAGCCATTACAATTTGCACTGAAACATGTTTGACAGCTGAGTTTGTTTTCCTCCAATGACACACATACCAAATTGCCGAAAGAGAAAGAAACTGTGCGTGTGTTGTAGTATAAGTCACCTGCATTCCATTTCAACATTCCTTTAACTCCAATTTTCCCAGTAACCATAAATCTGTTATAACTGGCCATCCAACCTATTCGTGGGAATGTGGTCAAGGAGGAGATCCTTATTCTGAGAATCTCAACCGAAACCCAAATCTCTGTGCACAATAAATCGCTTAACGCGAACATTAAGGAAATCGCACAAGAAGAGAAAGTATCATTTCCCTATTTATCATGTGAAGCACCAGTGTCATATGCAGAATAATAACATAAACAGGGAAACGATAAACACGACAATTTGCTTGACCCAAACAAAGTCAAGGTGTCGTGTTGCGTCATGATGTATGAGGCGCACTTAATTGCTTCCAAGTAAAGTGTGGCCAAAAGTGCATCGTGTCGTTTTTCAAGTGCCAACGTAAACAAACCATTGATTGCACCAACATGTGCGCTTCTGCGTGATATAGTCAAGCCATATAGCACGCGCGGAAGCATATGCATCATGTAAATAAGCAAAATAGGACAACCAATGGAAAGTATTTTAAAACAAGCGAAGCGAACGGATTGGGTAAGTTGACCGCTGAATACCAACTGAACGCAGCTGAACAACTGAGAGGGGCGGCGTTCAGAATGGTAATAAAAGAAGAGGTCAGCGGTCATGATGAGGAATTAAAAGTTAAGTTTCAGTCAGTAATAAGTGAGGAATAATTAGAATCAGTAAGAATTGAGAAGTCAAGTCATGTAATAATCAAATAGTAACAATTGAGAAAATCCGTAATGAAATAGTAAGTTATAACAAGCAAATGTAAGTTAGAAATTGACTAGTTAGGCGGTAAATGTAAATTGTGATTGTGAAGTGAGGAAAATAATAATAAATCGAGATCAAAATTATACGTGTGTTTAATTACAAAATTAACATTATCCAATTATAACAAATCACGTTATCTAATCTAAACAAACGTGTGCACCCTTTCAGTAAGTATTCAACAATAAAAAATTTAATAACGAAATAAAGTAAATCTGTTTGTGTTTCTCATAATATTAAAGTAAAGTAAATCTGTTATGTTTTTAATAAAGTTTAAGTAAAGTAAATTCGTGGTGTTTTATTTCGCGGTTTGGCTCGTATAAAACGGACCACGACAATATCTTGGAATGGCTGTTGCGGGCGGTAAGGGGCTCTGAGGTAATTATATACTAATTCATATATATATTATATGGTATAGTAAATAATGCAATTTTTTTTTTGTTTTTGTAGCGCCCAGCTAACGCCGAACCCCCGCCGTTGCCGACGCCCCCGTCGCTGCCATTACCCCCATTATCTATATTAAAATCTTTGAATTTTATTTCGGTCTTTTATTTATGACACAGGGATAAGTTTTATCACCTGGGAGTATTTTGAAAATTTGAAATTTTTGGAAGGAAACTTCAAAGAGTCGGATACGGTTGATAATTTGTAAATCAAAACTTATCTAGCAGTGGTGGAACACATGATATAAATACTAGAGTAAGCTATGATATTCTCTAGTTGTAATTTCGACTGCCGCTGAGAAATTAACATTATAATAAAATTTTAAAAAAAATATTTTTGGTGTTATTAGTGTTACATAACATAAAAATATATTAAAGTTCTAAATACAACAAAGTTCGAGGAAATTTCCAAAGTAAGTATAATAAAGTTTTATTAACGATGGTATTTTAACCCAATCAGGTCAATTCTGTGATACATGCATTAAAAACGGTGGAAGTATCACATGCAAACAGATTAACCGTAACCAACTGATTGCTTTTATGTGATTTATTTGATTTGAGAAAAAAAAAACATTTGTCAAATTAGGGTTTTGCCAATTTGACGTATACATAAAAGAAAAAACATCATTAAACAAAATGCAAATGGAAAGCATACTAGAATATATACTTGGGATACTCCCAACGTTTAAAATCACAGATGAGCAAACCTAAAAACAAATCAAAGGGGTACATCAGAAAAGGTGGCAGCAGCACCATTTCACCAAAATGGGCAGCACCATTTCACCAAAATGAGCAGCACCATTTCACCAATAGGATCCAAAATCGTGCTACAATGAAAAATTTGACAATGGATGCAACAATATGGACACAGGATAATGTACATAGGATTAAGCGACATGTAAAAAGCGACATATATAATTGCGTTTAATTGCGATCGTAGAGCAGCATCGTAGGATCTGGGACGTCGGTTCGGCCGAACACAAATTATCGACGTATGGCGAAGTGTTGTGAATGAGCATTGATGGCGTGGATAAAACGATTAAATAGTTAGCGTTGCGAACAACTTTCATGACAAATTTGGCGCTTTTAAGAAGAAAAAAAATTGGGACAAGGCGCAAATCATTCGTGTACCGTGAACTGGAAGTTCTTCGAGAGTATTGTGATGGCCAACGAAAAGACCATCACATTCCTTTCCCACGAATGGCTGATTCAATCGCGATACAAAACGTCTCAAATTGCAGCAGACGTGATGTGACGCGATTGAGTCAGCATAAAACAAGTAAACAACCACTTCATATGCCAAGTGCATGAGTTCGGTCGCGACATAAACAGTTCGAATTACCGAACTGATAAGAGTGACGCGGCCGACTCAGCATTTGTTTGAGGCATTGGTTGCTGCTGGCGACTACGGCCAGTTCGAGTTGAGTGGAGTCGCGATTAAGAGTTGGCCTCGGACAGTTGAAGTGAGTTGAGTTTCGGTGTTTTTAAGAGTCGGTTGTGTTTCGGTCGCGTAGTCGGAATGAAGATTTGAAAAGATTTATTAAAACATAAAAATAAGTTAAAATTTGGAAAGATTTATTAAAACATTAAAATAAGTTAAGATAGTAAAGGTACTGTGCGAAATAGTGTAACAGTTTTTAGTGATTAAATAAATAAATATAAAGGACAAAGTGTGTAATTACTAACAATAACAATTCTCCCAAAAAAACCCCCACGACAATGATGTTCCTGGAAGCGAATAACGTACAGCAATCAACGACATCAACGCTGCAATTGGTAATTTTTCTCTCGTTCGTCTTTTTCTATCATTTTGACCGATTTTATTGTTCATTGGAGCAATCCGCTGTCAGCGATAAAGCCATTGTGGAGCAATTTTTGGATTCATCGCAACCGTCAACATCTCAAGTTGCAGTCGGTAGTCGACGCAAACGTCAATCTCCGGGAACGCCTACGCCACCGCCACCATCCAGCGGTTCTTCTGGTGTGATGGAGATTTTCAACACTGCCGTGGCCGCTCTGAATTCAACCGACTCAAACTCCACCTTCTGCGACCATCTTTTGGCAGCATTGCGAACACTTCCGGAAGAAAAAGCGCGAAATTCGCGCCATAAATTGGGACGCCTATGTTTGTTTACATGGCAGTCTGAACCACCGCAATTATCGCCGGTTCGAATTGTCGATGAACATGGACGTGACATTCAATTAAATGATTTTGTCCAAACTAAACCGGATATCTTTAGCCAGTTCTATTTAGAGGTTTATCCACTTCAAACCGATTTATCGACATTAGCGCCACGCGCGGCGACCAAATGAATTAGATGACTTTTAGTTAAATTTCACGTTTTGTTTGATGAGTTCAGTTTGATTCATGGAAGTACTTCACCACAATTCACGGGATAATTGGGGATAATTGGGAAACAAATGGCTTCTCCCTAATAACGGAAAGTATTTCCATCGATTATTCTTCTATAAGTGAAACACAATTGGAATTTGGTAAGAGATAATTTTATTTCCTAAAAATGAATTAAGCAAAGTTCAAAAGTATTATTTTAACCAAAGTTTTATCATAAAACAAATTATATAATAGGAAAAACTAGATCAAAATTCCTTCATCGATCCAGAACATAGCAGAGGGGAAAAATAGGCGGTAATTCTCGAATTCACGCATAAAACACTTTCCTTTAACCGTTTACCTTGTTCTAATTCTCATGCCTTCAATTGTAAAAACAATCTTGCACTGTTTTTACAATTGAAGGCACGAGAATTAGAACAAAGTAAACCCATTTCGATCCCTTTGGGTTTACGTGGCCTCAATTTTCACGCCCCTAATTTGTTTCGGTGGTTTTTTTTGTGGAGAAAAATATTTATACAATATTAATGGCAGGTTTCACGACGAATTAGCAGATTTTTTTGCTTGAAATTCGCTCGCTAACTCGATTTAGCGATCGTTAAAACATACGTAAAACCCGCCAGAAGGGTGGTTATTTTAATATCCGCTCAGGTGCCATTAATTCTTATTACGAGTCGGTTTTCATTTTTATAAATTTTGTCAAACGTATGATTTGCCGGTTAGAAATTTTTTTGTAGAAGCGAATTTGAAACGGAAATTTTACAAATTAATGAATTCCACGATTTCAACAATAATACAAATACAATTGGTGTGCAAACACCTCTCACTCATTTTAAAAAAATATATCAATGCGGATTTGAAATTAGTATTTGAAAATTTTGCATTAATACCAATCTATATGTAAAAAATAAAAATAAAAAAATAAAACCTATTAGAATTACTTATTGTTAACCATTGGAATCAACGCACAAATTACTCCTGGTTTTACTCGACCACAAAACCTCCCCCTATACCGTCCTGCTTCTTGTGAATTTTGCGATGACTCCATATTGACTAACACCCAGTGACGCAAGGGAAAATACACTGACCGGGAACACACCACCCAGTACTCATCGATAACTGACCAATTAATTCCCGTAGCAACTGACTCTGAACTGGAGACTAACAACTTCGATAACTTCAGTTAATTTCATATGAAACTTGAGCCTGATTCTAGGGCAAAGTTTTAAACGAACAGGGAACTTTTTTCATGATAATTCTTCAAGTAGGCTCAGTTAGATTGCGACAAACTATTTTTAAACATTTGTTATTAAAAGTCATTTCAAATTAGTTATTGTCTGAATTAAAACCGGCTTATTATGTCACTGATTCTACCTCATCAACTTACTTCAACCACAATTCTAATTTACTTTTACCTTACACAACTGAAAGTAACTATTACAATTTACTACTGTCAATTGTAACTGAATACAATTTACTTTAAGTAATTTACTTTATTTACTCTTACAACCAACCAACTAACTCACGCTTCCAATTTCATCTACTTCAATTCTAGTAGCACATAACCGGATCGTCGCATCGTACCAATAACAAATTAGTACCCCACATTAACAACGCAGCACAACCCAAATCCCCATTGACCCATAATTTCTTATTCTGTTCTCCAAGAATAAATATACGCCAATAAAGGAAATGAACTGCCAATACTGTAAAAAGCCGAACCATGCTGTACAAAATTGTAGAAAACGGCTCTACAATTACTATAAAAATAAATTCTCTCCGGAATATGCCCAGGAAAAAATGAAAGAATTAGCAGACAAAAGGAGGATGAAGGGAAGGGAGGGATCAAGACCGGTTAGCCAACCCAATGAACCAGTTCCTCCGACCTCCCGCGCAAACCGCCCAGTTGTTCGGGTGTTCCCGAACAACCACTTAGAGAACGAAGCATTACCCCCGCCGGAACACACCTTCAATTTCAATATACACTGGGACAATAGGAGCACCGTTACAACTAGGGTTCTCGGAAAATCCACTTACCATGGCCATTGACACCACCTCGCAACACAACGCGGTGTGTGATACATCCATGGACGTATGGGAGGACATACTAAACCCAAATATTCTGATACCCACTATAGTCCGAACTCCCGGAAACCCCGCTCAAGAGCTGGAGTCAGTAGGCACCGACTCTACCTATATCGAAAACCGGCATATTCGACAGACGTTTCAAGTCGTACCAAGATTCGAAATACAGGGCACTGTTGTGGGGCGATCCGCGGGGATTATTAATCACGGATGTTATTGTTGGCATTCTCGCGAATGCTAACAGTAATACAATACGACATGCAAGCCCACAGTCCGCTGATTCGGCAGCGTGGGTTCTCGTATTGCAATCCAAAGCCTTATCTTGTGCTGCGCCAGCACTAAAAAGAATCTGTGCGCGTCGTTTCATAACGAAGAGGAGAGTCTTGTTTGAGATTGAAAACTGGTCGGATCGCTTGGTAAAAATGACTAATGTTGGTCGTCTAATTAAGTTTAAATGATTGTAACCGCATGTTAATTGAGATTAATAAAGTAAATGTGAAAGATCAAGTGTTTCTCCTTATTGCTTACCAAATAAACAGCTACATTTATAAAGTGTAGAAAAGTTTCATCCGGAGGAAATCTAAGCGAAGTCGAGTCGAAAGCCGATTAGAATCAGTGTGGTAAAAATATCATTAAACATTTGGTGAGAACCTTTTTAAAGGAATAAATCATAACATAAAGGACATAACATCATTGATAAATCACAACAGCACCAACATCGACGGAATACTAGGAAACAACTTTTTGGAGGCATATCAATGTGTAATAAACTACGCCACAAAAAAACTTACAGGACGTTATCAGGAAAATTTATTGGCTAGGAGACCCCAATAACTCGCTCCGACCATTGAATAATTAACGGTAATAATAATAAATTTTCTTTCTTTCTTCCTTATTATAGGCAATCAATAAAACAACCCAATATGTGTACCGATCTGTTAAATCGCTTGGGATTCTCCTTCTCATGGATATCAGGGCCGGTGAAATACTTCCTTTACATCGGCGCAACGCTATTACTGATCTTCGGGGCAACGATCCTTTGGACATTTCTACTGAATTCAAACAAGCCGCTACAGCACCGGGAGAAAACGAACCAAAAACCCTAGGCGGTACAGAAAAAATCCTAGGCGACCCAGACACTCGTGTAGTGAATTAGAATCGAGGCCGGATGCTTACGAAACCTAACCACCAGCTATAACCAATACATTTCGAAAGTTGCTGAAGAGTTCAGTGACCGTTGTAGTTACTAAAAACTATTGCCAACATAGTAATTTCAAAAGAAAGTCGTTAAGCAACAAAGTCTCGTTTTTGAACGAAGATTAAATTTCAACGTTGCTATTTCCAAATATCGACTTATTGAAGTTACGATGTGTCAACATTCGATTGACCTAATATTTCTATATTCCCATGGGAAAGTAAAGTTATTGATTTCGTGTTGTAGAAATGCTAACGTAGGTCCGAACCCCTACTCGATTCAACAAAGGAAGAGGTCAAAATTTAGGTATGGAATAATTTGACAAGAGTTTGTAATTAGAAGTCGACAAGAAGAGTTGGAATTGAATAGTCAAGAAAGAAAGTTTAAAATCAAGATTCAAGAAGAAAAGTAAAAATCAAGAGTCAAAAAGATAGTTTGAAAATTTCTGGAATACTTTTGTTAGATTTTTTTAAGATACCTAAACCCACTTTTGGTATGTAATTAATAAAATTTTCTGTTTGAAAAATTGGTAAGTTATGTTCCATGTCGTTTTCAAATGGAATTAGTAGATTTCCTATAGTGTATGTACAGAATTTTAGTAATGTAAGTACTCCTTGGCCCTTTAATGAAAAGTGTTGTGCCTTATTGTCGCAAGTTGTTTGAAGAATGTTTTTATTTTCGAAAGAAAAATACCAAACGTTTTTCTTAACCATTTTGACTATAGTGTCATGTATCCCTGAAATTATTTTATAGGGGCAACTGTTTTGCTTCGTATTTGACGAATTTTGATTATTATATAGGCAACTAGAGTTCGTTGGTTGTAACTCCTTTGGTTTTAACATTTTACATAGAAATACTTTTGTGTTATTTAGTAATTTCATATAGGTACAATGATCTTTGAAATCTTCGGTGTTAAACTCGAAAATCTGTACCGGGGTAGTGCTATTCAAAATGTATGTGGTGTCTGTGACTACAATTGAATATTTTTGCGGCGATAATTTTGTTGGTATTATGTATACTTTGCTTGCCGTAAATAAACCATTTTCAGGAAGAGGTAATTTAATTTTTATTATAACTGATGATTCTAAGTGAAAACTTTCTATCGTGAGACTTTCTTTTAGTAATTGATAACCTTCCAGATATGAATTTTGAACGTGTTGTTGTATTCTCATTTGTAAACTCCTAATATCGGATATCTTTAGTATTAATGGGTGTAATTTATTCAAACTTAACGAATTTATGATCGTGAAAAGGTTTGTTTGTTTTTGGAAAATATTATTTAGTCGCATCAAGATGTAGGACGTTATGTCGTTAATCTCTATTTGTAATTTCATTTCACGTACCTCTATGTTTAGGTTATCTAATTTTGAAGACATCATATTTGTAAAATTATTCAATTTGTTAAACATTACATTTTGTTCATTTTTTAAATCTCTGAGTGGTGCACTCAATTTTTCAAAATTAGATTTTAATAGTGTCATTTGTTTTTTGATTAAATCTAAATGTTCTATATCATGTGTTTCTAAATTTTTTAGCCTATTATAGATATCTTCGGCTTCGTAACTATCCATTGTTCCAAAAACCTTGTTTAATACCCATCCCCCTAAATTTACTAATCCTCGTTTCTTTTTAATATTATTGTTTGAATCTCTATTTTTTCCGAAAAAATACTCCAGTTCGAAATTTCTGGCTTGGACTTCTGAGATTAAAAAGTTTATATCTTTTTCCCAATGATGGCAGTCTCCATTTCCAAAATTTTTTTTGCTAGCGTGACATATTTTAGCCATTGTTGCCTCGCATGCTTGTAAAAAATGTAGCGTGTCCTTCCAATCATCATTGCCGATTATTGTTACTATTGTCCATGTTTCATGATATATATATCCTTGGCCTAATGGTTCAAAAAAACTCCCTTTGGTTCCAAGTGATCTATCCTAATTGGGGACGTAACTTCTTCGGTGGTGATCGTTCGTACTAAAAAAAATCACTAAAATTTCGTACTCATAAGTAACCAACCAACAAAAAAAATTTTAAGTGTAATATTGGAAATAAAACTAATTAAGACGCTCTAACATGTTCTTTAGCTTTTGATTTATTTTTTATTTTTTAAAACGCCTAAAAATATGCAAAAAAATAGACTTGTTCTAATAATGTTTTCGTTTTATTGTTTGGTCACCAGGCGATATCTAATGTATATTTATTAAGTGAATTGATGGGGTTTTCAGGGGTTTGATCTGTTGGACGGGTTTTCTATATGATGTATTGAATAATTAGTCATTATGTGCACTGTTTTGTTTTGTGCTGTTTCTTTGTATGATATTGCAGCATGATTTTTCCTGTGCATAAAAATTGATGGGAAAATACTTTCGAAGGTGCTAAACGATTTCCTAGAATAATTATGTGCATAGAAATTGGTGGGGAAATATTCACTTTAATATATGGTTGAAATGTTTTATTCGATTGATGTTGCGACATATCGGTAAAGTTCAACGTTTCTTTATGACATCTGAAGAATTTTTTGGATCTAAAAATTCTTAGTTCCAATCAGTCTAATTTTGAATTTGGCCGTGCCAATTGTCAACTCATTAATCCGTTTATCTCGTTAATAGTACGATTCAAAACATATACTGTGTGTGGTTATTTGTTGAAGATTTTAATTTAAAAAAAACTGTGTTTATTTGTTGAAAAGGAGAAAACAAAAACTGTATTTATTTGTTGAAACTGTTAGCCACTGTTATTTGTTGAAAAGGTTATTTGTTGAAAAGGAGAAAAAAAAATTTTTTTGTGGCTATTTGTTTAAGGCGTGGAAACTGCAGCTACCAAACCGGATTTTTCTTTGTTCTTCATTAAAATCGTAAGTTATTTCCTTTATTTTTCTTTTAAAATTAATGATAAACAAACGGAATCAAATATTTGTGTACATTTTGGAAAGTGATTTTTTTTTTTTTTTTTTTTTTTCTTGATCCATTTTGGTCTCGAAATGTGAATTCTTGGTGAAGAATAATGTTGACATTGTATGTGGAAATCCTCGTTTGAAGTATAAAATTTGAAAATACAAGCAAGATATTGTACAATTTCCTAGTAAAATCAATCTGAAATGTTTTTTTTTTTTTTTTTTTTTTTGAAAATTCGATTGTGCTATTAAATCGGATATGGTGCGATTTATCGGAACTAGTTTCACGTTTTGTGTTAGAATGGGCAAAAAAAAATAAAATCTTTCTACGATTTCACCACATGAATTTGCTTTGCGAAAAAAAATACATTTTGTGGGAAATTGTCAAAAATTCTAGCAATTCACTTCTGTGAAATCATAAAAAAAATGATAGGAATTTCCATGAAGGTCAGCAGCAAACATAATTTTAAATTCAATAATTCAAAGTATGTACGATTTCGTTTGTTTTTTTTTTTTTTTCTTATTTCACTTTCAGTTTTAAATAAGACAAAAAAAATTTTCATATTCAATTAAGTTATTTCCTTTATATATATAAATATATATATATCTTTTTTTTTTTTTGTTTTCAACCGTTGGTTTTTTTTTCTTTAAGTTGAGAAAAAAAAATCTTTTTGATATTTCTCAAAATGTTACGTGCGGCTAGTTATCTGCAAAACAATCTTCTCGTGATCGTGCATCGCGGGCACATTTCTTGTGTGGAGCTAGGAGACAACCTCTTACTTTGTCGGGATTGTCATTTGGAGGAGCTGACCGAGCTTTTAAAACCAGCACTTGAGTTTTATTGGAGGCCGCCTCCCGGGGTCGAATGGCCCTCCCTGTATAAGGTAGCTAAAGTTAGCGTTTTAAATATGAATAATGAAGATATTATATTAAAAGATTATAGGCCGAGCATGGAGCCAGCATCAGAGTTTTTTATTTGTGAATTAAATAAGAATATATGTGAAGATTTTGAAAAAGAGAATAGTAACGATATTTTAACGAGTCTACGGAAACAGGGTGAAACAAATGGGTTTATAGGAAAAATAAATAGAATAAAGACTAATAATGAAATACAGGTGAATAATAACGAATGTTTTATAAGAAAAGAAAAAGTAAAAAATGGAAAAGATACATATTATGATGTGACGCGTAAAAACGAAGAAAATATAAGAATATTGAATAATTATGGGACAAAAAGAAATATGTTTTATACAAAAGATAAGGAAATGGGCAAAGAAATAAAAAACGAGACTAAAGAGAGAATAAATTCAAGAAGAAATATAGATGAAAACTTAAACAATAAATATTATAAAACTAAATCTACAGGATATACGAAAGAAAAGTGGAGATATAAGGGGTGGAAATTCAAAAAAAAATAATGAAAATTAAATAAATAAATAAATAAAAAAAAAGAGATTAAAAAAAACCAAGTTTCTATATGACAAAAATTATTTATTACTGGTAGTACCTAAGAAAGCAGGCCCAGATGGTAAGAAACGGTGGAGAGTGGTTGTAGACTATCGAAAATTAAATGATATAACATTAGGAAATGCATTTCCACTGCCGAGAATCGAGGATATTCTTGACCAGTTGGGACATTGTCGTTATTTCACCACTCTAGATTTGGCCAGTGGATACCATCAGGTCCTCGTTGAAGACGAAGATCGGGAGAAAACTGCTTTTAGTACGGTTTTTGGGGGAAAAAGTTTTAGTAAAGAATGTTGCAAAAAAAAAAAAAGGAAAACTGTGGTTAGGCCCATTTGTCGTTGTAGAAATTCCAACCGAAATGTCAGGAATTCGAAATAATTAGTTTTAATCATATAAAAAAAAAATATGAAGAAAAATTGTACGAAAATATTGAAAAAAAAAACTATTTAAAAATGTTATGTACGTATGATTAAGGTTTGTAATATTGTAATAATTAAGTATATGATTATTTTTTTTCTCACAAAAAAAGAAAGAGAAAGAAAAGTGTCTGCGACATTTTCCTTTGTTGAAGGGGGAAGGAATGTAGTGAATTAGAATCGAGGCCGGATGCTTACGAAACCTAACCACCAGCTATAACCAATACATTTCGAAAGTTGTTGAAGAGTTCAGTGACCGTTGTAGTTACTAAAAACTATTGCCAACATAGTAATTTCAAAAGAAAATCGTTAAGCAACAAAGTCTCGTTTTTGAACGAAGACTAAATTTCAACGTTGCTATTTCCAAATATCGACTTATTGAAGTTACGATGTGTCAACATTCGATTGACCTAATATTTCTATATTCCCATGGGAAAGTAAAGTTATTGATTTCGTGTTGTAGAAATGCTAACGTAGGTCCGAACCCCTACTCGATTCAACAAAGGAAGAGGTCAAAATTTAGGTATGGAATAATTTGTAAAAAGACAGTAGTTAATTAGAAATCAAGAAGTACAGTTTTTATTCAATGGTCAAGAAGAAAAGTTGTCAAGAACAACAGTTTTAATTTAATCGTCAAGTAGAAGAGTTTGAATTGAGGAGTCAAGTAGAAGAGTTTGAATTGAGGAGTCAAGTAGAAGAGTTTGAATTGAGAAGTAAAAAAGTACAGTTTGAAATAATAAGTCAAGACAGATAGTTTGAAATAATAAGTCAAGAAAGATAGTTTTGAAATAAGAAGTGAAAAAAGAAAGAATTAAATTAGAAGAAGAATAGTTTTTTTTGAGATTGTGAATAAAAGGAAAGAAACTAAGTTAATTGTAAAAGAAAATAAGTTTATAAGTTTATACAAAAAGCAAGTGTTTAATAAAGACAAGAATTAAAAGTGAATCGTGTTTCAGTTTAGTTTTCACCATCCATCGTTTCTATCATCCATAAACTTCTTATCCATCTGACACCACGACACTCGTTATCAGTATCAATTTAATGGTTTCCAAAAGAAATGGGGTTACCGAAGGTTCACGCGAAGCATCCAGAAATTTTTTTTCCAAGGCGTTCGATATAAAAAAAAAAAAAGATATATACATATAAAATATTTTTCAAGAGGGAAGTAGCAAGAAGCACTCCCGTTATCGTCGAGAACCAAAGGGTTCAGCCATCAATAAAGATAGGCGTTTGAACGACCTTTGGAACTACAAAAAGGATCCGAGTGCGGGAAACAAAAAATTTTTTAATGGTATCACTTCATTCTCTCCCTCCCGTCGCCCGGTGGTGCGTCTTCTGCGAAGACTTGTCTGGAGGGGGAGGCATGTGATGGCCAACGAAAAGACCATCACATTCCTTTCCCACGACTGGCTGATTCAATCGCGATACAAAACGTCTCAAATTGCAGTAGATGTGACGCGATTGAGTCAGCATAAAACAAGTAAACAACCACTTCATCTGCTAAATGCATGAGTTCGGTCGCGACACATAAACAGCTCTAATTACAGAGCTGATAAGAGCGACGCGGCCGACTCAGCATTTTTTCGAAGCGTTGGTTGCTGCTGGCGACTACGGTCAGTTCAGTCGTAGTTGTCGTGTGACGGCGTTCGCGAGAACAAGTTTAACAAATAAATGTTTTTTTTCGTTTGAACGATCAAACTAGTGTGTAATAAATTCGTATTAAAATAAAAAAGTTAAAATCAATTGTCGTGTTTTTTATTATTACAAAGTGCTCCCGATCCAATCCTAAAAAACTCGGACCATAACAACACCAACAATGAACAGTACGACCTCATTGATGGCTACCTGATTGTAAAAATTGTGACGGACGGACCATTCTACCTGTTCTCCGAAGTAAACAACCTGACAAGGAAGGACTCCCTCACAGGAAACACCATGGGAGAAGTATAATTAAAAAAAAAAAAACATAATAAAATAATAAAATATCATATAGCAATGACCACCAATACCCCACTTAATGCAGACTAATATAAATACGTATTTCAAGAATCAAACATAATCTTAACGAGGAAAAACTAGTATATCCTGCCATTTGCGTAGTGACATGGCGTCCCGCTATGGAGATGTTGGGATCCTGTGAGGCCGCAACTGTTTGGTTGAATCTTGCGGTCAGTGACATGCAGCAGGGTCGCCAGGCCTACTGGATCGCCGGATATTTTCACCACCTCCAGAATAGAACATCATGTCAACAACAATCTCCCACCTTTCACCGCCGTATTCTTAATGGCGGCACTCACCGCACTAACTCCAAGGGATACCACCGATAGACAACACCGGCGGAACCTTTTAAGATAGGAATATGGCCCAGAGACTAGCCGAAATCTTAATTAGTCCTTTTTATTATCAATTTATGGTATTTTTTAATTACCATATAATATTTAAAAAAATATATAATATATAATAAAATAATAATAAACTTTAAAAAAAAACACATTTTTTGCAACATAACTCTCATACTTGAATTGAACGAGAAATATCAAACACCGACGCCACCTACATTGAATGATTTTTTTGCACTCAAATGATTTAAGAAAAAACCATTGAATTCACTTCACCGAGAAATACCTTTCACACATTATCAGAGAGGTGGTTATTTGAATTTTAATTTGAAAGCTACAATCAGCTTTCATCTAGTATTGCAATAAATGTAGATGACGTCAATCCAAGGTAAGCTCATGTCAATCAACTCAAGAAAGCAAGAGTTCTGGAGTGATCGTTGGAAAGTAAAAAATTGTAAAATTAGATCCGCTTGCAATTAAAAACAATTTAACCAGCAGTACACAACTGTCTCATAAACTTATTGCCTCATGAAATTGTGATTACATGTGGAAATTGATATTCCAACAAATATATAGATCATTAAACATTAACGAAACCTCGAGGGCTGACATTTTGAAGTCTATTCAAAGAAAACCAGGGTTGTGCAAATAAAATGGAATTTCCGGAGTAACAATGGCGTTTTTGCAAGGAATACGCGAAAAATACTGATGAGCCGTTTATTCTCAAATTCGACGATAAAAGGGTTTTACGAGGAATAATGTACAGTGAAAGAGCAGATGAAGTCGTAGGCGTCATGCAACAGTCAAACGATGAGTTAAACTTCATCGAGCAGATTTGCATATTCAAAATATGTGGTTTAAAAGTTAATATCAATACACCATTTTTATTTTTAAACACATCAGAATATTTGGCAAACGATTACTATAAAATACTGGTAGAGATCCTAACTCTTACAACTCTGTTTAAAGTAAATGTCTGCGCTATTTTATCAGACCAATATAACAAATATTTATCTTGCTTCAATAAGTTTAAAGTCAACATAGAAGACAATTTTTTTTTTATCGTGGGCAAAAAAATTCAAATAATGAAAAGTGTAGCGCATTTATTCAGTAATTTAGACGAAAAACTGATGTCAAATGACTGCACAGTACATATTTTTAGAGACCAACTGAAGTGCGAAACCCTATCAGTCATTATAATGCTAGGCGATACCACAGAAAGGTGCACGCCACTTTTAAAAATATCATCCTACAGTAAGATAAAAAATAGATGCAAAATTTTAGACAAATATAATTTGCACCGCATTGAAGAAGGAAAAAAGCTGCAAATGTTACCCATACAACAACTGCGAATGGCGGAATGGGTAATCGAAAATTTAAGGAGACTTTGTGAGATTGTATATCCTTACTCTATGCAGAAAGAAGGTGCAACCATTGAAGTAGGAGATCCGAAAATAATTCATCTATTATTAATGCTTGATTTTTTTTCTGAATTTTGGGCAATGCATACAAAGTAATAGATGGATTCAAAGAGACTATAAGAAGCATCCTTGATCTCCTTATGATTTATAAAAAAATAAATTTGCAACATTGCCAACTAGATCATATCGAAGATCTACCATATGGCAGAAGTACCGACCTTATTATTACAATATCGAAAAAAAATTTGAAAACCGCAAAAATTTGAATCAACATTCTCGATTCATGATGTTCCAGTGCCATTGAGACAAAGAAGTGCACGAAGTGAAGAAAATATAGCGGTCGCTAGCGCTTCTGTTCAAAATGATCCAAACCAGTCGCTCACACGCCGTTCTCAAGAATTGGGCCTGTCTGTGACGTCATTGTGGCGAATTTTGCGAAAAAATCTTGGCTTACATCCATACAAGATGAAATTTACACAAGAACTGAAGCCGCTCGACCATTTGAAACGTCGTAGATTCGTCCATTGGGCTCAGGGAAAATTTGAAAATGATCCTGAGTTCCATCGAAAAGTCATCTTCAGAGACGAGGCTCAATTTTGGCTCAATGCCTGTCAACAAGCAAAATATGCGTTATTGGGCAGGCTGAAATCCACATATACTGCATGAGTCACCATTGCATCCCCAAAAAATAACTGCTTGGTGCGGACTTCATGCCGGCGGCGTCATTGGGCCATATTTTTTTGTTGATGATGCTAACCGTCACGTTACTGTTAATGGAAAGCGCTATCGCAGCATAACTGATTATTTTTGGCATCAATTGAATGGTATGGACTTGGACGATATGTGGTTTCAACAGTGACGATATGTGCACACAGCACACATTACAATCGCTTTATTGAAGACCAAATTTGATGAGCGTGTTATTTCCAGAAATGGATCAGTTGAATGGCCGCCAAGATCGTGCGATTTGACACCTTTGGACTATTTTCTTTGGGGCCATATTAAGTCACTGGTCTACACGAATAAGCCGACGACGTTAGAAGAGCTCAGAGCAAATATCGAACGCGAAATTGCTGCTGTATCGGTCGAATTATGCGAAAAAGTTGTCGAAAATTGGGTTCAGCGATTGGACTTATGTAAGCGTGCTCGTGGTGGTCATGCGAAGGAAATTGAATTTCATACATAAATGTATATGTTTGAATAAAATAATAAAAAAAAAATTCGTTGAAATCTCAAACCGTTTTTGTTTTATTTAAAAAAAAAGTTGGAGCGCTCTTATTGAAAAACCCTTTAGTTCAGTTTCCGTTGTACATAGTTGGAAAATATTGCCAACATCGTAATTTCAAAAGAAATTCGTTAAGCAACCAACTCATTTTTGAATGAAGACTAAACGTCATCGTTGCTATTTCGAAATATCGATTTATTGAAGTTACGATGTGTCAACATCCAATTGATCTAATGTTTCTATATTCCCATGGGAAAGTAAAGTTATTGATTTCGTGATTTAAGAAATGTTAACGTTGGTTCGAACCCCTACTCAATTCAACAAAGGAAGAAGTCAAATTTAGGTATGGAATAGATTGACAAAAAAGAGTAGTTAATGAGTAGTCAAGGAGTATAGTAGAAATAGTAATTAAGTCAGTCGACAGTAGTGAGTAGTTAATTAAGTCAGTTTTTGGAAAATCAGTCGAAAAGATCAGTAAAAAGTGAGTTGTTAAAAGTAGTTTCAAGAAGAATTGTCACCGATATATGTGGCGGCACCATGCCGCCCGCCGTCGCCGCTGCAGCCTTCATTGTGGTTTAACCATTACAGATTTATTATATGTATAGATAGATTAAAATTTGTACTTTTTTCTGCATGATGCTTCGAAAGAAAATGCTTTTGATTATTCAATTTTTTAATAAAGTTATTTAACTTTAACATGCTTTTGACTCAAATGTCAGAATCGAACAAAATATAATTTCTACACATTGTTTGAAAATTTCATGGTTATGGTCAGGAAATAAAGATTCAAATCCCTATGGTAGTCTTCCTATAAAAGTACCGTGTCCGCATTCTGTCTTTCTCAGTGAAAATTAATATATTTGTCTCTTTCTAGTTTTCTCCAAAATTTTATCATCTGCAAAAAGTTTAATATAAAAATGAGGACAATTTTACTAGAAATCCATGTACTATATATTCCCTTAAATTTTTTTGTTCCTTCTGTATCTGATATAAATTATTTTAAAAAGAATTATGACATCCGTCACCAATTTTTTTTTCGTGTGAAAATTAGAAGAAAAAAATCAACTATTTCCCATAGAAATTTCTTCCAATAATAAATTTTTTTTGCAATAATACAAATTCTTTATTTCGGAAATCTAATAGCAAATTTTATTAATATTTCTAATAGCAAATTTTATTATTTCATACAAATGTTTCAAAATTACCCGCTTATAAAATCAAAATCGCATGCCAGACACACACATAACATGTCATGCCTTAATAAGATTTCACTGGGTTTTTTTAATAATCATGCCTTAAAAGGTTTCACTGGAATCTTAGGAAAAAAATCTTGATTAAATCGGGCGAAAAGTGAAATCGGGTTTTCAAAAGTGGTACTTAGAAAAAGTGTACGCGTTTTAAAAGTGGTTTTTGTGAAAGAAGGGCATTAAAGTAATACCCTCGTGTCATTTTGAAATAGGATTAAAGTGTTCAACGCAAATAAAGTGCAAAAACGTCCAACGTTTGACGTTTCTCAACTAATGCTTGTAGTTTGGTCCTCAACACATGCCAACTACCGTCAGCATTGATGAAATCGGATTAAAGTGTTAAACGCAAATAAAGTGCAAAAACGTCCAACGTTTGACGTTTCTCAACTAGTGTTCCACAAAATAAGGCTTGTCCTCAACACATGCCAACTACCGTCAGCATTGATGAAATCGGATTAAAGTGTTAAACGCAAATAAAGTGCAAAAACGTCCAACGTTTGAGGTTTCTCAACTAGTGTTCCACAAATAAGCATTGATGAAATCGGATTAAAGTGTTAAACGCAAATAAAGTGCAAA
Source organism: Chrysopilus asiliformis (assembly GCA_964034945.1). Classification (NCBI taxonomy): domain Eukaryota; kingdom Metazoa; phylum Arthropoda; class Insecta; order Diptera; family Rhagionidae; genus Chrysopilus; species Chrysopilus asiliformis. Next base: position 93,801,868 of record OZ035962.1, read on the forward strand.
AACGTCCAACGTTTGAGATTTCTCAACTAGTGTTCCACAAAATAATGCTTGTAGTTTGGTCCTCAACACATGCCAACTACCGTCAGCATTGATGAAATCGGATTAAAGTGTTAAACGCAAATAAAGTGCAAAAACGTCCAATGTTTGAGGTTTCTCAACTAGTGTTCCACAAAATAATGCTTGTAGTTTGGTCCTCAACACATGCCAACCACCGTCAGCATTGATACGTTAATTATTCTTTTATCAGTTTTATACTACATTTCAAAAAGTAATATCGCGTTAATTTGTGGTAAAATGAAGGATCAGCAGAAATCGCGTTTGCTCCTTCAATGGTTACATGTGAAGTTTGTAAAGTAGAAATTGCAAGTGTTAAATGGAGTTCTCATTTACGTAGTAACGTACATAAAAAGAATTCTGCAGAGTTGATTGAAGATGGACTTCGTTGTGTTAAGAGTGGTTTTAAGGGAAGGATTGAGACGTTTATGTTAGAGAATCAGGATGAAGGACTTCTATCACCAGATGATTTTATGAATCAATTGAATTGATAATTCAGTGTTTCAACTCGCTTCACTGAAAACTTCTGGCGAATATTAAGTGAAGGTGTAGGAAATCTTCACATAATTTACATAATAAAATTTTATTTGCGTCTTTTATTCACGGCTCAAGGTTGGTGAGATATTTTTAACTACCACATAAAATTTATCTAGTGGTGATGTAACAGGCCCCAAATGATATAAATACAAGAGTAAGGTATGATGTTGTCTAGTTGAATTTCAGCTGCGGTTTAAAAAACTGAAATTTAAAAAAAATAAAATTTAAATTTAAAAAAAGTGTTTTAGTGCAAAAAAAATTAGTTTGTTTGTTCTGTGAAAAAAATTTAAATTTAAAAAAAAAAATACGTAGTGTTTTAGTGAAAATAAAAATTATAAACAAATTATAAACAATAAGTAAGTAACTGTTATTCTATGATAAATTTCTTAGATAAGTACACTCTAGTTGATTTTTTTGAATTCCAACAAAATTTTGTGGGTAAAAGCCCATTTTTGGAGCATATTCGCATTTTTGATGAGTGATTTTCAACAAAGCGAGTGAAATTCCATTGCAGCGTAGTTTCACTACTAAATTGGTGTGATTTGTAACAAACGACAAGTGATTTCCAACAGTCTAACTAGTCTATTCGGTTTGATGTTACGTACATCACTGCTGACAAGTTCAAACTTCAAATCATTCATTTGTTTCAGTTAAGTAAAATATAAGTTCAACACTGTGCTAACAAAAATGGAGGAAATAGATAAACCAGTTTTAATTAATAAAAAAAGACGTAATTATGTGAAAAAGGTTGAGCACAAGTGGAACGATGATGAAATAATAAAATTGATTGGAGCCGTTGAAGAGCGTCGTATTTTATGGGATATCGGATCACCTGATTATAAATTACCAAAGACCGACGACTGGCAAGAAGTTGCCGATGCAGTGGGTGACGTAAGTGTCGACGATGCCAAAGGAAAATGGGCAAACCTTCGGGTTACTTTTAAAAGAAATCTTGCAAAATATCGCACCAGCAAGTCAGGACAAGGAACACACGAAAAAGTTCCCATTAATTGGCGTCATTTTAAGTCACTGTTGTTTTCGGAAGTCAACGATGTTCAACAAGCCAGTGAGTCTTTTAAATACCTAGTATATAGTATACTCAAATTAATATAATTTTTAGGCTTCCGCTAACATCGATAAGATAAGGCGGATCTTGAAGATTTTAGCGTATGACCTATAAGCCCTGACATCGTAGTAGGGAAAAAACGTAAAAAATGCGTAACCATGACTTCCACTGAAACACCATCACCCATACCATCGATGAGCTCCAATCCAGTTAAGGAGGCGGCACTTAACGCATTAACTACATTACAAAACCAAGACCAATATTCGATATTTGGTGAATACATAGCTACTGAATTAAGGAGTCTTCCGGAACAAAAAGCAGCATATGTAAAACGGGAGTTGACGCGTACACTCTTACGATCAATGGATGAAATGTCACCGATTCAGATTGTTCATGAAAACATCGTAAGAGTACATCAATTTGAGTTTGATCCAAATATTGTATCACCAGAAAATACCGAATCACAATCTGAAGCGAAGCAGATTCTCCTTGATTTGAATTATGAATACAATAAAAATTCGGTAGAACCAAACAAAAAATGGTTTTATTTTCTCATGATTCGTTTCATTGTCATTCTCTTTTACATGCACACATAGATATATATTAACAACACATATTAACAATAATAGATCATAGCAGCACACTTGCCTACACCAAATACCATACCTCTCCCTATAAAAATGCCATATATCTGCCTTTATTAAGTCGGGGCCTCTCCAGGCCCAGTAGGACCACTTAGCGCCTCCGAAGTGTTGCCCATTCTAGGGTTAACAACGTTTCACATTCGTTGTACCTCCATTGGAAAGGTAATTTGCTCTAGATGCAGGTGACGTCAGAGGCAATGAATAAGGTGGAGTGTAGCCTAGCTATCCCAACTGTCTTGCTTATGACTTAGCCTTGACATTTGCTTATCATTTGAGACGTCCCGAAGCCAATTTTTACCGGAAGGATGGCGGAAGGGCGATCTAGGCGAATTAACTGTGAGTCGAAATCGATTGTCATTGTTTGGACAATCCTACAATTGAAGCTTTCGATTCGGTTAATTCGAATAGATCCACCCAGTAGAGTTAAAATCATAGCCTCGAAGCAATTGAACGCAGAAGAAATTAGCTAGGCTTTTTCGACTGTCTTGTTATCGAGTACTTTTTGCAAGTTTCGTTTTGTAAGTAAGGAACTTCTTCGCATGTTTGTCGAGCACTTGTCTATTGGTGCCGGCTGTCGTATCTCTCTCTCATCTAGTATGTTTATGCAGACTTAGTAAAAGTATAATATTATTAAAGTTACGTAAGATTTTTTTTTATCATTAAATTTCGCTAAATTATCTAATAAATTAAAATAAAATGGCCGAAGGAGGAGCGATTCCGAAGGATTCGCGTTACAATCTTCGTTCGACATCTCGAAAAGATTCTTCCTATGATATACCTACCCATTCCAGTTGGTCAAATGATGCCACCGGTTCAACACGAAAATAAGAGTAATGAGCCACGGCCTCATGGAGGCCCAACTAGGCCCAAAACACCTGATATGTCTTTACGGCGATCCGCCATGCTGCACCTGGCAGCTCAAACAACACTTGGGTTTTTCCCCCCCGTGAGTTAGACTTCCGACCTCAGACAAAAGTTGATAATCGCGACTCAGGCCGCGTCCGACCGACGCCAAGAAATACGCCCTCTAATCGGAATTTGGGCTCACCTCCTTAGTGTGGGATAATAACTTTTGTTCGTTTGATTCTAGAGAATCTAACCCACACAATCATAATTCTGATTTTCGAAATTACAACAGACCCAACCCCCCTCAAAATGTTCATTTTCGAAGGGAGGGTTACTCAAATTTTTCACACGGTAAAAGAGCCACTCCGAGCCAGGACGAAGACGAGTTGGCAACCCTCCGACGCGCGGTGGATGAACTCATTCACACCCTGTTAGGATCGAATAGTGAATACCGTGGCACACTAAAGAAGCGGATGACTTGGCCTACCGCCTTGGATTGTACGCATGTACATTTGATGTGACGGGTCGAAAAACAGACCTTAATTGGCCGTAAAGATATATATTTTGTAAAATCAACGAAAAAATAAAATAATTTTCCTTGAAATATTTTCTATGTTGTAAAATTAGATATTTAACCAGCGGTACTTTTAATTTCGTTAAAGAAACATGTTACGTGTCGCAGAATACAGTGAAGACCACCTCGTGGTAGTAACACACCGAGGGTTTCTATCAGCAGTGGAACTGGGAAACAGTCTCCTCATCTGCCATCAGAGTAATTTAAATGAATTTACAACACTCCTACAACCAGTACTGGAGGGGTACTATAGGTGACTGGCGAGACTACAACGTTTTTGAGTGCAATTCACGAAAAATGGCCAGAACATAAATTTCTATTTATGAGAGACCACTGCAAATGTCATTCAATGGAAAAATACATTGCAAATGACGACAAAGTTATTGGTTTCTGTAATAAAACCGATGAAAACGAGTTCTGCCGAGCAAACTACTTTCATGCAGCGATGATACAAAATTTATCAAACGGGCTCGCATTTTCAATTGCTTATGAATTAGCCGAAACTAAAGAAAATACGGAAGAATTAAGGAGTTTTATAAGAACTGTAATTGAAGGAATTTGTAGGTGCAATATCAACCTAGTAGGTCTAATAACCGATAATGATGCAACATACACCAGTATACCGAGAGAATTTGCTACTACCAATCCGCAATATATAACCTGTAATGAGCAAAAAGTATATATATTCCGTAGCATTGCGCATTGCCTGCAATTGTTGGAAAACTATGTACGAGAAAAAAGCTTCACGTGGGACGAAAATATCATCGATGTAGAGCATTTACATATGGTTATAAGATACCAATTCAAAAATCTAGAAACAGTTCCAAAAATTATAGTTTCCGGTACTGATATAAGAGACATCAAAATAAGCTCAATATTCCATGAAAGTTGTGCAAATAATTCAGGTTTAGCATATAGGCGCGGGAAATCAGGCGGTTTTCCTGGGTATGACACAACAAAATTGGATCACCTGAAAGATTTCTTGCTAGACATGGATAGTTTAATAAGAATAACCTATCCTAGTGCAGTAAATATTGAACCAATAACATTGGAACTTGGAAGCAATCCATATATGAATTTGGAGCGTATTACTAATCTGATTTCAATGGTTATGCGTACAATTTCAAGCAATCATGGTTTCGAAAACTCTATAACCTTCAATTTCCGATCAATTAGGGCTTTTACCCAACAACATGGTAGTATCAATTTAAAATACTTCAATCTAGACAAAATAGAATTATTTTTCAACAATTTAACAATGAGTCGGAACATATGTATAAATGCAATAGAGGCCTTCAGCAACCAATATTTCGAACAATATGAGCAAATCCGTTTGGAACTGCCTACAATTCCGGACGTACAAGATTTCCACTGTAACTCTTTTGGCAGAAAACATTTCGAACTTCAATGCTACTCCTGAAGAATATCTAGAAATCCGGCAAACAGGAGACATGATGTTCGACACAATCCAGGAATTTCAATGCCAAGCTTGCAAAAATAGGGCTAGGTTTAACACACCGAGGGTTTCAATCAGCAGTGGAACTGGGAAACAGCCTCCTCATCTGCCATCAGAGAAATATAAATGAATTAAAGACGCTGCTTCAACCAGTACTGGAGGGGTACTATAGGCCGCCCCCAGGGATTTTTTTGTTGCAACTTCTTTTTTACTCGCAGATTTTTATAATATTACTTTGACAATCTTTTATTTAAAGTTCACTATACAAGTTTAAAATTTGAAATTACAGTAAAACGCGTTTATCTAAAATGTTTGTGTGTGTCATGTGTTATTTAAAAAAAAGTATTCTGTCTGTTCAAAGGATATTATCCTACATATATTTCGTAACGTTAATTATTAAAAAATATTTTTGTGTCTCTTATTCTAGACTTTAATCCAGGTGTGACTGGCGAGACTACAACGTTTTTGAGTGCAATTTACGAAAAATGGCCAGAATATAAATTTCTATTTATGATAGACCACTGCAAATGTCATTCAATGGGAAAATACATAACTAGCAAGTGAATCTTAAGTAAAATCCTAATTAACTATTTGTGAACTAGTAAAGTAAATTTAAACAACTCTTAAATAAATCTAAACAACTCACACCGATGATCAAAGTCCATGGTACCATGGGTGTGGCGGGTGGGAAGCAACTTTATTTTCTAGCTGTGATTCGTAGTTGACTGTAAATCTATCGCGGATTTAAAAAAAAACTTCTAAAGGTAAATGTTAATAGCTACAACAGAAAATCTCTTTGAAATGCTGGTATTGTCCAGTGAAGATGTGGAGTTAGTGGTGGTGGGCTAGCTGACGGCGATTGCGCCGGTACGAAAAAGGGACGTAGTGCACCTTTTTCTGGAGGACCTTTAGGCGAGGGGTAGTATATGGAAACTGGAGGAAATGGCGGCAAACTGCCGAAGATCTATAGCGTTATTCAACTTCCCGATTGCGGTAGAGTTACATAACGTTCCGGAAATGATGACACACAACGCCCACATGTGTCCAAAAGCGTGCCACACACAAGAAGGGGAGGATTTGGCAGTACGCCTCGGCTTGCACGTTTGATGTGTCAGGCCAACAAACTCACCTTCATTGGCCGTAATAGTGTCTAAGCTGTAATAAAATCCAATGTAGATTTCCTAAAAATAAAAACAAAACAAAGATTTTTTTGCTTACTTTTATTAGATTTTTTTAGCTTACTAGGCTAAAACAAGCAAGAAAAAAAAGACCAACTTTAACAACTTTTACATTTGTTTTGTTTTTGAGTTTTTGCCTTTATCAGTCGTGAAAGTTTTTTCTGTTAAACCTGATGTTTGCAAAACAGGCCGATATATCGAGGTATCGATGTTGTTATCCACGATGTGGATCACAATCATAAAATTAGTAGGTAAACTAATTTTAGGACTAGTGGGCAGCGCCGGCTCTATGGTTCTATGCGCCATAAAAAAAATGTTTTTTTTTGCGCCGGGCCTGATAGTGGGACTAGTTTTTAGATAGATTTAATGTTGTAAAGACAAACGTTCGTGGCTTTGCGATACTTTGTGGTATTTCGTTAATATTTGGCAGTTTCCTTTCCGTTAAACATCGTTTCAACACGTTTTTATTAGTGTGATTTGTCGTGGCGCATAAATTGTAAAGACAAACCGATTCAACCGATTTCAAACGTTTAATTCCTGTGCCGCATTAATAACAAAAGTATTCGTAATGGAAATTAAATGCAATCCTACATCGTTAGAACGTTACGTAAAAATTATTACTAATAGTGGACATGTTATACACAAGGAGTATAGAGAAATCTATATTAGCGGAGAAACCAAAATAATATTAAACGGCGTCACCCATTTACTATATAATTCTGAAGATTTCGGCGTTGATAAAACACAAACTTCTGAAGTAATCGATAGCGGCGTTGAAAAAACACGAACTTATGAAGTAATCGATTCTGACGGTGCAAAAATAGAAGTACTCCATGCCGGTGTAATCAATAGTCTTGATCCGTCAACAGAAATGGAAATTCAAATGCAATTTGATAATGTCATGGAGGAGTAAGACTCCGAAAATGTAATCACTCAGAAGAAAACGCCGACAAAAAGCAAAAAGCCGAAATTGTTCATTGGCGCTCAAAATTTATCGAAAGGGTTTTTATCATATTTTTACGCCCAGAAAAATATGATCCAAAGCAGAAGTATTCAACAGAACAAAGATGTTCTAAGAGAAGTTGTCACAACTTACGGATTTCGCTGCGAAATGTGTGGCGTAATAAAAGCAGAAAAGGCTGAATTTAATCGGCATTTACAGACGCATTTTAAATATTACGATGACACTGATGAATGTATAGAAAAATAATTAGTAAATTTGATTTGAATTAAATATATTAACACCAGCTCATTTTTTGATAGGTAGAACTTACACAGCTCTTCCAGATCCCGAAATACCTGAGACTGTCACTCTTTATTCGAATTGGCGACTACTACAACAAATGTTGCAAACATTCTGGCGTCGTTGGCATCGCGCTTACCTAACATCGCTGCAAAATCGGTCCAAGTGGAGTAAGGTAAAACCAAATCTTCAAGTTGGAGAAGTAGTTACAATTCACGAAGACAACCTACCACCAGCGAAATGGGCTCTCGGCGTTATTACAGAGGCACACGCAGGAGCAGATGGACGAGTACGCGTTGCCACCGTGAAAACTTCGTACGGGTCATTTAAGCGTCCAATAACAAGGATCGCTAAGCTACCTATCGATGATAGTCAGCAATCTTCGCGGAGGCCGGAGGATGTTTCGGATTGAAAATATACAAATTTGATTTCTTATAATTTGTTCTGTTCATAAATTATTTGCTTTAAATCATTTCAGTAATGTAGCTACAGTTATAATTTGTTCAATTCTATTTGTTCAATTCTATTGTTTTAATTTTTGTTAAAATAATTCATAGAGTACAGTAGTAGCTATCAGTTTATTGAATTTTGTATGAATTCGTTCTCTTTTTCCATTTGAACGTCAACCAGATCGCATCGTTAATAAAATACGGATCTCGAGTATTCCTTTAAATCGTGTTTCATTGTTCGAACCAAAAATCACAATAACATTCATAAACAAATAGCCACTCTAATGATTTCCTTTGGTATCAATTTTCGGTTTCATCTTTCTACAAGATTTCGCAAAAAATACTTTTACCTGATGTGGAAAGCCGTTAACCGGAAATAACCAAAACGGCGGCTTTTTAAAAACTATGCGGTTTTTTGCGATTTATTCCGAAACTAACCATTTTCCATCAGTCTTAGGTATTACAAAACTTGGAGACAATAAAATTCGCTACATTTATGTCTTTTACTAGAACTCCGTTATGAAGATATGCCGGTATTTCAAAAAAAAATTAGTTTTTTGCGAATATCTCGAAAACTAACGGGTTTTTGGTGGTTCAACGTATAATAAGAATTAAAACCGTGTTAATTCTACCTGGGTGCACTCCACTCCACCCGCCAGGTGGCTAAATTATTTATTAAATTTAACTTTTTCAAAACATAATCATTATCTTTATCTTTTAATAAAGTTCACAGCAATTGAATTCCGATGCTATCAATTTGCCTAAATTAGATGTGGGTTTTAACGCCGCATCAATATAAATATCAGCGGAAGCAACTTTATTTTCTAGTTGTGATTCGACATTGGCTTAAACTGTTTAATTGTGAACTTTTAAATTCAAGAGTTTTTACAAGGATCTTCTGTCTTCGGTGTTCGTTGATTGTTGTTGCTGGTAGTGTAGCTTCTTCCTGATTGCAGCGCAACTTCTTCTTGATTGCAGCGTATCTATTGCTTTGATTGCAGCGTATCTTCTGCCTGATTTGCAATGTATCTATTGCCTTGATTGCAGCGTATCTTCTGCCTAGTTTGCAATGTATCTATTGCCTTGATTGCAGCGTATCTTCTGCCTAGTTTGCAATGTATCTATTGCCTTGATTGCAGCGTATCTTCTGCCTAGTTTGCAATGTATCTATTGCCTGGATTGCAGCGTATCTTCTGCCTAGTTTGCAATGTATCTATTGCCTTGATTGCAGCGTATCTTCTGCCTAGTTTGCAATGTATCTATTGCCTTGATTGCAGCGTATCTTCTGCCTAGTTTGCAATGTATCTATTGCCTGGATTGCAGCGTATCTTCTGCCTAGTTTGCAATGTATCTATTGCCTTGATTGCAGCGTATCTTCTGCCTAGTTTGCAATGTATCAATTGCCTTGATTGCAGCGTATCTTCTGCCTAGTTTGCAATGTATCTATTGCCTTGATTGCAGCGTATCTTCTGCCTAGTTTGCAATGTATCTATTGCCTTGATTGCAGCGTATCTTCTGCCTAGTTTGCAATGTATCTATTGCCTTGAGTGCAGCGTATCTTCTGCCTAGTTTGCAATGTATCTATTGCCTTGATTGCAGCGTATCTTCTGCCTAGTTTGCAATGTATCTATTGCCTTGATTGCAGCGTATCTTCTGCCTAGTTTGCAATGTATCTATTGCCTTGATTGCAGCGTATCTTCTGCCTAGTTTGCAATGTATCTATTGCCTTGATTGCAGCGTATCTTCTGCCTAGTTTGCAATGTATCTATTGCCTTGATTGCAGCGTATCTTCTGCCTAGTTTGCAATGTATCTATTGCCTTGATTGCAGCGTATCTTCTGCCTGATTTGCAGCGTATCCTCTGCCTAGTTGCAACGAATATGTTGCCAGATTGACTTCCTGAGTTTCTTCCTAACTGGTATAGGAGTTAGGATTAGTTAGTTCGACGTGATCGAATCGAGAGATGAAACTGAAGTGATTTGCTTCCAGCAGTGCTTGGTCTTATATACACGCTGAAGTAGCGGATTTTCTTGTTTATACTATTTTAGTGGAGGGGATGTCCGTATTTTGTGCATTAATAAATCGTGTAAACGATTGGGAGTGACTTGTTGATTTTTTACACACTTTAGTTGTTGGTGGTGGTACTCTAGTTTGTCCTCTAGGGAATTGTCATCTAGGGAATGTGGTCTTTAGAATAATGTTTTACATTTCCTAGCTGAACACGTCAAATGTCAGTTTTTGTTTTGTTGTGAAAAGTGAGTGTTTTAGTTTTGTGTTTTTAGGTTCGCCGAGGGAACGTGAGACGGACGGGGAGGTAGCAGTGGGTGGCAGAAATGGGAGGCCGACAATGGGAGGCAAGGTAAGGTCAAGGCAGCTTGGTCCCACTTGGGCAACTGCCCTAATAATGATGATTATTTACTGTCTTCTTTTCGTTTTATAGGTAAATGGTGGAGCACCCTTTGCCCCGAGAGGGTGTTCCGCTTGATTTTACTTCGGGAACTTGTCTTTATGCAGATGATTTGAGGTAAGTATATTATGTTTTGCTTATGATGGTTTCATTTTTATAATTTTTCTTTTTCAGGTGAAATGGTGAAATGGAGTTGATGATGGGGGGTCTGAACATACATCAAGTTGTGAACTTTTAAATTCAAGAGTTTTTACAAGGAAATACATCAAGTAAGTGTATTGTTATATCAACTACAAACAATTATACGATCACACTATCGTAATTGTATTCGTAATCGAAATCGCAATAGTTAATCTGAATTGGAGAGTTTTTGTCCGTTTAAGCAAAACGTTGTCTTACCAACATTTTTCCTGTCGTAGAGTTATGAAAGGATCAGTGGTCCTCTTCGATTTTGGTCACAAGATTATTTTAACATTCGTTAAGAATATAAAATCTTCATCGTTCAAAGGAAATGTTTCGTTTTCTTTTCATTTTTCCAGTAAAGATAGTTAATGAAATCAAGTGGCGATAACGAAACTGAAATAAGGTGTAATTGTGGTTTGCTAAGGCGAAAATAGTTTTATGTGAAAATGTTTCGACAAAAATTGAAATTATAATTGTAGAATTTTTCGCTTGAGTTAGCGATTTTTTGAGTTTCAATTTGTGTTAGGTTTAAACACGAATCATCCCAGCTAAAAGCGCCGCAATATTATTTTAGTAACTTTTCAAAATTTTGTAATATTATTTTTCCAGGGAAAAAAATGTTGATCTCATTTGAAAATAACCACGAAATCCTGGTATTGTCCAGCGAGGACGTCGAAATAGTGCAGGAGGGGCTACTTACGGCGATAACGCCTACGAGAAAAGCGGAGGTAGCCCGCTCGTTCCTGAAAAATTTATATTCATGTACAAGTACATGGAATATTCAACAAATGATGGAGGACTGCAGAAAGTCAATTTCTATATTCTCCTTCCCTGTGGCGGTAAAATTCTACACCCACAAGGAGCCTATGTTGACTCATATGGTACACATATGTCCGAAACCGTTGGAAACTCAGGCGGCGGAGGACATGGCCGCCGCCCTGGGATTATTCGCATATTCTTTCGACGCGTTAGGGCGAAAAACTGATCTTCATTGGCCTTAACCAAATATATTTTTTTTGATATTTTGTTAAATAATAATATTGGTTTTAAAAAAATAAAATTTTCATAACCAAAAGTTAAATTTTTGTTTGTTTTTAAGTCTACCGCCGGCCCAATATCGCATCCACTCGCGTCTTCAATGAAGACAGTAAAACTTTGCATATACAAATACCGTACAAAATACATTCATGTAGGCATGATAAAAAATATATCTAACGGGCTGGCCTTTGTAATTGCTTACAAATTGGAAGAAAAGAAAGACAAAACGCCTCAATTAAAGGATTTTACATATACTTTAATGGAAGAAATTATTGAGTGCAACATCAACCTTGTAGGTGTTATAACTGATAATGCCCAAACATATATCGGTATGTTGAAAGATCTTTCTCACAATGAGCAATATATAAATTGTTGTGAGAAAAAAGTATATATATTTCGCAGCATTGCACATTGTTGTATTTTGTTAGAAAACTATGTCCGACAAAAAAATAGCTTCATGTGGGACAGAAATTTAATCGATGTGGAATACTTGCATTTGGTGATGAGGAAAAAATTCAAGAATCTACAAAACGTTCCAAAAATTATTACTTCCAACAACATGCCCAGAACAAGTTTCATTTTCGAAAAAAGTTGTGTAAATAATTCAGCTTTTGCATCCCACCGCGGACAATTAGGCTATTTTCCTGGTTATGACGCAACGAAATTGGAACACACGGAACATTTTTTCAAAGACATGGATCATTTAATAAGAATAGTGTATCCTAGTGCAATATGCAGAAGGATACACATTTAACCTGCAACACAATTTATATACGACGTTGCAGCGTATTTCAAATCTGATAAGGGAATTTGAAATGAATTCTAATTTCCCTGTCAGTTTCCACTTCAATTTGTTATCAATTGAGGGTTTTATCGGAGAGCACGGCAATATAAATTTAAAACATTTCAATATAGATGAGCTGGAAACTGCTATCAGCGATTAAGAAAAGGGTCGGAGGATCTCTACAGATGCAATAGAAGGATTAAGCAATTTATATTTCGAACAATACGAGCATCTAGGGTTGCAAATACCTGAATTTCTGGAAGCACAAGATTTCACCAGGGAAACTTTTGTGGCAGAAAACATTGGAAACTTCAATACTACTCCCGAAGATGATTTAGAAGTACAGCAAACGCGAGAAATAATGTTTGGCACCATCCAGCATTTCCCATGCAATGATTGCAAAGATAGGGCTAGGTTTGACGATCATACCACTAGAGGAGATCCTTTAGACTCAGAAAGAGAAATGTTCGTGTTGATATTTAAAATTATTACTTTAATCAAACTGGTTTTGGCGGAGAACTATCTCATTCCAAATATCATACATAACATGTCAGAATACGTGACAAACTTCGTAATCTGTGAATTACAAATACCAAACTTCCCGGATCGTTGCAAACAGAATTTAAAAGATTTCATAAAAAAGCTAGTGGGAAAAATTAACAGCGGAAGCAACTTTATTTTCTAGTTGTGATTCGTAGTTGACTGTAAATCTATCGCGAACTTGAAAAAAAATATTTTCAAAAGGTAAATGTTAAGAGCTACAACAGAAAATCTCTTTGAAATGCTGGTATTGTCCAGTGAAGATGTGGAGTTAGTGGTGGTGGGCTAGCTGACGGCGATTGCGCCGGTACGAAAAAGGGACGTAGTGCGTCTTTTTCTGGAAGACCTTTAGGCGAGGGGTAGTATATGGAAACTGGAGGAAATGGCGGCAAACTGCCGAAGATCTATAGCGTTATTCAACTTCCCGATTGCGGTAGAGGTACATAACGTTCCGGAAATGATGACACACAACGCCCACATGTGTCCAAAAGCGTGCCACACACAAGAAGGGGAAGACTTGGCCTACCGCCTTGGATTATACGCATGTACATTTGATGTCTCGGGTCGAAAAACAGACCTTAATTGGCCGTAAAAATATATATTTTGTAAAATCAACGAAAAAATAAAATAATTTTCCTTGAAATATTTTCTATGTTGTAAAATTAGATCCGGTTGCAATTGAAAACTATTTAACCAGCGGTACTTTTAATTTCGTTAAAGAAACATGTTACGTGTCGCAGAATACATTGAAGACCACCTCGTGGTAGTAACACACCGAGGGTTTCTATCAGCAGTGGAACTGGATGATTATTTACTGTCTTCTTTTCGTTTTATAGGTAAATGGTGGAGCACCCTTTGCCCCGAGAGGGTGTTCCGCTTGATTTTACTTCGGGAACTTGTCTTTATGCAGATGATTTGAGGTAAGTATATTATGTTTTGCTTATGATGGTTTCATTTTTATAATTTTTCTTTTTCAGGTGAAATGGTGAAATGGAGTTGATGATGGGGGGTCTGAACATACATCAAGTTGTGAACTTTTAAATTCAAGAGTTTTTACAAGGAAATACATCAAGTAAGTGTATTGTTATATCAACTACAAACAATTATACGATCACACTATCGTAATTGTATTCGTAATCGAAATCGCAATAGTTAATCTGAATTGGAGAGTTTTTGTCCGTTTAAGCAAAACGTTGTCTTACCAACATTTTTCCTGTCGTAGAGTTATGAAAGGATCAGTGGTCCTCTTCGATTTTGGTCACAAGATTATTTTAACATTCGTTAAGAATATAAAATCTTCATCGTTCAAAGGAAATGTTTCGTTTTCTTTTCATTTTTCCAGTAAAGATAGTTAATGAAATCAAGTGGCGATAACGAAACTGAAATAAGGTGTAATTGTGGTTTGCTAAGGCGAAAATAGTTTTATGTGAAAATGTTTCGACAAAAATTGAAATTATAATTGTAGAATTTTTCGCTTGAGTTAGCGATTTTTTGAGTTTCAATTTGTGTTAGGTTTAAACACGAATCATCCCAGCTAAAAGCGCCGCAATATTATTTTAGTAACTTTTCAAAATTTTGTAATATTATTTTTCCAGGGAAAAAAATGTTGATCTCATTTGAAAATAACCACGAAATCCTGGTATTGTCCAGCGAGGACGTCGAAATAGTGCAGGAGGGGCTACTTACGGCGATAACGCCTACGAGAAAAGCGGAGGTAGTCCGCTCGTTCCTGAAAAATTTATATTCATGTACAAGTACATGGAATATTCAACAAATGATGGAGGACTGCAGAAAGTCAATTTCTATATTCTCCTTCCCTGTGGCGGTAAAATTCTACACCCACAAGGAGCCTATGTTGACTCATATGGTACACATATGTCCGAAACCGTTGGAAACTCAGGCGGCGGAGGACATGGCCGCCGCCCTGGGATTATTCGCATATTCTTTCGACGCGTTAGGGCGAAAAACTGATCTTCATTGGCCTTAACCAAATATATTTTTTTTGATATTTTGTTAAATAATAATATTGGTTTTAAAAAAATAAAATTTTCATAACCAAAAGTTAAATTTTTGTTTGTTTTTAAGTCTACCGCCGGCCCAATATCGCATCCACTCGCGTCTTCAATGAAGACAGTAAAACTTTGCATATACAAATACCGTACAAAATACATTCATGTAGGCATGATAAAAAATATATCTAACGGGCTGGCCTTTGTAATTGCTTACAAATTGGAAGAAAAGAAAGACAAAACGCCTCAATTAAAGGATTTTACATATACTTTAATGGAAGAAATTATTGAGTGCAACATCAACCTTGTAGGTGTTATAACTGATAATGCCCAAACATATATCGGTATGTTGAAAGATCTTTCTCACAATGAGCAATATATAAATTGTTGTGAGAAAAAAGTATATATATTTCGCAGCATTGCACATTGTTGTATTTTGTTAGAAAACTATGTCCGACAAAAAAATAGCTTCATGTGGGACAGAAATTTAATCGATGTGGAATACTTGCATTTGGTGATGAGGAAAAAATTCAAGAATCTACAAAACGTTCCAAAAATTATTACTTCCAACAACATGCCCAGAACAAGTTTCATTTTCGAAAAAAGTTGTGTAAATAATTCAGCTTTTGCATCCCACCGCGGACAATTAGGCTATTTTCCTGGTTATGACGCAACGAAATTGGAACACACGGAACATTTTTTCAAAGACATGGATCATTTAATAAGAATAGTGTATCCTAGTGCAATATGCAGAAGGATACACATTTAACCTGCAACACAATTTATATACGACGTTGCAGCGTATTTCAAATCTGATAAGGGAATTTGAAATGAATTCTAATTTCCCTGTCAGTTTCCACTTCAATTTGTTATCAATTGAGGGTTTTATCGGAGAGCACGGCAATATAAATTTAAAACATTTCAATATAGATGAGCTGGAAACTGCTATCAGCGATTTAGAAAAGGGTCGGAGGATCTCTACAGATGCAATAGAAGGATTAAGCAATTTATATTTCGAACAATACGAGCATCTAGGGTTGCAAATACCTGAATTTCTGGAAGCACAAGATTTCACCAGGGAAACTTTTGTGGCAGAAAACATTGGAAACTTCAATACTACTTCCGAAGATGATTTAGAAGTACAGCAAACGCGAGAAATAATGTTTGACACCATCCAGCATTTCCCATGCAATGATTGCAAAGATAGGGCTAGGTTTGACGATCATACCACTAGAGGAGATCCTTTAGACTCAGAAAGAGAAATGTTCGTGTTGATATTTAAAATTATTACTTTAATCAAACTGGTTTTGGCGGAGAACTATCTCATTCCAAATATCATACATAACATGTCAGAATACGTGACAAACTTCGTAATCTGTGAATTACAAATACCAAACTTCCCGGATCGTTGCAAACAGAATTTAAAAGATTTCATAAAAAAGCTAGTGGGAAAAATTAACAGCGGAAGCAACTTTATTTTCTAGTTGTGATTCGTAGTTGACTGTAAATCTATCGCGAACTTGAAAAAAAATATTTTCAAAAGGTAAATGTTAAGAGCTACAACAGAAAATCTCTTTGAAATGCTGGTATTGTCCAGTGAAGATGTGGAGTTAGTGGTGGTGGGCTAGCTGACGGCGATTGCGCCGGTACGAAAAAGGGACGTAGTGCGTCTTTTTCTGGAAGACCTTTAGGCGAGGGGTAGTATATGGAAACTGGAGGAAATGGCGGCAAACTGCCGAAGATCTATAGCGTTATTCAACTTCCCGATTGCGGTAGAGTTACATAACGTTCCGGAAATGATGACACACAACGCCCACATGTGTCCAAAAGCGTGCCACACACAAGAAGGGGAAGACTTGGCCTACCGCCTTGGATTATACGCATGTACATTTGATGTCTCGGGTCGAAAAACAGACCTTAATTGGCCGTAAAAATATATATTTTGTAAAATCAACGAAAAAATAAAATAATTTTCCTTGAAATATTTTCTATGTTGTAAAATTAGATCCGGTTGCAATTGAAAACTATTTAACCAGCGGTACTTTTAATTTCGTTAAAGAAACATGTTACGTGTCGCAGAATACATTGAAGACCACCTCGTGGTAGTAACACACCGAGGGTTTCTATCAGCAGTGGAACTGGGAAATAGTCTCCTCATCTGCCATCAGAGAAATATAAATGAATTAAAGACGCTGCTTCAACCAGTACTGGAGGCCGCCCCCAGGCGTCGAATGGCCCACTATGTTTCAGGAGATTGATGTTTTGGCCAACGAAATCAAGACTCCATTTGTAACGAACGCCCTTTCCCCTTGCCTTTTTATTTTTTTTATTATTATTTTTTTCCTTTATAGGTAGGTCAACCCTTTTATCATCAAAAAGAAAATTTTTTTTATTTTTATTTTTTTTAAAATTTTTTTTCAACCACTGCTAAGGTTGCGAATCCCTGACCTGCCTGCCCAGCAACTGACTAACAGTTTACTTCAAAATCAAGAAATGAACTTTGAAGATAATAGCGACTATGGGATTATTCATTTTATCATTGTTTAGAAATGAGTAACCCCGATGACTTTGGCCAGATGGCGAATCATCGAACAACGAAAACATTTCTTTTAATAACAAAATCCTGTTGTTTTTATTGAATGATTTGTAGAAAGAAGCGCAGCGATTTTGATTTTGTCGAGGACTTAAAATATGGTCACTCGGAGATAGATTTTTCAGTCGGCCGGTCGCGAAGAGTTTTGTTAAATTTTTTTTTGTGGAGCTTCTTCCTCCTTGTGGAAAAAAAAGGAATCGGGAATAAAAAAGTGAAAGTTAAAGGATTGTAAAAGGGAAGGGAAAGTGAAAGAACAAAGGGATTTGGGAACCGAAAGGGAAACGAAAGTGAAGGGAATTGGGAAAAGAAAGTGACTTTGAAGGGAATTTGGGAAATAAAGTGAAGTTCGTTAAAGTTGTAATTTGAGTCATTAGGCAGGAACGGATGGACGCCCCAGAAGAAGGAAGAAGAAGCAATCATCATATCAACATATAAGGTAAGTCTGCATAATGTTTAATTAAGTTTTTATATGAGAGAGGTGCGACGGTCGGCCCGATGGAGGGGTGCGACGTGAAGGTGTGATCAGGAGGACGATTCAAGTAGGTGAGGTCCGCCACCTTCCCTAACGTAGTATACCACCAGGCCCTTCAGGCCAAGTCAGTTTTACCCTGCCCGTGGTCCAGTTGGAGAGAGCTAGCCGAGCTCCTCTGGCCACCCCACTTCGTGCTTCACACACCTGTTTGATTTTGAAAAGAACCCCCCCGATAACACATTCATAATGGTGGACAAAATCCTCGTGCCCTCAAATATTCTACGTGAACCAGGATAATATGGGAGACGACCTGGAGAAGATATATGATGCTGCCGAGGTGGATAAGGCCGACATTTAATAAAAGGTTATAAAAAAAAAGTTTAAGTTCTAAGAATTCAAAAAAAGTTCAAGAGTAATGATTTAACAGTTAATTGAAGAGTAATGAGTTGCAAGTTAAATAACATAGTTAAAAATCCTAAATGCTAACGATTAGTTTAAGTAAGGCAGTTCAAAGTGACAAATGTTAATTATTAATTTAAGTGAAGCAAGTAAAAAGTTCTCAATTGTAATAAGTGATGTTAGTACGAGTATTAAACAAAAATGAATAAAACCTTTTAAAAATCAACTAACAGAATACAGTGTTTTATTAAATAACTATTATACTAAAATAGTGTATAACAATTTTCCCTAACACTTCGTGCTGTGATGGCCAACGAAAAGACCATCACATTCCTTTCCCACGACTGGCTGATTCAAACGCGATACAAAACGTCTCAAATTGCAGTAGACGTGATGTGACGCGATTGAATCAGCATAAAACGAGTAAACAACCACTTCATGTGCCAAGTGGATGAGTTCGGTCGCGACATAAACAGTTCGAATTACCGAACTGATAAGAGTGACGCGGCCGACTCAGCATTTGTTTGAAGCATTGGTTGCTGCTGGCGACTACGGCCAGTTCAGTTGAGTTTTCGGTCGCGTTTTAAGAAGTAGTCAACTGAGAAAAGTCGGAATGAAGATTTGGAAAGATTATTTAAAAAAAGTAAAACAAGTTAATAAAGTTTTGGAAAGATTATCTAAAAAAGTAAAACAAGTTAATGAAGATTTGGAAAGATTATTTAAAAAAAGTAAAACAAGTTAATAAAGTTTTGGAAAGATTATCTAAAAAAGTAAAACAAGTTAATGAAGATTTGGAAAGATTAGTTAAAAAAGGTGAAATAAGTTAAGATAGTTTCTAAGATCGTTTCTTTACGATAGATTTAATCGTTAAGCAAATAAAAGGACTGTGCGAAATATTGTAAACGAGTTTTAGTTATCCAATAAATAAAAAAGAAAGGAAACAAGGTGTAATTAATAACCTCCCAAAAACACCGCACGACAGTGCTATTTTTTTGAATTAAACAATTTTTAGTCTTCATATGGCTTTAATTTTTTTGTTGCAACTTCTTTTTTACTCGCAGATTTTTATAATATTACTTTGACAATGTTTGTGTGTGTCATGTGTTAAGTATTCTGTCTGTTCAAAGGATATTATCCTACATATATTTCGTAACGTTAATTATTAAAAAATATTTCTGTGCCTCTTATTCTAGATTTTAAAAAATGGCACAAAGATTTATTTTAAATCCAGGTGTGACTGGCGAGACTACAACGTTTTTGAGTGCAATTCACGAAAAATGGCCAGAACATAAATTTCTATTTATGATAGACCACTGCAAATGTCATTCAATGGGAAAATACATTGCAAATGACGACAAAGTTATTGGTTTCTGTAATGAACCGATGAAAACGAGTTCTGCCGAGCAAACTACTCTCATGCAGCGATGATACAAAATTTATCAAACGGGCTCGCATTTTCAATTGCTTATGAATTAGCCGAAACTAAAGAAAATACGGAAGAATTAAGGAGTTTTATAAGAACTGTAATTGAAGGAATTTGTAGGTGCAATATCAACCTAGTAGGTCTAATAACCGATAATGATGCAACATACACCAGTATCCTGAGAGAATTTGCTACTACCAATCCGCAATATATAACCTGTAATGAGCAAAAAGTATATATATTCCGTAGCATTGCGCATTGCCTGCAATTGTTCGAAAACTATGTACGAGAAAAAAGCTTTACGTGGGACGAAAATATCATCGATGTAGAGCATTTACATATGGTTATAAGATACCAATTCAAAAATCTAGAAACAGTTCCAAAAATTATAGTTTCCGGTACTGATATAAGAGACATCAAAATAAGCTCAATATTCCATGAAAGTTGTGCAAATAATTCAGGCTTAGCACATAGGCGCGGGAAATCAGGCGGTTTTCCTGGGTATGACACAACAAAATTCGATCACCTGAAAGATTTCTTGCTAGACATGGATAGTTTAATAAGAATAACCTATCCTAGTGCAGTAAATATTGAACCAATAACATTGGAACTAGGAAGCAATCCATATATAAATTTGGAGCGTATTACTAATCTGATTTCAATGTTTATGCGTACAATTTCAAGCAATCATGGCTTCGAAAACTATAACGTTCATTTTCCGATCAATTAGGGCTTTTATCCAACAGCATGGTAGTATCAATTTAAAATACTTCAATCTAGACAAAATAGAATTATTTTTCAACAATTTAACAATGAGTCGGAACATATGTATAAATGCAATAGAGGCCTTCAGCAACCAATATTTCGAACAATATGAGCAAATCCGGTTGGAACTGCCTACAATTCCGGACGTACAAGATTTCTACTGTAATAGTAGAAATCTTATTTTTGGCAGAAAACATTTCGAACTTCAATGCTACTCCTGAAGATTATCTAGAAATCCAGCAAACAGGAGACATGATGTTCGACACAATCCAGGAATTTCAATGCCAATATTGCAAAGATCGGGCTAGGTTTGACGATCATACCAATAGAGGAGATCCTTTAGACTCAGAAAGAGAAATGTTCGTGTTGACATTTAAAATTATTACTTTGATCAAACTGGTTTTGGCGGAGAACTATCTCATTCCAAATATCATACATAACATGTCAGAATACGTGACAAACTTCGTAACCGGTGAATTACAAATACCGAACTTCCCGGATCGTTGCAAACAGCATTTAAAAGATTTCATAAAAAAGCTAGTGGGAAAAATTATCGTTAATGAAATGATTATGATTTAATTGATTGATCCCCCACAACCCATAGACCAACAGTTTCCGATTTGTATTTTTTACGGAGATTTACAGCTGTTGCGAATATCCGAACACGTCGACATGTAAAGTCTGCATACAAAATCAAAGCATTCAACGTATGTTTAATTAAATATGTTTGTTTTTCAACTAATTATGAAAAAAAATAATAAAGATAAATGACGACTTTGAGAATTAATTTTTTAGCCTATAATTGTCAGAGTGTTTCACTAAAAACATGGTTATTGGTTCGCAATCGAACTCTGTGAGGAATTTCTTACTGGAATTTTACCGAAATTTGTTCAATTCAGTGGGAATAGTTGTGTTCAAGGGCCTAAAAGGTGGCTCAAATCCGATTTTCAAGAATCATAACGCAACTCATATTGCAGATTTCATTAGCAAAAAGTGACGGGTGAATTAATCACACGACACAAAGCTAAATTAAGTAAAACGAAATTTAAGAAATGTTGATGGGTACTCATTTTGTGAAATAACTTCACGAATGGTAAACAAACGCGCTGACGCTGCGAATTCCTCTGACCGAGCTCAAAGGGCTGCTGGCAGATCAGAGTGAAAAAAACATCAGAAGATACTTGCGAGTTGTAGACACACTCAGAGAAAAAAAATAGTTAATTTTATTATTTTTGGTAGTTGATGTTGATAATTCTACGAATCTCGATGAACATCCAAAAATAGTTAAAGTTGTTAAAGAATAGTCAAGAAATAGTGCGAAATAGTAACCATGTCTAAAATGCTCTCATTTCGGTGTTTACAGCAAAATAATCAATTTTAATTATAACAAATAGTTAAAATACAAATAACTATTTGGTACTATTTGTTTATCGTTTTGTAGTTGAGTTCTCTAATTTTAACTACATAATGATAGGTTTCAGATTTGAAATAATAAAAAAATTATATAATAGTAAAAATGACAAATTTGTAATAAAATCTATTACAAATTTATTAAAAATTTGCTACTTTCTACTGACGCGTCATTTTGCTCCTCGTTTTCGTGTGGTAAAGTTGTGAATTTTTCAAGTGCATTAAATGGAACAGTCAGATTATCAAGAAGCAGCTGAGGGTGCGCCGATTATTGTGTTGGATCAAACTTCACTGGATCCCCTATTCGTCTTGTTAGATTCTTGGGATTTATCATCTCTATATCCTATATTCAACGGTAAGATTTTTTTGCATTTTTTTAATTTTTCCAACATTTTTACTTAGAAATAAAATTCGTTTCTTCCTCAACTTTCCAGAAAAATAAAATCTTAAAGAACTGTGCTAACAAAGAGACAGGCGAAGCAAACCATTTGAAAGCGGAGTGTTCTCTAACTGGTATTATTCATTTTTATGCTATTTTGTTGAATAAAAATTATAACAAGTATAATATTTGCTTTAAATCACAGAGCACTAATACAGTTTTTTTTAACTAGACGAACAAATCGAAAATAATAAGAAATTCTTGAAATATCTCCAAGATGATTGTATAAAATGCGTGAGCAAATGGGAAAGTCTACACACGCATTTTCATAAATTTCGTATAAAATTAAAGACAAACATAACGAAAACGGAAATACGACAGAAGGTAATTTTTTTGTTAGTAAATTTCTCATTTTACATTCTACTTTTTATATAGATTCTTGTGATGCCATCCTCATGCTAATGTGATTTTGAGTTTTTCTTTTGTGATAAATCCTTGTTAAGGTTATTTTTACTGGAAATAAAATATTTTTGTAGCACAACACATTCTGTTTCTTTTCTGTTGAGTTTCTGGTTTTCAGTAAATTCAGGGCAAAATAATTGAAAAATCATTATTTTTCTAATAATTTTAACTAATTTGTAATAACAGTGATTAGAAAATAGTTAAAAATGACGACTTTTGTAATACACAGTAACTATTTTAAAGTAATTTCAAACACAAAATAATTATTTTGAGTCTGAATTTCTACTATTTCGCAGTAGACTTAATGAAAAAATAATTGTTTTTTAATAAATATAACTATTTTTAAATTAAATCTATAATAAAATAATTAAAAGTAATTATTATGCAACAAAATTTTACTACTAATGTAATCTGGCAAGAACTATTTTATTGTAATTATTTACAATTTTATATTGTGATCAACTATTCTTTATAATAAAGATCAACTACAAAAGTGATAGTCACGATTTGCCATTACTAAATAATTGAAAAGTTGTTAAAAACAACTATTTTTTTTCTCTGCGTGCAGTCGAAGTTATTGATTCTCACTGTTCTGGCCCGTCTGAACAACATAGCTGAAAATAGGGAGAAAAAAGAAGTGAAAAATTTAATGAACAACTTCGTATCATAACTCATTACCATAAATCCTTACCTGGAAGGAAAAGGAAAAATTTAATTAATTAAAGTCATCATCAATTTCCTTTAACGATCATCAACTTCCTTTAACGTTTCCCCTTACAACGTAAATAGTTCTGTACAGCGTTAACAGGTGCCGCTTATACGAACAGGGAAAAAGTAGAAGTGTGCGATGTTCACCTACATCGTTTTCCCCTCCAAAATTTCGAGAATCCAATCGTTTGAAAACAGGATCCTTCACAGCTCCAAAGAAGCTAGCCAGGCTGTCAAGAGAGTGTAAAGAGATCATCATTCGGCTGCAGTGATGGTTTGGTGGAATGTGAATTATGACGGCGTGACAGAGACATTTTTTTGAGAAAACCTCGGCAAAAGTGTACCAAGAGAGCGTTTTAGAGAAGGTTGTGAAGCCACTTAAGACTTCACTTTTCAAAAACGAGGCTTGTGTGACGACCCTGGCCGTCACCCCCTTATTATCACACGGCCGGCCCTGACAGACGGGAATGCAATATGCTTATTTAGCATAAGCGTTTCCGTCGGCCAAAGGCGAAACCCGACGCCGCTAGCATCGTAAGCAATAAAATGCTTCATTCTTTAACTCATCTTCGTAGTCTTAACTTGTTCTAGATTCGTTGAGTGACAAGCAGCGATCTTCTTGATTTTATAACTTAGTGAATTCTTAATTGTAATATTAACTTCATTTAGTGAAATTCTGGATTAGCTTATTTTAGTGAATTCTTAATTGTAATATTAACTTCTTTTAGTGAAATTCTTGATTCACTTAACATAGTGAATTTCTTGATTAACTTAACATAGTGAAATTCTGATTTAACTTAGTGAAATTCTTGCTTGTAACATTAATTAGCTTCAGAAGTTTTTTTGCTTAATCAATAAACAGTTGTTCCCGAATCTTCTTGTTTCATTCAACCACGACAGTGGACTATTCGTCCAAATTCGAAAATGTAAGTGGACTGTTCGAAATGCATGTGTTAATATATTAATGACTGTATTACTAGTTGTCATTTATTGAACAAAAGGGGCGGATTTTAACTTGTAAGTTTTGTATGACTTTTTCATGTTTCGATGATCATTACACTGATTTTGTTATTTAGGACGACGCAGTCGTGTTGCATAACGATGACCAAGCCACTAGCCGTCACCCCCCTTTATTATCACATTGCCGGCCCTGGCTGGCGGAATGGCAAACTGCTTATTTAGCAGAAGCGTTTCCGTCGGCCAAAAGCGAAACCTGACGCCGCTGGCATCGTAAGCAATAAAATGCTTACGATGCACACAAGTGGCTGCTCACGGTTTGGGCGAGTGATAAGGGAAACGCGCTGACACTGTGAATTCCTTCGACCGCCGCCAGCAGCCCTTCGAGAATCAAGAACAACAGCAGAAAAAGTCAAGCAGTCAACCAGATCAGATCAGTGCAAGTAATCTCTTGTTAAGTCAATTTCTGTTAGTGTAAATTCTGTTAGTGCAAATTCTGTTAGTACAAGTAATTTCTTTTCAATAAAGTAATTCAGTGAAATAGTTCCAATAGTTTCATTCCATCGGACGACTACAAGGAGATAGATGATGCATGCTTCGCTGCAGGAATCATCAGACAACACCAGAGAATATAAATTCAGTGACTTCTCAACTCCATATCCTGTTGCCCGTAAATGTTTAAATATATTTAAAAGAAAACATCATCAGATTACATATCAAACACATTCACTTAAAAGTTTATGTGTTAAGACATTGTTTAATAGTCATCAATATTCACTAAGTGAATAGAAACGTTTTCTTAATGAAATGAATATGGATCTAGAAAAACTAAAGTTTTTTGCTGTAATAAGAAATGATGAATATAATATCATCAACAATCACTTAACATATCCATATTTTTTAGAGGATTATGATGTAATCAACAATATCATGGAATTTCGACATTGTATAAAGAAAAAATTTTTTAAATGGATCTATTGTTTAGAATTACAAAAAATTCCATCTATATAAATCAGCACTACCTTTCATGAATCGAAGGTCTAAAAATCCTAGTGTCATAACTGGCCATCCAACCCAAAGGGCATGTGGTTCCAATAAAGAAAAGAACAATTTGGCTGCCGATAGTTACCGTCGAGCTGACAATTTTAATACAGCAAAATTTTGCAAAAATGGAAGAAGATTTTAGTATTTCTACGCAACGGTGCTGCCAGCCAAATTGTGATGGGCTCGAAACTTCTACGATTTCTCACACAGGTGATATTTAAACATTATTATTTTATTTTTTTAATTCGTTTTTTTCAGGCAATTTTCTAATTTTCGATACGTATGTCATAACTGACCACCCACACGACTGGGTATAAACTATTTCAT
Organism: Chrysopilus asiliformis; assembly: GCA_964034945.1. NCBI lineage: Eukaryota > Metazoa > Arthropoda > Insecta > Diptera > Rhagionidae > Chrysopilus > Chrysopilus asiliformis. The sequence goes on from OZ035962.1 coordinate 93,827,814, forward strand.
AGGGAATATCCTTCAAAACTAATGTAACATGAGATATTCCCTATGAAATAAGGAACAAATAGAAACATTCATAATCCGCATGAATTATGAATGTTTCCAAGAAAATACATTTACGTAAGTAATGATCAATAACCCCCGGGGTACGTAAATGACAAGCGCATCGAATTAAATTCAATATTGGTCAACATATGTGGGCCACCAAAGTGCAAAGACGCACATTTATTTAATACCAATTCGATGTAGCAAGTATTGACCAACATATGTCGGTCACATAAAGTGCAAAGATGCACATAAATTATCCAAACACAATGTGCGCTTGGAATTGCCCAACGTAAACAAACTGCGAGGTAGCTCACGTTACCTCGCAATGTGATTTACGCTGTGGCTTAAATAAACAAGCCGCACATGTGCAATGCACTCAAGCTGATGGAAGGTAACGTTGGAAGTCCAACTGCGACCAATCAACCTCCGAGTGAAAACTTAACGAAGTTTTCGATTGGCTGAGAGCAAAGTAGACGAGGTGCTCCCAAAAGAAGGGAGTAACCAATAAAAGGGCCTTCACGGCTAATACGAAAGCAGTAAGTAAGGAGTTTTTAAAAAGTAGCGGCCAGTACAGTGAAAGTACGAAGATTAAAAATAATAAAGAAATAAGCAGATTAAAAGAGTTTGGTGAAATAAAGTATTAGAAATAATATGTAAGAATAAAAGAGTTTTTGTGAAGATAAGTATTAGAAATACAGGTGTGAGAATAAAAGAGTGTTAAAATATAACAAGTGTTTAATTAATACAAACAAGTTATAACACGTACTTGGCGGAGCCATTGACAAACGGAATCAAATTAAGCGATTTGCCGAAGAAAGTGCAATTTTCCTTTATGGACGACGAATACTATTTAGTGGGAATTGTACATCACAAATCCATGTTTGTACGTACCCGCACATCAAATGATGACATTGGACATTATACTGCAATATGCAATCGGAAATCATGCAAGTGGATTCAATATGATGATTGCAAAGATGGAGACATATTTTTAAACGACAAATTTTTGATAAATCCACACGTTATAGTATATGCAAAATCGTAAAAGACATAAAAAAGTTAATATGTGATATTCATAAAAATGTTAAAAATAAAATATATCTTCCCATAATCTAAAGTGGACCACCAAACCTTCATGCGCGTAAATCGCTTAACGCGGACATTACGTAAATCGCGAAATTCCTAAAATTGTCGTTTCCCATTTATCATGTGAAGTACAGTATTTACTTACTCACATGTGGAAGCGATAAATAGGGAAACGATGAACACGACAATTTCTTGATTCAAGTCAAGGTGTCGTATTGCATAACGATGACCAAACCACTTAATTGCTTCTGTGCAATGTATGGCCAAAAGTGCATCGTATCGTTTTTCGAGTTGACCCAAATAAACAAACCATTGGTTGAGCAACATGTGCGTTTCGGCGTGTTATATGAGTCGATACATAAAGCACAAGTCGAATCATGTGTATTAATTACATAAGCGAGAAGGTCATCCAATGGAAAGCAGTATGGAAACGTGTGCGCGAGCGGATTGGCCAAGCTGTTGTGAGTCCAAGCCTCACATAAATCACCGAAAGGAGTCAGATTTCATTTCGGTAGTCGAATGAACTCAAGCGCCATATGCACTTGAAGAAAAGTCTTTCGACACCTTGAGCACTTCACGTGCCACTTAACCCTTAATTGATGAGGTGGGTCCAGTGGACCCACATTGACTTTTCTCTCTTTGCTATTTCTCATGTTTTCAGCACAGTGACTCTGAAATCTTCAGTACCTTCATACAGTATGGTGTTGTGTGCCGAGTTAAAAGCACGGATTTGGTATGTCATTAGAACAAGTCCATTGGAAACCACCTCATCATTTACGCATATGATTTTCACCTCATAAATTAAGGGTTAAATATTAAGCGAGTCATGGCCATATTTCATGGTCAAGTGCAAGCAATCGATGGGTCAAACATCTGCATTTAAGCATATGGAATTGATTATCGAAGTTTGCACTAGTCAGCAGAGTATTGGACGAGCATGGGAAAACTCAAGTGGTTTTTGGGATGCGCGTGTAGACTCTGCTGACCGATGATAGAAATATTGGAATGCGCTAGTTAATCAATATTCTATGTGCATCTAATGATGGGAAAACTCAAGTGGAGTTTTCGGATGCGCGTAACTGGGTTGATCGAAGATCAACCAAGTGACAGTTGATTTCTTGACTTCGACAGAGACGGTTTTGTTCGATTGTAACCAAGTAATGTCAAAATATAATAAGTTATAATAAGTGATGTCAAAATATGATAAGTATAATAAGTTATGCTAAATGTAGCAAGTATAATAAATGAAGTTATGTTAAATATAATAATAAGTGATGTTAAATAAAACAAGTATAATAAGTGAAGTTAAATAAAATCTCGTTTTCAAAATCTTGTTTTTCAAAATCCCGCTTATTAAAATCCCCCTATTTAAAAGCTCGCTTTAAACCAAATATTTTTGCAAAACAGCGGCGCGCGCCACTGTTTTGCAAAAATATTTGGTTTAAAGCGAGATACATACTTGCAAAAATGTTTTGTTGAATCAAAGGGAACAATGGGTTTTGCTTTTTTAAATCTAACTTCACAAAATACTGCTGCTCGCTTATGGCTTTTAAATCGATCTTCACAAAATACTGCTGCTCGCTTATGTGACGGCCCTGACCGTCACCCCTTAATTATCACATCGCCGGCCCTGGCTGGCGGAGACACAAACTGCACCTTCAGCAGAAGCGTTTCCGTTGGCCAGAGGCGAAACCTGACACCGCTGGCATCGTGAGTAACAAAACGCTTACGATGCACAAGTGGCTGTTCACGGTCTCGGCTAGTGATACGAAAACGCGCTGACACTGCGAATTCCGTAGACCGACGCCAACAGCTTAAAGGGCTGCTGGAGTTGGAATATGAAAAACGCCAGCAGAAGAAAAACGGGAGTCAACCAAGTAACAATTATTCTGCAGAAGCATTTGATCAAAATTTTATAAGTGAACCTTTGTAAAAATAAAAGTGAAATAAAGATTTATTAATTGTCAATAATTAGTTTCATTCGAACCACGACACTTATAACAAGAATATAGTATTTATTCAGTTGTTCTTGGTAATCGTGAAGTTAACTTCTGTCGTAAACCAACACAGTTTAAAAACAAATGTGTTTAGAATTTCTAAGTGGGTTTCTACTATTTTGTCTAACCAAAAATGCAAGTTTCAGCTGTGAAATCTAATAAGGGTTGTGAAAAACTTTTTGTAGATGGATACTGTTACCATCTTGAAAGAAAATACAAGAAAACCTTTCGATGGGTCTGTGCGCAGAAAAAGAATTTGAATTGTAAAGGTCGCGTTTCTACAATTAATAGTGACAACACACATAAAATACTTCGATGTCCTACACTACATAGTCATGATCGCTCGAAGAGTTGCTTTTTTCAAGTTAATAATTCAAGAAGTTTATTTTCAAGTTAATAATTCAAGAAGTTTATTTCAAGTTAATAATTCATTTGCACATGAATTAGATGTAGCGAAAACAAATAATCAAATTAAAAAAGATGCGAAAAGCAGTGGTCTTAAACCTTCTCAAATTATCACTAATAATGTTGTGCAGACGAAACCTGATTGTCGAGTATATTTACCAAATATTAATGCTCAGAAACAAAAAATTAATCGAGTGCGATCTAATAATATCTAAGAACCAGAGTGCCTTAGTGAAATAAATATTCCAAATCATTCAAGATTTTTAGTGGGTGAATTATTTGTTCTAGTCGAAAAAACAATAGGAACCGATATGATAATTATACTTGGAACTAAAACAAGTGTGACGGACCTAACCGTCACCCCCTAATTACCATATCACCGGCCCTGGCGGACGGGAACACGAACTGCTTATTTAGCAGAAGCGTTTCCGTCGGCCAAAGGCGAAACCGGACACCGCTGGCATCGTAAGCAAATTACGCTTACGATGCACACAAGTTGTTGTTCATGTTCTAGGAGAATAGTAAACAAACGCGCTGACGCTGCGAATTCCTCTGACCGACGCCAGCAGCTCAAAGGGCTGCTGGCAGTCGAAGATGAAAAAGTAAATCAGAAGAATATCGGGAGTGGAAGCGATCGCTCGAAGAGTTGCTTTTTTCAAGTTAATAATTCAAGAAGTTTATTTCAAGTTAATAATTCAAGAAGTTATTTCAAGTTAATAATTCAAGAAGTATTTATTCATGTTAATTAAGTGACCGTTGTAACATTTAGAACAATTAATAAAGTACGGATTTAATCAGTGATTTTTTCGTGTTTTGCTAAATATCTTCCTCGTTGAACTCGGACCACAACACAAGGGTACAGTTGTTTAGTGAAGCTAAATGTTGGCTTATGGATGGTACATTTAAGGTTGTGCCTTTGCTAATGAGGCAATTAGTCACAGTGCACGGTAAAATCGGAAATGAAATCGTTCCGTTATTATTTTGTCTTATGATTCGTAAGACTAAAACTTTGTACTACAAATTTTTTTATGAATTGTGTAAGTTTGCGGTGCAAAATAATATCGATCTGAAACCTGAGACAATAATATCCGATTTCGAAAAAGCGATTCCGAACGCAGCTAATATTTTTTTTCCTCTTTGCACATACAAAGGATTGTTGTGGAGCAAAAGCCCACTTAAACAAAATTCCATTTAACAAAATTCCACACTTGTGTAAACAATGATTTCCGGTCAAGTGTTCGCGGTGTCAAATGACACGCGCTCTTGAATCAATTTCGCCAACTCGGCAAACAAAAGACCACCGCGAATGATTGATAAAAAAATATCGATCAGCGCGTGGGCGGTTTGAATATCGACAACCACTGAAGCATGCGTGGAGAAGTAGTCTTGATTGACGGCTCGAACCGACAGCACTTTCTATCGACGTTAAATGACTCGTTCCGATTTGATTCTCGGTAATATTTTCTAAGTGAAATACAACCTTTAATGTAATTTTATTGTATGGTGTTTGAAGAAGTTTTGTTGTCTGGTAATAAGTGAACGTCAAAACAATCTTGTACGTAAATTTCTGTTGTTGATTGTCCCATTAAGTTTAAATTATCATATCCGCATGTTGAATAAGAATGATAAAATATATATTTAAAACTACATAAATGATTAATAAATAAAAAGAAATAATGCAACAGTGTTTATATTAAACTATAAAAAATAATAAAAGGTGAGACATCAAATAATAAAAGGTGAGAAATATAAAAGAAAGTATAATATAAAATATAACTTAACAGGATGTTTGTTCCACTTTGGACAAATTATTTGGAGACAAGTTCAAAAGGAGAAACTGCAAAACAAATACGGCAACTGTGAAGACATTAACATCGCAATTAGAATGATAAAAAGCTTGGCATTTGCTCCGGCAGAAGAAGTCTCAAGCTACTTTTCAGAATTGGCAAATAGTTTTGATGACAATGGCGTTAAAAAAAATGGAGACTGGTTTAAAGAAAATTATGTAACAGGGAAAATAAATGCATCACGAAAAATTTCGTTACCATTATACCAACCGAACTTTTGGAGTATATTTGATTCTATTTCAAATAACCTACCAAAAACTCAAAATAATGTTGAGGCATGGCACAGGCGTCTAAACACTATAGTAAGCAAACCTCACATAGGTCTTTATCAGTTGATTAACCATCTTTCTGACGAAATGGTCATGGCAAAAACAAAGTTGGAACTGAGTAGAAGTCAAGGTCCAACCCGAAGAAGGACTAAACTAAAAGTAAAATATAAAAACTTGAAAAGATTAGTTAAACACAGAAATGATTTTTCTAAAATTCTTTACCTTAAACATATTGCAACTAATATATCTCTTTGCTAAATTCAAACTCTTTAGTTATTTACCTAACCAACCTAACCTACTAAGAATTTTGAACTATATTTGTATAAATAATTGTTTTATTTTTGTTTTTACTAAAAGCGAGAATAAAGCGAGATTTTTTTGAATTTTTCAAATACTGGTTTCATTTTTCAATCCTTGGAAAAGTACGGACCGAGCAGGTGACGCGCTGTTGTCCATAATTGTATATAAATACGTAGATATCAAAATAGCTTTGTGAGGGACTTTTATATGGTGGTTATACTAAATATAACACCACATAACCACCATAAGTTTATAAGTCACCTAAATAGAATTACCTTATTTTAAAAAAAAAACGAGATAAAAGGCGAGATTTTTCAATTTTTGAAATAGCGAGATTTTGTAAAACCAGATTTTGTAAGGGCGAGATTTTGGGAAACGAGATTTTTTGTAAAAAGCGAGATTTTGATGAAAAGAGATTTTTAAAAACGGAATATTGGACCGTTCCCCAAAAAGAGGCACTGGATTTTTCAATAGAAGGTGACTTATTTGGTTTTCGGTACACTTAGATACTAATTAGACAATTAGGATGCATTTATTAAAGGTGCCTGCGAATTGAGATGAACCAGATTTTGAGGACGAAATAAAACGTATTTTTTTAAAGTCTTCATTTTGTGGTTGAAAAATAATTGACAAAAGCGATGTTCCCCGAAGTTTTTTTGATTGTCAAAAGGAAATCTAGTGAGATTTGTGTCTGAGTTTTGCTGCCTCCGACACTCCACATTTGATTTTGTTGCCAACACTTGTAGTCAACACTTTTATTTGTTAAATCAAATTCGACCTTCCGACTTCTTTTCTTCAAGGATCCCCCGGATCTGCTCGTAACCCAAATAATTCGCAGACCTGGATAACATCTTGCACTTAAAATCAGTCATCATCAGGTAAAAACTCAAACTTAACGATAATAGCTATTTCTGATACGTTCACTCTCTGTAGGCTCACTATGCCAAGCACTTTTGAGTGGGCACATAACCCATTCTATCGTGAAAGAATCCTATAGGAATTCAGGCACATTTGTTTTTCACAAAAGGCGAGAATTCTCACACTATCGAATGTGAAATATCTACGTGGCCAATGTAACTAAAAAACTTTAGGCGTACAAAATCGTTTTCATTAAATTCCAGTCGTATTAAGATATATTAGCACACGCCGAAAGATTGTTTCAAAATTACACTGTCCGAATAGCTGTAAACCCCAAATATTTTTTTTGGCTTGTGTCCGCGGATTTGGAAGACTTAAATTTCTTAATTTTGTCAATTTTTGACACAGAATTCTAATTCCTGTTGTTGTATTTATTAAAGTAGATGTAATTCATAGGACGGAAAAATTCAACCAGCGTCTTTACCGCCCTTGGGCCGTTAACAAACACATGTTTTTTGATGTAATTTTAAAGTTAAAATAAGATATGTTAAAGCCAAAAGGAAAAGTTACCTCTAAGTGTGATCCTAGTTGGTATAAAATTTCCAAATATTAAAATAAATTTTCGGTGTGTGATAAACTTGTATGGTCTTATCTACGTTGATGCCGAACACACATGCAAATTGAAATTTAAAAACATTCCCTTGATATGCATTTGAGAATCTCTTAAAATATGTCATTGTTTTTTTTTTATCCTTTCAATAATCCACAAAATTGAACTCAAAGGATACTTAAATATTGACTTGATTATTATGATATCACAAAATCTAATTCCATTTTCTTAATATACGAGTGTATAAATACATGATGCCATTCAAAGTTTTAAGAACTTTCCTACGTAATAATAAATATTTTTCTTATAATTAGAGAATTTTTTGTGTCAAAATTATTAAATACTTGTTGAGTACACGGACTTAAAGCTACACATACCTCTCTGTAAGCTCAATTTTTCCTGGACGAATCCTGAATGATAATTTTGTTCTTCTGCCGTGTGACTTTGGTGGCAGGAGGCGGAGGTAGTTGAAGCTGTTTGAGATTCTGTTCCGGTATTGTTGCATCCTGTGCGGCCTTCTTTCGATCGTTTGCTGCCGCGCTCCCGCTAGACCCGTGATACCGAGTGAAGACTTGCAATTTGGTGAAAAGTTTATTCTTCGTGTCACGATCTTTCTCCTTAATCTTATCCAAGGGCTTGTATTTGCTTAGAGTATCTGGCAAAGGACACAAGTCCATGTCGACGTGTTTCGCTTTGATGAGCTGCTTTGACGCGTGGGCCGCTTTATACAAATCCATATCGAAATCGGAATCACTAAACTGCGGACTGGTGGGCGATGCTGTTTGTGCCAAAACGTTATTCGCCCCGAGCAGAGCCGGATGAAACATTCGCTCATTGAAACTGGAACTGGCACTTGTCTCCTCGGCCAAGTGACGAAGCATTAAAGCCAACTTTGTCTCATGCTGACGCTGAAGCAAGACTGCATTTCGTTCACCTTCCAATCTTGCCTGACGGACGGCATTGCTGAGGACGCGCTCTCGCCACTCCCATGCGTCTCGTTCTCGTTCCAAATTCATCAGTTGCACCTCCAGCTTTCGACTGGAATCCCTCAAGTCAATTACTTTCGTAAAGTACTTGTAGAGCAGCGTTCGCATTTCCTCCAACGACAATTTGTTAAGGCGATCCATTAGCATCTGTTCGCCCTTCTCCCGCTGCAGTCTTTCATTGGTGTCGATTGATTTACGGCCACAGATCAGTTCGTTTTTGAATTCAATTGCGGCGTCGATAGCTTCGATCGCCTCATCGCATTCCAGTAGTTTACGTTCCTCGTGATAGGAAAGAATTTTCTCCCGTTTCAGCTTTCTATCCAAGCCACATCGGTCTTCCAACAACTGATCGCGTGTTCTGCGCAAATTTCGGATTTCATGTCTTAAGGTCTCTTTCTCTTCGCCGTCTTGATATCGTTCCAGATTCTGTGATTTCTCCTTCAGTACATGATCCAAGTGAGAGATTCTAGCTTGAACTTGCTTCAAATTCTTGCCCTTCTCGACCAGGCAGACTTTATTGTGTTCCTTCTCCTTAAGCGATTTCAACTCACCCTCGAGCTGATCTTTGATTTTCTTCTCCTTTTTAACATTTTTTTGCAAAGCTTCCAATTGCTTCTTCGACTCACGCACAGATTGTTGGAGTTTTGTGACCTTCTGTTCACTTTCACCCGCAATGTGCTTCATCGACGTTAAATCTTGCAGTGTCTGCTCCATGTGAGACGTTAGCGCCTTTAACCGTTCGACTTCAACTTTATCACGACCATTGACGACCGCCTTTGATAACTGCTTCTTTGTCTTTTCGTATTCAGCTTCGAGTTTTCCCTTTTTCTTGTTAAATCGTTGCTTGGCTTTTGTTCGTGTGTCTGTGTTTTTTATGAGATCCGTTATTAGTTTCTGTTTCAATGTAACCGTCTGCTCAAGGTCCTTAATTTGGCGTTGCTTCGCTTCAATATCGGTAGAAACTTTTCGTAACTTCTTTTGGACATTTTCCAATGGCAAATTTCGACTTCTTATGGGGTGATTGAGATCTGTTGAACTGTCAAGGAAATCATCCTGGGATTTTGTTGTCGATTTCTCTCGACTTGCAACGCGATTGAGCATTGCGATTTCTGCACTGCTTAGGCTTGCACCGGGCTGTATCGAACGACGGCGACCTGGAAACAACACAAATATTTTTGTGAATAATCACTCTTTTGTCTTACACAATCTTTGGAAAATCATATTAATTGATAAATTTTTCTAACCATTTTTTTTTTTTGAAGAAATTAAGTTTATTTTCATAAAGTACGTCACAACCTTTTTATTAAAATTCGAAAAAAGACACTGAGAACAAAAATTGTCCAAGCCACTAATCGAAATTAAAGTCCGACCGATTAGTCGGCTTCATCACCTTCCGCAAAAAAATCACAACTTCAACCAAACTTCATCTTCGGCCAAAATTTAGACAAAGACTGACCGATACCGAAGGTGCAAGTGAACTGCAAATGCCAACGCAATGAAAGCACAAGAAAGCAAGCCGCTGCATGGTTTGACTTTTTCTTTTTTTAAACTCAAGGCACCAAATAATTTGTATGGTGGCTTATCACAGGACGGTGGCTTATCACAGGACGGTGGCTTATCATAGGACGGTGGCTTATCACAGGAAATGCTTTATTGGCCAGTGAATTTTCCTGGTCAATTCAAATTATTTGACCACACGGTTTTATATCAACAAAAAGCGTACTAGTCAAATAACATGAAAACCACGACGCGAATTTCGTTTTGTGGTCTTTTTTTTTTTTGAGTTAGCCACGCGGTTTGTCCGTTTTTTCGTTCTTTGAACCTAACACATATATGAAAGCCAAATATCACTCAGTCACACATCAGCCATGAAATTCTCACAGATTCGTCTTATCTCATAGATACTCGCTAAGAAACGGTTTTACAAAATTTGAAATGGGAGATCCTGACAATGTTGAAATCAAAACCAAAAAAAATTCTGAACGCTAGTTCCAAAAACGATTTTTTGTTCAATATTTTATGAAAATCTCATCTGTTTTGGTATGAACAACACTGAAAATGTAACTCTACTCAACTTACCACCCAACGACGATGAAGTTCGCCTTTCATCCGGCCGAAAACTCTCAGTGCTTTCCATAACCGCCTTCGGTTGTGATTTGATAAAATCTTGATATTTGTCACGTACTAAACTATCAGTCTTAATTTTGAATTCCTCCATTAAACTCTCGATTTTCTCCTCTAGATCGGGACGCTGCGACTCAGAGTCACTTTCATTGTCAGAATTCGGCTGACAGCATGTTTCTGGATCACTGCCAGTCTCATCGGGTTCTTCCTGAATTGGACCCAACTGCTTGCCATTCCGGAAATTAAGCTCACCAGAACTTAAACACTCTTCGCATTCCTGCTTTAGGAAAAGCCATTCCTCGATCTGTTCGCGATCACCCTCGTTTATTGCTTTGTTTGATATCATTCTAGGGAAAATTTGGAAATCAGAAGAGATATTTTCAACCATTAAGCAAATTTCCTTACTTTGAAAACAGCCCCTCGGCATTCGAGACGAGTTTCAGCCACTGGGAAGCGGCAAACTGTAACCCAAAGTTGTCAGTGTGCTCCGCTGTCAAGTCAGGAACGACTTCCGGTGATATCGGTGTGTTATTGTCCGAAAACGTATTCATTATGACGTAGTTGCGAACGCATTGTGCCTTGAAACCGAACTGCAAGTTGTAAATCGTTTCTGTGACGTCCCTTTCCAGAGGTGAAACACATAGTATGACCAGAGTTTGTGCCCGCCCACCAAACGAATCTTTCAGAAGAGTCGTCAACGTAGTCTGATTGTACTGGACATTGTTGTTGTTGTATATCAAGGTGGGATCAGTTAAAGTGGTGACGATTCGCTCGAGAGCCTGTAGGCCGGTGTCTTTCGGGATGCTGATGTGCTGGTCTAGACTATTCATCATAAACATCCGCTGAGTCCCAGCCAAATCACTGAAGCTCGCCGTGGACAAACGATGCTGGATTAGCCCGTCGGATGAGACCCATTGCTGTTCCAGGGTGATGGTGAAAAGCGTGTGAGTATCGCCGTTGCTGCGATTTGTTAGGCCAATCTGCATCCATTGAAAAACGTCGCCGACGCCACTGCAGGGCACACTCCCAGCCTCCAGCAAATCCCTAACCTAATTAGTAGAAAAATGTCAAATTTTAGAGACTACGCGTAAAATTTCAAGCGTTTCCCTTACCTCCTCGCCAGCTATCTCCACCCAGCCAATGTTCACGGCGAAGCTCCGTTCTCTGTGCAAGGTTAATTGCCCAAAAATCTCCCGGACACATCGCTGGACCACTCCCTGTTCGCTCTCGCAGAAACCACAATCGAATCCCGCTCCGAAAAGCGTGTAACTCTTCCCCGTGCCTTTCTGTCCGTAAATCACTACCGAAGCGTCGAAGCCCTCGAGAAAGAGGCTTATCAGTGGCGAAACAGTCTGATGGTAGATCTGGTTTTGGGTACACTCGGTCGGGAGGGAGTGGGTCACGGGGAAGGAGTGCGAGCCAAGTTGGATAATACCGGAAGCGATGCTGCTGATTCCATTGGTCGGGGAATAGGTCGGCGTGAGGGGAATCGCCTGAACACTAGGAGGGGCTTCCGTCGAGCAGGGGTAAATGCGAACAGCTAGCTGAATGGGAATTTCCATTATGTTCACTAAAACCGTACTTTTCGGCTGTTTTCCTCACATTTTCACCACTTTCCAGAGTCTACAGATACTCAAGAACAAGAAACTCAACCGCAGATTCAATAAAATGTCTGCTTTTTCACCCAAAAAATCGAATTTTCACTTAAATTGAAGTCCACCTCAGCATGCTCAGCTCGGCTTTAGCTGGTGATCCAGCGCGGAAATTAGCTCCGCCATATTGATTTTCAATAGAGTTCTTGAATGGCGATGCGAATTAAAGCAAGCGGCGTGAAATTTTGAAATTTTGGGCCGAAAGCATGTTAGTTGAGTAGTTAAGCAATTTGTTCTGTTGAATAGAAACGTTTTTTGCCATATTTAATTCGTCGAATACGTTTTAATAGGCATTTTCAACATTTATACAAATTTAGTGCTATTCCTACACTTTAGTCATTAATGATTTTCGTGCAGGAAAATAAAATCACCTGCCTCTCTGATGGGGTAATTTTGTGTACTTCCAGTTCAGCTCTAGTGCATGTCTAGTGTATTGAAAGTCAACTTCTTTTTCAGTCCGTACCAACTTTCCACTGTGGTTTTTTCGGATTTTCGCCGAAATATTCTCTGAAAATTGAATAAAAATATTGAATTTGAAGCGGAGCACCTTCAGCAATGTCGAAACGAAGAATCGAAGTTGCGGATTCTTTCACCAAAAGGAAAAAGTGAGTCCACATTTTTCATCGCTTTTCGAACATGGCAGAAACGTCAAAAACGCGGCTATTTTGCAGATTTTCCTATAATTTTCACGATTTTTATCTTGTGTTTTACACCTTGCGTGACCATCTTATTAATTTCAATTATCGAGCAAATTGTATGAAAAGATTTACTTTGTTTTGTTGAAAATCGGATATCTTCATCTCACGTTTCGTTTTCGATCGTCAAAAATGCTCAGGGGTAAATGGGAAAGTGGCCCCATAACAGTTTAAATTTTATTAAATCTGTTGCAGGGATATCGATAATTACAATTGCGGCTGAAACTATGGAAGAATGGAACAATTTGGGTCGATTGAAGCGTATGGAAAACCGACATTTAATCGTTTGTGATACGATTTTTTGCACAAAAATAGCTTGAAGCGCAATTTCCACTTCATACGTAATTTCCCTATGAGAAGTAGAGTGAATTAAATAATGCAAAAAAACCATCCTTGAGACATTTTTTCCCAACGAAGTTCTTGAGTGTCCGTGGTTAAAACTGCAAAACCATTTACTAAACTCCATTCAAAAGAATTCTAACACACATTAAACGTTTAATTTGCCTTTTAGTGACATTAAGAACTCTTACAGAGATGCCGGCGATGGTGGGGCTTCGTCCTCTTCAGCGCTGGCCACTGCTGTTTTGGGTACGACTTCAGCCCGAGCTGGAACCATAAATCCGTACTCCAACCAACCCTTCTCGCAACGCTACCACACGCTCTACCGGAAGAGGATCACACTTCCAGTTTTCGAGTATCGAGCAGATTTCATGCGGCTGCTCAGCGAACACCAGTGCATAGTTCTGGTGGGTGAAACCGGATCCGGAAAGACCACACAGATTCCGCAATGGTGTGTGGAATACGCTGTCGCCATTGGCAACAAAGGAGTCTCCTGCACCCAACCTCGCCGAGTGGCCGCAATGTCTGTGGCTCAGCGCGTTTCAGAGGAAATGGACGTGACTCTGGGCCAGGAAGTGGGCTATAGCATTCGTTTCGAGGACTGTTCCTCCCAAAAAACGATCCTCAAATACATGACAGATGGTATGTTGCTGCGTGAGGCCATGTCGGATCCGATGCTGGAAACCTATCAAGTCATATTGCTTGACGAGGCTCACGAAAGGACACTAGCCACTGACATATTGATGGGCGTTTTGAAGGAAGTCATCCGACAGAGGAAAGACCTCAAGCTTGTTGTCATGTCGGCCACTTTGGACGCCGGTAAATTTCAGCAGTATTTCGACAATGCGCCGTTAATGAATGTTCCCGGCCGGACACATCCCGTCGAGATTTTCTACACACCGGAACCGGAAAGAGACTACTTGGAGGCAGCTATTCGGACTGTTATTCAAATTCACATGTGCGAAGACATCGAAGGTGATATTCTCATGTTCCTCACTGGCCAAGAGGAAATCGAGGAGGCATGCAAGCGGATAAAAAGGGAAATTGACAATTTGGGACCGGAAATCGGCGAGCTGAAATGTATTCCATTATACTCAACACTGCCACCCAATTTACAGCAGAGGATCTTCGAGCCAGCACCAGCGAAAAAGGCTAGTGGGGCCATTGGCCGAAAAGTAGTCGTATCGACCAATATTGCCGAAACTTCCCTAACCATTGACGGTGTCGTATTCGTGATTGATCCCGGATTCGCCAAGCAAAAAGTCTACAATCCTCGGATTCGAGTTGAGAGTTTACTCGTTTCGCCAATCAGTAAGGCGTCCGCACAGCAGAGAGCTGGTCGCGCTGGACGTACTCGTCCTGGAAAGTGTTTCCGTCTGTACACCGAGAAGGCGTACAAGCATGAAATGCACGATAACACGTATCCGGAAATCTTGCGATCAAATTTAGGTAATTTTACAAAAGACTCCTGTCTAACCTAATAAATTAATTTCTTTTGAATACTCCATCCAGGTACTGTTGTATTGCAGCTGAAGAAATTGGGTATTGATGATCTCGTCCATTTTGACTTTATGGATCCACCGGCTCCCGAGACGTTGATGCGTGCCTTAGAATTGTTGAATTATTTGGCAGCGCTCGATGATGACGGGAATTTGACGGATTTAGGTGCTGTGATGTCGGAATTCCCATTGGATCCACAGCTGGCCAAAATGCTAATCGCCAGCTGTAATCATAATTGTTCAAATGAAATCTTATCCATCACGGCCATGTTGTCGGGTGAGACATGTTTTTTTTTTATATATTTTACATTCAATCTTTGCCCAAAATTTCATTATCAGTAAAAAAAAATACCCGAAGAGATTTTTGCTAAATTGATATTTCGTCACCTGATTTCTGATTTGTACCATACGGCAATTTGTTAGTTTTGAGTAAGTCGACGTTCTTTACTCAAAAACTAGCCGATAGGCCCGGCGAATAGTCATACCGTTGACTTTTCCAAATCCAAATTTCAATAAGTTTCGAAACCTTCAAAGAAGTTTTAGCTATTTTTGTAAACTACGAAATTTGCAGTTTATGCCATATCCACCTCATTTTTAGCGACTAGTTATGGTCATGTATGAGGTGGAACAAAACGTAGCATAATTCAACACTTATTGGCTTACGTTGAGAAAGAAAATGGTTTCTCTCTACTACTTTTCCCAAAACAGGTTCACACGCTTTGCACGCGTGCAGAAAGTTGCCATGATTTCAAGTGTCGATTTTTCCTTTCCGGCTCCGCAAACATCGACTTAAGTGTAAGCTTAAGTGAAAATCGACTTAAGTGTAAGCCTGAAAATTGCCAAGTGTGATCGCGCACAAATGATTTTCAAATGTGTAAAACGTACTCATTATCTAAAAAACGGAACGAGTTACAGAAAAACCGGCCAGAAATTCAGAAAGCGTAGTCCAATCAACCAAAAACTGTTCTTAACTCAAAAAATGAGAAGCTGGCGTATGTCACAAATCAGTGTTCCGTTTCCTCCGGATACGGCGCGTTTCTGTTATAAAGCACACATACGTTGACACTTAAATTGTGAAAATCAGGTGCAACTATTTATAACAGGGATACGCAACTGGCGGCGACGTCCAAGCTTGACCCGTAGGAAAAATTTAAAATATTTATTTATTTATTTATTTTAATTAATGTTAGTTTACAAAAAACTATCAAGATTTTGTTTTTTGAACACTAGCTGCAGGGCCTTCCGTTCGACATGATTTTTGTTTTGTTTTGTAGCCTTATAATAAGGTGTAATATCTATATTAGTAATTTCTAATTATAAAATACATTTTTTTTTTATATTTACATTATAGTGATTTCCTTAAATTTGATTTAAGGATTTTGTGTTTTTCAAAAAGTTAATTATTTTAATTGAATTTTCATAAGATGGTTCTGTGAGTAGTGATGAGAGAGATGTGTGTCCAATTTGTTTTTTTAATTGATCATATTTGCTGCATTCATCTAGTACAGCGGTGGCCAACCCGCGGCCCGCGGGCCGCATGCGGCCCGAGACGTTTGAAAATGCGGCCCGCCAAATGATTTGAAATTTACAAAAAAAAAAAATGTAACTAATAAAATACAAAATACTAAAACTGCTCATAAAGTTTATATGCAATTTTACAATTTAATTTTTATACCCGTATGATGAAACCAAAGCGTATATTAACTTAGCCTTATCGTTTGTAACGCCAAGATCCCGTCATTACACACAAAAATGAATTGCGCCAATGCGTTTAGAATGATAAAATAAATTAATTTGTGCATGTCCGTCCGTCTGTCCGTCTTTGGCGCGGAGCTACAGACTTGAAATTTTACGCAGATTCGTTTTTCGTAAAATGCGAGGCTAAGTTCGTTAATGGGCAAAAACGGACAATTAGAGGGGGTACCCCCCATAACAAATGTAAACGTTTTTTGCGAATATCTCAAAAACGGTGCCTCTTATCTAAAAAGTACAAGAACAAAAGTTATTTAGGATATGATTCTACATAAAACTCCCATACCTCAAAATCCGATTGGAATAAATTTTAAAACATCTTCGACAGTTTGACTTCAAAGTGGAATTTTGATATACCTGTTCGCCGTTCACTTAAATCACCATATGGGGTTTCAACACAGATATCCTACTCTAGATCGCGGCACTCGAACAATTCCATAGCAAAAATATGGGACAGCGTGACTATGGTTGTCTCATTTTTTCTTAGTGATGCCAAACGTTCGTTTCAACCAACTCAATAACACTTGAATTATATGTTTTACGTCGAACTCATAAGACTTATACACGGTTTAGGGAATTGCATATTAATGTACAGTGGCAGCTCTGAATATTAACATGAATAATCGGTATAGGGATTGAATAATATTCCGTCGGGGACCTGCATAAGCATTTTTTTCCAGAATTTTAATTTCCCAGAATTACTAGCTTTGTCCCTTTTTTTTTGTTAGAACTTTTTGACGTTTCAGTGGTCCATTTGAGATAGCAAATGGCGTGATCTAGTAGTATATATCAGTGGGTTTCAATAATTGCCAGATTGGCAGTTTTAGCTTTTGTTATGTTTTATTTTACATAAGTACTACTCGTATATATACATTTACATTTACATAAGTCCATTTATACATATATTTGTTTAGCAAATATTTTTTTTCTTATCCCACGACTCCATTAGACACTTTTCCAGATTGGATTTAAATCCAATCACGAAAAAGCCTAATGGAGACTCAAAAAATCTTGCATCATGATTTAAATCTCCTTACTGTCATGATTTTTTCGGCTACTGAAAAGTAGGATTTTTTTTGACATTTGTTCAGTCAAATTAGCTGATTTCTAGTTGGCTGCCCTGATTACCTCCTGGTTGACATTTATAAGTACGCTATGGAGACACGATAAATATGAAAAATCATGACTGAAGATGCCCACGCGGTGATTTCTTTATTCGCCAAAATATGGAGTAGGGGAAAAAATCATGATTTTTAAAAGCCCAATGGAGTCGTGGGGTTATGCTCAACTTTTTGCATTTTGTTCTAAATTTTTTTTTAAACCAAGTGACTGTTAAAAAACAACATAAAATATTATTTGAAAATTTTACTAAGAAACGGCGGTTATTCTATTTTTTCATGTGCGGCCCGCCAAAAAAAAATGAATCATCAGCTTGGCCCGTGGAACGATTTGGGTTGGCCAGGCCTGATCTAGTAGGTGGATTATTGAATTATTAGCACATAACGCCGAATTATTTTTTACCGGTCAAGCACTATCGTTACTAGTTAAGCTAGCATCAGACGAGCACACAAAACCCTCACACGTGTGATGACTGACGTCACGAAAAAAACTCAACACACATCTGACACGACACGTTCTCACACTTGAAATGTGTTGTTTCAGACGGTGTGACATTTTTTTCCACACAATCGGATTTTTGTCCCAAAACGTGTCTTCACACGAAATTTTTTCACACTAGTCTTCACACGAAATTTTTTCACACAATTACACACTGTGTGATTTTGTTCAGCGTCTTGGTGATTTCTGAATAACAGAAAGAAGGCAAAAAATGAAGTTCTAAATTTATTTACTTTATACATTTGGCCCGCCAAAAAATCTATTCCGTATCCCTGATTTTTAAGAATTTCTTTGGTGCGATGTGTTCGCATCTTTCAATAAATTTTAGTTTTTCTCCGATTCTCGGCATTTTCAACTTCAAATTTTGGGGCTGGTCAGAGAAGACTGACGAACAGCTAATCGATTTACATAAAATATTTGAAAGGTGCATTCATGAAGCACTCCGCGTAAAAAACCACAAGGGGTAATTTTGTCTGGTTACATGAATACCCTTATAATATCGGGTCTTTTCAATAAGGACATAACAATTTTGTATTTAAATAAAACACAGAATAATTGAGATATCGGGCTGAAATTTATTCCAGGTGTAATGGACATGTTATATTTAAGTATGAAATTCTATGTCGTTCATAGGGCCACCGCGAGCACGTTTGCACTAATTGATTCTTTGGAGCCAATTTTCCACCACTCTTCCTGAGCTCCTCTAACGTTGTTGGCTTGTTGGCATAAACCAACGACTTAACATAACCCCATAAAAAGAAATCCAACGGCGTTAAATCGCATGAGCGAGGTGGCCATTCGACCGGACCATTTCTCGAGATTACACGATTACCGAACTTCTCCTTCAATATATCAATTGTTTGAACAACTGTGTGGCATTGCTCGTTCGTGAACTTCACCATGATAAAAATGTAAACCTTGACTGACGTTTTAGCATTGCCAGATCATAAAAAAAGTTTTACGGTGCGTTTTTATTAAAATACAAAATTGTTATGTCCTTATTGAAAGACCCTTTATCTGTGCTCGTACTCCTTTCGTTAAGTCATATTTACTCGCACTCCTTTTGTTGACCCTACTGGCTACTGTCCGGTAAGTAGATGAATTTCCTGTGGTTTTCTCATTTGCACTTGCCACACAGAAATATGACATTAAGCGTATTCATCCTCGCTAATCGCTATAAAAATTTCTGTTAGATTAATTCCAGCATACACAACTTTTTGTTATGTGTTCGCTTCCGCCTTAACTAGTTTAGTTTGTGGCATGCTGATTTGTATCTAAACTAAATTGCATTGCACTTTGATCGATTCCTACATATCTCTCAAAAGTAGCAAAAATTGCGGAAACCGTTTTTTTAAGCGAGGATGAATACGCCTGCGGTTTTATTCAAAATCAGCTGATTTAGGCTTTTACCCTAAGTGCACCTCTACCGAAATATCTTTGGTATTAAGTTAAAGTAGCTTAGGTCGATTTTCAGACGAAGCCAAAGTAATTTTTTTGTAAATATAAATGATATCAGTTTGGTTTCGCCTGAAAATCGACTTAAGCTACTTTTTTGCCACAGATACTTCTTCCGGCGCCGGTGCTTGAAGCCGTACTTCAAAGTTGCCTCTTTCTATTTATTATAATACTCCTTTATTCTACAGTGACCTTAGAACAGTAAAAAAATATCAATTTAGCAATGATACCTTCAAGACCAGAAATCAATTTATGCATTTGATTGAAAACTCAGAATTTAATTGTTTCATGTGCGATAGTATAAATGCGAAAAGGGAAAACCAAACATTTTCCTTTGCAATTTTTAGATCTAATATAGTAGAAACATTTTTTTAACGTAAAAAACGTAAAAAAAATTGGAGAACAAGGAAAATTATTGACAAAAGAAAAAAAGCGTTAATTGTAAGTGGAATGAATCGCACATGAAACTGAATAAAAAAAATAGCCCTAGGTGTTACAATAAAAAAAGACAAATCAACTATATAAGTGGGACGTGATGTGCCCCAAAACCTTGTTTAGTCCCCCAGTGTTTTGTACGTCCGAACGAAGCGAAAAAAGCAGCTGACGAAGCGAAAATGCGTTTCGCCCACATCGATGGCGATCATCTCACACTGTTGAACGTATTTCATGCATTTAAACAAAGTAAGTTGCAATAAAGTCATGATGAAAATCGAAAATCCATTCTGAAATGTTAATTTTTCGCTAATTTAAATAAATCTTCACAGGCAATGAAGATCCAAATTGGAGCTATGAGAATTTTATCAACTACAGATCATTAAAATCAGCTGACAATGTCAGACAGCAATTGTCGAGAATTATGGATCGTTTCAATTTGAAACGAACAAGTACGGATTTCACATCGAAGGACTACTATATTAACATTCGAAAGGCCTTAGTCCAAGGTTTCTTTATGCAGGTGGCACATTTAGAGCGAACTGGACACTATTTAACAATCAAAGATAATCAAATCGTTCAATTGCATCCATCAACATGCTTAGACCATAAGCCAGATTGGGTCATTTACAATGAATTCGTATTGACGGCAAAGAACTACATTCGAACAGTAACCGATGTTAAACGTAAGTGAGAAAAAAAATATTGGAAAATGTTCGGCGTGAAACTGAATTGATTTGCATTTGGATTTGAATTGAAAGTTTCTAGCTGGAATTTTTTTCAATATTAAATCCCGCCTTGATATATTTTTTCCAAACTGATTAAATCAGGCAGATGAAATACTTTTTCCTCAGTTCGATTTTTGCAGAAAAACACAAATTAATTCATGTTTTCTCTTCAGCTGAATGGCTGCTGAAAATCGCACCACAATACTACGATATGAACAACTTTCCGCAATGCGAGGCAAAACGGCAACTGGAAATGTTGCAAACGAGAATGGATTCCAAGCAGTATCAACAGGGATTTTAATTATTTGCTGTCCACTTTTCTTTTCTTCCATTAATTTTAATTCATTTTTTATTTTAAAGACAATACGAGATATGTTTCATGAACACAAGTTTTTTTTTCAATCTAGACACAATTATCTTGCTTTCCTTTGTATTCTCCTTTGAGTACGAGGATTTTCTATCATTTTAAATAAATTTGTTTGTTTTATAGATTTACATAATTGCAAAAAATATACAATTTAAATAAAAAAAAGACAGTACGGAAGATTAATTTGGTAACTGCACTCAAAAACGAGTTCTTACAAATGTTATTGATACTTGGAAATAAAAGTGAAACAAACAAAAAAAGTTTAATTATAAAATATTTAATAAGAACCCAGCCTCAAGTCAAGTTATGTAGACCTCAAATGGTAGTGTGAATTTTATAGTTCTCTTTTACAAACAACTTCAATTACTTTTATTCAGGAAAAATATTTTATAAAAATAATTTTAAAAAATCCATAATTATTAAATTCAATTGCAAATAATTATTTAATATTTGTAAATGTATCTGGTCTAATATAATACAGTTTTACAATTAAATAAAATATCTCAATACAAATTTATTCGTTTTCTGATCGTCTTTTCTTCAATGTTTTCATTGTGATTCGGCGGTAAGAGGTAGCTATGGCAAAAGCTTTTTTTTGAAAACAGTGAAAATCAATTTGGACCATTGTAATTCCCACTTTAAAGTCGATTTACCCAAAACCGAGGATATGCAATTGGGCATTCCTACACAGTATTGTAAAAACAAGCAATTTAACAACAATAACGACAACAGTTCGAGTCCACACGCTGTTGTTACCAGTTGAGTCAGTTTTATATGGGTTAGTGCGAATATTGTCATTGTGGTTTGAACGTGAGTAGAGAAGCATCGTAGTGTGAGAAATCATAATTTCACCCATGGAAAAATTTTATTGCTGTTTACTTGTGTTAGTGCATGCACAACTTTTGGTCACTCTTGAACTTCGCACAAACGTTCATCACTTGCAGAACCCCCTCCACTAGTCACTGACCAATCAGAACCCGATCCGCAGATGCAAGAATACACGTGTGGAAAGGCCAATTATATGGCGGTCCATATAAATTTTCTATTACAATACTTTTTATCACCTGTCCAACGGCTTTTCGCAAAAAGAACATGAGATGTTCTGTACACACGTTTTCAATCACCTCGCTTCCGTACGGTGTTTTGCTGCATATGATTTTAAACATATATTGGGTCAGTTTTTCCCTTATGAACGTTATGTTTTTCACGTCGCGGAAAATTTTCCGGATATACCGTGTAACCAGGGTTTTAATTTTAAAAATTATCGAATCCACCCTCATAGTATCTCTTGTATTGATACGGTCGCATCTGGCTACACAAAATTTACATGGGAACCGTTCGAGCATTTCGACCTCGAATTTGGTGTTGCGCGAAATTATTTGTATTTTTTCATCTGGTGTTAACGCTCCACCAAGTATCGCAACAGGCAACATCTCCAAATCCCAGAGCTCGTTGTCCGATCTATAATCAACAGGAGTATCTATCTTAAGCTGTCGACACGTATCGAAGATATTTTTCGCTAGAGCTTCAATTACGGTTACACTTGTACCTGAATACATTTCGAGACTGTCCATTTGACAATGTTTTACATTCACACCACCATATATTTCTGCTAAAGTAATTACATTTCCGATATGCTGTATCATTGCTTTAATACACGAACTCTTGGTCATAAGTACCTTTCTTTTAAAAAATTTATATGCGGGTGGTTGCCAAATATGAATTCGCCTTGCTCCGTGAATGAGAACGGATATAGAATTCTGCACAGGTTGCGCATATCTTCGATCACCATTTTGCACATGATTAACTGGGTCGGGCAGTACAGCTTCTCTGTTAATGCGGCGTCAATCCGACTAAGATTCCCAGCATCGAGCAGAGGACAAATGCTTTTAAGAAGTTCGTACAACGACACCTTTATTTTGGGCTCTATCCGTTCTTCATTGTCACCCAAATGGACGATTTTCGCAAGAATGTTATGTTGGATGAACGAAGGATGGTGTGCCCATTTAGAGTCATGTTTTATTTATTTATTAGAAAGAAGCTAAACTATCTCCTAGACTAATCTATTCTAAAATAACAAAACCAAATAATAAATTTTTTTTATAATATTTCAAACAAAGGGATTTTGTATGAAACAAACCGTTATAAACTCACTCACTAAACGTACATGAAAATCACAGACATTTTATTATAATTAACATCACCACTACACAATTGCATATAAAATAATTAAGTTATCAAAAACTCACTCGTTAATAACACCACACTGTTCAAAACCTCCTTAAAATAAAATAAAACAAAACGATTACCAGTTAGTTGCAAACCTGTATGATCCTGAATTTAGAGATGCCAGATTGAGAAATACTCATCAACTAAAAATTAACATTTTTTTTGGTTAGAATTAGAAATTACCCCAAATATTTTTTCCCGAAAATATTAAATTGCAAAAACTGCATTATTTCCAATGTTGTGCCGCGTAGTATACGTGATGTAGACTACACCATTGTACACCTATTACTGTAGACAATGTAGCTAATCAATAAAATAAAGGATAGCTGATTTAGTTTTAAAATCTCATTTTCTTCAATTAATTTTAACATAATAAAGCACAATTTCCAGGAAGCAATCTCCAAATGCTGTAGATGAGAACTTCGGAGCAAACTTTAATGGCAATTCTAACTATGCATGCAATATAAGCGGCTTTTTTTAGTTTTTGCAATTGGAATCACATTAAATTCTAAAACCTTTTTGCTTCACACATTTTTCAATATACCGAACCGTTTATTTAAAAAACTGATTCATTTGTAGCGGATGGCTTTGCTCATTTAAGAATATCTGTTTAATTTTTTCGAAAAACACGTTTGTTTCTAGTCTTTAGCTTAATTCCGTTGAGAGTTGTTGTATTTACAGATAGACGGAAATCTATACGGAAGTAATTCAAATCAAATAAAGTAAATCAAATACCCTTAGTGGAGTATAAAAAATATTAAAAATAAAAACTACCAAAACAAATTCAAGAATTTATTTTTTGCGCTTATGTGTATTTTTAGGGACACTACCGCCTCGCCATTTCTTGTAATTGGCCATTTCCTATATAGTATAGTATTAGATATATGACTCACAGATGACTTTGTTTTGACAGATATGAGAAAGTCTAAATTGTCTACGCGAATGTCTACCCCAAATCTATTGTCTACACGCTATTGTTTACACTGAAGTGTAGACAATTAAAGTCTACGCGTAGAGGAACAACACTGATTATTTCTTATCTCTTTAGATGTTTGTGAGTCTTCTCACATGCATTTTTGTATTTTTCAAGTAACTAATTTATGGATTGTATTTATGTATTTTTAATTTATTTTTTATTTGTTTTTATTTATTTTTTTTCAATATTTTTGTTTGGCTTTATTAGGTTAGAATTTTACAGATATTATAATAGGTTTTTATTATTGTTTCTTTTTTATTGTTTTTATTATTATTTTTATACCCGTATGGTGAAACCAAAGGGTATATTAACTTTGCCTTACCGTTTGTAACGCCAA
This sequence comes from Chrysopilus asiliformis, assembly GCA_964034945.1. Classification (NCBI taxonomy): domain Eukaryota; kingdom Metazoa; phylum Arthropoda; class Insecta; order Diptera; family Rhagionidae; genus Chrysopilus; species Chrysopilus asiliformis. The sequence goes on from OZ035962.1 coordinate 93,852,416, forward strand.
GATCCCGTCATCACACATAAAAATGAATTACACCAGTGTATTTAGAATGATAAAAATAATTAATTTCTGCATGTCCGTCCGTCTGTCTGTGGCGCGGATTGCGGGCGCACGGATTGAGCTAGAGACTTGAAATTTTGCACAGATCCGTTTTTCGTAAAATGCGAGGCTAAGTTCGTTAATGGGCAAAAATGGACTATTAGGGGGGGTACCCCCATACGAACGAAATCGTTTTTTGTGAATATCTCAAAAACGGTGCATCTCATCAAAAAAGTCAAAGAACAAAAGTTATTTAGGATATGATTCTACATAAAACTCCCATACATCAAAATCCGATTGGAATAAATTTTAAAAAATCTTATTGGAAAGTTTGACTTCAAAGTGGAATTTTGGTACAACTGTTCGAATTTTGATACGAATATCACCATACGGGTCTCCAATGATTGCCAGATTGGCAATTATAGCTTTTGTTATGTTTTAATTTGTAAAAAGATTAGTTTAGTCTAGGAAATAGTTTAGTTTATTCTTTCTAAATAAAATTATGATTTCTCACACTACGATGCTTCTCCACTCACGTTCAAACCACAATGCCAATATTCGCACTCACACATATAAAACTGACACAACTGGTAACAGCAGCGTGTGGACTCGAACTATGGTTGTCGTTATGAGTTGTCGTTACAACTGTGTGTGGAAATGCCCATTAGCACGATTTTGACACCAGATTCATGAAGATCGGTCCACTCGTTTGGGCTGCAGCACATAACAAAAAGTTAAACTTTATTTGCAGAAAGAAAAGCAGTACAATTCTAGTCTTGTTTATTTATTTATTGCTACTAAAAAACCAGTATAAATTTTATGTAAAATTGAATTTTATATTAAAAAAAGGAAAATCATAATGAATGGAACTCAGCTTTATCTTTATGTAGCGAGTTTATCTAGGCACGAAATTCAAGTCTTTTAGATTGACTGTGATAAAAAATATATATAAAAACTTTGATGGTGACTTTGGTTCAAGCATTTAATTGCAAACTGTGTTAGCGTTAAAGATTTCGATGAAGTAACCGTCTGGATCCTTAATGAAAGCCAGACCCTTCATGCGGCCATCGTCGGGTTTCTTAGCAAATTCAACGTTCATTTCTTCGAATCTGAAAGTGATATTCAAACAAATATTTTAGCAAAATTTATTTTTTTTAGGTTTACCTTTTGCAAGCCGCATAAACATCAGGAACCATAATCCCTATGTGACCTGAAACAAAAATATTTAAAAAATTCAATTTGTACTGAGATATTTTATACCATATCCTCTTGGTTCAGTATTTCCGGTGTGATATTTTTGGTCAGGATCCGTTTCCGTTCCCCAGTTACTAAAACAATACAATTTTCATAAATTTTGTGCGTAAATTTGTTTCTAATTTGTATTTACTGTGTCAATTCGAGCGTAGCCTTTCGACTCATTGCCCATTTAGTTCGTTGAGAATTATCTGATGGAACTTCTGATGGACTTTCAAATCTAACAAAGAAAAAGGTGATAAAATTATGAAAGAAATCAACATTTTTAGATTTTTACCCCATGAAGTACAACGAAAACTTGGCTTCAGGGAAATCCAACTTTTGCAGCAGAGTCATTCCAAGAACGCCAGTGTAAAATGGAAGAGACTTCCGAGGATCTTTTATTCGGTACATAGTTTGTTGAAATAGAAACTCCTGAAAATGGGAAAACAGTAAATTAAAGGATCTTCAAGGTGTTCGATTGAAAGTTCCAGTGCCGGTGGGAGATAACATATTTCGTACAAGTGCAAGACATGAATTTTATGGAGGTTAGGTGCTAAATGAAAAAAACCTGTAGTACGAAAATACAAAGATTACATCAGGGGCATGAAACAATCAGTCCGAATTTTGATTTTAATAAAAAAGAAATTTAAAAAATCATTAAAAATTAGAAAAATCCACCAAGGCACCTTCGTTAGCCTATTTTTTATTTACAGGAAACCTTTTATTACTTGAATTTACCTTTGTTGAAGGATCGGCTACTTGACAAAGTTTATTCGCTTCTGAAGTGGATAGTCCAGTTATTTCCGACATTGTCTTTCCTTATTAAATTTATCGAAAAATAACAAGAAAATATAGATTTTGCGATAGCAAAACTGAATTAGATTTTTTGGTCGTATCGAGCGTAGAAATTGAGTGTATTTTGTGGTTCCAAGTTTCATCACTGCGCTGCAAAAACCGCGAACATTTAAAATGAAATACAGTGGAATCGCAAAAACTCAGACGCTTTGCTCTAACGATCTTTTTTGTGGGAAAAATATTAAATTCATGTATATTACACAACTATAGGTTTGTTTGTGATTAATTCCTTCGCAATCGTTGGAAACACTTCTTTTTTTGACTAAAATTATTTTATATTTGGAAGCGTCCCAACATTTTTAGGAGGATCGCGACTCATATTTTTAATAATTTAGATTTACTTGGAAACTAACTTCGTTTTTCACATGGCGAATTACTTGTGTCTGAAACCGAGCTCTACATTAGAGGATAATTTGCTTACAGAATACCAAGTTCTCTAAAATTTAGAGGCAAACGTACTTCTAGGAATTGCAATAGATTCTAGGCACTACCGTAATTTTTTTCTTTTTCTTAGACTCCTCTAACTTAGAACGTTTTTCAGTTAAAGAATCCACTTTAAATTTAGAATTAAGACTCAAAACTCTAAATCGTTACGGAATCCCAGTGCTGGATTAAGTTTTGTATAGACTTCAAGTGTTGTGAGAAACCCAGCTCAAAATTAATCATTTATAGAAAATGCATTTTATGATGTATGGATTTCTGTAATAACTGATCTTTCAAAATGGTATCCAGGAACCAAAAAATTCTAATTATGATTTTTTTTAAATAAAATATTTAGATTTATTGTTTTTTACTTTTTTTAAGACATTTTTTATTATTTGAACTGACGTAAACGGCATTTGAACACATAATGAAAATTATTTTTATTGATTAACAAAATTATTATAAAAGCTAATATCATAGTATAGTTCTTAAAATCAAGTAATACTTTTAAAGTAAATCTGTTAATTTAATTCATTCGTCGACAATCACAATCCACGTTACGGTGCATAAGACGGAGAACTTTAAATTTTATTTTTTTATTTTTAAAAAAATTGTTTTGTTTTTAATTATTTAAAAACCAATAAACTTTTTTTTTTGTTCCAAGACGTCGTGTTTATTTTTGATGATGTTTTTAGCATTTGCCCAACAATTTAAAAAAAACGGAGTTATCTGATTTTTGCATTGGTATTAATTTGCAGTTTTGCCGGAAAATTTGCAGACTAACCAACTTTCCTCGCCATTTAAATCTACTTACTTTGTCTTCTCCCTCTTCTTTTGTCTTCTTCTCCCCTGCTGTCTCCTGAAATGCTGACGGCCACAAGTTATTAATAAATAAATAAAAATAAAACAGCACATATTTTATAAATATTTTAATTTATTGGTAACCTATACTTTTTGTAGTCTTTGCTATATTGAGTATGTCATTACAAACTATTTGCATTATTTACAAAAAAAAACGTTGAAATTAATTTAATTAAATAATAGTAAAAAACAACTATAATAACACGGTATACAATCAAACTATGCATTCGGTTTTGTGATCCTCATTTAATTTATGCATCTTAAATATAAAAAACCATACTGTGCTTTTCTAATGATAATTATAATTTTTATTTTAACATTATAGATTTTGATTTGAAAATTTAAGTAATTTTGCATAGAATAAATAGTTACTATAATTTCAAAACCAAATTAATATTAAAATACCTTTTCTATCGATTTGCATGTGTTTGCATTTGTTTTTAATGAACAATACGAAAAATATCGTCTCTTTGCTCTACGAAATGAATGAATGAATGAACATTAAATTATGAAATAATAAATGAAACTAAAAATAAGTCGAATGTATGTTTTTTGGATGTGTGATTTATGGTTCTTTTAAATTGTAATTTGAATGTTTTTTTTTATTTCTTTGTTTTCATTTATGGAGGGAAATTGAGAAAAAAAAAATAATTAGGTGGGTGGGTAGGTCTGAGTTGTTTTATGGTCGTAAATGATTTACACATTTAACACAATTTGGCAACAAATTCAACCATCATCAGAGGTATAATCTTTAAAATAAGCCCTGCCATATTTAAATTACTTACATTATTTAATATGATAAAAAAGTAATAAAAACTCATTTTTAAAATAATAAAATAATAATTAAATTAAATATGAATAAAACCTCATTAAATTATTTGCTAAACGTTTACCAGTAATAAGTACATTAAAAAAACTTTTTTTATCTTACAGAAAAAGATATTTTCTTAGGAATACATTTCTCAAAACGAAAACATTTAAGAATTATTTACGCGTTTTAATCGATTTTTCTCGAGTAGAAATCGATAATATTATTAATCTCCATCTGTCGTCTATTTTATTTAAAAGTATTTGAAAAGTTCGTTCTTCATTTTGAAGATACACAATATCTAGCAGTTTAACATGAGATTCGCTTAGAGAGTATAAGAAATGTGACTAATTGACGAAACATAGCTTCACTATAAAAATAAATACTTTTTTTTAATGCTAACTAGAAAAATTGTAACTTCTAGAGGATCGTCCAGGTGTAACCAATTCCACTTTAATGTTCGCAGTGGCTGTAACTTTTGTTGTATTCGTATCTGATCCGCTGTGATGCGTTTCAACGGTGACTTCCGGTTGGACAACTATACTTTGTAATTCTGAGTAATTTCCATTTGATTTGCTCGACGAGTGACCTTGATGGCTGTTGTTGCATTGATTTCCGTGTTTTTCGTGGTTTGTCGTTATAGACGAAGAAGACGATTTCCAAGATGGAGGCTCCTCAGTGATTGTCGTCAACGAAGGCTCATTATTGATGTTCACGTGCTTATGATGATAGTGTGGTTTATTGCATCGCGTTCGATTCCCGTTAAGGATCACCGTTTTGTTGTTGACACGTTTCGACCTATGAACAATTGGCGAAGGTGTAGAAATCCGATCTGGATTCGCAAGGGGGACAAGTTCCGCTTCCGGCCCAATAAGACTCAGGATTACCGGAAAGAAAACGAAACCATTGAGGGCGCCAATTAAAAGCAACGACAGCAGCAGCCAGAAAAAGTGCCGGACAATGAACTCGAATGGGGATGTGGAGAGCATCAGCACAGCCAGAACCGATGTCAGAATTCCATGGACAAGGGGAGCCATCGATATTTGCAGAGATAAACAAACACGACGCTCTCTACTGCCCACTGATGTCATGAAACCCTGAAGAAAAAAATCCCAAATCATTTTGAATTCTACTAGAAAATTAAATTGTTCTTCTCTCTTACCAAAGAAATATGAACTGTGATGCAAACAACAAGTCCAATGCTTAAAATCAATATAACCGCTGGTATGGCTGATAGTTTAATACCAAGAATCGTCATTATCCCGAACATTTGAAGCAGTGATCCAACGACGTTAAGAGTCACCAGAATGGCCACCCACACGGAAAGAATGATGATCGATACTAGAACGAAGGCAGCTGCAATCGAGCACCCCAAGATCAAAGTTAATGACGATCGGAGAGTCATATACTGCTCCCAAAATATGAATGGAATTCCTGTAATTGAATAATTGGTGTTATTTAAATGGACGCGAGGCATTCAACTTGTAATTAACCAACCTGAGGGATAGTTGGGTAGCCCCTTGGCTTCAAATCGTGAACTGAGATCTCGAATATGCCCTATTAGACTTTTTATTTCGGCAGTGTCATTTAGTCCATGGAGATAAAATGGCAATTGGGTATACACCAAAGGCAAACTTTTCGGGATCTTCAAGTCAAATTCACTTGGCGAATGGTACCATTGACGCGGTTCGGGACGCAGTTTACCCTGAAATTTCAAAAAAAAAGATTAGAAGTTAACTTGAATTTATTATTTTTTATCTGATTTTTTTGTAGCTAGCAAACGAAATACGAAATTTTTAGATTTAAACCACTTGAAATACATTTCTAACTAAATTAAAAGTCGTTAAAAGATTATTTTGTTTAAATCCAGTACAATTTTCCACCAACCTGTGATGCACCGTATGCAAATACGTCATTGCTAGCCCACGCTGACAAGTAGTTATAGAACGCCTTTGGATTGATGATCCCTTCAGAGTCTACCAGACGATTCTGTGTCACTAAACTCTTATCGATCGGATTATCAACGTATCCGGTTTGCACCAACAATTTGTAAGCCAAAATCGCATCACTGCTGGCATTTGAGAACCATCGCTCCTGTGTGATTCGCTTGTCTTTGTACTCCCGATCGAACGTCTTTTGGAGATTCAGTAGCCAATCCCTGAACAAACTTAACCAGAAATCCGGTAGGCCCCCATTATCGTTTTTGATCACATGCGGGACACGCACAAAAGCCTCATGATATTCGTGCAGTAGTTTCTGATTATTTGGATATTCGAAATTTCCCTGGGTCACCGCAAACATATTGTAAAAACCAAACATGGAAGTCTGGGCATGAAGGAATTGATACTCGTTTGTATTCTTTGGAACCAAATCAATCAGATCTAAGCCATCCTGAAGTTTAATTGAGGAGAACAGGCTAAATATTAGAATCCCAACAAATATCAGCATTGAAAAAAATTTCACAGAGCTCTTCATGAGAAACGGAGCGTAATAAATCTGTGCAAATTTCGACAGTGAGAACCGTAGAACCTTCTTTTCTAAAAAGTTAAAAATTCCATCTTTCTGCTGTTCCTGGGTCTCATCATTCGACACATACTGCGGATGATGGTAGATGGTTGTTTTATTGTTTATCACTTGCACAACAACTGGCGTATTTTGTTTCCAGGTGGGAAAGGCACAACAAAATATATCTGCTCTACCAGATGATCTTCTTCGAAGGTCAAGTGAAATCATCGCAGGAAACACCAAAAGTGCTGCAGCCAGATTGAAGCACATAACAACAGCTGTCTGTAAGCAGAATACTTTGAGAGCCGGTACTGGGATGAATACTGCTGCGAAGAAAGATCCAGCTGTGGCCACCGCACTAAACAGGATACTCGGACCGACTTTCTTCAGAATGTGTTGCGTTTCTTCGGACGCTTCGCTTTGAGCGTAAGCAGCGGTCAGCAGGAAAATATGGTCCACGCCAAGGCCGAGGGCAAGAAACGGAACAACTTGCGTTGTGGCAGCGTTAAAGGCGATTCCCAAAAGAGCACACAAACCTAGACCTGCGGCAGTTGACATCCCGATGAGGAAGACACCAGCAATTCCCACGCTGCTCTGCCCCTTGACGGGATCCCGCCAGCGGATCAGCGTAAAAAAGGCGTACAACACCGTCGCTCCAATTCCAATTACCAGACTGAGTGGGCTTGGATTCGAATATTTCGCCAAAATATCATCGAGCGAAGCCGAGGAGAAAACGTAGACATCGTACGAAGTGCTTGCGGAGGTCGAATTCATCAAATCATTAACTTCCTTCGAAAATTTTTTCTGCCAGACGTTGAGAACCTCCGCCGCCTTCTCCTGCGTCCACCCAATGTGGTGGACCTTGTATTGATCGTGCCATGAGTCATAGAGTTCCTTCTCAGTCATCAGCTGGACAACAGTCTGCAGGCCCTTGGCTTTACGTAAGTGCCCCGTTCGATTTCTGATGACCCCACCTACTATCAGTTCCTCTGGCCAGTGCATGTACTTCGCGGCGTATCCGTAGCAGCCACCAGTCAAGATAGCGCCAATATCTGGTGGTTGCAGGGTCTTCTTGTTCGGGGCGCGTTCCGGACACATTGGATCCTTGGGATCCAAGCAAGGCTTCTCTGTGTATCCAGTGCTAATCGCCGCCCTTTTCATGTACTGCTCGACGGTGTCGAATGGAAACTGATCCTTGAGTTTCTCCTTCATGGATTGCAGCACGTCCTGAGGATTAAGCGATGTCCATTTCAATCTCTGTTCCATGCCGCTATAAAAGGTTTCAATTAACCACTTTCGTTCAAATAATTGAAATGTATTTTACTACTTACGGAATAACAACGGGAAAATCCGGTCCGAGGAGTTTACTCCCTTCCCAAAAGCAATCTAGCGGCGTGATTATCGAGCATGGGATCATGTGGTCAAAGATCTGCTCAATGAAATGCTCTTCAAAACTGGGTATCGTCGGCGTGTAGCACATGTCGCGCAAACTCCACGTCGTATCGTATAAATGCACGGTAACCGATGTCGCCCGCTTCAGAACTTCTAAATGCGTTAACAGTGCCTGCGGATGAAGGACGGAAGCATTGGGATCGTGTGCTGTCTGGATAATTAATTGATGGGTCGATGATTCAACTTCTCCTATTGATTTTTGTGTATAAAGAAGTTCTTTCTCTAATCGTCCACCCTCTGTGAAGACACAAACAAAATACATACATTAAAATTTCTTTTTGAATGGATTGAGTGAATTTCGCAGTGGCGAAGCGTCATGGTAGACAGTATAGATAAAACTTAGTCAAAAAGGGACATAAAGAGACCGAAACGCCGAAACTATTGAAAATGTTAACATTTATTGTTATTACGCAATACATTTGAACTTTTTAGGATTTTAATAATATTTTTTGACCATGTTCTGTCTACGCTCTCTAGTAAACAGTCTCGTCTGACGCTTTGCCGTTGGGATTTTGCTACCAATAATTGCGAGCATTACCTTGAATCCAAAGCTGGTGAACTTTTGAATGTATTTGTGCACTCTTCAGTCCCACACAAAACGTGCTAAGGACGAGTATAGCAACGAATAACACTTTTCCCGCATGTTTTTGGACAGAACTACCTAAAGATTGCATATGTGATTGAAATATCGATCGCATATAAATCGCCGTTCTGTTCCCTCTTGCTCTTCCCTGAAAATTTAAAACAATAATGTTAAAACTCGTAGTATATTTTTAAAAACTTAGTAAAATTCTAATAATAATAAGGACGAGAAAGTTTTTTTTTTTAAATTAATTATTATTTCAGATCCAGTTAACTCAATATCGTTACTTTTATAGATTTCAAAAGCGAATTTGCCTGAAAAATGCTATCACCTTATTATCTTAATCTACTTCCGGATCACCTTATTATCTTAATCTAATTCCACTCTACAAATTTTAAAAAAAATTGGGATTGTAAAAAATTGCAATAACACGAAAGGCCGTTACAAAGAAAATCAACCCTTGGGCAACCTATAGTCGTAAAACCGCTACCGAATGCTAATAAACTTTCTGCAAATTTCATCCAAATCGGTTCAGTGGTTCTCGAGTAATAAGCGAAACAGATAAACAGCTAAGCATATTATCGTAATAGATTTTCGATGTCCTGAAGCATCCTTTAGCAAATTGCGGCCTCTAGGATAACAAAAAAGGAGCAGGATGAAGCTAAAAATGGCAGAAGAGGATCACAGGGTAAAAAAAGTATGACTGTTCCCTCAAATGAAGGACACCTGATCACCTTAGAAGAGAATCTAAATCAGATCTTCGATTCTTAAAATTTTGAGTTGGAATTTAAGTGCCAGGCATTTATTCAATTCGAATTTGGTTCGAAGTTCTGTACAAAGTTTTTTTTTATTTAAAAAGGTCACAAATTTTATAAATAAGTATAAATCCATAAAGCAAGAAATCCCTAATCGTCAGACTTGTCCTTATTTTTGTTAAACTGCAATTAAAATATCTAATCGTATATACAAGATATTCAAATTCCAGTAGCGTTTCATGACTCGCCAAAATTCAATTAAACCACAATTGAATCATTTACCATCAAGAAATTATGTATATCGGAAAATTCCATTCCTTGACATTCATAAAAAAAAGAACAAAATTTAATAGAATGCGTGCGTAAACAAAATAATGTGTCGATGATTAGAGACGGATAGATATCATAATTAAGTGCTCAAGAACGTAAATGATTTTCACATAAAAACCGAGACCGAAAATCTCATTAAACCCGAGATCGCCTATAAAAATGTGCAACCACCAAACACACAAAAATGTTTGTCATGAACTCGGAAACAACTAGATTAGCCACAGTCGAATAGTTAGTCTTAACATATCTATCCATTCCATGCCTTTCTCGCTTCCTATATCCACAATTTTACATACCTACCACATACCGGTAACATTCATTCCCATCTAGACGTACATTTCTATCAATTGGCATCGGGAACATACCTGGACGCAAAGAAGATACCTTTCTATCCAACAAAACCAGCAATTTTTTCCTATATACACCACCTTTCTTCTGGCCAGTATCGTTGCCGTCTGTCTGTATTTTCTCGGCATCGACTCGACTTGAGCTCAAGCAGTGAGGATTAAGTGTATGAAGTCGACTGATGTCTTAATTATCTCCGGTACCAAAGAAGCAAAGGTAATTAGGCCCATCCATCGTATTCGTGTAGAGTTGAGTAAAAAAAAACTGAACGTAAAGAAACAATCTTGAATCAGATTTTCTTTGCCTTGCCTTGCCTGGGCTTCATTTCAGCTGATTGCCGACGTTTCGCTGCTATGCTGGAGCTCTTCGCCTTTCCCGGTCTAAGGCCGTAGTAAATGCGTTTAGAGAACCACGATTTGCGATGCTTGAATACTGAAATCCAGGGGTTTTGCATCTAAGAAAAGCGACCCATTATTCCGTAATTTTGACTTTCTAATTTTTTTCCAATATATTCAAAAATCCTAAATCGAAATTCAAGATGTGATTTCAACAAACTTTCGCGTAATTCTATCCTGTGCTTACTTTGGACCAGTAAACCCGTGTAAAAACTAATAATCCTTGTTAAATTTTGCTTCGATGATCAAGCGTTTAAGGAGATTTTTTGAGACACTGCAAATTTGAAGACCCTTCTTGATCTTCGAGCCCCAAAAAGCGAGATAGTGTACAATTGGAGGTATTTGTGGGGCACCGTGTCTAGGGGGTTGTCCACAAAATACGTCATACTTTTAGGGGGAGGAGGTCTGCGGTAATGTGATGGAAGTGCTAAACTCCATACAAAGAATCTCTCGAAAGGTCCAAAAATTAGCGAATCGTATTTAATGGGCTGTAATTTTATTAGATGTAATTTTATTAAAGTGGGGAAGAAACATGCAGTCAGTTAAAAAAAATCTTCACTTCGTATTTAATTCTGCAGAAATTTAATTCTACTTCTAAAACTATAGGAAAACTATAAACTGCCGAAGTTAATTTTGTTAAGTGGAGTTTTCGATATAAAAAAATATGAAATCCCAAATATTCCAAATATTCAATAAACGCCCTTGCTGTTGCTGCTGAGTGTCCTTTGAACTTTTTTAAAAAGGCCAAGTTAAAATATCTGTTTTATCCTACATTCCTGTGGCGGTGTAAAAAAAATTGTGAAAAACAAAAGGCTTATGATTGTTTTAAAAATTTGGGAACTAATTGAGGTAGTAAGTTGAAATTTGGCACAGAACAAGCTTTTACCCAAAGTTAAATCTTATCCGAAAATAAGAAAAATTGAACCCCACCTCTCCCTTCTCCAAACGAATGGAAAACAGTTTTGCAATTTCCCGAAAACGGTGTGTTGTATTGAAAATATTTGGTTGCAAAGAGCTTTTAGAATTCGATTTTACCGTAAATATGATTTGAATTGGAAAAACTTAGATTGTATGTCTAGAATTATACCAAAAATTCAGTCTGCAGTTTTCATATTTGGACAATTTCTTTCTTGAAAGGGATTTTGCACGGAAATAAGCTATATTTTAGTTGATAGATTGTCTACATTGTCTACATGTAAAGAATAAAATATTGTATACAGCAAAAGTTTACGCGTAGACAATGATGTATTTAGAAGTGACTGATTTTGTCCCGTTCCAGAACATATAACTTTAATTTTTTGGAGAAGCGCATAAACTTTTCGTGCTCCTGGCAAAAGCGAAATATTTGGGCATATTTTACAAGACACAACTTAATGCTGGTACATTGTTTACGAAAAGTCGACATTGTCTACGCCTAAAGTGTAGTATATCGCGCAGGACAATCCAAAAAGGAATTCCGAATCACTATTAGCACGATTAACATACCATCGATGGCAAAGATTAGCTAATGACTAATCTGTGCTAGTATGAAGAAAAGACGATTCTTTATAACTCCTGTTTATTTCCAACAATAGTTCCGTTTCGTAAGTTTGACGACCCCTGAACATATCGTAAAAATCTGGGAGGCCTGCTTTTGTTCGTCGCTGATGATGCTGTAATGCGGTATCCATAAAAATAATAATAATAAAAGTTCGTTGGTGACCTTCTGGCAGTGTGTGCGTTCACTCAATTCGACTTTTGTGCAATAAAGCAGGCCAGCAGCTGAAGCCAGTCAGCCACATCCATCAACCGAAGCGGCCAAAAAGGGGCACCGAAGTCAGCAGCAGTCCGACGTTCCGTTTGCCGGGTAGTGGATGGATAGATGAATGTAGTCGGTTCGGGAGTGATCGTGAGGCAAACACAAAACATAACAAGATTTCAAAGCATAAAACTCGATGTGGGTGGCCAGACCAGATCGGGCAAAGCTACCGAGCAAAGCACAACATCAACATCAGTTGTCGAACAATTTAGACTTTGGAGGGATTTCGTAATCAACAACAACGGTGGCGGTCCCTCTCCAGCAGTCCCCCCAGATATATTTACATCCGAGTGAATGGCGAAGTCAGAGATAGCAGCAGGAACCAAATGGACGTCAACATCAGCCAAAGATCCGTCGAAAGCGCAATTCAACGAGGATCGCCGATGGACGGACACCTAGCGAAATAATTCAGTTCAACTTTGTATGTTTTGTAACATCAGTTATTCCATTGTACAAGACAGATCCACCATCCTCTGTCCTGTCCCCTCCAGATTTCTGTTGTTGTACGAATCCCCTGCCCATCTAAGCTGATGCGCGTTCCGTAAAACGGGGTAAACTACACTTCGAAGCTGTACCACCAGCATCCACTGGGCTAAGATCAGCATCAACGCGTGGAACAGCAGCAGCGACGAAGTGGACGAAGAAATCACTTCTCAAAAAGGAGACATTTTACCGGGAAAGTAAAAAATTTATTTAGGTAAAGGCACGAAGGTTTCTGCTTTTGTTAGGCAGATGGTTTCCATGCCATGGCAATGGCTGCTGAAGTGACAGGTTATATTTTCTGAGATTTTTTTTCTGCCGCACCGCCACGAAAATAACAGGAAAAGGGAAATAAGAGAGAAACGTAATATTGAAGCGAGACTTGGGATAGGGATCGGTATCGGCCATCAGTACCGGGGATCAATTGGCGTTTTGTTGTTGTTGTTGTTATTGTAGAGTGCCATACCTAGGTAACCTAACCAGAGGGAGAGCCCGCTGCGTAACAAATCGTTTTTATGCATTAATAGCCTACAATCATAGAAAAGATGGATAGGGAGCGGCCGAGATTTTTGCAACTAAATTACTTACTTAGTTTTGATGAAATTATTAGTTTATCAGATCACCGGCGTTTTTCGTGAGCAGGAAGGGCAAAATGAGAAGAATAAATCATAGCTAGAAATTACGGCGATTTCTCCTATATATATATGTAGGTATGTTGATGGAAAGAGATTTGAGTGAAATCTAAATGATAAACTGTTAATAAATAGTAATGTTTGCAGGAAAACAGACATATTCATTAAACCTTCTTTTTCTAGTCCATGCTCTGTACAGTAATCTTTGCATTTACGTTAATTTTATGACACTAAATGCAAAAAAAAAATACTTAACGACTAAAATAGTAGGATCTACACATCGTTCTAAAATGCATCAGGAATAATGGGATTTTTAAGGTGCTGACCTTCCAAAAAACATTTTTATTATTAGCTTCTGTATTTTTTTGCTTCTGTAATACTGATCCCGACAATAGACGTCTCTGTACCATTTCGATTTATTATGACTTTTTACAAAGCAAAACCAATTTTCTTACTAAAACTTCTTGATTTAGTTATTTATAACAATCTTCAATATTTAAAAAAAATTAAAATTCTGAATTTTTTTATGTCATGTCGAATTGATGAAGAGAGACGCTTTTTCGACTATTTTCGTCAAACGTTGTCTAAATACAAATCTAGTAATTACATTTTCATAAAAACCCGTAAAAATCACAACGCAACGTTTCCAACACTTTTTAAACCCCACTCCAGTTTTTGTAAAATGTTCGGAATTTTAAAACCGAATCCTTATTTTTACATGCTTTTCATACCTTGATTCACGCGATTCCGATCTACGCGCTATTTTCGCGGAGTCAATTAGGCACAAAGAGGGGGTTATAAAAAGATAGAATTAAGAGAATAATTTTGAAAGTAACTAAATAATTTACTTGTCAAGTCTTTAAGACAAGTAGAAAATTAAAAAAATATTAGTTGTGATCAACACAAAACTTTCCTCTGCAATATTTAGTTTCGGAAAAAATATGTAAAAAAATAATATTGTTTTAAACATCTTGAGAACCGTTAGAGATACAAAAAAATTGTTAAAGCAAAAAATGTAAATAATTTAATATCCTTTAAATTTTGTTATATTCATTTTATCCACGAAGCGCATAGGTTTCGAAATTATTTTAAAAAACGGTATTTAAAAAAATCCGTTATAGGTACCGTTACTTTTCCGTTGATAGACCACTACGATTTTTGTAAAACTTATATACAAAAAAATTTCAAGTCGCTAGGTCAACGCGTTCCCGAGTTATTTAAGATACTTGAAGCGGACAGACATGAACGGACATCCTCATAATTTTGCCTGAAACGGATTTCGTCCTGATCAGAAAGTTTCTATCTGCCCCCCGTTCTCGAGACAGTCTCCGTCATGACTACAATACTTTCCCTCTATAGCAGAGGAAAGTAAAAAAAGTCATATTAAAAACGAAATGGATAACCAGGTTTAATTAGAGTTAAACTAAACAATCCAAAAATATTACCGGTATTTCAAGAAATTTCAGTTTTGCCTGAAATTTTTATTTTTTACATTGAAAACTAACCAAAGATTAATTTAACATGTATTGTATAATTACACATATTATTTACCAATCTTCTCATATTTTTTTTTTAATTTGCTGACAGATTCTTTTTACAAGAAGTTTATATGTGGAAAATTGATACTTTAAAAAACGCCGGCAAAAAATGTGATGCGACAGATGGAATTGGATGCGAGACGTGTTAAAAGAATTCCAAGTAAACACTTATGTTGATGAAAAGCAAAAGCGGATGCTAAAGGCGAATTTTGAAGGATGTCTCAAAATTAATCTAATAGCCACTCCACTTCATGCAATTGCATTTTAAGTGGTGTCTCGTACACGGAGAGAAATAAAAATAGGAAGATAAGAGACAGTGGTCTTTTTGGTAATGATTCCCTAAAAACAGGGAATTTATCCTAGAATTTTGGGAAAATTTCCTATTATCCAAAATAGGTCAAAAAAATTGAACAAATAATAAAAAAAATTGATTTTGCAAATGACCCTTGCAAAACCAATTTTTTTCTTATTTGTTAAAAATTTGACCTATTTTGGATAATAGAGTTTGACGTGAAAAGAGGACAAGACTTTTTATACTCCATATTAGGGTGGATCGCGGCTCAAATAAAAAAATAAATAATTGCAATATGAACAGCGGCGGAAATGGAAAAGTTGTGAATTGATCTAAAAATAAAATTTGAAAAGTTTTAGCTCGATTGGAGGTCATTTTCGAAGTTTTTTTTTGAAAACTTTGGAAAACAGTACGTAGCGTAGACACTAGGTGAATGTTGATTTATGAACTTTAAATATTTGTTGCGCCTCAGCCGATTAACCCTAAAACTATCTAAGGACGAATTTGCCCTGCTATGATGTGATTTTTTAGAGGAATCTTTCCAGCTTTAGAAATTTGGTTCTGTTTTAAAAAAGTTGCGAAAAATTTTTGTACGAGGTTTTTCTGAACGAGGGTTCTTTTTCGAAACAATTTGCCTTCTTTTCACCACCCCTATCCCCATACTTAGGACTTAAACTCCTCTTTGAAAATGAAAATTACTTTAAATTTTCGTCTTTATTTTGCGTACGGGATCAGTTCATCCCATTTGCCAAGATTTATGCATTTTCACTGTTTTCTATATATTTTTGAGCATAAATTATATGTTTCATACTCAATCTTCTGAGGTGTGGAAACGGACTAATTCATTTTACATTAGTTTACACGGAAAAAAAACCGTTTCGGTTCGTGAACGCTTCAGATTGCGAACGCTCTTCAAAAACGGCTTAAGTTCATGAATCGAGGTTCCACTATAATTAGAATTTAGGTTCACGTAACGTATTTAAAATTAGCAGTTCCAATTATTGAAATAAAAAAAAAACAACAGCGTTATAAGAACTCGCGTAAGTGAACGTATTTATATTGCGCATGGAAATTTCAACATGTTGATTTCACAAAAGCTGCTGATCATCTATAAAGTCAAAACCATCAAATTTTGCACTTCTTGAAAATTACTCAATCAACGTTACAAAGATATCTAAATACAAAAATTTGAACCTTTCGGTTGCCTGTACCGAAATTTTCATACGCACGAAAACATAATTAATGGTCTTGTATTGACCGCAAAATTGTATGCTGCACAAATTGAAACTCCTTCTGAGAAATATGCCAAAAGAATGCGAAAAGCAATGACTCCATTAAACAGCGGACTGTATAGAAAATTAAGTTATCTTCCATGCTTCATTAAACCACCATATTTGCATAGGTTTTAACTGTGATTTATTTTGGCCAAAAAATAAATAATTGGAGATGTTTGGATTAAAAAAGTGATGGCTCGGGATTTTTAGAAGTCCTAAAACTTCGAGTTTTCAAGATATTTGAAATCTTAGCGTTTGATAAACTTGGAAGAGGCCTAAAAATTCCAATACAGTAAAAATCTTGAAGATAAGTAAATTCCACGAAGTAAAAAATAAATAAATAAAAAGTGAGTGATTCAACATTGACGAAAACTACAAATTTCTAGTATTGTTTGTGAGGGAATTCAAACGATTAAGACCTCAAAGACTGTGGTCCAAGTTGGGACAGCGCAATTAGCCCGGTTTCATCCATCAAATGCTCAAATTGGGGAGTTACGGCGGGTCGAAAGAGCTCTACTCAAGCGGAAAAATAATGGCATGAAGAAAACATTACAACAAACGAGCATATCGAGCTTATATGTAGAATTAATCGACAGAATACTGACAAGAAGAAATTCTTGAATTGGCCCTTCCTTGGCAGCGCTTCGCTTTCTCGGTAGAAACTCCAATAGAAACCAACGCTGCTTGCTGAGCTAAGCCAAGAACCCCAAAGTCTAGGGAGAGAAATCCGGGAGGTAAGGTGGTTGCTGCGCTGAGCCGGTACGAAACGAAATTCGGATATAATATTAGGCAGCCAGCGGCAGGTATTCATGGGAGCGTGTGTGGTCTCGTGGTTACTCCTCTTACCGTACACAACATGTTGCCAGTTACCCATAATCGAAGGTACGTCCGTTTCCCCGCATGGAATTTCATAGTTTTACGTCTCAATGATCGACAATGTTGAACGGCAGCGATTCGAGGTATTTCAATTGAACGATGAATTTGAATGTGGAGGAAGAGATACGGTCGAGTTCGGAGACTCCAGAAGGTCCGAGAAAAACCCAAACAACAGTCCCAACAACAAAATACAGGATCGGTTCAATCGATTCAGGCGATCAATTGGATAGCTTCCAAAGCAATCGATGTGGGAATATAAAAATGCGCGGAAGAGTTCGCTGGTATTGAGGGCGATATCATAAAAAAATATCTACGTGTATAATAAAAACAAACTTTTGGCTCCATAGTACTTACCTTGTCAATTTGATCTAGTGCTATATGTGCGTCCACCCAGCTGGTTCTTATGTATAAATCTGAAAATAGCTTCTCGTCCACAACGTCTCCATGTGTGTCTGGAACCCGCGGCAATATTGTATCCATCATAGTGGGTGCAACCATCTCTAATCACTTTCCAATAAAACTTCTTCCCGCACCAGTTAACTAAATTTTTTCAACCATTTAGGTGACACTAATAGAGAGATAAATCAATCCGAAATTGATATCGCTGTGGAATTCATTAAAATGAAGTTGATAGAAAAAACTCACAACTCTTCACACACGATATGAAAAAAAAAAATAACTAATTAAATAATTCCTAGGTTTAGCGCAAAAACAGCAGAGAATCCACCACTATTCTGTTGTGTATTTATTTCTTCATTCCAAATCGTATCATTCACTTTCGATTTACATTTATCCATTTCTTCAATAATAATCCTAAGCTGTGATTTCCTATTTAAATCAATGCATTTGACAATATCAGCATTTTTTTAACTATTTTCCAAATATTTTACAATTTCAAATTAAGTAATTAAGATAAAATCTTAATACACAAAAAACCAGTAATATTCGTACTTGCACGATTTATTGGATAAAATTTCACTTGGAAACTATGCCGTGAAAACATTTTCCTCAAACAAAAACGAATTTAATTAACCGATGGAAAAACTCTTTTTCCCAACCAAATAGTAAACGAAACAAAATATATTTTCCTATAGAATATATTCCTGTTGAAAACTCCTCTGCTATTCACTGTAACTGATTGGATATTTTATAAAACTAGGTTTCAAATTGAACCTTACTCGTTTGACTGTTTGGAATGTATGAAAAACGTACCGAAAAACAATTAGAAATTGTCGGTGGTAATTTTCCGAAATCGAGAAATCCACATTTAGATAAAATCGAGAGATACTGTGCTCGAGTCCGCGCAAACAAGATGTTTATAATGTAAAGATCGAAGGCAATCTGATCAACCATTCACAGTAAATACAGAAAAAACATAAAAATCTCAGTTTCTTCTGAGACCTTTTCGTGTGTGTGCGAAGCAACAAAATTCATTCACACATGCTTCGCGAAGAAACCCATACGACAATATAAGACTAAAAGTTTGGTTTTTCTTTTTGAAAATCGCACAGCGTTAAGCGTTGGACGGAAAGAAAAAGCAACAATCGCTTCTTTCGCGGCCATCTTGGGTCTGTTCACACACATTTGCTTTTTCTCGGCAACCGGAGGCACCGCACCGCAAACGGTCTTTCCATTTCCTTTAGCCGCGATCGGTGATCTTCACTCTCGACCACCACCAGAGTTCAATCTACGCACACATCCATCTCCTCACCCACACTGCGAATGTAACGGAATCACAAACAGTCAACATCACTAAAGAGGATTTCTTGTCGGACACGGTAAACGTATAAACCGATTGACACTTTTTGGTCCGATCCGCTTTAATGTGGGTGCACGAGTGTGTGGTCCGTGCGATCGAAGCGTTTCTGGCACTCTACTCTCAGCCTAACTTGCTTCCAACTTCGAACTTACGCGGACGACTCAATTTTCACATTCCTATATGGCGAAATAGACAAGATTTGTTGTTCTGGAAAACTTCGAAACCCGAATTTGGGATTGGTCAAAACTTTCCAGCCAGAACGTCAAGTTATTTCCCGGTTTTGTCTAAAATCTCTGGTAATTGTGAATATATCTGTTAACAGGATATTAGAAATTGAGATTTTAAAGGTTTTTTTGAATCAATTTTATTCAAAGGCCTTCAAAGTTAGCGAAAAAATATAGCCTTCAACTGTTCAGATAAAAACAAAATCAAAAAGTTTGAAGACCCTCGACTAACAAAGTAGGTACTTAAAAAATTGAAAAATCCCCGAATAAAAAGGTCCTTTAAAAGGATAAAATAATAGAATAAATTTAAATAGGCTTTCCGCTCTTATCTTTAAAAAAAACTTTTAACATCTGATTGAATTTTAAGTTTTACTGCCAGCAGTTTGTATTTTTATAATGTGTTTTTTGATTCGCCATTTTTTTTCACCAATTGAAAAACGAGATCAAAATCGGTTCAGTGTATCAAAAGATGCAAGGAGAAAGGGTTTAAAACAGGGTAAGTGTGAATTCTTGGACTTAATTTCACTATTTTCAGCGGAATAGCGAAAGAATCCGAAAATTGTTAAGTGGATCAAAATATACAAGGAAAGGGAGTTTAAAATTAGGCGGGAATGGTGAATACTAGAACCTTCCTCCCTTAATATCCAGCCCAATGCCAAAAACAGACCCGAAATCGACTAAGTGGATAAAAACCATGAAGAATTTCAATTTTAGAGAAGGACAAAC
Source organism: Chrysopilus asiliformis (assembly GCA_964034945.1). Classification (NCBI taxonomy): domain Eukaryota; kingdom Metazoa; phylum Arthropoda; class Insecta; order Diptera; family Rhagionidae; genus Chrysopilus; species Chrysopilus asiliformis. Next base: position 93,872,599 of record OZ035962.1, read on the forward strand.
AAACTAACAAACAAATTATCATCCCAAACGCATATACCCGCTCCGTTCCGTCGGAGGTTAAATAAAGTCATCAGCTGTTCAGATCCCATGGACGATATGCCACCTTCTTTTTACCAAACATCTCCGAGATTTTCTCTATAACACACAATGTTTTAAATATAAGAAACTCAAGCGATGTCCAGATCACACTTTTTACACTCTTCTCGTAGAACGTTTAAGATGAAGCGGAGGGATTCGGATGGAACACCAACGAAGAAAGAAACGCGAAGAACAAGGTAGGCAGTGAACTGAATGAGATATCTACCACTTTGATGTCTTTATATTTTCTTCGTCAGCAGCCAGCATGAAGATGAAGACGGCAGACCATTAGAAGAAACGCTTGATTACAAACGATGTGCTCTGGACCAATTCTTCTCATCTGTCGCAATTGTACACAGTGTTCAAGATTCGTGGTGTAGTTTGTGAACTTCCAAATGCCCGACATAATTGTAATGCTATCAAAAGCATTGAGAAATTTTATCAAGTGTGTGATGTTAGATTCAATACTCGTACTGTTTTGCTGTGGTTGTGTGTTGCCCAGCAGCACGTTTTCCTTTGAAATGCCGATCGAATAAACTGTGTTTTACGCACGTTTTTTATTTCAAAATAAGAAAAAATCGTTAAACATGAATCCATTATAAGGTGAAGACCGGAAAAATTGGACAGATGCGACGAAGAATATTTTTTGCGAATTTAATATTAAGTTTGCCATTTTATATTTACAAAAAATTGGAATTTTAAATTCTGGACTATTCGCGTCATCTCCGCAGGACCGTTCAGTTTGAAATTTTATAATTCCCTCATCAGATTCGTGCTAAACGACCTCGAAAAACTTCGGGTAACATTTTTCAGGCTTCTAACGAGCAGGCTTCAAGTAAAAAATCGAAGTTCTAAAACTCCACCCCCGTTTACACACATAGGGGTGAAATTTCGCAAAAACCACGCCTTAGTGAGCGCCTACGTCCCAGAAAACCTACTGTGAAAATTTCATGTATCTAACTCCAGAGGTTTACGCTAAGCGTTGATGAGTCTGCCAATCAATCAGTCAGGTCAAGTCTTTATATACTCGTACAATGGATATTTTCCTAATTATTTAAACTAAATGTAGTTTGGACCCGGCTTGGACCGGCTAAAAGTGCGAGTAGAACAAAACTTGGGAAAACAAAATTCAGTGGGTTATAAATTAGATAGCCTAAAGTAGAGCGATCCGGTCCGTGCTTTTCTTTAAAGAAAAATTTCTTCGGAAAACAATTTTCAAGAATTAACAGAAAAACAATTAATTCCAGCATGTGCAATATCTTTAGAATTCCAGCATCCAGATTAAAATCTGGATATCACCAAGTACTTAATCTTTTCAAACCAAAAATCACAAATATTTATAATGGAAAAACCAAATTAAAGCAAATTTTTAGATATTGTTTTTTTAGTAAATTTTCAGCATTCCAAGAAAAAAGATAATTTACCACGTGTCAAATGGATTGTTAAAAATCGACCTTGAGGTGCCAAAGTCAAACTAAAGCGGTAGAATTTCAAGGTATTCACTGTAAATTTGATATGAACTCCATACAGTTTCACTTTAGCTAGGGAATTTTGTAGCAGTATAGGTTTTTGATTTTAAAATTTTCCGACACAAGCCCAAGCGCAACAAACACATACGCGCAATCAAAAATGTGTGGTAAAATACGAAGGCATCTAAGCTGATAAATAGCAGACCACCCACGTGCTTCCGCTGTCGAGGGGCAACCAACAGAGAATTCGTCGCCAGTAAGAAATGAAGATGTAGATTGAAAATGAAGACCACTGAAGTCAAGTCGAGAGTTCGTTTCGTCTGTACCTGGAACTGCCAGCCAAATAACAATAGCAGACCTAGGTATCATGGTGCGAAGAAATTGTGTCCCTCCCAAGATAAAGTAATACCAAAAAGGACGACGAATTTAAAGGGATACACGAGAACCATGTTTTCGGTGTAAATTCAAATTTCAGAGTACCACCGGAATGATAGAATTTCTATAATTTAATTCAAATCAATTGTATTTGTTACCGGCCGAAGTCCTGGATAAACGCAATCAAATTAATCGCCGTGTTTGGAAATCCACAGGCAGCGGGCGGCCCTGCAAAACGCGACAGCAATTTTGCTGCAATCAAATTAATAACTGCCATTGAATTGTGGCTATTCTTCGGAAAATTCATATTTAATGGCTTTAGCGTTAAATCATTAAAATTGAATTTGAGGCAGAAATCTTCAACGTTTGTTCAAAAGGAATAAAGCAAATTTTTGATTGGTAGTTAATGTGTATTTTAAAATACATTTATGTTATTGGAGTAACGTTTTGTTGTAGCAAAAGTTTTTTTTATTTCAAAATTTAAAAAAACGGTTTTTTTTACTATAGAAAAACTTGAACATGTTTTGGAGTATGTATATAGCCGATAATACTAAGCTAAACCGTCATTAGTTTAAAGGATCTCTTTGGGTATTTTCAAAATACGGTTGAAATTGCAGTGTCGATAAAACCAATCCAACATAAAACTAATTTGTAGTATTAGGGGCTCCATAAATATGTTAAACATTTAGAGGGAGAGGGGATTTGGGGTAGTGTGACGGCAGTATTGAATCCCATACAGAATATTGCAATTCGAAAATGAAAAATTAATGGACCCCTTTTAATTTGCATTTCAAGACTGCTCACTTAAGGATCACTCGCTTAACAGCACAAGATTTTTATAAATTTTTCAATGCAACTCCCCGTTTTTAAGAGAAAAATGGAAAAAATTGTTTCGTTTTTATAGGGAAGGGAGTAGAAATGGTACGATTTGCCATTTACGAGAAATTGCCTTTGCCATTTACGAGAATTACAACTTTTTCAAGTCTCTTTATTTTTTCAAAAAAAAATATTTGGAAGGTACCCGTTATAGCTATCGTTATTTTTCCAAAACTTGATAGAAAACTACAATTTTTGTAGAACTTATTTTTAAAAAATTTCAAGTCGCTAGGTCTACGCGTTCTCGAGGTTTTTAAGATACGTAATATGGACAGACCGACAGACAGATGCACATCCTCATAATTTCCCCTGCCGTCGTTTTCGAATCGGCCTTAGTCATGAATACAATACTTTCTCTCAATAGAAGAGGAAAGTAAAAAGACAGTGTTAAACTAAAATTGAGTGTACGTGGCTTTTTACGCGCTTGACAGTGTGTTCTCTTTTACTTATGAATTTTTTGAAACCCTTTTTTCAAAAAGTTTTTACAAATACGTACTATTATGGATACTTCTTTAAAAAAAATTGAAAAGACCGCAACCCGCATAGGAGCACGCGTTTTTCTTATTCGCTGCATGCATTTGCTCTTAAGTGGGGTTTGACTGCAACGACTCTCAGAATAATAGTCGGAGAAACGGTCCTTTATTTCAAACCTCTCTAGCTTAAATCAAAATTTCGGTTGCATGTAAAGATAGTCTCTCTTGGCCGTTTTCTATTTCTTCGCCGCCATCTTAAGCACCAAACTTTCAAAAACGTTAGCACGATGAGGAAGCGATAGACCTCCAAAGAAATTAATACTTATTCTCATTGCTAATTGTTACCACAAAAATCATTTTTCAAATCCTTTATCGCATCTTGCGAACTCCAGCGTAGTTTTCAGTAATTTTGGACATCTCAGATTCAGAGCATTTCCTTTGAGACTGATTTAAACAACTTTCATAGTCAATGAACCGTTAGCTCTGAGCCGTTGGCCCATTGATTGTTTAATTTCATTCCATTTCGAAGTCATTGGATCGCATCTGAAATTTTCTATCTACGATTGACCTATCCATCTTTTTATCTAATTGTAAGAGCGATTGTAATTGGATTGTTGGACAATTTAAGCAATAAAAAACATTCGCCTCCCGCCGTCCTGATCCGCTCGATCTGCTAGTTTTGGCTAGTTTTAGATATAGAATTAAAGTCGTACTATCCATCTATCTATCTATCTGTCCATCCATCCACATCCACCGCCATTTGTGTGTCAGTTTTATGGGCTTTATTTTTGGAATTGAAAGGCAGCGGACCACCTATGACGACCGATGTCTTATTTCGTTTGCTTGGCCTTTCATAAATGTGTTTTGAATGCTGGCTTCGTAATATTTCTTCGTTTTTTTTTTTTCTTTCATTGGCTTCACTTCACTTGCTTTGCTTTGGTTCGTTTCTTTCTGTGTTTTTCATTTCTTTTGAACTTTTTTTTTGTTCGCAAAATTCACAGTGAACAGTGAACTAACCTAAACTAAACTCAATAGTCGAAATTAGATTTGAAAAAAGCGAGCGAATAATACCGTGTTTGTATATTAAATAAGGCTACTGGACTTATTTTTCACTATACCTACTACTAGGAATATGGACTAACTTTTAAACCGCCCAAAAGTCAACCGCAGTCTCAGCTCAAAGTTGATTAAAGCAAAGAAATGGCTCCGTTCATCTTCGTCGGAAGAGGAAAAGGGCATGAATGGATTTCTTTTGTAATGATTTTACCAGCGCGTGGGTTTATTTACCAAAATAAAGAAACCGACGATGGAAAAAAAATACACCAAATCCATTTGGATCGTCAAATTAGCATTTTATGCAAAAATCGATTATTAGTTGATCGTTAGCAGATCAAAAGGCAGTTTGTGCGCGTGCGACTTTGGCGCCAAATATGTTTTGGTTTGATTGGCTTGAAGTCGAGATGAATCTAATTTCGGACTCACTAAATGAATGTTGATCAGGTTTTCATTCAGCAGCAATGATGACCCAAATTGCACACAAACTCACCTCCACATCAATTTCCATTTCACATAAAGTTTTGCATTGGGACGAAATAACAAAAAAAAAACAACAATCAAACCGATTAGAATGCAATCTTGTTCTCATTTTCGTTAATCGATGACATAGAATACAAATGAGAATCATATAAATTGATTTTAGATCGTTTTTCTCTTATTCTATCTAGATTATTTTTTATTAGGCATTTTTGTCTTAAAGAACTGAATTCAAATAACGTTTTTAAAAATTTAAATATCACGGTTTTGGTTATTACACTAATTTTTTTTTACCTGTCTATATGGATCAGATTTAGGTAGACGGGAATTGTGCGGTAGTGTGACGGCAGTATTAAATTCAATACAAAACATAACAAAAGCTATAATTGCCAATCTGGCAATTATTGAAAGCCCGTATGGTGATATGGCGTTGTTCGAAGTTTAATTGAACGGCGGACAGTTGTATCAAAGTTCCACTTCGAAGGCAAACTTAAGATTTTTATACCCGTATGGTGAAACCAAAAGGTATATTAACTTTCCCTTGCCGTTTGTAACGCCAAGATCCCGTCATCACACACAAAAATGAATTGAGGCGTTAAAAGCTAGAGTGGACCAACCCACATGTCGAAATCGTGAATTTTTTTGTGTTTGAATCACTATTGCGAGTGAGTTTTTAGACAAAAATGTTTGGATGCACCAAAAAACGTTTCAACATTGAGTAATAAAGTCCACACACATTTTTTTTCCAAAAATTTACAGTCAATAATAGTACAAAAGTGGAAAAGCTTCAAAAACTCGATTATGTGGCTTGGGCCACTCGAGCTTTTAACGCCTCAATTATACCAGTGTGTTTAGAATGATAAAAAAAATTGATTTTCGCATGTCCGTCCGTCTGTCCGTCCGTCCGTCCGTCTGTCTGTGGCGCGGATTGCGGGCGCACGGATTGAGCTACAGACTTGAAATTTTATGCAGATCCGTTTTTCGTAAAATGCGAAGCTAAGTTCGTTAATGGGCAAAAATGGACCATTAGGGGGGGGGGGGTACCCCCCATACGAACGAAAAGGTTTTTTGTGAATATCTAAAAAACAGTGCATTTTATCAAAAACGTGCCAGAACAAAAGTTATTTAAGATATGATTCTACATAAAACTCCCATACATGAAAAAGTTGACGATACGCCTGGGCGCGGATTGATGCGCGAACGGGGGTAGAAAACGGCTTCACTATTTAACACGTTAATGATCAATGTATCACAAAAGGATTTTCACAATATCCTTTAATTTTAAACATAGTTTTGAAAAAAATGGTGGTGTATCTAGGGGTGCAAGACCCTACAATACGTTCGATCTTTCGAAAAGATTACTTCAAATTTTCGGTCCTTCAAAAAAAGTTGAAATTTCCGAGGGTAGAAAGTAATGATTTAACAAAAGTTTCGCCTGTTTTCGGATTCAGCAATTCTTTGTGCATGGATGTCTAAAATTTATGGATACTACGAAAGACAATCAAGATTATAGTGGAACCTCGGTTCGTGAACTTGTTCGTTCACAAACCGAGATGCTCACAAACCGTAACAATTTTTCTCGTATAAATCAATGTAAAATCATTAATCTGGAGTGGTATTCCGTAACTTGATTCAAGCGTTTGTTTCGAGTTAGAAGAAAAAGTGGTATTTGCTATCTCGGTTTCTCTCTGTCATTTATTCCGGTCAAAACAGAGACAGCGAATACTTCTTGTTCTTCTAACTCGAAACAAACGCTTGAAACAAGTTACGGAATATCACTCCTGTTCTCGACTCTCGGAAGATTCGGTTCTCAAACCTAGACCTTCATGTCTAAAATAGATAAATTCTTACTGAAAGTGAATCAACAAAATTAAGACGATAATATAAAGGTAATTGGTTTTCACAGAAAGAATCTTTTTCGGGCCTCTAGTAGGGCGGTAAAGAACGTCAAGGGAAGACATAATATTTAGAAGCGGTCTTCTTCAAAAAAAAAAACCCTCAAATAATATAGGAAGTTTTTCACCTTTTCCCAATAAATCTTGATTTTATTGCCAATTCCTGACCGAGAACTGAAATTCTGTTCACGAAGCGAGGCATTTCTTGGGCTCAAAAGTAGTTAACGAACAGATACGTTCACAAACCGAGACGTTCACGAACCGAGGCTCCACTGTATAGTCAATAGTACTGAAGTAAGTATTTATTAGAAAATTGTTAAAAATTATGCAAGGTCCGGATTTCCTATATTTAAGTTTCTCTATAACTTTCTAGGAAAAATTGTCAAAGAAGTGTTTTGCTAGCTATGTCTAAAAAATGAATTATTTTGAAGTTTCTAATGTTTACCTCGACTACCTGCCTGTAGCTTGAAAAACAACCTCACGAAATTTATGTCAGAAAATATATGCAAACCACAAAACACATAAAATTAATAACATCAGTCAGATATTTGGATAAAAAAGGAATCAAAAATATCGAAAAGATGTTAAAAGTCCAAACTTACCTAATTTTTTGTAAATAAAAAAATCCACATTTTCCGAAGAAATCTTTGAAATTATGTTATTAAAGTAAGGCTGCAGGTAGTGATCGAATATCGTAAAAAATAGGTGCATAGTAAAATTACAGAGAAACCGAAACTCGACTTCTTCGAAGATAATTGAATTAAAATTAATTCCTATAGTGGATAGAGGGTCTAACCTAGATAATGGCTCAACTAAAAATTTTTTTGGTATACTGAGAATTTGACGTGGTCCTTTGGACTGGTGTCGAAGCCGAAAGCCTGAAATTGTTGCATGTTTCGGGATATCGCCTATTGATTATTGCGAATTATCACCATCAGCAGTGCGGCGTAGTAAAAATTTTAATTCCTGAAAACATTAAAGTTCTGGCCAGCAATGCGAATCGTAATTGTGGCCAAGGTGGATTGATAAAGCAACGGGGGAAGACGGGCGTGAGATGAGATGAACTGATCTACCAGGGAGGCCCGGTATTTTTTTCAAGAAAAAAATTAATTTCTTCGACGACGATGACGACGACAATAACAACAAAAACAACAACATCAACAACGGAAAAACAGACAAAAGTGGCAGGCATATCTATATGATATGGCGTATATACCGATGTATATGGTAAGTTATATGATTTTATGTTGCGCAGCGCACACGATTAACCAACATAAGAAATCGTCGACCGGTAGCTTAAAGCGAAAATATTAGCTGCCGTGCAAGCCGGCAAAGATCAAAGGAAATGATTACAAAATGATGTTAGCATGACTAAGTACAATTCTACCCTGTATTTCTTTTTTTTTTCAATTCTTTTGAAAGGTTATTTTTTCTCGTAGGTATTGGGATAGAGTCCACCGAGGGTCTACAAAGTTAAGTATAGCCCCGATTTCAACTTAATTTGCGCTGATTTCTCATTTTTGTGTCACCAAAAAGTGCTTACGGTTGAATTGCAGTTGGGTAATTTTTTTTTAGGTTACGGGAAGATGTACTATAGTGCTCGCATTCCAAGGGAAATAAAAGGTACAATAAAAACTCAATACTGAAATAAGGGAAAACAATAAACTTTGAAACATTAGAGGTGGGATGTGCTCACAGAACTATATAACATAGAACAACTGTCACCATACAAAGCTCTGCTGAAAAATGGTCCCAAAAGTATTTTCCTCTTTATCGTACTTGAACGCATCCACTGAACTGTATAAGGTCGCGAAATTCAAATTTCACAAGTTGGAGACTAACTTTAGGCGCAAAGAAATAACTTTAGGCGCCAACACCATTCCGAAAGTCTATTTTCCTTTGACAGCTCACGGTTTAAACGAGAGGACTATATTTATTTTCATACGGTTATCTTGCTCTTACTTGACTCGTTTTGATTCACTGAACTGTATTGAAATGGGGCCATTTGAGACAACAAATCGAGCGATCTAGTATATCTATGGATGTGCTACATAGGTTAACTAATTGCTGTTAGTTACACAAATTTCGTAGCTACAAATTTTTCAACCCTTTTCCTGCCCTATATTTGGGAGCTCCCTCAAAATTAAAACCATTTCAAAATTTGGTTTTGGCACCCAAAATTGAAAAATAAAATTAAAGTACATTTTTTTGGGGATTTTGGGAACCTTGAGACTCCTTGCATTGCAGACGTGCGCTTCCTCTAGATACTGTACACCACTCATGCAGCATTTATGTTAACCGTTACGTTAATGTATGTCAGCCGCTATCGTCACGATTGACATAATTGTTGCATGCGCAATGAGTTTAAAAATGGTGAAAACTCTGATTCTTTGGAAAGGTTTTTATGGCTTTCTCGAAAACAGTTTATTTGGTCGTTAAGTCCAACAATTTTTTAAAACTGTTTATTTATATAACTCTTCCATATTCCATGAGTTTGGCAGGGTTTACACCTGCGATTTTTCCTTGAATTTTTTCCACGGATTTTATTTACTCAGCCAAGGTTTACAAAATTCGAATTTTTCCTGGGAGTTTTCTATGAAAAAAAATCAAGTTTTTGAATAAATTTCACGAGATTCAGAATAAAACTCTGATATTCCAGAATAAAATTGCAGAATAAATTCGTCAAGTTGTCAAAATTTGTATAAATCGCCTTTTTTTAAACTTTTAAGACGTTGAACTTTTAATTTATTTTAAATTTTGCCGTTATTCAGAATTTTCAGCTCTCTCATTTTCACAATGTACAGAATACAAAAAAATGATCAAAAAAAGGAAACCGAAAATTTGAATACCGTTATAGAGGCCAAATCTTTTAACCTCCCAATTATTCAGGGTTTTTGAACGTTCAGATCCTTTTTGGGGTCTTTTATAATTCAAAAACTGTACAATATTTATTCAAAAATCATCAAAATATATATATATTTTTTTAAATCTGAAATGATTTGAATATTAAAAAATTGATCGTTTTGGAGTATTGTCGCTAACATTTAATATCCATAACACGCAAAAGTTCCAAGACGTGGTCATTCTGAATTCCGATGCGCAAAGCATGGATATTTTTGCAATGGGTCATTCAAAGAGAGTTTATGACTGACTGTTACACAAAATGGGTTGAGGAAGTAATTTTTACTTATTTTAATTCGATTGACGATAATTCGAATTCCTGGCAATCTTTTGATCTTCAACTCACCTATCCTATCCGTCGATCTATCTATTTATCTATCAGATATCAGATAGATGTACCTAAGTTTAGCGACTGTATATCCCGGCAATAATAAGTTGACTTCTTCTACATGAAATCAAAACATATGCGAAGTTGAGGGGAATCCGCCGTTCTTCTGTGTCGTCTTTATAGCCTCTGTCGTCTTTTGGTATATCTTGGATTGGTATCTGGCCATATAGTGATTGTCAGTGTTGGTGCGGTGGTTTGGATCGCTTCAGTTCAGTTTCAGTTGTTGTTCAGTGCAAGAAGATGATGAAGGCATCAGCCAGCCACACAGAAAAAGTCAGAGTAATGAAGGAGGACCACACAGAATTAAATACGACCACCCAGCCGGCAAATGAAAGACCACACACAGTTTTTTACTCAAAAAATAATACACACATAACTGGAATATCGCAGAGCAATTTGTTTATTATAATGTAAAAAAAATTAATTGAAGCAAAAGGGCTATCGAAGTAGATACACTTCGGCCGTTGTTGACTTCTTTGCGCTGTTTGTTAAGGAGAAGGAGCGCCAAAGGAGATCAATCGGCTGGTGCCTCGGAAGGGTAGAGGGAGTGTATTTAGATAGGGGATGCTGGGGAGCCCGGGGCTGTATAGTAAGATCCATGGGGGGTTCGTGAACCCAGAGTTTTAGGCTTGGCTACTGTTCAATCGACCACGGACGCCTTACAGATGATTCTACAATAATTCTTTTTAATTTCTACTGTTATGATCTCTTCATTCCAAGCTAATCCCTTCATTCGCCCGAAAAAAGCCTAATCCATAAAAAAAATACCAAACTTCTTTTGGGCTTGCTTGTGGTCGGTTTGATGTTAGATTTGAGCTAGAAAAAAATATTTTCTGGTCAATCGAATAGAATTAAACAGATTAGAAATGATTTTGAACCCAAGTACTGAGCTGTTCAAAGACGGTTTTTTTACACTTTCGAAACCACACAAAGTCTTCGTTTTTTTCAGGGTATTTGAAATGGTTTGCAAATGTCAATTAAATTTTATTTTTCAAAAGTTGTGTGTGGTCTGCTCGCTATGTTGTATCTTGTGTTATAATCTTATAGGGATTTTTTTTTATAAAAACAGCTAATGTGAAATGGTATTAAAAACATTTTCTCGTTTAGCCCACTGTTTAATACCAGTTGTATTCAGATGCTTCCAGTTAGTGTTAAAAAATATTTAAATTTCTTTAAAAAAAAAATTTTTAATTTATTATACAGAAACCTTATTATACAGCAAGTATCTTTGTACTTTTTTGAATCTTTAACGAAACCTCAATATCATGAAATTCTCTCTATTTACCGAAATTTTCGCCGGAACTCTGACTCAGGAAGAGAATCACGAACAAATAATGAAAATCCATATAACGAAATAATTTTCGTGCATTATAATTTAATTTCTCCGACTTTTGCGCTCCATATAGATAACGAAATTTTTCAAATGATTCAAATTGACTGAAATAAATTTTCAAAATGTCTGGGGAATCTTTCGTCTATTTATCCAATAGTTTGTGCTGATTTAAAAAAAAACTTTTTTACTCAAAAATTAATGCTTTACTGCTTTATACTGCTTAAAGGTATTATCCCACATAAGTTCAAATGGTCTGAAAATTGTGAAACTAAAGAAAAAAGAACGATATATTAATAAGACAAAGAAAGTGCAATTAACATTAAAACTGCGCGAAAAGTTGGGCGGAGAAAAATGTGTTGTATTTCCTTTCCTTACAATTAGATCGAAAAGTTGTACCAAAAATATTTAAATTTTTGTGCAAATGCGTTTCTCTTTTTTACCCGATTACTTATTAGACTGTGTTTACAATGACTGTGTTTACATTAGGACTCACTTTGAGGCGGCACGTCATTCGTGAAGGTGAGGGACGCAGTGGGGAGGGAAACCAAAAAGAGCGAACGAAGTTTAGATTGATTGTGTTTACATTGGGATTCACTTTGAGGCGGCACGTCTTTCCTCATTTCTCTGCCGTATGCACACGGTTCGCTTCATCTGGATTCACTAAGCGGTTTCACCAACAAAACTAGACACAGGTTTCAACGACCAGACTCAAAAACCGGTTTGCGACCGATAATTTTAATTGAATCTAAACTTCATTCGCTCTTTTTGGTTTCCCTCCCCACTGCGTCCCTCACCTTCACGAATAACGTGCCGCCTCAAAGTGAGTCTCAATGTAAACAGGCACATTCACTTAAAATTATCGGTCGCAAACCGGTTTTTGAGTCTGGTTGTTGAAACCTGTGTCTTTAGTTTTGTTGATGAAACTGATTTAGTGAACCCAGATGAAGCGAACCGTGTGCACATGGCAGAAAAATGAGGAAAGACGTGCCGCCTCAAAGTGAGTCCTAATGTAAACACAGTCTTTGTAATCGTATTTATCAAAATATTAGGCGCCTTAATATTTTTTTACGTCACATTACGTATATTTCAAAATGTTTTTCATACCATTTTTATTACAAAAAAAATGCTTTTGTCAAAAATCAATCGACTTTTTCAACAGGTTTTTGTATTTTGTATAACTCATTTATATTTTAAAAAAATTGAATTCAATTTACTTAAAATTTTACATGCGTTGTTCTCGTACCTTTCATGTCTCTAAAAACAATTAAAAAAATCATTTATAATTCCACTTAGGTAAAATATCATTTATACTTTTAATTTTTGAGCATTTCAGCGGGAGATATCCAGTAAGCCACTAAAAGTGTGTTTTAACCCAACAAAGGTCACATTTCTGAACACGTCCTTTTTATAAAAACATAAAAACGAGTAAGAAATTAAAATAAAACATAACAAAAGCTATAATCACCATGCGAAAACCCGTATGGTGATTTAATTGAACGGCGTATCAAAATTTCATTTGAATTCAAATTTTCCAATAAGATTTTTTTAAAACTTGTTCCAATCGGATTTTGATGTATGAGAGTTTTATGTAGAATCATATTCTAAATAACTTTTGTTCTTGCACTTTTTTGATAGGATGCACAGTTTTTGAGATATTCGCGAAAAACATTTTCGTTCCTATGGGGGGTATCCCCCCTAATGGTCCATTTTTGCCCATTAACGAACTTAGCCTCGAATTTTACGAAAAACGGATCTGTGCAAACTTTCAAGTCTCTAGCTCAATCCATGCGCCCGCAATCCGCGCCACAGACAGACAGACGGACGGACGGACGGACAGACGGACGGACATGGAAAATTCAATTTTTTTTATCATTCTAAACACACTGGTGTAATTCATTTTTGTGTGTGATGACGGGATCTTGGCGTTACAAACGGTAAGGCAGAGTTAATATACCCTTTGGTTTCACCATACGGGTATAAAAACTGTGCAGAAATATTGAATATTATTAAAATATTTATTGACAAAGTAAAACTTTGTAACTGTTATGTGCCGTTTACATCTGACACTATATTCCGCGAACTATTGTATATTCTGAGACTATATTACGACACAAAATTCTGAAATTTGTTCCTGTAAGACGCCGGAACTGGAATTTTTCCCGACAAAATCGCCGGAATAAATTCAAATTTTAACAACTTTTGCTAAGTGAATTTATACTACGATAAATGAACAAAATTCACGAAATAAATTCTGAATAAAATTAGCGGTCTAACAAATCGCAAGTATATACTGGACCTTAGATAAATTTAATAATTGTAGAAAAATATTTTTTTTTAGAAGAATTAAAATTAAATATAATAGTAAAAACATTTTTGTTTCAAATTTATAAAACATTACAGTAGAACCTCGAGAAGTCGAAGTTGCGGAGATAAACAAAACTGCGAGTTATCGTTAATTTCAAGATATTGAGGTTCGATTCATCGAGGATCCAATTTAAATTTAATTTATCTGTTCAGAAAAAAGATAAAAAAAATAAATCATATCGAATTTTCAATGCTATAGTTTCTATTAGAACTTGGAAAATTGGTGCTTTAAAAATCGATATCCTAAAACAGAAAATATATTTAAAAATCGTCGAAAAATCTAATTAAAATCCAATGCGAAACCTAAGGTATTTTCTTTTTTATTTACTATTAGATTTTTTTAGATTTCTAAATATTTTTTCGATTAAAAATATTATTGCGGACTGTACTACTAGATAGAAACGCTATTTTCCACTAGATGGCGCGAATTATGTCTGACAGCGTACGAGAATCAGTATCGTATACTTTTCCCAAACAGCCTTAACTTGCTTGCTCCAATAGTGAAAACAATTCATAGTGTTTTTTTCTAAAGGGATTTTCCTTTTCACGTTTTGCCTGCCCCTGTCCAAGAAATCTACTTCGTAGCCATTTTTTTGTTAATCGAGTCTTTTGGGGCCGCTCAAAAATCGACGTGGAAAAGTTTCGCACAAAACTTTATCCTGTTTTGGACTCAGTAAAACTTTCTTAACCAGCGAAAACACCAGGATGCCTCCAAAGAAAGCACCGGCAGCTGCCGCCAGCAAGAAGACTGAGCAGAAGAAAAAGGAGAAAATTATTGAGGTTAGGATTTGACGTTTCAACTTTGCGAAATACTTAAATTTTTTAACATTGCTGCTGTGTCCATAGGATAAAACCTTTGGCCTGAAGAATAAGAAGGGTGCCAAGCAGCAGAAGTTCATTTCTCAGGTCGAGAAACAGGTAAAAAGCGGAGGAGTCCATCCTCTTCAACAAAGCAATTTGACTAAAAAAGAGGAGAAGGAACGAAAGGAAAAGGAGAAGAAGGAACTTGCGGCACTCTTTAAGCCCGTCCAAACCCAGAAAATTGAAAAGGGCACCGATCCGAAGTCCGTCGTTTGCGCCTTCTTCAAACAGGGCCAGTGCGGCAAAGGGGATAAGTGCAAATTCTCCCACGACTTATCCGTGGAAAACAAAGTAAACTTGACAGTCGCAAGGTAGTAAAGAGGATCATTTAATAAATTTCCATTTCAGGTGGAGAAGAGGTCGATTTACGTTGATATGCGAGACGCTGAAAATGACGACATGGAAAACTGGGACGACGCGAAGCTTAAAGAAGTGGTCGACCAGAAACATGGGACGGAAAAGCGGATGCCAACGACTGACATTGTAGGGAAATGCGTTAAAATAACCACAACACGGACTAAAATATCTCTTGATTTGCTTTAGATTTGTAAATTCTTTTTAGAAGCTGTGGAAAAGTCGAAATATGGCTGGTTCTGGGAGTGTCCGAACGGTGAAAAATGCATATATAGGCACGCTTTGCCCCAGGGCTATGTTTTGAAAAAGGACAAAAGGAAAGAGGATAAGGGGCCCGAGATTTCCTTAGTCGATTTGATCGAAAGGGAAAGAGCGGCCCTCGGAGCGAACCAGGTATGGAAGACACGTTTTTTCTCACGAGAATTTCTCACAAGGAGGAGTTTTCCAGACTAAAGTGACCCTGGAGTCGTTCTTGGCGTGGAAAAAGCGAAAAATCCAAGAGAAAAACGACATAGCAACTGCCGAGGAGGAGAAGAAAAAGTCTGACTACAAGCAAGGCAAGCAATTCGGTCTGTCCGGTAGGGAAATGTTCAGCTTTAATCCGAATTTGGTCGATGATGGTCCAATGGAGGACGGAGACGCCGCATTCGAGAGATACGAAAGGTCGGACGATGAGGACGAAAATGTCTATGAGTTCAGGGAACTCGATCTTAACGCACTTTCGTTGGCAGCACAAGAGGTAAGACGCTGATTGTGAATTAAGAAGAAGTGAAGTACATTTCATTGCTCAGGTGGACGGGACGGGAACAGTCGCAACAACGGATCGATTCGCCAATGTCCAGAACGGTGCGTTTGGAGCGCCTCAAACATCGGATGAAATCGAAGATGCAGGTCCAATTAATGAGAATTTGTTTTTGGATGAGGATCTCGAAGGACTCGATGAGGAATTAGACGAACTCGATATTCAAGAAGATGAAAACTCAAAATAAAATAAAAGATAACATCATGATTTATCAATTTACTTTTAATAATTATAATATAAAACAATTTGTTGTATTTCGTCCGTTAGTATGCGATTTTATAATTATAGCTAGCGCCAATATTGTGTTGGTAGTAATCCTTGAGGTTTGTCAATTGTTTTGTTGGCGATTACTCTTTGCAGAAAAACTTCTAAGCGTGCCTTTGGCCCACCCTCGTCAACCTGGAATTTCAAAAGGTTATTTTTTAACATATTAACAGAATGAAAAACGGCAACAGAAAAGGAGAAAATATATCAGATCAAATCCTAACACTCATTGAAGTCTATTTCTACTTTGAGGTGCGTTGCCATACTAGTTTTCTCGTATTTTATTGACATTTTGAGACATTTGGTAAAAAAACCCAAGAAGTCAAAAGGGAGAAACCATGGAGTTGTTCTTCGCTGGCACAAGTCGGGCATTTTTTCTTTTAAAAAGATAGGGTCGCCAGATATGAGTTCCATCCCGGACGCTATTTCGTTATAATTGACCGAAAATAGGACTTAAAAAAATATCAAGGATCGGAAGAAATTCAAACCAGCCCAATCACAGACTACTAAGTGGAGCATAGAACATCTACGAATCGCTGACAGCAAACTTTATTTGCAGCCAACACTCTCAGTTGATTGTGGGAGATGTTAACAATTAACACACGTTAAATGTGTGAAGACCGAATGCAAATTTCCACATAAATAACGGGATTTTTCCACCTCCCGCGTAGAAAAATTGCTTTCCATAGAAAATGTTGAATACTTTTTAGTAGATAGAGTTTTACCAACCTGATTTAATTTCACAAGGTATTGACTCTGCATAAAATGAAGCAATTTTTCAAACTGCCCCTTGAAAGTCCGCCACAATTCAAATCCGATCGTTTGTAAAAATTCCAAAATTACAGTCGCACAAATATCCGGTAATGGTTCCAAGTTCAAAATCTCACACAGCCAAATCCAGCCATTTTCTATCTTGTACGGATGTGAAATACTTCGATCTTGGCCAGCGGTAATCATAACCGCACCGAAAAGTCTCGTTATTCCCGCCTGTCGCTTCAAGTACATGTCCTGCTTTTCTAAACTGCCGTCAACAATTCGATATCCTAAAATTCTAAAAAAAAAATCAACATTTTTATTTCGAAATTTCCTCAATTTACTTTATAAATTTAATCGATTTACTTGTAATAGTCCTCAATTGGTTGATTTTGAAATTGCGGGACGAAATACGGGACCAAATAGGGACACTCTCGATATACGCCAGCTAAAAAGAGGGTCCCGAATTCGGGGAATTTCTGCCAAAGCGAAACAATGACCATCGCAATTGGAAAGGCCGCCTGGAAATTACTCGACACCGCAGAGTCACCTTGGCTCTAATTTAAAATATTACTTCAGAAAAATGGAGAAAACTTTAAAATATGTCGTAAAATACCACGAATTTCTTTGCCAACAGCAATAAGCAAAAGTTTTTGCCTAATGGATGGTCTGTGCATCTGAATGGACCATCTGGGGTTGAGACTGTGGCACCTTGCAGTAAATTCAGAAGCTTGTCGAATTTGTCCTATGAAATAGAATGTTTTAATAAACATTTTTTTACGTAATCGAAATTAAACTTAAATTGTCGTTAAGTAAATGTTTGACTTAGTCAAATTTTTCAGATCATAACTTGCAAAATTGTTGAAAACCTCACCTTCAAATGCTCTGGACTAACAGCTGAAATCGCATTCACCGGGATATTCACAGCCTTTTGACACGTCGAACGAAACTTCTTCAATTCGGGATTGTTTTGTAATATTTTAACGTCATCTTCGACACTTCGAAATATACTCATGACTCTCGTATAAAAATTCAGCCTCGAAACACTAATAAAACTACTCAGTTCAGAATCGTTCAAGACATTAGGACTTACTGGAACATTTCCTGTTGGAGTTGCCGCCTGCTGTTGGACATTTTGAATCTGTTGTGGGGCTTGATTGGCCCCATCAGGCTCACAAGTTGGCGGTGGTTCCTGAGGCACTTCTGCACTGCTTTTAACAGTTTCTATTTCAGCAGATATTTGCTGTTCCAACTGAAACATTTTCTCATAGAGATCCTGTGCTAATGCCACATCGTCCTGTTTGATGTCTAAACGTTTTATTCTCTGGAGCAATTGATCGAAGCTTTCGACCAGTGATTTTAGACTTCTGTTGAACTCTTCGCAATTTGGTAACAGGCTACTGTCCACGGATCGCAAGTTCTTTACGATATTCTCGCATGGTTCCTTGAACTTCAACTGATAGACGGCAATTTTATCGAATGCCAGCCTCAAAGCTAGTGTTTTTTTATTCTGTCTGAAGTTCTCTATCACTCTTAGTTGTTTCTGATGCTCTGTTTCAGATTTTCTTTGGGACTCCTGGCTTTGCTGTGCGGATTGCCTTTCGATCTCTATCAGGATTTGTTTCTCAGCCTCGCTTTGTCGCTGACGGAATTCACGTCGCTGTGCTTCTAATTTCTCTTGCATTTTAAGTTTTGTCTTTGTATCTGCAATGTCGAATAATAAAAGTTTAATCAGAATTCAAAGGAGTATTTCAGAAACCAACCTTGAGACTGCAGCAGGCTCTGCATAGAGTCCAACTTCTGTCTAACAATTTGTTTCCTTGTGTTCTCAGCATCCTTCAGTTTAATATTGTTTGTTATTAGCGTTTGGTCTGTAAACTATAAATTAATTAATTATTAGCAGCACTATAAAACCAGAAACACTGTCGATACTAACATGAATATATTTTGGTGAGTCTGGGATACTGTTTTTCCCATTTATCAGTGAATCCTTCTTTTCACTTGTGATGCTGGCCGAGTCATTTGCCACCGGGTTTTCAAAAGGATTCAACACCGTTTTTTTCACACTAGCTTTTATCGCGTGTAGCAGGGCTTGTTGGCGTAAAGGATCATAATCAGCGCGGATTAGATCTTCTAAAGTCTGATTTTTACCGAATTATTAAAAATAAGCTTGATCCATTTATTGGTTTTTCAATTGAACTTACCTTATTCGTTAGTTCCATTTTATTTATTAACAATTTTTGTTGTTACTACTCGATAAAAAGTCTTCAGTTTTATATAATTTTAGGCTACAAATAATTATAAATCGTCATTTTCCGTTATTTACGTGCTTAAAATATGTCAAAAAATTTGATATGCAGTCTAAAATTTTAGAACAAGCATAAATGCGGAAGATTAGTTCGAATTTCTCACCAATCGAACTAAAAATTTCTCATTATTCGAAAGCTTACGGGGCATTTACACATTCGATTTCGGCCGGAAGAAAATCTGTGGTAATAAGTTAAAGTTGCTTAGTCAACTTTCAGGCAAAGGTAAAGTGATCTGTTTGTAAATGCAAATTCAGATTAGTTTGGTTTTACCTGAAAATCGACTTAAGCTATTTTAGCTTATTATCACAGATATGTATATCCGATGTACTCGTTAGAGTACAGCGGACGTTAATGGGTTAATCGATTTCAGTTATTTTGGCAATTATTTGTGACAATACGTGTATTTTTTTAATGATCCAATTAAGATATGTAAGAGATTTTATTGTAGATTTATATTTATTTTTAGGCTATTCTAACCCATATAGCCTAGTATGCAGTTCGAGTAAAATGAAATTTTAACGCGGTCTCCAAATTGGCACATTAAAACCGAATTAAAAACTGTTTGTGGAGAAAAAACATTGACAGCCGAGCACACACAATTAAAAAACCACACTCGTTAAGAAAACTGGAAACAGAACCTCTATTATTTTCATCTGTC
The DNA here is from genome assembly GCA_964034945.1 of Chrysopilus asiliformis. Taxonomy (NCBI): domain Eukaryota; kingdom Metazoa; phylum Arthropoda; class Insecta; order Diptera; family Rhagionidae; genus Chrysopilus; species Chrysopilus asiliformis. The sequence continues at coordinate 93,892,285 of OZ035962.1, forward strand.
AAATTTTTACCTCGAATTTAATGTACCGAACAGTTAAAATGCTGGTAAAATCAAGTGGAGACTTTCTACACCATCTAGTGAGGCAACATTGCAACATGAGTTTTTCACATCATTTTACCAGCGAACTGCGTACCGCTTGGTAAAATTTCTGAGGTTAAATTTAAGCGCAGTGTTAAATTTGTATGGAAAATTCCATTTTACTCGAACTGCGTACTAGGCTTATGTTGTGGCCATAACTTTTAAAATCGCAAAACCCAACTAATTACTAACTAGAATAGAAATAGCTTTTTTTCGCCGCTAAATTTCTTTCGTTTTGATGCGATGGAAATAGTATTCAATGACCATACACCTATAAAACCAAAGGCGAGATCATGATCACGATAAAACTTGGGTTAAGAATTTGTATGAGAGTTAATCCGGATCTCTGATCAGATCATTAAAAAAAATACAGTAATGAATCAAATTTTTCAAGATTTTCGCGCTCATTTTTCAGCTCGATGACCATTTTTACACGTCCCTGGTCCACTAACTAGATAATGGGCTCTCTAGATAACACTGCTCTACATTATATGCTCTCTAATATGGAATCTTCAAAAAATCAGAAATCGTGAAATTTCTCAAAAACTTTGCTTATTGGGTTACATTTGTCCATTTTGTTTTTCAGAAATTCCTCTTCGAAAAATCTTCCGAGTTCGTTCTTGGCTAAGTAGCTTCTGCAGGTGTAATAGGGAATTCGCAGAAAATTGATTGGTGGATTGAAACGCTGCAAATCAATATTTTTAGTCAAGAAAAAGCGAGAAAAGTAATTCCGTAACGAAATCAAAATTTCAAGATTAAGTGAGAGTTCTGTGGAATATTCACACATTAAGTAATTACGAGATTTTTCCACAGCAGCATTTGTCAAAAGCGACAAGGACGACAATACAGAACACATTTTCTGAAAAATGGCGTCGACAGATCCGCAAAAAAATCGGCTGCAGGTCTTCAAGAACAAGGGAAAAGACCAAGATGTAAGTAATATTGTTAAGAATTCGCCCAAAAAATCCCGGAATCGGTTTTCCATGCCTTTAACAAAAGTTTGGGCGTATTGTTGGCATTTTCCAGTTAAGGGGGAAGTTTCTAGACTGTTACTAAGAGATGACAAAAAATGTAAGATTTTCTCTGATTCATGTATAAATATTTCTGGGCGGCAATCAAAGAAATAGAAAAGCAACTTCAAGCACGTTTTTCTGATTTCGCTGCGGAAAATTCCAGATTCCACCCAAAAACAAACCGCCAATGTTCGCATTAAATGAAACGCAAATTGCTCATTAAAGCAGAAAAAATGACCAAATTCATGTTCTCGTCGAGAATTTCCTTAAAATAGTATTTCCTGGAAAATCATTTATTGGGCTAAACTTGCTTTCACAAATATTCAACAGAGATTTGACTTCAGAATTGATTACCTCGAAGGGATTCCATTTCTGATTCTTTTGTTCCCAGGGTAGTTTTTTTTCCACTTTTTTTTATGAAGTTCATTCTCATGGACAATTTGTTCTTTTTTGGTTTAAATTTATTGTCATCAATACTTAATACGTACTCTCGAATTGAATTCAATTCAATGATTCCAGTGTTGGAAGATTATAAAATCCATTGACCCGCCTCGAGAGGTGGGGGGCATACAGAGTTTTTTTTGTGTCCTTGACAATTTGTGAGCTTTTCTTTTCTGTGTTTGGGGTTTTTCAAAGGTTTTGCCTACAAAAATAATAGAAGCACGTGAATATCTCACAAGAGTTTGCTGAAAAGGTTTTCATTGCTTTATTCGGTGCAAGAAATTCGATAAAAAATCACAAGTTACAAAATCTAGAACATTAATCAATTGTCGAAATGCACCTGCCATGGAATAAAACTTGTTTTCCTATGTGCGTCGGGATCGATAAGGAATTTGTTTGAATATCCTTTAACAACAGAAATAGATTAAGTAGCATTATTCTAGGTCCTATAGCTTTATTTATAATGATTTTGTGGAGACTTGCTATGTTATTCAATGAATATTTCCAAAATATAGTTAATTATTTAACATCATTTTGCAAATATTCATACCAAGTAGTCCTGTTAAGAAAACTGCGTTTTTACTAAACGAATTCGCCTAGAAAAAAATTTAATTGTAGATTTAAGTTTCATGGAAAAGCTGTAAAAGGTTTGTAAAAATTTGTAGAAGCATGACTTATCATAGGTATAACATAAGAATAGTTATAAAAAAAAACTTAAAAACCGAGTTTTCTAGAAGTATAAAATTGTCCTTTTAATTATGAAACGCTCCTTTGTGCAAAGTAAAGTTGAGTTTTTATTAGATAAAATTCATTCTTTTCCAAAATACCTTAAATTTGTTTACTAAATATTCCTTTAGAAAAATCATATAAAATATATGGAACTATCTTCTAACAGTCCAAAAAACCAAAAAAAAAGTTTTTCTGTGGTTTATGATTGTAAAACTTTTAAAATTGTTTTATGAATAAATAAGAAATGCAATAAAAGTTTTCAAATTGATTAAGGGAGAATATCATAGGTTTTACGGTTTTCAAAGATATTTCTAGTCTATAGGCCCTATCACAGAATCCGATACGAATGATACGAATCCGATACGAATTTTATACCAACAACAACATTGAGTTTACGATTCGAACCATTCGTATCGGATTCTGTGATAGGGCCTTATATCTTTGATGTTGCATTGAAATGTTGATGTCTTAGGCGCCGTTTACACCTGAGACTTTATTCGGCGAATTGTATTCTTCCAAACCAGATTCATGTTGCACAACCGTTTACACTACGACACAAAATTCAGAAACTTTTTCCGGAAAGTCTCCCGAACCCGGATTTTTTCATATAAAGCCGTCCGAATAAATTGAAATTTTGACAAATTTTGCTAAGTGATTGAATAAAACTCGCGGAGAAATTCAAGAAAAAATCGCAAGTGTAAACAAGGTTTAAAACGTTTTCTTTTTTTATCGAAGACACTTCACCGGAAGCAAGTTTGACTGGCTTTCCAATTTATTCCGACCTCTGACCCCAGCACAAAAATAAATAAAAACTCAGTTTTGCTCTTTTTTAATATAGGCCCCTATTGTGAGCTTCGTCAATCGATCGTTGAAATGTCAAATCGAAAAATCGGTATTGTGTTCATCGATTTTATCGTTCGTAAACGATAAAATCGTTCAGTTCGGAACGATGACATTTGTTTGATCGTTCGGTGAAGTTTATGTCAAGTTAGCGATCGGTGAAGTATTGCAATTACTTTTTTTTATCAAAATTAGAGGCTAATAATAAAACGGAAGTATTTGACACATTAGGAAATTATTAATGAGGAATATCTTGATCAAAACCTCGATCAAAAATCCAATATAAAAATTGGTTGAAAAAATGAAGATAAATAAGACCAAAGTGGTATAAAAATAATTTAAATAAGAAATGAACTTAAAAACTGTTTTATTCACATAGATTTGAAATATTGGTCAATTCAAAGAACTCAACATTCGGTGTTTAATATTTTCGCCTTGACGTTGGTTTGTAAAACCGTCTTTTGGTGTAATTTCGCTCATATCGCCATTGTCATCCACCTCCTCTATGTTTTAAGTCAGCTCAATATTGTATTTTCTGCGTTGAAGTCATTTTTAAACATTAAAATAACTTCAACAATGTAAATTCCCAAACGTCAAACACTAAAAAATTCACAATAGCGATTGCTTGAACGATGAACCTTACGCAATACCAAATTGTTTTTCGATCGTTCCGGCCAACGATGGTCGATCGAATAGATATCGATAACCGCAATAGGCCCCTAAGACACTTCACCGGAAGCAAGTTTGACTGGCTTTCCAATTTATTCCGACCTCTGACCCCAGCACAAAAATTTAAAAAAAAACTCAGTTTTTCTCTTTTTTAATATAGTTTCAATAAAGGCTCAATTATATTACCTGTCAGCAATAGCGACAGCAAAAACAAGAATGCTATCGTGTGAAATACATTGAATTGACGACAGCGAGGATTTACATTAGGATTTACATTGGTTGTAATAGTCCGCCTAATTATGACCAAAACTGGCAACATTAAGGCAAGGTGAGGAAGTGGGACTGCTGATAGGGCCAGTATTGCCAGTTTCTGTCATAATTAGGCGGACTATTTCAACTAGGGATGTCAAAATTTTGAAAAAAACCGGTTTTCGGTTAAACCGGTTTTTAAGACTTCGGTTTAAACCGGGCCGGTTTAACCGGGTCCAAAAAACCGGTTATTAAAACACCGAAAAACCGTTTTGTTCAAATTGGGTAGGTTAGGTCTTAGACGCAACAAATACACTATAATACAAACAAAAGACGTGAAATGCTATATAATCCATTAAGAGACCATAAATGACACAATATAATATTGTATTTGGTCTAGAGTGGCTAAAAAGAAGTGTTTCTAACAAACCAGTTGCACGAAAATTGGTTTAAAATTATTTTTCCATACAAAAAAGAATGATCGGTTTTTTTAAACGGTTTTTGGCTTTTAAAAAAAACACCGGGTATAACCGTGCAAAAAAAAACACCGAAAAAAACCGGTTAACCGAAGCAAAAACACCGGGTAACCGGTTTAACCGGTTCTTTTTTGACATCCCTAATTTCAACCAATGTGAACCGGCTCTAAGAGTTGATTTCATTCAAATTTGTCATTATTAACGATTAATTGATTCCAAAAAGTGCCTTCTTTCGTGAAATAAAAGCCACACAAAACCAGCTGTCAAAATTGTTGCACAGCAAGGACAGCAAAATTAGGATTACAGATGAAACACGACAGCAAGAATTTTTTCACTGCGACTATGATGTGATGTCAGAGGGCTCTCAGCCAATAAAATCATTTTGCTTTCGCTGTTGCTGTCCGGCCATTGCAATTTCGACTTTAAGCATAGCCGATTAAAACCTCGTCTCAATTACACATAAATTGCTATTTCTTTCATCTCCTGCCATTGAAATATCCCGTGGAGAGCACTTGTTCGATTTTTGTTCTTGGATATCTTGTGCAAAATGTGTTGGAAAATATATGTCTGCAAGTGTAATTTTAATGTTAAGCCGTGAAAAAAAATCACAATTTATGTCCAATCGAGGCCTAAAATTAAAAACAAATTTTCTTTCGAAAATCTGCCGTCATTTGAAAAAAAAAATTGAAAATTTAGTCAAAAAATGCATCTTCCTAATATAACAAATATCTCTCTCTCTCTCTACAACCGGTCTCAGGTCTTGGCCTGCCGCAATGTCTCTCGCCAGAGGTCTCGGTCTCGTGCCGATGTCCTCCAGTTTTGCATGCCAATTCTCTTCGCGTCCTGGTCAACGCCGTCTTGCCATCTGAAACAAAAAAAAACATAACAAAAGCTATAATTGCCAATCTGGCAATTATTGAAAACCCGTATGGTGATATTCGTATCAAAATTCGACCAGTTGTACCAAAATTCCACTTTGAAGTCAAACTTTTCAATAAGAATCTGCGTAAAATTTCAAATTTCTAGCTCAATCCGTGCGCCCGCAATCCGCGTCACAGACGGAGGGATGGACGGACAGACGGACATGCTAAATTCAACTTTTTTTATCATTGTAAACACACTGGTGTAATTCATTTTTTTGTGTGATGACGGGATCATGGCGTTACAAACGGTAAGGCAAATCTACTATACCCTTTGGTTTCACCATACGGGTATAAAAACCACCAAATATTAATTTCGAAAAAAACCCCTTTGCTTAACCGAAGATAATTTCATGCAGAATAAATATAGAAAATAAAAAATACCGTAATTTTCGGTACGACTTTCTTTGTGCACTTGAGGCAATCAAATGTGTTGCTAAGCGGGTCAACTTGATTTTGGGTTTTTTAGCTAATTTTTCTTGTGTCGAACCGTTCTTAATGGAGTTGTTGCTAAGCGGGTAATTCTTAAGGTAGAAATACACGACGAGAGACTTTGGTCTCTGGTCTCCAGGGTACAAAAGGCAAAAATCTCCAAAGTGTATACACGATCACAGACATTTAAGTCTGGAGATCAAAAAATAGATATACAAATTCTCGTTCCCACAAAACAATTTCCTGAAATGTCAAAAGTCGTCTCTGGAGACCAAGAGATAGATATCAAAACCGGAGACGCATTAAAGAGACTCTCTCATTAGTAGTTACACGGCAAGAAACTTAAGTCTCCCAGAGACCCTAGAGACTTGATACTTGGAGACAAATCTCCGGTCTCCGAAGTGTATACACAGGTCTCTTTGTATGTAGAGGCGAAATTTTTGGTCTAAGAGACCAAAGTCTCTCGTCGTGTATTTCTACCTTTAGTGCACATGTAGGAAAAAAGCAACGGGTTTTGGGATTGTGAGGTCTTAACACTCTGACTGCCACCACAGTTTTAAGCCTTTTTCGAATATTTAGTTGTCAGTCCAAAAGGCGCTAAGAGAAAAAAAATGAAACAAAATTATACCTAAATGTTATTTTGTTACCATAAAATGTGTGCAACTACAAAAAATCGTTGCGGTTGCAGCGAACACTTTCATAATTTTCATTGTGGCCGTTGTGTACAATTAGGTGTCAGGTATTTTTGACTGACGTGGCAGTTAGAGTGTTAAGCGAGTTTTTTTTTCAGTGGAAACGAGGTTTCAGGTTAATGGTTAACATTTTTGGTATTATATTTCTCTATATTTGCACACAACAGCAAATTGCCTTTTACATAGATATAAAATAAAAATAAATGAACAATAAGTCAAAACCAAAATCCACTAAATACAAAACATACTCCAGTAGATTAAATGATTCGACGGATAAATCAATAAATAGGGGTTTGAAGCAATTGACCATCAATTTTCCTAAAAGAAAATGTAAAAATTTCCATTATTTTGTTTAAAATAATTACACTGGTTTTTATATAATTTATAGAACTTAGAACTAGGTTTATAAATTCTAAAAATTAAGACAATTTGAAAAAATCAACTTAAGGTGAACTCAGTAGTATTCGACATAAAAAATTCAATGAGAAAACGTTTGCCTTGAAAAAAATACAAAAGTTTTTTATCTGTGGATAACACTGTCAGTTTTTTTTTTAAAATACCAGATCGATTTCATAGAGATATTTAACAAGATGACAGAAGTTAGATTTTAGTCCAAAATATAATATGACGAATTCTAATATATTTTCTATTAAAAAAATGTAGGAAATGCGTAGACGGCGTAATGAGGTCACCGTGGAGTTACGCAAGAACAAAAGGGAGGAGACGATTCTTAAGCGACGTAACGTACCGAACGTTGATTCAACAGACGAGGATGATATGTTATCGAACATAAACTTAAAGAAATTGGTCGAGACAGCCGGTAATGCATCCGATCCAGATAAACAATTGGCGGCTGTACAGGCGGCCCGTAAACTTCTCTCATCGGACAGAAATCCGCCAATCAATGATTTAATAAATAGCGATATCCTTCCAATATTAGTTGAATGCTTGAAACGACACGATCACACGATGCTGCAGTTCGAGGCCGCATGGGCACTAACAAATATCGCATCCGGTACATCAGAGCAAACGAATCAAGTGGTTAGAGCTGGTGCGGTGCCTCTATTCCTTCAATTGCTATCATCACCTGCACAAAATGTCTGCGAACAGGCGGTTTGGGCATTGGGCAACATCATTGGCGATGGGCCACATCTTCGCGACTATGTGATTAAGCATGGTGTCGTTCAGCCGCTATTGTCATTCATTAAGCCCGATATACCGATATCGTTTCTACGTAATGTCACTTGGGTTATAGTGAACTTGTGTAGGAACAAGGAGCCACCACCACCAACCGCCACAATACAGGAGATTCTGCCAGCATTGAACGTTTTGATCCATCATACAGATACCAATATTTTGGTTGATACGGTATGGGCTATTAGCTATTTAACCGATGGCGGCAACGAACAAATCCAAATGGTTATCGAAAGTGGCGTCGTACCGAAACTAATTCCCCTGCTCGGTCATGCCGAAGTTAAGGTGCAGACGGCCGCGCTACGAGCTGTGGGTAATATTGTAACCGGTTCCGATGAACAGACACAAGTCGTCCTCAATCATGATGCACTCGCATATTTCCCAGCCTTGTTGTCCCATCCAAAGGAGAAGATCCGAAAGGAGGCCGTCTGGTTCCTATCGAATATCACAGCTGGTAATCATTACCAAGTTCAGGCTGTCATTAATGCTGGTCTATTGCCTAAAATCATTGAAAATCTAAGCAAAGGTGAATTTCAAACACAGAAAGAGGCAGCTTGGGCGATAAGTAATTTAACAATAAGCGGTAATCGTGATCAAGTCGCCGAACTAATCAAAGAAGGTGCCATCCCACCATTTTGTGATTTACTTTCATGCAAAGATACACAAGTGACAAATGTAAGGCGATTTTTTATCATGTGAAATTATTCATATTATTAAATGGAATATTGTACGTTTCAGGTTGTTCTTGATGGTATAAATAATATGCTCAAAATGGCTGGACAGCATGTCGAACATATCGCTAACATGATTGAGGAATGCGATGGTTTAGCTAAAATTGAAAAGCTACAGAATCACGAAAATGTTGACATATATAAATTGGCTTACGAGATTATTGAAAATTTCTTCTCCGAAGAGGTGAGTTTCTTTTTTTTAATTTTCAGGAAAGGCTTGGTTATTTCGCTCTAAAAGCGAAACTGCGATTTTTATAGACAGTCAAACAAATTTAGGCGTTTCTACTTCCGCAAAAGGTTTTTATTATATGCAAAGTCAAACTTGGACGATGTAATCAAAGTTTGGTTACTGGCTGTCCATAAAATACGTCACACCTTGAGGGGAAGTAGTCCGATCATGTGTCACACGTCACAGTATAGAATTCGGCCATACCGATTGAATTTTACAACTTCAATATTTTTATCACATGAGAAATTACAGTAAATACCCACAAAAACACTGCACTAAATTAATGTTTTCTAGAAAACGAACTGGTCGTTATGTTTCACTGCGTTTGAAACCACGTTACTTATTTTGCGGTTTATTGTTCGATACATCTTTTTATGAGGACGAATTTTTAACTTTAACCTGTCAAAAAAAATCGAAGCATTCGTTAGTCTTAAGGCCAAAATACAATTGGCCCAACACAACATTTACGACAGCAGATTACGGCGACAATGTCGCCCTCCATATACAATTGCGCACACTTTGTTGTTCTAAACGTAATTTGCTTTTCACAGATAAAACTTTTTAATCGCGCACGCACTCAATTAATTGTTCTTCGAAATTCATTTTTTCATTCCTTAGACTATGTTTACACACAGATTGGGCATGAACATGGGACTGAACGAAACAGGCAAGACGAAGAAGTGGGGGACACCCCCGCTTCCTCGTCTTGCCTGTATTTTGACAGTTTCGTTCATGGCCAGGCGCCTGGATCAACCGTGTGTAAACAGCCACTTAGTCTTGATTATTCTTTATTTCTTTGTTTTGAATTTTGACAGTCAGTGAGCTACATATAATATTTTTTGTACCCAATTATCATACAATCTAAGCAACACAGCATACGAACTATATTTCCTAATACTTGCTTTAAGTGAAGAAATTTAGATTTTATGACATCCCCATAAGATTTCATTTTGAATCAACCACTAAATTTTGTAGGCGAGCTGCCGACAAAAGTTAAATTCGATTGAACTTTTTACGGCTGCAAAGTTGGTCGGATTGATTGTATACAGAAGCATAGAGTCCCATGAGTTTAAAATCTGATATGTCGCCGTAAATGTTGTGTTGGGCCAATTGTATTTTGGGCTTTAAATGTGGCAATTTTCTGGAGCAAATCATTGTGCAAAATTAATTTCTATTGAATTTCTCTACTTTCATATAGGGAAACAATTACGTCATTGAGTATAGAATAGGGATCTGAAATGTGGTCGATATCCATTTACTCTTTGTGCTATTTACGAGCTTCGATCGGTTTTTAACGTCAAACTCAGTTTCTGTGTATTGGTATCTCATAGGCATCAATAAGATTCTCCTCTCGCGACACAGTTACATTTATTTTTGACACTAAATCCAAACTCATTAGATATTTTGAATTATAACTAAATTGCAAAGGAAGCATCGCAGTGCCTAGGCCTTCTGGGACGCCGCAAAGAATATTTCACACCAATCGACGTGCTCAGCATATACAAGACCTACATTTGACCGAGACTTGAATATAATTCGTACATTTGGGCTGGAGCCCCAAAAACTGTCCTACAACTGCTGAACCGAATTCAAAAATGTGCGATCCGACTGATTTGAGACAAATCTTTGACAGATTCATTACCGTCTCTCGAGCATCGTCGCTCTGTTTGGGTACTCAGCATATTCTATAGATATTTCCATGGGAAATGTTCCACTGAAATTTCCCACCTTATTCCTACACGGTATATTTTCCCTATATCCTCTCGTACAGCTGCGCGCACAACTTCTTCCTTGAGCCTTCCCGTTTTCGTACAGTAAAGTTTAGGAATTCCTTCATTCCGCGAACAACAAGACATTGGAACGATTTACCATCCAATGAGTTCCCGCCGGACTATAACCTGCAAAAGTTCAAGGAGAACATAAACCGACATCCTCTTTTCGTTCTTCCGATCATCCTGAGCTGTGCTTCGGCATTAAAACGTCTTCCCCTAAGCTCTGGCTGAAACTATAAAAAAATGGTCCGAAAGAAATCATTAGATTTCTCCACTGAAATGATAATCGTGATAACATGGGTAAAAATATTTGTTTTTACTTTCCTCTTCTATAGAGGGAAAGTATTCATGGCTATTCTAGAATCCGAAGTTAAAACGTAAAACCAAACTTAGTCGATTCGATTCGCCACTCAATTGGTATTCTGGTATTCTGAAATTTGCTTAGTTTTAATAAAAACGTTTTATTAGTATTTCTTTTTATTGGAAAAGGGGTGGTCCTGATATTCACCCCTATTCCCGTAACCGGCGGGACGTGTATACGCCACGCAAGTTTTTCTCGATCGAATGAAATTTTCTTATTCTAGTAGACGTAGAAACGCAGTTTTATTCAGCCCCGCGCTGACTATTTTGACAGTTTTGCTGATTTGATACACATGAAGTTTTATTTGTTCAATTAAATGATTGTACTGCGTCTAGTTAGTTTTTCCTGACCTTCAAAACTTATATTTAGTTAAAATTCATTGAATGTATAAATAAAATCCACATTTTTATTCAAACTTTCTATTTAATTGATTGGTCCCGCAACGATTTACTCGCGGGAAATAAATGTATGGAAAAGTCAAAACATTCGCGGGTGCGTTTAGTGTAATACCGAAAGTAAAACGTTTTCAGCACCACAATTGCGTTTAGCAGAATGTAAAAAACGCCGGGACAATTGCGTTTAGCAGAATGCAAATTTTCTGCGGGAAACGCCAAATCCCGCGGCGTACACGTCCCGCCGGTTACGGGAATAGGGGTGATTATGGCACACCGTTACGCGGGGGGAGGGTCGAAAAGGACCAAATTTAGCGTGATATCACCCCGATTCTGAGATACGAAGTTAGGTTGCGTTGCGTTAGTTTACTCGATTTTCATTCGATAATCTAGTATCTCTATTCTTGCATACGCGGATATTCGATTTGAGCAATTTACTTGTCAAGTTGGATAACGCAGAGCAACGCATTTGATGTTGTTCTATAATTGGCATTCTCGGATACTTAGTAGGCATTTTTTGTAGGTTAAACTGCCCGCAGCAATTTTCTCGCGTTTCGTGTTGGCCGTGATTGACAAAAGGCAAATTTGATAAATGTGTTTTAATATTTATGATGGATAAAGGGTTTTATTTCAAATAAGGGTGCAAAAAAGTCTTATACGAAGGATGAACCGTTCGAATTGATGAAAAATCCAAGCATCGCGAAAGGTCATACGCAATCAATTTTTGTTGAGGCAACATAAAATTGGGACTAAAACGCTTAGGCCCGCCCATAAGAAACACTACAACATAGGAAAATGTGTTGACTCCATTTTCAGTTCAAAATTCACGAAACAACTAGCAAATATCTCATATCAGCTGGTTTCGGACAATCCGTTTGCATGCGATGCATTCGAAGTTTTTAAGAATATCAGTTGCGTTGCGAATCGAATAGACCGCGTTACGTTCTGCCTTCTAACTTCGTATCTCAGAATCAGGGTGATATTTTATGCGAAAAAGAACCTTTTGTCACAAACAAGTATATACAGATAACCAATGCCCATAGTAGCATCTGTACCCATTTTTAGCTCGTAGCCGACAGTCGTAGCTGACAAAACGAAATGAGAAAATGCCGAAACGAACCGACTGCGATCGTTTGCTAGATATCCTCTTCCCTTTCTGCCTTTCGGCGATCAAATAGAATGTTTCACGATCGTAGTCATCGCAGTCGGTTCGATTCGGCATTTTCTTATTGCGTTTTGTCAGCTACGACTGTCGGCTACGAGCTAAAAATGGGTACAGATGCTACTATGGGCATTGGTTATCTGTATATACTTGTTTGTGCTTTTGTATAGGAAAAAAACGTCTGAATATGTTTGCCGGTGTTTAAAAATCGCGCAATGAGAAAACTAAGATTGCTGTAGGTTAAAAACAAACTTTCTCAATAAGATTTCAGATTTAATATCTTATTTATGACATCAGATTTTACTAACAAATATTTCTTTTAACATCTTTTCCAGGCCGACGATGCTAATTTAGCTCCAGTAGCGAATGATGGCGGATTTCAATTCAATACAAATCCAAATATACCCAATGAAGGGTATAAATTCTAAAATCTAAGAATTTAACAAAGAAAATTAAAAAAAAATAAAATTTTAAAATCAATAAACAATTAACAAGAAATCACAAAAAAAAAACTTCTGAAGACGATAATAGTGTTTGCTATATAAAAGGAAATTCAATGAGAAATAGTAAATTCGAACTCATCAACTGATAAGAAAAAACAGAAAAAAATAATAAACTGAAATTAAAAATTGAAAAAAAAAATGAAAAAAAAAACAAAAGAGACAAATTAGGAAATGTGCTTTTGTTTATGTATAAAATAATTGTAAGCTTTTAAAAATTTCTTAAAAATGTTATTTATAATTTATAACATTTTTCCATTTAGTTTTCTTTTTTCTTTTTTATTTAAATTTGATTATTGAACCAAATTTTTCGGGAATAAATTATTGAAACATGAAAAATCAATACGGAAAAGCAGTAATTAAATGCGAATGGAATAATGAAGCAAAATAATAAATAACATTTAAAATGATTTGAAGAAATGGAAAAACAAAATAAGATTTGTAAAAAAATTTCAAAGCTAGTTTCGCGCAATACCAATTTGATCATTGAAAATTCTTTTGTCACGCATATAATTCAATATATGTACGAAATAATTATATTTTTGAAAGGAAAATACTTTAATAAATTTCGAAAATTTAGCATTATAAAATATATTTCGTTAACTGTCGATACAATTTTTTCTTCTTCTTAATACAACATTAATTTCATATTACATTTAATAAAATATACAAACACACAAATAATAAGAAAGAAAACCTACATTGAAATGAAGAATAACAACAATAAAAACAAATTTAATGGTTTTTTTATTATTATTTTTCATAAAAAGTCATTTAATATGACTCATCGAAATGTGTAATGTGCTTATTTTATCTCTTCTTCAAACAGTTGAAAAGTAAATGAAATTTGTTCTATTTAAATTTAACTTTTATTTGATTTTGTTTCTGTTTAAACATTCACATTTATTTTAGGCAAATAAAATTACCGATGCTTTCTGTAATCAAATATGATATTTTCTCTAATTCTTCTATTTCTCTCTTGGTTGTTGAGTTTTTCTTTCGTTTCTCACATGATGTGTATTTCGGAGCTATCTATACAATCAGCTCTATTCCCGTAACCGGCGGGACGTGTATACGCCACGCAAGTTTTATCTCGATCGAATGAAATTTTCTTATTCTAGTAGACGTAGAAACGCAGTTTTATTCAGCCCCGCGCTGACTATTTTGACAGTTTTGCTGATTTGATACGCATGAAGTTTTATTTGTTCAATTAAATGATTGTACTGCGTCTAGTTAGTTTTTCCTGGCCTTCCACATAAAATCCACATTTTTATTCAAACTTTCTATTTAATTGATTGGTCCCGCAACGATTTACTCGCGGGAAACAAATGTATGGAAAAGTCAAAACATTCGCGGGTGCGTTTAGTGTAATACCGAAAGTAAAACGTTTTCAGCACTACGGCACACGCCGGGACAATTGCGTTTAGCAGAATGCAAATTTTCTGCGGGAAACGCCAAATCCCGCGGCGTACACGTCCCGCCGGTTACGGGAATAGGGCTGAATATGTCACACTTGGGTGGGGGAGGAGGGGCTTGTTGAGTAGTGTGACGGCGGTACTGCTGTCGCGAAAAAGCGTGACGAAGGAGGAGGATTAGCATGACATATTTTATTGACAGCTCCCTGACCAAAGATTACACCAAAAACTTTTTTTCATATTCAATCTTGTATATAATGTGCTAAGGGATCACTTTTTTAAAAAGCTAAAATTTAAGGTAAGCGGTGTGATTTAGGCTATGCGGTAACCCAATGATTTGCTTTTACCCCCTTCACTCGTGAAACTCTGCCGGTCGAACATGAAGACTAAAAGAAATTATTTTATGCGCAAATTGGATCACCTCCCCACCATGTCAATGATTTTTTTTTTTAGTTTTTTCAAATCTGTAATCTAGAATAGTTTCCATATTCAACTGATTGACTAGAGGGGACTGCAGACGTTGAAACCCAATGACATGGTCATATTAGCCAAAATGACAAGCGAGGTAAAACAATTATAAATTTTGAGGTCAAAAAACTGCACAGTTCTGCATACTGTCAGATTGATTAAGTATTTGAAAGCTACCTAGGCTTCCATTCCACTCACCCGCACTACGATTTTCGTGTCCTTTTTTGTCAAGAGTATTTTTACGTGTTTTTGTTGGTAAAAAAGCATCAACCACGACACATAAAATGACTTGTCGAAAACGACATGACAGTCACTGGTGCCCAGTACTATAGGATTCTTCAAATTGCTTTAAATCTTAAACCAAAATTTAACGGGAAAATCGTTAAGAATACATATTATTCTTTTGGGGAACCGTTGTCTATATATTTTAAATTTGCTTTATTGGAATTATAGCAATAAAAAAAATCATGTAATTTTCATAATTTAATGAAAAGCTCTTGTTTTTATTGTTGTAAAAGTATCAACCAAAATTCGAAGATTTATTCAACACATGCAAATTTTTTGTCAATGTTTTATATCTTTAAGTAAAAATCCACACAATATTCTTGATTTATTTCGGAAAATCGGGATCGATACGATATCCTGTTTCCAAAAATCCCATTTTATCAAAATCCCGTTTTTTTTTTAAATCCGGTTTTTTTAAATCTCGTTTTTCAAAATCCCGTTTTTAGTGTATCCCGTGGAAAATGAGAGAAACGGGATTTTTGAGGTCATTCAAAAAAATAAAACAAATTTTAAGATTATAAACAAACTAATTTAAAGCTATATTGCAAGGAATATTTTTAAGAAAATCTATTTTTGGCGATAAATTCATGGAGACTTCATGGAGACCCGGGGGCTTTGAGGTAACTCTAAGGGCAACCGGGTCGACCCTGTTCCCATCACACGCTTCTTCAAAGCGAAACTGGCATTCAGGCTCCACAACTAATCACTGTTTCGACCCGAAAACCATCAAATGCTGCTCTATCGCTGCAGGAGTTTTCATGAAGCGAATGTTGCCCCGAAGATGAACCGTGGGTCACCAATTTCCCCACTAAAGCAATTGTGGCTTTGCAGACGCATTATTAATCAGTGCGTCGCGCTCGTTACTTCTTACGCTTCTTGTACGCGGATATGAATTATAAGTGTAAATTTTTAGCCCCGATTGCGTAAATTGCTGCATTTTAAAGTCGCAAAGAACAAATCTCATGTGCCCATGCCTTTCGATGCTATTTGGGTTGTTTTTTCTCCGAAAAATGTCAATATAATAAACAATTGTTTTGGGAAGTTCATTGCAGTATTTTGGAATTGTAGTTAGTAACCTCATTCAAACCTTTTATCAATGTCGTTTTAAAAGGCAAAAATTACTTTCATTAATCAGGCGCCTGATTAATGAAAGTAATTTTTGCCTTTTAAAACGGAATTTTAAAAAACGGGATTCTGAAAAATGGTATTTTAGAAAACGGGATTTTTTTACACGGTATTTTTAAAAACGGGATTTTGGAAAACAGGATTTTAAATACGGGATTATAAAAAACGGGATTTCGTACCCAATCCCGGAAAATCTTAAGTGCCCGGCGCTAGAGGAATTCCCCGGAATGGATTCCTAAAAAAACTAATATGATAAAAATATTTAATCCGCTTTCATACTCATATTTGATAGCCAGTGAAAAATTCATTAAGTTTCATAAGGAATCCCAGCTATAATTTTCGATACCCGGGTCTACATGTTTGGCATTTCCCTTAAAAATTTGCAAAATTTGTTTGACGTGTTAAAAACGCAATCTCGTTAGCTGTTTTGTCTCACTGTGCGTTTTAAAAAATAGTTATTGAGTACCAACAACTAAAATTTTATTGTATTGCCAATGTCCGGTAAAGTGATGTGACTTGATCGGTTATCAAAATTCGATAAGTAAAAAAAAGATTTGCTACTGGAATTTTATTTCATTGTATTCAATTGTTTACGAGACGTTAAGTGGCGTGCGGTATATTTTTATCTGTGGTCACTACAGTGAGTGAACTTCAGATTATCAGTTCAAATTTTATAATTTCCTTTTGATATGTTAAAAAAAAATTTTTTTTAGTTGAAATTAGAGCACATCGATTTTTATTAGACATTTTTATTTGTTCAAATATGAAAAAAGGCTTGTAACATTATTTAATTTTTGAAAACATCGCAAGTTTATTTTCGATTTAACCACATTTTTTGTGCTGTGTTATATTTGTACATATAATTGAAGTGTGGGGATTTTCCGACTTTTTATGTATCGAGAAATCGGGAAATTATTTTCTCGAGAATTTCGAAATTAGAAAAACACTTCTGTTTTTGGGGGAAAAAATACAATGAAAAAGAAGTAACAAGTAGGGATAGCAATTAAATATTATAACTGTTGAGTATTATACTCGAGGAGCCAGTTTAGAACATGGATGAAAAACGAAAAAAAAATCGTGACGTTATACATTTCGTTATGTAACGAAATTCAAATTTTACTTTGTAACGATAAATTTTCTTTTTCGTTACGTGCAACGTTATTATTTCGTTACACGGTATAAGAAAACCAATAATTGAAAAGAAGTTTAAGTTTCATGCAGTTTAGTTTTCACGAATATTTTTAGCTTTGAAGGATATTCCGGAAGTGATTTTTTGGGCTGTTTTGAGAATTATTGTATCGAATGAGGATTATTTTGTAGGCGATGCAATAGATTTAGAAGAATGTATCAAGATTTTTCATTTTATAAAACCAATCCAAATACTTTTTGGGTACAGAGTATGGTCCAAATTTTATCTTGAAAAAGAGCTCACAAAAATCAGTCGCTGATTCCGTTGCATGTTGTCGTTCAAAAAATGATGTTTAAATGACCTTATCAATTAAAAAATTGACGAATCCAAGTATAGAATGAAAAAAATACTGTAAAATCCATTAAACCACAAAAAATTTGGTAGACGTTTTAATAATAAAATTGTTTCTTTTATTATTCCTTTTGATTTTTCTAAATGTTTTCTATTTTCGAAATTCCCGACGCTATTTTTCGAGAATCGGGCAAAAATATTACTCAGAATTCTCAAGAAATCAAGAAGAATAATTCTCAATATTATAATGTATTTAAAATAGTAAAAAAGAACACTTGCAATTGTTTTCAAAATTTTATAAGATTTTTTTTTGTTCTTTAGCATAATTTTGTCAATTTCTATTTTTAGATGAAATTACAAATCTGACAATTTTTATCATCTTAACGATTTGTACAGCACATCCAATTAATCCTTGCCTTTGTGTTCCGTATGGATCCTTCCTATCAGACCCTTTGAGTTGCCAAGGGTTTTTTCAATGCATAAATGGCTTCCCAAAAGTCGGGAAATGTCCGGACGGAATGTTGTTCAACAAGCAAAAGGGCATCTGTGATCATCCAGAAAATGTGAATTGTTTGCTAGTACACAACATTTGTGATTTCGCACAAGACGGAAGATTTCTGGACGACCCATCGCGATGTGATGGATATTTTGAATGTTTGAATGGGCTTCCGATACCCGGAAAATGCCCAAACAGTTTTTGGTTCAATCCAATTTCCGGTAAATGTGAAGATTTAAAATGTATTCCGCCGATTCCAAATAAACCGTTGAAAATTCAAGTTTAGAACAAAGTTTAATGATGGTATAATTTTCGTGCCTTATTGTAGCGAAAGAAATGTTCTCAAAAAATAATAAAAGTACACAAATCAAGATACTACATCGAGAATAAAAAGTGATAGCGACTAATTTTTAAACCCAAAAGGACACAATAAATTTTCTAAAAAAAATATTTTTTGAGTAATTTTTATTCAAGAAGTGATTGTTGTGAGAAGATTCATTACTAAATTTGTTTAGTTGCCTTGAATAAAATACATATTTACATAGCGTCATGGCGGGACTAAACTCCATACAAAAAATCGTAAAAAATCTTGACGAAGGGGGGAAGGGGTTCGAAAGGTTGAAAATTAACGTGACGTATTTTATGGACAGCCCAATATTTAAATTCTGGCCTGAAGCGCTATACTATGTTGTTTCACTATAAATAGATTCTAAGAGCCGTTGCACCAACGAAACTTAGTAATTTATGTTCTGCTTAAATTATTTAAGTCGACGAATTACTTGGGCTTAAGTCAGTCTGTAAACATTTTTTCAATTTATTAAAACAACTACGACTTTCCATTTTTTTATATCTCAAACACAAGTTCTTACTTATATTAACCGATTTCAGTTATTTTGGCAATTATTTGTAATAATGAATGAAATTTTTAAAGTTTTTATGAATTTAACATAAAATTATTATTTAGTTGTTTAAGAAAGATATAAACTCCGTCGTTTTGGCGGTGGCGGTGAGTATGTAATTATTTAATAATAAAATCAAAATTATTAACTCGAATATTTTAGAACGAAACTAAAACGGAACAAAAATGGTCTTTGCATATTTGTAGGCTTTTCACTAAACCATTCTTAGCGATTTTGATAATAAACATGTAATAAACATTTAGCAGAAAATACGTGTATTTCCCCAGTTTTTTTTTAATTAGTTGAAAAATATTACTTTAAAAAGTTCATTAACATTGCCAAGTTGAATATGATATTCTAAAGTATGTATACAACTTTGACCGATTACAACCAAAGTAAAATCTCTAATATTTTTATTCATTTTAAAAATATTTAATGATAAAATTTCTTATCTCTATGTATGATTTGCAGATAGACAATTTATTTACAGAAAAAAAAATCATATTTAAAGACAAGTGTTTTCGCCAATACCTTATTAATTTCAATTAGTTTTCAATTCAGTTAACAATGAGGGGCAAACTGCAAATCTTAACAATTATTTTTGTTTTTTCGGGAGCTTTGTCCGATTCTTCCACAATTTGTGCGGATTCTAATAAAAAGTTTTTTGCTGATCCTTTAACCTGTGACGGATATTACATTTGCAACAACAACAACGCAATCCTGGCGAAATGTCCTGAAGGATACTTCTTTAATCCAACAAATCAAGTCTGTGACAATCCAAAAAATGTGAACTGCTCGACGTCTTGTGTAGGAAAGCCACAATTTTCCTACATAAATGACCCTGCGGCCTGTGAGGGATATTTTATCTGCGTGGATGGAAAAAAGATGCCAGGAAAGTGTCCTAAGGGATATTGGTTTAATGCCGCCAATTCTATGTGTGATTATCCGAAAAACGTTGCTTGTCGAGTGTTTTGCACTGGAGATACCAAGGGTAAATTCTTTGAAGATCCATCTTCGTGTGAAGGATACTTTATATGTGTTGACAATAAACCAGTGGCACAAAAATGTCCTAACGGCTATTGGTTCAATCCTGTTAACAGTATTTGTGATTATCCACAAAATGTAAAATGCGATGCTAAACAATAAAAAAATATTTTATTAAAATTTCTTTGAGTAGTTTGTTATTTATGAAGATTAATAGTTGAACTTTTCCTTCGGCCAAAAATTTCCTATTAGAAGTTTCGGTTTTTTCCAAAATTTGTGGTTTTCGTCATTGTACAGATAGTCCGCCAAGCAAAGATTCTGCCCATTAACACCGACTCCTCCCTTTAGCTATGAGACGCTCCCCCGCTATTTCCTGACCTGTTCGAGAAATTTTGACGTGGTTTTCGCCATTGGATAGATCGTCCCTCAAGCAAAGTGATGTATAATGAAAGACGTTTCTACTTGTTTACTATTAAGTATATTTGAATCATGTGGCGGCCGGCACAGGACTGAAGTGGCGATTATCAACTAATCTCAATAATTGAGATTATGGCATTGCCAACAATAATTTATCTAAGTCTAATACACTTAAAATTCTCTATATTTTCGACTTTTACTGTAGATCGATTTATTTTACCGTTATCGAGATATTTTTAGCTGAACCAATAATTTACACGTCGGGTTATAATGTACAGACGTAGATTTTGTATGAGAAAGTCATGTGCTGTTAGCTTCAGATATTTCATTTAGTTTTTGGTAAAATTTATAATTTTTATAATTTCTTTCCGGCATCAGGTGAGACAATATTTTTTGAAAAACAAATATTTCACTTATGTGTAAAAAATAGGTAATCTAAAGATCTCTACGGTTTATCATGACAATTTTCTGCTTAAATTACACAAAATTTATGCGAAAGAGAATTCAGAATAAAAAATCTTCAATATCTTAATGTAAAATTAAAAGATTTAACCAATAATGTTGAACAAAAAGTTACCGAAAATTTGTGGTTTCAATTCATTGGTCAGAAGTGTGAAAAATCACTACATAATTTTTGTTTTTAAATTCTGTTCGATTTTTGATTTTTTAACACTTTATCAATACAAGCGAACAATTGAAAAAAAAAACATATTTTTCTAGTGACAAATTTTTTAAAATAAAAAAAATACGATAACAGTAACATAAAACGCCATAATAAACCTTTTATCACACAGAGAAGATTTTTTTTTATTAGATTAACTCGTAATGAAATGCACAGATATAATTTATCTATTAACAATTTGTGACCATTTCGTTTTATAGTCAATCCAGGTTTAATTTGAGTCAATTTTAAATAAAAATTTTGAAAAATGTTTCTAAAATCACTCGAAAAATAGAAATGAAGCTCAAAATGTAAAATGAATACAATTTTTGCGAACTAACCCAAAAATTGCGCTATTGAATTTTTATAAATCAAATGGTCACCAGTAATTTTGTGGCAACATTTCCGATTTGTGGTCATATAGTATTATCATTAACTAAACGATTTTTCAGCTGACGAATTAAATGGTATTAAGATATTTGAAATATCTAATCAAAATTCTAATTTGGGTTTGCTTTTGGAAACAACGTTATTAGGACAAATTCCATTCAATTAATCATTAAAGAAGGTATAAAAGTCGAAAAAACTTTAAACATTGATTTAGTTATAATTTTTTGTTGAATCGGTGGAGGTAAATGATTTAGTAGTGTAGAATTAATATAATAAAATTTTAGTGATAATTTCGAAATGAAAGGAGGTAGCTTAAATATATTTGGTGAATTTAAAGTTACTAACAAGGACTTTTTTAGTTGTGGAAATACTTTTGGTGACCATTTTGGCTTATTACTCATGCGCAGAGGAATTAACTCCCGATGATCGGTGTCGGATTGTCCCAGATGGCGTTTTTATTAACAATCCGTCATCGTGCAATGCGTGGTTCCAGTGCGGAAATGGAAAAGCCTGGCCAGGTGTATGTGGAGGTGATGATCAATTTGACGCATTGACCGGATACTGCCAATCGAAGGAGGAAGTGGATTGCAAACAGCCTTGCGAAAATATTGAAGATGGCACCTTCATTGACAATCCATCGTCTTGTTCTGCCTATTATCGGTGTCAAAATAACAAAGCCTACGCTGGTGAATGTCCCGATGACCTAGTTTTTGATCCTGTGAATCAGATTTGCGAATACAAAAGCGTTTATCAATGTACTGAGCCAAGCCCTCCGACTGTGGAAGAAATCGTTTGCCAAGGTGTTCCCAATGGAGTTTTCGTCAATGACGAACAATCATGTGATGCGTATTATTATTGCCACAATTTCGTTGGGCTTCCTCGAAAATGTCCTGAAGGACTCTGGTTTGAAGTTTCAACTGCAGAATGTAATTACACGGAACACATTACATGCGTAGAGTCCACTCCTGCCCCACCGAATCCTTGTGATGGAGCTGAACATGGAGAATTCATTGATAATCCTGCTTCCTGTGGTGCCTATTACCAGTGTGTTAACGGTAAACCCGTGCCGGGAGAGTGCAGAGATGGACTACATTTTAACGCTGCAGAA
This sequence comes from Chrysopilus asiliformis, assembly GCA_964034945.1. NCBI lineage: Eukaryota > Metazoa > Arthropoda > Insecta > Diptera > Rhagionidae > Chrysopilus > Chrysopilus asiliformis. Next base: position 93,914,893 of record OZ035962.1, read on the forward strand.
AAAGTATGCGAAGATCCAGAAAAATCATCTTGTGTGCAAAGTAAATGTCACAACATACCGGAAAATTCATTTATTAACGACGAGTCAGGTTGCGCTAAATATTTTCAGTGCAGAGGCGGGGAAGCGATTTCACTAACTTGTCCGGAAGGATATTACTTTAACGAAGCAGCTCAACTTTGTGATCATCCGCAGAATTTTGAGTGCAGCGAAAACGGTGGTGGAGAAAATGGTGGTGGGGAGAATGGAGGAGGAGAAAATGGTGGTGGCGAAAATGGAGGAGGAGAAAGTGGTGGTGGGGAAAATGGAGGAGGTGAAAATGGTGGTGGAGAAAATGGAGGTGGAGAAAATGGAGGTGGAGAAAATGGTGGTGGAGAAAATGGAGGTGGAGAAAATGGCGGTGGAGAAAATGGTGGTGGAGAAAATGGAGGTGGAGAAAATGGCGGTGAGGGAAATGGTGAAACCGAAAACGGAGAAGAATAAAACGGGAAAAATCAAACCACTAGGAAAATTGAACAACTAGAACTTATTTGGGTTTTATTATTTAAAATATTGTAATAGTTTTTCTTATACTTTCAATAAAATAAACAAAAAAAATCTGCTTTGTTTAAAAAGATTACTCTCAAAATTTTAAATTGTTACAAAAATTCCTAGATATAATAAAAAGTGTGGAACGTTATATATTTGAGTAGCTGCAAATCTGATCCTCTTTTACAAGGATATTTTTTCGGGGTGCACTTTTTACTTCTAAAAGTATAAAAATTGTAAAATACTTAAATCTGCAGCTGTTTTTTCGGATAAAAACATCGAAATAAAAACACAACTTAGGCGAATAAAATAATGCACGGTCGACACAAAAATAATTGCAATGCAATGATCTTAAAATATCTGCACTCTAATATTTAACCATTGAACTATACTGAAAAAGAAAATGGCGGCAACCAAATTTTAAAAAAAAGTTAATATTTTTGTTTTGAGCACAGAAATGTTTCTTTGACCATAGATTCCAGCGTGTGGTCACATTCAATGATGATGGATCGAAATTGAATTCTTGGAACCAAATTTTGATGCTTCCAAATCAAAAATTTTTCTAATTCTCCATTGCTTCAATAAAAATTTAATTTCATTGTATTCAATAATTCACCGTGAGAAATTAGGTACTTGAATTGAAATGATTACGAAACAAACAAAAATAAGCAGGAAAATTTCTATAAATAAATTAAAAGTTACCTATAATTTAATTCTGAAAGTATTTTGATAAAAAATTATATTCTTCATACATTATAAGTATATACATAAAAACAGCTAATGAAATACCTTACTCTACAAATAATGTATTGTAGTTCTTCAGTAATTAAGGCCGCCCTCCATTACCATGACTTCGGCAACTGCAAAAAAATAGAGACACATTTATGTGAAGATACGTTGACGAGAAAGGGAGATAAGAATCAACTGCAAAAATTTGTCGGCAACTGCAAAAATAATTTCCCCTGTTTTTTATGGCGATTTCTACTACAATCACACATTGTCCCTGTAAGTGAATAGTAAGCACGGACACATTCAAACTGTTATTATAGCGTGATGTCATTTTTCTCCTTCGCATGCATAGTCAAAAGCTTTGTTACCATGCCAATTTGAACATTATATTCATAACATAAGGTTTGATATGATTGCTATAAAATTGTAAAACTGGAAGGGAAAGCGTTTAACTTGTATTCAGTAATTCCTTTTTAGATCTATATAAGTCTATCTTGCTCTAGTTTTCTGCATTTTTTTGCAGTTACAGAAGTCATGGTAATGGGGGGCGACCTTTATTCGCTTTAGTGCTATACTAAAACCTTAAATGACAGTTAATATTTTTTGGGAAACAACTTATGTGTTTAAGAGTAGGGGTTACTCTATTTTAGGACTACCTTTACTACTATTACCGCATTTTATTTGAGCTTTATCAATAGTTATCGCTTCGGATCAGGAAAATTTTCGCCTGCGGCACAAATCTTTTCAATTTATTGCTGTGATTTTCGAACATAATCTTATAATTCTAATTAAACATATTTTTGCGATACAGTTATCGTTAACATTTTATATACAATGATATACGAAGGTACGCGAGAAAAAACTAGTTCGCTACGGCATACGCCAGCGCAAAAGGTTGGCAAACACTGTTTTAGAGAATACTTCAAAAAATTGCCAATCATGACGTCAAAAACCGAACCGATAATATTTCAATTGGCTCAATAAAAAAATTAGATGATACTATTTTTATGATTTTTTAAAAACATTGTTTAAAGGAAGCAGAAAACCGAAGCAGACATAAACAATTGATAATTTTTCATTCATATTAGTACCACAATCAAAATTTTTGAACTACTTCAAAACTAATTAAAAAACAAAAGACACTTATTAAAAATTCAAATTTAATCGACTTTAATATAAAATTGATGGACAATTCCAATGAAACGCACGCGTTTTTTATCAGTTAAAATTTAATTTTTGATGACATGAACGACACTTGACATCGGTCAAATGTTCGAATATCGTGAATATGAAGTCGTTGAAATGTTATCTAAAATTCCCCGCCGAAGATAATCCGAAGATATTGAAGATAATATCCGAAGATATCAGAAATTTTAGCCAAAAGCATATTTAAAGCCATGCGAAAAGTTTGGATTTGCAGTAATTTTGCGTGATTGGAAACTGCAGGTTTAATACTAAAAGAGTTTAAAGAAATCAATAACCATGCAAAGTAAGTTAGATTTGATCATACTTTAAATTTTTTCATCAACCATTTGTAATGAATTGGAAATTTTTCAGATTTGCTCAGAATCTTAACTATTGGATTACTCCTTGTATCCGCAAAATCTGAAAATCCTTGTGCTGGAATTCAAGATGGTGACGAAGTAAACGATCCCAGCTCCTGCGAATCATATTTTAAGTGCATTCATGGACTTCCGGTGCCATCGAAATGTACGCATGGGCTTTGGTTCAATCCAGACACTGACAACTGCGATCTTCGGGAATATGTGAGCTGCAATGAAATTCCCACACCGCCCCATCCAGATTTTTCGACTGATGGTTATCCACGTACCACAGGATTCGGATCGAGTACATCAGGCGTTGTTGATCTAAGCACGGAGGGTTGGAGTACAAGTGCTAGTAGTACAGAAAACACAGGAAATCCCTGTTTTGGAAAACCCGACAACACCTTCGTACGCGACCCGCAAGCCTGTGAAAGATACTTTTTGTGTAATAACGGAGTCGCCACTCCTGGAAAATGTGCCGAGAACTATGTTTTCCATCCGCAAAATCAAATGTGTGATTATCGAGATAATTACGACTGTGGAAATACAGACCTAAGTACGTCCATTCCACCTCACACAGGTTCTACGAATCCTTGTACAGATCCTCAAGTTTATACAGTAATAAACGACCCTGATTCTTGCGAAGGATACATTGAATGTGTCTTTGGAAAACCAGTCTATGGCACATGCCCTGATGGACTTTGGTACAACCACGATAACGGAAAGTGCGACTATTCGACGAATGTGCATTGCTCAACTTCTGGTTCGACTTCCGGAACGACCCTTGGCCCAGTGACCAACGAACCATCAAATCGGGACTGCGGCGATCACCCAAATCACTCTTTCTTCAATGATCCGTCTAGTTGCGAAGGATTCCATCAGTGTGTGGACGGAACAGTGGTTTCTGGAAAATGTCGTAACGGTTTGTGGTTCAACCCCGATAATGGAATGTGTGACTATGAAGAAAATGTTGACTGCAAGCCATTTTCGACACCATCTGGTCAACATACAGATACTACTCCAACCCCAACAGAACCCGTTGATGTTTCAACAGATTCGACTACATCCAAACCGGACATTTCTACTGAACCTGTTAGCACGGAAATAACTCCACCGTATCCTGTATCAACAGACGCTAATCCAACAGAACCTTCAGGATCGACGTTTCCGCATATGCCACCAACCCCCAAACCAACAGTTCCTTTACCACCCACCCCAGAACCTATCGATCCTACTGTTCCTGTAGTTACAGACACAATTCCTGATGAGCCCCCATATCCCCATAATCCCACACCCGCCTACCCTCCGGCAACGAAACAGTAAAGATTTTTTTATGGTCAGAGGTTTAATAAATTATATTTATTAGTGAACTAGAGTGTTATTTTTTTCAAGTGTTAGACTTTTTTTAATATTAATATAGAGAGATAAATTTAAACAGATGAGATGCTGTACTCATATAACGTGATTTATACTATATTTTTCAGAAATATTTTGTCTGCGGCGCATTTTCTTAATTCTTACAGGCATTGCGTACAAACAAACAATGTACCCCATTTTTTATAATAAATTCTACACGCTAGGTCAAAAATTGTATCATTTATCTGAAGCCCTCTTGGAGTTGAAATAATAAAATTAATAATATTTTTTTTGTTAATAATGTGTATTTTTTTAAAATTAACCTTTTTCTTCCATTACTAGTACTCGATACCGCTGAGATGACTAGATGAAAAAATATTCATATGCATAGAAAAGATTCATATGAACTTCTGATATATTAAAAAGCGAATCTGTCTATTTTCCCCTGATTTATAAAGACTCAATGGTTGCTGTTGCGAAAAAACACTACACACAGTTTTTTATGACATCCGTCGAAAACCGAAAATAGGTCGAAAACCGTGGCAAATATGGTATTATGGTAAATGGGAAATTTATTGGGGAAAGTAAGGAAAATTTGTCTCTGATGTCAAAACTTCGGAATTCAGGACGGAAGGTCCTGTAAGGATACTGCTATCTCCAAGACCCCTAAAGAGACTTGATACAGTTTTCGCCGTAGACAGCTCGATTCTCAAACAATTTTCTTCTCATTAAAATTCTTTATCAGCCCTTTCCCTTGTTGTATTTTGGTCAGATGACAGAGTTTCGGCGCAATATGCTCAATATAGGAGTGTGTACGCCACGTAATAAAGAAAACAATTTGATGTATTCAAAAAAAAGTAAATAAAATTAATAGTTTCCGTGAAAACGTTTGTATCTTGAGAACGGGTTTAAGTATGAAATTCTAATAATAGTGTGGGAGAATTCAATAACTCACAAAAAACTTAATCAAATTAAAAAAATCACCACATTGGACACTTTTGGTTACCAGTTTCACCAAAAGATAACAAGGGAAAAAGTGTGGTAGATTTTATTAAGAAGAAAATTGTTTAAGAATCGATCTATCTAATGATGAAAGCGTGGTTAGATTTTATTAATCAGCAGGAATAGATTTTATTAAATAAGGGGGAAGGTGACTTTAGTGAGGCAAAATTTGTTTGAGGCAAGGATTATTATATACCGAAACCTCGGTGCAGATCCCTTTAGCGGTTCCGGAGATAGAAGGAAAGGGGGTAAGAAGGAAGCATAGATTTATTAACATATATGGAGAGTTTTTATTATAGTTAACGCTGACAAGTTTTCCTGTACCAGTTAAATCTATGGAAACTATGTAAAAAATTGAAAATAATGAAGTTGACTAAATTTGGAAAAATCTACATATCTCCTCAAATTGAACAGAATTGGATGAAACTTTTTGGCCTGTAATAGGGGACCTGTGGTAAACACCTATGGTAAACTAAGATTTTTTTTATATAAAGAGTATTTCTTTTTGTAGCTCTACATAAAGTTGGAATTTAGTTTTTTTTTGTACCTCTACATAAAGTTGGAATTTCATTTTAAAGCTTATGACCATACCTACAGTAATATATAATCGTCAGATAAATTATGTGAACAGATTTTTACAGATTTTTATAGATCAAACTTCTAAAAAAACACAAGAGAAAATAATTCAACTTTAACACCCTGTCGAATCCACAAAAAAATTATAAAAACAAAATTAAAGCAGTTTTATCGGGTATATTTTAATAGGTAAAGGGCAACTGCGTCAATTATGATGAAAAAAGTACGTTTTTATACCCGTATGGTGAAACCAAAGGGTATATTAGATTTGCCTTACCGTTTGTAACGCCAAGATCCCGTTATCACCAACAAATATGAATTACACCAGTCAGTTTAGAATGACTAAAAAAATTGATTTTTGCATCTCCGTCCGTCCGTCTGCCTGTGGCGCGAATTACGAGCGCACGGATTGAGCTAGAGACTTGAAATTTTGCGCAGATTAAGTTTTCGTAAAATGCAAGGCTAAGTTCGTTAATGGGCGAAAATGGACCACTAGAACGAAAACGTTTTTTGTGAATATCTCAAAAACGGTGCATTTTATCAAAAAAGTGCAAGAACAAAAGTTATTTAGGATATGATTCTACATAAAACTCCGATACATCAAAATCCAATTGGAATAAATTTAAAGAAATCTTATTGGAAAGTTTGACTTCAAAGTGGAATTTTGGTACAACTCTTCGAATTTTGATACGAATATCACCATACGGGTCTCCAATGATTGCCAGATTGGCAATTATAGCTTTTGTTATGTTTTTAAAATAAATCCAAAAATCAGACTATAACTTTTCGCAGCTAAAAACTCCAACATGTCCCTTGTAGAGGCCAAACTAACGAAATGGTTAACAAAAGGTTATAAAAATTCAAAACAAAAACTTACCAACGCATAAATTTTATAAAAAAAACTAACATAGTTAAATATACAAATGACATAAACCATTGCGGAAATTAAAAATGTTTGCAGTTAATCACAATTTCTTCAACTTATTAGCGATAATCTCGAGCAGTGAAAAATCCAATTTGATTATCGCTACATTCTATTTGTAACTGCGAAGCACGTAAAAGAAATTTTCAACAAAAGATTCTTTAATTGAAAAGAGAAATTGAAATTCGGTTTAAGAGATTGACATTTTACAACTTAAGTAATCCACCGACACTTTATCAGGACCCGTGTCGATGAAAGAATTTGTTGTTTAAAAAATTATCTTATCTGAACTTGAAAGTGGATTTTCAGTATCAAAAAATAATTAATTCACCGCTAATAATGTCCCATTTAAGGTATTTAAGAAATCACCACTGGTGGCAGCCAGGTCAGTTTTGTCTTTTCAGTCACAACGCAGTTTTATAATTCAAAATGACCGGTAAAAATATTATTAAAAGATTTAAAGATAAAAATATTAAAAAAAAAACTTTTCGATTTTTTTAGGTGTATCGATATTTGTTGCATGTCTTCTTTTAGCAACAATCGCAGTTGCTGACAGAACGGCGAATGATCGTTGCAGAATCACACCAGATGGAGTTTTTATCAGTAATCCGCTATCCTGCGATGGTTGGTACCAATGCAAAAATGGAATAGCTGTACCTGGAACTTGCGAAAGTGGTCTTCACTTTGACGCTCAATCTGGTCACTGTATGCATGTTGAGAACAAAAATTGCCAAAATCCTTGCGAAAACGAACCGGAGGGAGCGTTTGTCAACAATCCTGAATCCTGCAGTGCATTCTTCCAATGCTTCGGTAAAGTGGGTCGGCCAGGACACTGCCCTGACGGTCTCGTCTTCGAACCACAGGACAAAAAATGTGAATACAAGGAAAACCACCCATGCGAAGACCATGATGATTCCAAGACTCCAGAAGGTTACGTTTGCACAGGTGTACCCGATGGAGTATTTGTCAGGGATGAACGATCTTGCGATGGGTGGTTCCGCTGCAACAATTTTACTGGATTCAGTGGAAAATGCGACAAGGGACTCTATTTTGAGGCATCGACTGGAAAGTGTAACTACCAAGAGGAAGTATCATGCAATCTAGGACCAGAGCCAAAAGATCCTTGCGATGGCGTTCCTGAAGGTGGATTTATTGCTGATCAAAATTCTTGCAGTGGATTCTTTCAGTGCCTTGACGGAAAAGCGAAGCCCGGAACTTGTCCAGACGACTTACTATTCGATGGAAGCAAGTGCGTTTATCCAGACCAAATGCAATGCCATCTAGATCCGTGTCACAATCAACCCGATCACAAATTTATCAACGACCCTTCAGCCTGCGATGCCTACTTCCAATGCATTGATGGAAAGTCAGAAAAGGGAACTTGTCCCGCTCCATACGTCTTCAACCCACAAAACGGCATTTGTGACTGGCGAGAAAATGTCCATTGTTAAAATTTCAGATTAAAATTAATTTTGTAAAAATAAAAAGTTCAAATATCCTTATATAAACTCATTTCAACATTTTCCTTCGCTACAGTATTCTCAAAATAAGTTATGTTTAACCGAAATATAATAAAAGATTTGTGTATGAAAAATATTTGTTTTGTTTTTCGCACGGAAAAAAATCCGCATAGGAAACGTTCCTTTAAAATATGGGAAAGCGATTATATGACTCGTTACAGCATTTTTTTTAGCAAAGCATAAATATTGGAACTAGTCCTAGTTTTCGTGAAATCATTAGTATGTATATAGGGATGAGAGAAGAATGGGCATATTCCAACAAAAGTAGTATCCGTTCCTAGTTTTTACTGGAGATATTCCTATACTGAAGGGGAAACAATTGTAAATTGTGAAATAGAATCGTTCCCATTGTTTTTAGAAGTAACTCCAATATTATGTACACTGTAGAAAATGAATTTGAATTTAAACCGAAAAATGGGGTAAAAACGGGGTAAATTTGCAAAAACGTCGTAAAATTTCGAAAAAAAATCAGAATTTAGCTCGCACACCACTTAAGTTGTAAAATCACCCAAAAAACATTAATCTTACACTAGAAATAGGGTAATTTTAAACCTTGCGTAAAATTTCGACCAATATTCGTATTTTTACTCTCATTTTGGTGTAAAAACACGCTCGCAGGGTATTTTTGCATTATTGTACGGACAATTTAACCTTAACCTTATAATTCGCATAAGGTTTGTGGCATCGGAGTATAAATACTCGAATCGAGTTTTACTCTACCAAAATCCTGTGTGGCGCCTGCCACATGGCAGACATGCCCGGGAAATTTGGATGTGAAAACATCCGCAAAAATAATATAATATTTTTGTTTTTGCAGACCGTATAAGCCGAGAAATTCTAATACCATTTTCGGTGTAATTTTAAACAAAAAATGTCGTAAAATTACACCTTTAAGACGCGGTTTTGCTACCAAATAGGAGGAAAATTACAACAAAAATGTGGTAATTTTAAACATCCATGTCGTAAAATTACACCCGTATTGTACTTTTACTTCTTATTTAGCTTAAAGTTCCCCCGTAAAAGAGGCTTTTGTACGCCACAAAATGAGTAAAAATGCATAGCTTTTAAGCCATTACGACTCGGTGTAATTTTACCCCTATTATCGTAGGAAAATGGTTTCCTACGATAATAGGGGTAAAATTACAATAAAATTTTCTAGAGTGTAGGACTCAGTCCTACAAAAAATGGATCGAATCCTAAGTGTTGGCGGACACATTCCTATTACTCGAGTTGTTTTATATCTCGAATATTTTCAAGCCCCTCGAACTTCCCTATCTCGTACATTCGATAACTCGAATTTTAGTCTATCTCCTTTAGATTGGGCAGAATCCAATAAAAAAAAGTAGTCCATCCTATTCGGATAGGACTTGATGCTGTAATTATAGGAACGAATCCTATTTTAAATGAGAATATCACTCATATATATAGGAGAGAATACAATAATCATTGGATACATTACAACGTTTGACAGGATTCATTCTTTTCATTTTAGTATTGAGTCGCTTACAAAAGAGAATGTTTCCTAACTTTTTGTCGTAACATGTCTAACATATACAGTAATCCCTCCGATAATTTTTGAAATGATTTCACAAAAAAAATAATACGAACATTTTTTTGTTGGAATGTGTCCTAAAAAATTTGGGAACAGTTAGAATTTTTTTTATAGGAATGACTCACATATTTGACCACTATGCGGTTTTTCCCATAAATATGGGACCGGAGCACACAATTTTGGTGGAACGGTCCCCATATGTTTTTCCCGTGCGCTGAAGATTATTTTTTTTAAGGAGTAAGTTTCCGCAACGCTTTTAAAGAAAATCTTTAATCAAAAGTAGATCATTCCAAAAAAAAGCACAATAAATTGCAGAGTTTTTATTTACATATTTCATACGGAGTTTTGCTTTCAAGCTTTTTAATTTTTCGATACCGTTTGAGCAATTAAAGGCTACAATAAGCAATAATAATATATTTTTTCAGGTAATTTTTTATTGCTTTTTGGGAGTATTAACTATTCAAAAAACTGGTGGGTTTTAAAAAAAATGGATAAAATATAACTAAACATTTTTCTTCTGCATTTTCAAGACTGTTTATTGACTACAGAAAGATTATCTTAATTCACCAACAAAAATTTTTGATTAAAGAAGAAAATGTTTTTCTGTTTTTGAAAACAAACATTTTGTTACCAAAGATATTAGATACTTTTTTGGATAATTTTAAGTCGCTTGCTGCGAATCTGGAATTGGTTTGGCTACACACACAGGGAGATATTTTATCATATTGACAAAATTCTAGATTATATGGACAAAATTTTTTGTTAAAAATCGGCTCTACGAAATGGTCTTTTCATATGGATCAAATGTCACAAGATAAAATAGGAAAACTTCCCGATTGGAAAGTTTTTTCCTGGGATTTTTTTCAATATTATAAAAAAAACTTGTCAATAGAAATATTTTTTTGCATTCACGAAAGAAAAATATAAAATACATATTTACAAAAAAGTATTTAACGTTTTAGTGTTAAGAACACGCAAAGCGAAACGGAAAAATGTTCAATTTATCACATTGATAACTTTTTTTTGTCAATATGATTATTTTTGGATTTTTTTTAATCGATATAACAAAAACCGCTACCAAAGCGACAAAAATATGATAATATTATGGTACGAAAGTCTATTAGACAAAATTTTTTGTAGCCGGATCGAAAAAATTATAAAACGTAATTCAATGAACAAAGAAGTCGGTTAAAAAGTGGCAAATCTGAACCAATGACTGTAACTTGTCCGCATTCGGCGACAGTGTAATACTTTTTCTCATTTTTGCTGCAGAAATTGTTTTTCATACTTTAGAAATATTCTCTTTTTTTCACGATTTTCAGACGATGTCATGTAAAATTATGGTAATTGCGCTGAACAAAAAATGGTTTAAAACGATTTTATCTAATAAAAAAAAAGCCATCACAGATTGTAGACAAATAACTAAGACCACCGTTACTAGGTCCTCTAATGAAACGTACAATTAAACTATGACTCCTCGATAATCAAAAATGAATTTTAAGAATTAAATTGTCGTCACAAAATCATGAAACTGATTAAAAATTATCAAAAAAAAATCTGTTGAAAAACCTCAGTGTCCCCCATAAATCAATTTTGATTTTGATAACATGATAACAAAGAATCAAAGTAAAAATACTCCAAAATCGTTAAACTATTACGTCCTTGTCTTTTGTTATCCAATATTTTAATTGAACTTGGTTATCATCAAAGGTCATAATATCCAAAGTTTTATCTTTTTTAGTATTTCTAGTTTAATTGCCCTTGATCTTGATAATGATTTTTGTGTAAAAAGAATTGATTAACAGTCTTGGATTACGACTTATCAGCTGAAATATTCTTCCGATAATTTTAATTCTTGTTTCGAATATTGGCAAATCAATGAACATGAAATTGGGTAATTGGAATTTAAATTGAAAGTTAGCAATCTGTTATTAAACGAAATCCCGTATGTTTCATAGATCGGTACAAGAAATCAATCACGGAAAGTTTACAAAAATTAATTTTAATGGCGTCATAAGAAATTGATATTGGAAATTGGTGAACCTGAAATAAGCACCTATAAAAGATGGGCTAATTTTGAAATAACTTGCAGTTCCCTTTTTGCTTCGTTCCGTTTGATTAACTCGCAACGCCGACAAAAATTGAAAGGTTCTTAAGATTTTAAGAAGAGACTTGTCTTTCGCTTGACTAATTTTGTGATTATTTTCGTTTTAGCAATGATTAGCGGTACCATGCTTTTACTTATCGGGTTCCTTTGTTTGCACGCCCAAGCAGGACCCTTAAATAGTTTCCGGATGCTGACTTCGGCCTCGACATGCAAATATGTTCCAGATGGAGTCTTCATCAATGATCCTTCCGCTTGCAATGCCTGGTTCCAGTGCATTTATGGGGTCGCCTATCCAGGAAGATGCGTCGATGGCTTTGAATTCAATCCGAAGACCGCTAAATGTGATTACAAACAGAATGTAAATTGCCAGGATACAACTCCAGCTCCCAAAGAAGATCCCTGCCACGATCAAAAGGACGGTTCTTTTGTTAATAACGAAGCATCTTGTTCTGCCTACTTCTATTGCCAAAATGGAATTGGTCAACCATCAAACTGCCCCGATGACTTGGTGTTCAATGCAGATAAAAAAACCTGTGACTACAAACAGAATTATGAATGTGAAAATCCAACTATTGCCCCTTCGAATGCGCCAGGTACCGTGGAATGTGATGGCGTTCCCAACAATGTATTTGTCAACGATCCTAGAACTTGTACTGGATACTTCCTTTGTGAAAACGGCATTGGTCATTCAGGAAACTGTAAAGATGGCCTCCAATTCAACCCGCATACTGCATCATGTGATTTCCCGGATAATGTGAAATGCACTGATGCCACTGCCGCTCCGCCAGTATCAAATCCATGTGAAAATGAAACCGCAGAATGGTCCTTCAAGAACGACGAAAGTTCCTGTGCAGCATATATTTTATGTGTTAAGAATGTTCCACATCCTGGCAAATGCAACGCCCCCTACTGGTTTAACCCAGCTAACTCGCGTTGTGATTTCCGTCAAAATGTTACTTGTACCCCGAAACCGTGCGAAGATGTGACCACACACAAATTCGTTAAGGACCCTGAGAGCTGTGATGGATACTTCCAGTGTGCTAACGGCGAACAGATCAATGAAAAACACACATGTCCAAAAGGTTTTTACTTTGATGAACCAAATCAGCTGTGCAATCATCCAGAATTAGTTAATTGTACCGCCCATGAAACAACAACTGGATCCAGCTCTTCAACATCTGAAGCGCATTCCAGTTCTTCTGAACCAACTCATAGTTCGTCTTCATCAGTTGCTCCTGAGAGCTCATCATCGGAAGCTGCATCAAGCTCGTCAGTGGCTACAGAAAGTTCATCTTCAGTAGCTTCCTCAAGCTCGTCAGTGGCTACAGAAAGTTCATCTTCTAGCTCGTCAGTGGCTACAGAAAGCTCTTCATCCGAAGCTTCATCAAGCTCGTCAGTGGCTACAGAAAGCTCTTCATCCGAAGCTTCATCAAGCTCGTCAGTGGCTACAGAAAGCTCCTCATCCGAAGCTTCATCAAGCTCATCAGTGGCTACAGAAGCGCCCAATCCAGACGATAAAAAGCCTACTCCAGCGCCCAATCCAGACGATAAGAAGCCTGTAGTACCCAATCCTGACGATAAGCCTGTAGTACCCAATCCTGACGATAAGCCTGTAGTACCCAATCCTGATGATAAGAAGCCTGCTGATGATAAGAAGCCTGCTGATGATAAGAAGCCTGCTGATGATAAGAAGCCTGCTGATGATGATAAGAAGCCTGCTGATGATACGAAGCCTGCTGATGATAAGAAGCCTGCTGATGATAAGAAGCCTGCTGATGATACGAAGCCTGCTGATGATAAGAAGCCTGCTGATGATAAGAAGCCTGCTGATGATAAGAAGCCTGCTGATGATGATAAGAAGCCTGCTGATGATACGAAGCCTGCTGATGATAAGAAGCCTGCTGATGATAAGAAGCCTGCTGATGATAAGAAGCCTGCTGATGATAAGAAGCCTGCTGATGATACGAAGCCTGCTGATGATAAGAAGCCTGCTGATGATAAGAAGCCTGCTGATGATAAGAAGCCTGCTGATGATAAGAAGCCTGCTGATGATAAGAATTCCGAAACACCCAAAGCTGATGATAAGAACCCCGAAACACCCAAAGCTGATGATAAGAATTCCGAAACACCCAAAGCTGATGATAAGAATTCCGAAACACCCAAAGCTGATGATAAGAAGCCTGTAGCACCCAAAACCGATGATAAAAAAGCATGATGATGACCAATTATGTTCAAAATAAACTTCTCCATAGCAAAAAATTAATAAACTCAAAAATCCCGAATACAATCAAACCAGATCTACAATTAAACATAGATCAAATTTGTCTTCAAATCAACATTCCCAATACAATTAAACACGAATCAGTTGTGTTATGGCGGAAACGATTAGCATATTATAATTCTCTTATTTATCAATCAATATTAGCAATAAATTACTTATAGCTTGATCAAAATCTTTTAATTTCAAATATTCTTAATGTCCTTAACCCTTTCCTGCATGAATTTTTCTACTTGGCTGGAAATTTGGATTCCAAAGGAAAATCACATTCTTATTTTGGAAAAAACACTTGAAAAAATCGGACATCAAAATTATATAAAATTTAATGGGATTCTCCCATTTATCATCCATTCTAAATTACGGAATAACGGTAGTTTTCGTGTGGTAAATATAAAACTTACGGTTTATTTATCTTTTTTTTTTGTTACTACAAAATATCCAAAAGTAAAAATTTCACTAGTTTACCTTTATTATAGTAAAAACGAGCAAAACACAAAAATTATTAAAAATTTAAAACTAACTCCAAATGGAGTATCTCTGATTTTTTTTCCTTAAAAACTCTTGCTTTTATTGAAGATAATTTCTTCGGATTTTTTTTTTTTTTGTGAATTCACAGATTTACTGTTTATTTAGATCATTCCGTGTATAAATGGTTTTTACAGCCTCCCCATTTTTCTAAAAGGATTATTTAAATAAGCATATCATATATGATATACGATGCAGTAAAGGGTTAACATTATTTTTCAGTTTTTTCGCTGAAAAAACGGTTTTTTTTCTTCTAAATTAGAACTAATTTAAACGCTAGAGAACCTCGATTTATTATAGTATCTTGCTTTACTTTTTTGATAAAGCTCTAATGGCGAGTTTCACGAAACTTGTACAGCTACTAAATCGAGTTAGCACGCCATATTTGCATGAAATTCGCCTGCTAATTAGATTTATCGGTCGCTAAATATGTTTCATCTAAAAAAACTACGACCTGTTGAAAATATTTCCTTTTCGTTTTGATTTTTTTGACGTGGATACGTCTTGGATTTTGGTAATGGGGGTACAAATTAGAAAATCGGCTTGCTGCCATGATAACAAATTTGCAATCGATGAAACTCGATAGTTTGTGGTGATATCTGAACAAAACCTGTGTTATAAGATGAGGGCTACATTAAAGCATTGTATAGGGTATTTTGTTATGTTAAACTATGTTCAATTATGTATTTAAAAAGCAAAATCAAAATTTTTACTCCGCTGTTATGCTGTGTCTGCTGCTTGCAGTACAGATTTCACATGTATACTCTTTTTATGCTTTCTTTGTGTGTATTGAATCTCATATAGAACTTGATTGTTTCTCTTCTCTAAATGGGTTGTTCTGATTCTGGCTATTCATATTATTTCGGTTCAATTCGCTTTGGAGGAATTGAAAAAAATTGAAAATAAAAATCACTCTCGAGAAAACGAAATTCAGAATTTCAGTAAAACGCTCCAAAGAACGTGAAAAAATTATGGTTTTAATTTGCTTTGAGAACACAACTTTAATGCTGGGACCGAGATATCGCTCTCTTACTAATGAAATGCATACTTATATGTGTGTGTGCATCATCCAACAGCAGCCATCGCTCGAACCTTTCATTCATTTTTATGCAAAGCATACAAACCGCTTTGAACAAGAGCGGAAAACTTAAAGAGAAACAATTTCGATCTTAACTTGGCGGGAGAAGGAAAAATGTGCATCGATCGCATGGCCGAATTAAACACAGGTCCGCTGGTTGCTTTTTAACAGCCACCATTTTGCTACGTCATTGGCAAGAAATATCGGTGCATTCTTTCTAATGTTGATTGTGTGTGCGCTAATTTCAATAATATTTCTTATAAAAAGGGAAAATTCCCATTGAATCGTATAAGAATTTCTTGCCGATGACGTCAGAGCCAGAAGCAACTGAGCTGTCAAACAGACCTTGTATAATTCGGCCATGGTTTTGAACACTGTTTTTAGTTGCTCTAAATTGAAATTGCTTCGTTGCTTTTATCGTGTAATTTTATTTTATTTTTATTTGTTTTTTATCTATGGGCGTTTTCATAAATTCAAGTTCTACAAATAACACAAAAGATTTTTCTTAATAAATAACCCAGTTTATGTTATTTGTTTAGTTTACTTGTTATTCGTTTAGTTTACGAAGAAAATGTTTTGTGCAATTTGCGTAAGTTCCGAGTACATTTATGAAAATGCCCTATTAAACATTGTTCGTAGTGTTGCAAGTGAAATTTGAGTTTTAGGTACAAGATGCCAAAATTCACCAAACGGAAAGTCAAATCCCGTACCATTACGGTCAATCAAATTGTTTCTTTAGTTTCCTTTTCACTAAAATTTCTTACTTAAAAATCTATTGGCGATCGTTGTAGGCGGATCCACGTCTTCTGACCGTCTCTACGAGACAGACACCTTGCTTTTTATGAAAGAAACTCTCACGCCAAAAAATTGGAATACGCAGAAATTTTTCAGCCAAAATAACAGATTTTTCACAATTATAATAAATTTTATTTTAGTAAAAAATTACGCTAATCACATTGAATACAATAAACAAAATATAATTTTAAGTTCATTCCTTTATTCTTTTAAATCACGATAACAAGTCGCTAGTGATTTTAATTTACATTTACGTTCATTGATATCCCAATGATAAAATGGCTGACACTGTTGCACACTGCGTGCACCATTTTGACAGAAAATAAAATTGTGGCAATTATCAGGATGTGGTAAAAACTCAATTCCTATGTTTGGGCATTCTGACGTAATATACGGTTTATGGCTATTAGCTGCCTGAAAATGTAAAGAAAATATTAAGAAAATATTGTCTATTAAGTTTAAAAGCTCGTCAAACAATATAAAGGATCGTATGCTTAAAAATTAGCATATGCTTATACCACAGAGCTTCTATAGAACAGAGGTTAAAATCACACTGAGCGACAAAAATATGGCGTGAAATATGGGACTTTATCATTAGCACAAGCAGAAAAAAGCTTTCGAGCTAATGATAAAGTCCCATATTTCACGCCATATTTTTGTCGCTCAGTGTGATTTTAACCTCTGTTCTATAGAAGCTCTGTGCTTATACTTCACCTTTTTGGAGCAAATTTTCGAGTTTTAATGAATAAACGTTGACAAATACACTGGTTTAAGGTTTGGCAATAAACACCTGCTTCCGAAGTACAACATTTGCTCACTTTTGTTCACTAAAATTGAAAAACCTGCACGAAAACAGTGTAGTATTAGCATATGTTCATTTTTATGCATACGGTCCAAAGCTTTTAAAAACTGCTTTGTGGAGCTTTGCTTTCTTATTTGAAAATTTCCTTATTTGAAAAGGTCACTTTAATCTTTTCAAATAAGAAAAACATAACAAAAGCTATAATTGCCAATCTGGTAATTATTGAAAACCCGTATGGTGATTTAAGTGGACGGCGAACAGTTGTATCAAAATTCCACTTTGAAGTCAAACTTTTCAATAAGATTTTTTAAAATTTATTCCAATCGAATTTTGATGTATGGGAGTTTTATGTAGAATCTTCTTGCACTTTTGTGATAAGATGCACCGTTTTTGAGATATTCGCAAAAAACATTTTCGTTCGGTGGGGGGGTACTCCCCCTAATGGTCCATTTTTGTCCATTAACGAACTTAGCCTTGCATTTTACGAAAAACGGATCTGCGCAAAATTTCTAGCTCAATCCGTGTGCCCGGAATCCGCGTCACAGACGGACGGACTTTTGCATTTTTTTTAAACTTTCTAAACACACTGGTGTAATTCATTTTTTTGTGTGATGACGGGATCTTGGCGTTACAAACGGTAAGGCAAATCTAATATACCCTTTGGTTTCACCATACGGGTAAGTGAAAGGACAACTCACTCGACACTGCGCAATTTCTTTGGGTGCACATCTCTTCTTCTTTTGGTTCCAGTGTAGTCCTGCGGAGCATTGGAAAGGTATAGGCTTGCCATGATAGCACAGATAGTATATCGTGCAATCTGAGGCATGACTTAGGAAGATAACTTGCTGCGAATCGACTTGTGGACAAACTATGATTGATGGATCTGATGTGGTTGGCTGCACCTCTTCAGTTGTGGTTTCATCCACGTAGTCATCTGAAGTGCTGTCAGGATCATCTGTCTCAGGATCATCTGTATCAGGATCATCGGTCGTGGTTGTTTTGCTACCAGACTTACAAATCTTATAATCGGGATCGCATTGTTCTATATCCGGATTGAAGTATACTCCACTTTCACATGCGATTTGCATAGCCACATTATCACTGCAAACAAGGAAGACATTACAAAATTCCGGATGCGGTAGTTTACTTCCGGGTGAAGAATCATGACAAAGTATGTCTTCGATAGATCCAATTCGAGCAACATTTAATCCTTTCGAAAGGATTATGTTGAGCGAAAAGCAAAAAATGGGCAATGCAACTAAAGTAAAAAAATTAGTTAATTATAATAATAGGTACAAGTATATTAAATCCACTGACTTTTCATTTTATGTAGGATTAGATGAATGTGATATATGATCGTTCGTAAAGTAATTGCGGCGCTCCTTCCTAGTTAGCCTTTCACCAATTACTAAAGAATTTTGCCGTCTGCTTTTAAGTTATTTTCCTTTTCCCCATCGATCAGTGCCCTGCAATCTACTGAATTCATCTTATCATGTTCTAGATATCTACTTAATGTAATTGAAAAACTTTGTAACTTACTCTGTTCGGCTGCTTAAACTGAGATATTTGGGTGGCTGCAATAACAAAACATACTTACACGAACCAAAACATACTTTAACTGAGACTAAGATAAAAAAAAATTGCCGAATCGAAAACAGGAAATGTATAATTTACTATGACTTTTTTCAACTTCAATTAGGAAATTTTTTCGATCAATGGTTTGACTTTTGTTCGGAAATGCTCTACAATTTCCACCGAAGAAGAAACTTTTGTTTATAGAGAAAGTGATTTTGCAATAAAAATTCGTTGGTGGGAATCACCAACAAATCAATTCCCTTATCAATTTTTTTCGTAATATTAAATATCTAGAGGAAATGGGTAACAGTGCAGTTCTGGTGATGTTATTATGATTCTTTTAGGTGTTTCATTTCAAAATGTTCGATTATCGGCCGAGTTCCGGCGAATGATATAATCGGTGGAGTTTTTAATTCTTACCGTATTTTTTCCGGGAAAGTGAAAAGTTTTTTGTGTCAATAAACGCAGCTGAAACACTGATTAAAACTGTAAGTTTCTCAATTAAAGTTTGAAGCCACAAAAAGTTATTACCTTCCGTGAGGGTTATATGGTTACATGTTATAAGGTTATATGGTTACCTAACACGCCACCAGATTAAAGGTTCGTAACAATTACAAGTTGAAGGAAAACTACTTTTCATTGGGGGCAAAATTGACTTGGTTGGCGTATGAAAGTTAAAGGTCTTTTACAAACAATTATTATGGGAAAAATAATGGTTTGTGATAGTGTAACGGCGATATTAAACTTCACACAAAACGTAAGTAAAACTACAATTACCAGGGGGCAAATTTAGATAGAAAATGTCCCATTTATATGCGGAGGAGCGATAAGATTGGATTTTGATGTATGATGGGGTTGTGTAAAATCGTATTCCAAACACATTTTGCTTTTATAAGGTTTTCGATGCTATGCAGCGTTTACAAAAAAAAGTTGGAAAAAAACTATTTAGTTTAGTTTTTTGCGATTTTATCTCACGAATTTAAAAAGCTGCGGAAGCAGCCGCGAACGAGAAACTATTGGGTGAATCAGAGCTAAAGCCTAGTACGCAGTTCGAGTAAAATGAAATTTTCCATACAAATTTAACACTGCGCTTAAATTTAACCTCAGAGATTTTACCAAGCGGTACGCAGTTCGCTGGTAAAATGAAGTGAAAAACTCATGTTGCAATGTTGCCTCACTAGATGGCGTAGAAAGTCTCCACTTGATTTTACCAGCATTTTAACTGTTCGGTACATTAAATTCGAGGTAAAAATTTGACAGATGAAAATAATAGAGGTTCTGTTTCCAGTTTTCTTAACGAGTGTGGTTTTTTAATTGTGTGTGCTCGGCTGTCAATGTTTTTTCTCCACAAACAGTTTTTATTTCGGTTTTAATGTGCCAATTTGGAGACCGCGTTAAAATTTCATTTTACTCGAACTGCATACAGTAGAACGCGCTTAAATGCAACACGCGTAAATGCAAAACTCGTGTAATTGCACGCAAAATTTGTGCATGGAGGATTTTTAAGCATTTTTCATATAAATATACACGGATAAATGAAACACGCTTAATTGCAATACTTGCTTAAATGTAACCATTTTCATACCGCAAAAGTATAAATTACATGAAATTTTACACGCTTAAATGCACATGTGCAAAAATAAAATGTAATCACACCAAAAAATATCAGTTGTGGTCAACACAAAACTTTCTTCTACAAAATCTACGACCCTGCACAATTTACGCTAGAGCCCTGTCGCGTTGTCAACCTAAGACGACCTCCCAATAAATTCTTGGTTTATTCAAAAATATCAAAAACGTACAAAATTTGAGATAACTTGAGAACGGTAAAAGATATCAATTTACGGTAAATGGCAAAAATGTAGAAAATGTTAACATCTTTAATTATTCTTTTAACTGATTTGTCGAAAAACCGTTAGTTTGCAAATTATTCGCAAACATATGATTTTTTACATATTAATGAAAATATCTCAATAACGGTAAAAGATAACGGATAACGGTAAGAAACAAAATTGTGCAGAATGCCATTCTCATTAATTCACTTCATACATTCAGTCAGCAAAAACCGGTTAGTTTTCGAGATAATCGCAAAAAACTGTTTTTTTTTGGAAATAACGGTTTATCTCGATAACAGGTGGAGATATCGAGTTATAGCTAAAGACAAAAGTGTGGGAAATTTTATTTTCTCCAAGTTTTGTCATACTTAAGGCCACTAAAAAACGCGTAGTTTGGGAGTAAATCGAGAAAAACGAAATTGCGATTTTTGAAAAAACCGCCATTTTGGATACTTCCGGTTAACGGATTTCCACCAAAAGTTGATAGGATCGTCCCATTTCAGGACCCAACATGCCCATAAAATTTCATGGCGCTAGCTCTATTAGTTTTTGAGAAATCTTGTACACAGACTGACAGACAGACTGACAGACAGACAGACTGGCAGACAGACTGACAGACTGACAGACAGACAGACAGACTGACAGACAGAAAGACATTTTTTAAATATGACTGTAATCGACTCAGGAGTGAT
The DNA here is from genome assembly GCA_964034945.1 of Chrysopilus asiliformis. NCBI lineage: Eukaryota > Metazoa > Arthropoda > Insecta > Diptera > Rhagionidae > Chrysopilus > Chrysopilus asiliformis. The sequence goes on from OZ035962.1 coordinate 93,936,306, forward strand.
CGGGAAATGTTTTTTAGGCAAAATTAAGAGGTCGAAATTTTTCATGAATACAATACTTTATTATACTCCGTAGAAGAAAGTAAAAATGTGATTTTTGTTATTTTTATGTGATAAAATGAATTCTTAATTAGATTCTTTGTTTTTGTGTAGCCTAATTGAATTTAAATGTTTATTACAGGAATATTAAAGTTGCATGTTTATCTTTTACTCGCATAATTGCACATTAATGTGCATTTATCCGTGCTACGTATAAATGCAAAACACGGATAAATGCACATAAAATTCTGCGAAATTCGATGTGCATTTAAGCGTGTTCTACTGTACTAGGCTTAATACAAAAATTCGAATAAATATGAATCAATTCAAGAAAATTTTTGAATTAGTGAATTATTATTGTATGTAATAATCGATCAGCTGTATTGCTTTTGTTTACATATGTTTCGATTATAAGCATATTTGGCTGTGCTGTTTACTCTAGTGTTTGCTTCCTATATCAATATGATATGTGCTCTTTACTCTTACATGTTTAATTGGGTTATTTTCGAGTTTGTCTTCTTTATTCTGTGCCATTTCTGTCACGAAAATCCTATAACAGTGTTGTCATACCAGAAAAAATGGGGTAGGGGAAAGGTTCGTACCATGGACCGCTTGTACCTTGGACCGAAGCCGATTGCAGGCAAACTGAAACACTTGTGCGAACATGTTCTTCTATGAAATTTAGAGTATTCGTATGCACATTTTCTCATTCTGTTTCTAATCGCCGGGGAGAGTAAACGTGCCCTTGGAGCTACAAAATCTGTTTTTGACACCCAAAAGGAATTTTTTGTCAATCCAATCGCCGAGTGTTTTCTCAAACATACGTGTGAATTTTTTTGTGGAACTTTCAGAAAACGGTGAGTTGATTAATTGATTTCCTTGGTTTAATTTTATTTTTGGTTCGATTAATATAAACATTATGATTTTTTTAAAATTATATTATTATGGAGATACTCATGTACCTTGGACCTTTTTTTTCCTGCAATTTTAATATATATTTTTTCAGACAATGCCGAGAAATAATTGGGAAAGCATACACGAAGGCATTTTGAGCCCGAAATATTATCAAAGGGTTTGAAGTAAGTGGAATTTGGCCGGTAAACGAAGCAATTTTTGAAGAAGAAGAGTTCCTGTCGTCATATGTCACAAATCGGCCTCTTCCCCCCATAATTCAGAAGCAGGCCCACAATTACAGATCAAGCCTTCCTTCAACTTCTAGTGTTGTTACTGAAAATGAAATTGTATCGCCAGAGGAAGTCCGCCCTTTTCCAAAAGCTCCCCCCGGAAGAACACTAACAGAAGGGGACGAGCATTAGGAAAAACTAGGATTGTAACCGACTCTCCAGAGAGGGAAACAGTATTGCAAGCGGAAAGAATAAAAAATATAAAAAAAGAAGAAATCACAAAAAAAGGCAAAATACCAAAAAAGAGGAAAGTAGAATGTCTGTCCGTTTTGACAAAGAGACGGAAACCTCTTTTTAGGAAAAAAAAATTTGTTGCTTCTGACACCTCAAACAGCGACTAACTGCTCTGGTTTTTTCTGAACTTTCCTTTTTTTTAATGTTAAAATAAAAATATTTCTCTGGAAAAATTTTTTTTTTAATTCAACATTATTTTTCAGCCAGGTCCAAGGTACAAGCATGGTCGGTCCAAGGTACAGACCGGGGTTGTACCATGTACCGTAGAACCAAGAGTTACATAACTTAAAATCCCTAAACAACGATGAGGAGTATCGGAACAAAGGTTTGTTATTTTTTTCACCAAGTAATCAGAGCTTCTTTACAAAGCAAAAAAACAAAACAATTACTTGTAGATTTTTTGTAAATAACGGGAAAGTAAATTTCGGTCCAAGGTACAAGCCCTTCCCCTACCATATTGGTTCACACTGGCTTTTTAGCAAACAGATTTTATAAAAAAATAAATGCCGATGTAGTTCTTGTGTTATTGTGTTCTCGGATGGAAAGGCGGACATAAAAATATTTTTTGTTGATGTTTAGTGACCGTTTGATGATTTTTATTATTATGTTTTTCTGCAGGGATATAAAAATATATTTTTAATTCTTCATTCCCAACGTTTCGGTTTTATTTAAAACCATCTTCAGGGGAAAAAACTACAAAAATTTTTTTGGGAATGTTCACTATTTTACAAATTATTGACTAGTCAAAACTTACATGAATTTTAATGAATATGTTGGAGTATTTATGTTTATGTGTTGATTGTTTTAGCATATTTTCATCTTGTCAAGAGGTTAAAAAAAATAAATAATTAAACAAATAAATAATAAATAAAAGACAAAAAACATAAAAAAACTAATTAATTCTACAATGACTGTACGGAAAAACAAATATTTGACTAGTCGATTGAACTTTAGTAGAGAGTAGGGATGTCAAGTTTTTGAAAAAAAAACCGGTTTTCGGTTAAACCGGTTTTTAAGACTTCGGTTTAAACCGGGCCGGTTTAACCGGGTCCAAAAAACCGGTTATTTAAACACCGAAAAACCGTTTTGTTCAAATTGGGTAGGTTAGGTCTTAGACACAACAAATACACTATAATACAAACAAAAGACGTGAAGTGTCATATAATCCATTAAGAGGCCATAAATGGCACAATATAATATTGTATTTGGTTTAGAGTGCCTAAAAAGAAGTGTTTCTAACAACTCAGTTGCACGAAAATTGGTTTAAAATTATTTTTCCGTCCAAAAAAAATGATCGGTTTTTTTGAACGGTTTTTGGCTTTAAAAAAACACCGGGTATAACCGTGCAAAAAAAAACACCGAAAAAAACCGGTTAACCGAATCAAAAACACCGGGTAACCGGTTTAACCGGTTCTTTTTTGACACCCCTAGTATAGGGAGTACGATAACGGTTATCTTTTACGTTTTCTTTTCAAAGTTTTAGTTTTTTGGCTTTTGGTTCGTTGTGTTGGGATTTTGATTTCCTTTTTCTTTTTTGTGTGTTGTCTAGTAAGGCATAATATACAGCAGCAATTTCGTCTGTGTCACGTTTGATGTTGTATGTATCTTCAGTGTAAATATGTAGCATTTCTATTGTTAAACGTTTGTTGTAATGATTTTCTGTTTGTAATATTTCCGTGCTATCAAAATCTGGTTCATGTCCTAACTTTGTACAATGTTCTACAAGGGCTGTTTGTGGTATAGATGTGTCTAGGTTGTTTCTTTTTCTCTTGAGGTCGTTTTTGTGGTTGTTTAATCTTTTTTCGAGGTGTTGTTTTGTTTATCCCACATAATTTAAGTTGCAATTTTCATGGCTTTTACTGTCACCTTTGCATGGTATTTTGTATATTATATGTGTATATTTGTATATTAACTGATAGGCACTTGCAAGTAGTACAATTTCCCAATGGAAAACACCTAATATGTACGAAAAAAAAACTTTTGTCGCAATTTCGTTTCCAACTTCAAGAATTTTTTAACGCGTAGAACAAGACCGTAGAAATGCGGCGGTTCATTACATTCTACAAGTTAATTATTATATTGTTGTTGTCAATGTAAATATCTTTATAATGGATGGAAATTTACCCTAAATCCAAAACTATTACATTTTAAATGACAACAAAAAATTGCCAAAAAAACATATTTTAATAATGGTTTTTAATGAAACGTGATTGAAGATTTTTATATAAGTCTATAAAAACATCAAACACGTTTCATTTTTAGCCATTATTAAATTTTTTTATTTTAAAAATTTTTTGTTCAATACCTATAATTAAAAGCATTATGCACTAAACATTAGTTATTCATTAACCGTATCGAACAACTGTATATGAAACTTTTTGGTAATCTATCCAACACAGCATTTTTTTAATGTTTTTTTGAGATCAACATGAAGTCTATCGGGATATTTTTTATTGTTTTCAATTTAAAATTGGCTGAGGTGAGAAAAATTATTAATCTAACAAAACCTAGAATAATCAAGATCTTTCGTATTAGCCAGAGATTTGCTGCGTTGTTGAACAATATAAAACAGTAATTCACCAAAATAAAAGCGATTACGAAGTCAACATCATACCTGATCCAACAAAGCAGATAAGTTTCAATATTACAGCATATTTGAAGAAGGAAATTCCCGATTTACTTGGGCGTTTTGAAATTACGTCATGGTTTCAGAAAAGGAAATTCATTGTAGCTAACACTACTGTCGATTACTGTAAATTATTTGAAGGGTCATATTTTTCTGGTGGTGTTTATAATTGGATTAAAAATTCTTTCAAGAAAAATTTAACTGTTCTGCCCAATCGGTGCCCGATTTCGCCAGTATTTTTTTACTTAATTATATAAAACGATTGGATTACTAATTAATATTTTTATAGGGCACTTATAAGATTGAAGAATTTTATGTCCCCTTGAATTCGTTTCCAGATGTTCTGCCTAAAGCACGTGTTGAATGTGTTCATCGATTTTTAATCGGCAGAAAAAAAATCCAATCTTTTATTTTGTCATTGAAATGTGAACGAAAAAGAAAAAATTTTTGCTAGTAATAAAAAAGTATCAGTTGTGACCAACACAAAACTTTCCTCTGTATTGGAAAAAATATGTAAAAAAATGGTATTTTTTCCCAAAAAAAAAAAGATTTTTATTTTTATTATGATTTTCGTAAAACTCATTTACAAAAAATTCCAAGTCGCTATATCAACGCGTTCTCGAGCTATTTAAGATATGTCGGTCGGACAGACCGACAGACAAACGCACGGACATCCCCATAATTTTACTTGAAACGGATTTCGTAATGATCAGAAAGTTTCTATCTGCCCCCATTCTCGAGTCGATCTCTGTCATGAACACAATACTTTCCTTCTATAGCAGAGGAAAGTAAAAATACTGAGATGATGTACTCGAAGGTAAAGTATATCAAGATTTATCCATTACTGGTATGAGTATGGAGTTGAGGCAAAACCAATTGTTTAGATAGTACATTCAAGGAAAACATTATATTTGTCTTAAACGAAATATGTTTGCAGTGGTTATAATATGATGGCTGCATCAAAAATTAGTTTTTCCTGTGCACCGAAAAAAAACCGAATTAATTTTCTGAGAACAAATCTTCTGCCAACTTTCGTCAGTGGAAACCAAGCCTTAGGATTTATATTAATAATTTAATGTATAGTCAAAAGACAGCAATTATAATGTGAATTATAAAAAAAATAATCAAAATTTTTTATCGTGAATGGAGTTTGTCGAGTCATTAACTTTTTAATAGCATTTTTCGTTAAATTTCTGCGAGATTTTCCATGTGATGTTTGATGTTTGTACGATCTAGAAGACCTAAGCGCCACAAGCGTTGCAGATCTACTCCGCTTCATCAGAAGCTCCAAATGGTTCGAGGTATAGAGAAATGGATCGTCAAGATTCGCGTGGTATCACAATGGGCCATTTCTGGCCTAAGTGTGCCTTTTTGGCAGCCACTCTAACCTAACCTAACCTTGTACTTAGATTGGAAATAAGAAAAGGCTCAATATTGACAGTTTATACAGGACGCAGAAAGTTAGTTGTTGCTCGGATTGAGTGAAATATTGACGATTGCCATCTGGCAATTGTAGTTTTTCTTATGTTTATACCCGTATGGTGAAACCAAAGGGTATATTAACTTTGCCTTACCGTTTGTAACGCCAAGATCCCGTCATCACACACAAAAATGAATTACACCAGTGTGTTTAGAATGATGAAAAAAGTTGAATTTAGCATGTCCGTCCGTCTGTCTGTCTGTCTGTCTGTCTGTCTGTCTGTCTGTCCGTCCGTCCGTCTGTCTGTCTGTCTGTGGCGCGGATTGCGGGCGCACGGATTGAGCTAGAGACTTGAAAGTTTGCGCAGATCCGTTTTTCGTAAAATGCGAGGCCAAGTTCGTTCATGATCAAAAATGGACCATTAGGGGGGTACCCCCCATACGAACGAAAACGTTTTTTCCGAATATCTCAAAAATGGTGCATCTTATCAAAAAAGTTCAAGAACAATAGTTATTTAGAATATGATTCTACATAAAACTCCCATACATCAAAATCCGATTGGAATAAATTTTAAAAAATCTTATTGGAAAGTTTGACTTCAAAGTGGAATTTTGGTACAACTGTTCGAATTTTGATACGAATATCACCATACGGGTCTCCAATGATTGCCAGATTGGCAATTATAGCTTTTGTTATGTTTTAAGATTGGAAATCTTTCAGAAAATGTGACGTATTTTCTGGACAGCTTCAACGCATCTACAATATTTTAAGTCTCTATCTCAACTATTTCGAGAGTTTTTATGCTAACATATAGGTAGACAGGTGGACAGGTGTAAATTAAAACTTTTCATCATTCTAAACACACACTAGAGCAGTTAATTTTTCTTTGCCTGATGTTTAGGTAAATGCTTGACGAACGGTAGATATACTAAATCACATTATAGGGTATAAAATCAATTAAACGTAACTGATTTACTTTTCTAATCGACAACTTGTATTTGGAACAAAAATCGAATTTTACAGAATATTTCAAGACAAGCTTTTTGTACTCAAAAGGTATTTGTGTCATTTTTTTGTTTAAAATGTAATTTTCGTGTTGAAAATTGTAGCAATTAATTGATGATAAGAGAAATTCCAAGAAAAAAAACCTGACAAACTTAATTTAAAGGGCAAACAAATATTTTTTCTCACCATTTCATTTTTATCAGGGTGCCCTACAGGTTTACCAGTCAATATGAAAAGTGAATACAGTACAGAAAAAGTTTTAATTGGAATAATTATTTAATTTATATATTTCTAGGTTTGTTTGTAAACATTTTTTGCCTGTCTATCGTTACACTTGCAAATGGCTATCTATTTAATAAAAATATGGAAATTTGTGAAGTTACTGGAAATTATAAAATAAAAATTTTGCCCAGTTCACATGGTTGCGAATATTTTACTTTGTGTTTAAATGGCAAAACTATAGAATACTCATGCCCAGATGGGTTATATTTTGACCCAAGTGTGCGCTATTGTAAATTAAAGAATAAAGTGGATTGTCGTCAAAAAATAAAAGGGTCCAAATTAAATGAAGCCATTTCAGTTACGGATTCTGCAACCACCGAGGCTAAAATTATCGGACAGGATCAAACTACGCCTATTTCGCCATCAACTTCCACTTTAAGTCCTAATATGAGTACTTCAGAAAAAGTTCAAACTATCGAGCATAATGAAACTTCGTCTTTTACGCCATCAATTTCTACTTTAAGTCCTAATATGAGTACTTCAGAAAAAGTCCAAACTATCGAGCATAATGAAACTTCGTCTTTTTCTCCATCAATTTCTACTTTAAGTCCTAATATGAGTACTTCAGAAAAAGTCCAAACTATCGAGCAGGATGAAACTTCGTCTTTTTCACCATCAATTTCTACTTTAAGTCCTAATATGAGTACTTCAGAAAAAGTTCAAACTATCGAGCAGGATGAAACTTCGTCTTTTTCACCATCAATTTCTACTTTAAGTCCTAATATGAGTACTTCAGAAAAAGTTGAAACTATCGAGCAGGATGAAACTTCGTCTTTTTCACCATCAATTTCTACTTTAAGTCCTAATATGAGTACTTCAGAAAAAGTTGAAACTATCGAGCAGGATGAAACTTCGTCTTTTTCACCATCAATTTCTACTTTAAGTCCTAATATGAGTACTTCAGCAAAAGTTCAAACTATCGAGCAGGATGAAACTTCGTCTTTTTCACCATCAATTTCAACTTTAAGTCCTAATATGAGTACTTCAGAAAAAGTGCAAACTATCGAGCAGGATGAAACTTCGTCTCCATCGACATCGATTTCGACTTTGCGCCCGACTTCCAGTGTTGTAAATGACCCTCAAACTGTTCAGCAGGACCAGACCTCACCTTTGTCGACACCAACTTTAACATCAAGCCCTACTTCAATTGCTTCAGAAAATAAATCGACACCATCTACCACCACTCCCCCATCAACGTCATCTTTTCCAACAAAAACAAATGAACCCCAGAATTCAGACGAATTTCAACTTCAGAATTTGACAGAAATTTTAGTTACAGCGATCGCAACAGGTGAAACGACCAAAATTAAATCTAGTAAGAAAAAATCTTCAAAAAGAAAATCAAAGAAACATCCGAAAACCACACGAAAATCCACGAAAGTTCTTCCAGAAGCCCAGAAATCAATTGAAGTTTAAAAGGGCGATGAACTGATTTCAGTCTCCTGTGCGACCATTTGAAAAAGCTCGTACGGTTGGGTATAATTCCTAAATTTTATTAAAAATAAAGCAATTTAAATTCTTGATTAAATATTAAGGTTTAAAAATGTGTAACTGATCCAAATAAATGTATTTTAAAAGAAAATTATGGAGAATTTCAGAAAAAGAAAAAAAAAACCATAGGGATAGTCCATATAATACGTCGTCATGCCCAATTTAGCATTCTTGGACTCTCCGTTCCAAAGTTTTTTTTTCGCGATTTTTGCATGGGGTACTGTAAACTAAATCCCCCCTCCCCCTAAAAGAGTGACGAATTTTATGGATTTCCCCCTTAAATACATAAAAAAGAAGCACTTTTTTATTTAGCAGATAGCAGGAGATGGGGCAACGGGGGAGGGTTTAATTTCATTCAAGAGGACATTTGTTTGAGGTATGACCTATCAAATGGTGAAAACCTAATCAAAATCCCTGCAGTAATTTTATGGATAGCAGACAAGATGTTTAAAGGGAAGAGGATATGGTAGTAATTGTGTTAATGACAAGGATTTGTGCCTTATGTACACTTGCACAGGGCCTTGAGCAGGGGGGTTTAAAAGTGGCTCACAAATACCCGCATACACAATACACAACAATATTTAAACCATATTTGTTACTCGGTATTAATTTGGATGGTCCTAAAAAAAACAAGGTAATATAGCTTTCAATTTTAGGGAGTCGTTAACCTAGACTCGAAATTTGTTTCACAACCGGTTTCCGATCTTATCCTGCCGCAATGTCTCATAGGGCCCAAAAATGGCCCTAGCTAGACACAAGAGTAAGAAATCAACTAATATTTTGTAATGAAAGTGCAAAAAATAAAACAAAAATTTATTCATTTTTATTACATATGACTAAAAAAAACTCATAACAGTATAATAATCGGAAACTAATATAAAGATTTTGTTGATTTTTTATTACAAGCTGAATTAGCTACATTTTTGTATCTACAATAATTTTCGACGACATCCCAATAATGATAAAATGGACATTGTTGAACAGACATCTGTCCTTTGTTGCAGTAAAGGAAGAAGTCACAACGTTCAGGATGAGGATAAAACTCGATTCCTAGATGTCTGCAAGTTGGAAAAGGCGATACAGATGTCGCTCCACCGTTCAACTATGAAGAAAAAAATTTTGTTATTTATAAATCATGTAAAATAAGTAGACTTTGAATTGAAGGTTTTCAAATTATTGTCGGGTATTAATCCGTAAAACACCTTGTACTTATACCCCGCATATCTCGAAAACTACAGCCAAGCAGAACTGCAAACCAAAAGTTTTCTGAGAGTGATTCGGTTATGATTCAAGAGTGAATTGGATTTCTTGGTTTTGGTTTTTGGTTCCTGTTCAGTAGTTTCTTGATCAGATTAGTTATGTTTTTTTAGATACATGGTACAGAGACGATTTTTTGGTATTAGATTTTGGTATTAGAACCACAAAAAAAATCTGGCTGCAGATTTTAAAAACTGATTCGGTTCGACCATCTTTTGTAGAAATAGTTTGCCTTTGGTTCGGTTCGGCCATCTTTTTTTCAGAGAGGGTTCGGTTTATGATTTGGTTTTTGTTAACCCAAAATTTAAATGGTACAACGGTTTCTGGTTCGGTTCAAGAAACGATTTGCATCTTTCCAGCGAAACTACTGCGGCACCAAATTATCTAAAAATAACTATAAATAAAAACCAGTGTCGGCCTAAGCAATAAATATATACATATATTGGGGTGTTTTTTCACCTATAATACCGTTCGCGAATTTTTTTTCGATGATAATTTTTAAAAGCGCACACGATCGTTGGCTTTTAAAAGACCGTTTGTACTTGAACTCGAAATTGCGTAAATAGTACTTTAATAGAGAACACACGTACAGGGTACATAAAGTCACCGGACACAGTTTTTTTTATAAATATTTAAACCGCAATTTCTTTACTAGTGTACACTAGCCTTTAAAGGCTTAAAACTGAAAAATTATAACTTATTATATTAAAACATTTCTCACATCACACTGTGTATCAAAAGTGTAGTCGCATTTATTTTTCAAGCGGTTGAACTGCAATAAATCTGCACACTTCATCCGAATGGGTTTGCCGTGGTAGCAAAGAAAATATTCAGAGCAATCTTGTTCACTGGGCAAAAAAACCACCTCCAAAGGATCATCAACGTAAGGGCAATCCTTGGGGTGATCATTTTGACGGGTGGTAGAACGTAGAGTTGTTGTTAAAGGCTGCGTCGCACTGGTAGCTTTGGTGGTCTTCGTTTTTGTCGTCTTCCGGGTTGTAGTTGATGTTTTAGTAGTTGTAGTGGGGTTTGTTACGGTTGTCTTTTTAGTAGTTGTGGAGGGTGTGGTAACGATCGTGGTAGTCGTAGGAATTGGAGTGGTCATTGTTGTGGTTGTTTTTTGTAAATCGTCCTTGCAGAGAACATTTTCTTTAAAATCGCAATACTGCGAAATAGCATCGAAATACATATTCTCCGGACAAGATCCTTGGTAAGAGTCAGCTGCGTTGCAGAAAATGAATGAAGTGCAACCCTGGGTGCCGCCTATGAAAGTTCCCACAGCAACTGAATCGCATCCGGAAAACTCACCGGCTTGAGACCAGACACCGGAAGTAATAACCAATATTACAAGACATAACGGTAATAGAAAATCTAGGAAATTAAATAAAATGGTTTAAAAAAATCTTTCTACTCTGGTCACAATAAATATTTTATGAAACTTTTGTAATTTACAGTCGACTTACAAATCATTTTCAATTTTTGAATCCTATATTAAAATTCTCACTGGTGTATTTAACTGCGAAACATGAACTGTACTTTAATAACATTGATTGCCCCTTAAGTCGGAATCGAAATTTCCTGACATTGAAAATTTCTTTTATTGATATCTTACTATCTGTCTTATCAAAATTTATGTTAAAATGCCTTTACATACTCTAAGGAGATAACGCGTAGGGAAATGTATTTTGATGAATTTTCGCAGTTTTTCTATAACACAACAAAAATTTGAGCAATAATAATAACAAGTGAACAATCACGCTTTATGGTAGTGAAATCATAAATATTTTAAGAAATTTTGTTTAAAACATAATAGGGGCGGCATTGGTTATACACTGAGCGAAAAAGTGATAGGAAACGCATATGAATTCGTATGTTTCCACTATAAAACGGCGCCATTGCGCTAAATTGTAAGATTTACATTGAGCAATGTGAACAATGGCCGCATTGTAAATTCAACATTTTGCCATATGAATTGATACCTATGGTGTGCATTTTAAGCAGCAAATATGCGGCGTTTTCTTTCTCCCTCGAATGCTTACTTGCATGTTGATTGAACAGAGATGAACAAATAAAAACGTAAACAGAAAGCGAACAAGAAAAATCTAATGGCGATAAATTAATGGAAACTTTTTGTGGAGTATTCATTTATAATGGACTTTTACTCCAATTGCATGTCATGATTTTACTTGCAATTAAAAATTTTCGGCAATATTGGATCTGAAATTTAAACAGATTTTAATGGGCCATCAAATTATTTAGTTTTTAACGTAAAATTTCTTTAATTTTATTTTACCGGTCAAATTTATTTTTTCTTTTGCAGTGAAATTTTGATGCCAATAAAATTGTGCTGTTTCAAAAATGTCTCCTATCCATATTTTATACAATTTCCTTCAGCTATTAGCCTGAAATAAGAAATTTAATTCTCGAAGCGAAATCGTTTGCATTAAATGTCAATGGGGAATATGGCGGCTGAAGACATCAACTTTTTTTTCTTTTTACATTTGAAAATGCAAAGTTAACCTCACAAAAATATAAAAGTATAAGTTGAAATGCATGATTTTATAGTCGAAAAATGTAATTCGGATTTTATTAACTCACATGTATTAAATGATATGGAAAATTGTAAAATTTACAAATCTTCAATGTGATTTATATTATTTTGTATTTTACTCTGGGTTTTTCAATAGTAGGTACATATCAATTCATCAACAAACAATGTAAAATTTACCATGAAAACATAGTTTTCCCTGTTTTCATATTAATGTATATGTAAGATCTATAAGTTTATATTGAAAATTGCGTACTTTTCCAATTTGGGGAAAGTTTTTACAATGCGAAGATTTACAATGCATCATTGTAAAAATCGCAATGGGGTTTTTCTCTGAGTGTATAATATGTTGGTTATATAATACTATAATATGTACGAGGACTTCAGTCTGCATTTTTATAGAAATTCCAATAGGTTTTTTAGGTATTCCATTTGGAATCCAAGTCCGGAGCGGTTTTGTTAAATCGTCGTTTAAGCACTTTGGTCTTCAAAACTCTGTTTTCAGAATATGACGCACAGTTTTCGTTCAAACCGAAAAAAATGTCTTCATTTGAGGAAGGAGCGATCCGATAAAAGTTTGATGTGTGGAAGAGCTATATAAAATTTCATTCTAAACACATTTTGTCTTCCTAAAATTTTTCCAATACGGCGCACCATTCTCAAAAAAAAATGAAAATTAAGATTAAATTTGTATGTGGTTGGAAGAGGGATGGGGGTGAGAGAGGGTGGAAAGAACTGCCCGATCTTTCCCGGGCAAAAACTCAGCCTTGTTGTTTACGAGAAACTTGTCTGTGAAAAATTTCAATTAAAAAAAACAGCAATTTCAAAAAACTAAATTTTGTAAAAGATCAAACTAGTGGATGACGTATTAATTTAAATATGGCAAATGCTTGCGCCAATATTGGTTAACGCTATATTTTTTTATATGCTACATATAGTACACTGGAAAGACAGGAGGATAAATTAAAAACCCCTCCCCGGACGACCCCTGTCACCCTTAAAAAGATTACGGATGGCAACCCTACTTTCGAATAAACAAGTAGCACAGTTTGTCCTTCACGCTACTTTCTGAAATTGTTAAAAAAATATCAAATAACAATTCTTTCAAAATGATGTCATTGCCAAGATAGCAGAATGATAAAACTTTCATATTTCCAACAATAGTGTAAAAATTTTCGTTAACAGGAATCTTCTATTACACGTTAATTAATTACTTGAAATTTTAAAGACACGCCAACGTTTTTTTTTTTTCTTATTATTCGCGCCTTGCATTTTTCAATCACAGCTGCCAAATTTTTCCAAAATTTTGTATTTGATAAGATCCTTGAGATAAATATTTTCTCATTTTCAATGGTTCAATTAACTAATTAAGTGGCAATTGGTATGATAAGTGATCGCTTCTGTAACTTTATTTGCGTTTTATGCAATTAAAAATAAAATGAAAAAAAGTTACTTTACAAAAAAAAATATTTCCAAGATATAAGGCGAACTTTGAAATAACAGCAGAAAATGCTTTCATGATATTTTAACTTAATTAATTTTTGTTTATAAATCATTTCAACGTTACATCGCTTTAGTTTAGAATAATTCTGACACCATAACGGTCAGATTTTTTAATCAAATGAGTTTTGTTCCGTTTTTAACTAAAATCTTCTATTGTAAAATTTAAAAAGTAAAGTCTGAATATGCATCAAGGTTTGTAAACACTATGTTTATTATATACATATATATTTTTAAATATTAAACTACTTTCGCAGCAATTTTTGTTTGTGCATTAACTGCGCTTATTGCTGGTATACTGGGAAAGGGAGAAAACCCCTGTGAAAAATATCCCGCAGGATCATTTATCCGTCATCCGAAAGCCTGCGATAAATTTTTTTACTGCAGTCCTGACGGCGAAAGTATTGAAGTTTTCTGCCCAGAGGAAATGTACTTCAATCCCGATACAGGAATTTGTGACCTTCCAGAAGATGTTAATTGCGTGATCGATGCTGATGAGCCAACCTTACCTCCCCCAGAAGAGATCATTTGTCCAGAGGAAGATCAAAAGAGTATCGTTTTCATATCGAGTAAATTAAGTTGTGATAAATACTATCTTTGCTATCATGGATTACCCCTACTACAAGAATGTATCCCGGAACTTCATTGGAATGATCGCCTCGGAAAATGTGATTTTCCCGAAAATGCCAAGTGTACAGTGAGTGACTCATTTAGAAATACAATTTTCTTGTTATTCATTAATTGTAGATAACGTCTTAACTTGTAGATAACGTCTTCGTTGCCAGCATGTCCAACAGAGGGTCAGGAGATCTACTCACATCCGACGGAGTGTGATTATTTCATTTACTGCATTCATGGATATCGATCAGTTCAACAATGCCCTTTCTACCATCATTTTGACGTCAAGACTAAGTCCTGCGTATGGAAAAATATCGCCCATTGTGGCTCAAGAAAAAATTCGTTAAATAAACATAATTCACAGTAACTAATTTAAAATTGTGATTTAAACAAATTATACAAATATGTTGAATAGATGACCTTTTTTACAAAAATCGAAAATCTTTTTTTTACATCTATAAAAATACAAATTATAGAATAGGATTTTGTTTGATACTCTCAAAAAACAAAATAAATTAACCCATTAATGCCCACCACTGAATATTTATACTCTATATGACATATCATGTAGGAGTATATTCGTTTTAGCATACCATTTGTAACGCATAGATCCAATTATCGGACACAAAAGTGATCTACACCAGGGTGTTATGGATGACAAAAGATTTTGATTTCTGTCTGTCCGTCTGTCAGTCTGTCTGCCCTGTCAGTCTGTTGTATAGTTACATTTCTCATAAATGGCTAGGCTAAGTTCTTGAACGGGAAAAATTGAACCATTCCTTCCCCCAAACAAAACGCAGAGTCATATTCAAAAATTTATTAAGGTAAAATGTATTTAGAATAGGATTTTACATAAGTCATCCACAGAGCTTCTATAGAACAGAGGTTAAAATCACACTGAGCGACAAAAATATGGCGTGAAATATGGGATTTTATCATTAGCTCGAAAGCTTTACGAAAGCTTTTTTCTGCTTGTGCTAATGATAAAATCCCATATTTCACGCCATATTTTTGTCGCTCAGTGTCAATTTTAACCTCTGTTCTATAGAAGCTCTGTGAGTCATCCTTAATCAAAATCCAATCGTACTACTGCTTCTCCCCTCTCCGATACAAATGGAATACTTTTTCCATCTTTCCTCGAAAACTGTACATCGTATCGAGAAATTGATAAAGACGAAATCTGTTTAGAATATGATTTTACATAATTTATCTATGCATCAAAATCCAGTTGGACCATTCCTTCTTCCCTCCCTCATGCTAATTCCGTACTTTTTTTTCTATTTTTTGAAAACGGTGCGTAGTATTGAAAAAGTTGGAAAGACAAAATACGTTTAAAATATAATTTTACATAACCGTTCCATACATCAAAAGCCAATCGGACCACTCCTTTATTCCTCCATTGTACGAATGTATTTTTTAAAACAACTATTTTGTCTGTCATCAGATAGAGTGACGATTAGTGCCTGACAATTGTAGCTTTTCTTATGTTAAAATTTAAAATTAACAATTTTATATTATTTTCGTGATATAGGTATGTAACTGAAAAGTTTACTTATAACAAAAAAAAGCTCTGTGCAAAGAAAAGAAGCAGAAAAATTGTATATTCTTTTGGAAAACAAACCATTACATTGACAAGAATCAAGAAATCAAATGGGGATAAAAAATTATTGTATCTATTAAATAAGTGCAGCAGATGAAATATTTTTAAACATAATGCAGCGGAATAATTTAAATATAAAGCTTCATAGTCCATTTGCGAAAAATAGCATAATTTCTCGGGCTTTTCCATGCTTTTCAATCAGCTGCAACTGAAATTATGAAAAGGGCAAAATGCGCCGCAGGCAAAATCTTGAAGATATATTAATTTCGACAAGGACGCTCTCCTAAAACCCAAGCAGATGACGACGAAAATTCCACTCCACACACTTTCGAACCATTTTAAATGTTGACTTCTTTTGTATGATGGATCGGTACTGTGATGAAAGTTCTGGGTACTTAACGACAATTCTTTCATTGAAATAATTTTTTTTTCTCAGCTGATATTTTTGAGTCACGCCAATTAGAATATTTTAGGATTGTCTTTTTTACAATAGCACATTTTTTACATAATTTTAAAACACTATATTTTTTTCTCAAAAGATTTTATTGGTTGAACATTGTCCAATGACCTTAATAAGTATTTTTTTCTACAAATCAGTGATTTTTTTTTGTTCTTTGTTTTACCGATGCACCAATTCCAGTATGTATTCTTATGATTTACAACTCTCACTTAAATTTGTTTGTAAAAATTTTATTGGGATGATATTAAATTTATTCCTTTTTGCATCCAGCCTTTTCTGGCTTTTGGCAGACTTGTTTCTCGGCATTGAAATGGAGTCCATGCGCGCAGGAGAGGACGGCAGCATTTCCGTTCAAACAATAAATATATTGGGAGCAGCTTTTATGGTGTGGATGGAATCCAATTCCTTTAGCTGGGCAAGTAAACTTATCGCTAATTTCCAATGGGCGATACAATGGCTCATCATTAGCACGGCCAGAATATGACTAAAAAATTAATTTTTTTTTTAACTTTTAGAAATATAGTATAAATTTTACTCACCATGCATCGAACATTATTTGGCCTGTCGCAAGCATTGATCTTAGAATTGAACTGTAGTCCCGGAGCACACTGACGTTCATGGGGTTTACCATCAAGGCAAATGTAGTATCTGAAAGGTAAATAAAATTAATTACAAGGTCCTGTGACGACCAATGATTGCAACCCACTTGTCACATTGTGCTTTGCTTGGTAAGAAGACGATATGGGCAGGATCGTTGGTTCTGGGGCACATGGCAGTCTGGCAGTCAACCCTCTCGATCAAATCGCAACGACCACTGGCTCGGTCGAATTGGGTACCTTCGGCGCATTCCCGAACAACCGGTTGACCAGCGAAGCAAAGAATGTACATTGAGCAGGATTTCTCATAAGGATACGTGGCAAGCTCGCTATTCGATGGGCATTCGAAACACTTGACGTTGCGCTGCCAGTCGCATTTCTGTACATCAACATTGAAGACGAATGGTGCCGGGCACTTACCGGGAACAGCCTTATTCTTCATGCAAACATAGTAATCCTGGCATGATTCGAAATTTTGCAGGAACACACCGTTCGATATTCCACTGCAAATATCGTCAATTCCAGCGCTGACCATAGCTACACCCACGAACAGCATCAATCCTGCTGCCAATCCAGTATTTCCTGAAACATATCACAACGGTTCAATATTTTAAATCCTTCCTATTGAAACAGTAAAACCGGGGAAAAAAATCCAATCTAAAGGGATAGTCGCACTCACGTTTCATAGCGATTAGTTATTAGTAGTCAACCGTATTTTAATGATCAATAAATTGAGCTTTTCTTCAAGTACACCCACAAGCACAACGAGTGATTCGAATCTGCAATTCGGTTAAGTATTTCGGTTGCTTTTTATATAAAATGTGATCATGTACCAAAAATTAATCTTATCGTGCCATTATTGATAATTACCCTAATTGAAGTGTTCATTTTATTTTGATATCAGATGTAAAAATCTACTGAAGAATCCCATTCACTTAATTCTTGCTAATTGTTATTATTTTGTCACTTTTACCACATTTTTCCCGCAATCGAATAGACAATCGAAATTATCAGTATTTTATAAGGACTCGAACACACTTGCCATTGCCAAAATGCAGAATTTTGTATTTAGAGATTGTTCATAAAATACGTAACACTTTTAAGGGGTCAGTAAGGAGCGGAAGAGGGGTTGCGGTATTTTAAACGAACTAATTTTTTCACGAAATTTCAGATCTTTTTTAAAGGACTGTTAAATTTTTGAAAAAATACGTCTAACTGAACTAGGTACACCAAAATAGAACTAATCTGCGTTTTCACATTTTTTATTCGAAGCCAGCAGACGGACGCATGTTTTCGATGAAGTGTTTTCTGGGGGGAATGAATTTTCTAATTTAAAAAAAGGACTGAATTTTCTAATTTCAAAAAAAATCTCCATTTTAGTTCAAGTCACGTTCATTTCAACGCACTTTCAAAACCTCAAAACTTGAAATTCTTAGCATATCCAGATCCAAAAATATTGTAAAAGTCGGAAAATCGAAATTTTCAGCCAATTTTGTCAAGCCAGGAACTTCAAATTTTGCAACGAGATAAAAGGTGACAACTAAAATAAGGAACTTTCTGACGGGGAAAGGGTGGGGGGTAAAAAAAATAAAAATAGTTATAAAAGAAACGATCGATAGTTATTATTTAATTTTTCAAATTCCATTTCGAGGAACTTGCCGAGCTCAAAATATACTATCGGATTTTGAGAACAATTAAAAACTTATTTTTGAACTAAAATTTCGGAGTGTTTGGGGGCTCATTTACTTTAGTAAAAAATTGAAAAGTCATTGTGGACTTGGACCCTTTTAAAACTCAACACTTTTTTTGATCAAACTAAGGGTCAAGAACTTGGTGCATTTTTTCTATGAACACCAAACTCTGGAAAGAATTAAGTTAGATAATTGAAATTTTGCACGGATAAGTTTCTCGTAAAAAGTGAAGTTTTTCCATTTCTTACCCCTCCCCCCCCCCCCCCCCCCCCCCTTCCCCGTAAAAATGGATAATTTTCTATCGACGTTTGTTTGACGATTGTCACCTGGCAATTGTTGCTTTTCTTATGTTTTAAAATCTAGTGTGGTAACGGATTAAAAGTTCCATTTACTGAATTAAAACCGGTGATTTTTCTTCTTAGTACTTACAAGCAAACCTCGCGAAGTGTAACTCTCAGATCTTGATGAAACTTACATATGTGAAAGAAAGGCAAAAAATAAGGGACACGTATTTTTTTTTATCGGCAACCATCCATGTTTAGGGTCCTTTTTGGCCTCCCTAAAAATATGCAATTTTTCGTTTTTTTGCCTTTTTTGATAGAAAGAGTTGTCCGATTTTAATGAAACAAAACCTAAAATTCTTCTGCCATCGAGTAGAAAAAAATAGATTAAAATTTTTGCTGAAAATTTTCAATAGGGTAAAATACCACGTTTTTTACCGCTACTTTTTACTGCCCCACTCCAGCGGAGAAGCATTTGGAAAAATGGAATACATGATTAGATACACTAATTAAAATAGAAGTTTACCTATTTTTGCGTTAGGCTTGGAAAAATCGTTTTGTAGGGTCAAAGGCCCGATTTCGATTCTGGGTCATTTGCCTACTAATACGGCCTTTATTCACGAATACATGACCCTAGAACCACAAATAATATACAGATGACCAGAGCTCAAAGAAACTCATGATACAATTTTTAACGATCAGCCGACAGAAGATCAGCCGACAAAAGCTTTTGACTTAAATTTTGAGCGAGAGTGGAGAGATAGTTTCTCGTCAAATCGTATGCCGAACACACACAAGTGAATGTAATAAATGTGTTGAATTTTTTGTATGATTAGCGCGGCGGTGGGGTTGTATAAAACAAGTTTACAAAAGCTTGAAATCATCTCAAAAGAACCGAAGACAAGGTTCTCTCCCAGAGGAAAAAGTTTTTCGGCTTTTAAAAGCTCGCTTGATTTGGTTTCATATAACATGGTTTTCTTTGAGCTCTGTTCATCTGTATATTATTTGTGCTAGAACCTTAAAAATTGACATCCGAGTTCATTTTCATGAGTCAAAAGCGTGGGTAAGTTAAATCCAAAATTTTCCTCTCATTTCTCGCCTGCAACAGATGAGCATTTTACGGCGGGCTACTGTTTCCTAAGAGGCGGCCTTTCAATTACATTTGATCTGTTTGGAAATTAAAGTTACAGTTCCTAATAAAGCTGAGAAAATGCTCACATTGCCTTTTTGACTATAGAAGGCGCAACTTATTGGTTAAATAAGAGCTTTGTGTCAAAAATGGAGATAAATCCAATAAATATTGTTAATATGTTATTGGAGGATTTTAATAATTCACCCATACAAAAAAATACACCAATAACAAATAGAGAAAGGGAGGTGAAGGACATACTCCTTAATCTTATAAAACAAATTCAGGAAGATCCTCAATGTACTGTCAATGAAACTTCATGTTTGGAGATTGATGAATCTACTGACATAAACTATTTGGGTGATGTTATAACTGAAGTTGATTCTGATGACGTCAGTGATTCTGCTAGTGATGTTGGTGAAGCGTTGTGTGAAAATCATACAACACTTACGCCAACACCAAATAAACAAATACCTCCGGAGTATAAGAAAGAAGCTGTTAAATTTTGGAAAAAAGGCAAAAAAATGATATATATACGGGAGTATACATTAGAACAATTTATGGAAGCAGTCACAAAAAAATTGATTATCCACGATCTCGACATTCGGCGTTGGGCTCTAGAAGCCAAATCAAATATTGATATGGTCGAATTTAAGGCTTGTGATACTTGGGTATACACTTTTAAAAAAACCTTTCGAATTGTTTCTCGTAAAATTATAAAATTTGTAACAACAGCCAATATACAGCAAGCCTCTAATATCGTCACTGAAAGCGAGGAATTCGTTTCTAAAGTAAAGCCTTTTATTGAACGCTTTGGAGTTAAATCCGTCTACAATTCCGATCAAAGTGGTTTCAACCTAGAGTTTCATTCTGGTCGTACTTTAAGGTTAACCGGGTCAACATCAATTCAAGGAAAAGTTCAATCTTTGTCCTCTATGACCCACAGCTATACAGTGCAGCCCACTATATCAGCTGATGGAGAATTATTCCTCTGCTAGTGGTCCTTAAAGAACCATCTGGAGATTTCGGTCCAAGGGTCAAGGCAAGTATGTTCAAACTGGACAATATTTTCTCTATGGCTTCCAAATCCGGTAAATTGACCAGCGGTCATTTGAAAACTTGGCTAAAGGAAGTATTTTTCCCAAACACCGAATCAGAATCCATTTTGTTGCTCGACTCGTGGAGTGGGCAGCAAGAAAAAACAGTGCAGGAAGTAACTCCCCCTAATTATAAATTGAATTTACTAATTATTCCAAAAGGCACGACAGGTTATATACAACCGCTCGATGTACATGTTTTTCGGATGTGGAAGAATTTCGTCAGAAAATTTTCAGATATTGTCTTGATGTTTGATTATCAGATTAATCTTCACTCCAGAGATAATATTTTAAAAATACAATCTTTGGTGCACAGACAATTTTGTTCTCCTCGTTTTCGAAATTTTTTAAAATATGCATGGCATAAATGTGGATATTTGGAAACCAGACCGCCCAATTTTGAAAATCCCACGAAATATTGTTTCGATGTAAACAATCAAGATTGCTCACAGTGCAACAATATGGCAATTCTAAAATGTGGGTGGTGTAAAAATAATCTGTGCGTTACTCATTTTTTTACACAGTATCATAACTGTGGCAATTACATAATTTGATTTTAAATATTAATACCCCTACTGTTATTATTATTATTACTCTTTATTACTGAATTGCGATTACTATTATAATATAACTTTTACTAATAATTACTATTATTTTTACTAATGCGAATACTTTGATAATTACCATCATGATTATTACTACCTTGACTTTTACTATTATTATTATTGATATTACTCGAACTCGGATGTCAATTTTTAAGGTTCTAGGGTCATGTATTCGTGAATAAAGGCCGTATTAGTAGGCAAATGACCCAGAATCGAAATCGGGCCTTTGACCCTACAAAACGATTTTTCCAAGCCTAACGCAAAAATAGGTAAACTTCTATTTTAATTAGTGTATCTAATCATGTATTCCATTTTTCCAAATGCTTCTCCGCTGGAGTGGGGCAGTAAAAAGTAGCGGTAAAAAACGTGGTATTTTACCCTATTGAAAATTTTCAGCAAAAATTTTAATCTATTTTTTTCTACTCGATGGCAGAAGAATTTTAGGTTTTGTTTCATTAAAATCGGACAACTCTTTCTATCAAAAAAGGCAAAAAAACGAAAAATTGCATATTTTTAGGGAGGCCAAAAAGAACCCTAAACATGGATGGTTGCCGATAAAAAAAAATACGTGTCCCTTATTTTTTGCCTTTCTTTCACATATGTAAGTTTCATCAAGATCTGAGAGTTACACTTCGCGAGGTTTGCTTGTTAGTGATAGGGAAACGAGGAACGGCGATGTGAAAAAAGACAAAATAAATTACTGAATGGTTTTTTCTGTGTCAATTTCAAGTTTATTGAACGAATCAGATGTTTTAAATTGACAACAATCTATGCTTCTTTACGGAGGCTTCCGTCATCTTCAGTATGTACTCTGATATCACAATTTTGCAATTACGCTAAAAATTGGCCGTTTAAAAAAACATTAAGTAGTGTGAATTTGGAACAAGGCTCATTTCCGATGATTTTACAAAGTTGAACATATATTAAATGGTAGTTAAAAGATATTTATTAATTTCACAAATTGTGAGTTTAGAAGTCACGTTCTTTTTATTATCATTAGTCGTGTTTATAGTCTACTAGCTTGCATACCCGTCGTTGCCGGGTTAAGTTTTTTCAATTTTTTTTATGGTCTATGTTGGAGCTAAACTTTAGGCCAATCGGCTCGGTAGTTTCCCCGCGAAAGGGTAACATAGAGGAAGAGCTATATTTCGAGATCACTTTACCCCCTCCCCTTACTCCCCCACCTCTCGGGCTAGTTTTTAATGGGTCTATGTTAGGGCTGGACCCCCGACGAACATCTATGCCAAATTTCAGGCCAATCGGTTCAGTAGTTTCCCCGCGAAAGAGTAACATAGCGCAAAAACTAAGTTTCGAAATCACTTGACCCCCTCCCCTTACTTCCCCCACCCCTCGCGCTACTCTTCCGTATGCCTATGTTGGAATCAGAAATACCACAGACACTCATGCCAAATTTCAAGTCAATCGGTTCAGCCGTTTTTGCGTGAAAGAGGAACAGACAGACAGACACCAACTCATTTTTATATATTAGTATGATGATGATATGATATGATATGATATATCATATAGGAGTGTATTAGATTTAGTATACCGTTTGTAATGCATCGAACCAATGTATAGATACAAATGAACTACACCACGGTGTTTGGGATGACAAAAGATTTTGATTTCCACATATCCGTCCGTCCGTGAAGATGATGACTTTTGAACCTATTGAGTTAGAGATCTGAAATTTTCCCCAGATATATTGTCGTGGAAAGTGATTCTTAGTTCTTGACCGAGAAAGATCGAACGATTGTTTTCCCGCTCTTCCAAATGAATTAGTTTTTTGAATCTTTCTAGAAAACGGAATATTGTATCGAAAAATTTATAAAGGCATGTATTTAGAATATAATTTTACATAGATCTTCCATACATCAAAAGTCAATTGGACCACTCCATTCCCTACCCAACATAAATAGAAAAGTTTTCCTTATGTCGATATAAGTTAAGAAATTATAAAATCGCAGTGTTTCGGTTTTAACACATTTTATGTTTGTAAATTTCGTGATCAATTACATAATTTTCGGGAAATTGGCAAGATCTTCAATTACAATATGCAAACCATGTTTTTTTTTAGATATTTTGGTTCAAAATTTAATATAAAGGTTTTGTTTTGATTCACTAAAATTCATAGATAATATATATACAATAGATGACCAACTTTCGGTTATTGACTGCGACGCTTCAGTGCCTGAAATCGTAACTATGTTGGTTTGTGGCCTTGATACATTTTTCTCGCTAAAAATTCAATAAAAATTTAAAAACATAACAAAAACTATAATTGCCAATCTGGCAATTATTGAAAACCCGTATAGTGATTTAATTTAACGGCGTATCAAAATTTCATTTGAATTCAAATTTTCCAAAAAGATTTTTTTAAAACTTGTTCCAATCGGATTTTGATGTATGGGAGTTTTATGTAGAATTATATTCTAAATAACTTTTGTTCTTGCACTTTTTTGATAAGATACACCGTTTTTGAGATATTCACAAAAAACGTTTTCGTTCGTATGGGGGGTACACCCCCTTATGGTCCGTTTTTGCCCATTAACGAACTTAGCCTCGCATTTTACGAAAAACGGACTTGTGGAAAATTTCAAGTCTGTAGCTCAATCCGTGCGCCCGCAATCCGCGCCACAGACAGACAGACAGACGGACGGACATGCAAAATCCAACTTTTTTCATCATTCTAAACACACTGGTGTAATTCATTTTTGTGTCCGATGACGGGATCTTGGCGTTACAAACGGTAAGGCAAAGTTAGTATACCCTTCGGTTTCACCATACGGGTATAAAAATGTTTATACTTTACCTCCTGGGAAAATATCTTCCATATTTTGGTGCCAGTCAGCTGGAATATATTTATGGTCTTTCATATAGGAAATTAAAATTACTTCTTCAGCATAGGTCAGCATGCGGTCCATGTTCTGGAAAAAAAAATTAAATAGACACAATAATGGAATTTCGTCGGCTAAAAGTGAAATTGTGCTAAGTCCATTTGGTATAATTTTCCAGAAGATGAATAAAAACCTTCTTAAGTCGTTTGAATTTTCATTTAAAGAAAATAGTCTCATTTTTTGAGCCCAGTTTTTCTCTTTAAATTAAAATGAAAACTCAGTGTTATTGAAAGAGAATTCAAACGACTTAAGGTTTTTATTGATCTTCTATACCAAATGGACTTAGCACAATTTCACTCTTTTAGCCGACGAAATGTAAAAAAGAAAATCTTAAAAATCAATGTCTTCTTACAAATCTATATCTCATCACTTTGTCAAAGTTTGACGTTGTGAAACAACGTGTTTGACAGACAAAAAAGGTATGCTCAAATCTGACGTCACTTGTGCCGATCTGACGTCACTTGTGCCGATTAGTTCGTCAAGTTCAGAAGGAATTTTGTTTTGTGGATGGTTATTTAAATTTTTGTGCGATCTAAATAAGATATTTGTAAATTAGTGGACTGATTACATTTAATAGTGATCAATAAACATGAAAATTAATTAAAAAAAGTCGGCACAAATGACGTCACACCTGACTATCAAAAGTTCATGGCATACCTTGGTTGTCTTTATGCCGTGGATGTGTGGTATGTTTTTTGAAATCGGAACTATCCAATGAAATCGACTTTTTGTTCTAAGTTGATGGATAATAAAAAAAATAATAAAAAAAGTTAGGCGAACTTCAAAAAAAGTAAGTGTTTTTTGTTATTGAATTTTTACTGAATAATAAATTTAACAATTTGTTAAATATTATTAATATTAATGCCATTTGCCATTTAATTTTTTTTTTTTTGATTAGGTTAGGTTGGCCTAGTTAAACCATTTAAATGTGTGGGTGCTTTTGCTCTGTTAGACTATGTTTACACACAGATTGGACATGAACGAGATTGTCAAAATACAGGCAATACGAGGAAGTGGTGGTGCCCCCCTGTATTCTGACAATCTCGTTCAGTCCCATGTTCATGCCCAATCTGTGTGTAAACATAGTCTTGCGCTGCCATTTTTCGAGGAGTATTTCCCCGCAAATTCCCGAGAGCGTCTTTTCCGCAAAACCGGTGTTTTTGCACCTATTAGTGTTTTAACAACGAATCCACATGCAGTTTTATATGTGTAAGTGCGAATATTGTCATTGTGGTCTACGTCGGTAGAGAAACATCGTAGTGTGAGAAATCATAATTTCACCGATGGAAAAATGTTATTGCTCTTTAGTTGTGTTAGTGTATGCACAACTATTTAACGTGCCGTCTCTGACGGCCTATTATTTTTATACCCGTATGGTGAAACCAAAGGGTATATTAACTTTGCCTTACCGTTTGTAACGCCAAGATCCCGTCATCGCACAAAAAAATGAATTACACCAGTGTGTTTAGAATGATAAAAAAAATTGAATTTTGCATGTCCGTCCGTCCGTCCGTCTGTCTGTCTGTCTGTCCGTCTGTGGCGCGGATTGCGGGCGCACGGATTGAGCTAGAGACTTGAAATTTTGCGTGGATCCGTTTTTCGTAAAATGCGAGGCTAAGTTCGTTAATGGGCAAAAATGGACCATTAGGGGGGATACCCCCCATACGAACGAAAACGTTTTTTGCGAATATCTGAAAAACGGTACATCTTATCAAAAAAGTGCAAGAACAAAAGTTATTTAGGATATAATTCTACATAAAACTCCCATACATCAAAATCCGATTGGAATAAATTTTAAAAAATCTTATTGGAAAGTTTGACTTCAAAGTGGAATTTTGGTATAACTGTTCGAATTTTGATACGAATATCACCATACGGGTCTCCAATGATTGCCAGATTGGCAATTATAGCTTTTGTTATGTTTAGAATTGAAATTTTAATACCACAATTCGATTGGTATTAAAATTTCAATTCTAAAAATAAAATAATTGATGGCCCATTAAAATCTGTTTAAATTTCAGATCCAATATTACCGAAAATTTTTAATTGCAACTAAAATCACGACATGCAATTGGAATAAAAGTCCATTATAAAATAATACTCCACAAAAAGTGTCCATTAATTTATCGGCATTAGATTTTTCTCGTTTTCTGTTTACGTTTTTATTTGTTCATCTCTGTTCACTCACCAAGCTAAGTAAGCATTCGAGGGAGAAAGAAAACGCCGCATATTTGCTCCTTAAAATGCTATTTGTCCTCGGAAATACTTTTCCTATATTTTTGGTCTCATAAGTTTTGTATATTTCCATGCATGTACGTATATTCATCTAGATTAGATAGAAAATTTAAATTAATTAATTTCCCTTTTAAACTTTGCAGAAAATGGAGCGCCCTCTTGAAATAGATGAGGAAATCAGATTAATTCAATATGTGAAAACACATGGGCCACTAAGTGGACAGTGGTTTAACTATATGGAGGACTTATTCCCTGGAGGTATGTTAAAACAATGTTTAGATTGTTAAGTGGCCCCTAGACATGCAATATTATTGTGCAATATTTCAATATTGTGCAATATTTCAATATTGTGCAATATATTGACCGTCTAAGGGTAATATTGAACGGTTGTGCAATATATTGAAGAAATCAAAATCGGTTTGATTTTTATTGCACAATAAGGTTTTATTGTATAGTCTGAGGGCGATATTGCACAATATCAAACTAAATATTTTTTTAGTTCCTCCAGAATCACTCCACAATGGGTGGAAAAAACAACAAATTATTTTTACCACAGCTATGACCGCACAAAATATTCAGGCGTCAGACCCAAATACACTTACTGAATTAAAACCGGTGATTTTTCTTCTTAGTACTTAGTGATAGGGAAACGAGGAACGGCGATGTGAAAAAAGACAAAATAAATTACTGAATGGTTTTTTCTGTGTCAATTTCAAGTTTATTGAACGAATCAGATGTTTTAAATTGACAACAATCTATGCTTCTTTACGGAGGCTTCCGTCATCTTCAGTATGTACTCTGATATCACAATTTTGCAATTACGCTAAAAATTGGCCGTTTAAAAAAACATTAAGTAGTGTGAATTTGGAACAAGGCTCATTTCCGATGATTTTACAAAGTTGAACATATATTAAATGGTAGTTAAAAGATATTTATTAATTTCACAAATTGTGAGTTTAGAAGTCACGTTCTTTTTATTATCATTAGTCGTGTTTATAGTCTACTAGCTTGCATACCCGTCGTTGCCGGGTTAAGTTTTTTCAATTTTTTTTATGGTCTATGTTGGAGCTAAACTTTAGGCCAATCGGCTCGGTAGTTTCCCCGCGAAAGGGTAACATAGAGGAAGAGCTATATTTCGAGATCACTTTACCCCCTCCCCTTACTCCCCCACCTCTCGGGCTAGTTTTTAATGGGTCTATGTTAGGGCTGGACCCCCGACGAACATCTATGCCAAATTTCAGGCCAATCGGTTCAGTAGTTTCCCCGCGAAAGAGTAACATAGCGCAAAAACTAAGTTTCGAAATCACTTGACCCCCTCCCCTTACTTCCCCCACCCCTCGCGCTACTCTTCCGTATGCCTATGTTGGAATCAGAAATACCACAGACACTCATGCCAAATTTCAAGTCAATCGGTTCAGCCGTTTTTGCGTGAAAGAGGAACAGACAGACAGACACCAACTCATTTTTATATATTAGTATGATGATGATATGATATGATATGATATATGATATACTCATTTTTATATATTAGTATGATGATGATATGATATGATATGATATATCATATAGGAGTGTATTAGATTTAGTATACCGTTTGTAATGCATCGAACCAATGTATAGATACAAATGAACTACACCACGGTGTTTGGGATGACAAAAGATTTTGATTTCCACATATCCGTCCGTCCGTGAAGATGATGACTTTTGAACCTATTGAGTTAGAGATCTGAAATTTTCCCCAGATATATTGTCGTGGAAAGTGATTCTTAGTTCTTGACCGAGAAAGATCGAACGATTGTTTTCCCGCTCTTCCAAATGAATTAGTTTTTTGAATCTTTCTAGAAAACGGAATATTGTATCGAAAAATTTATAAAGGCATGTATTTAGAATATAATTTTACATAGATCTTCCATACATCAAAAGTCAATTGGACCACTCCATTCCCTACCCAACATAAATAGAAAAGTTTTCCTTATGTCGATATAAGTTAAGAAATTATAAAATCGCAGTGTTTCGGTTTTAACACATTTTATGTTTGTAAATTTCGTGATCAATTACATAATTTTCGGGAAATTGGCAAGATCTTCAATTACAATATGCAAACCATGTTTTTTTTTAGATATTTTGGTTCAAAATTTAATATAAAGGTTTTGTTTTGATTCACTAAAATTCATAGATAATATATCGTAGTGTGAGAAATCATAATTTCACCGATGGAAAAATTTTATTGCTCTTTAGTTGTGTTAGTGTATGCACAACTATTTAACGTGCCGTCTCTGACGGCCTATTATTTTTATACCCGTATGGTGAAACCAAAGGGTATATTAACTTTGCCTTACCGTTTGTAACGCCAAGATCCCGTCATCGCACAAAAAAATGAATTACACCAGTGTGTTTAGAATGATAAAAAAAATTGAATTTTGCATGTCCGTCCGTCCGTCCGTCTGTCTGTCTGTCTGTCTGTCCGTCTGTGGCGCGGATTGCGGGCGCACGGATTGAGCTAGAGACTTGAAATTTTGCGTGGATCCGTTTTTCGTAAAATGCGAGGCTAAGTTCGTTAATGGGCAAAAATGGACCATTAGGGGGGATACCCCCCATACGAACGAAAACGTTTTTTGCGAATATCTGAAAAACGGTACATCTTATCAAAAAAGTGCAAGAACAAAAGTTATTTAGGATATAATTCTACATAAAACTCCCATACATCAAAATCCGATTGGAATAAATTTTAAAAAATCTTATTGGAAAGTTTGACTTCAAAGTGGAATTTTGGTATAACTGTTCGAATTTTGATACGAATATCACCATACGGGTCTCCAATGATTGCCAGATTGGCAATTATAGCTTTTGTTATGTTTAGAATTGAAATTTTAATACCACAATTCGATTGGTATTAAAATTTCAATTCTAAAAATAAAATAATTGATGGCCCATTAAAATCTGTTTAAATTTCAGATCCAATATTACCGAAAATTTTTAATTGCAACTAAAATCACGACATGCAATTGGAATAAAAGTCCATTATAAAATAATACTCCACAAAAAGTGTCCATTAATTTATCGGCATTAGATTTTTCTCGTTTTCTGTTTACGTTTTTATTTGTTCATCTCTGTTCACTCACCAAGCTAAGTAAGCATTCGAGGGAGAAAGAAAACGCCGCATATTTGCTCCTTAAAATGCTATTTGTCCTCGGAAATACTTTTCCTATATTTTTGGTCTCATAAGTTTTGTATATTTCCATGCATGTACGTATATTCATCTAGATTAGATAGAAAATTTAAATTAATTAATTTCCCTTTTAAACTTTGCAGAAAATGGAGCGCCCTCTTGAAATAGATGAGGAAATCAGATTAATTCAATATGTGAAAACACATGGGCCACTAAGTGGACAGTGGTTTAACTATATGGAGGACTTATTCCCTGGAGGTATGTTAAAACAATGTTTAGATTGTTAAGTGGCCCCTAGACATGCAATATTATTGTGCAATATTTCAATATTGTGCAATATTTCAATATTGTGCAATATATTGACCGTCTAAGGGTAATATTGAACGGTTGTGCAATATATTGAAGAAATCAAAATCGGTTTGATTTTTATTGCACAATAAGGTTTTATTGTATAGTCTGAGGGCGATATTGCACAATATCAAACTAAATATTTTTTTAGTTCCTCCAGAATCACTCCACAATGGGTGGAAAAAACAACAAATTATTTTTACCACAGCTATGACCGCACAAAATATTCAGGCGTCAGACCCAAATACACATACTTCTATGATTTGTTATTTTTAAAACACGAAAGGTAATACGATTTAATAAATTTTTGATACAATTTAATGAACATTTGTTCCATATTTTTATTTTCAGCTTAGAACAATTTGAAGAAAAGTTTAAAACATATCCACAAAAAAAACATCGCTCCCCCAGAAACCACACCCCTACCTCTCCCCCCGGAAACCACACCCTTACCTCTCCCCCCGGAAACTACACCCTTCCCTCTCCCCCCGGAAACCACACCCTTACCTCTCCCCCTGGAAACCACACCCTTACCTCTCCCCCTGAAAACCACACCCTTACCTCTCCCCCTGGAAACCACACCCTTACCTCTCCCCCTGGACACCACACCCTTACCTCTCCCCCTGGAAACCACACCCTTACCTCTCCCCCTGGAAACCACACCCTTACCTCTCCCCCTGAAAACAACACCCTTACCTCTCCCCCCGGAAGCCACACCCTTACCTCTCCCCCTGGAAACCACACCCTTACCTCACCCCCTGGAAACCACACCCTTACCTCTCCCCATGGAAACCATTTCCAGTCACTCCCTTTCCTCCCCAGCCCCAATTTTTTTTTAGAATTGACTGTCACTAACTCATTAGTAAAAACTTAATCATAGACTAAAATAATCTATGATTTGTTAGAGTCGAATATAAACGATAGAAACATAGACCCAACGGAATATTTTCGAATAAATTTACATTTTTAAATTTACAGTTTTTTACATTTGTGTTATCGAGGTACAACTTAATATTAAAGTTCACTGATAAAATTTAATTAATATAAAATATGAAAAATATTATAGCTTTTCCCTTTGCAAATTTCATCCAGTTGTCGTTTGCAAAATCACTGTTTAAAGCTGGTGTGTCTGGCTGTTTATTTTACTTTACTTTAATAAAGTTGAAAAACATTGTTCTTTCCGCTCTTTTTCAGCCTGCCGCAATCGGCACACATTTAAATGTCGGTTATATTGCCCCACCTTCAATTGAGTCATTGCCCGTCCACAGTAAAAACAAATTTTTTTCTCGTAAATGCTCCTAAAGCGAGGACTATGCAGACCCGAGATCGCTTGATTTTTACTATCTCGAATATTTTCATAGTCGGAGAAAAGCTTTTTATACCCGTATGGTGAAACCAAAGGGTATATTAACTTTGCCTTACCGTTTGTAACGCCAAGATCCCGTCATCGGACACAAAAATGAATTACACCAGTGTGTTTAGAATGATGAAAAAAGTTGGATTTTGCATGTCCGTCCGTCTGTCTGTCTGTCTGTGGCGCGGATTGCGGGCGCACGGATTGAGCTACAGACTTGAAATTTTCCACAAGTCCGTTTTTCGTAAAATGCGAGGCTAAGTTCGTTAATGGGCAAAAACGGACCATAAGGGGGGGGTACCCCCCATACGAACGAAAACGTTTTTTGTGAATATCTCAAAAACGGTGCATTTTATCAAAAAAGTGCAAGAACAAAAGTTATTCAGGATATTATTCTACATAAAACTCCCATACATCAAAATCCGATTGGAACAAATTTTAAAAAATCTTATTGGAAAGTTTGACTTCATAGTGGAATTTTGATAAAACTGGTATAAAAATCTTATTGGAAAGTTTTACTCAAATTTTGGTACAACTGGTCGAATTTTGATACGAATATCACCATACGGGTTTTCAATAATTGCCAGATTGGCAATTATAGCTTTTGTTATGTTTTAAATTATCGCCGACATCTTCACAATTTGTTTTCGCTTGCCCGTGTTTTTCGGTGCCACAAATTTCGCCGGAACCACACTTCTCGGAAAAGTCTTCAAAAGCACCTTATAAAAATATTAATTAAAAAATCTTGGTTACAAATAAAAACACAAACGTACTATTTGAATCAATTTTCCCACAAATGCGTCTTTGGTTCGCAGGCCTTTTGGACACGGAAGCTTCCTCAGACCTACCAAAATTTTCTGATCCATGAGAATCAGCGGTTAGAGACCGCTCGGGGGAGCAAGTATCATCTTCTAAAATGAACGTCTCTGACGTCACACGACGATGAACTTTCATAACGGTTACCGGCGAAGATCGTCGACGTTTTTCATCCATTCTGGGGTTAGTCATGGATAGGGTTACCAACCATACTCTTTTAAGAGTACTAATACTCTTTTTCGACCCCTGAACTATTATACTCTAACTTTTTTTTAAAAAGTACTCTTAATACTCTTTTTTGATGCAGAAATAGAATAAAGAAAAACCACCTAAAAATTCAAACATAATAGTTCACTGAACTTATTTATAACATTAAAAAAAACATAACAAAAGCTATAATTGCCAATCTGCCAATCTGGCGATTTTGATGTATGGGAGTTTTATGTAGAATCATATCCTAAATAACTTTTGTTCTTGAACTTTTTTGATAACATTTACCGTTTTTGAGATATTCGCAAAAAACGTTTTCGTTCGTATGGGGGGTACCCCCCCTAATGGTCTATTTTTGCCCATTAACGAACTTAGCCTCGCATTTTACGAAAAACGAATCTGCGCAAAATTTCAAGTCTCTAGCTCAATCCGTACGCCCGCAATCCGCGCCACAGACAGACAGACAGACGGACAGACGGACAGACGGACGGACGGACAGACAGACGGACGGACGGACAGACGGACGGACATGGAAAATTCAATTTTTTTTATCATTCTAAACACACTGGTGTAATTCATTTTTGTGTGTGATGACGGGATCTTGGCGTTACAAACGGTAAAGCAAAGTTAATATACCCTTTGGTTTCACCATACGGGTATAAAAATCAGTGTGCTTTACGGGCGTGTTCGACTTAGGTCCTAGTGTAGCCACAAACTAACCATAAGCAGACTAACATTTTCATTCAATCCATTCTAGAACAAAATTGAATTTCAATTTCCAAAAAATAAATACCCATAGCAGCCACTCCAAGGGGGGGGGGGTACCCCCCATACGAACGAAAACGTTTTTTGCGAATATCTCAAAAATGGTACATGTTATCAAAAAAGTTCAAGAACAAAAGTTATTTAGAATATGATTCTACATAAAAGATACATCAAAATCCGATTGGAACAAGTTTTAAAAAAATCTTATTGGAAAATTTGAATTCAAATGAAATTTTGATACGCCGTTCAATTAAATCACCATACGGGTTTTCAATAATTGCCAGATTGGCAATTATAGCTTTTGTTATGTTTTTTTTTGACATTTACAAAAAACGAGGTTTTATTTCAGATTTGATAAAAATACTCTTTTTCAAAGTAAGAAATACTCTTTTTTCAATTCGACGAGATGGTAACCCTAGTCATGGAAGACACGCTATTTTTTTGTAAAGTTCTTGGTTGACTTTTTTCATCCAGTGTTATAGCAGGGAACAACCATTATATAGAATGGAAAGTAAGGCCTTTCCTCATTAACTTCCACTAGAGTAAGCACTACACTATAGAAATCGGGTTTTTTATCTCACTTCCCCTTTCTGCTGTCATAGAGCCTGTTCACATTGGTTGAAATAGTCCGCCTAAATAGGACAGAAACTGGCAACATTAGGGCAAGGTGAGGAAGTGGGACTGCTGATAGGAAAATCATCCTCAAAACTAAAAACTCCATTCTCAGAGTTCCGCCTGTCGTGCTCTGATTGGTTGGTTGCCACACTGAATGTGTTCCATTGTCATTATTGTTTCGGTCGTCGTCGATGCAACACGTCGCAGAGCAAAAGGCAGCCACGTATTACTTGCAATTCTTTAGAAATTTTCCGTTTCCCAAATGTTTCACGCCAGTCTGATTGCTCACAGCTACTGGTTCAAATAGTCTCAATCTGAACACGAGCAATATTTCAACCGTCCTATTTAGGCGGACTATTTCAACCAATGTGAACAGGCTCATACACTCGACAAAAAAAAAATCAAATAGAATTCCCTTTTACAATACATACAGAAAAGTGCTGGCACTTTTGTTTACATTTTGCATGACATTTCATTGCAACATTGATTCATTTCATTGCAACGATTGATTTTGGTGGATAATCACATTTTAGCGTGTTAACATTGCATAATTTCACATCAAAATGAATAAAGCACAAATTCACCACTGTTTAGTGAAGGAATGTTCCGCCAATTCAATAAAAAACCCAAATAGAACGTTTTTCCGAGTCCCATCAACAACAGAAAGGTAAAGTATAACGAAAGATCGACAGAATTGCACATGAACGGGCCTTAAAACAATTGAAAACTAAAACTAAATTAAATTTAACACCTTTCAACACATTAGAACATCGCTAATATTTAATGGAAATATCAAATTATCCATAAAACATTTCCATTACCCGGTTTTGTTTTGATTTGTTTTCATGTCAAGTGACAGATGGGAATCCATATTGCCACACACCACCAAATCGCTCAGTGTTCATGTTCATGTACACTGTCATGTAACAGCTATAGAAATCCTCGGATGTACGCTCCCAACACAAAAAATTTTGTTAGAGCTTTCCATTCTAGTTATAGCAGCTGCTTTGTCAATACAGTAAGGTATAATTTCAGGAACAAGAGATTGGGAGCCGTTTGTACATTGATACACTAAGCCTAAGGTTAGAATTTATATTTAATTTATTACAATAAAAATGATTTTAACATACCGAAATGATCCTTGATGTTGAAGTCCACGCTTAGTTATTTTCACATCGAAAAAATCTTGTACAAAAACCTTTGTAATTCCTGTGAAACGTAATAATTCGCCATTAATATTTACTAAAAATACTCCCGGGGAATTTTTGTTTGTTTCAGGTTTTGCTAATTCCACTTGAATTTGCCACTTTTCCTTTTCTACCGCCATTAGTGCAACCGTTGCAACAGGGTTGTGTTTAACCGCTGCAATGTCGATGGATAGTGTTACAAGATCACTGAAACCAGGAATTAACCATGCCACATGTGCTTTTGTAAAGCAAATGCGTCGAAAATTCGGCGACCAGCCCTTTGTTTTAAAAGTCGGTGAAAAAAGTGTGAAAGGAGCTCCAAAATATTACGAAGATTCAGACTTTATTGTTGGATTACCGAATGGGGGAAACAAGAAACATATTCGCACAAACAAAATTTGTTCTTTTTTTTTTTTAACGGGACTTAAATTGGATTTTGATGCTCCATTAATATACGTAGATTCAACTAATTACACATCAGAGTTATTTTTACAGCTAATCAATGATGTACTACATTTGCTAAGTTTTAATAAACTTAATGTTGCAGCAATATTATGCGATAACTACTATGCCTTCACAGCTGTCATAAATAAATTTAAAACCAAAACCAGCGACAATTTCTTCATCTATAGAGGCAATAAAATTTTTATCCTAAAAAGTATTGCACACTTGTTGCAAGGTTTAAGTATACTATTATTGAAGAACGATGCAAGATGGCCAGGCCATACTGTATATATCAAGCATAATATTTTAACCAAAATAGTCAATTTGGGTGACACTACGGAAAGGTCGGAACCAAAAATAAAGGTTTCCTTACACCAATATTTGAAAAATGTGTGTCCATTGCTTGACAGGGAAAATATAAGTCGAATTAACGCCGCGTTTACCCAGAACCAGTACTGCAAAACACAACTAATAATGTGCAGGATGGTAATTGAAGACCTACTAGAATTATGCAGGATTTTATATCCCTTCTCATTTATAGAGCAAGGAGAAGTGCTATATACGGGTCACCCACAGTTGGAGTTTTTGAAAAAAATGTACCGATTGCTAGACGGCCTGGAAATACTGTCACGCTCACATCTCATTTTAGATACCATAAAACAGCATATAGCAAGCATAATAGCTTTGGCCGAAATTTGTAATGATATACATTTAAAACATTGCCAATTGGACAAAATTGAAAGTATGTCGGGGACAAATGTAGACGTTATAGAAGCCATAGGAAAATCTTTTTATTCTACATGTGAACTTCTAGGAATAGATATTCCTATAGATTGTAGCTGGGAAAACGAGCTATGTAGTATGGAGATTTTACCTGTCCCAATACCCGGAGAAGCTTTAACTGCGGATGAACTTTTAATAATGGGATCGCGCAATACCAAATTTGAATTAGAAATGCTCCAGCGTTTCTGTTGTAAATTGTGTTGCTCGGTGCAACCGAATAAATATAAGTGATGCTATGAGCATCGATTCAATAATGTTTAAAACAATTACGATAATAACGCGCTATATTCGAAAAATTTTCCGTGACGTGAAGCACGTTAAAACTTCCTTAAAGAAAAACTGTCCCAGTACATGTTCAATGTAATATGTTGTGAAACACCTTGCGGAAGTGGGGTAATAGAAAAAGGATGCACTGTACATGTGATGTTTTTTTTACAGAAAGCAATTGAGCAAATACTAAAAGATACAGTAGCAGAAATCAATCACCATTTACGGAATCATGTTATTCAAAATAATATAAATACGATGAATACATCGTTTTCAAAATATGTTAAATTTATATAAATATGTTTCCTTGAAGGAAGCAGTCACACAAATATTAACATATACAGTTGGATTATTAATGAATTTTATTTTCATACAGATATAGTAATAAATGTATTTGTTGTAAATCACTTGTTATTTCTTTACTAGTTATTGTTTTCAAAATTTTTCCTTTCTTGTACGCAGCGCCACTTGAATCTCTACCAAGGAGAGGGGGAGGGGGGGGGACTACTTCATGCCCCTTTTGTTTCAATTCAGACTTTTTTGAAAACCAATAGAAATATGGGGTTGAAAATCCTTCCGAATCGGTTAGCAAGGCATACTGCTTGTGTAGCGAAACTTTGAACAATTGTGACAAAAGTTAGTTATCTAAGAAGCTTTCTATAAAAACCAGATAGGATTTGTAAAGCGTATTTCTTATGAACCACTTTTCTTTTTTTTTTTTTGTTTGGTTGCAAGGATGAGAGATTTCTAACAATTCGATCCTGTAAAAAAAATAAAAATAGTTATAAAAGAAACGATTCTGGGTTTAATTTTAACTTACATAATGTTATTGCGATCGATAGTTATTATTTAATTTCTCAAATTCCATTTCGAGGAACTTGCCGCGCTCAAAATATACTATCCGATTTTGAAAACAATTAAAAAATAATTTATGAACTAAAATTTCTTGTATGTATTACAAATTCTTCGAGATTCCTTGTTTTTTCATTTTGAGTGTCAAAAATAATTTTACATTTCGAATTTAGAATGAACTACTGTATGACAGCGGGGGAAAAACTACGTCTAATTGGAATTGTGAGAAGGTGTCACCCTCTAAAACCACAATGGGGTGAAAGAGCTAGGGCAATTTTCAAGAACAAAGAAAGTAAGGCATTTTTTTTAAATAATTCTTAACAATTAAAATTTGTTTTGTTTTATAGTAACAAAAAAAGTATGCCAAGATGAATGGAACTATATCAGGAAAAACTTCAATCGAGCATACAACAAAAGTTTCGCCTCAAAAAGAATGTCCACTTATACATACTTTAAAGATTTATTATTCCTAAGATGTTTCACGTAAAATTTTATTTAAATTTAAGTTCCAAGTTTAAATTTTTTATATTACAGCTTAAAAGAATACCAAGCAATTGTCCTTGGTCAAAAGAAAAGAGAAGAGGTGTCGGAAGATAAAAAATGTGATTACATAAGTGAAAATGAAGGCTCGCAATATAGCGAAGATGAAACGATGGACGAAGGAGAATTTGTTCTCGGTTCCGACGCGGACGCAGAAAGCTTGCAACATATAGTAGATGAAGTCATGAGCGTTGAAGAAGTTTCTTCCGAGTCAAAAGTCTTTTCCAAGACTTCCGACGCGGACGCAACTTCTGCGCTCAGGACTTCATGTACAAATAAGAAGACGAAGAAAATACAAGTTGCGCCCGCGTCGGAAGTCTTGGAAAAGCCTTTGAATTCGGAAGAAACATCTTCAGCGCCCATGATTTCATCGCAACAACCCGGACAGCTCGTGACCTACGAATTGATTGAGGTGGATCCAATTGTAGGTCCAAAAAGTAATCCAATTCAAGAAATCGTGCACATTGCGGCACACAAGGTCTTGGAAGCCTTCGACAGATGCTTCAACAATATTGCAGAATCTCGGCAAGGAGCATTTGGTCTCGAGGCATTGCTAAAATTCCAAAAAATCGAAGAGTAAGTGTAATAATTTTTTTTTTTTAATATTTCTTTTTTTTTGTTAGGTTCATAAAAGACCAATATGTTCCTAATGCAGCTATACGAAATTAGTTTTACAATAAAAAAGCTGTTTAGCTGTTTAATTATTACACTATGAGTACAAAAGATTTCAACAAACAAAAAAATTAATTATATGCTTAAAAACAAATTAAAATTTTGAAATACCTTAAAAAAATAATTAAATTGTAACTTAGATCAGATCAAATCAAAGGTCGCACATGCATTTAATGTCGATATTTAAAATTAATAAGCAAATATTACTATTAATAAAAAGCAATCGTAAACATTTTTCATTTGTTTTAATTCTTATTCAATACAGACATTTTCATAATTAGAAAATGTTGCCGATGCTGATATCCAGATGATGTAAAATTATCCAAAATCCATATAAATTGCAAATAGGAACAATGAGCCAGACATAACTTTTTTTCGCCGAGCCAATTAGCCCCACCTTCCTCTGCTGCAACACCAAAAATAATCGGTCGGGCAGTTTTTGGTTGACTTTTTTCATCCAGTGTTATAGAAGCTGCTTTGTCAATACAGTAAGGCATAATTCCAGGAACAAGAGATTGGGAGCCGTTTGTACATTGATACACTAAGGCAAGACCCTCTACATACAAAGCCATGCACTAATAGAGTTACTACCACATATACATGGCCAAGTAGGGTCGCTTATGAATTGTCTAACATGGCGCCGGCATGAAGTTTCCGAATTTTTTTTGCGGTTCTATATCAATTAGGTTCCTATATTATCGTTTAAATAAATTTGGAGGGAATGCTAATGAAAACAAACCCCGTTTTCGTTATTTTATGATTTTTATTTAAAATCAAAACAAATTTACATATAATAGAAAAAAAATTGAGTATGGAATTCAAAAATATATCGTCAGCTTAAACCGGAATTGTGCTAAGTCCAAAATATCAAATTTTACAGAAGAGCAAAAAAAACCTTGTACAATCATTTTAATTCTCATTTAAGGAAAACTGAGTTTTTTTTTAAATTAGGATCAGTTTTCTTTAAATGAAACTCAGTTATCTTGAAATGGAAATTACAATGATTTAACAAGGTTTTTCTGCTCTTCTGTAAAAATTTGATATTTTGCACATTTTCACTTTAAGCTGATATTTAAAACACACTTTTTTATATTATATAATGACAATAACGGACAAAGTGGATTTGTGATACGAATTACAGCACGGCACACAGCAATTACGAGGCATTACGTTTAAATTGAATATTTAAAAAAAAAACGAAATACACTTGCGGAAAAGCTGCAGTAAATAAGTCTCAGGAGTCTCCTAGCCCATGTTGCTTCCCCTGTCACAGCCCCTCTTGTAATGGATTCTTCGATCAGCCTTAAATTAAACGCAAAATACGTGCGTTTTTTTAAATAATTTTATACTTATCTGGGGCCTTATTAAGGAACTCGAATCGAAAATGAAATGCACGGAAATGTTTGATGCGGTATCAGCTAACTCGAATTCAATCATATATTTGTCATTCATTTTCAGAAATTTACTCGAACACTTTTCAGTCGCCGGAAATGAAACTCGAAAGAAAAATTTATTCATTTCAATGTTTTTTTATGTAAAAATTTTTTTTCTTCCAAAACATTTAAATTGCTTGGAAAATCTATAAAAAATAAGAAAAAGTTGCCTCTAACATATAATATTTAGTTAATTACGATTTTAAACGAAGTCCATTCCGTATGATTTTTTTTACAATTCTTGGATTGAAAACGCCGTCATCACTTTCGTCACTTTTATCTGGCACTTATTTTACAATCATCACTTTTATCCGGTTCTTATTTCAATTTTTTTAAACTGCCGGCATTAATTTCACAAATAAGAAAACGCAAAAACTAATATCAAATTATTTACAACTATTCAATAATGACACTAAATATAAACACAAAATTTCTAAGTTACCAGCAAGTTGCTTTTTAGCAACTTTTAATTTTAACTTGTTGAGTTGTTTTTATTGCTGATTCACAATTATCAAACAAAACACAAACGATATTAGTAATATACACCTTCAACTTATATATTTTACCGATTAAACTCTGAAAACTTGATAAAATTATTAACTTAATAACAAAACAAATCGAACTTTACGCGCGGTTTCCCATGTGATTTTGACAGTAGAGTTGCTACTTGACACTACTAGTGCACACATAGAAAAACTTTTGCATGGCTTTGTATGTAGAGGGTCTTGACTAAGGCCATAGTTTAGAGCAGAGCTCGGCACTGCTTGGCTCGTCTGGCTCCTCAATACCATAACATTTTTATTCAAATTTTACGAGATTACAATCAATGTATGAACGTTTTTACTCGACTCTCCAACACAATGATACGTGTTGGTTGACGACGGCCACTTCGGCAGCCGAAATCAAACGATTGACTAACAATCGATGGAGCGAGCCTACGACAGTCATTCAGTATGATTTCTGCTGTTGATGCGTACGGGTGTATACATTTGGTCTCCAAAATTATAATTGCTTCCCAAAGAACACTGATGTACGAAATTTTTTCAGAAATTTGATTTTTTTAGTTTTCTTTTTCCATTATGAAGCGCTCATATTCAAATTCAAATACTATGTCGTGGGATTGGGAAAACAAATATTTAATAACCACAAATAATGATAACCGTCAATGTCTAGTTTGCAGTTACATGTCGAATAAAAAATTCAATCTAAAACGCCATTACAACAGCTGTCATAAGTTCGATTTTGCCCGATGCAATGAAGTAGAAAGAGTAAGACAGGTTGACAACTTAAAGAAAGTTTTTTTTAGAGAAATTTCCTTTAGGCGGAACAAATGAATCTGAAATTGCATAATGATAAATTGTGTAGTTCACTGTTCCTAAACGTCTCCATCAAAAGCGAAAGAGCGTAAAAAATGAAAATGATGCGTTTTCTCATTTTGTGTTATAGTATATGAAGAAACATAAAAGTTTTTCGAGTAGTAGTAAATCACTACATACATGGTGCCGAGGCCTGGTTTAGAGATATATAGTTAGGAAACGCGAGAGAAATTTTTTCTTGAAGAAGAGTACGTTGTCGTCTGTTTCATTTGCTTTGTAAAGACACTAATTGCTTTTGTGTGAGAAATGCAAAACTCTCGGGATATTTCGTATTGTCGGCAGAACATTCCGTAAAATGTTCCTTGCCAGGCATTTTTTCTGTTTAAGCAACGTAACAAGTGAAATAAAAGTGTTTTTTTTTTTTGCTAAAAAATCCTATCGCCATTGCCAG
This sequence comes from Chrysopilus asiliformis, assembly GCA_964034945.1. NCBI lineage: Eukaryota > Metazoa > Arthropoda > Insecta > Diptera > Rhagionidae > Chrysopilus > Chrysopilus asiliformis. The sequence continues at coordinate 93,978,320 of OZ035962.1, forward strand.
TTGAAGAAATTGTGAAAGGCCGCTGTCGGCCCTTGTGTATGTGTTGGTCCAATATTTTGGTTTGTTCTGTGCGAGTATTACAAAATGATTTTTTTCAACAAGTCTATTTGAGCTAAATGATAAAAAGAGAGAAATGATGCTGTCGACTACGGAATGATGCTGTCGACTACTTCTTTCTACAGGCGGCAAACGGAAAACCACGTTTGTGTCTTATCTTTAGTAAGTCTCTAATCTTTGCTAAGGCAGTGGCGGCTCGTGTATATTTGAAATGAGGAGGCAAAGTTTTTTTTAGTTCTATAAAAAATTTTATTATGTAGGAAGACGTATTCCGAATTATGTAGGAAGACCTATTCTTCTGAAGGGGAAAAGTGAAACAGAGATTGGTGTTCGTATTCTATATGTGGATATGCTTTGTTCTTAGCAAAAGCTGTATGAAAGTATTTGTACGAATCGGAGGCTAGCCTCTATGAAGAGAATTTGTAGTTTATATTTTAGAGAATTCGACATTAGAGAATAGGATTTTCTTTTAAATTATTATTCTCTGAACATACAGATTTTTATACAGTCCATTATGGTATAAAAAATTAAAGGCATACGTTAGAAAAACATTTTTATAAAATGTTATGAGGAGGCAATGCCTCCGTTGCCTCCCCTATAAAGCCGCCACTCTAAGGTTAGAATTTATATTTAATTTATTACAATAAAAATGATTTTAACATACCGAAATGATCCTTGATGTTGAAGTCTTGATGTTGAAGTCCACGCTTAGTTATTTTCACATCGAAAAAATCTTGTACAAAAACCTTTGTAATTCCTGTGAAACGTAATAATTCGCCATTAATATTTACTAAAAATACTCCCGGGGAATTTTTGTTTGTTTCAGGTTTTGCTAATTCCACTTGAATTTGCCACTTTCCCATTTCTACCGCCATTACTTCATCTCTAACGGTGGGTCACGGTGCATTTGCGGACCTATATGTAGAACAATTTTTTTCATAATTTGGTCCCAGAAATCAGCCCTCTTCGTTTGTACAGACCATTACAATACACCCTGTATATAAGTATTTCATGATTGCCCCCTGGCAACAAATTTGCTTTTGTTTTAAAATTAAAATTTTCTTTTTCATTAGCGAATTAAATTTAAATTTTAGATTTGTGGTTAACTAGAGCCAATAAATTGCTACACAGAAAAAAATAATTTTGTATTATTTACAAAATGGGTTTTGTTAAGCCTAACAAAAAAAAATTCGTAAATATTACTGAAGTTTTGTATATACATACTACGAAAAAATTAACCAATATTTTTTCGTATAGTTACTAAAATTTGTTAATATTACGAAGTACATTTTGTCAAATCTGATTTGCATCATGGCGTCATTACGATACACAAGCTTTTCTATTAGTGGTCTCATTAGCCGCTGTAAGCATCCAATTCCCTGCTGTTAATTCTTGGATGCCTGCAGCAGGTAATTAGACTACGAGTAGAACTGCGCCACACTTGTGCATGACGAAAAAATGGCGACGATTTTGTTAGTCGATTCGCCAGTTCTAAAAACTCGATTTTAAAGCGATTCCAATAATTTTTCATAAAACTGATGCAAAAAATCAGTTTTTGGAAAGCATTTCTTAGTTTGGACATTAGTTGGAATGCTTTTTTGAAATATTTTTCATGCCAATTTTTTTCAGATTTCGATAATTTTTTCCCATTTTCGAAAAATACTAAACGCGAATAGTATTTTTTCGAGGTAACACAACAACATTCGTCGAGAGAATTCATTCGTTTGAAGTTTTTGTAAGAAAAATAATTCAAAATAAATTATTTTCATTTCGCATCATATTGGTCGTCATAAAACATTTCCTCCATACGAATATTCAATATAGAAACTATCAGAAACAAACAAGCATCTCTTAATTTTTGAAGTCATCACACTAAAACAATTTCCGCTCATTAGTTGCATATATTAAATTCTATGAACACACACTAAGCAAGAAACAGAAAGAGATTCCATATCAACAAGAGAGATTTGTTTTTGTAATATTTACAAAATATTTGTAATATTTACAAAATATTTGTAATATTAACAAAATTTTTGTGAAAACGAAATACAAAAACTTAACAAAATTCACATCGTACCATTAACAAAATATTTTGTCGGCCCATGGGGGACAAATGGTTTCGTTATATTAACAAACGTTTTCGTAATATTTACATACTTTTTATTTTCTGTGTACTGAATCATGGTTCTCAAATCTTGAATAGTAATTAGTAACAGAATAACACAGCAATTTAATGACGATTTTTTACACATCTGAACATATAAATCATTTATGAATCAAATCAAATACATGACGATATCCATACATAATTTATGTTTTTTTGTTAATCAAGCCTGGCTGTGTATAACTTCTAGCCACATTTTAAACAAATTTTACCACATATTAGCAACGCAATGGTTTTAATTATTTCGGTTTCTATTTGCTCCTAATTATCGATTAAAATTTACCACATTTGCAAACAAAAACTTCAACAAGAGCAAACAAATTTCGTACTCTATAAAAACAGATGAAAATTCCGAATTTCCCTAGATCACATTAGGTTAGCACGGAATCTTGCCGTAGTTCGAATTCTTGAAAAAAACAAATACTAATCAGAAAACTTTTGAAAATGTCGAAGGCAATTTTCGTAGCCCTAGCAATTTTCGTAGTTGGTTGTGTTGCTGAGGATCGTTGCCCAGAGCAGAATCATAAGGGTGAAAAGTTATACCATTTGCGCCACGTGGAGTGCACAAAGTTCTACAAATGCAACCATGGCCAACGAGTTGAATTTACATGCCCGGATGGACAATATTTCAATCCACTATACTCAGTAAGTTTATTTGAAGTACATTAGGGGTGAGTGGGGTCATTTCAATTTGCTATCATCGGAAGATGAAAAATCAAAAAAATTGTTTTAACAATTTGATAAAATCTGGGTTTATGGAGTCCCAGAACTAACAAATTGTTTGTCAGTCTGACATATTTTTATCAGATTAACAAACAATTTACCAATTTTAAACTCAATAAACCAGATTTGATCAAATAGTTAAAAAAAACTTTTTGGGTGTAGAATCAGCAATTTATTTACCAGGTTTATATTTGCCTATCAATTTTAGCTGTTCAGGTGCGAAACGGATCTACTGCCCCTCTCATCAGGAAAAGAGTATCCTTAAAATACGTCACGCCAATTTTAGCCTTTTTGATCAATACCCATAGTGTTTGAGCTAGGAATTTGAAAATTGGCAAAGGAGCGTTTCTAAAAAAATGAAGGCAAAGTTCGTTGAAGAGCAAAATTGATCTATGCCATCCAGCGTCAGATCGCAGAACTAAAAATTCAAAAAAAGTTTAGATCTCATACGCCCTTCCCCCTTAAGAGTGTGACATATTTTATAGACAGTTCCTAAAGAATTTTCAGTTGTTTGTGTATTGAAATATTCACAAAAAATCATTTTTTACAGGTATGCGATCATCCCAACAAAGTGAAATGTGAACCTATCGCTTCATGCCCGAAGAATCCAACTAAACTAAACCATTTGCCTCATGTCGAGTGCGCAAAGTTCTACAAATGTGATTTCGGCATTCCAATTGAACACAGCTGCCCCGCAGGACAACATTTCAATCCACGAATGGAAATCTGCTTCCACGCTGACCCTAAAAACTGTAGCAGATGTAAATGTTGAGACCGCCCCGAGATTAAAATATGGGCTAAAAAAAATAATTGGAATTTCATTAAATAAAAAAAAAATTTTGTACTTTTGAATTTTTTGCAAGTTTTTTCTAAATTATTGAATCGCCTTCATGCATCGCAAAATAAAATTTTATCTGCGCTTCTTCCTGATTGTAAATGACCGGTTATAGTTATTTGAGATTTTTGGTGTAAAATGGAGTTAAGTGTAATTTCTTACAGAAATTCAGAACGCCAAATATAGTTGTTCAGTGCTTTCCAACCTTGTTCGTTGGCGTATCCTCTAGTATATACGACCAAGCGAAAGACTTATTTAAAAACCTGAATTAGTGACATTAATCACTAATAATAATTTTGAGAAATCCTTATATCGTAATTATCTGTTTATTATTTAAACAGAAAACTTTGGCGTCAGTGATCAAATTTTCCGTCTTGAACTTTCATACGCATTCACACACTATTAATGCTATAACAACTACTAAATACTGAAAATTCTATGAATCATTTAATGAATTTAAAAACAATTAATAAAAACCATGCTAATTTTTATGAAAAAAGACTATAACCTATTTGAGGCTATCAACTTATTCAAATATAATGGGCGCCATTAAAGAAGGAAGTATGTATTTTCCCAAGAAAAAATCAACCACGAGAATCAAATAAAATTGATTTATTTTTAGGAGTTTGACCTTGAAGTCGCTACACATTTACTTAACATCAATATTTCTTCATGCCTTCAAAATATTTGAATTTGGCATCAAATACTAATAAATGTTTTATTAGTGGAAAAAAAAACTAACAAAAAAGCCCAAATGAAATTTACATACCAGTTAATTTGCTATGCAAACACAAAAAAAAGGCAAATTTTTATAATTAGTATATCCGATCGTAAACTAATCGTAAAATATTAAATGGAATAGTGCTATATGAATAAATTAATGGAAATTTTTAACAAAAACTAGCGGTGTTTCAAAAAATGAATTCCGAGACACGATTAAAATGTCTAGTTTTCTGATACTGGTCAAACTAGAAATCATAACAAACGAAAGTTCTTAAACAAAAATTATATCACGTTCTTAACGCTTTCTGCATGATTATTATTAATATACAAATTTTTATTTTGTTTATGTGACAAGATTTTTAATTTCGATTGGCTTGAAATGTGGTTCTGATCAGCTGTTGGCATTTTTTTGCCAGAATTACGTAATAAAAATACATTTCATAATTTGAATAAGTTTAATTAAAAAATATATTGAACTTAAATTTAAATTTATTAATATTTTCCGCAGGTCGCCTGTTCTTCTGGTAGACAAACTTTCTTGTCCTTATCGAAGATTTTGTCATGTGGGCACTTATATTCAATTGAAATTCCAGAGTAGCAAAGGTAATATTTTCTACAATCTCCTGCATGAGCGTGATATACAATTTTGTTTCCAAATGGACACACAATCAATGCTGGTTTACAGTTAACGACTGTTAAATATTCACAGGTCTGGAAAAATTAATAAAGGTCATAAAAATAAATTCTGCTTGTTTAAAACGTTCTCTCTATATTATCTAGACATACCTCACTTTCGAAGCTAAAGTACTGGTTCATTGGGCAGGTAAGATCCTCTCGAACGCCATCCACGCATTTATAATATTTATTACAATCTGCATTTCTAGCATAATAAGAAGATTCTCCACTTTGATTAGTTGGCGGACAAATTGGATCACCAAGGCCGTATACCACCACACACACACTCAGCACTAATCCTAATGCAAATAATCCTGATTTGAACATTTTTGCTGATTCAAATTAAATTTCAAACTCTAACGAAACTAAAAACAGAAAAGAATTCTTTGTGATTCTTGCGACAGAGTGTTTTAATCTGATCACATTTCGAATTTCTGGAATACTTTTATACTAGTCTCGTAGTCTCCGATTTTAATGCGTAAATCTCGAATTCGAAATCTTGTTAAACAAGAATCAAACCATTCGAATATATTGTCGTTAACAATACAATTGGGTATTTTAAGGTTAAATTTATAGTATTAGTGTTAGTATGTATAAAATTGGTCTAAATTTATAAATCTTGCTTTCTTAGATGATTTATTTTTATTTAGATACATTTATATTTCAATGGAGGACATTATCCTATTTTTTGTTTCGTAATCAACAAAGTTCAATGTTCAATCCAGTTTTGTAATAAATCAAAAGAATATTCCACACATAATTAACATGTAGTGGTAAAAACTCATTATAACTTTATTTTTGGATCGTTTTTACCAAAATATTGATACATTGTTAAATTGAGTTGTTGCAATGACATCAAGCATTGTGAATTTACTTTTTTTATAGCGTTAATTGGTAGCATTTTCCAAGTAAATTATGTAAATGAATGCAACAAAGTTGAATAAGATATATATTTTTTTGTTTAAATAAACTGCTCTACAGGTTTTAAAACAGGAAATGTGAAATTTACTCATGAAATATTGTTAAAAACTTTTATATTTATACATCGGTGTGTACTGAAACAAAAAAAAACATTTTTTTAATGTTTGTTTGTTTCAGTTTGAGCGATTTTTTTCTAAAGTCTCCCCGGGGCTGTGAAGTCGGAGTCGAGGAGTCAGAGTCGGGAGAAAATTATTGCTTTAGAGTCGGAGTCGGTCAATTTTCAGAAGAAAGTTTAATGCCCGGTTCTATAATCAGAGCTAAGCTTCGGATTAAGGATAAACTTTCGCTCAACTGATTTCACTGTTTTACAGTATTGATTTAAGTGCTGAAAATATTGGTTCAATTTGAACCGGAAAATATTGACGCTCAAATCTGAACTCACAAGCTGAAGTGTTAGAAAAAACATCAAAACAATGTTTGATTTGATGTTTAAGGTGATTTAATGATTTTTTAGCAGAAGAAGCCAGAGTTGCGTATAAATAATAAAATCGAATGAATTATTTATGATATTTAACATGAGTGAATCTTGAAAACAACATTCTTTCAAAAACATTTCATCCCAGATCACTAAAAAAAAGTTGACCCCTAGGTCAAATATCAAAATCAAGTTTTTCGGCCCTCAAATACGCATAACATCGTGAAGAAAACACCAAATAAATAGAAACTTAAAGAATTTGGCCATTTAAATTTACTTGTTAACATAAAAAATACAAAATAAAAATGTTCAATGCGCATTATATTAATATTGATAATTGATTCGATTGATTCTTGGTAAAAAAATTTTTGGATGCCGACTTCATTGAAAAACAGTTTTAGTTACCAATTACGTTGTCATCAACGAATGATTAGCACACAAATTGGCACATTCACTAATTATAAATTATTGAATATGTTTCTTATGTAAAACGGATGCGATTCATAATGTTAATCATTTGATACATTCTTGTTCTGCAAGATTCTGTGATTTTTTATATTTTTGCGTAACAAGTTTGTCCAAACTGTCTGGTATAAAACTGTTCTAAGAACCGAAGATATCTCAAATCTTTTGTGGATCTGGTGTGAGAAGCATTTCAGTCATTCTAGTTTAAAATTCTTGTTAAAATTAAGTGAGAAAAATGTTTAGCCATTTTGTGTTATCGTTTGTGATTTTATGTATCACTATTTGTGGAAATTTGGCCGATCCAATTTGTCCGCCAACAAATCAGAGTGGTGAAACGGTATATTATGCACGTGACTCGGACTGCAACCGCTATTATAAATGTGAGGACGGCAGTAGAACTGCTTTGCAATGCTCACCCAATCAATTTTTTGATATAGAACTCGAGGTAACTTAAATGCTATTAATAGTGCTTTTTATTAAAATTCGAAATGCGAAAAAAAAAATATTTTAATATCCATCTTATTTTTTTTTCTTTTACAGAAATGCGAATACAACAAGCGTGTTGACTGCACGCCATCGACTATAATTTGTCCATTTGGTAGCAAAATTGTTTATTATGCGCATGCCGATTGTACAAAATATTACCTATGCTATTCGGGGATTTCAATTGAATACACTTGCCCGCAAAATAAACTATACGATACACAAACTCAAATTTGTGTTCCTGAAGAGCAAATCAACTGTGCTGCTTAAATATTATTAAATATTGATAGATTTTTAATTTTAATCATTGTAAAATGTATAAATAAATGTAGTATTAAGAAGAAAAATGTGATTCCAATTTTTCTTCCAAATGATTATGAAAGTAAGCCGTTGTCAAAAACATAGCTTTATCCACCTAGCGGTGAGATTATGCCTTTCTTAAAACTTCATATCATTGGGTGTAATGTTGAGTTTTTTATACAAAAAAAATAGGAAAAATCGAGAACTAATTGATGTAGAAAGTTGAAATTTGGCAAGGAACAGGCTTTTATCAAAAGATCAGAGAAATATATCCCATAGAATGCGCCTTACTTGAAAAGCCCGTATAAAGAAATGGGCCAAAAACACTAATGCTTTCTCTATTTTCATAAGCCTAAAATTTATTTGCATACCATAGTGAAATGAATCCAGAATTGCCAACTTTGCTTTTATCAAGTTTCAAATTAAAAATGAATTTTAGCTTTTAAGTGAACTACAAACATTCTATATTCCAAAACGAAGCATCATATATTTATCTAATTTCCCCATAATAATATTTTGACATTTCAGTGGCCTATTTGAGATAGCAAAACACGATATCTATTCTAATTCCGATATCTGTGCAAAAGATAAACCCTTTCCGAAAATTAGAAAAATTGATCTACCCCTTCCCCCTCTCCCATACAAACGAAAGAGATTTTTGCGTTTTTCTTGAAAACGGTTCATTTTTCCAATAGGATTATGGGACGATAACAGCTTTCAAAAGCAAAAAAAAACACGTCAAGAAAAAGATTTTTTCAAAATTTTGATGAATTTCAAATACTTTATGCTGAAACATGGTAAACAAATAAATTTTAAGTATTTAAAAAAATCGTACTCGTTTGTCTAGTTTTTTCTGTGGCATATTTTATACACCAATGATTTTCTTTTTATTATCACCAAACTTTTATCGTTACAATATTATTTTCCTTAAATCTTGGTCAAAGTATCCATAAAACAACTTAAAAAGTATATTTTGTTATTCGAAAAATCATTATTAATTCTATTACATATTTGGCGCATTGAGTAATAACTAATAATTTATATACGCATTTGGCTTTGCATTTATATCGCAAAATTATTTTATAAGTCTGCATGTAGTAATACAGTTTTCGTATTTAATATTTGTATGAAATGCAAACTAAGTTTTAGATTATTATGCTTCACCTTTCTAACTATATTGTCTGTAAATTCGATTAGAATAGAACAAAATTAATACTGACTGTTGCGAATATCAATATTGCAAAAAATATAAACCGCAAAAGTGCAATAAGTTTACTTCTATAATATACATATTTTATATTGTATGAAGATTTTTTTTTGTTCCGAAAACTCTGAATGTTAGGCCATAATGCACAATAAGTGATCCTACTAGTGCTGTTTGCACTGTTAGCCTTTTTAGTTATTTATAAACTGTTCCAATTAAATGTCAAAATCACATTCAATTATTACCAACATTTTAAAATTTTTATATTTCAATTGGATAGATGATTTTTTAGTTTTGTATACGATTAATATACACTTAAACTTGTTTAAAAGATACACTTCTTTGTATTTTTAGATTTATATACAAAAAAAAGGTCAAGTGAATAAAACTCTCAAATTGAGATACGAGTACTTTTCGTATAAGAATAATGTCTGTTAAATTTGATAGTGTGATAAAAAATATCCATTTGCGAAAATATACAAATATATATATACCGATATTTTTTTATTTGAATGTATAATTTTGTAGTAGGTATGTATAAATATAATACATAAATATTATATAATATAATAAAAATTAATATGTTATTTTGGATTTAATTATATAACTTATTCTGCAGTATAGGCGATCGTAAGTCTCATACATATAATCTCAAAATATTACAATACCATTATTTTATCTTCAAAGAAAATTTATCATCGTTAAAATAAAGTTTTATATTCACCTAACATAAATGGAACAAGCTGCAAATTTCTATTTATAAACATTCGGGGGTTTTTTCGATAGCAAAACTAAAATCCTTGCTAAATCTTCCCGAGACAGAATATTTAAAAACCCCTTCTTAATACATACCTTGAAAATTTTGCATTCATTTTTTTGGCAATTTAATAAAATTACCCTCGCTTTGCGGGATCTTTTTCCACTAATTACGCTGCTAAAATCAATATTAGACAAATACGGAATTTTTCTGGACAATATTAAAAACTTTTGTTTACTAGACATCATATTGTGTATACAGAGTAATTCCTGTCACGTCACTATTCTTGTGTTTTTCTTTGATGCTAAGTATGTGTATGTTTTTCATGTGGGAAAACAAACCAGCTGTCAAAATTTTCCCCATAGAGGAATTGCCGTATACTGAGCAAACAAATTATTAAATAATTTTTCAATTATTTTAACTGTTACATTAAAAATCCCAAAAATATCGAAGGTATTATAACATGTTTCAAAAATACATATGTGAGCTTGTTTCAAAAATTCATAAGTTTAAGGATACATTTTTGCAGCTTTTAACAATAATATTTTACAAACTCTGAATTTACTTGTAAAACTATATTTAATTTTAAAAATTCTAGAAAAAATGTCACCTATTTTAAAGGATAGCAAAATAACGACAATTTTATATTACTTTGCATTTTGCAAAAAGCTTGAAGTTTGACTTCAATTTTAATAACAAAGAGATTTTTTTATTTTGATAATTTTTCAAAAACCATTATTTTATAGTATTGATTTTATATTCTAAAACAGTCATAAGCTGCATTCTATAAGGGGCATTCTCACGCACATATTTAGAGCAGTTTTTTCTTCTCATTATTATCATTAGTTTTTACATAAATTTATCGTTACGACTAAGTAAATAATGGCATGACCATCGAAAACACATAAAAATATTAAATTAAAATTTTATCGTAAGACGGTGGCGGCGTTTCATCCGACTGTAATTCTTTCGAATTTTCCGGTAACAAAATGGCAATATGATACGGAGGGGGTGGAGCCGACGTGGGTCCATTTTGTAAATTCATCACGTGATCAGCATTTTGTCCGGTCTGTCCACTGTGGTGGGGATGGGTAACGCCATCTAGCCCTCTACTGTGGCCGTCTACGCTTGCAGAAGGAGAGGTTGCCAAATCACGTGGCAAACGACATAACGACACAGTGCACGCAGCCAAAAAGAACGTTGCCGAAAACGCACAAAATATTAAAACTTCAAGGCCGGTGCCTTGATGATCGAAGTAAAATTTGGCTCCTGCCACAAAAACGGATGCTAAAACCAATGATGCCCACATACCGCATTTTAAATGCGACGGTAACAATTGGGACTCGGCAGGTTCCGGTATGACTCCATTACCCGCTATGGCAACGGCTTGCAAATTTGGACGTGTCGGAATTGGACCCAGACCCAGGGAGCCTTGTTCCAGTTCTTGGGCGTGGGATGAGCTTCTAAAGCAAAAGACGATTCAAAAATATTAAAGATTTTTTAAATTAAGATTTCTTTTTAATGATTAGTAGCCTTAAAGGAAATAAATAAATCAAATTACCCGTATAAATGTGGCAGTGGCACAGGAACATGATGACATTCCTGATTGTTAACAGATGCAACATTCGGTCGTTGCAGGCTGTGATTGCTATTTCCGCTACCTGTTGAATTATTTTGATGTCTTCCGCTTAAACTGCCGCCAATATGGCCGCTTTGATTGTGTATTTGATTCTGATGTAATGCCTCTGATTGCTGATAATAGTGTTGGCTAATGCCTGAGCTATTGTTACTATTTCGTGTTCGATTGCTATGTATATTTGAACTGTTGTTGTTACTGTTGCTGTTATTACTAACATTATTCACATTATGAGAACGCGTTGAATTGTCAACCGGTTGAAAACGGTGCACAGGGGCGACTAGTGATTTGCCCCGTCGCGGAGGACCTCCGAATCCAAGACCCACTCCACCATTTCCAGACAGAGAAGCCGCAACACGGGCTCGACCAAAGCCACAGGCCTGTGACCGTTTATCAATCCAAAAATGCATTTTTCCTGTTACTTCAAATTGTATATTTAAATATTCTGTGGGCAAGAAACTGCAGTTTCTTCGTTCAAATCTAATTAAAACTTATAGCATATTAATAAATCAGTTGATTGAGCAACTGCATTATAGTCTCTGAAAATAATGGAAAATATTACAAAAAAGTTTTTAATGCTGTTATATTAATAAATAAATTTCTTTTAAAACTATTTCTTACATAAATTAAAACATAATTCAGCAAATATCTCTTCTAAAATGCTATAGCTACTTCAAAACGTATTCAAACAAAATATTTTTCACACGTTTTTTTATTTTTAAATCAAATAAAACATAAAACTATGCAACAATGTACTTAAGATTTTTACTCTCTATTTAAAAATAAAACCACTTTAGATAATAAGTGAAATTACCTTGACATTTATTTATAAATCATACTCCTCGTGAATTATTCACATTTTTTTATTTGCTTAATTGTTTTCATTTAGCAAATATTTAAGCTTTTGTTAAGTGAATTTAATATATGCATACATTTTTGGCAGTATTCATAAATCTAGCTTCATTTAAACAAATTGTTTGTAATTATTTCACCAGAAATTAAATTCATTGCAAATTAAGTGTATTGCAATTTATTGTATTTTATGTCTTTTTTATATATTGTTAATCAGATTTTGTTAAGTATTTTAGCACCAAAATGGATTTTACGATTCGATTTCATTTTCGATCTGTAAAAATTGTCTATTTATTATGTCATATATTAATTTTTAAATCAAACATTTTCATATTTATACAATTTAATTCAGTTGGCATGTGTTACAAAAAATATTACGCAAAGAAATCCTCACAAAAATTAATCACAGATTTAATTACTTGTTAAATCATTTTAATCGTAATTCATTCATTTAGACTTATTTTTATTATAATAATTTTATCTCAGAAAGATAATACTTTTATACTCCATTAAAATTGCTTTTTGCATAAAATATATTCATTGATAAAATTACACAAACAAACGCTGAAAATTTAATATGGCGCTTCAAAATCTAATCAAATTGTTTTTAGAATTTCATAATTTTTTTTTATGTAAAAAATCGAACCATCTTTTCAGAGCTATTTTTTGCAATCTATTAAACTACGCAGGAATAATCACCAATATGGAACATAAATAATTACAATAATACGAATCGAAGTAACATCGTTTTAATGAAAAATGTGTGATATCCTTTTGTTGATATTATATTTTCCATTGAATAAAACTTTATGAAAAACTCTTTGAACTGGTGTAATCACATATTTTTAAATTAGACCGATTTAAGAGGGTCCGTCACTAAAATAATGTATGTTTCTTAATTAGTAAATTGTGCCGTCGAAAGAAATAGGCTTTGGTTAAAGTGTATATAAATATCCAGGCCATAAGGATGCTAAAATGCCACTTGAAAATTGTCCTGCGCATTAGTTTTTCCTTTTCAATCGAAGTGTTGCGAACTTTTGTACAGAAAAAAATTTTATCCATGTAAATGATTCAAAGTTTGGCGGGAGATTTTCAACTCAGATATTTTAAAAATTCCTTCAAATTTACGAAACACACAAAAATATTAACGGTAAAAGACATTAAAAAATTGTTGAGTTGAAGGTGATTTGTTTGATAAAATGAATACGTTCCTTTTTATAACTTATTTGAAACTTTTTTTCAATATTTCGGATAGAACTACGCGTGTTTGATTTACCTGTACTCTTTTCTGAAAAATGAAAATTTCACAGCGTTTTTCCGAAAAAATTTATAAAATACATCATACATTTCCCTCATCCAAAAACCGCGAAAAAGCGCAACGAGGAAGAAGGAGGGTTTGCACAGGTAAAAATAACCGTGATGTATTTTATAGAGAGTGCCTTAGGTCCAGATCTGATTAAATCAAGTAAAAATAGATTTTTTAAGCCTTTAAAATTTTGAATCTTGTGTAACAAGAACTTTAAATAAATGGTAATAATTTTTACAGAATCACATTATTCAGTATGTGTATTGGTTCTTGAGATATAATCCTCTTATAATAAAAGTTCTTATTTCAAATTGTAATTTTCTTAAATATTTTTCGAAAATTTAGGAGTTGTTAATTTGAACATTTATTGAATTTCCATGGATTTCTAGTTGAATTTTAATTTCTCTCTATGCACTCCTCGAACCCAGCTAAGACCTAACTGAAGTGAATTTCAACTAGTTGACCGCGAACCCAGCTGGGACCTAACTGAAGTCGAAAAGTGGGAGAAGTGACAAGTGCTGAGAAGCAGATTTTTATTTGGCATAAAGAAATTCAGTGGACAGAGTCACCAGAAGCCCAGCAAATAAAAGTAGATGAATCAGCCGCTAGCTCGCTCCACCACCTTCTACAGAGTTGATCTGAAAGTTTGTCCAGGAAAAAGTTGAACGAGTGCGGCCGTGGAAAACTACTTGAGAATCCAATTTGATTTAGAGCAGGTATTAATGGCGATTTTAGTGCTCCCGAGTTTTTCAAATTAACATCCGCTTCATTGCAGCCAACAACAAAAAAGCGAACGAAGGCCCTCCGAAAATGGACATCATATCAGGACAGAAGCTTGCGAGCCCCCCGCGAGTTCCGCCCTTCTGCGACTGCGAATTCCCGCAGAACAACGAAATAGGCGCTCTGAAGTACAATATTCACGAAACAGTCAAGTGTAGATGCGGTGAAAATGTTGGAAACCGTCTCGAATGGTTATGGGAAACCAACTCTGCAGATCTAGCTATCCATGGTCAAGAAATCACCTTTCATCCGGTCTTCAGCCAAGGTACCTGCATGGTCCGTGGAAATAAAAGGCTTATGCCCAAAATGATTCACTACTGGGAAGTAAGGATTCTCACGGCTCTGTCAGGAACAGACGTGGTAAGAGTTTTACTTTGTTTACCATTAAACCAAAGACTTACTTTGTTTACCATTAAACAACATCGATCAGGTATTATCAGTATATTTCGACGGATAGATTCCCACTAATTTTAAGTAGACAACAAGTCAAGGAACCTCCGCAAAACACTAGCTCTCACGTTCAGATTTGTAGTATTGAATAATCAGAAACAAGCCAAAAGTCGAGATTATGGAGACCGCAGACAGTTGGTGAAAGGTCATTTCGTGGGTTATGATAATCACCACTAAAATATTATTCTCGGCACATTTCTAATTTTTGCTTTTGGCGTTTATCTCGAATTCAATCGACCAAAGAAGACCAGACAAACGCTGAAATGAAAATAGCAGACTGCTCCAGAAAAACGATTTTTTTCGAAATTTTGTTACATTTCGTTTGATAACTTTTGTCCCACATTGTTGTATGCAATCGGAACATGCACTTCAATTAACTTTGTCTCTATTCAGAATCACTGAATCATTGCGTATTAATTTTCGTACAAAGTCATCACTGCCTAGATTTCTTAATAGTAAAATTCCTTGATAGTTTCATCAATGCGTTTTCCAACGATGCAGCTGATTTCATTATCTCATTTTATAGCTACAAATGCGTTCATCGTTGTTATTTCTAGCATTTTTCACTTAATCAATGGTCAGCTCTATGCGTATGAAATTAAATATTTGTTTTCTGTGTTTTAGTACTCTCAAAGCCTCTTCATACCTATAATAAAAACTAATTTCTTTTACATATTTCGTTTGCTCTGCTGTAGCTGTTGATTTTTAAATGGAAATTAAAGAATAAAAGGGCAAAGTTCAATTTAAAGCTTTAAACGAAATTTTCTTATCTATGCTGGTGTAAAAATCATAACAACCTTGCTTAAGAATGCTCTCCTACTAACTTTCCACAGCCGATGATCGAATATATTGCATATTTCCACATGTGTCTGGCTGAAACAGATAAGAATTCTAAGTACTCATTATTTTCTTTCAGTTTTAAATGGAATTTGTTTTGCCGGTCTGTTATTAGGTTGGGCCAAGTCTCAAATTATAGGAAATTCGTTTGGAAAATTCCTTCAAAGTCCGAAGTTTCACCTTGTAGACCATTTTCGGGAGATTATTTAAAGGGCAGTGACGTCAAAAGTCAGTGACCTAAAAATTTGATATCTGATACATCAACGCCGCATCTTCTTTTCTAATATGGCTAATATTGATTTTATTATTTTAAACTTGTTGTCAACTGCTCGCCCGGAACTCTTCAAAGAAAATATTTCTTTGAATTTAATGAATTTAGGACTAAAAAGAACTTATTTATAAACGTTTTTCATAGAAATCTGAAAAAAAATGTATTTTTTTCGAATTCCAGTAGAAATTTTATTGCAATTCCATTAGTATCAGTATTGAAGAGTAATTGGCATAGAACGTATTGTTTTTGAAAAAAAAGATATCGTAATTTTGCTTAAAACTATTTCTCAAAATCATTTGATTTTTCAAAATCTTTTTTTTGCGGGATTTCGCAAGTATGCGGTAGAAATGCGGAGAAAAACTCGAATGTAAATTAAATAGGAGAATGGAAACAAACCCCTGATTCGGTTAATCGTTTTACAAAAGCGTTTTTCTGTCAATCTGTGTGTAAGGTTTCGTAAAAATTGTTAGAGGTAGTAACATAACTAAGAAGTTTAAAAGGGCCGGTCAACTAAAAAAAAAATCAAATTTTCGGCTCCCTTACAATAAGCATAGTTTTGCTGCCGAAGAAAGAATAATAATTAAGAACTATAGCATACCTAATGAGTTGCGTTGTTGCATTGTGCAATTTTCAAAGAGAACGAAACAAGTTTAGACGTTTTCCCTTGTACAAAAGGATCTTATTTGATTAGCCTTTATTTGTTCCCTGTTTTTTGGCTTTCTTTTGTTCGTCTGTCTGTCCGTTAACACAAGGAATTAAGCTAGAAACTTGAAATTTTACAGAGATAAGACTCTCGTGAAAAGTGAAACTATGTAAGTTCTTGAACGGGCAAAATCGGTCGGTTTTTCTTCCATACAAATCAAAAAGTTTTTTGCGATTTTCTTGAAAATAGTGTCATATTGAAAAATTTATAAGACAAAATGTGTTTAGAATATTATTTTACATAATTCTTCCATACATCAACATTGAATCGGTCCACTCCTGACCCCTTCTCGAATGGATAGAAATTCTAAAAAAATTCGGTCTATTCTTACATAGTGTTTTACAACTCACAATTGCCCCTGAAAATGGTAGCTTTTTTGGGTTTTTTAAAAACTATTGCTCTTATTTTAATGAAAATTTACCATCAGCTTCCTATTAAGGACTGCCACTATTTGTGCAATGTGTATTATTTCTACTTGTTTCAGTATCTATTGTTCATATTGAATTCAAAACCCAGATTATTTAAAACTGAAATCCAAATAATTCCAAATATTACATCTTGCACATTTTCCCATTAAATTTTATTCTCTCCTGCTCAACAATCCAATAAATTCACACCCTGAAGAAAAAAAATTTGTCACAATTTCATCATTTTTTATGTTTACCACATGAAAGTTCATTTACCTACGAAACAAAATCACGTGATTTTACTAGAAACAAGTTTTTTTCTCTAATAGATTTTGTTTGCATTAGGCCGATGACATTTAAATTCTCCACAACATTACCCATAAACCTTATCAAGTGTTATTCTTTCCATGTTATTTGTGTCCAAAAATTCAACGGCACCGACATGAATTTCTTCATTTGTCTTGATTTGACCCCCCAGCACTTTCCCATTTCACATGCCTAACGATAAGCTATTCATAGAATTGTGTTATTATTTTTTTAGATGATTGGAATCGGTACAGATAAAGTGAACCTTTTGACACACAGATATCGTTTCACTAGTGCATTAGGGTTAACGACGCAATCGTGGGGATACTCATATCACGGTCGTATTCAACACGACAATGAACTCAAACGATATGGCAAGAGATTTTCACAGGGATGCATAATTGGTGTCTATTTGGATCTTTTGAATGGAAAATTGGAGTATTTTGCCAATCGCAGGTAGAAAATAAAAATTATTTAATTTTTTTTTTTAAATTAAAAATTGGTTTACTGCAGACCAATGGGAGTAGCCTTTACCAATATTCCAGTCGGTAATAAAGTCAAACTTTACCCGATGGTCTGTTCAACGGCTGCAAAATCATCTCTGCGCTTGATAAATTCCGTGTCCTGTGATGAAAGTCTTCAATTTCAGTGTATGCGAGTGATCTCTAAGCGGCCAAGACTTCTAAACGAGGTTAAGAAAATGCCCGGAATGAAGCCAATGTTAGAAAATTATTGGTTTTTGATATCAAAAGAACAATACGAATACTCCAATGACAATCAGAAAACTAATTTGGATTTGGAGGATGAAGTTGTGCTCACATTAAAACCGAAAAAACTTAAAATTGATGGTTTGTCATTTCGCTTAATTGAAAATAATTTCAAAGATTTTATTTAAAAACCTTTTTTTCAGATTTAGAC
Source organism: Chrysopilus asiliformis (assembly GCA_964034945.1). Classification (NCBI taxonomy): domain Eukaryota; kingdom Metazoa; phylum Arthropoda; class Insecta; order Diptera; family Rhagionidae; genus Chrysopilus; species Chrysopilus asiliformis. The sequence goes on from OZ035962.1 coordinate 93,996,568, forward strand.
GTGATCTTAGAGAACGATGTTGAATATAACGATCTTTATTCAGATGCTCATAATATTGTGCATAAAACGGATGATGACAGTGATGATGATAACAGCCCATTTATCTACTACACATCATTCTGTGAACATTAGCCATTAGATTTACATTTTTAGTTTTAGTTGAATCGCTTGAAGTTTAAAAGTTCTATAAATAATAAAACCATACGTTGATCGAAAATATTTTTTCTATTCCGTATCCAAAAACTTACTGAACAAGTTTCATTGTAAATGGCAACGCGTGGAAATTATAGCGGGTTTTTAAACAAAAACTTTAAAAAGGCTACATTTTTGAATAACTATTTTTTTTAAAAATTAATAATTTTTCCGAGAACGATTAAAGGGCATAAGTCAGGAATGCCCAACTGGCGGCCCACGGGCCAGATATTGCCAATAACTCGAGCAAAAAAAATAAATAATCCTTACAGAAAGTACAACCCCATACTAATATTTCTATCGACGCACATATTCGTAACCGTAGCTACTGAATATCACCGTAAACATAGAGACGGGTGTATTTTGGGTTGCCATGGCCGCGCAGAATCTAAAATTTGAAGAAAAAACTTGAATTCCGAAAAATTTTAAAAAAATATCAGTTGTTCAACACAAAACTTTCCTCTGCAATATTTATTTCGGGAAAAATAGGTACAATGTTCTTTTCAGATATCTCGAGAACCTTCTATCTATAGCAGCAAAAAGTAAAAATGTGCGGCGTTACAACACCTCCCCTCCCCCATACAAATTTAATACTTTTTTTTCTATTTTCTCAAAAACGGCAAATCGTATTGAAAAAATTATAGAGGAAAAATGTTTAGAATATGATTTTACATAACCGTGCCATACATCAAAACTCAATCGGACCACTCCTTTCGCCCTCTTCCATACAAATGAATTTTTTTAAATAAACATTTTGTCTGTCATCATATCGAGTATTTTACAATTGGCCCCTGGCAATTGTAGCTTTTCTTACGTTTTTTATAGCCACCATCTCGTATTCTGGTTTTTTAATGAAAAAAATACTAGTGTGGCACCCGGTAACATCTGATAAATATACATACGAGCTCGTGAGGGCATCTTGTCCCATCGAACCATCAAAAAAAAGTTAACTTTAATACATTTTATATGAAAATGGGGTTGGTTGTGGTTGCAACCAACCCCATTTGATGCAGCGCAACTCGCTGGGCAACAAAAGTTTATCAACTTTTATTCCGAGCGTCAGGTAGCGTTGGCTGTAATTCGATCAACGCGAGAATTTTTTTTCTGTTACACATTTCTATTGAAATGCGAATGGTTTTCGACTGTGCTTCAAATGAATGAACACTTGTTTTGTTTTTATACCCGTATGGTGAAACCAAAGGGTATATTAACTTTGCCTTACCGTTTGTAACGCCAAGATCCCGTCATCACACACAAAAATGAATTACACCAGTGTGTTTAGAATGATAAAAAAAGTTTAATTTTGCATGTCCGTCCGTCCGTCTGTCTGTGGCGCGGATTGCGGGCGCACGGATTGAGCTAGAGACTTGAAATTTTGCGGAGATCCGTTTTTCGTAAAATGCGAGGCTAAGTTCGTTCATGGGCAAAAATGGACCATTAGGGGGAGTACCCCCCATACGAACGAAATCTCAAAAACGGTGCATCTTATCAATATCTCAAAAACGGTGCATCTTATCAAAAAAGTCCAAGAACTAAAGTTATTTAGGATATGATTCTACATAAAACTCCCATACATCAAAATCCGATTGGAATAAATTTTAAAAAATCTTATTGGAAAGTTTGACTTCAAATTGGAATTTTGGTATAACTGTTCGAATTTTGATACGAATATCACCATACGGGTCTCCAATGATTGCCAGATTGGCAATTATAGCTTTTGTTATGTTTTTGCTTTGCCTCTAGCAGTAGTGAAGTTTGCACTGGACCTAATGCAGGTTTAACAGAAAAAAAAACTTTACGACTGTTAAAGAACAAAACTAATGTGTTTCTAATTACAGCTGTTAAAAAATCACTCAATATTATACAAAAAATCATCAGTAGATTTTAAGAATACAATTCTTTCATTTATTTTACAAGTCGAAGAGAAAAAAATTCCGTCGACAATGTCAACCATTCCCATTGTAGCCAGCATATTTTTATAGCGGCGTTTAGTTGCGTAGGCTGCATTGGTTGCACTCCCAGTATCCAAAATGATGAAACGAAATCCTAAAAATATTAATTCCCGGTTATAAAAAGCAGTCCAACCCCACTTTCTTATTTCAAAGTATCCAATCGTCTTAAAGCCATCATCAGATGCATTAAAATTTTTGAATTGGTTGCCGTGTTTAGAGTCATTTTAAATGCAAACGATTTCACTACATATGTAAAAGTATTATCTAACAACTCAAGCATCTTAGAAAAGGTAATCTCCAGGTAAAAAACACTTCAAAATTTGGTTTTGATTTTTGATTTATTACTAAATGCCTACAAGACTTGAAAGATGACCATAAACATAAACATCGGTTCCTTAAAAATAAATTAAAGAACTTTTAGCGCAAGTAAATTGTTGAAAACAAAATTATATTCTTGTCAACGAACACACTTGGGTGACGCGTGTGTATTCGTAATTTAATAAAACAACTACGCCGTCACCTTAATCGTAGACATCTTCCTTATCGGCAACATATTTAATAATATCGGCAGGCCTAAGTAGCTTCTCCGCATCGGCATCTGGAATCTCAAAGCCGAATTCATCTTCCATAGCCATTATCACTTCAACGTGATCTAGTGAATCCAGTCCAAGATCATTGGTGAAATGGGAATCAACGGTTAGCTAAAATTCAATTTTTTTAATGTAATAAATGAAATAGTAATTTAGTAGTACGCAGCCCAAACTACTTGCGAATTTGAAAACAATCTGACAAAAGATAAAGCGATTTCTAAATTTACACATGCGGTTTTTTCATTACCATAAACTATTAAATATCGAGCTGTTTGTCTGTCAAACTGTTTTCATATTCAGATAACCTGAAGTAATTCGGGCAAACGGCAAACGCAATCGATAGAGCTAACTGAGTGAGTGAGTTTTAAGGATATAAACAAGGAAACACTATTAGTAAATATTTGGTACAATTATTTACCTTATTAACTTCAATTTTATCGTATAATTTCAATACTAGCAGAACTCTCTCCTGGATCAATTTCAGGGTTAATGGTGGCTTCGCGGAGTAATTACGAATGAGTATCGATTGCGATTGCCGTTTCGACAAAGCCTGCGAAATAAAACAAAGGCAAAATTAGTTTGGTTTACAGTTGAATTTACCTTGTCGGCTGTGATTTTATCGTAAGCGGCTACTACTTTTAGTACACGCTCACGAATTTCCGCTAGTGTGGGTTTAGTTGAGTACAGTTTTTGGCATTCAAATCGGTTCATTGTGAATTTCTGAATTTAAAATTGAAATTAGTAAGTGTAGACGAGTTTAACCCTCATACTGTCCTTAAGAAAAATAACGTATGATGTCTTCGTGGGTCAAGAATGACATATTATGACCCATTTATGACCCATGAAGACTACAGTGCTCTTCAATGGATTAAAATATGAACAAATAGATTATTGTTTTCGGTATTCAAAAGAAATTTGTTCACAGAGCCTACACCATACAAACATTGTTCATGTAGTTGAGAAGATACTTTTAATTAAAATCGAATTTGGGTCAGAAATGACCCGAGGACAGTATGAGGGTTAATAAACCATGATCTTAGTAACTAAAGATTTTTTTTATCTATCTTTCAAGTGTGCACTGGAGTCAAAGTACATGAAAAAACTGTTGCAAATCCATTTACCAGTTATGCTTTCTGTTTTATTGTAGATTTACGTTATAGTGCTTGTATTTGTTAAAAATTTTCAGAGCAAAGGACATCGTAAAATTGCAAATGATCAAAAAAGGTTAGTATTTGCCATACAGATTTTGCAGAAGGTCTCAGTATTTGAATAGAAAACTTGAAATTTGTATTATGTAGTGTATGTAATTTATTATCTTTGATTGATAGTTTGTAGTGTTATTTATTTAATCCAATTTTTAGACTGATTTTAATTATTGCTTAACGATTTTTACGCTATCAAAAATGCTACTCATTGGAGACTGAAAACTAAACTATTTTTTTGCTCTCTCGTTATTTACTTATTGTTATTTATATGTTATATATAGATATTGAGTCCTTAATTGGTTAATATATTTGGCTGTATGATTTTTTCGGAAATAAATAAAAATTTGAGGCAGAAGCAATTTTTAGTAAAAAAAAAGGTTAAGTTCGTGAGCAAAATTGTTCCTCTTTATTCAAATATTTTTTTTTCGTTTTTGAAAAGTTCATCATCCTCGGCGCTTCAGCTCTCGGAGAACCTGTGCCTCCTTAATTGGGTTTCATAACAATTTCTTTCCTGCTCTGCACTTACAATTTTTACATGGATTGCGAACCATGGATGAACTAAAACATTTGAAAGGTTCACCAAGTCAAAAAAAAATTAAGACCAAAAGCGTTTAAAAATTATTTTACATAAGTCTTCCATATATCAATTTTTGTGGACAATTGCTTCCTGGAAATTGTAGCCTGATTAAAATGATCATACAAAACTTCACCATGAAATAATTTAATATACATTTTGTCAGAAATATTTTATTGGCGAAAAATTTTAGTGCTTACTGAAATTTTCGTTCGTATCGTTAAAAAGCCAAGATTTAAAATAGTTCAAGTGGATAAACGATTTTCTGAATCATTCTAGGTTCATAACATAACACAAGAACCATTTCGCTAAATAATAAAGGATCAAAATTCGTCGAGTTTCCATCGGATTGCTCATATCAGACTAATCGGTTCTCTAAAAATAAATTATCTTATCCTCTGCAAGACTACCAATTCTATGCACGCTTCGAGCAAATGAAATGGAAATGCTGTGACATAAAGCAGTCCAAAACCCTATCGATAGCAGCTAACGCTTCAAGGTTATTGAAATTCTGAATTATCAAAAACCGATTACCAAAAAAATTATCAAGTGTTGTTTTTGTGCAAGACCATCTCGACCAGGGAAGGCCGACGATATTCAAAAGTTCTTGGGATCAAAGTTAGGTTATGATCGCCTGTCCGTATGCTTGAAAGACTAATTATCAGTGGAAAAACTATGTAAATTTGTAATGTATGAAAAATAAATTACTTGTAACAGTCCAGTTATCGTAGCAGGAGCTAGATTTCCGTGCAAAAGCCGGATTTGTGGTTGTAGTTTTGCTGCTGCATTTCTGGCTAAAATCGCCGCTGATCGGCTGGCGAAACATCGAATTCCACTAACGAAGGACATTTTCTTAGCTACAACGAACAAATTACTAATAAAGCACTTTCGATAACTGCAGAAATTTACGATATCTCAAACCGGGATGAATTATGTAAAAGTCCGAGACTTCGAAGAGGCAGGAAAATATGGAAGTCACATGAACTGCACCGAAATGTCATTGAGCGGATGATTGCATAATGGGGTAATTTTTGTTTATCTGCTTGTATTTATGAAAATTTTAGATCCAACGACTCGATTTTAAGCCAAATATTGCAGATATTCGCTCGAAATTCAGAGCGCTTTTTCTACAAATTGTATTCACTTGGAAATTTTCAAAAAATTGCAATATTTTTTAAACATGCAGTGCCAATTTTCATCACTGGCGCTGGTGTCGGGGATAATTTTTGACGTTTCAAAGTGCAGTTCAAACAAAAGTAACGGAAATGGAAGGAAAACAAGACCAACTCTTGAACGAAATCAGCAAGAAAATAGTGGAAAATCTACCGAAGTGTGAGGAAATCCTGCAAGGATGTATAGCTGACGTCAAAATACCAACTCTGGAAGAGTTTCGCGCGGAAATTGACAATATAAAAATCGAAGAAATTGGAAACGATGAAGTGACTTTTGGGGAGCTATCGGAGATTTTTCAGTCATTCAACGAAGTCTCGATTTCCGGCGAACCAAATCGAAGCACCTCCAACTCTAGTATCAACAATGAGACTGCATATGCAAAGGCAAAAGAAGATTTATACAAATCTTACGTTGAGGATTACAAAAGAAGTGTATATACGCAGAAACATGCAACCGAGAGACTACAGAGATTCGAGTCAAAAATAAAGGAATACAAGACAGAACTAGAAGAATTTAACAGGTTTATGGTAAAATTGAAAAAATACATACCAAAAGAACAAGAAAATGGGGAACTAACCTTCACGAAGGAAGAACGCAACGAACTTTCCGAATTTTCTGAAGAACTTCAGGCATTCGAATATATTCAAAGTAATAGCAATATGTTTAAGATAGAACCGGAAGAAAGCGATCAATTAGATATTATATCAACACTCGTGAGAGATGTCATTCAGAAAACTTCATTCAGCACAGGAAATTCATCTATCAATAAATAGTTATTTTATAAAACAATATTTATTTTATTTAAAAATGGAAGTTACTAGCATTACTAGTCTGATATAACAATTTAAGTATCCTTTGCGTATACTTAAAGATATTCTTCACGTAAATATTAATTATCAATCGAAGTGGACATCGGTCATCTGGTTAGCTTTCTCAATAAGGCCAATCATTTCTTGGCAAACTCCTTCGCAACAAGCCGCTACCAAATCCGGGTGCATAACGTCGAATTCCCGTCCGGTTGGATGATAAACTACACCACCCGCTTCACGAATTAAGACGACACCTGGAATTTTTTTAATATGCTTAAAATCATTTCTAAACTAGATGGGGCATGGTGTTGTTAATATTCACATTTTTTTTGTTTAATTTCTAATTTTACCTGCAGCCATATCCCAGGGTTTCAAATATTCAATATGGTAGCATTCAAGTGATCCATTGGCAACGTAACAAAGTGCAAGGGCAGCACTTCCAAATGATCTAGTTCTAGGAATTCACAGAATTCCAGGTTATTAAATAAAATTTGAAATTAAAAATATTTCTTACCCAGTTGCATTTGACGCCAGATGGTAGGACCTTTTAATGATATTGTCTCGAGCTACTTTTGAATGTGCAAGGGAAATTTCAATCCCAACAACTCCATCTTTATACTAAAATAACAAAAATATACGATTACTAACAGGAGTCTAGAAGAACTTGATTTTTAAAAGACTGATTTTGATCTGTTATAGTAATAATAAAATGATTTTACAACCGTTTGCCATTAAAATAATAACAGCTACAATTCCCGGAAATTAAACGACCAAAGGCTATTTTAACCACACACGGAATTAGATTTTCTAGACTTGCAGGAGCTGGACTCGAATATTCTAAAATTTCAGGCGTTAGAGTTAGACCTTCTAGACTTTCAGGAGCTGGACTCGGATATTCAAAAATTTCAGGAGTCGGAGTTGAAGTTTAAGCTAACAATTCCACAGTCCTGATTTTGAAAGCCAAACACCATAAATTATGCAATGCAACATGGCCTATTCATATTGTTTACAAATAAAAAAGTCTCATATAATTATAATGGCAAAACAAAATATGATAGATATGAAATACAAACAAGCACCCGTCGCTTATCTTTAAAAAAATGATTAAATGACTTTCAAATTTTACACTGAGTCTACAAACGTCGTTGAGGTAATCACAATCCTACTCACCTGATCTCTTTCGCTAACATGAATTCTCTGCCCGTTGCAAAAGGCCCCCTGGCCCTTTCGAGCTGTAAAAAACTCATTAATAATTGGATTGTACACGATGCCCATGACGAGTTCTTTATCGACGGCCAAACCAATTGAGATGCATGTGTGCGGAATTTTCTTAATGAAATTGGAAGTCCCATCAATTGGATCAATTATCCATGTCGGAGCATCGGTCAGTTCGGGTTCCACAGTACTCTCCGCTGACGACTCCTCACCAATAAATTTGTGATCTGGGTATTTTTCCGAAATCCCATTCACCAGAAGATCCTCAATTTCTCTATCGTATTTGGTAACCAAATCGTAGAATGCAGTTTTTGTCTTGACGCCCTTTTGGGTTTCATCGTAGCCCACTTTCATAATTTGACCAGATTGCAAAACCAGCGAGCTGACCTTGAATAAACCAATCAAATGACCTATCAATTGATGGATTTTAATTTAATGTTAATGAAAACTAGCAAAGGAATTTTGCTTAAGATTTCAGTGAATTTATAAAAAAAATCTCACATGATTGTAGTATTCCTCAAGTGTTGTGTCGTCCACGGGCATTTTGTCAGGATAATATAAATAAACACTACACACAAATTCTTATTAACGACGATTAAGTAATAATATTTGTTCAACAAGTAATGCAAAATATAAATGCGACTGATAAGACCTATCGCCGTCAATGGTAAGCACTGAATGTCAAACCCAATGTCTAGAACATCCAACTTGCCAGAATTTGTTTTTTTTTCATCATTTTACTCGTCATATCTATTTGAGCGTGAGACGAGGTTTTTTCCACTCCTCTCTGCGCTAAATTGTGGCCACAAAACATAGATCCACAACCGCGTAAATTGAAGATAAAATTCATTTGTGGCCTGACCAAAAAGTAAACTTTTTATTATCTGAAGTTTTCGTACTATCGGCAAAGTCCCAATTAAGATAGTAGCAAATGGGAGTTTATTTAGATAATGAATCTGTGAAAATTCTTTATTTTGAAAACGTCTATGGCCGATTTTTGATTAATATTTGTGTCACTTGCAGGAAATAGTTTTATTATTACTAACTGATGTAAAGTAATCGCATACAAAACAATTTTTTTTTTAAAATCACTTGACGGTAACTTACATTTCTTTTATCGTTTTTGAAAAACAACCCTTTCAAATTTGAAGTTGGCCTTGTTAAAAAAATTACTTTCCTTTCACAATATCTTTAACGTTTAAATCGCATTTAGAAAATGTATTCCACCACAATTTCTAATTCAACTCTGAATACACAAAGTTCGCAAAACGCTCCTCTCAATCCTTTATTCAAGAACGACGACACGGAAATTCCAAAGCAAGCCTTCTTCATACCAACAACCTATGTTGACGATATTCTATTGGCTGATAAGAATTGCATTGAGCAAAAATCAAAATCTCAAAAGAAACTCGTTTGCCAAATTTGCAAGCGACACCTAAAATTTCAATGGGAAGAAATTATCGAAAATCTCAAGCGAAAAAAACCGGAAGTTTGTAAATTCGCACATGAAAAGAGAAATGAAGCTCTTGCGAAACGACCACAAGCATCGATTTACCAAGAACAGTTTTTACAGCTGGATGTACCCTGGTATGTGCAAAATGTGAGAAATCGACCACCCTATGAACGATTTTATTGCTATCCAAAAATTATTTTAAGTTTAGATTATGGATTTGATGATCTTCGAAAAATCGTGGATTATGCAGGTGAATTTTATTTCATTTAATTTCCATTTATTGCCAAAAAAAAAAAAATCTTATACAAAGGTTTTAAGGAATATCACATAAAAAAGATCTTATAATAAAAGAGAGGAGGGATTAATTAATTAAAAGAGAAGGGATAATTAACGTGACGTATTTAATGGTCCTTTTGAGCTAAATCGGTTTCTAAAAATTGTTTATAAACCCAAGGACTTCCAAGTTGGAGGGCAAGTGATTTTTTCTCTGTCTAAAAATATAGTTTTTCACTATCTTACCGAATATCAAAATCGGTTCTGTAATTTAAAAAAAAAATCTGATGTGAACAGCACATGAAATGAAATTTTAGTTTATATAAAAAAGTGATTTTTTTACGGAATCTAAAATATCTCGATAACAGAAAAATATATCGATTTACGGTAAATGTAGAGAATTTTAATTCTACCTTTATCTGTTTTTTTTCGAGAAACCGTTAGTTTGCAAACAATTCGCAAAAATCTGTCTTTTAAACTTTTAACACATTGAACGCCACATCGCACGAAAACGGTCATGATTATATAGGATTTTACAATGCCACTGAATTCGATGGCCTCCGACGAACATTTTCAAGCTTTCAGCTTGGCCCGGGAGCTATTTGTTCATAGTTTTTTTGAGGATATAGGTTGAGGAATTTTTTAAAATTAATTTTGTAAAACAAGCAAAACTATTTCGAAAAAAAAAATAATCTTATTCATAGAAAAAAGTACAAAATAACTTCTGAATTGTAAAAAGGCAGTCATTCTAATTTTTTTGTTTTATTTATGTTACATTTTTCTTTTTATTCATGTTGTTTTTTCATTTGAGAAATTCAACTGAAATAAAGATGAAATATAGAAAGAAAAGCGAAAGGAAAGAAAAGAAATACATACTGTTTTGAGTGCGAGTATTTTGGGAAGCAAGTAAGGTACAGCTGTGATTTTTCAGGACATTGTACGCAGAATGTGGCCGTCCTTTTTAGGGACTTCCGTGTACCTTCACGACCTACAGGGCCATTCGATCAAAAACGAGTGAAACAGAAATCCTTGCAGAAAAGATACAAAAAGGACCTGTTGACAGCCCATATTGGGCTGTCTTTTTCCATTCGTATTTTTCCACGGGGACTTCCGTGTACCTTCACGACCTACAGAAGCCATTCGTTCACAAAAAGCCACGTGCCTTCGGGGAAAACATTACCGATTTTGCCGTGGCGTTCAATGTGTTAATGAAAATATATCAAAAATGGTAAAATATAATGAATAACAGTAAAATACAAAAAAAAATTGCGGCAAATATTATTCTCTACAATTCATCTCATATTATTTTTATATTTTTCGGGTAATAGCAAATTTTTAAATAACGTCATATCTCGATAACGGCTTGGAATATGCAATGTGAGAAATTTTGTTGTCTCCAGTTTTTGTCATAAATAGGACTACTGAAAAACGCGTAGTTTCGGAGTAAACAATAAAAAACATATTTGCATTTTTTAAAAAGGCGCCATTTTGGCTATTTTCGGATAACTTATTTCCACCAAAAGTTGATAGGATCGTTCCATTTCAGGACCAAACATCCCTGTAAAATTTCAACATAGGTCAGGCATGTTTGCCCTGAAAACCCATCAGGAGCCTGTTTCAAACATGCCTGATCTATTGGGGGGAAATTGGATGTGAAAACATCCACAAAAATAATATAATATTTTTGTTATATTATTTTTTGTTTTTGCAGACCTATAAGCCAAGAAATTCCAATAGGATTATACAATACTTTATTGTTTTTTGTATAAGAAAGTAAAAATTTTAAAAAAATGGAACTATTGTTACATTTATTATAGTATCTACTATCTACTTTTTATGACCACAAGCACGACTATATAGTTTTTACTTGAAATGTGATTGGTTAACTATCAGAGAGGTCACCGGAAGGAAGTGACTATTTAATAATCAGTACTTACTTACATATCGGTTATTGCACCTATTTTTTTTAATTTGACCTAAAAAGTTTAATTTGACCTAAAAGGTGGGTAAACCACAATTAAATTTTTGTGCATTGGTTTACGAAGGTTGTCTGGTTTATGAAGTTTTTTAAGGCAATAAGCAAAACAACTCCGAAGAAATCATTGCTTAACAAATTTTTTTTCAAACCACGTTAATTGAAACCTCTTAATAAGATCTTTTTTTGGTTTCTAAAAATCCCTACCCATAGGTAGATTTTCTCACGCTATGAAGAAATAAATATCTATAATATTTACACTTTTCCAGCTGACGCGATCAATTTATTCCACATAAATCTTAAAATCGGCACACACAAAATCCACACTCAAACGATCGAAAGCATAAACAAGGCAAATCGAAAGTTGGATCAAGATTTAGACGTGGATTTTCAACTGGCAACTATATTAGAAATTGCAGACAAAAAATTACGAACTGGATTAATTAATCATTGTGGAACAGTTTTTCTCGATAAGAACTCAAAATTTGTAATCACCGGAGATCGACGTTTCAGTCACAATGGAACCCACGAATATGTTTATGTGAATTTTTCAGACTATGTGCCCAGACTAAAATGTGGTGGCATCATAAAAATTGGCGAAGAAATTCAAGTAATTATCAAGAATATTCTAGTCCGTAGCATTATTTGCAAAGTTGTAAAAGATGGACTTTTAAAATCCAATCAATCGGTGCAGCTGCCATTGGAAAGCCATTCCAAATTAATTGAAGTTACAGAGGAGGAACGAAAAGATGTGGAATTCGCACTTAATGGGGGTGCTGATTATATCCTTTGTGCATTTGAAGAAAATTCGAATTTCTTTAAATATCTTCATTGGGAAATCGCGAAAAAACAACGGGGCGTCAGAGTTTTGGGGAAAATTTCTCCAAATAGTGAAAATTTGAGCACAGATACAATTGATTACATTTTACAATTTTTTTCTGGACTTTGGCTAGATGGAGACATAATTGAAAAGTCCGCTTTCGATGCGTTTTTGCTAGGCAAGTGCCTAAAATTTGGAAAAATTATAATTCGAAGCGGAAAATTTATTAAAAGCGAACATGTGCATTTGCCCGATGATGAGGAAACGTTAACGTCTGCGTTTTTATATCCCGATTGTATTGCAATTTCAAATGTAGAAAACGGAGTAGTGAAAACCGGCAATATTAGGTCGATTATTTCTACAAACTATCCAGACATGAATTGGAAGACTTTGGAGTATTGTTGCAATAAAACTATGAAAGCTAGTGCAACGATGGAAAATATCTTCGTGAAAAATGTAGTTCTGACTTCGATTCTAAATCAAGCAACTTGCATAATTGTCATAGATAACAATGGGAGGACAGCGAATTTAATATCGCAGCATCGTCCAGTTGTACCGATTTTAGCAAACGTCCGCGAAAAGTCCGTTGCTGCGAATTTAGCAATTTGGAAGAATATAATCCCGTTAGTTTATTTGGAACCGTGCCTTTCATCTTGGGAAATCGAGCTGAACATGCGATTAGACTACAGCATAAATTTCGGCAATCGGATAGGTTTCATCTCTACTCAAGAGCCATTTATTGTCTGTTTCGACTCGAAACGAAAAAGAAGTTTCACCGATTCTTTTCGAATTCTCCGAATAAATGCAAATAGAACTCTAACATCAAGCGCAAACTGGATCACAATTTAAATTTACTTTATTGATTTATGTACATAAATTGAATTCGTGTAATGTCTAAATGTTAATGCCATCAAATATAGTGAACATCAGCGTAGTTAAAGTGGTAGCACTAGATTCCTTCTTTGTTAGGCATCCTCAGAAGCTTCCAATACCGCACCAGAGTAAGCCAAATCCCAATAATGTTCGACTTGATGTTTCTGGAAAAATTCCCTAGCCATTTTCTCCATGGGGAAAATCTTAAATTTCAACTCTCCAAAATGCCTCCGTTGACTAGTCCCCTCCCATACCAGAACGCACGAATTAGGAATCTCATTGCCATCGGCATTTTTCACGACATCCTCCTCCCACTTGATGCGATTCAACATTAATCTGCGGTACTTCTTCTGTTGTTTCGGTCCACCTTCAACGACCACAACGCAACAATCTCTAAATAGAACCACAATTCCAGTCATATGAAGTTGTTTGGCGTTTGTCTCCACTTTAAATTTTTTGCTAGCGTTGTCGTGTAGGTCTCTAATACGATACACGCTAACATGGACTCCGCAACTGGTGTCCTCTCTAATCTTTCGGATTTTCTTGTCTCGTTTCTGTTCGACTGTCAATTTCCTAGCATTATTTGCATCTTCATGTGCTTTCTGACGCTTTGCCATTTGCTCTCTGACGTGAGCCTCAATTTTCGTTGGATCTTGAACGGCCTCCGTTCCTAAAACTCTCATCAAATTCGAAATCCTTAGCTTCGGCTCTGGTGGAGGTACAAGACCCAAACGGATCTTTTCCTGCTCCTCTTTCCAGGCTTCTCTGCGATTTTGCCTCCTGAGTTTCTTTCGTTCTTTCTTCGTAAGGAACACTGGCAAGTAAACGGGCTTTAGTGGTTCATCTGAAAATTGACTCTATTAGGATTTCTCTCTTTTTGAATAAAAACTTTGCGTAATACTCACTTGGTGGCTTCATTTGTGTTGGATGTTCTATTAGATTGGTAATTGCTGATTGTCTAATGCTTATTTTCGCATTCACAATCGTATTTAAATCATTGGCCAGTATAACGGAGTCCCACCACTCCATCTGGGGCACATCATCTGCATGGTGGTCCTGTTTAGGCGCAATCAATGCCAATTTCGTTGCAGAACTAATGCCCGTCTTCCTAGCAATTTGAGAAATCTCATTCTGTAGCTTCTCTAGTTGAGCTTTCATCCGCAATCGCTCGGCCATTTGTTGGAATTTTCCCGGTTCATGGAACCGAAGGCTCCGCTTGTTTCGCAATGCTGGCTTGGCATTGATGCGATCGTCGAAGAATTTCACGGTTTCCTCCGTGATAGCCTTTTCTATGATCTGATTTTTAGTGAAAACCTCTCGCTTCTTCGCGCGGATGTTAGCTTTCAATGTAGGAGCAACCGTTGGGATGTTGATTGCTCTCCCACTTTTATCAATAGTCCGACCTTCGTCATCCAGAATGAGAGGCTTCGGACGCTCCTGTACTTGTGGAACGAGGCTCGACAGAGTTCCCGAAAGTTTCGCCCGAATCTGTGCCTGTAGCTCGGCTATTTTCTTGGCTCGATCAGGGTCTTCCCTTTTAGCCCCTAACACTTGCGACGCCATTGCCACAGGCAGACCAATCTGTGGTACAGACGCCAGGAGTGGGTCCTTATCTTTTAATGTGCTAAGCGCTCGCTTCCTCTCTTCAATCTCCCGTTGAGCGTTTGCCATCATCAGCTTGATTTGTTGGGACGACAGGGTGTTCGCTGACTTTTGGGTTGAAGACTCCGTCGACGCCGCTTTAGAAGACTCCACCTTGGCCCCCCTCTCTTCGGCTGGGGGTTTGTCGAACTTGGACACCTTCGATTTCTTAACCTCCTTATCCCGGTTCTCTTCATCTCCCTGCCGTTTCCTGTTCTTCTGCGAGCGCCTATAGTCCTCCAGAAACTCGACTACTTTGTCAGACAGGCGACTCGCTTTCTTCGAGTCGAGGATGGTTGCGAGTTTGTCGGATATACGTTTTCTGTCGTATCCATTGTACAGACAGTTTTCGATGGTGTTGAGAACTGTGCTACTATCTCCTGACCCGATTGTACGGTATACTATCCCGTCGAGCTCGTTGTGGAAGTCCTCGATTTCCCTTCGCGAGTAGTAAGTCATAGCGGCACTAAATTTACAGGATTTTGCAAAAACTCTAAACTGATTGATTGGACTTATGGTTCAACCACAATTGGGGCGGCAAGCGGCAGCGGCGGGCGGCATTTTTTTTGCACTTACGTAGCGCAACTAGAGCTGCTACAATACAGCGGCAACGGCAGCGCACTTTTTCCGTCGCCGCCGAGTTTGAATCAAAGTCAAACTTGCCGCCGCCGCCCAAAATGTTTTCTGAAAACCACCACATTCGGCGGCACATTCTATGACGTTTTTTCTGCGTTGTTTAGTGACAACCACCACATTCGGCGCCACATTCTATGCAGTTTTTTTGACGTTTTGATTTCCCAAGATGCCGACAACGGAGAAAAAATTAATCGAGTTCGTGAAAGGAAATCCAATGCTCTACGATTTGGCCCATCCTCAATATAAGGATATAAAATCAAGGAAAATAAATGGAGCGAAGTAGCGGACGAATTAAATAAGTTTTGATGTTTCAATTTTGTCAGAGGCATGCCGCTATCATTGTAGCTGGTTCGGCGGTATGTGTGGCGGCGCCATGCCGCCCGCCGTCGCCGCTGCCGCTTGCCGCCTTCATTGTGGTTGAACCATTATGGAAAGAAAACGTCAAAACGACCATTCGACGTGAGCGACAGTGGCAAAAAGAGAAGTTGCTTTCAGTTGGTCGCTGTGTTGTTGATGGTTCTTCGAAGCAACCCTGCAGCGCGGTATGATTTAAAAACTCAGGACAAACGTAAAATAGTTTCTTGAAGAATCAATTACATAATTTTTTCTATTGGAGTATATCAAGAGACTTGGGTATTGCGTTTTTCCGGCTTAGAAATAAATATGAAATATTCTTCAAAATTTATGCCAAATTACGGAAAAGCCAAGGTAGAAATAAAACCAAATCTGTTTTTTTTTAAATTACGATAGTTTTAAATTAAATGTAATTATGTAAATAAATCTATACACAGTGTTGTTCCTCTACTCATAGACTTTAATTGTTTACACTTTGAAGTAGACAATAACGTAGACCACAGAATCGGTGTAGACAATGTAGATTTTGGCATAGAAAATGTAGACTTTGGCGTAGACAATGTTGACTTTCTAATAACTTTCAAAACAAACTTTTGAATAAGTCCATGACCATCGGATTGTAAGCAGAAAAAAAGCTGTTAAAGTTTTTGCACAAACGTATTTTTAAAAAATGATCTAAAATGGAAAAAATCGTGTCAATCCTTCCCACCAACCGCATGCAAATAAAAAATTCCTTTTGTAATATTATCGGTAATGGTGCGTTGTATTAAAATTTTTCTCAAGCAAAAAGTTTTAAAATTCAATTTTACAAAACTTCCGTAAATGTGATTTCACTTGGAAAAAACTTTTAAAAAAATCCGCTAAGATTGCTTGCCTAGAATTAGAATTTCCATCAAAGTTCAGAGTAAAGTTCTTATGTAGCGTATTTGACAATTAGTCCTTTGTAACTGTAACTTCTTTATGTTTAAAATTATTTTCAGAAAAAGTTTTTTTTGAAAAGAAATAAGCAACCTTTTATTCAATGAAAGATCACGCGTAAACAATGAATAGGTGATTCTCAAGAATTAATTACTCTTTCCACAAATTTTGCGACTATTTCGAGATGTATTTTATGGACAGACCATAACTACATACATTTTTTAGTTATCAGCAAAAGTTCTAAAATTTAAAAAAAATGATTACATGCCAAATTTTTTACGCTCGTCTTTTAAGTTTAAAATAATTTTAATATAAAACAAAATGTTAATCTATATTTTGAAATTCTAAACTGAAACAAAATCCCGGAGCAAAATTTTTTTAATCGCCCGAAACGGGTAATAATCCAAAATGACCCGAAAAACGAGTATTTTGGCAGAGATTCGGTGGACTAGCACACCGAGCGCCTGGCAACTAGCAAAACCCTTTCTTCACATTGTGCGCTCAGGAAGTTCAGTCTCAGAAGGCGTGCTCTGATGTTTCCAAGGTTTTCTCATAGAATTCGACTTTTAACTCTAGTGAAGGAACTAGTGAAGCACTTCGCCAAACAGAATTAAGAAAATCCGTGCCGAATTGGTGATCCGCGAGTGAAATTTTCCATTCGGATCGCTACCATTGTGGTCCCGTTCGAACACAACTCACACAGCGACAGAGTGCAGCGGACGTGTGTGTGTGTGTGTGCGAAAGTGAAGTGCGAGTTTTCCGTTTCTTCGACGACAGGCAGGTAGGAAGGCAAGCAGCAGGCGGGCAGCGGGACGGAGCGGAATTATCGAGGAGGTTGGTGTGGCAGAAGTCGCCATATTTTGCCACGAGAACTTTTCGGTTCGATCACTTACATTTTTCTAACCTAGACAGCAGGGCAGAGCGCGCACACGAGCAGAGCACTAGCTGGCAGCAACGAGGCCGCAATTCGGTTTGGTTTGGTGTCCATCAACGGGAAAGAGTCTAGGAAGTCATCGCCAAAATGTCGAACGAAGAGACATCGGCCGATCGCAATGTGGAAATCTGGAAAATCAAGAAGCTTATCAAGAGCTTGGAAATGGCCCGAGGGTAAGTAGACTAGACAGCCCTAGTGAGTGTTGCTGGAGTCTCGTACAACGGTTATTGTAAAACGGAGCCCCTTTTATCAATGCCAGACTTCCACGGTCATTGGGAATCTGAATATGTCACGATGTCAGTAGTGGAGTGAGAGGGAGCTGGACAACGAAATGAATGGGACGGGGATCCACTACGACTTCGTCAGCAACATCGCCGTCAGCACCACCACAAAGACAGCAGCCTCGCGAAACATTGAGGTTATGGTCTCCCAGTGAAGTGAAGTCCATTTGCCCCATTTCTCATAGGAATTCCCTAAATTATTAATACTGCTGGCCATGGGGCGGCTGGCCGGTTTGTTGCTAACCGCGCCGAGTGCAGTGTAATTAGTGACAGTTGCGAGGGGCAAAGATCCATGCAAACTAATGCAGCGGAGTCCCTTGGGGAAAAACCTAATGGCAGCTCCAGGGCAAAGCGAGAACGTCAGTTTCATATAAATGTACCTGTAAGCCAATTCGGTTTTAGACTGATTCTTTGGGTTCGATCTATCGAGTGGAAGTGTTTGTTTTGCTGGCCTCCCAAGGCAGCAGAGCCCGAGATGTAATGTTCTTGGTTGGATTTAATTCGCATTCGCGATTCAAACCAATTCTGGGTGACATTTAACGTTGAGCTAGTAATCGATAATGGAAAACATGCTATAAGCCTTTGACCTCCTTTGTCTCAGCAAGTGTGAGTTGACTAGCGGCGTCAAAGGAATCCACAGCACACCGTGCGCTCTTCTATCAAGTTATAATAGTCTAAAAATAATAAATAATTCGCTTTCGGGAGATGTCGGGGCTGAACCAGCAGCGCCACTACTGCACCGGCATTTTCGATTCGATTGGATTTAGGGCAATTTTCCGCTTTCCATCTTTCTGTACACTTTACACCGTTCTATGATCAACGATTCGCTATCCATCCGTGATTGTAAAGCATAACTATGCCCTAAAAATCCACTCCCATGTGTGCTCGTTTGGTGACGTTTCTATACAGTTTTTGGCCTTTCCTTCAGTTTTCAGTCGCATTTCTACATTCGGAATGGCCAAGAATAATAACAACACCCGCCTCGAGTCGATTGGTAATAAAATTAAACGTTTTCCATGACAGACTTATTTACTACAGTTTGTCTACATTCAACATCATATACGAGTACACATGCAAACTCGATTTCATTGTAATTGAAGAGTGCGCACTTTTGTTACCAACAAGACGTCGCAGACCATTCATCCACCCACTGTCCACCCAGTCCCGATTCTCACATCTGCATTCTTCATACTTACCAATTTTTTCTAGCCATATGCTTGCTTGCATTCCATGCAATATTTGTGTACAAAAAGGAATTCCCGTACGAATTTCACTGCAATGTGAAGTAGCCGAAAAGAGCGCAGGATACCCAGGGGGTGGTGTTTTGTCTTCGTTTTAATAATTTCGAACCCTTTGTCTAGGTCGGATTTATGTTGTTGCCCAAGTTAGCGGTAGAATTAATTCAATAGATCCGCACCAATCGAGACAATGGAATCATAAAGTTTTAATCCTTGGAGAAACTTAATTTCAAAGTGCTTCACCCAAAAAAAAATCAAGAGATTAAAATTTAGACATTTCTATTAACTTCAGAGCTTAAATTGGCGAAAAAGTAAATTAGCAAAAAGAAGAAAATGAAAAAATATGTATTTGTAGGACGACTTTTAAATTCAGGAAGGAAATGCCTAAGAAATAGTGGAAAATTACTAAAATTAAAGTTTGAAATCGATGATTAATCAGAGAAGTAGAATATGTCGAAATGTGATGAAATTTAAGCATGAATAATCCCTTAGCCAAATAATATTTATATGTATTTTTATTCAAAAACTCAAAATGAATTTTTCTTATTCTAATGCTAATCGACATGTTAATTAAAATCGTTAAACACGCGTTCAATCCAAATACTGAAAGCACAGAATCTGTTATTTTCTCATTGATTGAAAATGTATTATCCACCTTTCTGTGCATGATCAACGGTCAATGTTTAAATGTATTTTTGACAGAAATGCAAACCGAAAGTTTTCTGATTGTGGTTCGGTTTTGGTTCAAGGATGAATTCGATTTTTGGATTTAGTTCGTAAAGTGTGAAAATTTGGTTCTGTTTTTGGTTTCAATAATCTGGTTTTTGATTGCGTTTTATTGGTTTTAGCATTTCCTTATTATATTAAGGCGCCCACAAACGAGAAATCATGTTTTAAACATGACATCAACCACCAACATGCCCACAGACGTTCAACCACGACTTCAACACGGCAAATTGACAACAATGTTGAGAACAAGATTTCTCGTTTGTGGGAGCCTTTAGTTATATTTTTTGAGATATAGGGCACGGTGGTTTTGTCAGTGAACGTGTTAAAAATTCCGATTTAATTTTTTGCTATTTATTTTTTTCCGGGAAATTTGAGGAAAAGGATAATCACGATTATCCTTACAGGAGCTTTCGTTATCCTTACAAGGACAAAGTAGTGAAAATTATTGGCTTGGCAACGGAACTACGCAAAGTGGAAAAATTTTCCTAGTGTTCATAGTTTTGGAAATACAGTAGAGACTCGGTAATTCGAACACTCGGTAATTCGACAATCACGCTAATTCGAAGAACCATTTTTACTTTCTTCTACGGAGTATAATATTGTATTCATGAAAAATGTCGGCCTCTTAATTTTGCCTAAAAAACATTTCCCGATCACTCCTGAGTCGATTGAAGTCATATTAAAAAAAATGTCCTTCTGTCTGTCAGTCTGGGTACAAGATTTCTCAAAAACTAATAGAGCTAGCGCCATGAAATTTTATAGGCGTGTTGGGTCCTGAAATGGGATGATCCTATCAAATCTGTTAACCGGAAGTATCCAAAATGGCGGTTTTTCAAAAATCGCAATTTCGTTTTTCTCGACGCATTTTTTAGTGGCTTGGAGAAAATAAAATTTCCCATACTTTTGTCTTTAGCTATAACTCGATATCTCAACCTGTTATCGAGATAAACCGTTATTTCCAAAAAAAAAAAACAGTTTTTTGCCATTATCTCGAAAATTAACGGGTTTTTGCTGACTGAATGTATGAAGTGAATTAATGAGAATGGCATTCTGCACAATTTTGTCTTTCACCGTTATCCGTTATATTTTACCGTTATTGAGATATTTTTATTAATATGTAAAAAATCATATTTTTGCGAATAATTTGCAAACTAACGGTTTTTCGACAAATCAGTTAAAAGAATAATTAAAGATGTTAACATTTTCTACATTTTTGCCATTTACCGTAAATTGATATCTTTTACAGTTCTCAAGTTATCAAATTTTGTACGTTTTTGATATTTTTGGATGAACCAACAATTTATTGGGAGGTTGTATTGGGTTGACAATACGACAGGGCCATAACGTAAATTGCACAGGGTCGTAGATTTTGTAGAAGAAAGTTTTGTGTTGACCACAACTGATATTTTTATATTGGGTATCTTGTAATTCGAATTGTGGTTTATATATTGGTCTCTGTAATTCGAACTTTTCGAATGCTCGATTATACTTGGAGTTTTTTCTTGAATTTCTCCGCGAATTTTAGCATATATCGCAGAATATATTCACTTAGCAAAAGTTGTAATTTGAATTTATTTCGGTGATTTTGTTTGAAAAATTCCATTGAGAAAATTAGGGAATAATTTTTATGTCATAATGTAAACAGTTGTGAAACGTGAATTTAATGTCGCAGAATAAAATTCGCGGAATCAAGTATCAGATGTAAACGGCGCCTAATGTTTTATTTGTCGTCGGGGGTGTGTACGTAGATTTGTATAAGAAAGTCATGTGCTGTTCACATCAGATATTTTATGTTTATTTTCAATCCATACAGTAACAGGCAAAGCAATTTCATAATTGACTTCCATGACCATAACTTTTGAACAAAGATTTTGTGAATTTCGGTTTTTTCTCAATTAGTTTTTTTTTCGGAATAATAAGTTGAATCATTTGAGTCCAAGGTCGAGCATGCCTGGACGACGGTTTTTTCCCACAAATCTTATGTTGGTACTGAATATTAGTAATGTGTTTACCAATGAGTTTTGTTTACAATCTGATGTATCAATTGCTTTCAATATATTTTTATTTTATTCCCAAAAAATAAATCGAGCAATTCCTGGAAAACCAATTTTTTTTTCAATTGATTTGATTTAAAGACAAATATCTTCTCACACTATGGGCCTTACCAATGACCCGTGACTAACTTAGTAACAGCTTTTGGTGTGTGCGAAACGGGCTATTTGCTTGCTAATTCTAGTAAGTTTTCACACATTTATCACAGGGAATTTAAAACTTTTCAATAAAAACTAGGATTTGAACCAAAATTAGCAAGCAAATAGCCCGTTTCGCACACACCAAAAGCTGTTACTAAGTTAGTCACGGGTCATTGGTAAGGCCCTATGAAAATAATTACGATTGGCAACTAGGTCTCGGTTGCTGCGGTTTTCTGGAAATGGTTGGTATGCATAGCTCCAGAATATTAAAAAATATGCCATATGATGCTTTAAATTTTTTTTTTCATAAGTATTTAACATTTTGTCATCATTTTGTAAGCATAATTTAATAACTAAAATAAAAACGGTATTCCCCTCAAAAAATAGCCACATTTTCTATCGCTAATAATCTGCAAATCTATTCACTAAAATGTATTTAATTTGACTAGCGTATCAAAATTTAAGATTAAATTAATTCTAAGAATTTTGTGGTGAAAATACACTCTAATTGGAAACTTATCGATTGTTCTGCGGTGGCGGTAGTAACATTTGGAATAGTCAAGTTTTGCTAGGAAAAATTAAGGCCATTTTCCAATAGTTTTAGTTCAATGTCGATAAAAATCTTGATTTCTTTTGCTGTCGTACTTGCCGATAAACCAACGTCCACGAAAGAAATTCAGATACCTTTTATTTGCTAGGGTTTTCTATTGTTTCGTAATTTAGAAAAGAGTTAAGAGTGAATGAAATAATTGTATTGAAAAACTAGAACAAATCAGCATGAAAACCTCTCCCTCCATTTCTGTAACATTTCTCAAATTAGGTCTGACCCCGTTTTAATCAGGATATTTACAATGTATCCCAATTTTTCGGTCATTTTTTTTGCCCTAAAGAGAAAATTTTTAGTTTTCAAACCATGCATGAGTCAAAGTCCCATTTCTATCAAAACCAAAGCATCAAAACGAAAAAATGAAAATATTTGCCCCAAGTTATCCCTTTGGTGGGTTTTCTGTTTAAATTAAATATGGCAAGAAACACTGAAAGAGAAGTTTCACCATTGGGGCTATTGTTTAAATTGTGTCAAGGCGAACAAGTGCCAGTTTCGCTTCTGATTGCCACAAGTAGAATACAACTAAAATAGGATTAAAATTGAATGCAATGACGATACTTTTGTAGGCATTTCGTTTGATTTGAAATTAATAAATTAAAGGTTTTTTTTTTGGATGAAGATTTCAGTTTTTGGTAGACACAAAGGAAGTTTGTTTCAATGGAGAGTTTTTGGGGGGATTTTTGTTTCAAAATCGAAATTGCTTTCAAGTTTCATTTCACTGGGAGGGAAATTAAGAAACAATTGATTTTCTAGTAAAGCGAGATGAAATGTTAATTTATTTTCTATTAAAGCGAGATGAAATATTAATTAATTAATTTTTTACAGTAACGGAACGAGTATGATATCACTTATAATTCCACCCAAAGATCAAATATCTCGAGTAAGCAAAATGTTAGCCGATGAATTTGGAACAGCTTCCAACATTAAATCTCGTGTTAATCGGCTATCAGTCTTAGGTGCCATTACATCTGTGCAGCATAGACTTAAACTGTACACCAAAGGTAAGTAATCACATTTGCATTCATATTAAATTAATTACGCAAATGCATTTGAAATAATTCTCGTGTCATTCTACAAATATTCATAGTGATTAAATTGAATTTTCTTAATCTCTTTTTGTGTAGTGCCTCCAAACGGTTTAGTTATTTACTGCGGCACAATAGTAACAGAAGAAGGAAAGGAGAAAAAAGTCAACATCGACTTTGAACCATTTAAGCCAATTAATACGTCTTTATACTTATGTGACAACAAATTCCATACAGAAGCTCTGACAGCTCTTTTGGCGGACGACAATAAGTTCGGTTTTATTGTTATGGATGGTAATGGCGCCCTATTCGGAACACTTCAGGTAATTTAAAATGATTTCAATTTATACAATATGCAATATGTTTTTAATGGAATTCCCTTGATTGAATTGTACAGGGAAACACGAGAGAAGTGCTGCATAAATTCACTGTTGATTTACCGAAGAAGCACGGTCGTGGTGGTCAATCAGCGCTTCGTTTTGCGCGATTGCGTATGGAGAAACGGCACAATTATGTTAGAAAAGTGGCAGAGGTAGCAACGCAGCTATTTATAACAAATGACAAGCCTAATATAGCTGGCCTCATATTGGCAGGTAGTGCCGATTTCAAAACTGAATTGAGTCAATCCGATATGTTTGATCCTGTAAGTTAAAATTTGAATATTCTTTTATTCTTTATTGTTTTAGTTCCATTTTTCTGGCAATGACAGCTACGGCATACAGAGTTATCGTATTGCCCGACTTTTTAAAAGAACTGAACAATTTTAGACGTTTTTCCTTCTGCAAAAAGATTATATTAAGAGCACGAGAAAAATAAAAGATGAACAAATAAATATTGTGCAAATAAGAACCTTTTGTAAAAGGAACAATGTCTAAAATTGTTTGGCTGTCTTAAAAAATCGTACAATACGGGAACGCAACGCATTTGGTTTGTCACAGCTCCAAGTCAGAATAACGGACATGTGACGTTGAATTAGTATATTCTTTTAATACTAAAATATCACTATTATCTATCACAACTAATTTAATTTTTATTTTAAATGTATTTTAGAGACTTCAATCAAAAGTAATAAAACTGGTTGATGTTTCTTATGGTGGTGAAAATGGCTTTAATCAAGCTATAGAATTAGCAGCTGAATCGTTACAAAATGTTAAATTCATTCAAGAAAAGAAATTAATTGGCCGATACTTTGATGAAATTTCTCAGGTAATTTTATTTTCAATATTGTTTATTAAAGAGAATTTAATAAAAGTCTTGCCATGTCCATTCGAGTTATTCATTCAATATGAAGCTTGAATTTTCTTTCGTAATAAGTTGCCACCATTACAACAAGTAATTTCCCAAAATTTCAATCCAAAAAAAAAACTAGTTTCGGAGATAAAAATAATTTTTTTTATAATAAAAAACAAGACTTTCTTTGAAAGTCTTACTTTTCAAAAAAAAATTAAATGTGAGAAACCGTTAGAAAAAAATTATAACGGTAATTTAACGGTTCCGTACCACCAAAATTTTTCCAAAAATTCCTTAATCCCTTACAAAACCAAAAAAAAAAATCCAGGGCAATCGGAGAGATACTTCATAGTAAAAAAAAATATGAAGAAAGTCACATTTTCACATAATATAAATTGTAGTATATGCAAAATGAATCACTTTGTGCACCAGGTTACATTTGGCCTACAATTTAAGAATCTAATGGGTCCATAAAAATGGAAGTGGGGAAAGTCGTTTTTTGGGCGGAAATGGGAGATGAATATTCTAGAAATTTTCTCTCCAAAGATACCAAGTAGGGTGTCATTTGTCACGTTTTTTGGCACGAAATTGCAACTTGTTAGTGATAGTGACAAGAGATTGGTTAAAAGTCGAAATTAATGAAACTTTTATGAACTTTTCTGGCTTTAATTTTTTTTTATCATTTATTGTTAATTGATTGTTTCTTATTTTAGGATACGGGGAAATATTGTTTTGGTGTTGAAGATACATTGCGAGCATTAGAATTAGGATCTGTGGAAACTCTTATTTGCTGGGAAAATTTAGATATTCAACGATATGTTCTAAAGAATCATGCGAACTCAACATCGACCACAGTATTACATCTGACACCAGAGCAAGAAAAAGACAAGTCACATTTCACCGACAAGGAAGTAAGTTTTCTGTTAATAATTTATACTTTTTTTTTATTTCGTGGAACAAAAACTGTAAAAGACTAAAAAAAAATTCGTCCCGGTTTTTGCCATTCGGCTGGCGATCCAAATTACTCGAGGAGAAATGAGTAGAACAACAAAATCCAATCGAGTAGTAGATGGTGAAAAAAAATACAAAATCAATTGAAATCTCCATTTGCGGACAGTCGAAGGGCCAAGATTTCTGTCCGGTTATGTAATATTGGAATAATGAATTTGGCTATAGGGAATGTGTGCATTTCAGAGAAATGGGAGGTGTCCGCAAATGGAGATTTCAACGTACACCTTTTTACTCATTTGGCACTCTTGCGCTCATACTGGTTTTCACGTTTTTCAAAAACCATCGCAATCCGCGCATGCACTTGTTTCTAATGACGAAATTTGTTGCTGCGTACACGTTATTAATAACCACATAGAACAAGTTTCGGTGCTAATTTATCTAATTTTGGCTCTAACACCAAATTAATTAGAAATACAACTATAATTACTTATGAAAAAAAAATTACAGAGCGGAGTGGAGATGGAGTTAGTGGAATCGCAACCACTATTGGAATGGTTAGCAAACAATTATAAGAGCTTTGGTGCAACACTCGAAATTATAACGGACAAGTCGCAAGAAGGAAGCCAATTTGTAAGAGGATTCGGTGGTATTGGAGGTAATTTATTGAATAATAAATGGATTTTCTTTTTTATATAAAACTTTTCTTATCTAAATTAGAAATTTCCTCGTCGCTTTTGCTAACTTATAAGAAATATGCTAACAAATCGTTAAATATTTGTACAAAAAAAAATCTTTTTAACATTCCATTTGGCAGAAATTTACCAGATATATTTGAATTTCACATTAATTATATTAAACAATGATCTCTTTTTTTTCTTTTGCTCCCAAATTATGCTGCATATCTGGCTACACCTGTATATCTTCCCGTGCTAACAATCTAATATTAACATCAATTCAAAATCCACATAAAAAATCCACCCGATCGATTGTGTATTTTTATGGTGTAGGGATTTTACGTTATAAAGTAGATTTTCAATCACTTCAAGCTGATGAACCTCTGGACGATGTTGATCTTGACGATTACTAAACACTGAAATTATTTATTTAATACAAAAGAGAGAGACAGAGAGAAAGAAAAAAAACCAATTGAATAATTGAGAAAAAAAAAATTAAAAATAAATGAAAAATACATGAATGAAACCCATAATAATAATTTTTAATATATCATGATCGCGATTTAAATATTTTAATCTAAATTAATGAGACAAGCATAAAATTAATAAAATGAAAAAAAAGTAAACTAAAGAAATCAAATGATAATTGATACATCATTGAACATAAATTTTTTAAACAACTTTGGCTAAGGTATTAAATCCACATAACTCTGCATGTTTAATTGTTAGATTTAGTTGCAGTTGACCGTTTATCGTTTCTAATGATTAAACAAACCTTTTCTCTTTATTATTATCATTTCTCTGTTTATGATTTATTTCAAGCGATTAACTGTTTTCATGGCGAATTTTATTTTTCGTCAAAGCAGAGAAAAATCCTTTGGTTTTTTTTAGCGTTTCGTGTTGTAGTTTTACGTGTGCAAATGTGTTATGGTGTGTGGTGTATTTTTATGTAGACGTTTTTTTTTATCGTTTAAACAATATTCACATTTTTTATAGAAAATTGCTTTGCTATTTTACTTTTTCTATAAAAAAATTAAAATATCGTGAAATTCTTTAATTACCCAAAAAAAATTATCATCATTTGGTAGAGATTTGCTCTTTAAATTCAAAGGTTCATAAAACACAAACGTATACTAAGGTTTCACTTTGTATTTATGGAAAGAAGACCAATTTAATTGCTTATATTTAGCTGAAATTTTAGAAATCTACGTAATTCCCATAAAAACACAAATAAAGGGTTGGCCATTGACTGATTTCTTTTTAAAATTTGTATGAAATAAATATTCAAAATTTAGTTCTTTATTGAAAAGAGTAAATTTTCCGATTAGTTATAGAATATGATTTTATTCAAATGGTTGCCTCAACTGGCTTTGTAATAGCCCATCCGGTCAACCCAATTTTGCAGTACATTTTCGATGGTTTGAGGTCTTATTTCACGAATATCTCGATGAATGCCAATTACCTGAATCAGTTCTGGATTGCCGACTTAACATCGATCTTGATTGGCACTCCACAAACAGACACCAGTCAATGGCCTATCCCTTATTGAGAATATTTTGTTTGCTGTCTCCTGGCTAGAATTATTTGCAAAAAAAAAAATCGGGAAATGTCGTATTTTAAGAAACCGTGTTACATCAGAGCAGGTACAAAAAGAGGGGTTAACCCCCGTCGCACACTTCAGCTAAGCGAGCTCAACTACGTGAGCTAAGTTTCTCGCTGAAAGTAAAATCCTTAGCATTTGCATTGGCGACCGCACACTTCAGCGAAACTATGAAACTACACCGCGTAGTCATGGGCGACGCGGACTAAGCTCGCTCGCGTAGTTCAGACCTCAACTACGCGAACGACTTCGCTGGCATCGCTGACACTCACATATAAATATTTTCGGCGTTATACAGTGTAGAATCGGTGTTTGCAAAAGTGTAGTATTTTGTGGACATAAGTGTAAGGAAAACGTGAAAATTTAATTCTTTTGCGCAATATTTTCAATTGAGTTAAATAATTTATATCTAAAAATGGCTGCAGATAAAGTGGAAAAATGCATATATTTACCGAAAATATCGCCGCGTAGTTTAGCTCAAGTGTGCAACGAGGTGAGCTAACCCAGCTAGGCTATGTAACTATAGCTAGCCTCGCTCACATAGCTTAGTTGAAGTGTGCGACGGGGGTAAGTTCTGAAAACTTTTAAAAAACAACAAAAAAATTAAATTTTTATAAGAAATTTCATTTTAAAGAAATATATATTACCACATGTATGTATAACAGAAATTGAAAAAAAAAACAAAATATAACTATTTTTGTTTTAATAACTAATAATTTTCTTCCTCATTATTGCTCGATACAAACTTGTTATAATTTTTTTTTTACTTTGACGGCTCGAATCGATTTTTCAATAACTGAAATTTTTGTGATTCTACAGGCTTTATCAAGTGTTAAAAAAGTTTAAATATTTATATGTTTGTCTTAAAATAAAGAAAATTGAAAATTAATCGTAAAACGATGAATTAGAAATGCCGTTGCGCAAGATGTTTTTTTTTTCGGATTACCTAGCAAAAATATGGCCTTTGCATATTACTTACATTGAGTTACAGTCGAACATCGAACATTCTTAAAGGATATTCACAAATCTAGGAATTCGCAACGCCTATCCATTAACTTTCACAAACTAAACTAAATTCACAAACTAAAGCATTTATCACTAAAGCCGAGACATTTTTGTTATAAGAAAGAATTTCCAAATCGAAATGTGAGCCTTTCCAAATCGAAATGTGACTCAAACATTAGCGAACTGAGGTTCGACAGTACCTCGAAATTAGCATGTCGTAATGTGTATTTTCGGTAAAAATTGTGAAAACGTCTTATTTTAAAAATGAGAAAAATGAAATAAATTAAAAAAAAAATAATGAGGTTTTGAGTTCGGAAAGCTTTTGATGCGATAGAGAGATTGTTTTCTCGTTCGTATGGCACTTGGCGCCGTCTTGTTAGAAAAGCATATATTTAAGATTCTTGCGAAACCACAAAAAAAATGTAAATCATCACGCGATACCTCCTTTCGAAAGTCGTTTAATGCTTCGCCTTCACAGTCTTCAAAGATAATGCTTCCAACCCACAATCTGCAACAAACAGATACTTTTTTGGATCATATACAGGATCCAAAATATCTTATAGATTGTTTTCAGTCCATATTAGACATGGGTAACGCAGCGCTGCGTTGCGCCATTGCTTTGATACAGTATACTGCGTTATGTGCGCTGATACGCGAATAAAAATTTTAGTACCGCAATAGCGCACATAACGCAAACGAGTTAAACGAAACCACTTGGTTATTGAGCCAACTGTTGGGGAAATTTTTACATGTGTATTCAATACGATAGATGGGAAATATCGCCTTGTCTTGCTTTCTCGCACATTGACTTATAGACAAGCCCAAAAATACGATTTCTTGTTATGTACATATTCTTTTTTCATGGGTCTTGTTAGCGCAGTAACTCAACTCAGCACTGTATCTCATGTCTATTGTAAATACATATGATACACAGCGCAGTATTGAGTTATTTTGTTTGTTCCTCCTCTTGATCGAAAAATTGACTGTTTCACACAACGAATTGACAGCGCGGCAAAAAAGCGCAGCCATAATGACGATGGTTCCAACCGGTGCGCCATATGGCGCAACTGCGTTAACGCACTGCGCTGATACAGTGTACTGCGCTACTGTATCAGCGCAAAATTTACTGCGTTACCCATGTCTAGTCCATATCTGACAGTTTTGATGGTTCCAAATGGAATTTTGCCAAATATTTTAGCGGTCACAGCTTTGCTCGTAACGCGTGATAAGGTAGAGAATAATCACAGAATGCATATTTTCGTAATAACACTCGTTGTGTTTTACTAAGTATTATGACGAAGTTTGTATCAACCTATAGATGGCAGCTGTTATGTTACTAGCATCTTTTTGTTTAGCTACGAAACATTTTTTCTAAAAACATCCCGAGGTTGTATAGGGTTTATAATCACCCTGTTCCAACAATAGGGTTTGGAACATCTTGTAATAAAAATACAAGTAGTAGTTAATACAGTGAAAGCTACGTAAGCCAGAACTCTTTGGGGCCAAAGAATTTGTGCTGCTTATATAGGAATTTGTGTAGCTAATCTTACTCATTCATTATAAAAAACATAATTACGGAACTTTGTAACATGTTCAGTGTAGAAAGGTTGCCGGCTTGTCCAAGGTTCTGCTTAAAAAGGCTTCACTGTATTGATTGTCAAAATTTAGAAACTTTTTAAAAGTTTGCATTTCAAAAATGTCTAAAACTTGCCTGTTTGGATTATTTTTAGTTTTTTTTTTGTGTTTATCAGAAATTTTTATTGTCACCATCCTACGTCGCTTTCCCTTTTGAATCAATTTTAGAAATTAACAATTCATAGTTTTCCAATTATTTCAATTAAATTACTTTGGCTGTTGTCTGTAAGATTTCATGACTTGGTCATTTTCTGTTCCTTTATATACGCACAATTTTTTTTCTTCGCTTCTTTACAATCTGTTTTATTTGTTTAACTATTTAATAAGTTAAATATAATTTTAAGTTGTCTGAAATTTCGTAGAATATAACTAATGATGATTTTTTTTCTTTTCTTATTTTTTTATTGTTTCTTTTGTAAACAGGTATCTTACGTTACAAAGTAGACTTCCAGAGCATGCAACTAGATGATTTGGACAACGAGTGTTTTGACTTAGATGATTATTAGACAAATTCGGTAATGAAAATAATACCTCAACGGCCGCAGCAAAAAAAAAATAATACCGTATGATATATTGGAAGTATATTATAAATAAAATGAAAAAAAGAATAAAAAGAAACAACTGAAAAATATTAAAAAAATAATAAATAAAAAAAGCAAACAATATATATATAAATGAAAAAAAAAAAACATATTTACTATACTATAAATTGATAAAAAAAATATATGAAACTTTTTTAACGTTTTGGTGTATTTGTGCCTGACGCCTGTTCGTGTTCCAGTCAAACTCGGTGTAATGTGGTAAACAAATAAAAATAAAATAAATCAAAAAAACGACAAAAAAAACTGAAAAATTAAAAATTGGAAAAAATTCAAGTAAAATAATTGACATTGGAGCCGTCTTCTGCTCGGTTTATACGAAAATTAAAGCAAGGTTGAAAACAAGTCCCTTTTTTGTTAATTTTTTTTATATCTATTGATCATAAAAATGTTATTCAGATTAAATCTCTTTTTCATTACACTTGATTGATCTACAGTCAATGACCAGAAATAGAATAAAATAGATAAATTGAACCAGAAATAGAAAAACTTTATTTATAAACAGATTAAACAGATTTAACGACTAAACTTAACTCCGCTAATAAATTAATTAAATATAATAAAAAAAAACAACAAATGAAAAAAATAGTTAAGAAACATAGAAAACGATTAAAAAATAAATAAAATGAGAAATTCCAGAAAGTGCACACATTTTTAAACAAAATTTTTGTTCTAATTTTTGTTAGTTTCCAAGTAAAAAAGAAAATAATGTAAAATACATTTATTTAATTCGAAGATAATTCATTCGTTTTTAATTTATTATTTTTCAGATACAGTAATTACTCCATTTACGCGAATTTCATTCAGTGCGCTTAATTTTTTTTCCGAACTTTAAATAAGACTCTAAATGCCACTTTTAACACGTTGGTTGCCGCGGGAAACATTAAAAACCCCCAGGGGTTGATTCGCGTTCTATGAAAAAGTCATTTTATTTGATTTTCATTCGGCATTTATAATTTTCTATTCAATCATCGTGAAAAAATGTGCTGAAGATTCGCGTTCTATAAAAAATTTTCATTTCCACTATTTCGTACAAAGTAATCATTCTCAGGGTGTTCGATATTTTTTTTATGAATTTTATACGTTGCTACTCTTTAGTACACGATCTTCACAACGTAAATGCCAATTACATTCATAAAAGTTATTAAAATTTCTACAAAATTGCCTACCTAGTTTTTTTTATGTTATGTATTGGGCATTTTATGTTATAAACCAAAACATCACATAAAATTTCACATGTAGAATAGGACTTTAGAAAATTTGTCTATTTAAAAAAATCAGACAGAATATTGCCCGATATTTTTTTTTTACTGTAGTTTATTTAATACATATCTTAATCTAAATTAATACTAAGAAAATTAAAACGTAGTATTATAGCTAACTGGCGATTAATGTATGTGCAGGATGTAATTAGAAACAGGGTTTGTATCATTTAAATCAATTGAATGAATTGTTTTTTTCCAAATTTAAATCGGTAACTTAAATCAACTTCCCAAAGAAGAGATAAAAATTCCATTTTCTGTTGATTTACTTCAATATTACAAATACAGGGTTGGCCAAGATTTCAAAAGTTAAAGGCATTAATACCACCAACGAAGACTCAGAAGCTATGGTTGATCCGATCTCCAAATTGAAATTTTCTCTTGGTAAAACTGTTTGTAACGCCGGTACGCTGTAATTTATAACAAGAATAATTGGTCATAAAAATTAAACTATTAAAAAGCATTATTTAAAAACTCCACGACAAAAGTATTTTTTGGGCGCTGTGTATAGGGATGCGAACGATACCTCGATGTTTGCAAAACAGCGAGGTATTGTTGAAAAATATCGAGTTTTAACCCCGATGTGTAACAGGCCGATATATCGAAGTATCGGTGTTGTTATCCACGATGTTAGAACATTACTCTTCATAAAATTAGTAGAGAAACTAATTTTAGGACTAGAGAGACTAGTTTTTAAATAGATTTAATATTCTACTTAAAGATTTGTTTAAATTTCCTTTGGCATCAATTTTCGGTTTCATCTTTCTACCAGATTTCGCAAAAAATACCAGAGCTAGCCATGAAATTTTACAGAGAAGTTTGGTCCTGATGTAGAAATCCGTTAACCGGAAGTAACCAAAACGGCGGCTTTTTAAAAACTACGATTTCGTTTTTTGCGATTTATTCCGAAACTAACAATTTTCCAGTAGTCTTATGTATTACAAAACTTGGAGACAATAAAATTTGCTACATTTATGTCTTTTACTAGAACTCCGTTATGAAGATATGCCGGTATTTCAAAAAAATTAGTTTTTTGCGAATATCTCGAAAACTAACGGGTTTTTGGTGGTTCAACGTATAATACGAATTAAAACCGTGTTAATTCTACCTGGGTGCACTCCACCCACAATAGAGCATCCGCCAGGTGGCTAAATTATTTAATAAATTTAACTTTTTCAAAACATCGGAAAAACATCGAGGTATCGATGTTTTCAGGACGATGTTTTTTGACATCGATGTCGCCTTAAAAAAACATCGATTTTCGATATATCGAGGTTTTATGAACGATGTTGCATCCCTAGCTGTGTGTATCAGAAATAACAACGAGTTAAATATTTTACTTTATCTTTTATGCGTTTATCTCGCTTTTATTTCTGATACATAGATCCTAAGAAATTATTTTTTTCCTTTTTAGTGCGTAGTAGAAATTATTTTTTTTCTTTTAAGTTCCTTTTTTTTTTATTTTGAATTTGGTTAGTGTGACTAAAAATCCAAAATAACGTCTGTCTTCTAATGTATTTCCTTTTTAAATGCAATACGATCAAGATTCCACCCCGAACTCCATCAAAGACAAACCACCTCTATATAATTGACTTAATCCAAATATTTTTCGTTAAAATTGAAGACCTACTAAATGCATGCTCTTATAAAAAATGGTAGTCAAACAGGTCAACAAATTCACATTTTGAAAGTTTGTTATAAAATCAAATTTGTTGTATTATCGATAGATTCATCAACCTTTGTAATTTTACCATTTTTGTTTTACTTTTCACTTTTTTTCAACTCCAACACAAAATTTCTCATACTCATAAAGAGTTGATTAAAAAGCAATTTAGTTCAGTATTGTTTTACTTAATGGAATAGACAATATAAAGCTGGACAATTTGATTTATATTGAGTACAAAACTATTAGTAATATTCATGACCGTGTGGTAAGTATATACACTAAATAGATTTGCAGGTAATCTTCAAAAAGGACATTAATTGATATGATTTGGAGCTCGTTAATTTACAACTTATAAACGAAAACAATAATTTGGCGTATTGAACTTGCAAAAGATTGATTTTTTAACGCCCGATGAGTTTGTTTGTTTTTTGTTGAAAATTTTGATGTTATTGGGGTATTTAATAGAAAGGACTATACTATAGCAAAGTAGTTGATAAGTTTAGTTTGATGAAGTAAAAATTAAAGGGGAAGAATTGTGTATTTTCCATAATTTTACTAGGATTTCAACAAAATCGAGTAAAACTTCAAAAAACGTCACAAATTCTTTTTAAATTATATCGGAAGTGATGCGTATCAGAATGCAAACAAATTTGTAACAGAGACGCGAACAAATTTATGTCCATGCAACGAAATAATTTTCGTACATTACGCCTTGAAATAATTGAAGTGAAAATTTGTCTATTTGGTCAAATCAATAAAGATTTACGAAAAATATCTAAAACCAACTCAAAAAACAATCAAAAACTCGTTTAAACAATTTATATCAACTAAT
This sequence comes from Chrysopilus asiliformis, assembly GCA_964034945.1. NCBI lineage: Eukaryota > Metazoa > Arthropoda > Insecta > Diptera > Rhagionidae > Chrysopilus > Chrysopilus asiliformis. The sequence goes on from OZ035962.1 coordinate 94,031,681, forward strand.
TGGTTTTGATTTATAAAAAATCGAAGTTTTATTTTTCGTGGTATGAAATGAGAATTATTTAATTGTTCCTTTTTAAATGCACGTTCCTTTTGTTTTATTCCAACATTCTCTATGTAGCGAAATGTGTCAAAAACTACTATTTATTTAACGAAAAAAAGATTTTCGTTCCCCTGGTGATTTCAAACCATAAAAGTTCCACTGAAGTTACAAAGTTTGTATATTCCAAGCTGTTCTGCTGACCAGCCAAAATTTGAGATATACCAAAATTTAAATTTTTCATAGAATAGCATATTTAACTGGTATTTGTAGCTTCTGTTCTTTTATCTCCTAATTTGTTTAATAAATTTCGGTTCCATCGCAAAATATTGAAGCTGAAAAATCTAAAAAAAATAGATTTGAAATATCTGCTTTAAAAATATTTTTTAACTACTAAAAAAATATTAAATCGTGACATGACGATTTGATATTGAAAGAAGACATTAAATCTTTAAAATAAAATTAAACGTAGAAATGTTTTTCGTTAATGATTTGACGCTTTTCAAAAAAAATCCTCAATCATATTTTCATATAGAAAATAAAACGTATAAGTTTTTACACTTGCTACGCATAAATTTTCGATTTAATACATAAATTCAGAAATGAAACCGAAATAAACGAAATAAAATTGATTTTCATCTAATTTTGATGTTCTGTGATGCTCCCATGGAAGTCGCAAAAGATTTAAAATGTTAATGTGTTATGTTTTATGATGTCTACCTCAGTGACGTTTCTTCTAAGGTGCGAGGGTGTTCACTGCACACCCTACTGAAATCCAATATGTATCGGAAATCTATTGTTAATTAATTTCTTTTTTTTGTGCCAATTCTTTCGACAATTTACCAATGGCAATGGTTGCCTAAAGCACCCGCACCCTACATTACCAACCTGTTTCTTTATCTTTCGATCTTTCGACCAACCAAGTGTTCTCCACTTTACAGCGAACCAAAGTAAAAATTGCTTGTGGCCTTCTTTCCTACTCGCCCCTTAGCGAAACACACTCGAAACGCAATACCGACTCTTTCGGTCGTTCGACCGACTCGAGTGTTCTCCACTTTACAGCGAACCAAAGTAAAAATTGCTTGTGGCCTTCTTTCCTACTCGCCCCTTAGCAAAACACACTCGAAACGCAATACCGACTCTTTCGGTCGTTCGACCGACTTGAGTGTTCTCCAATTTACAGCGCACCAAAGCAAAGTAAAAACACATATGACTAAGTAAAAGTCTATAATAAAAAATGTTTCACTACACACAAAGTTCACAAGAAGCAACCGCACACAACGATAAATTTGGGTGCTCCAGAAAAAGCCGCACGGCGAACCGATGCGATGTTGCTTGCTGCTGGCCGCGATGCTGCGAAACCCGACAATAGAAAACCGACCATCGTATGGCCGTTCGGCTGACGTGCTGATGCGTGTGGGTGTGTGTGCCAAGCAAAACAGCAATATTGCTTGCTCATCAGCTCAGTCGGTTTCTGATTTTACAGGTGTTCAGTTGGCTTTTGTGTATGAGAAATAATTAATTTAATATTATGGCTTGTGGATGCGGATGCGCAATCGAAAAATTGTTTGAGAAACCATTTTCTCAATTAAATATCGAGGAAAAATTGGAAATTATAAATTCAGGTAAGCCGACACCGGCACTTCCCGACTTAACTTGCAAAGTAGTATCGAAAGGAAAATCTTTTAGTAGACATTTTCAGCCTTCTTCTTATGAATCAAAATGCTGGCTATGTGGTTGTTCTGCTATTAATAAATTATTTTGTTGGTCATGTTTACTTTTTTCAAGTAATCAAGAAAAGGGTGTTTGGACTACAGGCTACAATGATTTAAATCATTTAACTGCCGCAATAACAAAACATACCGTCCCCCAAGTGCACATTAATAATAGCGTTACATTAAAAACTTATGGAAATACACGCGTTGATTTATTACTCGACAAAGAAAAAAATAACAAAAAATACAAAAACAAAAAAAATTTAAAAAAAAATTAAAAAAGAAAAAAATTGGATCTTCGTCTATCACGTCCCCGACGTGATCCTGGATAAAACTAAGAGTAGACGTCTATCATTTAACAGAAACTTAATATTGAACACCCTACTGAAAGCAGCACGCCACGTCACTGGTCTACCTACCTGCTTCCGGTACTTCTAAAATAAACTCAGTGTAACTACAAATCATAAAAAATGAAATGTTATCAAACGTACGTCTATTTTTAGATGAGTTGAGTACGGACAGCTCATCTTCTGCAATTTGAGCAGTTTTACTTTTTAAAGTTTCTCGTGCGCATTATGTCGTGGATTCAATTAACTTTAGTGCAACTTTTTCTTCTTGTAGCAGTTGCACATTCTGAGGAAATCAATCAAAATGGTAAGCGAATGAACTTTAATGTGAAGATTTATGTGAAATTGGGATAACGGTTGATATTTTTAATTGATTTTTGAAAATTAGCTAAAATCTTGCCATAACGTCAAGTTAGAGGTTTTTATAAGTTTCGGCTAGTTCTGTTTTTGAAAAGAGATCACAAGGCGTTACTTAAATCATAACAAAATATTGTGATTTTTATCATGCTACAACTAACTAATTAAAATTAGTACGAAGACAAAAATCCTTTAACGGTTTGACGATTTTAAAATCAAATATTTTAGTGCCATGAATTTTTGTTCCTCGTACACGATTTACATGAATATTATTCATTTTTGAAGAGACAAAATTAGAATTTGGTATGAAAATTTTGTCATTCCCATTGCAATAAGTTTCCAGATGCAAAATTTATTTGAATAATTGCTGTTTCGTTGGTGGGTTTAGTCACTCCTTTCAAAAATGTTTATTTAATATTTAATAGAAAAATCCAGATTTCAGTAGATTTCAAACCACGCCTGGTTACAAATCTTTTAAAAAAATGTCTGATGTGAACAGCACAGTTTCCTCTGCTTCAAATATTGCAGATAGTTTTGGGAAAGATATCTCAATAACCGTTAGAGATACAAAAAAAAAACGTTGAAGCAAACAAATGTAGAATTTTTTTACTTTAAATTTGGTTATGTGGATTTTTTCTCAAACCATCCCTAAAATGGAAGGTGGCATTAGTTCGAAACTCTGTAAATCTCGGTGAGACGGTTCTCTTGTTACCTGTTGATTTGGAAAATCATCAAATAAATAACTCAACATTGGAAATCTTTCCCAATAATTTTCGTATTTATATGACAATTAATTTAATGAAAAAACTGCTTAATTTTTACAATTTATAAGAAGTTTCCGCACCGCATGAAATTCAGCACGCAAAATGCACGATCACAGCCGGTGAAATCAAAGCCTCTGCCGAAGCAAAAGTGTCCAAGACTTTGGAAGGTGTTTGTGCTTCAAGTAAGAATTAAAAAATGTAACCAAAATAAAACCGTTTTTAACAGGCCAATTGTTTTGGTGTGATTTTCAGAGGAAATGACCATTGGTTTCCAAAGTCTGGAATTACGATTGTTGCAGGAGCTGAAGGAAATAAAAATGCTTTTACAGGAACTGCGGCAAAATAGAAATATTCCAAATAATGGAAATCCACAAATCGCACCTCGTCAAACTAGCGGATTTGTTACAACAACAACAACTACTACTAAACGAACTCCGCCGCTATTGGTAGGAAATCTGCCATCGGATCGGAACGCAAGAACAAATAATAGAACTGCGACAAATCCTAGAGTAATTTTAAAATCTTTGGAATCGGACAGGACCCGATCGTTTGTCAATAGGTTAATTGAAATTATTTTTAATTTGTCTAATAAATACTAATTAAATTATATCAGTTCTCGGGAGATGGAGATAAATAAATTGAATCACACTTTGCTATCAGATGATGACCTCAAATTGTTCACTTACTATTGGAAGATTGAAAAATTCCCAACAAAACTAAAGCAGAATGGCACAGTAGAAAGGAGTCCAATATTTTCCATACTAAGTGCAATGCTAATTTATTTTTGATTTTCACTGAAATTTGGCTTATCAAAAATTATACTTTTAGATACCCAATTTCGAATAAAGGCGATATTTAACAATTTGAATCGTGAATATCTATTTCTACAATTGGAAAAGGTATCCTCAGACTCCTACGATAGATACAAAAGCATCGTTTTAGAAACAAGTATATTCAAGCAGATAAAAGATAATTCTTCTTTCAAACATGAAATCACGATTTTGGCTCAGGTAAACAAGTGAAATTTTTGATGAATCTCTTTACAACTTTTGCTTTTAGAATGGACCATCGAATGATTTATCATGGCAAGATATTCATCGGCCAGACGCCGGATTTTCCATACCCAATAAAACTCTTATGACACCGAGATTTTTAAAAAATGACACCATATTAGTTAAGATTGTTATATATTTGTAATAAAATACAATTTAATTTAAAAATTCACAATAAAAAACCACTCAATATTGCTCAATTTTTCACGAAAGTCCATTCTTAGCATTCACTTTTCTAGTGCTGTGTGCCATTCGTTGAATTTCTTGTCCAGTTTATAATTTACTGCGTGCTCCTTTCGGTAGAATATCAAGAAAAGGTCTAGCAACGGGATAGAGTTCTTTGCTGGATTTGAATGTCGCCAGATCATTAATTCGGATGTGATTAATTGCTGGTCCATTGGGCACTTCATTCTCCTGAGCTGTTGTTGGCTTATTATTGCTCTCTTGATCTTCGTTGGTAGTTGCTTGTGTTTGTTCTTCAGTTTTTGTTTTAGCATCTGCTGTAGAGACGATGTGAATTGAAAGAACGTGTCTCGCTGGAGCTTCTGTTGAAATGTAGGTCTGGAGGAGGTAAATTTGTGTTAATATTGAAGAATTTAGTGATTTAGAACTCGAAATTAAAATCAATCAAATTCTTTTGTTAAGATTTTTCTCACCCTGCAATAATTCAAAAGTTCAGTTTTGGTTATTTTCCGGAGTATAGCGACCTCAGCTTCTGAACGATCGAAGTGGTACTGCGACATGGTAATCTCATTCAAGTACTTCATAAACATTACAAAAAGTGTCTTTGGCTTTTCTAATTTCTGAGAGATTAGAGCTTCCTTGTGTCGATTGAATTCCTCGTCGGACATATTCTGAATTTGTACCTGCAAATGAAATAACGATAAATTTATTGTTTCTTATTAGAAAAAAAAAATCTGTATTAATTTTCAGCTTTTGATCCTGACGATTTTTCCAACGTAAAAATTTTGAGTTTTTTTTTGTAATCCTTACCATCATACTATCAATGAAGGCTTCGATCCTTCTTTCCACATATTCTGGATGTTTAGCCGATTGGACTATAAAACGGATGCCAGTGGCTCCATTTACCTTACGAGACCCGCAAAACACAATATAACCTAATTGTTCCTAACAAAAAAATATTTATTTATTCTAATTGTTAATTATTCAAGATGAGATTGAAATACTTTTGTTCTGAGAGCAGTATAACAAGGCTCAGTGAGGATTTGTGCTACCAAATCGATAAACACCATCGACGTGTCATTTTGGGTCCCACATTGAAGATAAAGATGCGAGCAAGAACTTTTGTGAAATTCATTTGTTGTTTCAAATAAGTACGTTTCACCTAGTATTTTTCAATAATGATTTTTTGTTGGTTTTTTCATTAATTAAATTTAAAAAATATCCACTAAGGATTTTAGTAAGAGAATATTCGTAAAATACGTCACACATTTAAGGAGAAAGAGGTCTATGATAGTGAAACGAGTTCCACACACAAAATCGCGGATTAAATTCCACAGAAAAAAGAAATTTGACAAAAGAGGATGAGGGAGGCGCTTGAAAAGGTGAAAATTTGCGTGATGTATTTTATGAGTAACCTCTAATTTAAAGTTGCAATAAAATTTTACCATCAGTTAGTTTATATTCTCTTTTTTGCAAAAGTTGCCTGGCAAGAAGTGGTAGAACTGCAGCATTTGTTGTTTCCAATTTCCGTTTAATTTCATCTGAGAGTTCAATTGCCTTCTGTTTATTTGCATTGCCATAAATGAAACATTCAGTATGAAGACGAGATAGGAAATCCTTTATAAAATGCTCCAGTCTCTCATAAGTAACCACTGCACACACAATGGAAAAACGTTACATTCAGTACAGTAATAAAATTTAATGGTTTTTAATAATTCTGGATAATAAAATTAACTCACACTGCATTGCATCTAAGAGTTCAGCTTTTGACCATGCATGTTCCGTTAGAATTAGAGCTAGATAATAAACTGCATGATGGTATGGCTGCTCCGCTTTGAAATTCTTCAACGAACGTATATGTTCCTCTTTAAGGATATCGAATCGCTGACGATCAATTTTAAAATCGAACAATTGATCTAAAACTTTTTCGAGCAAGATGGGCTGCTTGTGATTGTATCCATGGATTGCTATCTGAAAGTTTAAAACAAAAATTTAGTAAAAATAGAATTGAAATCAAAATAAAAACTTACACTAATTCCCGATGTTGTATTCGACACCAAGAATTTCAGGCCCGCTAATTGCGCATCGTACAAATACTCATTTAAGTGATCTCTGAACAGAGACACAAGCATATGAGTTAAATTACAATTGAGTGGATCCGTGTACACCATTGGATTTGACAAATCAAAATTCATGTAGGTCTTCGGTTTCAGATATTCCGTGTCTTGCTTATGCCATACTCTGAGTAATGGCGAGTCTAGAATTATAACGGGATGCCTTGACACGTCCGAATCGGGAACGTGTAGAGAGAAATCAGTGGGGATGAAGGGATTCGGATCAGGTAGCTTCAGTTTTTCGTTTAGGCTGCACGTTTTCCATGTCTGTGAGTGAAAAATAACATTCCAATTGTATTAAATTATTTGATTATGATAATCGTGTTGAAATAGTACTTGAATTGTCGATGCTGACATTTTCTCCCTGTGGTATTTCGTCTTGTACCACGGCTCCAAGTCATTGGTAATTGGCTCTAATTTCTGTCCTACAATTACTATACGACATCTCTCAGGTACTAATCCATTAAGTAAGTTTTCAATTAGATCTGGCCGCCAGTCTGATGTCAGGAATGGTGCTGTTAACACTTCTTCCAAGGGATAAAGCTGAAATATGAATTTGAAGTTACTCAGGATTGAAAATTGCACAAATTTTTCAAGATCCAATCTATTGCTCTTGGTTAAAATAAATCGGTGGGACGGTTTCATAAAAAAAACAATTGGATCGTTTTAAAAATTCATATTTTTGTTATTTTCTTGAAAAAGTTGTTTCAAGTTATTACAAAAGAAATGATTACATAATTATCTGTGGATCTGCACTACATACCAAACCAATTTTTAAAAAAAAGCATGTATTCTAAAACTACAGATTTTAGACACTAAAATTAAACTATATTTTTGGGACAGTTTCATACAGAGGTCAGAAAATCAGGAATCTGTTTTTTTTTCTATTATTTTCCTTATCCTTAAAAAGACGAAGTACTAAAAATATTCAGCCCTATTCCCGAAACCGGCGGGACGTGTACGCCGCGGGATTTGGCGTTTCCCGCAGAAAATTTGCATTCTGCTAAACGCAATTGTGGTGCTGAAAACGTTTTACTTTCGTTATTACACTAAACGCACCCGCGAATGTTTTGACTTTTCCATACATTTATTTCCCGCGAGTAAATCGTTGCGGGACCAATCAATTAAATAGAAAGTTTGAATAAAAATGTGAATTTTATTTATACATTCAATGAATTTTAACTAAATATAAGTTTTGAAGGTCAGGAAAAACTAACTAGACGCAGTACAATCATTTAATTGAACAAATAAAACTTCATGCGTATCAAATCAGCAAAACTGTCAAAATAGTCAGCGCGGGGCTGAATAAAACTGCGTTTCTACGTCTACTAGAATAAGAAAATTTCATTCGATCGAGATAAAACTTGCGTGGCGTATACACGTCCCGCCGGTTACGGGAATAGGGGTGATTGTATTGTTATCAGACTTTCGTATGTCTGCAAAATTTCAAGTCAATCGGATGAGTGGAACTGTATGAAAATTAGATTTCAAGATTTGACCGTGACAGACAAACAAACACACAGATACGAAAGCAAACTAGACAAAGGCTTTTAATGACTAATTGACCAAAAAACGGAAAATTCTTATCTGATATATATTTTTTTAAATATCACTAGAGGCGTAATTAGGATTGCAATTTGTAGTTACACCACCACTGATTGCACAACATTTTATTTACCTGCATGCTATGAACAACGTTTGTAACCAAAGCCATTGGATGTTCTTTGTCTTTAAAACGAAATGTCATTTCGTTTAGGTTGCAATATTCCTCAAATATCCATTTCTTGGCACCCTCTTCCCGCAATAGTTTTATATACTGTAAGAAAAGATAAAAGTATTCGCTTAGTTTCATACAAATTAATATAACGCTGTATAAAAATTAAGTATACGATATGAAGCGACTTTAAATTCTTCTATAAGAAAAAAAATAATCAAAAGTAATGCATTTAGACTGGAGAAAACTCACAGCAATTTTTTTACGAGTAATTTCGCTAGCAGAAACACTAAAAATTCGTTGTTTTTTGCCGTTAAAAATTTTTTGCGAATTTTATATGTTTGCGAAATGACTCGCAGCAAGCAAGTTTTTGTCTTTGGAAACGTGGCACAGTGAAACTGTTTTATTTTTGATAAAAAAATTACCTGAAATAACAAATGTACAATTTGATCGACATGTTCAAACCCTTCCTGTGTCAAATCAACGGTTATGTCGAAAAATCCAAATCCACGCAAAGTATTGCTATGGCCAGCCATTAAACTGTTATAGAATAAACCGAAAATATTAAAAAAAAAACACATCCATAAATGCTTATTTAAAGTTCCCTTACTCGTTACACCATCCTCGCTCTCGAAGTTCGGATAAAATGCTTCCCTTTCCTTCATGCCCAATTAGATGAGTTAAATATTGCTCAGGCTAAAACATTTAAAAAACCGTTTAATTAAAAAATATATATACATTTTCTTTCTTGAAGATCAAAAACTTACCCCTGAATTATAAAAATTATTTAAATCATCGGTGGTAAAACTGATGGTCAATGAGCGAATATCCTTGACTGGTGTAATGTAAACTTTCGTCGCATATCCATCAGGCAAGTAGGGCTCCTTGTCCCAAATTGGCGGTTCAACGGTTTTGTTTTCTATGCATAAAAATTTTGATACGACCATGTCTTCCAACTCATTTAAGGATTCTGATGAAACAACACCATTTCTTTTAGTATTCATAATACATTTTAGAAATCTTGATTATTTACCTTTCCCAAAAACAGCCAAACACATGATATTAGCCGAATACCATTGCTTGTGGAATTTTATTAATTCATCGCGCACATTCACGTTTTCCAGTTTTGGATTCACGTCCAATGAGGTTTTGTTACCTTAAATGGAAAATGTTGCAGATTTACCCATTTGCTGAATTGATTTTTCAAAATATTAGTAAAAAAAATGTACAAATTCATGGAATAAAGAAAAATTGCAATTGCAAATTTGATGTCTTTTCAAGTACCACGAAATCATTGATAAGAAATCATCAACCTTCCAACTTACCAGTGCCAAATTTATTGTAAGGATGCTCTGGATTCGATAAATGCTTATTCACCTGCCTTATCCGCCAAACGTCGATCGGTATATTCTTCTCATGTTCGGAATGTACCTAAAATAACACAAGGAAATTAATTTAGCGAATCTTATACGATTTGTAAAAACTATACGGCATTGATTTCTCGATCGGTGGCGCTTTCAGTGAACAGTGGTGCAATGAAGAATTGGGCAAACAAATCGAGAGCACCTTCCAGTTTGTCCGGAGCCACATCGAAGTAGTATTTTGTCATGTCCGCGTATGTTGAGGCATTTGAACTACCACCGTTCTGTGATAGATACCTCGAGTATGCATTTTCATTTGGGTATTTCTCGGTACCCAGGAACAGCATATGTTCGCAGAAGTGTGCAAGTCCCGGCAAATTGTCTGGATCGCTCATATGACTGAAAAATATAATTAATCATGTATTAATGAATATTATGGATATTAAAAATGGTGTTAGAATTCGCTGCTTGTATTTTATTGCCAGTTCTTGAGCTTTAAACTATGAACACTGGACTTTAATTCATCATAGTTTTTGGATGTGGGAAGGGGCGCTATTGATTTATGATTCAGGTAAGAGTATTTTTTTAATGCGCCTTCAGCACGTAAAAGGTACTGATGCATAAATATCTCCTTGGAGATTTTAAATGAAAACAAAGAATTGCGGAAAGATTTTTCCGAAATAGGATATCAAGCTTGCTAATTCAATTAATTTATGCGTAAAATACGTTTATGATTTCTATTGAAAGTTGACTCATCAGAAAACTCAAAACTACCTCGTTTCAATATCCAAACTCACCCGACTTCCACAGCAAGAGCAGCAGCAGAAATATCTGTTGTTGGATCGCTTATAAGCAAAACCTTTAACCCATTTTCCAGCTGGAGTCCCCGGTATTCGCGACAATCCTGTTGGGACTTTACGATGTTATTCACCCTGAAAATCCAAAAATATTCGATTACGACATCGTGGTTTTTTTTCAATCTATACCTTATTAGCCTGTCCACTTCCTTGACGATATTTACGGGAGATTTGTTGGTGAATTCTCCTTCCATTGTAATTCTTCCGGGTTTCAAGTGCGCTGAACGGATGAAAACTAGGTTTTTCGTGAATTTGCTGCGAATGACATTTAATTTAGACAAGTAGAAAACTACACTCACGATGCTTCTTTTTAGAAACAATTAAAACCTTCGAGCCAAGTGCTGTTGTTTACATAATAATGTGGTGGATAACTGCCTCACTGCTTGCACAAACATTAAATAAAATTAGAATCTGCAATAAAGAAAACCTCACCAACTGGACAAGAGGGAAAACCTAAAGCTGAAATACAGTGTATAGCCGCAATGTCAGTGACTCCAAGAATAAGAATGCTGCTGATTAAAATAATTAGAGAGCCTATAACCTAGAGCAGGAGTGATATTCCGTAACTGTTTCAAGCATTTGTTTCGAGTTAGAAGAACAAGAAGTATTCGCTGTCTCTATTTGACCGAAATAAATGACAGGTTGCAACAGAGATAGCAATTACCACTTTTTCTTCTAACTCGAAACAAACGCTTGAAACAAGTTACGGAATATCACTCCAGAGCTAATCAACCTTCTAGTTGATAGTAAAATGTTCTAACTATCCACCAGGGGAGAATCTACAGAAAATAAACCCATATAAAGTAATATTTTAGTGTAAATTTAGCAGTGGCGAAACATCAGGGTAGACAGAATAAAGCTAAAACCTGAATCGTATGTCGATGCGTTCGTCATGCGATTTATATTTTTATACTGGAGATTTGAATTAAAACACACAAGATAGGATTTTCTTTAATCACTTTTTATTCACTTAACTTTACAGCAAAGACTGACAGGATTCACTGACCTCCGGCCAGTCATGATAATCTCTTTTTATATTTTTGATACATGTTTATCTTATTCCTACATTTTGTTTATTAACATTAGTTTTAAGATTGGTGATGATGCTTCAGGTGCATCTAATTCACCATGACATTGGTTTATTGTTAATGTTTATTTTATTGGACTCTGTCACCTCCAATGAGTCAGGTCCATTGTCATCGGGATTCGTATATATAACTTGCGTCCGTCCGGTAGACAGTTTTATGCGGTGACAGTTCGGTACGGCAACGAATCACTTCTTCTTCACTTTTTTTGCACTTCTTCTATTAGTTTATCGTCGAAACAATTACTTTCAATTTGTTCCATACTTAAATTACTTAAATCGTAACCAAACTTTTTTGCGAAATGACATTTCTGTGCGTTGCCGCATGTAAAAGTAGAAAGTCGACCTACTCTATGCGGTGACGGTGCGTTGCCGCATCGGACAAACTCATTATTAGGGGAGTACTCATAGCAGGCCGTTGATTTTACTTTGCCCGCATCGAACTATCAACGTGACGGACCCATGGCGGACGCACGGACGTATGTTTCTGGTTCTACCTTTAAAAGAAAATCTATATAAAAGTAGAGTGTGGTCATTATGAAACTCATGTCCGTTGAAATTTTAATAATAATAATATAATTTATTTATTTAAACCAAAAAGGCAAAATGCCTTTTACAAAGGTTTACAGTATTTATGAAAATATAATTTTCCAATCGTCCGTTGAAATTTTCAAATTTTTTGGTCGAGGATTGGTTCGATGCGTTACAAACGATATACTAAATCTAATATACTTCTATATGATATATCATATAGAGTTTAAAAAGTGCGATAGTACAGACACTCTAGAATAGTACTCGAGAAATATGGCCTCCAAGAGGAATTGGGTATCTCAAAAAGTGTCGTCGCGCAAAAATGGAAAAATATGCTAAAGTATCCCAGCAAGCTACAAAAAACTAGAGAGGCTGACAGGACAACTTCAGTCAGTCGTTCGTCAAGTGAAAACGAAGTTTGAGATTCCTTCCCATGAAAAAGTGCTAATAAATAATAATAAGCAAATAAAAAAAACACGTCTTGAGCGAAGCCAGTGAAAAGTGCCATAAACAATGTAAATTAAGTGCTTAGTGAGGGAATTACGCATTTCGCTTTCAGTTTCATTTACTTTGTGCGAATCTCTTTGTCCAGCCAGTTTCGAGATCAATAAACGAAAAGTGAAAAAAAGTTTAGAAAATCTGGAACCAAAACCAGAAGCAATGCCAGCTTATTGAGGAAAACTCGATCGGGATAACAGAAAACTCACTGCACGGGAACAAACCAGAAGAAATCGAAAAAATCGCCAGTTGTGCGAGTGATTGATTTATTTGGACCTTCAAAAACTGAACTCCAGAAATTGAGTTAGTAAACAAAGTAGCAACATCAAGCCGGTAATTGCAATTAAAATCCTAAAACGATAAGATAAATTTATATCATTATCGCGTAGAGTGTCAGATAAAAACAGATGCAGAGTGCGCGAAAGTTCAGCGGAGTGCCAATCAACGCAGTCACTTTGTCAATGGGCCACTGTTGTCGCAGTTGGTGGGCGTAAAGGGGATGGTTGAAAAAAGGGAAACAGCCCTTAACACAGCAAATTTGCCACATAGTAGTTTTCTTTCATTAAATGTCTTTAAAAGGTATTTTTCTTACATGTGCCTTAATGCGATGATGTCAATTACCCCAAAGTGGTCGAAGGGTGGCTAATTGGGGTTGGTGTGTGACGTTAGTTCGTGGGAAATCTTAAAATCGATTTAGTTGTGAACTCTCCCTTCTCCATTGGGAACGGGAATTGCGAAATGAATGCAATTGATTCGATCGGAATATTAAAAAGAAATCATTCGTGGCATGGTGCTACACTATTTTGTCGTCACTGTTTTTGGTTATATCCAGTATTTACTAGTTTGTCCAGTCTTTCATTCAGCCCGGGCCAACTATCCGATTGGAAGACGTCAACTCTCCCCGTTATTCCCGTAATTCCATCACATGAGACCGCTTAAAAATTATTGACTTCCGCCAACTAAAACAGACTTGTTTACATCGGAATTAAATAAGAAAAGCGAAATACACACCGCCAAGCTTTAAACTGAGAATATAAGGTAGTGTAGTTAATTCGTTTAACAAAATTGAAATACGAAAAGCGGGGAAAAAAATTAAGTTAGTAACTACGCCTCGCAATCAACATGTTTTCCATAATTTATTTCTTTTCAGTTGGTTCTCTCGCTCTCAAGATGATATCTTCGTGTTCCTCTTATCATTTTTAATTCTTTTTTAAGAATTTTTAACAGATCTAAATTTGGATCGTTTCTTTGATATAAACGAATTTATTATCAGTATTTTTGTTATTTTCTATTTGTGACATTCACAATACGATAACTCGCTCTTTCTCTTCAATATTTGTTATTCATGGGCTTGTTTTTTTTTAAATAAATTATTTCGGTAAAGTAATATGTGTAAATTTTTGTTTCATTTTCGCATTGACTTCTGTACATTCGCTTTTGTTTACACAAACTGTGTCTAAACATTTTCTTTTATTGGTAAATTGTGGGGTCATATACCCCCCAAAATGTACAACTATAGAACGCGAAAACACTCGCACCGCAACGAAATATACGAATAAACAAAATATAGTCAACTTGGCCATTGCCCTAAATTATTGGCTCGAATTAAAATCCATTACGGTGATAAATGTCCACCGGCCTCTATAGAAGTAGACAAATCTTATTAGACTTTCACACGATGTATGTAGCGTAGAGAGTAAGTGGGGATAATCATCGGAAGCGTGATAAACATTGAACTTCTATTTTATTCTATGCTTCCGTATGGTGGTCTCCAGCAATTTCTTATACCACAAATTTCATGGATTTAAGTTGCGTTAATAAAAATCAAAATCGTAATAAAACTCAAGGCTATTGTCACAGTCAATTTTTATCTAATTAATATGTTAAGAAGTTAGTGCTATGCGAATTCTCTTATGGTGTTTTAATCGCAGCGCAAATTGTTTACGAATCTTGAAGAAAGACTACCAATGATTCATATTAATTTGATGAAAATTACAATAGATTCATACGCAGTCGTTTGATAATGATTTGAGGCAGTTTTATTCTTAACCCTTTTTGACTACCGGCATTTTTTCATAAAAATCTTAGGTTTTTGTTATGAATATTTGTTATATATTGTCGGCTTAAAGTGAAATTGTGCTAAGTCCAAAATACCAAATTTTCCAGAAGAGCAATAAAAACCTTCTTAAATCATTTTAATTCTCTTTTAATAACACTGAGTTTTCTTTAAATGAGCATTAAATTGGGCTCAGTTTTCTTTAAATGAGACTCTGTTTTCCCTAAATGAAAATTAAAATGATTAAACAAGGTTTTTATTGCTGTTATTGAAAATTTGGTATTTTGAACTTCACTTTAAGCCGACGATATCTGAAATCTTCATATTGCGTGGAGTGAAATATGTGTACCGCGGGTTTGTGTATTTTTTGTGTGAACTTTTCAACAAATAGACAAATTAAATTGACTGTCGGCGATTTTTTTTTAAATTTCAAACTTTTCCTGCAATTGTACGGGGAAATATTGAGATTTATGCTACATCCAGGACCGTAAGCCAGCAGGGGAAAGAAGACAGAATTTGGAAGCCCAAAGATCTTTTGGGAGCCCCGAATGTAAAGTTACGCTACTGGCTTAACCGGATGAAAATCAAAAACATAGCTTAATCCAACTATTGGCAAGATGATACCATCCTTACATAATTAAACTTCATATGATAAAATATTGGATATAATATTGAAATTTATTAAACAAAATCATTCAAAAATTCAACAGTTTTCGCCGAAAACTCGACAAAATTGATGTTGAAAGCACAGAACATGCTTTTTTCAAAAGTTAAACCACACTAGAGAATGGGAAAAATTGAACTATTTCCAAAGGGATTTTTTTTTGGGTTTTTTCGAAAATGGTACATTTGTTTTTAACAAAAATGGAATGTTACTCGCCCTTCGGCCTCGGGTTTGACTTTTCAAAGGTACACAACTTACATGGGTGAGATCCGAATCCCTTCATTGGTTCAAGACATATTCGGAGAGGGGATAAGAAGAAAGAAAACCATCAAAGCCTATAAACATTTCAATGATTTTGTGAATCGAACTGTGATACTCTGATTCCGACTGTAAAATCCTTTATAATAGTAAAGGGATAAAAATTGTTTTGTTATTTCTTGCTGAATTTCAGTATAAATTATGTAATTTCTGGTTTTTTAGCTGCTTTGAAAATCAAACCACTAGATTTTCAGTTTTTAACGTTTATTCATATTTTTTTTTGTTAATAAATAAAAACAATAGAATAAAGTTACATTGAACCCTCAATAGTGTACACCGTCAGTACTATATACTGAGGCCTTATTACCGAACACGATACGATTGGATCGAGTCGTAAACTCCATGTTGTTGTTAGTGTAAAACACTAACAACAACATTGAATTTACGATACGAACTAATCGTATCGTGTTCGGTAATAAGGCCTCTGCTCAATATTTTAAATTTTGTTTAACGTCACACTCACAAGAAAATCTACAGAAGTGTCACTCTCCGACTTTAATGAAACTTTGTACATTTTTAGAACTATGAGAAATATTCGACACATATTTTTATACCCGTATGGTGAAACCAAAGGGTATATTAACTTTGCCTTACCGTTTGTAACGCCAAGATCCCGTCATCACACACAAAAATGAATTACACCAGTGTGTTTAGAATGATAAAAATAATTAATTTCTGCATGTCCGTCCGTCTGTCTGTCCGTCTGTCCGTCTGTCTGTCCGTCTGTTCGTCTGTCTGTCCGTCTGTCTGTCTGTGGCGCGGATTGCGGGCGCACGGATTGAGCTAGACACTTGAAATTTTGCGCAGATACGTTTTTCGTAAAATGCGAGGCTAAGTTCGTTAATGGGCAAAAATGGACCATTAGGGGGGGTACCCCCCATACGAATGAAAATGGTTTTTGTGAATATCTCAAAAACGGTGCATCTTATCAAAAAAGTGCAAGAACAAAAGTTATTTAGTATATGATTCTACATAAAACTCCCATACATCAAAATCCGATTGGAATAAATTTTAAAAATTCTTATTGGAAAGTTTGACTTCAAAGTGGAATTTTGGTACAACTGTTCGAATTTTGATACGAATATCACCATACGGTCTTCAATGATTGCCAGATTGGCAATTATAGCTTTTGTTATGTTTTTTATTTGGGCAGCATTTTAGTTTTAAAGGGTTTCTAGGTCAGTGCAATTTGTGCCGTATTTGGGCATTAATTCGGGTTTAACACCCTAAAAGGGGCGATGTGTCCCGGTGACAGGCGGGTCTACGTTATGATTTTGATTTTTTCAGTGAAGTTAACTCTACAATGATTTTTATACCCGTATGGTGAAACCAAAGGGTATATTAACTTTGCCTTACCGTTTGTAACGCCAAGATCCCGTCATCACACATAAAAATGAATTACACCAGTGTGTTTAGAATGATAAAAATAATTAATTTCTGCATGTCCGTCCGTCTGTCTGTCCGTCTGTCTGTCCGTCCGTCTGTCTGTCTGTCTGTGGCGCGGCTTGCGGGCGCACGGATTGAGCTAGAGACTTGAAATTTTGCGCAGATTCGTTTTTCGTAAAATGTGAGGCTAAGTTTGTTAATGGGCAAAAATGGACCATTAGGGGGGGTACCCCCCATACGAACGAAAACGTTTTTTGCAAATATCTCAAAAACGGTGCATCTTATCAAAAAAGTCCAAGAACAAAAGTTATTTAGGATATGATTCTACATAAAACTCCCATACATCAAAATCCGATTGGAATAAATTTTAAAAAATCTTATTGGAAAGTTTG
This sequence comes from Chrysopilus asiliformis, assembly GCA_964034945.1. Classification (NCBI taxonomy): domain Eukaryota; kingdom Metazoa; phylum Arthropoda; class Insecta; order Diptera; family Rhagionidae; genus Chrysopilus; species Chrysopilus asiliformis. Next base: position 94,049,110 of record OZ035962.1, read on the forward strand.
ACTTCAAAGTGGAATTTTGGTACAACTGTTCGAATTTTGATACGAATATCACCATATGGGTCTCCAATGATTGCCAGATTGGCAATTATAGCTTTTGTTATGTTTTTTATTCAAAATGAAAAAAATGTGTGAAAACACATATACTCGGACATGTAAAAAATAATTAAAACTTAAGAAAAGCTACAGTTGCCAGGAGCCAATCGTCAAATACTGTATATGATGACAGACATATGTATATGATGGCTAAAGACCAATTGTTTATTTTAAAAAATCTATTTGTATAGGAAAGAGGCAAAGGAGTGGTCTGATCGCATTTTGATGTATGGAACTGTTATGTAAAATCAAATTCCAAACACATTTTACGACTTACCGTTTTCGAGAAAATTACAAAAAACTGTTTCGTTTGTATGGGAGAGGAGGGAAGGAATAGTCCAATTTTGCTGGTTCAAGAACTTAGCCTAGCCATTTACCAGAAATTTTCAAGTTTCTACCTCAATCCTTTCGAAAATTATGGTGTTCATGGACGGACAGGCGGACGGATGAACGAACGGACGGACGGACGGACGGACTGACATCTGGAAATCAAAATCTTTTGTCACCCCTAACACCCTGGTGTAGTTCATTTTTGTCTCTGATGACTGGGTTCGATGCGTTACAAACGGTATACTAAATCTAATATACTTTTATATGATATATCATATAGAGTATAAAAATTATATTTATGTGTGGATCATTACGCACTGCAGGGTTAATACTTTTCTTATATGTAAGACAGGTAAATACGATACACGTTTTACAAGTTACAATCAAATATTTTGATGTTAAACAAATTTGAGAAATTTGTTGGTTTTATTAGTTAAGTTTTTATCACGTGGCTTCTTGGGAGATTTTTTTTTCGTTTTGGAAAAACAAAAACATATTTTTATTTAATCACCTGCGTATGAAAAACTTTTCGATGAAAATTACATTTATTCAAACAATAAATTGGGACATTGTCTTTAAACCTTGGTCTATTATTTTTGCCTACACGCGCTGACAAAAATTTTCAACAAAAGATTTTGAATTGAAATAAAATTCGTTTTTACAAATTTTTATCAAGTCAATGATCCAGAACTCAAAATATTTACAAACAATATCAAATTCACATGGAATATTTAAACATATTATTCTTTCATTTTTATATTTCTGTACTTATTAGATGGCATAGATATTAATTTACGCGATTTTCACCACAACTCTAATTGCAATCAATTAGAGCGTCGTTTTGTCAATTAGAGCGCCGTTTTTTTCTGTAACATTGAGTTACAGTTTGGAATTCGATCAGAATATCTGCGATCGTAAGGTTTATTCTTGTCCAGTTCGGTTTTAATTCTAGATATTTTTCTGTTAGTGAACGGAAAAATTTCAGGAAGTAAACACGTGAGTGGCTTTATCTAATTTTTTATTATCAACTCTTGAGGAGATAAAATTTTCAAGAGAATGGGAACAACCTAAAAATAGAAATTGTTGCTTCCTCTTCTGTTTACGTGCTATCAATTTTTTGTTGACTTCTCTGATATTATGAAGGTATAAAATAAACTTTATTATCTGCGTACATAGAACTCACTGTTATGATGTTGATAACACAGGTCGACAATAATAGACTTTTTCTTCGGAACCATCGATATTTACGCTATTTTTGGGTAATTTTATATTAAATCTGGCGGAAACCCCAAAATTACCATGACGTATTTAATGGACAGGCCCTTTTTAAAAATGCTGTGAGAAAAATTAAAACAGCTTAAGTCGAATTTTAATGAAAAGTCAAATTATCTTTTTTGTCCCCTGCAGATAATGTTCAATTTGACTCATCACGAAAAACTTAACCCTTTCAACTGAGATTTCGAATAGTATTATGTATCGGTAAGACATTAACCTGTACTTAGGGTGACTTTGAAAGCGAAATAGTATTACGTGTCGGTAAGAGATTCACCTGTACCTAGGGTGGCCAGACTTTGAAAGTGAAATAGTGGGTTTTGAAGTAAAAAAAGTGACTTATGGACATAAAAACGGGTACTATTGATATAATAATTTAAAAAAATTGTAAAAACAGACATATTGTGTTTTCCCATGACCCATGAAAAAAACACAATCATGCTTATTCACAAAAGCTATTATTGCTTGTTAATACCCATAACAATTGTTTAAATAGAAATCGGTATTCACATTTCACTTTGCTTGCTATGAACTTTCGATAATATTCTTAAGCTAAAAATTGTCAAATAAAACCGTATTCAGAGTGCACTATTGCTTGTTAGAAATGGTTAAAAGTGTTGTTACGATAACAAAAATAAATTTTAGTTGTTTGGGAAGAAATATTTTTTTTTCAATCAAAAAAATTGATTTTATAATTCCAATTATGGACATTGTGGCGGAAGAAGAACGGTAAGATAAAAGGATGTGATTTAAAGCCATGAATTATCCATTGATACAGTAAAACACACTTAAATGCAACACGCTTAAATGCAAAGCTCGTGTAATTGCACGCAAAATTTGTGCCTGGAGGATTTTAAAGCATTTTTCATATGAATATATACACACGCTAAATTGCAATACTTGCTTAAATGCAACCATTTTCATACCGCAAAAGTATAAATTACATGAAATTTTACACGCTTAAATGCACATGTGCAAAAATAAAATGTAATCGCACCAAAAAAAATGTGATTTTTGTTATTTTTATGTGATAAAATGAATTCTTAATTAGGTTCTTTGTTTTTGTGTAGCCTAGTGTAGCCTAATTGAATTTAAATGTTTATTACAGGAATATTAAAGTTTCATGTTTATCTTTGACTCGCATAATTGCACATTAATGTGTATTACTCCGTGCTTCCGTGGTACGGATAAATGCAAAACACGGATAAATGCACATAAAATTCTGCGAAGTTCGATGGGCATTTAAGCGTGTTCTACTGTATTGCTTTTTTTAAAGACATATGTTGGATTACCAAGTCAACTTCTTCGCGATACCAGCGATCCGTTTTCCATAGAAGAAAACAGTTTTAAAAAATATTTATCGTCTCCCCGCAATGCAATACAACAATCCCCGAATGCAATACAACTGCAACTATTAAAATAATTCACAAAACTGTTGCCATAACAACACAACGAACATTTTTAACGAAACTTTTTAACAAGCAAAATTGTGATTACCATTTTCTTTATGGATTGCTATGAAATTTATTGTTACTTAACAATTTTTGTTACTTAAATTTGTGAATAAGCATGAGTATGTCTATTCTTACAATTTTTTTATTCCATGACCGAGTGTTACTGAAAGTTTGATCAAACGAAACAGTTTGTTTTCGCCATTTTCTCGGCAACGGCAAAGTGTGTTTAGAATATGCTTTCACATAACTCTTTCACAAACCGAAAACCCCCGAACCACTTCCCCTCCCCTCCGCTTGATAAATGGATTTTTAAAATTAAAATTTTGTCTGTTCTTATATAGAATACTAGCTTGAATATCCGTCGTTGCCGGGTTAAGTTTTTTCAAATTTTTATTTTTTTTATGGTCTATGTTGGACCTAACCTTCAGGCCAATCGGCTCGGTAGTTTCCCCGCGAAAGAGTAACATAGAGGGAAAACTAAGTTTCGAGATTAATTTACTCCCTCCCCTTACTGCCCCCACCTCTCGGGCTACTTTTTAACGGGTCTATGTTGGGGCTGGACCTCCGAAGAACATCTATGCCAAATTTCAGGCCCATCGGTTCAGTAGTTTCCCCGCGAAAGAGTAACATAGCGCAAAAATTAAGTTTCGAAATCACTCTACCCCCTGCCCTTACTCGCCCCACCCCGCGTGCTACTTTTCCGTATGCCTTTGTTGGAACCAGAATTACCACAGACACTCAAATTTCAAGTCAATCGGTTCAGCCGTTTTTGCGTTAAAGAGGAATAGACAGACAGACAGACAGACACCAACTCATTTTTATATATTAGTATGATTTGATGGTTGGACCCTCGGAATTGTAGTTTTTCTACACTTAAAAAATAGATTCGATTAAGAGTAAAAGTCAATTAAATCAAGGCGTAATGTTCAAAAAAGAAATAACTTTATATGGAGACGATTTTGTTTATGTTTTTCTTCGTAAGTCAAAGTTCCGGGAAAAATTATAGAGAATTTTCTTATATGAAGGTTCCTCTTTAGTTCAAAGTCTATGTTCCGAGAATTATAAAAAAAACTCGTGAAATATTTCATGAGGCTCAGATAAGACAGATATATTTCCCAAATTATGCCATAATGTGGGAAATCTTATGCCAAATGAAGGCCATGAACTTTTTGGCTTTTGATTTCTTAGACATACGACAACATTTTTAGATTCGCAATCTTTAGACGAGTTTTTTACTAATCGATTGTATATTCTGCACACAGTAATCTCTTTAGCAGTAATTTTCTTCCATTAATTCTTCGAATGCTTGCTTTTTGAGTAATTCGTAAAAGCAATCACATTCAATTTTAATTAAATTACTATAATATCGCTATATGCTTTAATCAATTTTTTTTACATTACACGTGGATTAAACTAAAATGTCGTAATATGTAAAAAGACGGCTCGAATAGATGATTTCGACGTTTTTACATCACCAGCTTTTTCATTATTATTTTTTATCATAAGCAAGAGAATAGTGCGGATGCCTTTTATAAATTATATTCCCAATAGGGTCGTAAAGGGTATAGCGCATAACTTTGGTTTCTATTAATTTCATTGCATTAAATGACAAAAAAAAATCCATTGCGACCTTTAAAAATCTAAATATCAAGGTAACATCTAGAAGGGACTCATTTATTCCCTTTATGAATTCTCTGATTGCACTTAACTTTTATTTTCTGTTGTCTATTGCAAGTTTGTTGACATTTTGGTTATTTATTCATGTACTGAATTAAAATTTAAACCTATAAGACAAAACTCTATACCACCCAGATTTGAATCCTGAATATTCGGTAGGCGAGACAAATTTCTTGCCAGTTGAGATACTGGAACAGTCGGTAGCACCCTTTTTATAGTGACGATCTACTGAATGCTTGTAAATAACGAAAACATATTCTGTAGGATTTTTTTTTTTAGAAAAAGTTCAAGACATTTATGTGAAATTATTTTTTTTTTCAGAATGGGACAATGGACAACGAACAGCCACACCAAGAGTTGGTGAAGTGTGTTTTAGTTGGCGATACAGCAGTTGGCAAAACCAGATTAATTTGTGCAAGAGCCTGCAATAAACATGTGTCCCTATCGCAATTGTTATCAACACATGTGCCCACCGTGTGGGCAATCGATCAGTACCGAATATATAAAGATGTAATTTGAGAATCTATCATTGTGGCGATTTATATATCAATGTTTTTAATGTGCGTCTTTTAATTGTAGGTACTTGAAAGATCCTGGGAAGTTGTCGATGGCGTTAACGTATCTTTAAGGCTCTGGGATACTTTCGGTGATCATGATAAGGATAGACGATTTGCATATGGTCGGTGAGTGGATTTTAAATAGTTTTAGTACGTTAAAAGCTGTTTATACCCGTATGGTGAAACCAAAGGGTATATTAACTTTGCCTTACCGTTTGTAACGCCAAGATCCCGTCATCGCACAAAAAAATGAATTACACCAGTGTGTTTAGAATGATGAAAAAAGTTGAATTTAGCATGTCCGTCCGTCCGTCCGTCTGTCTGTCTGTCTGTCTGTCCGTCTGTGGCGCGGATTGCGGGCGCACGGATTGAGCTAGAGACTTGAAATTTTGCGCAGATTCGTTTTTCGTAAAATGCGAGGCTAAGTTCGTTAATGGGTAAAAATGGACCATTAGGGGGGGTACCCCCCATACGAACGAAATCGTTTTTTGTGAATATCTCAAAAATGGTGCATCTTATCAAAAAAGTCCAAGAACAAAAGTTATTTAGGATATGATTCTACATAAAACTCCCATACATCAAAATCCGATTGGAATAAATTTTAAAAAATCTTATTGGAAAGTTTGACTTCAAAGTGGAGTTTTGGTACAACTGTTCGAATTTTGATACGAATATCACCATACGGGTCTCCAATGATTGCCAGATTGGCAATTATAGCTTTTGTTATGTTTTAATGATCTATTTGTTGGATTTTGTGTATGTTTGCTTTTAATTCGAGAATCAATAAACCGATTTGGAGGCAATTTTTGGGGAAAGCTTCTTAAGATCAAGGAGCGGGTTTTAGGCCATGGACTAAAGTTTAATTCATTTTTCCTCCCTCGCTTATTATATGCTGTATTTTATTCACAAAAAACACGAAATTTTTCATTTTAAGTTCGTCTAAAAAAAATCGCGTCCTTAATAAACGAAAAGATATGGGCACTGCAACTAATTTTTAAATAAATCTATTTTGTCTGTTTTTGTTTATAAAATCTCAATTTAAATTGACTATTCTTTTAGATCTGATGTGGTGCTGTTATGTTTCTCAATAGCAAGTCCAATTTCACTGCGAAACTGCAAAGCCATGTGGTATCCGGAGATCCGGCGCTTTTGTCCGGATACGCCGGTTATTCTTGTTGGTTGTAAGAATGACTTGCGGTACATGTACCGAGATGAAACTTATCTTTCATATTTTGGTGATAGAAGTCCATTTGTTAGGTAAGACTTTCAAACAAAGGATCAATAAAAGCGTCTTAATTTTTTTCATTATTTTAGGGCTGCAATAAAAAGTGATTTAGTCATGCCAGATGAAGCCAGGGCTGTTGCAAAAGAATTAGGCGTAGCTTACTATGAAACAAGTGTTTTCACGTATTTCGGTGTGAATGAAGTGTTTGAGAATGCAATACGAGCGGCTTTGATTGCGAGGCGGCAGCAGAGATTTTGGATGACGAATCTGAAAAAGGTGCAACGGCCACTTTTGCAGGTATACTAAACCAGTTTGATATTTCAATACAACTATGGTTTATGAACAATTCTTAGGAGTGTAATAAAACCTTGTTTCTAGAGAAGAAATAAATTTTACTCACAAGTAGAAACAATGTTTATAATTTGTAAAACGGATGGTTTTCCCGTAAAGAACTTGCGCCAGGTGAATTTTTGAACATACATATCCTCATGGTACCCTAAAAGTGCAATTGTGTATTTCTCTTGTGAATTTTAATTCCAATTGTCGGTTAACAAACATTAACATTTGAGATGTCCAACTGTAATACCGCACATACAGGGTGGTCCGGATTAGGATGTCAATCCATTAACCCTTCATTCTTTGCACAATTTCATGAAAAAAAGTCCACTATACATGTGTTCGGAAATGTACCGTTATCGAACGGCAGCCATTTTAAATTTTCCCGTCGGAATTTTTCCGCACATCACTAACGAGGCTCTCACTGCCACAAATATTAACGGATTTCTATGATTTCTATGTCGTTAGATAGATAATAAAATACTGTTTTTGGATCAATTAAAAGTTTTGTGAAATACTGCAGATTTTCCTAAATAAATGGCTTTAAACAAGATTTTTTTTTGTTTTCAATCCAAAAAATTTGAGAAAGTTGCGTTTTTCTCAAATACTTGCCCTATACTTTTTTTTATTTTTTATTTTTGTATTATTCCTCTGTCAATTCCCCACAAAACGCATATTTAATTTTCATTATACGATTTCTAGTTCCATAGATATAACCAAAACACTACTCCATGTTTCCACTGAAATCAAAATCAGATATTTTTCTTAATGGAATAGGCACTTCCCCGCACTTTTGGACATCGTTTGAAAAAAATACATAAAACAAAACAACACGTTTTTATTTAACAATTACTACAAAAGATTTTCGAAGTGACCTCCATTTGATTGGAAATAGTTTGTTTTTCCAAAACAGTACAAGAATACAACCGTTACTACATTCGATAGTGCATGGAACTTGAAATTTTATGTATTTTTATGTATTTTTTTGTTTTATGTTTATGTTTTTTTGTTTTATGTTTTTTGTTTTGTTTTATGTATTTTTTTCAAACGATGTCCAAAAGTGCGGGGAAGTGCCTATTCCATTAAGAAAAATATCTGATTTTGATTTCAGTGGAAACATGGAGTAGTGTTTTGGTTATATCTATGGAACTAGAAATCGTATAATGAAAATTAAATATGCGTTTTGTGGGGAATTGACAGAGGAATAATACAAAAATAAAAAATAAAAAAAAGTATAGGGCAAGTATTTGAGAAAAACGCAACTTTCTCAAATTTTTTGGATTGAAAACAAAAAAAAATCTTGTTTAAAGCCATTTATTTAGGAAAATCTGCAGTATTTCACAAAACTTTTAATTGATCCAAAAACAGTATTTTATTATCTATCTAACGACATAGAAATCATAGAAATCCGTTAATATTTGTGGCAGTGAGAGCCTCGTTAGTGATGTGCGGAAAAATTCCGACGGGAAAATTTAAAATGGCTGCCGTTCGATAACGGTACATTTCCGAACACATGTATAGTGGACTTTTTTTCATGAAATTGTGCAAAGAATGAAGGGTTAATGGATTGACATCCTAATCCGGACCACCCTGTATAAAGCCATGTTCATATAATCACGTGTCTACTATGTTGAAAAAAGAATTGCAATGCGAAAAATTACATAACGGGTCGTTTAGAGAAAATTTCGGAATAGAATTCGAACTACCTACTTCTGAGTTAAATAACTTATTCTTACTTTGTTAGATTTTTTTAATAGTGTATATCATAAATTTATGTTTTTGCGATTTGACCAGATTTTTTGACAGAATTTTTTGAGCGGATTCAAGAAAAATAAATCCGATCAAACAGTAAAATCTAACCGAAATCAGATATTTCTATTGGGAACACTGTAAGTCATTTGCTGTTTACCATTTGTTTAGGCGCCATTTAGGCCGCCGAAGCCACCGCCACCGGAAGTGACAGTCGTAACGGGAGCATATAAAAAGGATATGTTCAACATGCTGGTATCTCAATGTTATACCGATTTAATATTAATCGTTGGCTCTGCAAAGTTTGCTGTTCACAAATTCATGCTAGCCGCTGCATCGAATTCGTTTTATCGTCTGTTGACTACAGAACTATCTGATATGGGTGGTAGAAGTAGCAGTGAATCCAGCATGGTTTGTATAATTGTAAATCAGCTTTCAAAATTACATATTTTTAATGAGATTTCATTTTACTACATAAAAATTTGAAATATAGGTGAGCTCCACGTTTGGTGAGGCGACAACAGCTGATTTTAATGATGACACAGAATATTTAATTCGTAACGAGACGAAACCCTCAAGGTAAAGTGTAAAGAAAATTTCCCATTATATATGAATTGATAAGAACAAATTTGTGCTAAGAATGTGGGAACAGCTGAAAAGAAGGTCCAGCTATCAAGCTCTTCCGCTAGTGGAATCGAAAAAATCAACAGATCTATTCAAAGATTTGCATCATCCGATATTCCAAAATATTCGCATTTTTCAGGTAAGCGATCATTTGCAGTGATTTTTATGGATTTTTGATGATTCTTTCATTATCAGGTTGATACTGGACGAGGCGTTAACACAACACAGACAATAGTTACACTAACTAAAATTATCACGCCACAAGCAATGAATCAATGTCTCAAGTTCATTTACACTGGTACAATTGAAAAAGAATTCCACAATTTTCAGGTAATTTCCATTGACGTACGCGTTAAGAGTTATTAGAAAATTAAAAACATATATATATCAGTGTTGAATATCGAGTTATAGACGGTAATATTTTCACAGACCGCTCCAATTGGATTGCTTTTGGTAATGATTCAACAATTTCTATTGTTTGTTTTATGTTCTTTTTGCACGCGATGTTTAGTTGATATTTTGAAAAAACATTACATAGTCAAAGATTTTGTTTGTAATTCCAATCAAATGTTCACAAGATTTTCATGTGTTTATTTCTGATCAATTTTTAAGTTTACGAGACAATTTTACCATAGTAAAAATTATTTAAGTGTAAAAACTATTATAATAGTATTAAATTTAAAAGCCAGACATTGGTAATAATTTTGGTATTCAAAAACATTTTGAATTTTTGGTACCAAAAATATATTATTAGTAAAATTCTGATAAAAAATATTTTTAAAACCATTATTTCCTGTAACGAGATTTTTACATATTCTTGATTTAGGAATTTTGAAATTTAGCTACAGGTTGAAAGTAGTAATTTTTTATGCTTGAGTTAAGAAATGTTTTTTTTTATCAAGACTAGTTTTAATTTTATTCTGTTTAATTTTGTAGGAAATAAAGCAAGCTGCGGACTTTTTAGAACTGCCACAATTGACTCTTCTACTGTCTAAAACACAAACAAGTGCCGAAGAGCCTACACATCATTATTCTACCGTAAGTAAAAGTATTTTATCGGAACAGCACACGATCGTTATACTAAAGCTTCGCTTTTTCGCCTTAGTGTTGTTAGTCTGCGAAGAATTCAAAATACATATCTTGGGGGTATTCATAAAAAAATATTATTTGGCTGTTATCGTCGTAAATAATTTTGACACACTTTATATCCCTTTAACCCTTAAAGGCTTGGTGGTACACGCGATGTACCACCTTTTTTGTAACAAATACTGCACGGTGGTATCAAAATTGTACCACCAATTAAACCGTCTTTCATTGCCGTATGATACTTTAAAATGGTACCACTAAAAAAATCAAAAAAAAAATTTTTTTTTCGAGTGTCGGAAGGGTGAAAATATTTGCTATTTTTCTGTGCCTCTAAGGTTAATTTGTTTGTTTTCAACTTAAATATTTCTCCCATGCCGGCCGCCTTGAATTAATTTCAATAAATTCAATATAAACTTAAATTGAAATCTAAATTAACATTAAATTGTGAATAAATTGCAATATCTAAAGTGAATTACAATAAGTATTAATTAATCGAATTTATAAATCAAAAATTTAGGATGGCGTCAAACGTCGCCGTCATTTGTAGTCATCGGTAACGGGCACAACTTTACTATCGGTCGTGTAGTCAAGCCTTCAGATGTCTTCAAATCGGCTACACGAACAAATCCGTCTGCACCAAAATACAATTTCAGTATTCTAGCCATTTTCCATTTGGTAGGAGGGATGCGATCGTCACGAATCAAGACTAATTCACCCACAGACACGTTCTTTGTAGGCTTGTGCCATTTGGCGCGTACTTGTAGTTGTACCAGATATTCCGAGCTCCATCTTCGCCAAAAATGTTGCTTCATCTGAGTCAAAAGGTTCCATCTGTTTATCAGGCTTCCCTTAAATTGAGTTTCGTCAGGCTCAGGTATCGTCTTTAAAGCTTCACCTATGAGAAAATGAGAAGGGGTTAAAACAGATAAATCATTAATATCGTTTGACAATGCGCATAGCGGTGGCGAATTTGTGCAAGCTTCTATTTCGGTTAGAAGTGTTGAGAATTCCTCGAATGTAGGAACAATATCAGATATTGTTCGTCTAAGATGAAATTTCAGTCGTTTTACCGCAGCCTCCCAGAAGCCTCCCATGTGAGGTGCCGATGGTGGGTTGAAGTGCCACGTAGTTTGATCGTTGGCTAGATATCTTTTTAGATTCTCATCTCTTAATGTGCTATTGAGCAATTCTCGAAGCGCTCGTTCAGCCCCGACGAAATTCGTCCCGTTATCGCAATACAGATGCTCGCAATGTCCGCGGCGAGATGTAAATCTTTTGAACGCAGCGATAAACGTAGGTGATGACAAATCGCTAGCCAGTTCTAGGTGCAGAGCTCCTGTAGCCATACAAATGAAGACTGCAACGTAGCCTTTCGTAGACTTAGCTCCGCGGTTTTTAGAATGGCGAATTTGAAACGGTCCTGCAAAGTCTACTCCGCTGCGATGAAAGGTGCGATGTTTAGAAACTCGAGCAAACGGCAAATCGGACATTAATTGTTGTGTTTGAGTATGACGAAAACGAGCGCACCTGACGCATTTGTGAGTGATAGAGCGAATTAATCTCCTAGCACCAACTACCCAAAACCGTGTCTGAAGCGTAGTTTGCATGAGTTGCGGTCCACCATGGAGTGTAATTTTATGAATTTCTTCGACCAACAATGTTGTTAGATGAGATTTCACTGGTAAAATTATTTGATGTTTCTTGTCGAAAGAAATAGCGGCATTTCTTAACCTTCCTCCAACACGAAGCAAGTTATTTTCGTCGAGAAAAGGCTGCAATTTTAACAAAGAGCTACGTTTGGAAATCATCTTGTTTTGGCGTAAATCCTGGATTTCTGTGGAGAAATATTGATTTTGCGTTGAACGGATCCAAAACGAGAGCGCGGTGTCAATTTCTTTCGACGTCAATTCTCCGAATTTGCGATCACGTTTGTCCTTGAATCTGATGTTGTTGCAAAATCGAATCGTAATAGCGGTAATCCGTTTCAACTTGGAAAGGGATGAGTATTTATAAAGCAGTTCCCAATCTGTCCTTATAGACGTTGTCTGAGCAACGATAGGAGAATTTGCACGACGTTCTAACAACGTTCCACACACGGGAGTTTTTGGCCAAAAGTCTTCATTTTCTCTTAGCCAACGTGGGCCGGTCCACCAAAGCGGATGATCCGACAATGCTTGTGGCGTTATACCTCTAGATGCAGCATCCGCAGGATTTTGATTTCCGGGTACATGTCGCCAAACATCTGCGGGCATGGTTTGTTGAATCAACGCAACTCTATTGTTGACGAAAGTAGTCCAAGTTGTAGGTGGTTTATTGATCCAAGCTAATGTTATTGTTGAATCTGTCCAACCGTGTACGCTGGAAATCGAAGACTTGAATATCGACTTTACGTGATGCAAAAGTTTGGCGAGCAAAACTGCTGCGCAAAGTTCTAATCTAGGTATGGAGATCGTTTGTAGCGGAGCGAGACGAGTTTTTGCGGTTATTAGACGTACTGTTTTGTTTCCGTGAAAATCAATCGTGAGCGCGTAGATCACGGCGGCATAAGCGTCTTCGGATGCGTCCGAAAATCCATGCAGCGAGGTTGACGATGGTAAGGCAGTCATTCCTAACCAACGGGGTATCTTAATCGATGTGAGATGCGGTAAATTGGACCTGTATTTTTCCCACTGATGTTGGATTTGATCCGAAACTTGTTCGTCCCAGTCGACCTTTGGTTTCCACAGCCCTTGAAATATGATCTTGCCTGTGATGGTGACTGGAGCTAAAAGTCCTAAAGGATCGAATAATCGCGTGCATTCTGACAACAGTTTACGTTTAGTAAGCGGAGGTTCCGTAGCGGTGAAGTTGACAGAAAATTGCATATTATCACGCGACGGTTCCCAATATAGCCCTAAGGCTCTGACAACTTCGCTGTCGTCAGAGACGAGACATTGATATGACTCGCGTTCGGTTTCAGAAATATTTGCGAGCAGAAGTTGTGAATTTGACGCCCATTTGCGTATGTTGAAACGCCCTTTCTGCAAAAGTTTGGTAATTTGAACTTGGATTTGTAAAAGATCGGCTTCATTCGAACATCCTGTCAGCAGATCATCCATATAGAAATCAGTTTTAACGATTTCCGCCGCCTTTGGATATTTAGATTTGTGATCCGAAGCACACTGCTGCAAAGATTTCACGGCCAAATAGGACGACGACGCTACCCCGTAAGTCACTGTTCTGAGTTTGTAATCTTGTAGTTCGTCGTTCGGGAAATCTCTCCATACGATGCGTTGGAACTCGGCGTGGTCGTCGTTAATGAGAACTTGACGGTACATTTTAGCAATATCACCGCTCATCGCGTATTGGTGAGCGCTAAACCGAATTAAAATCGTAGCTAAATCATACTGAAGCGGCGGACCCAATAATTGTGTGTCATTTAGCGATATACCATTGGACGATTGAAAGGAGGCATTGAAAACGACTCGGACACTTGTCGTGGTACTTGTTGACTTCAAAACTGCGTGGTGCGGTAAATAGTAACACTGATTGTTTGGAGGGATAGACGTAGTAACTGTCATGTGTCCTAATTCACGATATTCTTTCATAAACGATCTATATTGGTCATAAAGGTCGGGATTTTTTACTAATTTAGATTCCATTCGAAGAAAGGCTCGAACCGCTGCCCCTCTAGAACTGCCGAAATCTGGAGGCGACTTGAACGGCAAGTTAACCACGAATCTTCCTTCTCTTGTCCTTTGGTGGGTTTTTTCGAAAATGGATTCGCAGATTTCTTCTTCGGCGGAAAGTTTTCGTGTGTTGGGAATTTCGTCTAAAGCCCAAAATTTGGAAACGGCTTCGGTTAAATTGACATCACATCTAAGACTAGTTACACTGCGGAGATTCGTAGAAAGTGAAAGATTGTGAGACATTTCTTCTACCTTACCGAATAGAACCCAACCTAGCTGTGTACTTTGCGCCACTGGAGTTCCAATAGGACCCTTTAAAAGGCCTTCCTTTATGATTTCATCGAGAACGTCAGCCCCTAGTAAAACATCAATCGACGAGGGCTCGTAGAAATTAGGATCAGCTAGTTGAATGTTTAATATGTGCGGCCATGATTTTGTCTCAAGTTTTTCTGATGGTATTGCATTTGTTATTTTAGACAAAATATGCGCGGAAACCGAACAAGCAAGATTTTCCTTTATAGAGAAAAAGTTTAGGTTTACATACCCTTTTGATTTTGCGGCATTAACTGCAGAGATACCTTCCACGGTTAGAGCGAGCGATGTTCGTGGTAAGCCCAATCGTTGAACGCATGCCTCAGTTATGAAGGAAGCGGAAGAAGCGGAATCCAACAGCGCTCTGACGAATCGCAGATGGCCTGAATTGTCACGAACCTTGATGATAGCGGTTTGAAGTAATATCTTGCGTTGGGTATTGATGAGAAGGGATGATGTGGATGTACCCGGTTGCGGTGTTGTTGGAGTTGCGTTATGTAACAACGTATGATGTCGTCGTTGGCAGGAACTACACGTTCGTCCACTGCGGCATTTTTCATCTGTGTGACCCAAGCTTAAACAATTTAAACACGCTTTTTTGTCTTTTACTGCCTTTAAACGCGTTTGAAGATCGCTTGAGCAAAACCTTTCACACGAATATATTTTGTGATTACCGGAGCAGAAGAAGCAGTTTTCACTATTGGCATTTAAGACGCGCGCGGGTTGGTCGGAACGTTCATTTGATATTTTCGAATTAGTTGCTGTGTGGTACGCGCCTTTAAGTAAATTTGATTTAGGGGGGTTCCTTTCGCGTGATGGTATTTTGGCGTGGGTCTCAAGTGCGTCCAAGGATCTAGCTCTATTTTCCAAGAAATCAAATAGCGTACTTAACTTTGGTGTTTCCGGAGAGGAAAGAGACAACTCCCATTGCTTTCTCGTTTCCATATCCAATTTAGAAACAGCCAGATATATGAGAACATCATTCCAATGATCTACGGGCCGTTTTAACGTTTTAAGCGCGCGTGTATGTTCACGAAATCGATCTAAAAGTGTTTTTATCGCGGTGGAAGATTCCGTTTTCACTTGCGGTGCTGAGAAAATCGCGGCGATATGTGAATCTACCATTATTCTCTCGACATTGTAGCGCTTACGAAGAATTGACCAAGCTTCGTTATAATTGTTGTCTGTCACAGGGAGCTCCTTTATAACGTTTAAAGCCTCACCTGTTAAAGTGTTCCGTAGATAATGTAACTTCTGACTTCCTGCTAAGGAAGAATTAGTATCGATCAACGAAACGAACAAATCGTGAAACGAATTCCATTCGCGCGGACACCCGGAAAATTTCGGTAATTCTATTCGCGGTAGTTTCACGTCTGATCGAGCGATCGATGAAGTACGTTCCATTATGGACTCGTTCACTACTACACTAGCATTCGCTTTAACACAGGATAATTTGCGTTGAAAATTGGTCAGAGATTCGAAATACCACGTTTCGGCTTGTTCGTATTCACTTTCCTGTTCCTTGATTGTATTCGCTCCGCATGATTCGAGCACTAAATCATGCGCGATTTGAAATGTTTTCCACTGCTCTTTTACCAGGGAAATGTAAGAATCGATGACATGTTCGTCGTACGCGGGTTCTTCCTTTTTACTTGAAAGAAGAGACCGTTTTAATGCGTTTCTCGCGGTATCACGTTTGGCAATAGCGGCCATTTTGAACAAAATTTTATAGCACAAACTGGTACAAGTTTATCGAATATTTCAGTTGAATATGTGATGCACAGTTTTTTTGCGTATAAATTCCGCACCGGCACGAACAGAAACTTGGACAAGAAAAAGGCAACGAAGGAAAAACAGCGACTCCCTTTTCACTCGACCGAGACGAAAAAACTGAAAACTTTGAGCGGGGCCTTGCAAGAGGCTTTTTGCGATTTTGAAGCTACAGCTAAGCGGATTGTGCGATGCTGTGCACACTATGAGTTGCGCACAACGTGGCGGAGTAACGTTTTTCACGAATGCGATTATGCAATTGCGAGGAGCTTGATTAAAGCTAAAATGAATTTATTTCGAACACTTCTATGAAACGCGTTGGGGTTCTAAACCAATCCGGCTCGAAGGACCATTAATGTTGCGTACTGGACGAGCGAAAAGTAAAAATGCGGTTTTAAATTATTTCTATTCCGGATTTAATTTCAAAATTATTCTCCCTTCACGTCAATTCGATAATTCGTTTAGCACAAGACTAAAAACTAAAGTCAAAAGAATACAATCTCTTGCCAATAAGAACAATGAAAATATTAACAAAGATCTGGTGATCGACAATATAACTGTACGTTATAGAAAAGTAGAAAAATGAATAAAGGCTCGAACAGAGCTAGAGATTTGAAATTTGATATAGTTATGTTTCTCATAAATGGCTAGGCTAAGCTCACGAACGGGTAAAATTGGACCATTATTTCCCCTTTCCCCCATACAAACTAAACAGTACTTTGTGTTATGGTCCGAGTTTAGCAATGGGAGTTAAGGGAGCAAAAATAACAACAGCGAATTAACTTTATGTTGACTTTATTAAACTTTTCTTCATCTCACTTCGAACGTCTGAACAATTCTAAAAGCAACTTACTGCTAGCTTAATTCTAGCTGGTGAGGAACGTCGAGTCGGCACTTTTTGTATCTCACGGTGTGCATCTTCATGTGCACCTTTATCTCAACGTGAGTTTTGGAGGTCAGGTGGTGTGGTTACACGTCGAGTCAGCGGTTTCACTGTCTGGACGTAATCAGAAAAAGGGTCGGATATCTGTCTCTAAATTGAAACGGGATATTTGCCCCATGACTGAGATATTTCCGCTGGCCTCGACATTTGCAATTTTCTCGAAAACGGTGAACCATATTGAAAAATTTATAATAGAATATGATTTTACATAACTCATCCATACATCAAAATCCAATCGGACACTCCTTCCCCCCTCCTATACAAATGGATTTTTTAAAATAAACATTTTGTCTATCATCATATAAAGTATTTGACTGGCAATTGTATAAATTTCCTGTTCGGACGTGGCTCCGACTTATACAGGCTTTACTGTAAAAGATTAATATTTTTTTTCTCTTTTCCGTATTTCAGTGTATTAGGGAGAACTTAGAAAAGTATTGCATTAATAGCGGATATTTTGGTGATGTTACATTTGAATTAGACGATGGCCATATGAAATCACATCGTGCTGTGCTAGTCGCGAGATGTGATGTTATGCGAGCAATGCTAACTGGCGATTTTCGGGAAGCTCACTCCAGTCTGGTAAGGAATCTATCAAGCGACACAAAAATCCCTTGAAATTAATAATAAAACAAAAATTTGTGTTTCTTTTTTTTATTTTGTTTAGATTGTATTTCCAGGTGTAACAGTTTATACATTCCACAAATTACTCTGTTATTTATATACAGACGAAATACCACCAATATCAGCTGATAAATGTTTGAATTTATTAGAGTTAGCTAATAGATTATGTTTACCTAGGCTATTGAATCTTGTAGAATGCCGTGTTATAGAAGATCTAACGCGTATATCACAAAATGAAACAAACGAAACAGTTGAACACTGTTTGAGATTATTAGAACCCGTTAAGGTATAATGAATTGTGATTGTTGAAAAATTTCCCAAATTTTTAATTACGATATTTTATTTTTCTAGTTGCATAATGCTCATCAGTTAGCTGAATGGTGTATGTCATATTTGTGCGTTAACTACAATATTATTTGTAAATTTTCGCAAAAGGGATTGAAGGCTTTACATTTGGATAATCAGGAATATTTGAGAGAGCATCGTTGGCCACCTGTGTGGTATTTGAAGGACTACGACTACTATCAGCGCTGCATGAACGAAATGAGCAAAGAACTCAAGGATGGTCGCGGTGAATCTCCTAGTGATGACGAGGGTTGTCTGTGCTTCTCTGGAGGTAAGTTGCACTTGTTGCGAGTTATTTCAGTTCGGTTGCGCTGTTAATTTTAAAAAAGTGAGGGTTTGTTTATGCACGTAAGAATCGCATGTTTGCATTCTTTTTTTTTTTAGTTATTATCTTTTTTCTGCAAGTAAATTAGTATTCATTGAATTAGTCCCATAAATCGATTTAATTTTGAAAAAAAAATATTATCCTGTAAATAAAGTTTGTTGTGCTGCTATTTTTTATAAATCAATTTCAGGCATCACACTGTAAAATTTATATTTCAACTCATAAAAACGTTGCACATAAGTTTTGTTCTTTCTGAAAAAAATCCTTTCAAATTTCGACTTCCACACGTTTTCCAATCTCAAAGTGAAAGTAATTACAAATAGTCCCATTTAATAGAAACATCACCGATAAACGTCTGCAACTAAATTTTTGTATTTATGGTGTGTTTTACCATAAATACAAAAATTTAGTTGCAGACGTTTATCGGTGATGTTTCTATTAAATGGGACTATTTGTTTTTTGTGTTTGTGAAGTTGACTTTTGATCCCAAATTATAAAACTATTACAGGCTTGACACATTTTTTTTAAATTCCAAAGCATTTTTTTAAAATTCAATAATCTAAAGTATGTCAAACAGAGAACAGGTAATTTTGCAAAGCGTTTTGTTTTTTCCATCGATTATAAAGGATGAGTTGCTCAGAAAATAGTAGGTTAATTTAAATACCAAACCATTAGTTTTAACTACATAATTGTAAAAGAGCGCAGTATTGGAATTCTTTTTCAATTTGACAAAATTTTACGTCGGGCTGAAAAGAAATAAAGTGACAGATTTAGACAAATTTCATACACATAGTTTTGTAGAATAATTCGTTCGAATGGCGTTTATTTTTTTTATGGATTTTTTTATTAAAATTGATTTTTTTTGGCTGATAACCACTGCGCATTAAAATTGCTTAAATAGTACGAGAGAAATTGTTAAGACTTGTATTCAAAATAAAGATTTTTCTACATGAAATTTTTGGTTTTTTTTTCAAAGGAAATGAACGCCACTCTGAACGATTTTGGAAAAGTCGGTCTCGTATTAGACGCTTGATGAAGATATGCCTTGTTTCAAGTAATAAATCTGACTAATATTAGAGTCAAAATAGTTGAATAAATTTGAGATACTATTTAGACTAGAGAAAATGTTTTATTTTAGATTAAAGAAAAAAAATCTGTAGAGCGGAGAAAAACTATGAATGCTGCTTGAAGTAGTGGTCAAAACGATAAAAAATCTGAGATGCAAGCCGGTTTTTTAATTGAACCGAAAACCGCTGAACCATTGAAGTTTTAGTGAACCAAAATCTAATATTGAAATTTTAAAAACCAAAACCAAAAAGTTTACCCTTGAACCAAAACCGAATTACATTTAGAAAACTTTTAGTTTGTATCTTTGATTGTTGTTCATTTTATCTCTCCTCGGATTTACTATGAAACGTTGACCTCTGCTCATTTATTGTGTAAAAACATATACTGTATGTGATGGCAGAAGAAATGTTTATTTTAAAAAAAAATCCATTTGTATAGGAGAGGTAGAAAGGAAAACGGCAAATCGCATTGAAAAATTTATAAAGGTAAAAAGATTTTAGTTTTACAATTTTTTCAATACGATTCGCCGTTTTCGAGAAAATAAAAAAAACCGTATTCAATTTGTATGGGGGAAGGGGAAGGAGTGGTCCAACTGGATTTTGATGTATAGATAAGTTATGTAAAATCATATTCTAAGGACATTTTATCTTTATAAATTTTTCAATATGATGCACAGTTTTCGAGAAAACAGGAAAAAAGACAGACAGACAGACAGACAGACGGACATGCGGAAATCAAAATCTTTTGATGCGTTAGAAATGGTATACTAAATCTTAACGGTATACATCGGTGTTTGCGCACGCCAATTTGATGGTGGATGAGCAAGTATTCCTGTTTGCGCATGCATGTATGACAAAATCAAAAGTTTTTGAAAGCCGTCATGCCGAATGATCATACCGCATACATGAATTCTCGTGGATGGCGATGTTTGCGCATACATGGCGTGGTTGGTACGTTGCTGACTGCCGACAAGATGGCAACCTCAATCGGGTCGGGAGTAATGTACTTTGGCACGAAATTATATAGAGATTTGCTGGAATTATGGAAAGTGAAACGTGAAGCATATAAAAATAAATCACTTAAAAATTCGCAGAAAAATAAATAGCATTCGCTGCAGCTACAGGCGGGAGCTGAAAAAAGTGGGAACATGCGAAAAATCCGCAGCAGGTGTTGATGACATTTACACACCTTCCCTATGGTATTACGATTTTCTCGATTTTTTGCGTTTCTCGAATTTTGGTTTTTTGAGCGACAAACAATGTATGTCATACATGTATCTCGTGGATGGGGGCCTTTATATATTCCTATATGATTCTCATATCATATTAATATATAAAAAAATGGCTTGGTGTCTGTTTGTTTGTCTGTCTGTTATGTTTTACTGTTCTTTTTTATGTGAAAACGGCTGAACCGATTGACTTAAAATTTGGCATGGATGTTCGCTGTAGGCCTGGTTCTAATATATAGACCTATTGGAAAGTAGCTTGAGTGGTGGGGGAGTAAAGGGAGGGCGTAAAGTGAATTCAAAGCTTAGTTTTTCTTCTATGTTACTCTTTCGCGGGAAAACTACCGAGCCGATGGAAATTCGGCATAGTTAATCATCGAGGATCCAGCTCTAACATAGACACACAAAAAATAGCTTGGTTGGTGGGACGAGTAAGGGAAGGGAATAAATTGAATTCGAATCCGAATGCTGCAATTTATTGTGTTTTTGTTAATTTCTGAAAACCATTTTCCGAAGAGATAAAACTTTAAAGAAAGCACGGATCGCCCTACTCTAGGCTTTTTAAATTCCTAGGTTCTGTTCTACCCACGATTTTAGCCGGGCGAAGCCGGATCCAAACTCTAGTAGAGTATAAAAACTCAGTAAAGTTTATCAAAAATATTCAAATATCCAAATGAACACGAAATAATAAATAATAACGGCGAATAAAGTAACGTATCGATCATAATCATTCCCTCATTTTTATAAATTATTATGTGCACACTTGAATTTTTGTTTTTCTTGTTGTTGAGTTAGTAGGCAGCACTTAGTTGACTTGTATAATAATTGGCAAATTTGGAAAGTATTTTTTTGGCTAACAGGGAAATCACGGCGTGTTGAATCAGCAAATGTTAATCATCGGAACGAAGAGCAGGCAAATGCCGAAACACACATGTTCAATAGTAATGCGAACTCAATGAATCACATTGATCTGGAGCAGGAGGTGGATCTAAATCTCTGACATCCAGCCACTGGGCACTGGAGGTAATGTAATAAACATTTATTTCTTTGTGAAATTCAATTTTTAATTTATATTTAATTTGATTCTGTCGTATTTGTAGATCGCTTCGATTTGTCGTGATCCTGCCCGTATTGATTTGTTTCATTTGTACCATTTTAAGCATTTTGATTCTATTTCAAATTTATACATAACAAGACCCAATAATGTAACACATAAAATTTATTAAAACAATGAATTTACCAAAACAACAAAAATCAAGTATTTCCTTAGACGGTTAGACGCATTGCAATCAGTGATGAGAAAGAAATCTATTATAAATTTGCAGTGTGTCGATTCGAATACGACTATTATGAAAGAGTTTCAATTAATTTTTTTTGTAAAATTACCAACAATTGAAGGAAAAAAACAAATATTTTCCCGTTTAAAATCTAACAACAAGATGCACATTGTAATATGAAATACAGAAAATCAAGAATTTCAATTTAATTTTATGCATTTAACTTGAAAACAGTACCAAAACTAGTATAAAATTCCTTTAACCTATTTTTTTAATAAAAACTCGAATTATTACAAAGATCTACATAAATAACATTCTATTGCAAATTTTAAAAAATGTACTTTTATCAATTTTACATATTTTACATACATGCAAAATGCTCCGGCAAAAAATAGCTAAATATAGCAAAAAAGCATACGTCTCTCTATATGTAAATTAGGAATTTTTTTTTTGTGAAGAACAAAAGAAGATTATGCATATTAATATTGAATAGCTGCAGTTAACATGAAATTTTATCCATTTTTCAGTTAATTGTGAAACTATATGAAAACAGAATGAAACCATAAATATTATCAAAGCTGTGTAACATTGTAAACCTAATAAAAAATAACAAATCGTGCTTTAATTTTAGCGCGTTGATGAAATCAAAGGGAAAAGAAAACATTAAGAAAAACTACAAAAACTGTCAATTGTTTTAGAACTTAGAAAATGAATAGAAAAAAAAACAAGTAAATGCAAATATTTCTTCTAGCTTAGCTTAAATTTAAGAAAAATCATAAGAGGAAAATATTTTGTATTAATTTTCATGCAAAAACCAAACACTTTATGACTCGAAGATAAATTTCAAGCATTTCATAGTTACATATTATATGTCTAATCTCTAATTAGCAGTGACAATGCATGATTTTTTTCGTGAATTTTCAACCAAATGACTTTTTAAAAAAACCATTGATTTTTAATGATATAATTTCGGCGCCAAATTGTGGCTATCGTATCTGAGGTTCCGTCTAGACAAAAATTTCGTCCTGGGATCGCAATGGTGCGTGCGAGCAGCTTTGTTTATTAACATTTTTGTCAAAGACATCAGAATTATCATGAAAAATGAGGATAATTTGATGGTAATACGGGCATGGTAAGATTTTTGTCTCATCAATACGATGTCTTAAAAAGAGTGCAAAAAATTATGTATTGTTAATTCCTTTCTAGTGAGATTTAAATTTTGCTTGTCGAATATTCTTTTAGAAAACTGTGAAAACCGTTTATAACCAGTTTAAATCGTTATAACCAGTTATAATCTCGTTAAGTGGAAGATGGTGGGACATTCAAAGAACTCGAATTATTGAAGTTTGACATACCGAAGCTCCACTGAAAAATGCAGCAAATGTTTTTACATTTGAATCTATGCAGAGCAATTCTGTACAGTTTGCTGCGGTTTGTATGGAAAACGTTTCTCTGCATAGCTCCAGAGTAAAAAAAGGACGCCTATTTAACATGGCGAATAGGATTGCAACATTTGTAAGGTATTGCAACTCATCAACAGCAAAAAAACGAGATATCTGTCTGTCTGAACGATTGGTATTAGTGCAATACAGTCGCTATTACAAGAATATAACGATGACATTTTTTTGCCCTTTAGAGGTCGTTATAAACGGTTTCCACTATGAGATATTTGATCGTTGTTGAGCAAACATTTTTAAAGTTCATATGAAAATATTGCTTGAAGTGTGAACAAATGAAAGTTGAATGTGTGTAATTTGAAGTCATTGCAGAATTTTCACTTTTTCGTCCTACGACTTGTAAAAATATACATATATCTTTAGAAATGCTTTTAAGATTTCTTGGCTTGCGAAAATTTATGGCGTTATAGTAAATGAAAAATTCCGTGTGCAATTTTAAAGGCTGGTAGAAAATTTGCCAAAGTTTAGATTTAAGAAAAACAGTGGTTAAAAAAGATTGTTTTTGTAATGTTGAAGTCGCTAACTTTGCAAAGAAGGAAAATAGTTTCCACCTGAAAATTGCTTTGAAAAATTGTAGATATACGCTTGGTCTATGGATATCTGAAGTAGATTTTGAGTTTTAATTACTAAGGATAAAAAAACTAGATTTTTGGTTCATATTTTTAATATTATAAAAAAATTTAAATGATATCTTTAATTGCTTGTTTTTAAAGCATTGTGATATGATAATTGCGACACCTATTTCAAGTAAAAAAAAAGCTGCGTAGTTGATCGCAAAGTATTGCGGTCAACGCAAAGTTTAAAATATATCAAGTACAGTAAAATCTTTCTAAGACGAACTCTGGATAGGTCGCTAACTAGCCTAAGAGCCGTTTGCATGCGACACTTAGTGCCGTTTGCACCAACAAAACTTAACAACTTAAGCCCAAGTTAAATTATTTAAGACCTAGAATTTCTAGGCTAAGTTTTTAAGAATAATTGGCGCATACGGTCCTTAATTTACTTTATTATACAGAAAATCCGGAATTGTGAGAAATTTTTCTGGTATAAGTATACCAATTCACAATAGGTGATTTAGTGTCGCTCCTGTAAAAATCGCTAATATAAACGCTGCCTAAGATGAAGATGCTTCAAGGAACCTGAATAAGCCAACAAACCTGTTAAAGCCGAGTGGATTTATTACTTGTGGGCTTTTACTGTAATAGTAGTTTTAGTTTGTGAAAAAAAAGTTCGCTACACCATTGCAGATGGGAGTGAAATGTATTAGAACAATGCGGATAAATCCATGCTGACTGAGATGAAGCGTCACGCAAAAGAGACGACCGATTCCAAGAGTGTTTTAAATATAGATACAGTGAAACTTGTCAGTAAGACTTGTCGGGCCATGCTAGGTCGAACATTAAAAAAAATATCAATGATTTGGTTTTTCATAATAAATTACCCTGGATAAAGTTCAAATATTTCCTGATTCGGCTTATATAGATTTCACTGTATTTTTGCACATATTAACACAAAGGCGCGGTATTACACACAGCAACTTTCGGGCTTACTTAAGCCGATTTTCGGGAGAAAAGACTGCGGAGGGGAAAGTTGCCACTCGAAATCATGGCTTATCGACAATCTGCATACATGCAAAGCGTGTGAACCAGTTTGGGAAAAGTAGTAGGCAGAAATCATTTTCGTTCTGACCGTCAGCAGGTAAAGATCTTGGGAAGTATATGAGCAGCAGCAATTTCAATGGTTTGAGTCCACACACACACATGTAAACTGGTGTAGCATATGCAAACAGGATTGGCTTATTTAAGCCACAAATGTAAGCACATTGGCTTATTAAGCCCAAAAGTTGCCGGCTTAAATAAGCCAAGTGTAATACTGGACTAAATTGCAACTATTTGGCTTAATGCTTTGCTGGATGTTTACAGTAAAATGGCTAAATACCAAATAAAACCAAAAAGTATTCTAGCAAAATATATTGCGGAGACTCGCAATTACTGATCTCTTTTCATACTCGTGTTTGAAGCAATTAATTTTGTATAGAGTTTAATATGATTTAAATTTGGCTATCACAAGTAGATTTTCAGAAACGGTTAGATCCAAAATTTTATTGCTTTATCTAAAAAACAAACATGAAAAAAGCGATTTTTTTTTGGCAAATGCATGAAATAGACAAAACTATAGGGCCTGTGCGGAGTTTGTAATTTTGGTTTTCAAAAAATAACTGTTTATTTAAAATTACATTTTAAGCAAGAACACTAATCTCGGAATCTTTAATTGAATGGTATTTGAAGTACAAAATTTTTAAAATAATAGAACGCTCGAAATATGGAACAACTGATGCTAAAGCAAATCCTACACGCTTAAAAAACATTTTTAATAAAAAATGTTAGATTATTCTGTATTAAATTTTAGCGTACGCCTTGAAAAATAGGACAAAGCTTCATAAGAAATTTAATGGTAAAAAGCTTTACAAAAAAAATCAATCATTTGTTAGAAATTTGGAATAGCATTAAAAAATGAACATCTCACCTAAATTTATTAGAATGATTTTCCTATTTATCGCTCTAGTTGTTCAAAATTCATGCCATTTCCGACAACTCGTAAAAATACACTAAATTATTTGCGATTCACGCATATTTCAATAAATAATAAAATTCTTTCCAACGATATTCATAAAATCATTAGAATATGTAAATAATAAATGAAATGATGTTTTTCAGTAATTCTCACTGCTCAAATGCTAAATTTCGTATTAAAATTAGTTTGTTTCGTAAGATATGTTTAGCGATAACTTTTATTAAGGACCAACTTATATTCCATTCAATATATAGAAAAAATAAAATGTTAATAAAATGATTACAACAACTATGTTCTAGCTGTTTAGAAGCATTCCATTTCGCGTACTGCAAGTAGAATATTATTGATAGTAAAAAAAATATATGAGGAAACAAGCAAAAAAAAAATGAATTAAAAACTTTTGCTCTTAGGTTTACCTTAAAGTCTAATAAGAATTTTATTGCATTAAATCATTATTCTTGAAGGAAAAACATTTATGCGAGTTTTTATAAAAAAATGAGCGCTGATTTCAAATATTTTTTTCAATACTGGATGATTTTATTTCAAACTAAAATATTAAAAAGTTTTATTTCTTTATAAATACAAATTACATTATTCCGCTTAATAAACACATTAAAAAAATAGAATAAAACCTTTTAATACTGCTTAAAACTCTCCCCGAATGTAGGCTAATTACAATCTCGGCTACAAAGTTGGGCGCTTTTTTACAAATTGAATCAATCCATTTTCTCGTTTTGCAAAATGTAAAATATTTACAGTGCCATACCGTACCCCAGAACTTTAAGTCAGAATATTGAAAAAGAAAAATATTATTCAGTTTACAAGAAAGAACCCAATCGACAGCCGAGACTGTAATTCGTCTACATTCGGAGAGAGTGTAGAGCAGACATAACAAAGATTAACAAAGTAAGAAAACATCCAATCAATGTAACAAATTAAGGTAATTAAAATTTTTGACAAAACAAAATTAAGATCATAAAGAAATCTTTTTAAACAAATAAAAATAACTAAGAGTCCAGACAATCTGCCAACAACAAATGATTGCACATTGAATACTAGTGTGTTTGTGTGAATTTATTATAAATATTATTAAATAATACAAATAATCGTCTAAGCGTACTGCCTCAATCCTAAATACATCAAATAATTGAGTAAACAACAAATTAAAGTAATCAAAAATGAAAAAAAATGTTCAGACTAGAGAAAAAGAACACAAAAACATCAAAAATTATTATTAATTTAAAAAAAATATTATTATATACACATGCATAGCAATTATAATGGTAATTTAAAAAAATAGATTTAAACTTGAATAGTTTAAAAGTATATAAAAGATTTTTATGTAAAAATTTCAGACAGTGGTATTTTTGTATCAAATAATCAAAGATAACATTCACACAGATATAACATGAGATAAAATTAGTTTTAATCAACTGTGATATTGTTGCAAGTTCTACTTAATTTCACTCTTTCATGTTATTCATTTTATTTTTCGTTGATTGCAATTTTCTATCTTCTTTATTCAAATAGTGTTACAAATTTTATTTCCATTTTTTTGTGTTTAATTTTTTCCAGTTCATTATAATTCGTCTTTGTGGGCAAAAAACACGAAAATCCAATAATACATATAAAAATAAAAATTATAACAGAAACAAAAAGTTTAATTCTAGCACTCTTAAACATTTTTAAGCAAATATTTGAGCATTGCTTGAATAAATTGGATCAGTTAAATCAAATAATGGTTTTCTTTTCTACATATTCTACTAACATAGAATTTTACCAAAAACTCTGAGTCTTTGCCTTGAAATTAAATACAAAAATGTATTAAAACAAATGAGATACAAAGCGAAGAATTTAATTCTTAATTTTATGTAAATGGGTTAAATTTATAAGAAAAGCCCATTACTCATATTTGTTCAAATAAATATAAACTTCCCTAAAGAAGACTTTTTCTTTAATAAGATGAAATTCAGTTTTTTTTTAAAAATAATCGTCTCATTTTTAGATTTGATTTTTTTTTGCAAACCATATAGTAAAAAAAAATTTTTTTTGCGAATAAATATAGCCAAAAAGTAACTCTTTTTGTAAATATCAGCTCCAAACTAAGGGAAAAAAATGTAGGGACGTAATAAGTGTTAAAAAATAATTAGGAAATTTATGAAACTGTGAGTTTTAGCTCTTAGTAAATTTTCCCAATCCATTTTCGTGTTCGCAGTCAATACTGGGTTTTTGTTTTCTTAAATTCCAAAAATTTTAATAAAGGGGGACTTAAATAATTTAAGTTTAATATAAGTTGCTAAGTTTCGTGCGTGCAAACGGTATTGATTTTTTAATACTGATTTTGGTTGCTATCTTACACCAGACTGGTAGAAGGCATGCGGAAGGTTTTTTGATACTATTTTAACATACAGAAATGCTGGACTCTAAATCTGGTCAGAATTTGTCGGTTCAGACATATTTTTTTCAGAGTGGTTCGGTTTAAGATTTGGTTTTGGTTATTTGAGTTTCTCAACATCTAGGATTTAAATATTTTTTTTAGTTTTGATAATTTTCGGGCTATTTTGGTTCACTCAAATATCTGTAGTTCAGTAGTTTTTGGCTCGATTCCAAAAACCGATTTGGATTTCTGGCTTTAATTGTTTTTATCTTTCCATCTTCAGTTAGAGTAATTAAGATATTTTGTTCGTAACACAATAAAATAACAAAGAAATGGGATATCTTATCAATTTAGCATTATATTCACATATCGTCTTCCTTGTGCAAAATACCTATGGAAATTTTGACTTCTAATAGTTGTTTGCATCAACGCAACTTAGCAACAAAAGTCCATCTTAAATAATTTAAAAAGAAAAAAAAAACTTTTTAAATAATTTAAGATGGGCTTAGCTTTCTGAAAAGAAAAAAACGGATCAAGTGAAAAACTGAATGAAAAAATCGGTATCTTTGCGATTTTACTACAGTTGCGAAAAAGTGCGTCCACGATTTGGAGCAAAACTTTAACAAATAATATTCTTTTACGACGATAATAGCCATGTTAACAGCAAATGTGAATACCCTTATTGTGAATACGCCTAATAGAATTTCCTATAATCACAGAATTACAAAATAACAACTTTAACCTTTTAATATGGAAATATTGCTTGTTGTGTGAGGGTTGTCAGAATTCCAAATCTCGTAAATTGTTTAAAAATTTTTAAAGAAAATGAAAAATTCCTTGCATATAAATTCAAACAGTCCATTTTCGAAGAAGAGTGATGATTAGCCACACTCTAGTTGTTTTTTTTTTACCAAAATCATTCAGCCTTTATCTTTCTTCCAAAAATATGGGAGATTTAAAAAAAACGTTTTTTATGGAATAGTTTATTAATCTAAATGTAATTTACTAAAGTCTTCATACTGCACATTATCAACTATTCGCCCTTTTAGTGGACCTTTCGCAATTTCAATTGAAACGCAAAAATCGACTTCATTTAATTCTTTTAACGTGGCTATGCTGCCGCGGTATGCGCCATTGAGTACTAAAATCGGTTTCCCGATGGCTGGAATGACAGTTTCCAAATGCTCCTGAAAATGAAAACAGTTAATTTGAAGGAACTTTTAAAATAAAAAGTATTTTGTTTACCTGATCCACTTTAACTTTCTCCCCACCTTGGAGGAACTTAATTTTTCCCACATACTTATTGATGACTTCTACAACCACTGCCTTTTGGTTATAGAACTTCTCACCGAGTTTCTTCTGTGTGAATTTAACAACAATCCCCTCTGCAAGCCAATAATCCTTTCTATTTAGTTTTTCTTTTTTCGATTCTTCTTGCTGAATGATTTCATCGAGGGCTGACGGTTTTCTGCTTTCTTGACTTGTGGACGGCTTAGATTTCTTCGAACTTTCTGGCTTTTCTTGGCTCTTAAATTCCAATGGCCGTTTGAGAACAGGTTGTGGTTTGAGAAACGTTGCATCCGCTTTAGGCATGGATTGAAGTTTTATATCTAATTTAAGGGGTGCGTCTGAATCCCGAACTAATTCAGTAAATTCTTTTTCTGGTTTTTCACTTTCCTCGTTCTTCGCTTTTTCAATCTGTTTCTCTATGAATTCCATCATTCGTTCCTGGGTAAAATAAATAATTGAAATTACTGATTTTAGTCGTGTCGGATGGTAACTTACTTGATCGTCTTTGTCCATTTTCTCTTTGCGGGCCATTTTTTCCTGAGCTTCCATTGCCTCTGGACTTCTATCGATGTACGTAACGAACCACCCTTTCTCGGTTTCATCTACAGCACATTGTGAGGTTCGTCCAAGCCATTTCACGTAGTCGGTGAGGGTCAACCAGCGAGTAGCATTCATGTGCAGATGATTTTTGTCCGAGATGTACTCTTGATAGACCTGATTTAAATAAAATAAATGTTATCAAATCGGTTTACAGGTGTTGAAATAAAGGAAGACATACCTTATTAGCAGCAACTCGTTTTGTTCCAAATCTCCTACGAAGTACCTCCAAGTAGCCATCGGAAAACTCCTTGGAGAAACTGTAAATGTACTTGCCCGAATTATCGGCAAACAGCAGGAGTTGCCGTTGATGGGATTCGCTCATTGTGTGGCATTTGAAGCCGTTTTCATCCCGACATTGTTTCTGACACATTTGACAGTACCAGCGGAGCTTCTGGAGCCCCTTGGCCTTCATTTTATTGGCCAAATATTTTGGCGTACCAACTTCTGCTCGCCCCATTTTACTTTTTCGGTATTCGCGCTGATGACACTTTTACTTTATTGCAATATTGTAAAGATACTTCCAGTAAATTTTTCTCCTTGAAACTAACAAATTCAATGATTTCAGATTAAAAATTCGGAGAAAGAAAACAACGAAATCCAAGTAATTATAAAACGTCAAAAGGGCTTCTTCTTGTTCTGCCAGAGTTGTTTCTTGGCATTTAGGCTCGTTAAATTGGTTAGGTTTCTTGGAATTGTAATTTGTATCTTATTCCATTGACATACGGCCTAATTTTTTTTTGCAAATTATGCAAGATAAAACAAAGTTTTTTTTTGTTGATTTACATTTTGTTTTTGGTTAGGAAATTCTGCGTTTGAAAAGATTTCGAAATAAAAACGCCAAGGTCGCGATTTAAATACGAAAAACTGAGGGATTTCGAGTTTATTTTGGGAAATGACGTTAGGATTTTTCGGAAACAAAAGAAGTATTCATAATTAGAGATAAGTGCCGCAAATCGGGCTGAACATGAAGTTCCCGGAATGTTGGGAGGACGATGTCCGAATGTCCGCTCTATTTTCGCCCTTTCGAAATAGATCGGTGAATCCAGAACACTACGACTCGAAGGTGAACTTCTGGAAGAACATGATTTTGGAGTTTTGCGTCAGTAAAGGATCCGCAGACTTCAATTTGAAAGAATTACGAATGGCGTTTCAGCGAAAGAACAAACTTCCCTATGGATTGCAAACAGTGATAGACGAAATGATCACTGCCAAGGAAATCCGGTTGAAAACCATGTTTATGAATGATCCGACTAACGGCTGGTATTCATGGGCGGTGGACAGTTTTGTCAAAAGACCACTTGGCTGGGGCTTCCAGAGGCTGAAGCAGACTGTCGCGAGTGTAGAAGAAAACCAACCCACCTATGTTCATTTAGATTTAATAGAGGTAAGATTTAATAGCGGTAGATGTAACTAGAAAAATGTCTGATAGAGATTTCGTTGCAGAAACAAACGAACGAATTGTCGAAAAACCTCGAGCCCCACAGTGGAAAAGTCCTTTTTTGGGATGAAATCATAAAAATTGGTGAGGAGCTGCATTTGAACAAAGAGGGACTTACGATGCTGCTGCATTATTTGCACAGTACAAAAAAAATTTATTTGGAGTATAAAATCGAGAACAACGAGAAAGAAATTCATTTAATCAAAATTCCATGTAAGTTTTTTAAAATATATTTACAATTCAAATTACAAGACTTTTTTGTAGCTAAAAGTAGTGCGGCTGGACCACTAACAGACATGGAACGCTCAATACTCAGCTTAGAACAAACGGAGAAGAATCTGATAAAAATGATAGACGATATTGAAACTGAAGCGAAATTGAATGATGATATGGCACGGAAATATGTTAAAGAAGGAAAACGGCTTATGGCTAAGGGTTGCTTGAAGAAGAAACATCTATTGGAAAAGAAAATTGGTAAATATTTGAAATATTCATGGTATTTAAGGAAGTTCAATTAACAAATGGAACTTTGTTGAAATGCCTTGTTTCCACAGACAAAACTTGCAATAGTTTTGCTCTCAGTTTGTGAGTGAAATCAACTAAAATTCCGCTAGAAGTTGTTCACACGAGAAAACGGCCACTTTACGAATTTTAAACAACAAATTTTACGAGATTTAGGTGTTTTTACTTGTCAAATGACTTTCTAAGAACAAAACTTGAGGAAGTTTCCTTTAGTGAAAACGAGGCCTTAGTGGAAACGGCACCGAATACTTTTTTAAACTGTTTTGCAGGAATTTTTTAATGCTTTCACAAAAGATATTTGTTATATTATTTCGGTTTGTTACATGGCCTCGAATTTTTGTCGTGAAAATGGAAACAAAATTTAATTTTATACAAAAGCATGATTTTTTTTTGTGAAAATGAGCGAAATTTAATTAGAAATCAATTAAATACCGATCGATTTTTTTTAGAAAAACGAAGTATAGCACTCGAAAACATTCAAACGCTTCTAGCCAGAATCCATGACAGCGAAAGTGATGGTGTCGAAAATGGAAACAAAATTTAATGTTATACAAAAGCATGATTTTTTTTTGTGAAAATGAGCGAAATTTAATTAGAAATCAATTAAATACCGATCGATTTTTTTTAGAAAAACGAAGTATAGCACTCGACAACATTCAAACGCTTCTAGCCAGAATCCATGACAGCGAAAGTGATGGTGTCGTCTTCAATGCATACAAACTAGGCTCACAGGCAATGAAATCTTTACTTTCGGATTCCGGAATTGATTGTGATAAAGTCGATGAAGTTATGGCAGATATTAAAGATGTAAGCAAAATATCCCCTACTTTTTATATTGATTTGAAAATCATATATTTTAAAGGCATTTGAGATTCACGATGAGATGCAGGCATCGATTGCGAACGCAGCCATATCTGACACTCACGATGATGCCGAAATAGAAGATGAATTAGCAGAACTTCTCTCTGATGAAACCAAGCCAAAGGCTCCGACTCCAGCTAACCCGGTACCGAAACCGCTACCAAAGCCGAATATCGATGAGGATTTGCTGAGACAATTAGAAAATCTGGAGATACTACACACAGTTCTACCTAGCGATACCAGCAGACAAAACAAAACAGTTGAAAATTGACAAATCTTGTTGTTTATATAAAAAAATTTTATGGTTAAATTTGAAAATTGTCTATGGTGGAAAATATTTTAAGTACCTACTTTGAGATAGTGTTAATTTTTTAAAACAAAATAATAAAGTAAATCATCTAAAGGAAAAGAGACTTGAAATTGGTTTTATTTGTTCGTCGCAGACCGGATGTTTAACGATGTGGTATCTTCAGTCTTCTAAAATTAACTAAAGTACTTGTTTTTTATATAGAAAAATGTTTGATTTACTCCTCGTGCATATTTTAATTTATTTTGAATGTTATCTGGTGCCATTTATAGGTACGTGCAATTTGAGGTCTGTAATAAAAATGCCAAAAAAGAAAGTTATCTAAAAATATAACGCTTAATATATGACTTACAGTGAAATTATGCTCTATATAACATTTGCAACCAATGGTCTTTCATGTAATATTAAGGCTGTAAGACGACCTCGAATCGTAACCGCTTTGTCTCTGGATTTAAGCTATTAGCGAAGATATTTTATTTTCAATTGAGGCGAACAGCTACAAAGAAGTAGAAAAAAAAATTTGTTATCGGCAGCGATTAATTGATAAAACCCGAAACATTGATAATACGTGTGTTTAAGATTGACCGATATTTCGTGAAATGAATATTTTCAGTCCGAATTGGCCACTTCAAGCCAAATAATGTTGTCAACATTACTGTTGAAATATCTCAGTTTTCGTAAATGAGAAAAATTGAAAATTTGATAATCGCGATATACGACGTCGATTCGTCGCGTTTAATTCGATTTATGGAAAAATGAATATAACCGTCGGCCATATCTGTTTTCAAAGGACATTTTTTGTGATAATTGCCTTTTTGGTGGTTTGTTTCGGCAGTGGCAGTAGCTCATTTCCTACTGTTGTGGATAAAAATCAAATCGCCATTATACCGGACTCGAAATTAAAGTCAAGTGCTGATTACCAACAGCGCAATGATGGTGATATTCGCAAAACCGATGCAGGTAGCAGAGAGGAAAGTTTAGAATTCAATGAAATCATTGGGGATTTAAAAGAGGTTGAAGATTATTCCGATGCAAATCCGAATAGCGATTCAAAAATAAATAGAAGTCCCTGTTTATTAGGCATTTCGTATGATTATATGTTGACATGGATACATCCTAATGGAAGTCTTGTAAAACATTTGGAAAGGGGTAAACGACATTTCATTTATTTTAACAAGTATCCTAATTTTTATATTTTTACAGATGGGATTAACAATATTTCACTGTTTGATTTTTCAAACAATTTAACGGACGAGAATGAAGTTTTCGGAAAGACTAAAGAAATGTTTGATATTTTAGGTCCAGATCAATTTATAGCCTTTTCCGCTGCACAAGCAGGCTTACGATTCGTCCCTCAAAAAGCATTGAAAATTGTTGCAAAAACACTTAATTTTCTATCGCTAAGAGGCAATAATTTTTCTTTTAATGGCAAGTATTTGAATGTTTTATTATTTTCCTAAACAACGACATCGATTATGAAAATCATGCTTAATAAGTCATGTAAAAGACAATAACAACAGTTGGACTTGGGCATTTTGATAAAATGAATAATAAAAAAGTATTTGTCCGGTAGAAATATGGCAGCCGATCATTAAAATTATTCGAATTGGGGGACGACGCTGATAAGATTACCTGTTCCCATGATCTTTGAAAGTGAGGTTGTAAATTATTTCTGCTAGATTAAAGCATATAAAATGTAATATTGTTGAAATCCACATTTTTTTCGTTAATGAAAATATTTCGAGCAAATTTTTTATGAGGTTCGAAAGCAGTTCATAGTTTCAAGAAATATCGCAATGACCTTATTTTCAGCCATGAAAATGCATATCTCCTTTTTTTTATTAATGTTAAGAGTGAGAAAAGAAACAAAAAATTTAAATTATTAGAAAGATTGCAAATAATGGAATTTTGGTATAACCAAGTTTTATGGGTGTTTATTCGATCATATATAAATTATAATAATCATTATAATCCTTTGGGATCAATTATAATCCTTGGGATTACTTTACGATCAGTGACGCCGTAGCAGGGGTTAATGCCACACCAGGATCGAATATAAAAATTTACCAAAGTTTTTCTTACCGAGAATTTGATTAAAGTTTTATTTTTGATTGTATTGAGATCCTGAGCGTCATTCGATTTAAGACGTTTCGATATACGATGCAGAATGATGCAATTTGCACCGAGAATTTGATTAAAGTTTTATTTTTGATTGTATTGAGATTCTGAGGGTCATTCGATTTAAGACGTTTCGATATACGATGCAGAATGACGCAATTTGCACCGAGAATTTGATTAAAATTTTATTTTTGATTGTATTGAGATTCTGAGCGTCATTCGATTTAAGACGTTTCGATATACGATGCAGAATAACGCAATTTGCACCGAGAATTTGATTAAAGTTATATTTTTGATTGTATTGAGATTTTGAGCGTCATTCGATTTAAGACGTTTCGATATACGATGCAGAATGACGCAATTTGCACCGCCCTTTTTAATCAAAATAAAATTGTAGTTCAAACGCCAAGGATTCCGTTACAAAATAGAAAGATAAAACGTATAATGTAAAATCTCCTAATTGGAACGTTTTGTTATCTGGACACCTCAGAATTGGGATACTTAAAAATTAGGACAGCATAAATGTGTACTGAAACTTCTTCAATCGGGACACCTCTCATTATTGGGACATGAGAATATTGCTTATCTAATCGGAACAATCCACAATATTTCTGAACAAAGGCATGAGATTTTCCTTTTAAAAATTGAGCCTCGTTATACTCGTAGTAAGTCCGCTTTAGGCTTTTTTTTAAATCTATTAGTGATTGGCATAACAGGGCAGTAAAAATAGCTTTATTGGGCTGTAAACAGAGCCGTATTAACAAGTTTGAGCGCCCTGGGCTAAAAAAAATTTTGCACTATTACATAGTTTTATTGTAAAAATTTAAAATATTCTTTAATTCAAAACACAGTACTAACTTAAATTACAGATACGCTAAATATAAAGAAAATTAAAAAAAAGCATTCAAAATTTCATCGACTCAGATCGATGGCGCCCCTGGGCTGTAGCCCAATTAGCCCTATGGTTAATTGGGCCTTGGCTGTAAAATCAAATTATTCTGTGCCACGCTGGAATATGAAATGCCCGGCAGTTTGCCATGGGTATAAAATAGATGCGTTCTTAAGAACAATAATTCTTCTTTTTGCTAAATCTCAAAAACTAGAACGAATACAAAACTAATTTTCTAAATTACTTTATTTAGTAAAATTCGTATTTTTCTCAACTTTATAAAAGATTTTTTTTCATTACCTTTACAGTTAACGACGACATATGGTCAACGTTTCCAGTGCTTAAGAAACTAAAACAGTTGGATTTGATAAATTGTAGCATCGATTATCTTGATGAGGAAACATTTAGAAACGTTCCGAATTTGGAATATTTATACCTTGCTTACAACAGGATATCAAGGATTCCTGCCAACGCATTCGATGTTTTTAATAAATTGAAACATCTCGACCTATCCTTTATCGATTCAACGACTGCAGTAGAAATGGGATCGCTTGACTCAAAAGTTGACCCTTACTTCCGCGTAATCGAAGGAATTGATGTTGAACACGAAACGTTTAAAAATTTAAAACATTTGGAATTTTTGGATTTTTCGCATTCAAAGATGACACCGTATAGCGCAAGGACATTTTCCGATATGAGCAAAAGCCTAAAATATTTAAGTTTGTGCTACACATCTTTGCCTGTTATCCCAAAGGGGATGTTCTTTAATACAAGTCTCAAGGCATTGGATATTTCTGGAAATCCTTCGGCGGCACTTGATTTGTCCAAGGAATCATTTGAAGGATTTGAGGACACCTTGGAAATTCTTTCGGTTGAACGAGCCACCATTAAAAATTTACATTGGGTGAAGGATTTAAGGAGTGTGAAAGTTCTTAAGTTAGCTGGGAATAACATCAATATTTTAACCAATGATACTTTTGATAATCTAAAGGACCTTCAGTTGATAGATCTCAGCTCTAATCACATCGGAAATTGGTATTATCGAGTATTTGAAAAGAATAAGAATTTAATTGTACTAAATTTACGGGACAACAATATAAATATGGTCAGTATAGAAATGTATAAGGATTTTTCCGACCTTAATTACTTGGCACTGGGGAAGAATTATTACATTTGCAACTGCATTTTGCGGGATTTCATTGAAATTGCCGCTAGAAACAATAAGGATATTAATTGCACAAATCACGTGAAGGAAAGATTAAATTTTGACGATAACGGTATAAAAAAAGGCTCACGTCGGATCTTTAAAACAACGAGTTTGATGGGGGAACCGAATTTAACGGTACCCTATCGGATTGCATCTAAATTGATAGATGATTATATTCCGATTTTAAATAAAAGTTACAACAGCATGCAGGATATGAAAAATAAATACCATCTTCGTAATATTAAACTCTACCACAAAAACAATAACGAGCAAAAACAGAACAGAATTTCTGATATTGGTCTACCAGATTCCTGTCAAATGGTCGAAGAGGAACCGCGAAATACTTCGGATAGTGGGTATCCAACATTATCGGCAGGAGAGGAGCTACGTTTTCGTTTTCAACTGCTAGATTATAACGACAAAGATTATTGGTGCGTGAATTCCACAACTAATATTGAATATCAGTTCTTGGAGTTGGAAAGATGCCGACCGGATTCGATTGAGGAAACTGTTAATAAAATTTCAAATATAATTTATTATGTCGTAATTAGTGTTGTAGTTGCGGTCGGTTTATTTATCGTGTCGGCTATTTTATACTATAAGTGGTGGTATATTCGATATTTTTGTATAGTTTTAAAAAATAGCACAATTTTAAGTTTCCTGGACAAACAAAAGGGAAAAACTAATGAGGATAACAATAATCGATCATTTATGTATGATATTTTTGTGAGTTACTGCGATGAAAACCGTGAATGGGTTTTGCAAGAGTTGCTACCGAATTTAGAAAAGGGTAGAGAAATTACTATGTGCCTTCATGAGAGAGATTTTCAGGTAAGAAGAAAATA
This sequence comes from Chrysopilus asiliformis, assembly GCA_964034945.1. Taxonomy (NCBI): domain Eukaryota; kingdom Metazoa; phylum Arthropoda; class Insecta; order Diptera; family Rhagionidae; genus Chrysopilus; species Chrysopilus asiliformis. The sequence goes on from OZ035962.1 coordinate 94,087,555, forward strand.
CTTTATTTTTTCTAAATCTTTTTAACCAAATTAAAATGTGGACAGCTCATGACTTTCTTATACAAAGCCTGTTTCCCGCGTATTCAACGGTTTAACCGTATTATATACCAGCTGTAGAAATTCCATTGTAAAAATATGACTTCATCCAGCTAGTGGTAAAATGGTGCCTTTCTTACATAATTAAACCCCATTTGATGAAAATTGGGCATTATTATGAAATTCACTACACAAAAGTACTCAAAAATTCTAGAAGTAAGTGAGGTAGATTCTTAAAACCTCGCAGTGATTAGTGATCCGTCTTTTAACAAAAGTTAAATTAAATTTTTAAACGGCAAAAATTGAACCAGTCCTTACTGCGAAATATTTTTGCGAAATATTTTTGCAATTTTCTCGAAAACCGTTAATTTTTTCAATAAATTGTTTAGGGCAAAGTGTTTAGAATATGGTTTTACATAACTCTCTCATGCATCAAAATCCAATTGGAGTCTTTTTTAAAAATCTAATTGATTGCTTGACAGCAATTGGAATTTTTTTAAATCGAGGCGGGCCCGATTTTTATCGTTAAAGAATTTTACCTTACATTTTTACGAAAAACAGAGCTGTGTCAAATTTCAAGTCTTTCGGTTATTTTGTTCTGAAGCACACAGGCGTAAATAAGAGTTGTTCATTGTTCTAAATACCGATGTGATTTTTACTTAAGAAAAAATAAATAAAAAGCGACTTACCTCTTTAATAAATTCAAATGATATATGAAATTTAATTTTCTTTACTTAGGTTGGACTCAGTATTTTAGAAAACATAATTTTCTGCATGGATCGGTCTAGATGTTTGATGCTCATTGTTTCGAAGAACTTTTTAGAAAGTCAATGGTGTCAATTTGAGATGCATTTAGCTCAGCACAGGTAATGCAATAAAAATATTACGATTATATTGGACAACTAATTACAATTGCATTTTATAATTCCAGACTTTTAGAAACCAGAAAAGAGCATCTAATTCTAGTTCTTCTCGAAGACATTCCAAAACATCAAAGACCAAAAACCCTGCACTATTTAATGAAAATCAAAACCTACATTAAATGGCCAACTGGTGAAAATACGAAAGCAGTTGCAGAAGAACGAAAACTCTTTTGGAATCGACTTAGGAAATCCCTTTTAAGTGTAGAATGGGACACAGATGAAAATTGATTTTACTTAGATTTTAGATATGAAATTCCTTATGTACCTGTTTAGCCAAAATGTATTATTTGTTAAGTTTGAAATTATTAGCAGAACTGTGAATATTGTAATTTATTTATATTTTAAGGTAATAATCGGAATTAAAGTCGTACTATAAGATAAAAAAAAATCTACCAAATCATTATTATTTTTAATATTATACTGCCAATTAGTGAGCTGGTGCCAAATCAATGTAAAAAAATCTTATTCCAACCTTTTGAAATGTTTCAGAGTTTATCACACTGAAAAACATGGTCAGCAATTAAAAAATTTAAACAATTTGGTTTCATTACTAACTTTACTAATGAAAGGAAATGTCTGTGTGTTTATAGACAAGTTTTATTGCAGTTGAAGCACCATCAGGTAATTTTTGCTAATGACGACCAGCTCTTTCTTGAAGATCGTCTGTCAGCTCATAAGCTGGCCTGTACGATACTATTCCATCGATAGTAACACGTAAATATGGATTTCTCTCCGTATTCGTCCGATCACCCAAAGAAGTATAACCATCGTTATACAGGCTGCAGTAGGGAATTTTATTGTGTTGAATATAGTCCCAAATGTCTTTGCAGGTCCACTCTAATAGAGGATTCACACGTAAAAGCGGTGGCCAACCGGGATCTGTGGGCTGAAGGAGGATTTAGTATGATGCCACAGAGCTGTGCAATGTTTTTACTGACCTGAAATACTTGGAGATCTCCGCAATGTGGGTCTGTCCTTCGACATCCCATTACAACAGCCTTCAATTCCGTGTTTTCCTTGCAAACTTGGTCAATAACGCCTTTCAATCGGCCTCTTACTTTTTCTATTTTAACATTGTAAAATTTATCACAGTTTTCCACGAATCTCTCCACTTCTTCAAAGGATTTCTCTGGCTGAATATAAAATACACGGAGATTTTCGCATGGCAAGTTTTCATTTTTGGACAGAAAAGTCTTAACTAAATGTAAAAGTACTGTGCAATCTTTCCCTCCGTTGAACGATAAAAATACTCGATTTGGTTCGAATCTGCTGAATGTTTCCTCAAAAACCTAAAAAAGAGGTCAGTAATTAGATGACTACGTTCATAATTGTAGGTTTTTACCTCGAAGACCTTGTCTACTTTATTTTCCAATGATTTGTCACAACCATTGGATAGTGTAACAGCTTGTCCGTTCTCCGACATAGTTTCACTTCGAATGAAATGATTTTGTGATTTTAACAAATGTTTTGAGGAAAAATTCAATCACGACGAATCCACAAAGCTAGTGGACTTCAGGAGTTGAAGTACACCTCGAATCCAGCTATGACCTCCCTGAAGTTGCAACAATGCTTTAAAAAATTTTGTGTTTAAATTTCTTGGGTGAAAATCAAAATATTCAATTACTATTAGCAAATCATTTAAATACTGAACACCTTGTAAATTGATTTTTTTAAACTAAAAACCTCGTCTAGCTTGAAAAGTTAACAATCAACACCTTCTTAAGCCCACGGTTGCGAAGAAACTTCAGTCGAATTTCAGTTTTTTTCACAGAAAAAAATCTGAGAAGAGGTTAGTTTGTTGTGTGTTTTCGATTTAGGATTTCTCGCTAATTACTTGGCTGTTTTCATGTTTTGAATGTTAATATACATAAAACCGAAAAAGTAGAAGCCTAGATATGTGGCTAGTGTGGTAACTAACATAGTTCTTGTGATACAATAATGGAAAAAATCGCAACAAAGGAACTGTCATTTGTACGTGAAGAACATTGAAAAAAAAACTCATTGAACTCTGCATATTTTGGCGATAATTCTGCGAGACCGACTGAAATAATGTATCAAACCGGCCATTTATATGCTGTTCAGTACACTTTGCAACAGTAGATAATCTAGAGAACGATCGCTATGAGATTAGTATCTTTGTGAAAATCGCGTGATTCACTTGCAGATATGATTTTTTTGCCAGCATAATTCAACAATTAATAAATAAACCTAGTTGTAATACGTTCAATTTTTGGCATCGAAATTTCATAACAGTCTCATAACTATTTCTCACTACCTAATCTTGGCAAAGAGCCAGTTTATTGCTAATTGTTTTATGTTTGTGGATCAATTAACTATCCGTTCATAACTAATTCAACTGATCTTGCTTTGAAAGTAAAAGTTGCACAAATTTCAAGAATCATGGAAGAACCTCAGACACCGAAAATTCGGAAAGGTAATTTGCTTTTGTTAAGATAACTAACACAATATATAAATACTTGTAATTCAAACAATGTCAATTTGTAGAAGTTTTATCTACTTTTTGAGATATCTATAGGTGGGCACTTTAACATAAAATGTATTGAAACGTATTCTTTCGAAAATACCAACACGTTTCCTACAGCCTTATCTTGTTGGGGAAAAAAACTTATTACGTATTTTTGAAATTGTTTTAGATTTGGAGCATCGAACCATTTCAGTGTGCTTAATTGTTTATAAAAATCCATTAACCTTATCTCTATGGCCACAATGATTTGCATTTTCGTCCAGCATCAGTCCAAAGTTTATATAATTAACTTACTTCTCTGATTGTAGAATTATTCGCCAACTTCCTCTTATCATTCGCTTTCTACACAATTTTGATTAAGATACTTTATCAGATCAGATTGCCAACAATAAAAGTCTATTGTCGTTTGCATGGAAAGCTGCTTATCTTTTTCACGAGTTGATTAACTGCCAATTTAAGCCGGTATCTCCGGCATGGAAGTTGATAATGATTTCGAGTTTAAACTGTGCAAATCGCCTGATATTCAATTAAATTTTAATGTGATACGTTTCTTTTTTATTTTCCATAATGTTCGGATGAATGATCAACAATTGTGGAAAAAAAAACTTTCGGTTTTTATCAGTGAAGAACGCCTCAATCTGCCCCAGACACTTGCACTTTTAGACCCGTAGTAGACGATTTCGCAACACCGAAATTGGCTTTCAGATGGAAGTTATTTTTACTGCTATTATCAAATTAATTTATAATTACAGATCCTTATTCGAATGGCTTGGACCGAGGTTAACAGAAAATAAGACAATGTTATTTGTTAATTTTTTTTAGATTTCTTTATTGAATCATGTTATTTGGATTTGGCACATGGCAATTATGTGTGAAAATAACATCGCTGCAAAGTTCGTTAAGACTTCGGCGGCACACCTCCACTTGATGGTCAAAAATTTAGTTGACATCTCTGCATAATTGCTCCTCAATCCTACGAATATGCCTTATTATCTCATCCTTCAGCTGTTAAATTGTTGTTGGCTTGTTTATTTATTTATTTATTTCTTCTGCAACATATAGATTCATATATAATCAACGGAAATAAATGATTTAGAATATAATAAGATTTTTATTTGGTTTTTGGTAATATTAAAATCGATAAGATCAAACTGTTGGCATAGACCTTACCAACTCTTGAGAAGAAGTCCAAAGGCGTCAAATCGCACGATCTTGGTGGCCAATTGACTTCGCTGTTTCGAGAAATATGCGAATTGGCAACTTCTCATTCAATAAAGTTGCATTGGCTGTGTGGCATGTGGTGCCGTCCTGTTGAAACCACAAATCATCGATATTCAGGTCATAAAAAGTTGGTTATCATGACTGACCAAAAAAATGCATTTTTATTTGAACGCCCATTTTTGTAATAGCCTAATCAAAAATATGCTTTAGACAAAAAGAAAAAAAACTTGACCAACATGTGTTTTTTTATACAGTGTAAGAAATAGTTATTTTCACCATATTTTTTGGTATTTTTGGAAAGGGATCTAATCCCCTTTGACCTATAATTGGGTTACTACTGAGTGATTTGAAAATGTATAAAAATCGAGTTAATTCATCCAATTTCAAAATTAAATGGGGGTAATAGTATGACTTATTTTAGGAACAGTCCCTAATGGGTTCCTAGATTATAAGCAGCAATTATAGACCACAAGCAAAATTCATTGAGCATGTGCAGCAGCCGCTGATTAAAATAAACAAAATTAAAGTGACTAAAACATAACTCTTTCTGTGAAACTAAAAATTTTATGGGGTTTTTAAAAATCCACGAATTTTTCCGTTCTTTTGTTCATTTAATGCTATGTGACTTGAATATATTCTATGCTCTTGGATTTCAAATCATTTATTTGTTCTTACTGCAATCAATAATTCAATTCAGCTTTAAAAAAAAATCTTACGCGATTATGTTTAATATTGATGTAGCCAACTTGCTGAACTTGTAAACATGTAAATTTTGTAACTTACTAATGCCTGAAAATACTACAATTTCCTTTGGAGAAGGTAAGAGAAAAACATTATTTTTCAAGATCAAGAATAATGAAGATAATACGGAAAATACTTGTGGCAGTTTTCAGTTTGATAATGAAGACAATTGCGACATATTTTTAGAATCTCAATCACATTAAGTTAAATCATTTAAGCCAAAGGTGTATCGCATATCAAATGAAATGATTGAATGAAATTCAGAGATAAAATGGAATGTGATATACATGCCCACGAATTTATAATGAAGCACGCACTTGCCACAGCATTGGTCATTTGATCCATTGACAAGTGAAAAGAAATTGAAATTTATTGGTGAACCAACACCGCCACATGAGGAATGTCTGTACACTAATTCCATACGATATTTAAATCAGTTTCAAATTGTGTATATGAACGGATTTTGAATGTATGGCGAGCTGATGAACCTAAGGTCTATACTGAATTTTATTAAGTTATGGAACGGGCTCTCATTTGATTAAGTTTTTGGTTTATTTTGTTTTTTTTTTTTTTGTGAATACTTTGTGATTGAAAAATCTTGAAATTTTTTAGTAATTCGAAATATTATTTACTTACTTTTTTTCAAAGTCAATTTTTTTTTACTTGTATCAGATTGCTCACAACGAACGATTAAATATTTTGAAATTACTTCAATTGAAAGGAAGTTGTTTAGAAACTAACGCTTTAAGAAGCGCTTTAGGAAGTGATTTAGGAAGCGTTAGTCGGATTTTGATCTCAGAGTCTAGTATGGGTCATCTTTAGAACAAGAATTAGGATTCTGTTTCGGACCATATTACCAGACACAGACAGGCAGTTGACATTTGTTTGAAAAACAAACTTCACTAGCCTGTTTTGCAATTTAAAATCAAATCTAATTTCATTGTCAAGAAAAAAAATGCCGGTCAGAGGATTATTTTCACGCAAAATAAAAAAAAATCAAATTTCTGCGAATTCTATTCAATATCATACAAAGAATCGCAAAAAAAAAGCAATTGGGGAGGGGGTAGAAAAAGCGAAATTTGACGTAATGGACGAAGGATAGGTTTTAAACTATGCGTCAGCTGAAAGTTTCTCTTCGTTTTTACTCGTATCTCAGCTACCTTCCAAACTCTTGATCCGGGCTTCAATAGTAGACAAGTTGCACGCCAAGGAAACTTTCCGCCTACTAAAATATACTCTCAGTTTCTTGTGACGGATTTGAAATTTCTAACCTACTTAAATCTAGCCTAAAAGGGCCCATAGACGGCCAACCTGGTCGCCAACATGCAATGCTGGAGTCGATGTTGTACGTCTGTGGCCAACTTGGCGGTTGGTTTTTCATGTTGTCGACCAGGTTGGTGTAAAATCAAAAATTTTTGAAAACTTAGCATGTTGGCGTTCATGTTGGGGTATCTGTAGGCAAGTTTACAACCTGGTTGCCAATCTCAGTTGCATTGAGTTGTTCATCTTCGCACAACTCGTTTAAAACCAATACCAATAACAAATCCTTACTCATTTTTTACTAGTCAAAATATACCCTATAGTTGTCCTATAACCATATAGTAAACTATAAACAATAAAAAAATTAGTCGAAATGATGTTGACAACTTGGTTGCCAACATTCCGTCTCGTCTGTGGTAAAAACTACCAACCAGGTTGCCGACCAGGTTGGCAACAAAGTTGATCGTCTATGGGCCCTTTAAGCTGCCGTTTATGTCTGACACTTTATTCCGCGAATTGTATTCTGCGACCCCCAAATTCACGTTACACAACTGTTTACATCCCGGTACAACATTTTAAAAATTTATTCCTAAAATACGCTGGAACTGGAATTTCAGAATTAGTCAAAATTTTGACACTTTTGCTAAGTGAATTTTTTTTTGCGATAGATGAATAAAATTCACGGAATAAATTCTAAATAAAATTCGCAGAGAAATTTGAGAAAAAATTGCAAACGAGGCATAAATCTGTCCCGTATTTTCTTTCTCTGCTATCTCGTTTGAAGGAAATCTGAAGGGATTTTAAATCAGTTAAAATTTGGTGTTGTTGGTTGAAAATAGCAACAGTTATTGTTCTGGATATAGATGTTTCCAGTTAATTTTACACAATTTTAATCATTGCAGTGTGTTTATAGGGGTATTCACTCAATCTCGCAAATGCAACACTCCATGTAAAAAAGGGCAGATACACACAATCGGTAAACTTATGTATATTTTTGTATGAAGGAAAATTTTAGAAACAAAACTTCGTCTTAATTATTGAGATTTTTTCATGGGCCTGTTATTGAAATGCTTCGTGGAAAAAGCATTTCTCAGATTTTTTTTAGATGTTTTGGGCAAAAGGATTCGGAAAAAATATAATTGCAAGTGTTATTTGTCAGGTCATGAAAAAAATTGCAATTTCTAACGAAACTAAACTTAATATAAAGTAATTCGATTTTGTAGGGATTTTTTTCTGCTGCCAAAGTTCTACAAATTTTCGGCCCTTTACCGAAAGGTTTACCGAAAAAAAGAAATTTTTTAGGTAACCAATCTACAGGCTCTCAAAGTTTGAAGCCCGTCTGACTAATTTCGAAGATTAGATTAGGTTCACAAACCGAGGGTCCACCGTACTAATTTTAGTTATAGGGACGCATTACTTGCCAATTGAAATACAAATTCTTATGTCGTCCCAAAGAAACTTTTTTCAAATAATACTAGTAATTTCTATACCAATTTATTATTTAAATGTATTCAAATCAGAATTTTTACCAATAATATTTTATCAGCTCATATATTACCAAATGAATAAATTCCATAGTATGTATGAGAGCCCTGTCTGTTGTTGGCCTGATCTGCTTGATCGGGGTTTGTCCAGTCGCCGTTTTGCTAATGAAAAAATGACCATTTTTAATGAGCTTGACGAGCTATGGACAGAGGCAGGCAGGCTGATATACACGCTGGTAACATGGAGATAGTAAGCATTTGGAAGTCGTCGATTGCTGACACGATCTACCGCCGACGCTCGGTTAGCTCTTATCTTACGTGCATTTTCTCTGAACCTTTTCGGAAACTCTGACGATTGACTTACATGCGCCAAGATTGTGGGGGCAACAGCGACGGTAACGAAAACCCGGGTCTGATAGTTACCTACCTATCATTCATAAGACCTCGTTCGTGGCCTGATCAGCAGAGTAGTCGGACGGTATTTTTAAAGGCGTAGATCTCTTACTTAATTATGGTGTAAAAATTTTTCATCGGTTTTTGCGGTGTACAGGAAAAGCAAAAGCAAAGCTTTTCCTCGTTCATAAATTTTTCGTTGTTGTTGTTGTTGTTGCCTGTGTTTAGTTATTGGTAAAATCGCAACCATAATGGGACTGTATATCGCGTGAGATTCATCACCTGTTTTTGCAACGAACGCGACGAACGGAAATTAAAAGTGTGATTGTGCATGTGCTGCTTGCTATCCGAGGTGCTATCGTGTAAATATTTATCAAGCAGACAGAAGAATATCAATGATCAGTTGAAATTATTATGCAATAGTTTAAAGTTTCCTCTGAGCATATTTCTACATATATCGCATAGATTCAAGGGAATCGAAGTTGGAATATTTTTCGAATTTGAATTGAAATTCGAATCGGAATTGATATATGTGTACGCATTTGACCACAGCTTAGATTGGATAAAGACGTTGACTTAGACGTTGGATAGAAAGATAGACATTGGATAGAGTTTCGGTTTTCAAAAAAAAAAACTGCAAACACGGTAACAGCAGAAGGTGACGACGAAGAGTGGAAGAGTTCAAACTCTAAATCTAACCAACGGCCAATAATGTGCTGAATACGAGCGCGTATCTTGTATCGCTTGCCTCATTGACCTGACATTGGAATCCCTTGTATTACTACTAAAAGTGCTGCTACTGCTTCATCGAATACCACCACCTGGCCATCAACTCTTAACCGACTTGATCACTTTGCCTTTTTTTGTTGTTGTTCGTGCCTGAGTGGATATTTTTTTTCCCTCGGGTGTCCAACAAATTTGTTTCATACACGAAATTTCTGTTGTGTTTTGTTTTGTTTTTTTTTTTTTCGGTAGTGTAAAATCATCATCAATTGTGTAAAACGGCACACGAAAAGTGTCATTTGGCAATTATACTTTCTCCGGATGTTAATTTTTCGTAGATGGAAAATGCCTTCAGAAACAAATCGTACTGCAGCCCATTGCAAAAAATGCACGCTGACTAGAAAACATTCGCCAATGGCGTCGAGTCGAAAAATACCAAAATATTCGAATGAGAAATTCGACAATAATCTTATAAGTAAAAGCAATAATAATAATAATAATAATAACAATGACAGTGATAGCAGTAACAATAATAATAACAATAATAATAATAATAATACTGCAATAATCACCATAAATGGTAGTAGCAGTAGCAACATCAGTAATGGAACCACAAGCGCCAAAGATCTTTTTATGTGTAAGGATTTATTACTCTATCCGTAATTATGTTATGTTTTGTTAATTCATTGTTTTTAATTCTGGGAAAATAACTTTTATGCAAAAAATTGTGCGCTTTTTTAAAAATCATGGAAATTTCTACAAAAAAATGGTTATTTTCATGGAAAAATACAACTAATTTTTGGCGTTTGAAATCTGATTTCTCAATCTCAACTGCTTGTGGTGTGCAACGCTACTTTTACTGTGATGCAATTTCAATAAACATAAGAAAAGCTACAATTGTCAAGGGTCAATCGTCAAATCCTCTACATGAGGACAGACAAGATTTTTATTTTGGGAAGAACGAGTGCTTCGATTGAATTTTGAAGTATGGAACTGTGTTAATTGTTTAACCATTGAACTATTTCTGATTCATGGTTTATACTCGATCTTTTAGCATTGAATCCTATCCATACCAGAAACAGGCTCCTGATAGGTTTTCAGGGCAGACATGCCCGAACTGTTGGGGGGAAATTTGGATGTGAAAACATCCGCAAAAATAATATAATAATTTTGTTGTATTATTTTAGTTTTTGCAGACCGTATAAGCCGCGAAATTCAAATAGGAAACTGTGTTGTAAAATCGTATTCTAAACGCATTTCCTCTTTATAAATTTTTTCATACGCTGCACCGTTTTCGAGAATATGGAAGGGGAGAATGGTTCAAATGGATTCTGATGTATGGAACGGTTATATCAAATCTTATTCTAAACAGAAAATGTTCGGTGCGATGCTCCGTTTTCGAGAAAATTGCAAAAAACTATTTCGTTAGCTTTGTTATTTACGAGAAACGCAACTATACACAATTTCAGGTCTCTAGTTCAATGCTTTTGAAATTTTGAAAGTTATGGTGTTCACAAACAGACAGACGGACGGACATGCCAAAAACCAGAATCTTTTGTCATCATAAACACCCTGTTGTAGTTTATTTTTGTGTCCGACGATTGGTTCGATGCGTTAGTAATGGTATACCAAATCTAATATACTTTTATTTATATGATTCTCATATAGAGTATAAAAATACGACTATTCAGTTGTACTTAGCGTACTGTTAAAAGAATAAATTGAATACGCAAACTAACTGTTGCCCCCGGCACTTCGTGTCCATGCGACTTGTCACCTTGAATAGTAATTCTTAACTGTCTTGTTCCATCACAAAAACACTAAGTAACTACAACGTGCCACCTACACGGCAAAAAATCCTGGAGTATTTTTCAATCAAAAAATTATATTGACGAAATTTTAATACATATTTTGGATTGAAATTTAATACATGAGAATTTTTGAAAATATTTTAGCATTTTTTGCAGTCATATTTGAACAGTTTTTTATTGTGTATTGAACTTAAATACTTTTAACATTAATGTCTACAATTTAATCAAAATTTTAGACTTTAATACTGAATTAAACCAAATATAAATTTATAAAAATTTCTAATCTATATTATTGGATTAGAATTACATATAGGTCCACCGTAATCCAGTTTTGATTGGAATTTACTCCAAGATTTTTTTACCGTGTACCGACAGGGTTATTCGCTAGTTTTACTGCCTGGACTGCGTTTCTTTATTAACCATGGTTAACCGCGGTCGACTGAAAGTCTTTCCTAAATGAAGGTTCAGCGTGGTTAACTTTACTCGAGTTCCTAAATGACGAGTTGCTGCTGTCAAAGTTAATTTTTCTCAAGAGTTAACTTATGGTTGCTCAGTTTATGTACTGTAAACATATTACATATGTGTCTCGTTTTTTTAAATTGTTATAATTGTTATACTTTTGTATACTCGAAGTCGCTACTCTTTCTAATCTAACAACAAAGTTTTCATTTGATGTGAAAACTATTGAATTTAGTTTCTGAGAAAATCGATTTTTATACCCGTATGGTGAAACCAAAGGGTATATTAACTTTGCCTTACCGTTTGTAACGCCAAGATCCCGTCATCACACACAAAAATGAATTACACCAGTGTGTTTAGAATGATAAAAAAAACTTGAATTTAGCATGTCCGTCCGTCCATCCGTCTGCCCGTCTGTCCGTCCGTCTGTCTGTGGCGCAGATTGCGGGCGCACGGATTGAGCTAGAGACTTGAAAGTTTGCACAGATCCGTTTTTCGTAAAATGCGAGGCTAAGTTCGTTAATGGGCAAAAATAGACCATTAGGGGGGGGGGGGGGGGGGTACCCCCCATACAAACGAAAACGTTTTTTGTGAATATCTCAAAATAGGTGCATCTTATCTAAAAAGTCCAAGAACAAAAGTTGTTTAGGATATGATTCTACATAAAACTCCCATACATCAAAATCCGATTGGAATGAATTTTAAAAAATCTTATTGGAAAGTTTGACTCAAAGTGGAATTTTGGTACAACTGTTCGAATTTTGATACGAATACGGGTTTTGAATAATTGCCAGATTGGCAATTATAGCTTTTGTTATGTTTTTAAGTACAGTTTTTTGAAAATTTCTCGAAACTTATACGCTTTTCGGAAAAATTGAATATAACAAAATTTAATGGATTTCAAATTTTCTACATTTTTGCTTCAATGGATTTTACGTATCTCTGACGGTTCTCAACATATTCCAAAAAAAAGTTTTTGAAAATTTCTTGGAAACCTAAAAAATGCTTTTAACTAAATTTAAAGAAAATATAATTTCCTACCTTTTTTTCCTTTAACGGTTTTTACGTATTTTTAACGATTCTTGAGATATTTGAGAGAATATTTTTTACATATTTTTACCGGAACTAAATATTGCAGAGGAAAGTTTTGTGTTGATCATCACTGATATTTCTTAATTTTAATATCATGATTTCGTCCTTTTACTCCGACTCGTTGGAGTGAACTTATGATAGAGTGTTCAATCACTGGTGTTTTCTGTTCACGTTATCGCGCGTCTACGGTATTTTGTTGGAAACAATATATCAATTTTTATTATTTTGCTTTGATCAGTTACAAATCTTGTATCAATTGGTACAGAATTTCGATCGTTCTTTTAATTATTTAATTTAAAATATATTTCGATAGTAAAGCTTTTTGCAATCTCGAATTCTTAGTGGATATCAAAAATCTTTATGAATTTGCTAAAACAAAATTATTCAAGAGCTTAAGTTTTTGTAAAAACAAATGTTGTTTTTTTTTGTAAACGGATTGTATCAAATTTTCTAATTTATGTTAAAGCATTTTCAAAAAAAATCTCTCAAAAGTTAGACAAACGCGCCAAGTTTTATTTAAATTTAGGAAAAAATGCGGAACGTAATGTTAATTCCATTAATTTGATTAATTCTTTGCCAGTTTAATAGATTCCGTCCATAAACTTTTGTCGGTTGGATCGATCGTTTATGACCTTTGATTTAAAACACATACACTTATCTATGTTGCAAATCGTTTCTTTTTTTTAAAATTTTTTTTCTTTGTTTCATTTTTCATATCTCGCTTATGGCAAAAAGAAAAAAAATACACATTGAAAAATTGAAAGAAAAGTTTAAGTTCAAAACTTTTGCCACAAATCGTTTCTTTTCATTCGTGGCCGATCTTTGTTGGCAATCAAAATATGGTTAATCGTGACCCTAAAACATGTTTACGTTTTTTTTTTCACTTCAAAACGACGGACAGATCGTGCAGCTTTTCATACCATTTTCAATCATTACTCTTTCATGATCATCAAAATGATGAAAATTTGATTTGCTTTTATTTTATGAATTTTTCTTATTCGTGTTTTTTTGTACTTTTTTAGCAATGCCGTGGTTTGGAATGGATATTGGCGGCACTCTTACCAAATTGGTGTATTTCGAGCCCAAAGATATAACGACAGATGAACAAGACCAAGAGGCGGAAATCTTGAGGAATATAAGACGGTATTTAACTAAGAATTCAGCGTATGGAAAAACGGGACATCGTGATACACATTTACAGGTAAATATGATTTTAGAAAAATCATACAAAGATGTCTGTGGTAAAATTGTTTGTCTTTCTTAACAACTTTTATTCACATTTTTGGTGCAAATCTTGTAACTTATTCTTTTTTACTTAGAATTTCTATCATTTTTAGTTTCTTAATCTAATATTAGTATGTTTTGACGCTTTAGGGTTATAGAGGTTACCGCATGCCGATCGCTAGCTCATGAAACATTCAGAAAAACAGCATACTATAAATGCAATTTCGATAATTTTTTGAACTGGAGCGCATTGTTGATGTTGATGGCTTTGCGTGATTATTTACGTAATGTAACTGAGGGCAAGGTTTCACATTTGTTGCAAGCGAATGTCGATTTGGTATTTCCCAATTCAGGGTCATATAAGTACGAAATATCAACGTTTGGTGTGTGTTTTTATTATTTACATACATTTTTCGGTTTTATCGTCAGGTTTCCAGAAATCATGAAAGTTTATTCCACATGATGATGCATTGGTCCACACTTTGCATTCATTCGACATAATCATGACGCACGTAATTCAATCACACTTCAGGGCAATAAGTTCTTGGTAAACATCTTCACCACTTACGTTAATAGTAACTTGTTTTTTTTTTCAATAAATAGTTGCTTCGTATAATTATTTAAAAGCTTTATTTAAGTTCGGTGCTAAAACTTTGAGCCAATGAACTAAAAATGATATTTTTGAGGAATAAAATTGAATAATAAAAAAGTGAAGATCACAAAGTGCTTGGCTTTTATGTAATTTTATTACAGCGAAGTGTTAATAATATTCTAATTTTGGTTAATATGACAAATATTAAGATCTAGGGTTTAAAACCAACAATTTCTTAGAATTTTTGTTCAAGGTCAATAAAAATGGCCCAAAAACATTTACCTTTTCTATTGTATAGTCAAAGACCCTTAAAAGGTGGCCCAAAAAAAGGCGGTCCAATTTTTATGCCTAGAAAAATACAAGAACGGCAGCTGTGTCAACCGCAAGGTCTTTAAAATTAGGTTTAAGGAGCACACTAAAGAGGCCAGAGGGCTATGGTTGTCCCGGACGAACGGACAGGCGAAAATCCAAATGTCTCAAAGAACAGGAAATCAATAGCTCGCCCTTAATCGGGTATCAAAAAATTAAATCGATTTCTAGTACTGGCAAGAAATGGGTTAATGAATTCATGCCTAATGCTTACGTATTGGTTAGTTTACGGCTCATAACTGCTAAACTGTTATTGTTAATTATGTACAGTCTAGAGTAGATCATTTTTATTTTTCCAAATAAAATATTTCATCCAAAAAGATTGTGTATTGATTCAAATATTTGATCCAAAAAAATTGTGTATTAATTTTCTTGTAATCTTTTCCAATTACTTTTTCAGTTAGATGATGTAGAAATAAGAGGTAGACGAGGTTCATTGCACTTTATACGATTTCCAACATCAGAGATGGGAAACTTCTTGACTTTAGCGAAGGCCAAGGGGATGGCACAGCTCGTGACGACCGTTTGTGCAACCGGAGGGGGAGCATTCAAATTTGAAAAGAATTTCCGTGAGGTAAGTAAGCGCGATTATATTCTAAATATTTACGAAAAAAAAAATCTTGTCAATTTGCATTTCAAAAAAAAATCATCAACCAATTGAATGTTTTTTTTTTTGCCGCAGGAAGTGAATATGAAACTTGCAAAATTCGATGAGTTGGACACTCTTATTAATGGAATTTTATTCGCTGAGATACAAAATCCAGCTGAATGCTATTTCTGGGAAAACGCAAGCGATATCAAGTAATTGCCTGATTTGAAATTACATCATAAATAATTTCTTGATTGTTCTAATCTCTTAATTTTAATAATAGGAACAGTGAGAAGCGGGCGTTTGACTTCTCCAAACCATATCCTTTTATTTTAGTTAATGTTGGGTCGGGAGTTTCTGTTTTAGCTGTTTATGGGCCGGATAGCTACAGACGGATATCGGGTACAAGGTAAGCAATTAAGGGTTTCATTGCGAAAGATTTATAATTAATGTTGTTTGTGATATACAGTTTAGGTGGTGGAACATTCCTCGGTCTTTGTTGCCTCCTTACCGGCTGTAATACATTCGAAGAAGCGATACAGCTAGCGACCCGCGGTGACAACACAAAAGTCGATAAGTTAGTTAAGGATATTTATGGTGGCGATTATGAACGATTTGGTTTGCATGGAGATTTAGTTGCGTCAAGGTGAGATACAATATCGACCAGTTTTGTGTGCGTTTTTTCAAACATTTTGTTTTTTTTTTGTTCAATCATTTTCAGTTTTGGTCAAATGAACTCCAAAGAGCGGCGATCCAGTGTATCAAAGGAAGATTTAGCAAATGCGACGTTAGTAACGATTACGAATAATATCGGTTCGATAGCTAGAATGTGTGCCAGCAATGAGAAAATTGATAAAGTAAGCAAAAAAGCTTGAATTTATTTAATTTTTATCAAAAAAAAAAATTTTGCCTCTCAGGTAGTATTTGTTGGAAATTTCCTCCGAGTGAATCCCATTTCTATGAAACTGCTGGCCTACGCTATGGACTACTGGTCCAAAGGCACTCTAAAGGCGTTATTCCTGGAGCACGAAGGCTATTTCGGCGCTTTAGGTTGTTTGCTACAATTCAATGGCGAACTGAATGCTGCACTTAATGATATCGATGGTAAAACTCCAGACGGCGAATGCTAATCAATTAATAATATTTATTTTTCAATTTTTTGTGTTTAATATTTCTACAAAATGAAATCCTATTTAATTATATTTTATTCAATAACTTTTTATACTACTTATGTGTATAAATTTTTATATTTCTATATTTTTAAGCCCGTATTGGTTTCTATTTTTTATCTAAGTAAAAATGTTGTGCATTACAGAAATAGGTTTTTTATTTTCAACAAAAAAAAAACCGTAGTCAGATTTGTAAATTTAGCGCATTTTATTTCAATTTATTTTTAACTATCAACCCTATAGGTTTTATAAGATCGGTTATTTAATTTACAAACCCAATCAGTTTTTTTAAGTTTTGGTTTTAATGGGGGGATGTTCGGTGTTATAACAAAATAAACGAATTTTAATACTCATTAATTAAATGAAATTAATAAAATATGAATTAATTTGTGGTGTATATTATTTGCTAAGTATTATTGAAGCAATAAAATGCGTGTATACTGAAATTTGTAAACAATATTCTTAGTTTAATGATATTTGACGTGATAAGACGAGTATTTTTAATTGCATGATCGTGATAGACTTAAAAATTCTTCGTAATTAATTTTAACGACTAATCAAAGGTCTACAAACAGAGAAGTTGATCTTTGGAAGAACTTCAATCAATCATCATAATTAGAATGACTTCATGATCTATTGTGGATTTACAAACATAACAAAAGCTATAATTGCTAATCTGGCAATTATTGAAAACCCGTATGGTGATTTAAGTGAACAGTTGTATCAAAATTCCACTTTGAAGTCAAATTTTCCAATAAGATTTTTTAAAATTTATTCAAATCGGATTTTCATGTATGGGAGTTATATGTAGAATCATATCCTAAATAACTTTTGTTCTTGGACTTTTTTAATAAAATTCACCGTTTTTGAGATATTCAGAAAAAAAGTTTTCGTTCGTATGGGGCGTACCCCCCCTAATGGTCCATTTTTGCCCATTAACGAACTTAGCCTCACATTTTACGAAAAACGGATATGTGCAAAATTTCAAGTCTCTAGCTCAATCCGTGCGCCCGCAATCCGCGCCACAGACAGACGGACGGACAGACGGACGGACGGACAGACGGACGGACATGCAAAATTCAACTTTTTTTTATCATTCTAAACACATTGGTGTAATTCATTTTTTTTGTGTGATGACGGGATCTTGGCGTTACAAACGGTAAGGCAAATCTAATATACCCTTTGGTTTCACCATACGGGTATAAAAACAGGACAAATTTTAACACTTCTATACTATTTGTTTATGGTAGTCGAAACATTGTTTCAACAAAGAAAATGAGTTTTTTTTTAATAAAATTTTATGGGACTGCCTTTTCATGTGCGTTTATTAAAAAAGGTTGAAAAAGTCTCCAAAGTATCGAGTTCATGGGAGAAGAGTACCCTAAACTCTGCTCGAAATCGGGCCCCATCAGGCGATGCTGGGGCATTTATTAAGAGACAATAAAAAAGGATTGATGAAAGGCCTTAATCTTGAATAAGTTCTAGAAACTGTGGATTGGAGCTACCCAAAAAGTTTTAGGAAAGCGTTCAAATGCGAATGGCAAGCGTCTGAAGTTTGCAATTTCTGTTGATCGTGAACATTTTTTAAATGTGCATATAATGTGTGGTATGTAACTACTACTTAACGGAATAAGTCAAA
This sequence comes from Chrysopilus asiliformis, assembly GCA_964034945.1. Classification (NCBI taxonomy): domain Eukaryota; kingdom Metazoa; phylum Arthropoda; class Insecta; order Diptera; family Rhagionidae; genus Chrysopilus; species Chrysopilus asiliformis. The sequence continues at coordinate 94,105,765 of OZ035962.1, forward strand.
TGATTACATTTCGACAATCAAAAGTTAGAGAGTGAAATAAACAGTTGTTAAATACAAAAGATTGAAATAAGATTTCAATACTTAAAATGGTTTTACAGTCAAAAAGGTTAAGATTTTTGATTTGGCAAAAGGGGTTTTAAAATTCGTGGAAAAGAAGATTTTATAAGGCTACTAATTTTCGGTTAAGATTTTTGATTTGGCAAAAGGGGTTTTAAAATTCGTGGAAAAGAAGATTTTATAAGGCTACTAATTTTTGGGGTCCCATGAAAATGTTTTGCCAAGGGAAGCACACAATTTATAGTTACGTTAGTGCTAACTGCTAACATGGGAGCGATTTTATCGAATTTTCAGGGGATGTGTTCGTGTTTGATTACGAAAGGCAATAAACCATTATTGACCACTGTTACATACAAACAACGTTAAAATCGCCTTTTTTGGGCGCTTGTCATTTATTTATCTTGCTTGCGGTAGCTTTGCGTACGATTACAAGATTACAAGAAAAAAATATATTTGTGTTTGCTGATTCGATGCTAAATTTCAAATTTCTACCTCAATTAGTTCTCGAGTTTTCAAATATTTTTGTATAAGGATACCTAATTTTTCATCGTTTGAGGTTTAATTGTGTATAAAGATTTAATTATGTAGAATACAATATAACCTGACACTAGGTGAACAAAGCGGTGTTTTTTTTATTTCCTTTTCAAATAATAGCTTGTCTTCTTGCACTACTTATATGAAAAATGCCATTAATATTGTATGTTGGTGCAAATCCAACCAATAAAAAATTGAATAGATTTGAAAAAAAAAAATTTATGACCCAAAAAAACATTATGAATAGTTATATAATAGTATTTTATTTTCAATATACAATTTTGCCATCAAAGGTGAGCTGTTCAAAATTTTCTAAACCACCAGTGGCTACGCCAAAAAACATAGCATTGTACCGATAATTTGACCAGGGAAAATTAAAATTTTCAAACATTTTGGGAAACTGCTTGGAACTCACACCAAAATTCCGTAGATTGTATTTTCCAGCCAATATTGGACATTCTTTAGGGATATTTGAGTTTTTCAACAACGCTTTCATAACAGCTTTCGTCGCGGGATTTGATTTCATCAACAGAAATACTTCGCAAACATTTTTTGTCCGATTCATCAGTTGTAGACTTCTTTTACCATGTAGCAAATGGACTTGATAACTAATAAACATTTGCGTTATATTCGATTTAAGATGGCAAAATAAATTGAACGTGAGATGATTCTTCATGTTTGTCGCATTGCAAAACACGTGTGATGCATAATTTTGAGTTATAACTTTGGTGAATGCAATATCCCACTTACCCTAAAGGAAATTCGTTTTAGTTTGAAAAACTTGTATTTAATGAAGGGTTTTTTTCATTTACCACAATGAATGCTGTATTAGATATTAGTAAAATACAAAAAATACTCAAAGATTTACAACAAACCATGGTTTTAAAATTTTATTTATCAAACGTAGAATGGAGTTTTTTTTGTAGAAAAATGTATTTTTCATCTAAATTACTTTTAATGTTTTCGGTTCAATAAATTGTTTCCGAAGTTAATGAGCTATGAAGGATTTAAAAAGTTTATCTTATGGGATTTTAGATACAAAATGTTGAGTTCTTTATTGGTCAGTCTATTAAAACAGTTTTGTTTACTTTTGTTTTAACCCTCATACTGTCCTCGGGTCATTTCTGACCCAAATTCGATTTTAATTAAAAGTATCTTCTCAACTACATGAACAATGTTTGTATGGTGTAGGCTCTGTGAACAAATTTCTTTTGAATACCGAAAACAATAATCTATTTGTTGATATTTTAATCCATTGAAGAGCACTGTAGTCTTCATAGGTCATAAATGGGTCATAATGGGTCATTCTTGACCCACGAAGACATCATACGTTATTTTTCTTAAGGACAGTATGAGGGTTAAACATGAAGTACTTTCATATCGATACATATACGAAAAATATTGTTGCAAACACTGGGAGTTTTAAGATCTCATCTGTTATCTTTTTGAATAATAGTTTTTGGTATCTGCGTGTCTGTCCGTCTGTAACTCTAGAACCATTGAACCGATTTGAAGCAAATTTTGGGCTAAGCTTCATTTTTTAGGCTATCCGTTAACAAAAACATTCTCCCTTCTTTTTAGTGTGAACCGCTTTCCTGGATTTTGATTTGGTTGGAACTATTACAACCCCGTCTGGCACGGACATTTCTGATCTACTTAAATCTGCCGCACTCTTACGCGTAATCCTTTCCACCCCCTCCTCCTCCATCCTGTAGAGTCTCTCAAAGGATTTTTTCTTTGTTTTAGCGTTAGGCTGAGGAAGAGGTTTGGCCGAGAATACTTTTACGGAAAAGTTGAGGTCTGCGGTAGTTTGAAGAAGCGATCCGAAATTAGTGGGACGCGTTTTATAGATGATTATAAATTCTAAAAAACCCATTGCATTCTACTAATTCGCCTCTATTAAAAACGTACTTTTGCCACGTTTCTATAGTAACATCTTTAAGAGTTCTGAAACATTTGAAATTAAAAGCTCTTGCAAAATTTATGCATTCCGTCGTTTTTGAAGTATGCTTTCAATTTTTGTATCGAAAAACACATGGCCGAAAACATAATTCAAGCGACGGTTCGAGAAACGGGTTTTGGGTAAACTGTCATCTATTAACAGGAAAAAATACTATTACAATATAAAAAACCATTTTAAGGCAACAAAAACTTTAATAAAAATAAATACACACAAGTGCACAACAATTTTTATCTTAAAAAGCAAAATACTGCAACTTTAAATATTGACAAAAATATTTCTATAATCTCTGCATGCAGCCCAGTCGGCTTTAAAATCGAAAGCGCGTAAATTATGATCAGTTGCTACGAATAAATGCCTGCAATCGCAGGACAAACTGTAAACCGGAGAACCATGCGTTCGTCTCAGTGAGGGGAAGAACATTTGAATAAACTTCTTTGGCACACGAATGTCGTACAAATTTACTCGGCAATGGTGTTTCATTCCGCACAATACTCCATACAATCCATCGTATTCTAAGCAGTACACCTGAAAATTTATTTATTAGAGATTTTTTTAGTACAGAAGCCCAGTAATACAGCGAGATGATTAAAAAAATAAATAGGGGAAAGTGGTCACCATTCGTACGCGGGGCACATTCGTACATCGAATATTTTTCAATCCATAGCTCCAACTCAGAACATGTTTTTTCTGTATATTAACCCAGCCACGTGTCACCGAAGTTTGACTTCAATTTCATTGCAGCGAGTGGAAAAACCAGGACCTACCTGTTTTTTCGCGCGAAAAATAAATTGGTGCCCTTATTTTCCAGTCGTGATATAATATATTTTTTCACAGTAAGTAGGTACAGCTAACAATATTTTTTTTAGTGAGAAAAAGTGACTAAAAATTAATTTGTTGAATAAAAATAGTGTTTATGTATTACCGATTTCCAGAAAAGTTACTTATTCAGTATTATTTGGTTTGGGGCACATTCGTACAAAAAAAATGGGGCACATTCGTGCTAGAACTTTTGGTATGTTTAAATTTCCAATTGATTTGGGCACTTATAATGTGAAGTGATGAAAAGGTATTTTTCGTTATTATGAAGTTATTTATTTTTAATTTTTGGATTGTTTTAAGTTTTATGTTTTTTTTTCGCTTTTTGAATTATTTTATGTTATTTACTTAAAAAGACTCAATTTGAAAGATTTTTTCTGCGATTTTTTGCTGAATTTAATAAAGATTGGTTTTTTAACTTTTTATGTTTGATTTTTGTTTTATTTAGTATATATATACGCTTCCCATAGGTCCCCCATGACATGTACGAAAGTGCCCCACTAGGGGGGTAGATTCGTACAATTTTCGACTTTCGGCAAAAAGGCAACTGTTTAATTATTAGTTGATTTTCATATTCTTTTTGATATCTTTGTATTAGCTGGATATCTATAATATCCAGTTAAACGAAATAGACAGTAATTTGAGCGTTATGCACGACATTACAATCAAAAACACAAAAAGTGTACGAAGGGTGACCACTTTCCCCTATGATGCACCTTGATCGATCTTCATTTTTTACAAATTTATTAGATAATCATTTATGAAACACACCGATGAGTCGTAGGGATCACTCCAAATAGATTCGTCTTTGTCAGAACGTTTATCAAATATTCGGAAAGTAGTATCAAAATTTGCTGTAAAAACCACATCATCGGTCTTATAGACGAGATCATAGATGGAGAGGCTATTGGAATTGCAAATTCTCTGTATGCCACTGAAATTAAAGCAACATTAAATAAAGCTTTTGTGTTGAAAGATATATTAATATTTCCGTTACGTTTCAACATCGATTTCCCTTAGTGCTCTCCTTTTCAGGTCTGTGTATTTGCCGCATGTTATTTTATCGCCGTGACTAGAGATTTTCAGGCATTTGTACGATTCTTTGTAGTCCTTTACCAACTCTAAATTGATTAAACCAAGTTCAATGGATTTTGTCCATAACTTTGACGTCTTATCCGTACTGGACACGTAAATATCATGGTGGAAGTCCACTGCATTCAGGTACTCCTTGTTTTAAACAAATACGATTATTAATTTTCCTTGCAAGTAGGTATTTTCGAGGTGCTAGTTTCTACCTTTACGCCGTGTAATCTCTGCTCAGTGACGTAGTCGTCCTCGTAGATAAAGCAACTCCCACAAATCCTTCCTCCAAATAATGTTTGATCCTTTTTTACAAAACATGCAACATCCGACATTGAATTCTCGCTAATTTCCTTGATAAACTTCCGTTCGATAATTTCTGTGTTGGAACGGCGGTGAATTCGTATCGCTCCAGCTTCAAAAATACATTTTGTATCAAATGTTAAATAGAAAGGAAACTACTCTTAAGCCCTGTGTCCACATGGAAGTTTATTTGCAGAAGTCGCTTCTAGAAGAGATTTCTGGTGTCACAACTTCTGGAAGTTCACTTGCAAAAAACGGGAAAAACTTCCAGAAGTCTCTGCTAGAAGCGACTTCTGCAAATAAACTTCCATGTGGACACAGGCCTTTAAATGTACCGAAGATTCGGAATAACAATAAATTACCGTGCGACATGTAGAATAGGTCTTTCTCGACGAGTATTTTGGAAGGATACCACTTTCTGTGATGAAAGAAGACTGTTTCATCGTATCTGCCATTTATCCAGTTTTCGCTTATTCTTATGCGATCGCGGTATGTAAGTTTATCGAATGTCCTAAAAAATTCAAATAATTTCAAAGATATCCATTATGGTGAAATTCAAAGCGGAAACTCACCTTGTACAGTTATTTGTATCATTTTTACTTTGGTGACCGGTTAAAAGTAGTGAAAGGCTCTTTTTGTAGTAAATTCTGTTCTCAATGATGTCCTGAAACAGACGGCAAACCAAATACAGGTTCTCGAGATCATTTTCTGAGCAGTACTCAAAAACCTTATTTATGACGTAGACATTTATATCACAAAAATTTACCATTTTTAAACATTATTTCAAAAACGGAAAGAACACCAACCAAACATTTCTTCTTCTTTGCTGCTTAATATCCGTACAGGTTTAGAAGGGATTGGTCATTCAATTTTCTTCCATTAATCGTCCAGATTTTCAAAGTTTCAAAAACAAGGGACTAAGTTAATTTCTTAAGAAAAAAATATATTTTACAGGCATTGTTTGTTAATGTTTGATTAACGAATTTGATTTCAATTATTGTTAAGTGTATTTTATAGTTTTAATGCATTCGCAAAAATACATTATTAAAAATATCTGATGTGAACAGCACATGTCTTTCTTATACTAAATATGTGTCACTACCCAAGTTACACAATGACCCGAAAAATAAAATATAAGTTAAAAAATAAAATATCAGTTAAAAAATATCATTTTTTTAACAAAATTTAAGAAATATCAATAACGGTAAAATATATAGATTTACGGTAATAAGCAAACATGTAGAAAATTTTAATATTTTTAATTCTTTCAATAATTTTTTAGAAAAACCGTTAGTTTGCAAGCAACTCGCAAAAATATAATTTTTCAATTTTTAATGAAAATAGTTCGACAACGGTAAAATATATCGAATAACGGTACAACACAAAATTACAGGAATCTTTATTTTATTCGATGCATCTGACAAATGGAGCCACCGATAAACCGTTATTTTTCGTAAAAACCGTAAAAAAACCCATTTTTTTAAAAAACACGGTATATTTGGATAACGGATTGGGATATCGAGTTTTAGTAAAAGACAAAAGGGTAGGAAATTTTATTATCTTAAACTTTTGTCATACATAAGGGTAACGAAAACCGTGTAGTTTCGAGAGTTGTGTTTTTTATCGCACATTCACCCCGATTGCGAGTGTCGTATCGTTTTCGACAACAAAAACACTAACAACAACACGTGAAACGACTCTTATCGAAAACGACACGACACTCGCAATCGGGGTGATTATTTATATACAATATTTTCAGAGTTATCAGACATAGGTATCTATCTAGGTTTCGCAAACCTGAGCTGAATTGCCGATATTAAATAAAAACAAATTTACAACTTTTTTGTGTATTAACATTTAGTGTATTAACAGGAAAGCAAACTTCCATAAAAAACTTCTTAATAAATAGGGCCATCGTCGAGATTGTCGTCTTCCTCGTTAAATGCTTCTCCATTGTCAAAGTAATTATTCCCGTAATCATTTTCTTCGTCCATTTCGTCATCCTCCTCTGCTTCAATTTCCTGGAAAAGATATTCAGTATTATGAAATAATAAAAAAATATTTAATTGATCCAACTTCTTTTTCCTCGTCATTTTCAGAATCGGTCTGTGGCTCTTTCCGACTTTCTCCCGGATTTCCGCTTTTTTCCTTCTCCTCGAGTTTTTTGAGTCTTTCTTCGATATTATCGGTGCGTTTTTTCTTTGGCACTCCAGAGCTATTAGCGGTTTTTCGTCTTTTCCAATTCGGTTTCAATTCAGCTGGCATTAAGTGCCACGGAATTTCGGCTTTTGTCTTCTCTTTCGAGTTCTCTAAAACATTCTGAAGAAATCAAATTTTTTTTTGCATGAAAAGTTTTTGAGAAATCAAACTATTGTAATTAATAACTAATCCGCAGTGTTCAGGAAATGTTTTTCAAGCAAAATTTTGTATTACTAAACAAAACTAGTTTCGGAGACTTTACAAATCAGTAAAGTATACTTTTTACTTTTATTTATACTTGTTTTTTAACTTACCACATATTGATCCGAGTATCTTTCGATGTTTTTGCTATCTGTTTGCTTCGGCTGTACAAAATATGGTGAATCTCGCATATAATTCAGAAAGTCCTGCTTCCATAGTATTTTATAGTTCTGTGCAATCGAGTCCTGAAACACGACGGTTTTTAAAAAAATCCTCAAAAAAATGTAAACATAAAAATTTACCTCCAGCGGAACCGGCTTCGTTAAAAGTTGTGGAAACGTAGGTGGGGGAGCTGTAACAACGTTTGGTATTTCCTTCCCGACACATCCTAAAGCCTGCAGTTGTTCCTGTGTTAGAGAAGAGGTTTGTCGACCTTTTCCGCGACCAGCCATAATAAAAAAATGGTCACTTGAAAATACTCCACCTCATGAATTTCAAATATTTGGAAGAACTGTCAAATTGTATCTCATTCTTCTGGTTTCTACTTACGCGAGCACCTTACAATTTCAGAAATATGCTTAAGGTAGGTTTCCATCACTGTCTCCTGGCTGGCAAGTAGATGAAAATACTAAGTCATCTACAGTAATATGACATTCCGTTCACAAGCCAACTCGAAAAATTCCTTTATTCAGTAGAAAGTGAGAGCCGGATTTTTTTTTTATTTAATAGTAAGTGCAAAATTAACACAAATTGACGAGCTGAATGTTTTCATTAGTTGTCCATTTGTTCTCATGTGGCAAGGAAACGATCACATAAACTCGTCTTATACTAAATATAAGACAAAATGCGTGTAGCGATGAGCTACTTCCCAAAAGTAAACAGTCCTGGAAACGGACCTTAAGCTATTTTCCCAGATTAAGCCTGACAATTGTCGAAAAGTGCACCCTACACAGTTCCAATTTCTGATGATAGAACAGAAGTACGTCGCAAACTCGACTTTGTTTCTCTTCGCAAGCAATAGAAAATTCTTTGCTGGTGCTCTGTCCGTCTAAAAAGTGTTTTTCGCGAATATCTATTGGTTATCATACCTCGAAAATTGCAATAATCATGTTGGTAAAGCAAATCTTCGCCCGTTCCTTGAAGTTGCAGAACGGTAAGTTAATTTTCTGGCTCTGTCCAGTCTAACCTCAAATTACATAACTTTGATTTGAAACGAATTTTCTTGCCTTTTCCGCAGCCGTAGCGCTCAGCAGGGGCTATCACGGAGGTGGACATCACAAGGTCTCCACGATGAATGACCTTCCCGTTCCCCAAGGCGATTGGCAGGAATTGCATAGCCGAAGAAACACCAAATACAACACCGTTCTTCTAGTTGGAATTTCAATGTTCGGCTTGGCTATTGGCTTGGTGAGATAAAAAAGGTTTTATAAATAAACTAGAATTTAAATTTTTCCCGTGTTCTTGCAGGCAAAGTCAACTGGATTAATTAATTTGAACTACTCTCCACCAAAATCGATCGACTAAATAGTTTCTGTTTGATGTATTTCCAAGTGTTTAAGATAAATAAAATCTAGCTGAAACTAGCAGATATTCTGTAGATTATTTGAACCAGTTAATTTAAAGCGGATTTATCTTAAATTTGTAATGCAATTGATTGTTTTAGGCAAAAATCAATAAACTGATAAGTGATTTATTTGGAAGGAATTCTACCTAATTTCGCAAGTGCAGGATGGGTTTTATGGGATATACTCTGTTCTGAATATACTTTAAAACGTTTATTTACTATTCAGAGGTCGAGTTTTATTCATTTAAATTCAAATTCATTAAAAATTTCAATTAAAAATATTTTTAAATTGGGCGATCCCCGTTCAAGCCAACATAGCTCTTTAGTACCAGTCACAAGACCCAGATTTATTCTTAGTTGTTTACCTTATCTGCGAAGTTGGTTCCTCCCCATCGAATCTATTGAACGACTACCTGTTTGACATTTCGTTCTGTTCATTGTTGTTTGGCCATAGAATTTAAGTTCTTCCCTGTAATTTCCGCAAGTTTCTATCATGTTTACTGTTGGGGCGACGAATATTAAACACGTCCTGCAGCAGGAACTGTTCAACGGGATAAGCGAGCGCTTGCTGTCGGTCTGCGCCGTGACAAAGACGTACAAAAAGAAGAAAACTTGCTATCTGTGCATCGTTGTGACGCCTCCGCCCCATTCAATTTACTCCGTCTGCCAGGTCAAACAGTACGAAAAGGGGGAGTATAGGAAGAAACGAACCTGGGATTTGGTCGACCTGAAAGCAGTGGATGGAAAAAGCGAAGCTTTAGAAACTCACGAGTTTGATCTGCAGTTAGATAAGGTATACAAGTGGTACGCAATAAATCTGCATGAACGACAAAACTTTATTGCGGTGCTGTATAAGCAAATCCACAAGAACGTCAAGGGCGAGAAGCCAGAGTTCAAGAATGTGCCTAGCGCTTGGATAACAGACAAGTCGCCAGAGAAGGTGACCAGCAAAGAAGCTGACAAAACGGAAGAAACGGAGGAGGATGAATACGAAGACTTCCATGCACTAACGGAGAAGGAGATTTCCGATCTCGACAAGTTGATGTCCGAGTGTGACTATGCTGTGAGCAATGCAGAACAGTTCATGGAGGACCTTGGGAAGAAACTGCATGATCTTGATGGGGTAAGAACTTTTGTGTCTAAAAATGAGCGAGGATTTGCATAACATTTACCACTATTTTCCTTAAGGCAAATTTACAAAGTGTCTTAGCATCTGAGAAGCAGGTGGAGAAGCTCATGGAACATATTGAGAAAGCTATTCAAGAGGCGGAGGGTTTTGAAAATCGCCTTGACTCATACGACAGCGTCTTGTGTCATGTACGCGAAAGTATGGAGAAAATGGGCGAGAAGAACGCTATGATAGAAATTGCCAATAATAATAACATTAAACTCATGTACGAATTGGAGAAAGTCATTGTAAGTCCAATCTACAAGTAAAAAAATGAAATTTAGTAAAAAAAATCGGTTACTTGTAGAGTCAATTAGATTTGCCGTACGAACACCAAATCGCTCTTACAGAAACCGATCTGAAAACTGCCGCTGGAAGAGAAGCTGCAATCGCGGCGGGTAAAAGTCTTCGAAATGCTATGAACAGCGATATTGATCCGGCGTTACTCCGGTTAACTGCTGTGCAGGATCAAAGGAAGCGCTTCGAAAAGTGGAAAGCGAAATTCTCTCAAACCATTAGCAGATATCTTAATAATCTCTTCATTCATTTGGGTAAATTCATTCTTTAGGCCTCAAATTGCTTATAATGGGAGACATATTTATTAGGAAACGATTTGGGCGAGAATCCATCAATTACAACAGATCTAACCCTACCAAATCACAGTGCGGTGCACAAAGAATTGTCTGTTTACACGGAACTCATGCACTGGACAAAGGCGATGGATAGAAAGACATACGATGGCCTAACGAAAGTCTATACAACTTCATTGAGTAAAATCTACGATCGAGATTTGAGGAATTTCTTTAGTGTGGTGCGATTTTTTATCATTAAAATTTATCGGCTTTTACTAAAGGAAGGTAAAAATTTTAGGCTAAACAAATGGTGACATCGAAACTACGTGGATCGAGAGAGGATCTTAATACATCATCGAGTTCAAAATCGAAGCAAATCCAAGTTCAATACGGTATGCTGGGCGTGAATAAGGAACTATGGGCAAACGGTGTCGATATTGCCGATCGAGAAAAATTTGATTCGACGCTGGAAAAGGTTCTCGCCGAGCTTGAACCGGTTGCACTGCAGGAGCAAATGTTTTGCATTAATTTCTTTCAATTGGATGTGATTAGTCCGACATCGAAAAATACTCAGACTACATTAGATGCCTTGGAAAAGGAGCCAGAGAAAAGTGATAATGAAGGTAGGTTTTTTTTTTATTGGTTTCAAGCTGGTTATCGGTGTGAATTTTTGTGTAATAAAATTGTAAGGGCTGTACTTTTTTTAAGTGGTGGATTTTCTCAAAAAACCTGATATGCGTCGATGTATTTAATCATACTGTAACAAAAAAACTTATCCGTAAAGTATCTGTAGATTCTTTAAAGGCAACTCTTTTTTTTCTCAAAAGTCGTTACGAAAGCTATTATTAATTTTTTTAAGTATTTACAAAACGTATACAAAATGCAAATCACAGTCAAGTGATTAACAAACTCGAAAAGGCGCTTCTGGCACACAAAATATTAAACATTTTCGTATTTTTCCGATTTCAGCCTTATTCCCGCAAAAGAAAATCGACCGTCAAATTAATGAGGAGGTCCGTCGCATGATGATGGCTCTATTTGGTGTCCTGGAAACAGAATTAATAAATTTCATCCAGAGTTTCGAGAAACTTGATAGTTTGTAAGTATTATACGGATTTGTGTTTTAAAAATTAGTAAAATTTCCTTGCTCACAGCTTTTCAATGTACGCCTTCGTCCGCTTAACGCAACACGTGATGTCCGCCCAAGACACGCACTCATTTCTAAGCATGACATTCGCCTCCGCTTTGGTGCAAGTGAAGCGAAATTTCGACCGCTACATGCAACAGCAGTTACAAACGATCAAAGATTCAAAACTACCGAAACGATCAAAATGTGGTATCCTTTCATATGTCGAAAATTTCGAAGAGTTTTCGTCCACTGCGGAGGAGATTTTCCGAAAGTCGGAACGACGGACAGACATGGATAAGTGGTATGTTCAGCTAGTGAATTCGATTTTCGAACACATCCCGATTCATGCGATGGATCATGCAAAAACGCCCAGTCAAGTTGTTAAAATGGAAAACTATCACCACATGCATTCATTACTAGCGCAACTAAAGGTTCCTGTCCTAGAGACACTGAAGAAAGACGCAAAACTTCGCTACAATGACGCGTTAAAGGCTTATGTCATCAAATATTTCGGCAGGCCATTAGAAAAACTTAATGTAAGAGAATTTTGAAATGATCATTTAAAACTTTTTCCTTATTTGTATGTGACTTTCAGCTCTTCTTCGAAGGAGTTCAGCAGAAGGTCTCCCAAGGTGTTAAAGAGACAGAGATCAGCTACCAGATGGCCTACTCAAAGCAGGAACTTCGCAAGGTTATCAGTCAATATCCGGCAAGGGAAGTGAAGAAGGGCCTGGAGAATCTTTATAAGAAGGTTGAGAAACACTTGTGCGAGGAAGAGAATCTATTGCAAGTCGTTTGGCACGCTATGCAGGAGGAATTCATTGCGCAATATAATTTCTTAGAGGAAAGAATACAAAAGTGTTACGCCGGCGCTATGATATCGCTTGACTTTACCATCCACGACATTTTAACATTCTTCTCAGACATTGCACGGTCGCATTAGAACATCAGGATTTGTACGTTTTGTAAATTGATAATGTTATCGTTATAATTAATCCGTTGACTATATAGAAGAAAGTATTAGTTTAGCGTTAATAAAACTATAATCAAATTATTTTTTGTTGTTTTTTTTTGTAATTTTTTTTTTGAAGTTTAGAAGCATCTGTTGATTTAAGATGTTTTGATATGCGGCGCCAATGTTTTGTTACAGATTTTAAGCCCTTCAGATATTGTGCACATTACAATGTAGATTGATTTACTATTACTAAAATATTAAATCTGTGACTTCAATCATGATTGTGTCTTAGCTCTTAACATATTTCTTATAAAAAGTAGTACACATCGATGCATTTTATTGGAAACACATGACATTATTGGTGGTTTTTTGCAGTGCTGTGGACGGACTCGGTAGCTTAACCTTCGACTCCGACTCCTGAAATTCTAGAATGCCCGTCTTAGACTCCTGTAATTCTAGAAGGTCTAACTCCACCTCCGACTCCTTTGGCAAAAGAATATCATTAAATTAACTCAAATCCCAAATCAAAGATTGTTTTTTGTTTCCAAAACATTGAGGTTTGACCCAAACTAGAGGAACAATAAACTAGAGAGTTTATATTGTAAAATAATAGCGATTTTGTTATAAATTGTGAATTATTGAATTAAGGTCTAACATTTGAATAATTGAAATAGAGCACTTAGAGGCGGCATAAAGTGTCATGTGTAAAGGATCCCTAAGTTTTAATACCAATAGTTCAACAAACATAGTGGATTGAAGTGAATTTTAATAGTTAAAACTATTAAAATCCACTTCAATCAAGTAAAATTTATTTTCAGAAAAAAAAACCAATTTTTTAGGAAAAATTCTCAAAAAACCACATGGTCGCATGATTGATTTCTCTTTTTTATAGGCATATTATTCACTGATAAGTAATAATTGCGATCACATTTTTCGCTTTCGATTTGAACAAACAAGGAAATAAAAAAATTCTTATCAAGCAAACAAACTTTTTTTTATTTATAAAGCAGTAAATTGAATATATTAATTCAAAATGGCGAAAGTCTTTAGAAGCAGCTCAGTTTAACTTCCATTCCTTTCCGCTTTCCAATGCCATCACTAAATTTTCAGTAATGGCGTAACCAGCAACAGCCAATCTAAGTTTTAAAACAATTTTCAGATGATTAGTATTGTAATTTTATAAATTTGTTAAATTATAATAACTTACGGCTGTTGCAAATATGATTGACCTCCAATAAATTCGTCATCGTTGCTCTTGATATTATGCGGTGAATAACGATTGTACAATCCCCAAATCGAGTTCATTAGTTTCGAGTTGTATTTCACTGGACTATATTCCATCACTGTAATAAAAAGACATAGTTATTGATTTTGACGAATAAAGCTTTAAAATTTCGATTTAATGAAATTTTGAAGCGGTATTGAAAAGTTGTTGACCGTTAGGATTGTTAAATAAGCGGTTGAAAAGAAAAGCGTTTTTCTTGTTTAAAATTTTTGCTGCGATAGATGATTGATTTAAAAAAAAAAAATATTTAGTAAAAATTTTTAAATTGTGGAAAAATTCAAAATGTTCGGTGATTTCCTTTTTATCGTAACTATATTTTTATTGTTAAAAAAAGTAAAATACGTTTATAGAAAACGAACTTGTTTTCAAATTAGACATCAATTCAAAAATTTGTAATCATCAATGAGTAAAAAAAAATTGTAAAAAAGTCTTATAAATTTTAAAAAATCTCAAAAAATCGAAAAAATATTATTGGTTTGACAAATGGATCAAAAAAGTTAATAATAGAAGAAGTATTATTTTTTTAAATTTAGGGTACACTTCTAATTTTTTTTTTATCAAATCCCAAATTAGTTTTATGAACTAATTCATGAAAAATTTCGACCTCTGAGTCGAGTTTGTTAGCCTGTGTACAAGATTTTTCAAAATCTAAAAGCTAGAGCCATGAAATTTTACAGTCGTGGAATGGGACAATCCTATCAACTTTTGGTGGAAATTGGTTAACCGGAAGTAATCAAAATGGCGACTTTTTAAAAATCGCAATTTCGTTTTTTGTTATTTGTTATTTACGTTTTCAAAAATAACGTATTACAATATCGCATCTGACTGAAGTGACGTATTTCTGAATGAAACAATTTCCATTAAATTGGCTTTCTTAAAGGTCGCGTTTTAAGTTAAAATTAACTTTTAAAAATTATCCAATTAAAAAAAAAAATGAAAAAAAAAAATCATTTATACACTGTTTTTTTAACTGTGTAAAAAATTCGAAGAAAATATAAAAAATACTACTCACACTTGGTGTGGTGATACTTTTTTGGCTCTTGCTTCTCACTTCCAGATTGCATTCTTGAAACAGTTAAATCCTTTTTGTTGTACGAACGTAATTTACACGCTGCAAAAGCTCCTTGTGGAATTGCTGACATATTTCTGCAGGCTGAATTTTATAAAACAAAGATTTTATTACATTTTTCTATTCGAAATTGGTTGAATTTTCATTAATATACCTTCACAGAAATCAAACAAAGTTTCAGCCAATTCTCTATTGTGAACGCAGTCGGAAAGTAGATTTTCAGCTCTAAAAACACCTGCACTGACTCTTTTGTGTTCAAAAATCACCATTAAATGTCCTTTTCGAAATTAACACTAAATTCCGTTTAAAACAAAGTCCCAATAGTTTTTACACTGGAAGACAACCTTCACTAATGTAAAGTTTAAAACTCAATAAAATCAAAGTCTGTTGAAAAATGACTTCTATCACTGAGCAAGTCTTTAAAGTCACAAATAAAATCACAATTATTAAATCACAGTTAAAAAAGTTTTTTGGACGTTAGAAATCCTTTCAGGTAACAGTTGTTGAATCGTGGGTTGATGAGTTCTCACTGCTGTGGTTATGAAATGAATTTAATTTTTATAAGAAAATCAAAGTTGAATTTTTTGCCTTATAGAAAACCGATTCCAATTAAGTATCTTGGACAAATCCCATAAAATTCCCGAATGATTTTATTTTAAACACACTTGGCATGAGGTCAATACTGTTTTTCATTGTGGGGTTATCAGTTTCTTTATATTTTGTCCGTTATCACATAAAATTTTTGTGTTTTTCTACATATTCGAGATGATTTTTCTATTCTGTCTTATGTGCAAATCAAAGCCCAGATAGAGATAAGTCCATTTTATTTGCATTATTTCGTTCAATTCTATTTAATTATCGATAAAATAATACAAAGCCAACTCCGTATGCATTTGTAGTGTTCAGTCTATTCTATAACATTTTTTCAACTTAAATTCGTTTTCTCATGAACTTTTTTCCAGTTAAATATTTGTTTTGCGATAATTTTTAAAATTTGTTTCTAAATTTTAAAATGCGTAATCGATTTTTTTCATTCTTTGGCTTTTATAGAAAAGTCAGAATTCAATAAGTTAGTGAGATTAACCGAAACAAGTTTTCCTATGATTGAGGTAGAAAACCGCTTAATTTTTTTGTAATTTTGAATTTATGTTAAGTTTTGATACAGAAAAAATTAGTTATTCAGAAAAATCAGTAGATTAGTTCCTTGATCATTAATATTTGATGCGTGGACAATGTCTTAGGTCCAGTTTACATATGACACTTTATTCCTCGAATTTTGTAACTAAATTCAGATCTCAGAACCATTTACATTAAGACATAAAACTGGAATTTCTGAAAGACGCCGGAATTGGAATTTTGTTTATATAAAATCGCCGAAATAAATTCAAATTTCAACAACTTTTGCTAAGTGAATTTATTTTGCGATAAATTAATAAAATTTGTGGATTAAATTCTGTATAAGAATTGGGGAAAAATTCAAGGAAAAATCGCAGGTGTAAACAGGGCTTTAGTAACAAAGTTACATGGGAAACATAAAAAATCCTTTTTTTTTGTGAAACTA
The DNA here is from genome assembly GCA_964034945.1 of Chrysopilus asiliformis. Classification (NCBI taxonomy): domain Eukaryota; kingdom Metazoa; phylum Arthropoda; class Insecta; order Diptera; family Rhagionidae; genus Chrysopilus; species Chrysopilus asiliformis. The sequence continues at coordinate 94,122,221 of OZ035962.1, forward strand.
CAATACTTGTTGCGCACAACATTTGAAATTTTTAGAAATATTACGTAATTTAACTCTTCCAAAATTAGAAATAAAAAAATAATTATTTTTCTTGTGAAGATAGCACGAGGTCATTGAATTCGCCCGGCAACTTAACTGATTAAAATTTTGCTGATTTGAATTTTGAAAATTTTTCTTCCTGCGTAAGTTCCGTCATTGAACCAATTTTTTGTAATTTCGATTACTGAAAAAAAGAAGAAATACATACCCACTTATGTATTTTGAAATTAAATAATTTAGAAAAAACAATGCTTGGAAAACCAAAATTAAATTCCAATATTTAAAGGTAAAATTTTTAAGTTCGAGAATAATTATATTTTTTTTACATTTTGTTCCAACAAAAAAAACGTGACTCAAACTGATTTCGTATTCGATTTCAAAACTTCCTTTTTTATGTAAAAACCGCGATAAATTAAAGTCAAAACATTAGCGGTTAAATAATTATGAAAAACATATGTCAACAGAAGAAAACAATTGATTTCCAGCTATAAGAACTTTTTTTTTGTTTACTTAAACACGAGCATTTTTTATAGAGTTGTGACGAATATGGAGAAAGCCCCCATCAATTTTAACGAATGTTAATAAAAACAGTAGCAATTTTTTGTTCAAAAAATTACAAATTGAATGTATGAAAAACAAACATTTCTTATAATTGTGCACACTCTCTGATACTCCTATCAGCCATAATTGCTTTCAGATTGACTTTTTCTACTTTTATTTTCATGATTTGGTTTATTCTAGCTAGACATCTTAGCCATTAATCTAAGCAAATAAGAATAAATAATTCCAGTTGTGGTTTTATTTAAAATCTTTAAGGAGAAGAACTACGGAACTCTGAATACGTACAAAATAGGCTTATCTTTCAAAGGAATCGCTATGGTTCAAATTAAGCTACACGAGTCATGGCAACGAAAGATTTCGAAATGTGAAAAACAATCATTGAAATATTAGCAAAATAAAATAACAAAATAATAATGCGAGTCGCTCGTTACCCAAAGTTGCTTCAATGGGTAAAGGCCAATGTACAGAGGATAGAAAAGTTGCGCAACTTATTTGTGGATGCTGAAATATTGGGAGTGAAGTATTTTAAATTCCGGTAATGGTATGTTAGAGTAAGCTCAAATGTATGCCTTATTAACTTATATGTTTATCTCAAGTTCAATTCGTGAAATTTAAATTCAAGTGTGAACTTGCGGTAATTAACGCAAGTGCAAATATGTCTTTGACCCTTTCTCGTTTTAATTTTAATCATATTTTTTTTATTTAATCGAATATTTTTCTGTGGTTTAGTGAAATTGAATAAATGTAATAAAATTTTCTTCTTTGTTGAACTTTTTGCCGGCTTGTTCCATCAATTATCAAAACTGCTGCTGTAGATTTTTAATCTTTTCCTTATTCTTGTTCTAAAAATAGCAAAAAACGATAGTGAAAACCCGGACCTATTGAATAAGATTTTTAAAATTTTTGCTAAAAATGTGTTTTCAGATCTAAGCGAGAGCATAGAGTATGAAAAAGTTTGAATATTGTTTTTGATTTAATTGATAGATAAAGGCTGTTGTTTTTGTATTTCTTATAAGACTTTTTCGTATTTTGTGTTTTTTTCTTGGAATAAATTAGATTTGGACAGAGTAGATCTAGTTCAAATTGGTTTTTTCACGCAAAAACGAATTTTATGTTTACCATTGCTTAACTTTTTAAATAATTGCAAAACTGATTGGAAAAATATCTGATTTAAAAAAAATAGCACATGACTTTCTTGTAAGTCAAGCGACTGGAGTTCTGAGCTTACGACCTTTCAATATCTTAAGCCTAGTACGCAGTTCGAGTAAAATGAAATTTCCTATACAAATTTAACACTGCGCTTAAATTTAACATCAGAAATTTTACCAAGCGGTACGCAGTTCGCTGGTAAAATGATGTGAAAAACTCATGTTGCAATGTTGCCTACACTAAACTACACTAGATGGCGTAGAAAGTCTCCACTTGATTTTACCAGCATTTTAACTGTTCGGTACATTAAATTCGAGGTAAAAATTTGACAGATTAAAATAATAGAGGTTCTGTTTCCAGTTTTCTTAACGAGTGTGGTTTTTTAATTTAAAAAAATGGAAGAATATTTGATTTCTCCACAAACAGTTTTTACTTCGGTTTTAATGTGCCAATTTGGAGACCGCGTTAAAATTTCATTTTACTCGAACTGCGTACTAGGCTTAAGAGTTTAAAAAAAAAGAATTTGAAAAATTCTAAAAATATGCGATTTGTCACATAGTGAGCTATCAAAATATAAAAATAATAAAGAAATAATTTTATCTACTATCGGAAATTGCTTCAATTTGAGGGTTGTTCGATGCATTTCTGATTTATTCAGAAAATTCTAACAAGTGCTCTAGGCAATTTGGTATCTTAAGTAATTTAAATTGAATATAAGTGACTTGTTAATCTAGTGCATTTCTTTTAATCCGCAATTTCCTATCGTTGACAAAATTGTTTTAAGAAAATCTCTTATTTTCTTTATAATTTTTATATTTTGAGAGCTGACTGCGCAACAAATCGCATATTTTTGAATTTTTTAAATTCTTTTTTTTATAAATTTTGAGTGTGCTTGTTTTTTCCCATTTCTTGTTAATAAACTAAAATGGAAAACTAAATCTTTAGCCTACTTAATTGTCGAAGTATTTTACTAAAAAACATTCATATTCAAAGTGCGATTTCCTTTTTGTTTTTATGGGAGGGGCAATCAGAAAACTACATATATCTTTCGTAATATTCTCTATACAATACCGAAAACCCCATTAAAATTGGTTGACTAGTTTCAGATATAGCAAGACAGGGGTTCAGAAGGGGAGAATTTTTTGTATTATATTATATGTTGTATTATAAAACCTCGATATATCGAAAATCGATGTTTTTTTTAAGGCGACATCGATGTCAAAAAACATCGTCCTGAAAACATCGATACCTCGATGTTTTGAAAAAGTTAAATTTATTAAATAATTTAGCCACCTGGCGGATGCTCTATTGTGGGTGGAGTGTACCCAGGTAGAATTAACACGGTTTTAATTTTTCTTATACGTTGAACCACCAAAAACCCGTTAGTTTTCGAGATATTCGCAAAAAAACTAATTTTTTTGAAATACCGACATATCTTCATAACGGAGTTCTAGTAAAAGACATAAATGTAGCAAATTTTATTGTCTCCAAGTTTTGTAATACATAAGACTACTGGAAAATGGTTAGTTTCGGAATAAATCGCAAAAAACGAAATCGTAGTTTTTAAAAAGCCGCCGTTTTGGTTACTTCCGGTTAACGGATTTCCACATCAGGACCAAACTTCTCTGTAACATTTCATGGCTAGATCTGGTATTTTTTGCGAAATCTTGTAGAAAGATGAAACCGAAAATTGATACCAAAAAAAATTTAAACAAAAGTAGAGTGGCTATATTAAATCTATCTAAAAACTAGTCCCTCTAGTCCTAAAATTAGTTTAATTTTATGAAGAGTAATGTTCTAACATCGCGGATAACAATATCGATACTTCGATATATCGGCCTGTTCAACATCGGGGTTAAAACTCGATATTTTTCAACGATACCTCGATGTTTGCATCCCTAATTATATGCTCTCTCTAAAGAGTCGTCTATAAAACGGAGGCAACATCCTAAAACTTCGTTGACTAGTTTACGAAACAGCAGGTGAGGGGTTCAGAGGGGAGGGGACTCCTGCCGAGTCGATTGAGGTCATACGACAAAAATGTCCTTCTGGCAATATTTCTCAAAAACTACTTGAGCTAGAACTTTAAAATCCTACAGGCATGTTTGGTTTTGGAATGGGATGATGCTATCAATTTTTGGTGAAAAACTGTTAACCCAAAGTGACCAAGATGACTGATTTTTAAAAATCTCAATTTAATTTTCACGATTTACTCCGAAACTACGCGTCATTCGGTAGTTTATGTACAGCAAAAGTAAGAGATTACAAAACTTCCTATCTTTTACTAGAAAACGTTATCGAGATATATCGTGTTTTTGAAAAACTCAGTTTTTTGATTATCGCGTAAACTAAACTAATCGTGTTTCGGTGGTTCAATGTATGAGATGAATTTTCCACAATTTCGCTATTTTTATTCGGTCTCGAGATATTTTTATTAAAACGTTAAAAATTGGTGTTTTGCGAATTGCTTGCGAATTACCGGTTTTGCGAGAAAAAACTCGATAATTCGAATTTTCGTCTGTCTCCATCAATTTCGAGCTATTAAAGTTGGACTATATTTACCTGCCGATACCTTGCACACAGTAAAAATGCTAGTAGAGAAGTATCACACAAAATAGTTGATTTAATAATTTTTTTATTACTGAAATAAGTTTTAATATAAGAAATAACAACCGACATATCATATTCGAAGATACTATTTTAGGTCACTATCAAGAGAAAAATAAATAATTTATGAAAAACAAAAAATGAAAGTAAAAAATAATATGGCTGAAGTTGTATTTTTACAATTCGTATTAAGCAAAAAAAAAATATACAAATCGTTAAAAAATAATCATGATTGGTTAAAAAAAAATCAAAAAACGGATATTTTTATTTAATCTTATAAAAATACTAAACTTTTATTCTTTAATAAAACTTCAGTTGAAAATTTTGACACTTTTCTCCAAAAGTTACGAAATTGTAATTTCCGTGTACCAATTTAAATAATTTATAAATTACTACAGAACAGGAATATCGTTAAATTTGACGTGTAAAGAATGAAATAATAATAAATAGAACCGAACACCACACAAGATGTTTCAACTACGCGCTGTTTTTGTGCTTAAATTTAAATGTAATCTAAAATCAAGCTTATTATTTTATTTTGAAGCACCGTTAAGCTTTTGGTTTTATGTTAAATATGTAAACTCTTTCTTAAAAAATGAAGATGTACAAACGAAACAAATGAGAGTTTGGTACTTGGTTAAAAGTGTTCGTTCTGAATTCTCTTTTGCTGTCATTTGAATTTTTTGTTTAAATTGCGTTTAATAAGATCGAATAGCTGGCGGTACAGTCTGGACTTCATCGTCTAGGGGGGTGTCGATAACATTACGGTATTTGATATCCACTTTTCCACTATCGTCGACCCATATCAGTGTGTGTTTGCGCCAATGCTCCTCAATTGGTTTCTTCTGTTGGCCATCGATTGGTTTAGTGTAGTCCTGAAAGTGTGAAAAAAGGAAAATTTATTTTAGCACACAAAGAAAATATTTTGCACATCAAAATTTTAAGATTTTTAATTTTAAATTTCAACATAACTCACATATTCATCAACGCGTACTTTATAATCCTCTCGAGCGTGGGCACCGCGTGACTCTTTGCGGTTTTCAGCAGCCACCATTGTCATTTGAGCGTTCATAAGAAGGTTCTGCAGTTCAAGTGTTTCGACGAGATCTGAGTTCCATACCAGTGATCTGAAAAATAGAAACTTCCAGTGATTACGAAACAAAAAACTAGAATTATCTTCATTACCTATCAATAACTTTGACATCCTTAAACTGTTTGTAGACTTTATCCATTTCGGCGACGCCTTTCTGTAAAATTGGTCCATCTCGGAAGACGGCAGCGTGATTGTGCATGGTTTTCTGCATCTTCAAACGTAAATCGGCAGTTGTGATCGAGCCATTTGCATGTCTTAATTTATCTAAATTCGCCACGGACGCTTCACCGGCGTTCTAAAGAATAAAAAAATAATAATTACGTGTATTTGCCACACATGGTCAGGTTTTTTTTAGATTGAATTGCACAAAAATGCACAGAAAAATGAATAAAAAGCTTGTTATTGTAAATTATTATTGTAGCACTATGCCTTTTTACGGCTATTTAGTTTAAATAAATAAATAAAATAAAACTTTACGTCTTTAAGTGATGGTGGGGTAGCTCCAGGCTTGTTTTCAGCGGCAATGGTCTTGGCGCAGGCACGTCCGAATACAACAAGATCGAGCAAGGAGTTGGCTCCCAAGCGATTAGCACCGTGAACTGATGAACAGCCAGACTCTCCAGCCGCATAAAGACCGGGCACGATGGTGTCTTTTCCATTGCTATCGATGGTCAATACTTGGCCCTTGTAATTTGTAGGAATACCGCCCATGTTGTAGTGTACAGTGGGCAAGACAGGAATTGGTTCGCGAGTCACATCGACACCAGCGAAAATCATAGCAGTCTCGGAAATACCAGGCAAGCGGGAGGCCAATTGCTCTGGGGGCAAGTGATGCAACTGCAAATAGACGTGATCCTTATCAGGTCCAACGCCGCGACCCTCTCTCATTTCGATGGTCATTGATCGCGAGACAACATCACGGGAAGCGAGATCTTTGGCAACTGGTGCATATCTCTCCATAAATCGTTCGCCATTCGAATTGACTAGGTAGCCGCCCTCACCGCGACAACCTTCTGTGATTAGGCAGCCAGCACCGTAAATGCCTGTCGGATGGAACTGAATGAATTCCAGATCCTGTGATGGTAGATTCTGTCGGGCAACCATCGCTGTGCCATCTCCAGTGCACGTATGGGCAGATGTGCATGAGAAGAACGTACGACCGTAGCCGCCAGTGGCTATCACAGTATTCTGAGCGCGGAATCTAAAAAAAATTTCCAACATTTCTAATTGATATGAATTTGGGGTAGATTGTACGAAATGACAACAAACCTATGAATAGATCCGTCCTCCAAAGAAAGAGCAATCACTCCGCGACATTCTCCGTTTTCGAAAAGCAAATCTAAGGCAAAATACTCAACAAAATAGTTACAATCGTAGCTAAGCGATTGGCCGTAAAGCGTGTGCAACAGGGAATGACCAGTTCTATAAGACAATTTCCTTTTATTGCAAATTCTCTTGAAGCGGTAAAAGATATTTAGTACCTGTCAGCAACAGCGCAACATCTGTGAGCTTGTCCGCCTTTGCCAAACTTCAAGCTCTGTCCACCGAATGCTCGCTGGTAGATTTTACCCTCGGGTGTCCGAGAAAATGGCATGCCATAGTTTTCCAGTTCGATGACAGCCTTTGGGGCTTCGCGGGTCATATACTGAATGGCATCCTGATCACCGAGCCAATCTGATCCCTTCACGGTGTCGTACATGTGATACTTCCAATCGTCCTCCCCCATATTTCCGAGCGCCGCATTGATGCCACCTTGAGCGGCGATGGTGTGTGATCGGGTGGGAAAGAGCTTTGTGATCACAGCAGTTTTGAATCCTTCGGCGACCAGACCGAATGCAGCGCGCAGTCCAGCGCCTCCTGCACCCACAACAATTGCATCGTAGGTATGATCGATGACAGGATATTCCTTGGAGATCGCGTCGGGGCTGTTTTTTGATGAGTTTGGTCCAAAGGTGATGTGTAGATTGCGTGATGGCACCACCGATGCAGCACGAATCTGTGGGAAATAGCATTGAGTGATTATGCATGTCATTCAAGTAAATGGCAATAATTTGAATTGTTCGGTTGAACTTTGCGATCCACTCGTCGGCGGGACAATATAATCGTTGGATGGGAGGTTATCATAAAATTGTTTTATTTAATAAATGGATGAACATTAAACAATCATTTTTCTAAGTTTGTAGACAATACTGTCCTATTTTAGAGTGTGTCTTGCTTTTTATTAGTTTTAACAAATATTGATAGAATCTCGGTATAAAAATGACGGAAGATAGGAGATTTCCTATCATTTTTTTTCGATCTAGGGTTCACCATAACATCAAGGTGAAGCAACTTATATATGACGCAATAAAAAAAGATTTTTAGATCGTATATAAGTTTGGGAATCAGTCACAAAATTGTTAAACAAAAAGTCTGTTTCTGTTTGTCCGTCCGTCTGTTTGTGAATACTCACAAACAAACGTATCGAGCTAGGAACCGGAAATTTAGCACAGATAAGTTTCTCGTAAAACCTAAGGCTAAGTTTTTGAAGGGTTCAGAAAGGAAAAGTGCTAGATAAAGAATTTTTAGAAACTTGAACCCTGTTGAAACTTTACACTATCCAATTAAAAACTTTATTAAAATCATTTTGAAGAGATCAGAAGAGGGGTTAAGAAAGGAACGGAATGTCTCCTAACTCATAAATGCTCATCAGAAAACCACTGAATATTTTTAACCAATTTATTCTTGTAAAATAAACAAAATAAAAAGAAAATTCTGGAAAAATTTTTTGTGCATAAATCTGTGGTATTGAGTAGCTTTTTTTATATTTAATGCCAGGAGCTTTTAGGCAAATTGCCTCTGATGTCGAAGCACAGCTCAAGACATTAATTCATACAATCCATTCACACACTGAATACTGCAACAAAGACTTGGCGCAACAGTACAGAGCCTTATCGACCAGCTTAAGTCGATTTTCAATCGAAGCCAAAGTAATCTGTTTGTAAATGCAAATACAGATCAGTTTGGTTTCGCCTAAAAATCGACTTAACCCTCTCAATGGATTTGCCCCATATATGGGACAGACCTTTAAATTGATTTAGCGGCTTGTGTAACGGTTTTTTAAACGCTTTGTTTAATTTTCATCATTGAATGGACACTTTTCTAAACACTGACCCACTATGCCTTTGTGTTTTGAAGTCTGAGTCAGTGAAACTTTAGATTTTGTGAAGGGCGATCCCGGTTGTTGCGTTCGCCCAGCCATTGAGAGGGTTAAGCTATATTTTAACTTATTACCAGAGATATATCCGGTATACTCGTTTGAGTACGGCGGGTCTTAATGGGTTAAGCTAGCTCGGAGTATCTATTACCGTTATGCACATTTTTATTGAATTGGTTCAGGGGTTTACGTGTGATTTATTCGAATAATTTAAAAAAAATGACGGAGATGACGACAAATTGTCTTTACGAGACATTTTTGGCAGGATAGGAAAACAGGAGAAAATTAGACCTAAAATAAAGAAAATTTGCGATAAATTAGAGAAATATACTTCCTAATGAGTTTTAGAGCCTGTTCACATTGGTTGAAATAGTCCACTTAATTCTGACAGAAACTGACAACATCAGGGCAAGGTGAGGAACTTAATTCTGACAGAAACTGACAACATCAGGGCAAGGTGAGGAAGTGGGACTGCTGATAGGGCAGTCCCACTTCCTCACCTTGCCCTGATGTTGCCAGTTTCTATCAGAATTAGGCGGACTATTTCAACCAATGTGAACAGGCTCTTACGCTTGATTTTCTTTTGTTAGCTGTTGAAAGTTGTATTGAAATTGAATTTCTTAATTTTACAAAACAACTGTTTTCAAACATTTCTAAAAGCGCTTCGCGTGGAAACCATTAGAGTACAAGTTTTCCGTCTCCAGTTTACCGATTAGGACAATTTTTAAGATATCAAAATGTTAATAAAATTTTCTTTTATTATTGATGGGAAATGTTTGTGGTTTGGTTTTGTAAATTTTCAAATATTTAACCCTTTCGCGAACGCTGACGAGTATACACGTCATGAACCGGTTTTCTTGGGGGAGGGGGACATGACGCTTATATACGTCAAAATTTCTGTTACCAAGAAAAGCATGATGAGCCCAGCAGTCATAGAATACAGTAATCCTTCCTACTGCGCGGTTTTTAACTGCGCGGTTAAGTTTTTAATACCAAAATTTCGCAGCTGTGCGGTTTTTTTTAATAATTTTCGTTTAAAAACATAACAAAAGCTATAATTGCCAATCTGGCAATCATTGGAGACCCGTATGGTGATATTCGTATCAAAATTTTAACAGTTGTACCAAAATTCCACTTTGAAGTCAAACTTTCCAATAAGATTTTTTAAAATTTATTCCAATTGGATTTTGATGTATGGGAGTTTTATGTAGAATCATATCCTAAATAACTTTTGTTCTTGGACTTTTTTGATAAGATGCACCGTTTTTGAGATATTCACAAAAAACGTTTTCGTTTGTATGGGGGGCACCCCCCTAATGGTCCATTTTTGGCCATTAACGAACTTAGCCTCACATTTTACGAAAAACGGATCTGTGCAAAATTTCAAGTCTCTAACTCAATCCGTGCGCCCGCAATCCGCGCCACAGACGGACGGACAGACAGACAGACGGACGGACATGCAAAATTCAACTTTTTTTATCATTCTAAACACACTGGTATAATTCATTTTTGTGTGTGATGACGGAATCTTGGCGTTACAAATGGTAAGGCAAAGTTAATATACCCTTTGGTTTCACCATACGGGTATAAATAGAACGATTTTGAGAGGCGCTCTGATGTTTTCATTTATTTAGATGACAATATTTTTTTTAAAATGTAGTTTTTAATAGCACAATATAAACTCACACGAAAAATCAGGAAAAAGTATGTTGAGGAGAAAGGGTAGTCGGAGGAACAAAAATTAGCATGACGGATTTTAAGGACAGTACCTTATATAAATTTCAAAAAAATATAACAAAATGAAGATAAGTTGGACTTCGTAGAGGTGGAGATTCATTTCTTATCGCAAATTTTCTGGAATTTTAAACCTGTTTTAGAACAAGTTGTCGAAAACATTTTCTTTTTTATATAATCTTCAATTTTACTTTAAAAATTGGCGTACACCATTCAAGTCACGTAGATTCAGAGATTAAAGTCTAGTTTTTAAAAAACTGTGACGTATTTTATAGGAAATTTTCTCTCAATTTTGCTATCATCAAAGAGAAAATAATTTGAATATTTTCATTACAGTCAGACATTAGAATCATCGCGCTAAACAGAACACAAATAATGTTCAAAATAAACTTTGAAATTGGTCTCGACGATAAATTGTTGGAAAATATGAATTGCGTGACGGATCTCATTAGAAAGATGTTTCCTTTAATTTACATTTAGCCATGAAAGAAATCGAAATGATCTCTTTATCAATCTTGGATAATCTAACTGCGATAATTGCGATTTCGCGAAATGCGCCCCAAAATTGATTTTTCAATTTTCAGAGGAATTTAGGTAACCGTTAATAATTGGTTCTTTCATCGATTTTGCAATTATTGTAGAGAAAAATGTAATTATTGGGTTGGATGCACTTTGGCAAGTGTTTCGCCCCGTTTCTGGGAATTTTCCACCCACAAATGGCCATGTGGCAGTCGGAGGGGGGCGAAAGTTTGCTCACGTGAGCAAATATTTTGAAAGCAGTTTTTCCGCATTTACTGCGTTCTATCAAAACTATGCGGTTGCAGCGAACAAGACAATTTTCATTGCAGTTATATAAAATCGAGGAAGAAATTTTTCAACCGATTCTATTGGAAAATTCAAAACATAACCTGGAAGAAGCGCCGCAGAGAATCTGGTGAAACTAATGAATTCAATAGGAAGGACAATGATGTTCTTCCTGAATCAACTGAGCTTGCAACTTCCTTATTCCACTATAACTTTTCCACCTTTCGAACATTATTACATAACACAACACTTTGCAAGGGAAATAATTGCTGTTCGATTGGTTGTGCAATAGTCCCAAGACCGCCCCAGTGAAGTCTCAGTCACTGGTTTTGACGGATTCAAGGGAAAAATCCTTATTTACCAGTGTGGCTGCATTTCTGGCCAGGATCGAAGGAACTCGCTGTATAAGATTGCTCATTGCCAATCACTTCACAAATCGTAAAACTATGAAAAACTACAGCGAAATCTTCACAGAACTAGCACTCAGAAAAAATTTGTTTGGATTTCGAGTGTTGCCGACAGTATGGTCTGATTCGGAATAGAACATTTATCTTAGCAGATTTTTTTAAGAATTTGAATCCAAAAAAAACTTGCTCGTTTTGCTAACCTGTGTAAAATTCCTCTTCCAACGATACTTTTTCATGATAGAGATTTTTAATCATTCAAATATCAGTAAATAAATAAAATGAACATTTTGAAAAAATCTTAAAAAAGTGAAAAATTCCGCAATATGGCAATCAGATTTAAATTCGAGAACAAAATTCTTCTGCGCCACAAGGCTTTTCGAGGAGTAAATTTTTTAGGTTAGAATTTTGTTTTTCTACTTTTTTTGTTGGGAATTTAAAAATATTGCCAAAAGATTATATATTAATCAATTAAAAATTAATTAAAAACAATTAGAATTTATGGAAAAACAGAGCTGATCAACTTTTACAACTTATTCAAAGCCGGTTAAATGTTTTTTCAAAACCTAGCAACAGCAAATTTTTGAACACTAAAATTACAATTTGTAAATTATAAGAACAATGATTGTTTTATTTTATTTATTGTTTGATTGTTAAAAATAAGAGAAATAACATCACTAATTGTATTCACAAATTGACATTTTCCTAAAAAAATCAGTAAACTTTGATTTTTTTAAAATTATATTGTTTTTTCTCGAAAACGGTTTATTTAACAGAAAAAAATAAAAGACGAAGTGTTTCGTATACGAATTTACATATTTTTTTTCGCGATAAAAAAATTGTTTTCTAGGATATTTTCGAAATATTTAATGATTTTAGATATACTTACGAAAATGTTTTTTTATATTGTAGTACTGATCATCATTCCTGCTCGTTTTAATTATTTTTTTCCAGATTTACGATTATCAAAAGGGTTGTTTTCACATATTTTTATTGAGACATTTGTTCAATTTTTAAACAATTTGTACTTTGGACCTTTTAGCCTTTTTTAATCTTTGGACTAAATTGATAAACAAAATTGGTGTTTTATTTTAACGTTGGTAATGCACTTTTAAACATTTAATTTGTAAATAAAATTGTATAACACAAAACGTAGATAAGAATGATAACATGTTTTGTTAACGCCAAAAAATGCATCAAATTTAAATCAGACTAACTTTTTTTAATGAAAAAAAAAATGTTTTGTTGAAAACCACAATTTTTTTTACAGAGTTTTAAATATTTCAGAAGATTTATTACACAAAATATCACATATATTATTACGGCTTTTTAGAAACTTGCAACATAATCCACAATGGAAGTGAAGCGTCCAGTTTGAAGATAAAGAAATAACTAAAAGCGAGGAATTTATGGTTGATTGGATTCGCAGAGAACTCAGACAAAATGTTCATTAAATGAAAAATAACAACAAATTGTGGCCAGTCAACAATTTTAAATTGCCTCTAGGTTATGGCCTTTTGATTGACTCAATAATTGGTGAAGGAAACTATTTATTAAAACTCAATTAAGTCTGAGTTGAAATGCTCAAACAGATCAGGCCCAAAACTCTGTTGAATTGACGAAGATGAATCTAGCAATTGGGACCCGTATTTTTTCCCCATTAAAGATATTAACCCCTTACTGCATGATGGTGCAGAATAATTGACTTGAAAATAAAAATGTGTGGGTGACAAATTTTAAGTGAATTGTCATTAAAATATTCTTAGTTTTTTCATTAATTTACATTTCAAGCAAATTTAAAGTACTAGTACTACATTTTTTTAAACAAACTTTTGCTTCAAAACTTGAAAACTTTTGTTATCACGTTTTATTTTGACTACTTTTTTTTGTTTTTTTTCTAAATTAAACTTTGGCTGAAAAATACTTTAGTTTTTTATAAAAATCACAAATTGGAATTGCTGATAAAGAGTGTAGAACATTTTCATTTTTTTTACATGAGATGGTTTGGAGTAATTAGTGAAAAATATAAAGTAGATTGTAAAAAGGCGGAACAAATATAACAGAGGCCGTATCGCCGAACACGATACGATTAGTTCGAGTCGTAAACTCCATGTTGTTGTTCGTGTAAAACACTAACAACAACATTGAATTTACGATTCGAACCAATCGTATCGTGTTCGGCGATAGGGCCTCAGGTTAAAAAGAATTGGTTCTTTTAATAATTCTTTACATTGAAAAACTTAAAAGCTTGTGCCTCAATAATGATAGCAACATAAAAGCGTTGAGTTTTTGCATATTAATTTTTATCTTTCTATTACATATTTTTAATATTTAGTAGGGGAAGCTGGGGCACATTCGGCAGGTTTTTTTCAAAGTCATTTCCTGCCAAATTCGTTTGATGAATTTGAAAATCTTGAAAATTTGTAAAAACTTTCATTATTTTACTATTAAATAGGAAATAGATTTTTTTTGTAGCTCTAAAGAAATATACGATTTTTACTAATTTTAAAAAGGAGGCCATTTTGCTGAATGTACCCCATGCCAGGGCACATTCGGCTTTTGAAGGGGCACATTCGGCGAATATACGTTATTTGTTTGATTTTACTAATTGAAAGACTATTAGATTTGAATTCATTTTATTAATTCTTTAAAATAAAATAAAAAATAAAAATTCATTACATATCACATACAAGAATGATTGAAAAATCCTATTTCACGAAATAGTTATCGAAATTTATATTAAAAATATATTATGTGGAATATCGAAATGTGCCGACAGGATTCATTTAAATTCAATCTATAATTTAAATTTAGTAATTTAAATTCAATCTCTCTTCTTAAAATCACGGATGTATTCAATCTCACTTCTTAAAATCACGAAAGCCGAATGTGCCCCAAAAGTGTCAGCTAAATGTTTTCAGATTTTTTATCTAAAATACTGTAAATTAAAGGGCATTCTACTTTCGGGATTGAAACTTAATGTTTTTAAATGCTATTTGCGCGAAATTTTTTAAGCGTCGGACGAAATTGACTTCAAAAATTCCTTACGCACCTGCTTGGGAAAATTACATCAAACTTCCGAAAAACACAAAAATACCTCTTGCTCTTCTGAGCGCCGAAATAGAACTCTCAGACTTTATTTAAATTCAAGTTATTGCATTATTGTGCATTTACGTATTTGATCGCTCCTTTCTGAAGCATTCTTGATACTGAAAATGGCAATGCCGAATGTGCCCCTTTGCCGAATGTGCCCCAGTTTCCCCTACACTTGTTGCCAAACCCTTTTCACTTAACCCCTTGAGACCGCGGTCTATAAATCGTGACGTAGAAAAGCTTTACGGATTCATTCTTAAATACGATAAAAAAAAACTAAAAAAAAAATATGCTAGCAAAGAAGTGAGTCAAAATTAGATTACAAGATTCGACCCTAACTTACAAACAAGTGAAACTAGGTATAAAACGACGGTTTTTTCCATGTTGAATTCAACAAGTTAGTATGTTTTTATTTAAATAAAAGAAACCACGTAATAACGGGTTAAATTGTACTTTGAAAAACTTGATTATTGTAGAAAAACAATGCAGTGCAGATGAAGATAACAATGTCCAAGGAAATAGAGATGTGTGTAACGAAATAACAAACTAGCTTACTATCTGAAGCGTGAGTTTCTAAAATTAGATAATCTAGTTTTTAGATTTTTTTAATTATGCGGTTTGAGTAGAGTAAAATAATTTTGGAGAATCAAAAAAAAAAAACAACCTATGGCTAGCCAGCCGACTAGCTTTCAGTTCTACTTCTAGAATCTCTGATAATCTTTCTCCTATTTCCATGTAGAATCTATTTTCAAAACCCACACAAAATAAGGTGGTGAGGAATTGGTGGCCACGCGCACGCGGTCGTTCGTTATTCTGGCATGGAATGAACGTGGATAAGAAGAAAAGCGAGGGTAGCAGAATGTAGCATCAACACGAAGATAGACGGCAGCTGATTCTACCGCCCGAATACTTCTACGTCAACCACGTCGAAGTGACAGCGAATATAACGAAAACTCTTAATAAAATAACAGTCCGACTGTCCGAGAATGTTCAGTTTGTCTGAGAGCGATTAGTTGACAAGTTCCGAATAATAAAAAAGTTTAATTTATCTGAACTTCATTAAATATCGTAGCTAAGGAAGTTGAACTGGAGGCGCCATGGATCCTATGAAAGTTGAAGTAAAAGATATCGAGAATTTGTTTAGAATCGACTCCTATTTAAAGTCCCATGAACGGGAGATTCGTAGAAGGTAATTATTATGTCATTTCGGATTATATTTGGCCAGTAATTATGCAACTTTTATTACTTCACTAATCATCTTCAGGGCTTTTAATAAAATTTTGTTGGTAAAGTTTCGGGTGCAATTTTCTAATGTTTTTAATTCGGCGAGATTTTGAATGTCATGCCAAGGTTAGTGTCACGCATCTATTGATTTTTTTTTATTCATGAGGAATCAACGTTTCGTGCATGTGGTTCTTTAATTGTGGTTGCGGGCGGTGTAAATAATTTACTTGTTTGCCGCTTCCGTATTAGTTATTCCGTGGAGTAACCGGCTTTTTGACATCTAGGCAGTATCCCAATAAAGGCTGCAACGTAACTTAACGTAAAAACAACGTAAAATCGAAATTTACAACTTAAAGAAATAGAGAATGTAGATAACGAATACTAATGGCAGGGGCGTAACTAGTGTATGGCAGATAGGGCAGTTATCTTAGGTACCATAAAAAAATAAGGTTACCCTACTTAAAACCCACTTCCTAATGCTAATAAGCTCCTCAGAAAGTTTCATCGAAATCGGTTCAGTGGTCCCTGAGATATAGACGAACATATGTACATCACAAGCATGTTATTTGATCATAAAATCGATGTGATTTATTTGGGAATAAAATTTTCCCTTCAGGCTGTGTTAGTCATAATAACGGATATATAAAAAATCACATTAGTCAATGAGTAAATGGAATAATTTTTTTGCATTTTTTACTTCAAAATTCTTTACTCAAAAAGCATGTTTGGCTACAATGCTTGTATAGATAAAAAACGATAAAAATACACAACTTTTCCATGCATAAAATTTCAATTGAAACAAAAACCCTACAAACACTGTTCGACTCGCATAATCCAATTAATTGCTATAATTAAAATATTATTATATATTTTCAGAATTTCCTGGTTGAAAATAATTATAGACACCAGAAGTTATGAATCAATTTTGTAAAAAAATACAAATGTTTTCTTAGCGATAACAAATCGTTGCGCAAGATTGTGTTAAGAAAAAATAAAATACGAATAATTTTAGACGGTTATCATCAGGTTTCAGTTGAGTAAAATTTCATTTTTTGAGTGAGCCCCCATATTTATCTATTAATGGTGATAACCTCCCGATGTGCCATAATATTTCTTCTGTTTACTGTGAAATTTTAAAATTTCATTTCTCAAAGTCCAATTTTTACAATAATTTTCAAAGCGATATAAATATTAGAGTTGTAAAAAAATCGGTTTTTGATATATATTTTTTTAGATTTTTTAAGACATTTGAAGGCGATTTTGGCGTTGAAATCTAAATTCCAGGGGCCATAAGTTTAAAAAGGGGGATCAAATTTCATTACAATTAAGAATTTAGGTTTAGTTCAAATTTTTTTAAATACATGTTAAAAAACCCTTCCTTTCCCCTGCCCCATAAAAAAAGCAGACGTTTTTGATGATTTTCTAAAAAAAAATAGTAACATTAAATTGGTGGTCAAGTTTTAAAAATTTCTTTTGATGAAAAATTAGTACTTTTAACTATTTTCAAGCATTTGACTTTGTTATAACATCTGTTTGCTTGATTTTGTTTGAATTTTCGAATAATTCTGCTATAAAAGTGGCCTTGAACAGACCACGCTGCCGGCCGGTATTTATCTATTTTTTTTTGCTTTGTCCATTGAAATCTGCCAAGAGATAGTGAGTGACCGAAAAGCTTCAGTCAATATGACGATAACCTTCTTGCCGAAACGAATAATCGTTTGGCAAAAAAAAGTCTTCTATCATAATACTAGCACGTGAAATTTCGAGCGCGTATTTTTAAATAATTTTTATGATGAAAAGCTATTTAAGATTTTAGAAAAAGAAATCATTCACTTGTTGCGTTCTATTTGTGCTTTTGAAGAGATTCTGTGGTAAAAAGTACGAAATATTTTGGTTTCTAAGACATAAAAACTTTGTTTTATAAATAATATTTCGATAGAGTAAACAAAATACAATTGCAAAATTATTGAATATCAGCTTTCTAATCGGGGTTCTTGTTTTTTTTTTTTGGATGCAGGCATTTCTAAAAAGGGGACATTTAAATTGCAGACAGATATTTTGTCGAACATTTTTTAGTAGTCATCAGAAATGTCCTAAACAATGCGTGACATTTTTTTGTCAGGATATGAAAATACGCGAAAATTCTTGTCTGATAGAGACTAACTGTAATGAACAACAATCTAGTTAACCAAATATAAATTCACTAATTTATTTGTTTCTTTGCAACCGATTCCAATTAAATCTTTTTTACACGGATAGAGTTATTGCGAGAGTAAAGTTACATATTTCTTCCTCTCTTTGGCGATCCCCTACCAGTTTTTTTACCGTTTACTAGTTTTGGATGTGGTTTTTGAGATGAATAAGTACAAAATGCTTTAAAATCTGACAAATTAGTTTATATGTTTCCCAAAATTTAGAAAAACTCTAAACCCAAAAAACATAAAATTACAGACATGGCTGCGTTAAGGATTGGATTCAAAAAATTGAGAAGCACGAAGGTGGAATGTCGACATTTTCACAGGCATATCAATACTATGGGATACATTTTCAGCCCGACAACTCCGTTATAATCAGAGAATGGGCACCTGGAGCTCAACAGGTCTTCCTCACAGGAGATTTCAGTAATTTACCAATAATTCTGATGCTAATTTTCAAAGATTTCTAACAAATTTATTTGCAACTTCCAGATGGTTGGCAATGGGAAAGTCATCCTCTGAAGAAACTAGACTTTGGCAAATGGGAATTACACTTGCCAGCCAATTCAGATGGAAGCGCTCCAATCAAACACTTATCTGAAGTGAAAGTCATAATTCGCACCAAAAACGGTCAACTTGTGGATCGTCTATCGCCATGGGCAAAATACGTTCGTTCGCCACCGAAAGAGGCTAACCAAGGTACAAATTTTAAGCAGTTTGTTTGGAATCCACCAAAGGATCAGGTAGTGTCAAGTTTTTTAATCACAAAAGGTTGGGATTTTTAAAAAAATGCATTACAAATTATTTTTAGTGCTACAAATTCACTGTACCACGTCCGAAGCGTCCGAAATCTTTAAGGATTTACGAGTGCCATGTTGGAATTGCCACAGAGAATCTCGAAGTTGGCAGTTATACCAATTTCGCGGATAATGTGATTCCACGAATCGTAAAGCAGGGATACAATGCCATTCAAGTTATGGCCATTATGGAACATGCCTACTACGCCAGTTTTGGTTATCAGGTTACAAGCTTTTATGCTGCGTCTAGCAGATTTGGCACTCCTGAAGAACTGAAGCGGATGGTCGACGTTGCTCACAAGCACGGTTTGTACGTTTTGCTGGATGTGGTTCACTCGCATGCCAGCAAGAACGTCGCTGATGGGTTGAATGAGTTCGACGGCACTGATAGTTGCTTCTTCCACGCTGGACCACGCGGAGAGCACACACTTTGGGACAGCAGGCTATTCAACTACATGGAGTACGAGGTATTAAGGTTCCTATTGTCGAACTTGCGATGGTGGCACGACGAGTACAATTTCGATGGGTATCGGTTCGATGGAGTCACTTCGATGTTGTATCATTCCCGAGGCATTGGAGAGGGATTTAGTGGGGATTACAACGAATACTTCGGACTGAACGTGGACACCGATGCTTTGGTCTATCTGGCATTGGCGAACTACATGCTGCGGGAACAAAACTCAGAAGTAATCACAATAGCCGAGGATGTGTCAGGAATGCCGGCTCTGTGCCGACCTGTTTCAGAAGGTGGCGTTGGATTCGATTACCGTTTGGGCATGGCTATTCCTGATAAATGGATTGAATTGCTCAAGGAGCAGGCGGACGAGGCATGGAACATTGGAGACATTGTCCACACATTGTCGAATCGACGGTGGATGGAAAATACAGTCGCGTACGCTGAATCACACGATCAGGCGCTTGTTGGGGACAAAACCATCGCCTTTTGGCTGATGGACAAAGAAATGTACACACATATGTCGGTGATGTCTGAGCCGAATTTGATCATCGATCGTGGGATTGCTTTGCACAAAATGATTCGCTTGATTACGCACGCGTTGGGCGGTGAGGCGTATTTGAATTTTATGGGCAATGAATTCGGCCACCCTGAGTGGCTGGACTTTCCTCGCATTGGAAACAATGATTCATATCACTATGCACGTCGTCAGTGGCATCTCGTTGAAGATGACCTGTTAAAGTACAAATTTTTGAATAGATTTGATCAAGCCATGAACCTCGCCGAGGACAAATACGGCTGGTTGAGCAGTGGACCAGGATATGTTAGTTGGAAGCACGAGGACGACAAAGTTATCGCTTTCGAGCGTGCCGGACTGGTGTTTGTTTTTAATTTCCATTCAAATAAAAGTTTCACTGACTACAGAATTGGTAAATTACAAACATTTAAACTTGGAAATGAGCAAAAATTAATGATTTTCGTACTTCTCTTTTAGGAACTGAAATCCCTGGAACTTACAAAGTGGTTTTGAGCTCTGATGATTCCGTATTTGGTGGTCATGAGCGAATCGATAAAAACTGCCTCCACTATTCCAATCCAGAGGGATATGCTGGACGAAGGAATTTCATTCAGGTGTATTCGCCATCACGAACTGCTGTGATTTATGCAAAAGTTGATTAGTCAATGGAGTAGTTGCCATTCTCAATATCCGTTAGAGATTTTCTTGTTGTAAATATTTAGTATGAAACTTTGTTAAAGTTTATATTTTTTATAGGACTGCTTAAATATATGTTTTATTTTGTTAAAATACTTTCTATCGTGTTATTTGGTAAAAACTATATTGCTGTGAGATTTTTTAAACTTTAAATACTAACGACGTTTAATTTTTCATTAATTTCTGTAATGAAACGGTGTTTTTTGCATTATTCGCTAGTATTGTCAAACTGGAGGCGGACAAAAAGTACAAAACTTTAGAAATTAGTGTGTGTCAATTACTGCATCCGTTACCCTATTTTGAATGATGGCCGGATGCTTTGTTCTCGCGTTTCTCAACTCTGTTATTGAGCAAAGTTGAAAAAGTTAACTTTGACAGCTCAACTGTGGTGTTTTGGAACGCGAGTATAGTTTACTTTGCGTTAACCGTATGTGTTTTGGAACGACTTTCAGTTAACCGTGGTCGACCGCGGTTAGTAATGGAACGCGGCCCCGGTTGTGGACACGATAACACGCAAATTTGCTGAGCTAGAGATTTAAAAATTTACGTTGCTATTTTTACTGTCTTATGTCTTATAAGAAGTACGTAGTATAATAAATTATGGTGATAATGAAAAAAATCAACCTCTTAATTTTGCCTAAAAACATTCCCTGAGCACTCTTTAGTCGATTGGAGTCAAATTACGAAAAAGTCGCCCTTCTGTCTGTCAGTTTGTATACAATATTTCTCAAAAACTTCTAGAGCTAGTCATGGAATTTTGTAAGGGTGTTTATTCCTGAAATGGGACGGTTCTATCAACGTTTGGTGGAACGTTTTGATCCGTGAGCAAAATGGCGGAAAACATGCATTTTTTAATAGTCTTATGTGTGACAAAAATTGAAGACATTTAGGTTTCCTAGTCTTTTACTAGAACTGGATAACTCAAGCTGTTATCAAAATTTACCGTTGTTTAAAAATATGTTTTTTGCGAGTATCTCGGAAACTGACGAGTTTTTTGTGGTTCCAAGTATGAGACGAATTAAAAAAAATTACATTTCCCACAATTTTGTTTACCTTTTTTCGCTTGTTTGCCATCTGTTCAAGTGCAATAAGAATAACGTCAGCAAATTTCTTCATCAGCTGCACTTGAACCTACTGGGCAAATTGCTTGCTTCACATTTCTAGTTCCGCAAACAATTACAATTATGTCGTCTTCCTCGCATGGCACGCGTTCTTTAGACGTTAAGTATTTACAAACTTTGTATTTACTAAAATATACTTCCCAAAATAATGTTTAGTCATAAGTAGATATAAATATCGCTGTGAACTGTGTTGACAGTTAGTTAGTTCAAATCATTGAAATAAACTCATTCGTTTTAACCAATAACAAGTCTATCATTATATTATGGACGGTGGTTCATTAATTCACATCAGTGAAATAGCATTGTAAAGCCGCAAGAAGGGAAACGATCCCAGATCTACAGCGGACTCCAGATACAAAAGAGTATTTGGACACCATCCTTATTCTTATTCGCTTATTCACCATCTTTATTCTTTTTGAGATATTTTCATTAAAAAGTGAAAAATAAGATAAGATTGAAAACCAACGTATTTTTGAAAAAAAAAAACTGTTGAAAAAAGAATTAAAGATATTAAAATTCTCAATATTTTTTTTACCGTTATTAAGATATATCAGATCTTGTAAATTTTTTTACTTTCTTATACATTCATTCAACAAATCAACCGGATTTTCATTTGGCTGGTACATCTGTTGAACCTCTTTCAGGCCTTCTTTTGCTTCGCTTCTTTTTTTAGAAATTTTGAATCTTAATGAGAGAGGTTTGAACCCCCCTTTTTTCTATGCTCCTATTATTTAACCAAAACAATGTCGTTTTCACGTAAATTCCGTTTTTTATTTGGCTTAGAAAAATCTGAATTCAACATTCTACAGGGGGCTTGGAGAAATTGCTTGACCCAACATTTTTATTGGTCGGATTGTATTATAACCTGCGTAGGGACGTAGATTTTGTATAAGAAAGTCATGTGCTGTTTACATAAATATTTTTTTAGAAATGAGAAAGGGTTAAATAATTGGGCCACAGCGAACCTATTCTTTTAAGATCAATTAAAACATACGCGATATTTGATATACGTCACTATATTCACTGCAAAAAACTAATTACACACAAACAAACATAAAAAAAAAACATTTTAACGACTCGACTTTTAATTTCTGCTATTAAAATCTATTAAGCGTGTATTTTTTAGACTTTCGACTTAAACAACTAATAAGTCTAACAATTCAACAAAAATAACGTTATCTCTAATTTGAACATGATTGATTTAGGCATCAAAATTTGGTCAATGTAATACGTAAGTGTGTGCTAATTTATGGAATTAATTGATAAAAACTTTAGTCATTTTTTGTACTGTCCTCATGTCCAGATGTCGTCCGAAAACCAAACATAATCTAGGTGAGAATAAGTTTTGAGACGTGTTCGAGTATCTCGAATGCATTATCGATATCCTTGTCCTCGAGCAGCCGATTCGCAGTGATGCGGAGACTGGGTCGTGGCTGATGCTTCTCAATTTCATCGAGATATTGTGCATTTATCACTGCCAAACCATTTTCGATGCACTGAAATTCGTATTGATTTTATAAAAATCGATTGAGCTAAAATAAAAATAATAAAATTTTCTACCTTATCTACAATAGTTGAGAGTAATTTCTTTTCCTCATCGAAGGCAATTTCATTTTTAATGTACAAATGTTTAACAGGGGAAAGTTTGTCACCTCGAATCGTCATTTGGGAAAGTTTCTCGAATTTACTGTGTAATTTCTCTGAACACGACTGAAGTTCAGTGAATATTTTCGGATCACTTTCGAAGCGATCGAGGGCACTTATGGCTGCTTGCGCCAGTAGAGGTGGCAACGATGCTGAAAAACAATAGCCGAGACCAGAAAGACGCTGATGTTCGACTATGAATGACGAGCCAACACAAAATCCTCCAATTGAGGCGACAGCCCACTCCAATCCAGCAGAGATTAAGTCAACTTCTTTGCGCTAAAAAATAACATTCAAAAACTTTTTTTTTTATGATTAAAAACTAAAATGGATCTCACGTCAACATTGAAATGTTCTGTAAGACCGTGTCCAGTTTTTCCCAGCGTTCCGAATGAAACACTTTCATCAAGGAATAATCGTAATTTATATTTTTTCCGCAATTCAACAAGTTTTGGAAGCGGGCATATTTCTCCAGTGTTTAAATAGATTCCTTCGGCAACTAGAAATCTCCTTGTTCGGGCGGCTTTCTTTGGATTCTAAAGTTTGAAATAATAAAATTTAAGAATAGATCATAAAATAGACGCTCAATTGTCGGATATCATGTAAAAAATCCAAACCTTTGAATCACGTTTTTGCTGTTCGATTAAAAGTCTTTCAAGATCCTCCATGTCGTTGTGCTCAAAGAAATGAATTGTGCTGCGGGACGCATCTAATCCTTTTTGGATAGCGAAATTCACTTCTCTGTCTCTATTGGAAAAAAATGTTGAAAAAATTTTGTTTTTTGAATGATTTTTTTTATTAAAAATTTTATCTTCATGGGAAATGGCTGTTCATAAAATATGTTACACAATTAGAAGGATAGGAGGAGTAGGGAGGGGGGGGGATCCGCTAGTGTGACTGGTATTCAATTCTGTACAAAAAACGCTGACGGTGATCCGAAAAAGCAAAAATTACCGTAACGTATTTACTCACACAAAAATAATGTCAGTTCGCTTTGAGTATGCTGGAATTGCGCTTGCAATAGTTGAGAAACCGTAAGAATAAACGACCGCCTCTTCCATTTGCATAAATTTTGCCAGTCTTTCCTCCAAATCCAGGTGAACATCTAAGAGGTAAAAAGAGGAGAACGATGATTAAAGTTTTGATTCAATGATCAAACCTTGTTATTAGTTAAAAATTTCTCATAATAAATACTGTTATAAAGGTAAAAATTTTCAGTGTGCAAAAGTCTTGAAAATTATTTAAAACATTAGAAAATGGGCCAGATACTCGATACCCTAGCAAGAAGCAAGCAAGCAATGATTTTTTGCTGAATAGCAAGAAATGGCATACTCCATCAATTTTCTCTGGCAAGCAAGGAATAAATCAACGAAGAATTTGCGATAAAACCCGCCATTTCTGCTAGCTAGCAAGTTGCGATTTGCTAGAGAATCGAGTATCTGGCCCAATATCACATAAGATTTTTTGGAGTTTCTCGAAACTATCGGTTTATTGGTCAATAATTTTAAATATTTGCTTCTCTCGAAACGAATTTTCTATTCAATTGTACCGGATTTCTCCTGGCGAACGATTGAATATTTAGAAATTTTGATTCAAGGGAAAATTGTAAAGGAAGCGTCAGTAAAGTTTCGGCCGAAGTGTAGGTGGCCTCATCAGAACAATTGCTACACTTCTGTTGTTGACATGGCGACCAGCCTTGGGTGAAAGGTTTCCTAGAATTGAAAGATTCTAGATTCAAACCTTCCTACAAAGTTCAAAAAACTATTTGCTCTATAGTATAGAATTCACGATTACATTAGTAAAAGTCGATTTATCCGTTCCTGTCTGTGTCTGGTCGCAATTTCATGCAATAACTGTAAATAAAATTCGACATAGTCTTACCGACAGTCCCATAGAATCCCCTGGGGCCACAGGACCCCACGCCGTACTTCCTAAGACTTGTGATGGCATCCTCTTGGATTTTATCATCTTCGAGTAGCCCCAAATAATTGTGCGTCGCTAAATTAAGACAGTCGTTGCCCTCCACAACGAGTCTTTTTCCTATTCGGCTGGTAACTGTGCGGGGAAATAGGGCTGGATGATTTTCAGGTGTGTCATTTACGAGGGCCTCAGGATTGTAATTTGAAATGATATCCTCTTGCTCTTCCAGAGAGTACTTTCGTCGACCATTTGATTTGTTTTTGTAGAAAATCAGCCACACAACAGAAATCAATAGGAGAACCTCTAACCAAATTGTGTAATAGGGAGCCTGCAATTTTAATTATGTGAGCATAGTTGGATTAATTAACGGGAATTTGATCTTACCTTGCGGAAAATGTCGTAGATTTCGTTGAATATGAAAGGTGTGGAAACCATTTTTACTGAAAGTGAACTGATGATTAATACCTTTTAGTGTCCCCAAACTTGCGCGCCTCCGATCAATGCGGTGATAACGACGAAATTTCTTTTCCTATTGGTGAGTGGTTCTGATTTTACTAACACTTCCTACACTATCGATCAAAAGTGATGTTTCGTCATCCAGCAAATATGCTGCCGTAATTGATAACTGGGTACAATAACTGTTGCCCTAATAGTGTTAATTTTTATACCCGATTTTGAAACCAATTAATGCGCGGCTAAAATGTTGGAAAATGCTTGATACCGGGACGATTAAACGATTATCTTATAACCGGAGAATTTTTTTAGCACTACTTTTGTGATATTGATAATTTTTGTCCTTTATATCGACAAAATTATCATTTTATTAGCAAAAACACAACATAGGCAAAATCCCAACAAGAAAGTTTCACGTTGTCAAAAAGAAAACATGGATTCGGCTGGGTCTACGCAAAGACAAACTGTTAGTGTTGGACATAAAGCATATATTTTGTAAACAGCTGTCTTCATTCCGTGAATTTTTTCGATTTGATTTGAATGAGTTTGACAGCACTTTGTTTACAAAATTTTGCATTTGAGGTTATTTTGAATTAAATTGACAACAATTCGTGAAGTACGCAGTTTACAGTTAATATTTTACTTATTAAAAGGTAACAACATTGTGTTAATATTGTAGTAAAAATGCACGATACTAAAAAGTGATTTTAGATTAAATAGACTTATTTAAGATTGGATTTTTATTAAGCACAACGCAGTAGTGTCTGGATATTATCAAGTCGTTTAAAAGCAGTTTGGGGTTCATTTACAAAACATAAAAGCGTATTTTTCAAAATTGCATGTTTTTTATCCCACTTTTAATAATCCCCGATTCTTATTACAGTTGAGGCTCTTCGCG
This sequence comes from Chrysopilus asiliformis, assembly GCA_964034945.1. Taxonomy (NCBI): domain Eukaryota; kingdom Metazoa; phylum Arthropoda; class Insecta; order Diptera; family Rhagionidae; genus Chrysopilus; species Chrysopilus asiliformis. The sequence continues at coordinate 94,148,820 of OZ035962.1, forward strand.
CTCCATCTGTTTCCCCTTGGTAGGGTGTATCTTCCCTGTCTTCCTCTACCTGGAGCCTTCCGTTTGACTTGGATTTCGGTTTCGGGGTCTTGCTTGGTCTTAGACCTAGATTAACTAAGGTAGAATCTTTTTAAAGGTTTTGTAGATAGTATGAAGTAGGGCTGTTGATAAGAATCGGGTAGCTTCAGGAATCCGCTCTGTGAAAAACGGGTGCCCGGGTACTCAGGTTCAAGTCCCGTAACCGAGAATCGGGTAATATCTTCCAAATATTGCAAAAAGCCGTTTTTTTGAAATATTTTTGAAAAAATTATCCAAATTTCACTCATTTTTAATGTTGTCGTTAATAAAACACATCTTACATTAACCACGGAGTTTTATTTTCTTTTGTTTAATGATTTCAGATCACTTTATAATGGCCTCAAAAATGATAGTAGTCGAAGAACTGGATCGATCAGAAGTTCCCGATGACGAATTAATGGAATTTACAGAAACGCAGCCAATTATAGTCACTAAAAAATCTCTAACAAGTCACGCTGAGTCAAAAGACGAGGAGGAAGAGATTTTAAAATTTGTTAACGGAGAAGTAGCCTTTCCTGATTATTATACAACAAACGATCCGGACGAAGAAGATGACATCGACTCTTGCGAACCCAGTACGAGTACAAGTGCTAGCGAAATCACAGATTCCGCTCAAAAATTAGAAGATGAAATCATGCAATCTCGGAGGAATGCCCTACGTGGGATTCTGGCAGGAACAAGTAAAGACAGAAAGGGTTCTCGTAGAAGAACTGTGTTGAGTCCAAGTCTCCAGGGATTAATGGGAGAAGCGAATTTGTCTTACGCTCGTGGTAACAACGAAATGGCGGAGAAAATTTGCCTGGAAATTATCCGTCAGAATCCGCTTGGTCCAGAGCCCTTTCTCACCTTGGCTCAGGTGTATGAAACAAAGGATCAGAATAAGTTTTTGCAATTTTCAACGATTGCTGCGCATTTGGAAAGAACCGATCGAGATCAATGGATTCGGGTCGCTGATATGAATATCGAAAGAGGAAATCTTGACCAAGCCAGAGTTGCCTTGTCAAGAGCAATTAAGTATTTGCCAAAGGACGTCGATTTGAGGTTGAAAAAAGCCCAACTTCTTCAGCAAATTGGCGATGAAAGACGTCTAATGACATGCTATTACCAAATGTTTAACATATTTCCACCGGAAAAGGGCGCTGTGTGTTTGAAAATTGCCAAAAAGGTGGCCCAATATTTTCATAAAAACGATAGAAAAGTTCAAGCTTTGTATGCTATGCAGAGTGCATTTGATTTGGCACCGAGTTTGTTTACAGTAGAAGATTTAAATATCTATCTGGAATTGTTAATCATGAATAATGAATATTTTCTAGTTTTAACTGCATTGTGGGATAGACAGCGTCTGTCTTTGGAATTACAGGGAGAGGGAAAAGGGGCTATGATTTTGAATTGCAGAATACCAGATGAAATGCTGCCCGATTTCCGCTCAAAAATCTGCGTCAGTTTGATACATTTGAAAGTTTTTCACTTGATCGATTATTTAATAAATAATATCTTGGAATTTATACCGATTGATACTGGAACGGATTGGTATATGGACATCGTAGAAGCACTAATGAAGGAGGAGAGATTCGCAGATGCTTTGCGATTACTGGATGCTTATGTGAAGAAAGAGGAGAACAATACGCCACCTTACATATGGTTTCGACATGCAGATTGCCATCGAGCGCTAGGCAACAGTGAAGTCGCTATTCAGTCATACTACGAAGTTGTTAAATTAGCGCCTGGCTGCTACGATGCTAGATTTACTCTGTCCGCACTTCTTAAACAGCAGGGAAAGTGCGAGGAGGCAATTGAAGTACTGGAGCAGGATATAGAAAATGATAAAATTAATCCACGTCTGCTATACGAGCGTTGTTTGATGTTAAAAAACATAGGCGATCTAAACCAGTATATAGATGTCGGTTATTATGTTCTTTTGCGTCATTTTTTAAGGTTGCGCAATCGGGAAGAAATCATTACAGTGCTAACAGGTCGATTGTCTGGTAAATCTGCGTCAATTAAAGCGCTTCGAGAATATCGAATGGAAAATGTACAGGACGATGGCCCAGAATATTTAACATCTGAAAACGATTTAAGTGTGGAGAATGAATTCGAGTTGTTTAGAGATTTAGTTAAAACCTGCTTGCAGTTGAAACGCTTCGGAATGGCACAGAAATTGGCTGTTACTACGCTAACGAGTTCTTATTTCAAATCGAAACTGAAAGAGATTGAAATAATTGTGATTTTCACATCGTTATTCAATAGCGATCCAATATGTGCGTTCTCAGTTCTACGAGAAGAAATTCTACGCGATGTCCGCAATAATTCATATTGGAATTTATTCAACAGGATTATTCAATTGGGAGACGATCCTCGCTATCGAAAATTTCTGAATAGAATCCTCCTACGTGTATCAAATATTTCCTATCTTAATGTTATAGCAGCTAATTACTACTTAAGTTCTGGCTCTTACAAATACGCTCTCAACGATTACATTCCAATGTTTAAGAAGACAAATGATCCCTTAATCGCGTTGCTGATTGGCGTTGCTCTGTGCCAGATTGCGAGCCAGAAGAATGTTTCCAAAAAACCTACTGTAGTTATGCATGCCATTGCATTTCTGAGGAAGTATAGGGATTTAAGGATGTCTCCGGCTACGGAACAGGAAGTTTATTATAATTTGGGCAGGTTGCATCATCATGTGGGTATTATGCATATGGCTGTCGATTACTACGAGAAAGCACTAGACCTATCGTCTAAATTTGATCAGGATGAAAATTCAAATATTATTAGTTTGCGACGAGAAATTGCTTATAATTTGCATCTTATTTATAAATTGAATGGGAACTTTGGAAAGGCTAGAAAGATACTTTACGATTATATTGTTATTTAAAAAGCATTAAAGTGTAGATTAAGTTTGGTTTTTTAGGAATAAATGTTTTATTAAGAACTTTTGGTTTCTTTTTATTAAAAAATTAAACACAAGAAAAGCTACAATTGCCAGGAGGTAATAATCAAATATTTTACATGAGAATAGACCGAGTTTTGCATGAAAATTTTAGATTTGCAGGAAGGAGTGCTTCCCTGTAGATCGACTGAATTTTGATGTTTGAAAGAGGTATTTAAACTAAAAGGTATCTAAACATAAATACATTTCATCTCATTAACTTTTCCTATACGAGACACAGTTTTGGATAAAATCGCAAAAAACTATTTCATTTGTAAGTCACAGGGACAAGGAATACTTCGATTCTTCCCCATTCAACAACTTAGGCTTGTTTTTTTCCGAGACCCTATTAGCAGTCCCACTTCCTCACCTTGCCTTAATGTTGCCAGTTTCTGTTATAATTAGGCGGACTATTTCAACCAATGTGAACAGGCTCTAAGACGTCTGTCCCGGCCATTTATGATGTTTTTGGGTAGGCCAAAAAAAAGGTGATTTTGCGTCATGGATCGAAACTTCGTATATCGAGGTGTATTTAATCAAGGGACGCCTGTAATCCTGTACGATTCTCATACAGAGTTTAAAAAGGTGACGCTAATTTTAATAAAATACGTGACGCTAATTTTCGCCTTTCCGTCCGTACTCCTTTGCCTATTATATCGTAACGGTTTGTCAGGATTTTTTATGACATTTTATACCATCACAAGACTACTGCAGACCTCCTTCCCCTCGCTAAATGTGGGACAGATTTTAAGGAAAGCACTTGTGTTTTATGAAGCTTTTTTAATGAATTTTCGTAATTCTGAAAAATCATCTCAAGTTTGTAAAAATTGAAAAAAAAAACTTCATCAAAAAACAATAGAAAATATAAATTTTATTTTTAATTACTGCACTGCAAAAAAAGAAAATAATTTGAGTAGGCTCAAAACAACACATTCCGATACTTCATTTATATATTGCAAAATGTTTTTCTAGTTAGAAATTTCTAAACGTTCGAGAATATCTTTGTCTTTAAATTATCACGATAGAATTTCGTTTTTATAAAAGTTTTTATATATTTTTCTGAAAAATTCCTATTGAGTGATAAATTTTTTTTCTTCAATCAAATTTTTTTCTGATCTAAAAAAAAATGTCTGGTGAAGCTGGCGCAAGCGATCAGCTAAGATTTATTTTTGTTCAACCAATTTTGAAAGAGAAGCCAAAAAGGAATTTCCTCAAAGAAAATATAATCAATGTAAAGAAATTACAGGAATCAAAGAAGATTAAAAATCAAGCGGAAATCCCATCAAATAGTGATAGTATTGTCGAGAAAAGTAATTCAAGCGATGTTAAGAAAATCATACGATATCCTTTGCGTCAACGAAGAGAAAAAACGAATAAAGATGCTAAATTGGAAGCATCAAATCTCGTATCTACAATTGAGAGTTCCACAAATAGTCATAAATCCGTGCAAACATGTGATACAAACGATGAAAACTTCTTAAAGGACGTCAGTTTCTTAGTGCCATCAGAAAATATCCTTAATTCGATCAAAAGAACTCATCAAAAGAAGTCAATGTTCGGCGATCCCAAAACATTTGATGATCATACAAAACGGTTAGACTCGCATATTTCAAATCTGAAGGAGTTTCTTGACCGAGGTTCGGTCTCGAAAGACAAAAGGAACGCCTTGTCGCAGAAAGGCAAGGAAGGGAGGCTTCTAATTCGTTCTATTCGATCAAAGGCTGCAAACAATTTTGGTAAGGGCGCCATTCGTTCGATGGAGAAACCTTCTCCGGAAAATCAGAAAATTACTGTCATAAAATCTGCCACAAAAGTTGCAAACGCTGAAACTAAAAAAGAAGTTAAAAATATTGGCAAAGAAAATATTGGCGATGGTCCTGAAGTCAATAAAGTTAATCGTGTAGTTCCTGTCTGTTAATAGCGTCTCAAAATCTGTAATTGTTGTTTGAAATTCAATTGCGAATTTAATTTAATATTTATAGACATTTTTGTGAAAATAAAACCCTGAATCTCACAACAAATAGATTTATTTTTATTCTTTTGTGATATTTTATAATTTTCTTTGTCGTCATTTGAACTTCAGAAAAATAAAATTAAAAAAAGGTTTTATTAATTTTTTTGGGCGTTGTGTCGCTTTTATTTCTGATTAGAAACGCCCAAAAATTTGCTATGCAAAAAATTTTCTCGGTGCATTTCATTATGGGCCCTATCACAGAATCCGATACGAATGGTTCGGATCGTAAACTCAATGTTGTTGTTGGTATAAAACACTAACAACAACATTGAGTTTACGATCCGAACCATTCGTATCGGATTCTGTGATAGGGCCTTATAAGATTTTTGATTGTAGGCTTTAAAAAAAAATTGCGGTGCTATTTTTTATTGTGAAAACATTAAGGTAAACTTTCTTTCCTCTGGCTGGTTTTTTTTTAATTTCAGGCATACCAAATATTCATTTTTTGGGTTTGCACGGTCTAGAAAAATAAAAATACTGCAGTGAAACACGAAAATAATTTAATTCAAAAATATTTTTATTATTATCAATATTGAATATTTTGCAAACATACAAATTTGTTGATTGACAAGAATTCTATTGTGACCCAGATAATATTTTTTCAAGAAAAATATGTTTTCATATTTATTATATATTCTATGTATGTATAGAGTTATGTATAACCATAATATGATGATAATATTGAAACACAATCCATTTCAGATCTTTTCATTTACCCTTTCTAATTAATTGTTAATAATTTCAATTTCTTTTCAAACGTTTTATCTTAATTTTTTACATATTGTGCACATTTCATAAAATCCGTGATTTTCAAAATTATGTGTCGTAACTATTATTATTGTTATAAATGTTTATGAATGCTTGTGACTATATAATTACTTTATTAATGAAATCAATTAGAAAAAAATATATTTCAACAAATTATTTATGTATGAAGCGAAATATTAACTCAGTCTTTGTTAATTTAATTAAAATAATAGAAAAAAGTTTTTAACTTTCGTGTTAAAATCAGAATAATTAGGAGATTTTTAAAAATTATGTTTGAAAATTATTTTTACCATTAATGGATAAGTAATAGCATGATTTTTTTTAAAAGATTGTTGGTTAAATATATGGTAACTAATATTACGTAAATAATATGTTTGCGCGAATAAAATTATAAAAAAACGTAACATTAAAATGGTTCGAAAACTCTGCTTAGATTATGACAATTTTAATTACAATATTAAAACAGTATTTAATTGATTTTCAAGGTTTATTCATTTCTAGGATTATATTTTGTGGTAAGTTAAGTAGTTTTGAGTATTAATTTATATATTGCTAGTTTGAGATTATTGTTCCTAGAATTTTGGACCTTTGGTACTGGCAAAATTTTTAATGTCGCCAAATTTATTCAAAAATTTGCTACTATTGAAAACTTCGAACTCATGGTTTATAAAAAAATGGCGTTTTTACATGAATTTATACCAAATATATTTAGAGAAATTAAGAAGTAAATTCTTTTTGTAACAAAAACAGATAGAAATTAAGTTTAGTAACAAAACATATTGAATTAGTTTAATAATAATATGGACAACTTAAAAATTATTTGCAAAATTATTCTAGAGCGATCCTTTTAACACCGCACTCCATACAAAATTTCGCTGTCGATAGTAGGAATTTACTTCCGCATTCATGACAAAATTTCGACATCCTAGAGTCCTTTTGGGCATTTTCCAGGTCTTCATCTGGATGTGGAATTTTTCTCATTTGAATCATCGGAAGTGAGGTGTCGGATCCACTCGAACTGGCGCTCAGGTCTCGACTGCGTCCTTTGGTTTCTTGTTTTTGTGACAGGATTGGTTTACTGATTACATGTAAATCGGGAATATTGTGACTCAGTTGTTGTTGATGCAGCCAACTGCCATTGCGGGGAGCGACTGTTCTGCGGATTGATCGGTCAACAGGACTATGTCGCGATAAGCTGGAAATTAATTAGAAAAATAGCTTTAGAAAGTATTTTGAAAACTTTCGGTTATTTTTTAAAAACGAATAAAATTTTGTGGAAAGAAATTAATAATTCTATACAGTAGAATCCCGAAAATTCGTACCCCGATAATTCGTATGAATTTGCTGGTCCCTTGAAATACGAATTATCTGGATTCTACTGTATTAAGTTCTTTCCTTAAATGCTTTGTATGATATGAATTGTTATTAATTGATTGCAGTGCATTTGTTTATGTGATGGGGTTATATAGCAATTTATTTTAATGCTAATTTATATTTGAAACTAAAGTTGCGCAATCTTGCTTATGTAATTCAGACCAGTTTTTATTATTAATTGCTGTATTATTAATCAGCTTTATTGCAATTTTACTGCATAAGGCATTGTTTTGCTCGTTAAAAAAATATTTCCAAAAAAATCAAAAATTTTTTTAAGTTTTTTATAACACCATAAGAACAATTGTTTTAATAGGAAAATAGCTGCATAGCAAAACAGTTTCTGTTCAAATTTTCTAGAACTGAAGAAATTTGTTGGAATGACAACACTAATTTACTACTATCTTAAAGTCAATCTATTACATTTTAGTATTGTTTTATTACTTATTACTTATTGTACTTTTTCCTTCTTCTGTAAAAACCACCGAAGAGTAAAGACATACTTTTTCTAAGCATTGATTAAACTGTTTTATTTAACAATGGTTATGGGCCCAGCCCCAGTTTAATCGAACAGCGAATTGAAAATCTGTGTGATTTTAGGTAAAGTAATTAACCATCAGAAATATTTTTGAGTTCTGTGTGAATTCACTCAAAAAGAAGAGGTTAAGAAAATTCGAGAACGAAAATCGTATTGCATTGTCGGAAAGCACATTTTCTAACCTAAAAATTGAAATTTCGGGAATCGAATACCACATTTTCTAACCTAAACTTATAATTTCGTGAATTTGAAAATGAATAGTGCGGTAATTAAAATAGAGCCACTAAATAACAATAACTATGATTCGTGGAAAGTTCAAATGGAGGCAATTCTAACCAAAAGTGACTTGTGGGACTTTGTGTCCGGTGAAATTGCCAAACCATCCAGTGTCGCTGAAACCACGGAATCTAAATCGTGGCTTAAAAAGGATAAAAATGCTAAATCCGACATCATCCTGGCTGTAGAGCCAGCATTGCTCCGGGAAATTAAAGATTGTGAGACATCGCAGCAAATGTGGACTAAATTAAAGGCGCGTTACGACTCCGATGGCCCCGCTCGGAAAGCTAACCTCCTGAAACAACTCATTTTGTCAAAAATGATGGGTGATGATGACATAAATAAACATTTAAATAAATTTTTTCACGTTGTAGATCGACTAAAAACCATTAAAGTGGACGTAAACGAAGATCTTCTTAGTATCCTGTTATTGTACTCCCTCCCTGATCAATATGAAAATTTTCGGATCGCGATAGAGTCACGCGATGAACTTCCAAAGCTCGAAACTCTAAAGATCAAAATTATAGAGGAAGTCCTCCTGGTGCCAGACTTACGTTCAAACCTTTTATCCGTCGGAAAAATTACTGAACACGGCCACAAAGTAACATTTACGAGAAACGGAGCAATCGTTGAAAACAAAGCCGGTGAAACAATCGTCGAAGCGCGTAAAGTGAACGGTTTGTATCAAATTTGTGATGAAGAGGAAGAGAGCTACTTGACTGAACCGGCAAGAAACGATTTAGTCAAATGGCACAGAAGAATGGGACACGTAAATTATGCGGCCCTTAAAGACATGATAAGAAACGGAAAAGTGGAAGGTATAGATTCAAAAGTAGGACAGAATCACGAAATCCCCAAATGTGAAATATGTATAACTGGGAAACAAGCACAAACACCTTTTCCGAAGAGACAACAAGTACGTATGAAATTTCCTCTTGATCTCGTTCACAGTGACATCTGTGGCCCAATAAAAACACAGTCCCAAGGCGGCGCGAAGTATTTCATTACCTTTATTGATGATGCCACCAGAATGTGTCACGTTTACTTTCTGAAATACAAAAGTGAAGCATTTGAGAAGTTCAAAGACTACAAAGCCAAAGTGGAAAATCTTACTGGTCGAACTATAAAGCGATTTAGGACAGACAACGGAACGGAGTTCGTAAACAACAATTTCCAAAACTTTTTTTCCAAAGCTGGCATCAAGCACGAATTGACAACAAGCTATACTCCTCAGCAAAATGGCATAGCTGAGAGGAAGAATAGAACGTTAGTGGAGATGGCCAGATGTATGTTGATCGACGCTAAGCTACCGACATATTTATGGGCGGAAGCAATCTCTACAGCAAGTTACCTCAGAAATAGATGCACATCACACAGCACAGACGAAAAAACCCCATATCAACTATGGATGGGAAAAGTCCCAAATGTTAACTACTACAAAACATTTGGAACTCCAGCTTATGCACTGCATAAAGGACCAAATAAAGGTAAATTTCAACCAAAGTCCATCAAACTAATTTTTGTCGGTTACAGTGAAAATTGTAAAGGCTATAGATTATGGAATCGGGACAAAAACCAAATAATAGTCAGCAGAGACGTCACATTCTTAGAGAAAGACATCGGGCAAAATGCATTTGCTGAAAATGATGCTTTCGGAAAAGGTTCTATGAACCAATCAGACCAATCAAACCAACATGAGATAATTTTGGACCTAATCTCAAATGAAAGGGATGAGACAAGTGATGAGGAAAATCACGAAGAATCAGGACGGGAACACGGAGAGGCGTCCCAACCGCAGAGGACAGCTGGACGACCCAGACTCCTCAGATCGGGCCGACGAGGACGACCGGTAAAAATCTTCAATAGTCGCATAAACAATCGAACTAATCGAAGAAGATCACGATCATGTGGTGATATGCGTGAAGAACTAAATAATGACAGCTGCAACGACGACACGAGCAGCGACATCGAACTACTGTCATCAAGCAGAACCGAAAATCTCAGTGCTGCAAACGATCTGGAAAAGGAAAGTGACTCGAGTGACGAAACAGAGATATTCGAAGAAGCAGCCTCACTAGCTCTAGAAGTTCCAGCAAACTTCGCAGAAGTACAGACATCAAATGACCGCGAGGAATGGCTGTCAGCTATTGCAGACGAATTCAAGTCACACAGAAAGAATAAGACATGGGAAGTTATCCAAAAGCCACAAGGATGCAAAACGGTAGGATGCCGATGGGTCTTTGCGAACAAATATGATGAAAGGGGCGAGATCATCAAAAGAAAAGCTAGATTGGTGGCCAAAGGATTTGTTCAAAAACAAGGCGTTGATTACAAAGACACATACGCACCAGTGGCGAGACAAACTTCAATAAGGACCATAATCGCACTTTCAACTGAGTGGAACTTGAAAATACAACAATTCGACGTCACAACCGCATACTTGAATGGAGATCTTAAAGAGGAGATCTTCATGAAAATCCCAGACGGATATTATGAAATGATGAATAAGAAAACTTCGAAATCAAAACAGGTATGCAAATTGAATAAAGCTATATATGGGCTAAAACAAGCCGGACGATTGTGGTATCAAAAACTAGACAACACATTTCAAAACATGAGACTGCAGCGATTGAAGAACGATCCTTGTGTTTACATGAGACGAAACGGACGGAAAATAACACTAATTGGAGTCTATGTGGATGATATCATCGTAGCGTCGAACGACGATGGTGAAATTGATTGGTTTAAGAAAAATATCGCAAACCAATTCGATATCAAAGACCTCGGAAAATTGCACCATTTTCTCGGAATGGAAATAATCCAAAGTGAGAACAACGGTATCTACGTTACACAGAGGACATACATTAAAAACGTGATGCAAAAATTCAACATGAAAGATGCCAACCCAAGCAAAACTCCAATGGAACCGAATATAAAAATGGACTTGAACCAAAAGGAAAACCACGACAACAACAACGTGGGGAACATGCCATATCAGAAGCTGATTGGTTCTCTTCTTTACATCGCGATAACGAGTAGACCAGACATTCTATACGCAGTAAATTTTTTGAGCCAGTTCAATACGAACTTCAGAGAAAGTCATTGGAAGGCGGCGAAAAGAGTCTTAAGGTATCTCAAGGGGACCATTAACTTTTCTCTCTATTTCAGAAAAACAGGCGAAGACGTCAAAGGCTTTGCGGATGCAGACTGGGGAGGAAACCCTCAGGATAGAAAATCATACTCCGGTTACCTATTTATCTTATCTGGAGCGCCGATTTCGTGGGGAACCAAAAAGCAACGGACAGTTGCATTATCGACCGCTGAAGCAGAGTACATGGCACTCACCGAAGCAGCCAAAGAAGCGATTTACATAAAAACCTTGTTGCTGGAACTAGGATTTAGGAAGGATGACCCTGTCAAAATATTCAACGACAACCAGAGCGCGCAATTTATTGCGAAGAATCCAACCGTCAACAACCGAAGTCGACATATTGACATAAGGTATCACTTCATCAGAGACGAGATCCAGCGCAATAATATCGAAGTGTCATACTTAAATACAAACGACATGCCCGCCGATGTCTTAACCAAAGGACTGTCAGCCCAAAAGATCGAGGGGTGCAGAAACCAAATTGGACTCATAGATTATTCAACATCAGAATGCAATTAGCGTTGAGAGGGGAGTGTTGGAATGACAACACTAATTTACTACTATCTTAAAGTCAATCTATTACATTTTAGTATTGTTTTATTACTTATTACTTATTGTACTTTTTCCTTCTTCTGTAAAAACCACCGAAGAGTAAAGACATACTTTTTCTAAGCATTGATTAAACTGTTTTATTTAACAAAATTTATTTGTATTTCGATATATGTTACATATTAATTTTTACGACTAACAGGGCACCAATCATGTATTCCGACGCGTCTCTGTCTTTCGACTTCGACGCAGCTTTTAACTCTTGACTTCGCCATATCTGCAGCTTGAAATTTCGCGGAATCGTCACTATGAATCGAAAGGTGATTCTGACTGTCAGTCCAGGAAATTGGAAGCTGCTGCTATGGCGAAGTCAAGAGTTAAAAGCTGCGTCGAAGTCGAAAGACAGAGACGCGTCGGAATACATGATTGGTGCCCAGGACTTTTGTGTGTTCACTTTTACGCTACAAGGTTTTAATTTCTATGCTATTCATGGTAACGCCATTAAAGGACGAAATAAAATCAGTTGTAGATTTCAGCTTTTGTGACAAATTAGAAGTATGACAAAGCATACTCATTGACGAAGAAGTCGCACTTAATATTGTTATGGTTTCGATTATAATTAACTCAGAATATTTTTTGTAAATCTATTATTCATCTATACATTTATGTTTCATCCAAATTAAACTGTTAGTTTTCGAGTAATTGCCAAAGAAATTCTTTTTTTCCCCTAAAGGGGAAACCCCTTAAAATCGAATTACTGTCCAAATAAAATAATATGTGTGGAATATTTTTCAGAGTTTTACAAATGTGCAAAGTTTTATTAAAAACATAACAAAAGCTATAATTGCCAATCTGGCAATCATTGAAAACCCGTATGGTGATATTCGTATCAAAATTCTAACAGTTATACCAAAATTCCAATTTGAAGTCAAACTTTCCAATAAGATTTTTTAAAATTTATTCCAATCAGATTTTGATGTATGGGAGTTTTATGTAGAATCATATCCTAAATAACTTTTGTTCTTGGACTTTTTTGATAAGATGCACCGTTTTTGAGATATTCACAAAAAACGATTTCGTTCGTATGGGGGGTCCATTTTTGCCCATTAACGAACTTAGCCTCGCATTTTACGAAAAACGGATCCACGCAAAATTTCAAGTCTCAAGCTCAATCCCTGCGCCCGCAATCCGCGCCACAGACAGACGGACAGACAGACGGACGGACAGACGGACAGACAGACAGACGGACAGACAGACGGACGGACATGCAAAAATTAAATATTTTTATCATTCTAAACACACTGGTGTAATTCATTTGTTTGTGCGATGACGGGATCTTGGCGTTACAAACGGTAAGGCAAAGTTAATATACCCTTTGGTTTCACCATACGGGTATAAAAACAATAATTCTGAAAATGGAGTTGTTGGAATTTTTAAGCACCGTCTATTGTCTATGTAAAAACCTTTTAACCAAAAATAAATTCTTAATTTTTTTTTTGCAAAAATGCACGACAAATTTTTCTTCATTTTTTCGAATTTTTTATAAGTTTTTTTTACAATTTATTGAAAGTACAATCAGCATTCAAACAAAAAATCCGAAATAAAAATTCTGCTGAATTTCTTTGTGTAAAAATAAAATATTTAGCGCAAGGAATCAAATATTTACACAATTATTTGATCAAAAATTAGTTTTTTGCGACTTCTACATACCTGAAGCGGTGACTAAAAAAGCTGTGCATGTGTGAAATTTGAAAAAAAAAATGATGTACAAAAAATTGTTTATTATTCTACGTTAGTAATTGGAAATCTACATAAATCAATAAGCAATAAATAGCGAATAATAAACATGTCTCTTACCTTCCATATGCGGAATCGGCGCTTTGTTTCGACTTAAGATTTTTCCTAGATGGGAAGCATTCGACGCTGCTGATCTCATCTGAATCAATTGGTTGATACATTGATGCCGAAGAATCGCACATACGATCCAAATTTTGAACACTCCGGACAAAATCATGGTCCATGTGCGAGATCATATTGTTCTTCATGTTATTTTGATTAATATCACTTGGACTGATACCAGATGGTGGCCGTTCGACATCGTTTTGATTTTGTTCAACAAAATCACTGCCGAACTGGATTTCGTCATCATCACTGATATTGTTCTCCTCGTCGTCACCGTTTTTGGTGCGATTGTCCAATTCGTCGCGGTTGGAGGAATTGGGATCGTCGGGATTACTGGTGCTTTCTTCGAAATTCGTCTCCTTGCTATTCTCATCATGTTCGTCACGATCGCGATCTTCATCTTCGTTCTGGGAGTCGTCCTTCCCGTAGCAATCTGGGGTCAAAAGATCCGGCGATTTGAAGGAATTCGGACTGAAACTATTATTGGATCGTTTAAGTGATCGTGTCGACAGAAATTCCTTATAGTCCTTGAATATCGGGAACTGTTCATCGTCTTCGAAAGAAGTAATGAACTGTTCGAAATCAAAGTCGTCGAAGCTAGGTTCAGCAGTCATTCCCATAGAAGTGGATTGCTTATTCGAATCAGGTTCGTTGATCATGGAAATTGTCTTATCACATTGTTCGCTGTAAGGATCGCTGTCGGGAGACATGTCGTACAGGAATTGGTTAACACCTAAACGCATTTGGCGCTTCCGCAAATTGCGCTTTTCGACCGAGCTTCGATTGCTAGAGGGGGCGGGTGGCTGCTGATAGGCAGCTTGCTGGTGAATCTGTTGAGCGAGTCGCTCCTTTGTGAATTCTGTCTGGAATTTCGCTGTGCTCGTGGAATCAGGACTACTGGAAGTTAGGTCAGAATCGGAAAGTTTGCTAACATTGATTGGTAGATTATCACAAACGTTTATCAGTTTAGGATCAATGTAGTTGCTATCTTTGGAATCTAGAATTGAACTTAAATTAAAAGTTGGCGGAGCTGGGGGTTTCGGAAGTGGTTCCAATTTAATTGAATAGACTTTGCTTGTTGCTGCTGGTGCAGTCATGGAATTGTCTGGTGAGTTCTTAACCTCGATGAGATTCGTTAAGGAGTTTTTAAGCGAGTCCAGCTTTTCACGATTGTGGAGATCGTGGAGATCACTTGAAGAACTTTTCAAGGAAGTCTGCTTACTCAGGCTATTGGTTCGCTCCTTGAGGTCTTTTTCTGTTAATTTCGGCATGCAAAAACTCTGGGCGTCATTTTCGTATTTTAGGAAAATGGCCAGAGAATCAGTTTTGGAGAGTCCCAGACTCGTATTATGCGGTGATTCCGAATTGCTTCGATTTAAATTTAACTTGAGATGGCGGCGATTTAAATTTGAATTTGTGTCACGCTTAACCACCTTCGGACTATGAATGGTTGCGAAGTCATTAACGCAGACTGATTTCACAGGCATTTCGTCGTATTCTTCCGGCTTCAGGAAGTTGGAAGAAATTGGACCTTCATCAGAAATACCTCGCTGAATTGTCGGTTTTTGTTTCGGGGTTGAAATGAACAAAGGTCGCGATAGTGGGGCTTTGCGTGAGACTCGCAAGGATGATGTTCGTCGGAAATTCGATTTTGCTTGGTTTAAGGCAGCTTTTGGATTCGAGGAGGCGGTGTAGGAAGTGGTTAGGCTAGAGGGGATAACTTTGGACTTTGAGTGAGATGCTGGAATTGGGGAAATATCAGGCATGAATGACGATGTTGGCGAGCATAGTTCCTCAAGCTGCCGTTTTGCGGACAAAAATGGATCATATTTGTCCGAAAAGCCACTGAAATGAGAAAAGTTAAATTTAATTATGAAACGTTCTGAAATTTAAAGTGTTTTTAGTTAGGTAACCAGGGATGATATGCGAGAATATACAGGAGGGTAGGAAATTTAGATTATTAATTAATTGTTAGTCCTAAACAGTCGAAGATTTTCTTGAAAAAATTGAAACAAAATATGTAGGGTAGGGTAGGATGGTCCGATTTCATATAGCTTATTTGAAAACTACTATTTGTAGGACGTGCTTTATAGAGCAGTCTAAAGAATATTTTGCTCTCAGAGTTTTCTCCCTGGGATTCTATTTAGCTAATTTAAGCTATACGGAACTGCCCCGCTTTACAACACTAATTTTATTTAAAAAACTAATCAGTAGCAGTCAACACATTTTATACAAACCTTACGACAAATGACTTGGATGGACTACATGACGATAATGGATAAAAACTATCAGATTCTTCACATGAACCCAAAATTGAAAATGTTTCATTGGAGTCAGTGTTAGAACACTTTATTTGATGTGACTTGATGGTGTTTGATTCAAAAGCTTTTATATCATCTTCAGTGCAACTTTCAAAATCTGGGGTATCATCTTGGATGGCGTTCAAAATGCAAGATGTATTGATTTGTTCTTCGGACATAGAAGATAGTGAAATCCCTGATTTTTTCTTTGGAAACATTTTCTTAGAAAATTTGTTGCCTTTCTGCTGTATTGGGTTTGACATACACTTTTTAAAATTTCGTACAAATTTTTCATAGTTGGCCGGATTTTGTTCTTCAGATACAAGACTAGAAGAAGCTGTTTTTGGAGAATTTACGTCAACATCTAAATAATATATTTCCATTAGGATTTGTCCATAAAATACATCACACATTTTTGGAGGTAGGATGGTCTTCGGTAATGTGATGGTGATATTAATGAAATTCAATACAAAAAATCGGGAAAAGCGTGCGGGGGTTCGACAAGGTCAAAATTAATGTGACGTATTTTATAGATAACCCTTATTAAAATTTTTAGTGGTGTGTGTGTATTTGTATGTATACTCGCTGTCTAAGTAGCAATTATGTTAACCGTGACGTTAGCGGTTGACATATGTTGGGTAAGGTTGTTGAAAACCTCGGTTTTTTGAAACCGGAAATGATGTTTCGCAGCTCCCGACTTTGAGAAATTTAAATAAGGTCACCGGTTCTTACAAACAGCTCTAGTCTGTTCCAACATCTATACCCAAGTAACCTTGATTATTAAACAAAGGCTAACTCAATTGCAAACGTTATGTTATTTCATGGCCATAAAACTCTAGTGTGATGTAATCAATTTCTCTCAATTTAGAAAAAAAGATTCGCACTTTCCCGCAATTAGAGCAGTTTTGTTTCATAAAATCAAGTGTTGTCAAGAAAATAAATTGAAGCATGCGGTCGCTTCAAGTTGGCTTAATAATAAAATAAAGAAACGATAGCTGATCATTAGGCAAAATGAGCACCGATTAGTGACATATTCGTTTAACGTTAAATTGACGATTTATTTATTTAGAACGCCTACATAGTGTAAAAATTCGCAATTTGCAATAAACATTATTAAAATTTATGGTGGCTGATTCAATGCCAAGCCGGTTGCTATACAAGAAAACCAGAAGAACCCCAAACTAAATCACGAAGAAGGCAAGTGGCCAAACATGTCTTTTGGAACATTGAGAGTTTCATTAGGTTGGGCAATTCGTTCACTTTGCCTTAAAAATGTGTTTAACAAATTGGGACAACACAAAACATAAGAAAGTTGAATGTCGGAGATACAAACTGGAATTGCGTGTCCTTCTACCTAAATGTCGTGACTGAGACCCATCAATCATAAGAAAGCTCATTCGAAAATGTCTGCTGCTTGACTATTTTAACATTTTACGATTTCTGTCTGGTGGCGATGCCTTCAATTGTATAACTACCCAAAGTTTAGGTTCTAAAAAACATACCGAGAAAATATTTCTATTCTGTATGGTGTTTGGTCTATAATTTTATTTTTTTTTGCTTAGTCCAGTATTACACATGGCTTATTTAAGCCGGCAACTTTTGGGCTTAATAAGCCAATGTGCTTACATTTGTGGCTTAAATAAGCCAATCCAGTTTGCATATGCTACACAAGTTTACATGGGTGTGTGTGGACTCAAACCATTGAAATTGCTGCTGCTCATATACTTCCCAAGATCTTTACCTGCTGACGGTCAGAACGAAAATGATTTCTGCCTACTACTTTTCCCAAACCGGTTCACACGCTTTGCATGTATGCAGATTGTCGATAAGCCATCATTTCGAGTGGCAACTTTTCCTTCCGCAGTCGTTTCTCCCGAAAATTGACTTAAGTAAGCCCGAAAGTTGCCGTGTGTAATACCGCGCTTAGAAGCTAGAAAGTAAAATGAAGATATAGTGAGTGGCAAACCATTTGATGATCCTTGCGAATGATTTGAAGTTACGCTCCTTTTGTCGATGATTCTATTACCGTTACTCGGAACTTTGGGATTGGCTTTTGACGTTGTTGCTGAATTGTTGGCTGGAGAGGATCTGAAGGGGGTGAAATTTACCATAAAAATGAGGAATCATTGTAGATAAGAATAGTCTATTATCATTTCATCCTCAAGAAAGGTCAAATATTGCTTTATAAGGATGGTTTTAGAAGATACCTTATCGGATTTGATGATTTGTCGTTCACAAATTTTGAAATATTGCATTTTGTAACGAGAACTTTGCTGTTTTGGTCATTCACATTGATTTCGTTGAGAGCGTATGATGGGTTGGCTGGTAATTTCTTTGTGGGGGCGGAACTCCGAACAACTGGAGGCGGCGACGATGAATTATTGCTTATTGTTGGAAGCTCTTGAAGGGATTTTCTTTTGATTGCTTTTTTGAATTGATTTATTTTTGAATGGTCAGATACGACTTTATGTGGCTTCTTTCTGGTCAGCTCGTGTTCCACTTTCACTTCATTCTGAATGTAATTCTGTTGCCGGGAAACTATTTTGAAGGTGCTGAGCACCTCACTTGATTTGGACATATTTAATACGTTTGAAACTTCTTCGTATCTAAAGAGGATTATTTGAAATTTTCCATATGAAAACTGTTGAAAATTATGTGTTATAATGTGCAAGTCGTCTTAAAATAAATTTACATTACGTTCATCAACATATTTTCAGTCTTGTTGTGATTCGTGTCATAGTTTTATTTATTGTTACAGTTTTTAAACCTCTTATATTATTGAGGTTAGGAAAAATGTCTTAAGAGAAATAATCATTTTACTTTAGTGCCTTTATTTTTTAAAAAGTGAATTTTTTGTTTTTAATTATAACTTATGACTGTTTGAATTTTCGCAACTTGCCGGATCTAAAAGGGTGAAACATTTGAATTTTCATAACTTGTGTCTATTGGGTTTGATTTTTAACGGCATAAAACCGTTTTAATCACAACGAATGGTTAAGTAAGTTGTGGGAACCAACAGTAGGAAACAAAATCAATCGCAACATCATTTTTTTAAAAAATGGAATAGATTTGTTTTGAACCCAATAGACACACTTAAAAGTACAGAAAATCATTATAACAACAAATAAATGGGTTTTTATTTTTTTTTTTAGAAAAGTTTTGGTTCTTTTAATCTAATAAAATTCATCCGTTTCATTACTGGCATGTGTTCAGGTAAATATAGACGGAATAGGTCGAAAATTCGACTTAAACTTGATAAAAGCTTTGAAAAAATAAAATAAATATGAATCGTTTATACTAGCTCTACACTCTCCCCGAATGCAGGTGAAACACAGTCACGGCTTCCAAAGTTGAACGCTTTAATTTAGTTACGTTTTTTCCATCTATCCGGCTTAAATCCTGGTCTACTATATTGATAATATTTTATATGTATTTTGCATATTTTCAATCGTAAACCGGAATTTTAAGACGGATAAATGGCAGCCTAGACTGTGCGATTCGCCTACATTCGGGGAGAATATAGAACTAGAACAAAAATAAAAAAAAATAAAAAAAAATTTTCAAAAAAAAAGCTTTTATTAAAAAAGAATGCACTAAAAAGAAAAAAATAATTTTCTGGACGCTGTGTATCACAAATATAAAAGCTTTTTAAAAGCGAGATAAATTTTTATTTTATTGTTTTATGCTTTATCTCGCTTTTTAAAAGCTTTTATATTTGTGATACACAGCGTCCAGAAAATTATTTTTTTCTTTTTAGTGCATTCTTTTTTAATAAAAGCTTTTTTTTTGAAAATTTTTTTTTATTTTTTTTTATTTTGTTCTTTTTAGTTTTCGAATATATCCTTACATTTGAGATGTCCTTACAGGCTTTTTAACTTGAGAATCGTATTCAGCGACCCCAAAAACCCCCAGAATAGATTTTTTTCCGGAAAATTTGGAGAAAGGGATACTCACGTTATCCTTACAGGACCTTCCGTTATCCTTACAGACTTTTTAATGACAGATTCGGATTCAGCGACCCCAAAAACCCCCAGAATAGATTTTTTTCCGGAAAATTTGGAGAAAAGGATAATCACGGTATCCTTACAGGACCTTCCGTTATCCTTACTGACTTTTCAATGACAGATTCGGATTCAGCGACCCCAAAAACCCCCAGAATAGATTTTTTTCCGGAAAATTTGGAGAAAAGGATAATCACGTTATCCTTACAGGACCTTCCGTTATCCTTACTGACTTTTCAATGACAGATTCGGATTCAGCGACTCCAAAAACCCCCAGAATAGATTTTTTTCCGGAAAATTTGGAGAAAAGGATAATCACGTTATCCTTACAGGACCTTCCGTTATCCTTACTGACTTTTTAATGACAGATTCAGATTCAGCGACCTCAAAAACCCCCAGAATAGATTTTTTTCCGGAAAATTTGGAGAAAAGGATAATCACGTTATCCTTACAGGACCTTCCGTTATCCTTACTGACTTTTTAATGACAGATTCGGATTCAGCGATCCCAAAAACCCCCAGAATAGATTTTTTTCCGGAAAATTTGGAGAAAAGGATAATCACGTTATCCTTACAGGACCTTCCGTTATCCTTACAAGGACGAAGTAGTGAAAATATTGTATTGTCATCGGACTTATATAAGTGTGCAAAATTTCAAGTCAATCGGACAAGCGGAAGTGGGTCAAAATTGGGTTGCAAGATTTGACCCCGACAAACAGACAGACAGACAGACAGACAGACAAGATAGCGAGCTAAATAAAAGCTTTTAAAAACCGTCAAAGTTTTTTGAATTTCAATTTTGATGATTTTGGGTTATCTTCGTAGGAATTTAGTGGATAAAAGAATTTTTGTTAAAAGACATTTTTTGGTTTACATACCCTTCGCTCATAATAGAAGAACTCAACGATGTTGACATGCTCATTTTTCGCTCATCAGAATTTGATTTCGATTTGAAGCCATCACCTCCACCGTCCGTTAAACTAATCATCGATTCACTAAGGCCTGAATACTTTTCTCTATTCGCGGCGCGTTTTGTTCTAAAATTTAAAAAAAAAAACAATATAATTTTTTTATGTAAAAAAATTCAAATTCGGATATTTTGAAAAAAAAATCCACAACTTTTACTCACTTTAGACATGGCGCCTTATATTTGGTCCTTGCTTGCAGTCTTTCCTTTGCAGCCAATACTGTGGAATTATTTTGTGTAGTGTTGAGCCGGGATTTCTCCTTACACCACTCCACATGTCGATCGTAGGCCTTGATTCCGAATTGCCGTTCGCAATGCGGACATCTTTCGGTTGTTGGTCCTTGACTTCGTTTACTGGCGCGTGTTTTGTCCCTTACTAGTCCAGGATTCGACACTGGTCCCGAAGGACTCGTAGGCTTTGTTTGAATTGTGACTGGAGCTTTGTAAGTTTCTTCAATACGCTTGGGTTGCAATTGAATTGGCGCCTGAAAATTAGGAAGAGAAATTCCGTATAGCCTTTTGTATGTTTTTTGAGCATTAATTTGAAGTTTAACTAAATTAATTTTAGTTTAGAAGGAAATTTCAATTTTTTTTTCACACTTTGGTTGTTATAATATTAACACTTTTTATGTGAAAATCGTGTACAACTCAAAAAAATTTTTTTTTTCCTTTGCTATAGAGGGAAAGTATTGTATTCATGACGCAGACCGACTCGAGAACGGGGGTAGATAGAAAATTTCTGATCAGCACGAAATCCGTTTCAGTAAAAATGATGAGGATGT
The DNA here is from genome assembly GCA_964034945.1 of Chrysopilus asiliformis. Lineage (NCBI taxonomy): Eukaryota > Metazoa > Arthropoda > Insecta > Diptera > Rhagionidae > Chrysopilus > Chrysopilus asiliformis. Next base: position 94,170,445 of record OZ035962.1, read on the forward strand.
CCGTGCATCTGTCTGTCCGATTTATGTATCTTAAATAACTTGTGAATGCGTTGAGCTAGTGACTTGAAATTTTTTATAGATGAGTTTTACCAAAACTCGATTGTCATATTGCTGTCTGATAAGTGTCGAATAAGTGTAGATGACTCATCTACTTACCGGACAGTAGTCAGTAATGTAAACGAGGCTTTACTACTAAAATTTCTCATTTTGTGGTTAAATTGACTATTTTTGTAATTGAAATTAACTATTTTAGTTGTATTCTCGATTCGCTAGTTGGATTTACTTTTTTTTCTCTGCGTGTAGCCTAACGTAAAATGGGCATTAAAATTGATAACATTTTTTTATTCGATTAAGTCAGGAATATTGGTGGATAAAATCCAGGTAATATAAAAAGTATTTTGTGTTAAAGGATTCCAATTTTTTGTAATTTTAGCTGACTGACAATCGATCAGTAAACTACCTGAACATTCTTCGGCGATAGCTTCGGTTGCTCCTGTTTAGGCTGTGGGGTACCGAACGAAATAGGAAGATAATCAGCTAAATCTGTCCCCTCTCGTCTCTGTTTCGATGAATCGAAAATTTTTCGTTTTTTCACTGCCATTTTCTCGCATATTCTCACGTGTTTGGCCAATGTCATCGGCACAAATGTCCGAGTACATATTGGACATGGATCTAGTTTGAGTTTAACTGGTTCAGCCGGAGGCGATGGTGTTAATGGCAATGGCTCATTCAAAACCTCCAACGGTTGCGTTTGATCTGAAAAAATAATGAAATTACAATTAAATAATATCGATTTAATTGCATATAGCAGTCGTAATAACAATTAGTAGGTGTAGTTATGTAAAATGTTCAATTTGTTATTTATTCTAATGTGGTAATGCTAATGTTGGAAAGGTTAAAATAGGGAAAATGATTAAAGTTATGGCTGGCTTTGAAGTACTTTTGAAACAATATTGATTAACTACTTTATATTTTGTTAGTTTTTCGACTTTTCTACTTAAAATCTAATCTTTTCCCATTTTATAATGTTTCGCGACTTAAAAACGTTTTTTTTAGAGAACTGGTCTTTAAAGATTCTAAATTCTTAATGCCCTTCGCATTGGGTTTTGTACTCCCCAGGTACGCCGCTGCTTTGGTCCTCCCCAGATTGATAATCTTCAAATTTTGTTCAAATTTTTGTTGCCTAAAGATCACTTTTTCTAATTTTTTAAAGTCCACAGTAATTTTTCGCAGGGGTAGGGGGTAGAGTTCGTAGCTGGGCGATCAGTTCCTTAAAAAACATGTGAAATGAAACTTGGGTTTGGCGTGGGGTGTTGAAACGTAAATTAATTAGTAGAGGTTGTGATATCATGAGGAATAGCAAAATTGATTCCAAAAAAATATTTTTATTTAAAAATTTTTGAGCAAAAAATGATCTACTCTTCATGCAATTTTCTGTTATTACATTTTGCAATCACAACACTAAAAAATCGTTTAACTTACAAACTTTGTGGGACTTTGAAAACAAAGCTTTTTCAAACTATCTCAACGCTATCTCAATATAATTCAACGTAATATAATGAATAATTGGTAAAATGTTGAAATTTTTTATACAAAAAATTTGAAAACTCGAGAACTAATAGTTGAAATCTGCCGATCTTAGGCTCCGTTTACACTTGCGATTTTCTCTTGAATTTCTTCGCGGATTTTATTCAGAATGCAAACACATTTTTTAGGTGTAGAAATGCACTTAACTAATAAAATGTAAATAGTGTAGTTATCTTGTTTTTGCAGTAACCCGACCATATGTAAGAAAGGTGAAAAAATATTGAAAACGCGGGATATAAAGATTTTCGCAAAAGTAAAAAAATATTGCAAGAATTCAAGACTCTCTTCAGAAACTACAAAAATCCCTTATTAGCATTTTCGTGTATGGAACGTGTCTGTCACTACAAGTGTGTACACGTTTTAAAAACTAAAATTGTCACTTTATCACAACTCTACATGTTTCCCAGCGGGGTGCGCGCTTGCACTTATAAAGTGGCAGATACGTGTCAGACGCCGAAAATACAGGGTGGGCCAGAATAGACGCAGGGGTTTGAAGTCTTTATAACTTTTTTTTTATTTTTATTTTTTTAATTTTGTTTCAGCATTTTGTTAAGAAGACTTGGGCAATTTAAAATGGACCTGTACACAATAGAACAACGTTTCCTTTGGGGATATTTGAAAGAAAAGGTGTACGTCAACAAGCCAACAACCATCAGCCAATTGAAAACCAACATTCGCAGTGAAATCGAGGCCATAACACGAAAGGTTATGGAAAATGTCTTGGAAAGAGCACCGATTTGCAAAGCAGAAAATGGCCACCACTTGCGGGATATAATTTTCCATGTTTAGACCAAAAATATTCCCCATCGATCAACTACATGTATTTGAAAAAAAAATTATAGGTTTCGCTAAAATAAAAAATTTATGAAGAATTCAAACCCCCGCGTCTATTCTGGCCCACCCTGTACTAGCAGGGCCACAGTTTTTAAAACCGTATAGAACTGCGACTTTCTTTCAATATATAAGTGCTGGAATTGGATGATCTTCCCTTATAATTGCATATTTATTAAAGGTATAAAAAACAACAAGTATTTAATTAGAATGTGATTGGTGTAAAATCATTTGCATAGATTTTTAGCACGTTTCAATAACAAGAGAAAATTGTTGGAATTTTAAAATGCGAAAAACACACAAGCCGGCTTTAAGACTCAACTGATGTAGATACCGATTATTATTCAGATGAGTTGTGTAAATTCAATGTAAAATTGCCTTTCGTTACGCAATATTTACGTTTTCCATTCAAGTAAGATGTGTGCGATCCTCGCAATTGTTGTTTTATCCATTTTGCCTTTTTCATTATTTTTGGACCTCGAACATATGGTTGATTTTATGCTATCCTATATGTTGCTGAATTCAAGACACAAGCATGAAATATTCTTAAGTCAACACAGAACATGTTGATGTATGAATATGGATTTAAAGTCAGCTGCTTAATGAAGTAATTCTTTGCTCCATTGAGTGGATCCCAGAAAACTTGACTTTTATTAGCACAGGGCTGTCTTTTGAAGCCAGTATTTTCCATTTGATGTTTATTTTGATGAATAATTGTCTCTTTCAGCGTAAATGGCTTAATGTTTTTTTTTTTGAATATAAGAAGAAACAACTAATTGTCTATAAGAATAAGAAGTGCTTCTTTATCAGTATAAGTTATAAAAAGAAGACGTTTTGAAGTTATAACGTTTTGAAGTTATAATTTCTCATAATTAAGTTCCAAGTTCCATGCGTGAAACAATGTTTGGGAACATGTTGATCATGTTTTTCTCAAATAGAAATATTTGAAAGATGATCACCGCACACGGTATTATTTTCAAATGCGTTAGTGTAAGACAGATCAGTTTTCCGGTAGTATTTGATTTCGTTGAATTATCGCAATTTATTGTCACTGAATCGCACTTTTTTGTAAAAAATATTTCCCAATGATGGCCTTAGTATGAACAAGATTTTCTTATGTTACTAAAATGGTTTTCAATTTCAAATAAATTGGGGCATTGCTTTCAACGGAATACTGGATTTGAATTTCTTACAAGAGTTTTCTTATCTTTAAATGTTTATTGACTTAATTCGGTTGATTGGATTCAAGTCTTGATGATAGCTCAAGGAAATCAATAAACCGAGAATTGTTCCGGATCATTTAATTAAAGAATTAACATGTAGAGTCCACTTTTGAGAACTAATTAATTTATGTACAATTTATGAAGCCATTATACTTTTTCCGTGCATTCACACAATTAAAACTGTTTCTGGTGGTTGGAATTAGGCACATGTAATGAGTTTAAGTAAAATTTCTGGTGGGAGTGTTTCTTTTTCAGAATATGAAATGCATATAAATGTTGTTAATTTGTTAGGGAAATTAACATACAATCAACGAGAAATAAATAAAAACAAGAATTTTCGAAAAATTATTTTATTCGCCTAAGCGAATAGAATTGATGAAAATGTATGAAAAATTGATGAAAAACTGTCTATAATAAAAATTTGATATATTCGGAAAATGAAATTGGAAGGGTTAAATACTCATCTTAGTTTTGTATCTCTATGTATTTTGGAGGAAAATTTCAAAAAATTTGTTTTCAATTTGGAAATAAGACCACTTTTTTCATTTTTGTTCATCAAATAGCAAAAGAATTAGTGAAAAGGGGTTGATGGAAACCTTCTATGGAAGCGATTTGTTTTACAGTGAAAACCAAATCGAAATTCTTCCGGTAGTAGGAATAGAATGGAAGTAAGACCTTATGGAAAATCTGACTCCCACAAGTTTAGTTAAAATCGGTTCAGTGGTATTTAAAGAAAAACGGCTAAAACTTTTTTGGCCGAATTCCTTTGAGGCGTGTGGTACACGCAATGTAATACTTTTTTTTCGTAACATCTGCTGCACGATGGCACCAAAATTTTACCACTGATTAAATCGACTTCCTTTGCTGAATGACAGGTTTGAAATGCTAACATTAAAAAAAAATTTCGTGTGCATCACGGGTGAAAATATTTGCTATTTTTCCAAAGGAAAATGTTTCAAATCGCAAAAAATGGTTTTTCAATTATTTCTTAATGTAAAAATTAAAAAAAAAACACTATTTTTTGTTGATTCCATAATAAAGAATTCAATGATCTGTAATTGTAACACAAAATAGCATAGAACTTAATTTTCCTATGAGGCAAAAATGAGTTGCACAACACTTAAAAGTAAATTTAATGAGTTCTGGTGGTCGAAAAATTAATTTAAGGGAGTGGGGCAAAGGGAGTCACGGGCCACTAACATACAAGGGTGCCCCAAAATTTCCAGGGTCCAAAAAATTACATTTCAGCGATTTTCGGGTTTCCTTTTTAGCGGCTTCCACGGCAGAACGACTTAATTTTCAATATGTTTTGGAAAGCAATTCACCCTCCGTTCAACCAGCAAAATATGAAAGCTTTTCTTACAATTTTTTATGAAAACTAAAATTTTTTTATGATAAATGCGCCGCAGGGAAAGTTTTTAGCTTTCAAACTGAAGTATAACTTTGTATTGAAAAATTATATAGTGTTGAAAAATTCAAGTTAAGGTTTCTTCTTTGAATAATCTGGGTTTCATTAGTTTTTCGGTAAATCCGTCCACAAACTTCCACAATTTTTTTAAATTTTCTTAGCGCACATAGCGACTTTCCTAACAATGCTTGGTGATAGAAAAAACAGTGGAAACATAGGCCTGGGCACCAATCATGTATTCCGACGCGTCTCTGTCTTTCGACTTCGACGCCGCTTTTAACTCTTGACTTCGCCATATCTGCTGCTTGAAATTTCGCGGAATCGTCACTATATGAATCAAAACAGGATTCTGACTGTCACTCCAGAAAATTTGAAGTTGCTGATATGGCGAAGTCAAGAGTTAAAAGCTGCGTCGAAGTCGCAAGACAGAGACGCGTCGGAATACATGATTGCTGCCCTGGTGTTTCTGGAAATAGTTTTTACAATTTGATTTTAAATTGCCACTATTTTGTCAAATGTTTTTTAAATTTTTACAGGTGGAAATGGGGACATTATGGTTGACACATGCATAAAAAGATATGTTAATAAAAAATTAATTTATGAGCATACTTTATTACAAAAATACTTTTGCATTGTTCAAGGATTTCCATTTAAAGCAATTTTCTGAAAAGTTGCTAAAAACATTCAATCAACACAGATTTCTCTATCCACAAATGAGACTCATTGTGTTGGGTCTGGGTAACAAAGTTATAAAAACGTGGCTATAATTTCTATTACCACCAGATAATGAGTGTGAAACTCGGGATGTCTGCTGGAACATCATTTCTTAGATGTCCAATGCTCATTATCTTATCATTTAGCAAATAAACACATCTTGCTTTCATTAAAATCTCGCTAAACAGAGATAATCATCGCTGTCCCATGTACTTTATGTATGCCTGTTTGATATCCACGTTTCAACATCATGTGTAGGGCATATTTTACTGCTTTCAAAAATATACTTGAACAAAATAAACGAGTATAGTGGGTGCAAACGATGGTATAATAGAGGTGCTAAGGGTAAGGTACCTACCTAGAAAGTGAAACTGTAGCGAGATTATTTGGGTACCTTTGTCTTTTGCAGCAACAATAACTCGGTTTTGATCCTCAGTCAATATGTCGGCGAAATCGGTGGTTTCCGATGCATTGTTCGACGTCTCCTTATTGTTTCGTTTGAGCGTAAAACTATTAACGACTTTTGAAAACTTTGACCGGTGCGATGAATTGGATGAAGATGTTGCCGGATTCGTTCCACTCGATTCACTTTTACCATTTTTTGCACGTCGGCCCGTTAAAGTCGATGGTGCCGACTTATTCGATTTACTTTTGAAAATTTTATTCCACATTCTATTCCAGATTTCTAAAATCCGTGAAACTAGTGAGATTTTCTTTTTCGAATTCCACAACAGTTCCGTTTCGAAAGATGACGGAACTTGAATTATCACCAAATATCACCAAATTCGTATCACAAAATCAAACGCCACCCACAATTTATCCATGAAAGAACACATGCCTGTCCACCTACTGGAAGGTGTCACCTCAACGCGCAAAAATAAACAAGGCCTCTATATTACACTCCACTCCAGTAATGCGGAGCTACACAAAAAAGTCACACTATAGAAATTCTATAAGTTTCGTCTTTGCTTCTGCTGTTGGATGTAGAAATTATCCAAAGCAGAAATGAATGGTCTAAGAATAATAGATGGACTGATTTCCCTAGGGATTCGACTTTGGCGAGGAGAGTAATCCAGGAATCTCCTTCTAAAATCCGAAACGTATGTAAATCACACGCTGAACCCGTCCAAAGATAGAATCAGATCGAGGAAGTGCTCGAGGATTGAGTAATCTTGCACAATCTAAAAGTTAAGTTTTTTTTTGTATGCAGATAAGTAGGTGCCCGAGGAGTAGCCGAGATGTACGCGCAACCGGTAGTAAAGTCTCAAGTCAACTAAACTGAACCGATGTAGGAAACATCTTAAGACGCTGTCGGATCGGCCAAGGAGGCGGCTCGGCTTTGGCTCTCTATACGCGCTGTTGTGACGGCAATCGCAGCTATCGACAATGTTGTGACTACTACTATTTTGTAATGGTGCTGGCTGGTTCAATGGTACATAATAGCACCCACTCAGTGACGTTCCGCGACCAGTACGAAAGGGAGGCCCAGATCCAGATCGATCTTCATGGAATTTCTGGGCATGGAAGAAGCCATGGCTACCGAACCGCCACTATACTTTGCATGTCAACAAAAGAACATGAGAATGAGAGTTTGATGTAAAATTGAAATCACAAGTTGATATATTACTGCATTAGTAAGACTAGAATGTTAAGGCAAAACTAACTTCAAGTGGACTCCGACCCGGGATTCCGTCTTAGCCCAAGCATGATGCCATAATCTTTGCTTGAGATGTTTTCTCATCTCGGCTGTATCTCCTTGACGCATTTCTTTCGCATCATAGACTACAAATAGCTTCTGTGCACTGACAGAGATTGCAGTTTGTTGTTAGATTCTTGTGCATCGCCATTTCAGATTCCCTGCAGTGAAATCGATTGTTCTGCACTGAGGGGTTTGAGGGTACTTGAAATAGGGATAGTGTACTATTAGTAGCATATATATGTAGAACGGATAAAGATAAAAATTGGCGGTCAAAAAGTAGTGGGAACTATTATTTCCTTTAATTTATTTTTTTACAAAGCACAAGAAATAACTTGTTAGTTTTCGAAAAAAAAATTGCCAAAAACTAAATTTTTAGAAATAACGGTAAATATCGATAACGGTTCGAGATACGGAGTTCTTTTGAAAAGCAAAAATATGGCTTAGTTATGGCTTAGTTTCGGAATAAACCACAAAAAACCAAATTTGGTTTTTTTTGAAAATCCAATTTTCGTTTTTCGTGTTACAACGTTTTGAAAATAAAATTTTTGAAAATCCTGTAACTTTCAAAAAAGTCCTGCGACGAAAATTTGTTGCCATAAATTAGTTTCAGGATTATTAGTTTTACAAGAAAATTGTAAAACTTTCTTAGCACTTAAAATTCCTCCGTGGCAATGCAAAATTTGGTACAAGCTGCGTCTAAGGAAGGTCTTTCAGTTTCCAAACTGGAAATCTGGACTTCGGTGTCTGTGGCTATTAAGAAATCGGCATGAGACCTCTGCTTAGAGACATTGGGCGCATTCAGTGAACTGAGCCGCTCAGAAGTTTTTTGAGCAGCTCACTGGCTCAGTTACTGAATGCAATCGTTCTTTCTGAGCAGCTCAGCTTTTTTACTGAGCGGCATAAAAGTACGCTCAGTTAGTGAGCGGTGCGAAAAGTCAAAAAAATTCATAAAATTTTATTAAAACTCAAGGCAATTTGACAGTTGATGGTTTGCGACCAGCATGCACTGAGCAGTGCGTTCAAGGCATGCTGAGCGGCTCAGCTGAGCGCTTTTTTAATAACTACTGAGCCGCTCTGGAAACCGGTTGTGTAACACCAAAGAAAAGAAGATGAAAATCAAGCCATAACAATTAAAGTAAAAAAATAATAGATACCTTAAATCATGGTAACGACAAAAATACTCGCCAAAAAACCAATGACGACCACTAGTGGCATTACCCTATACACTATTTACTGAAATTGCAATTTCAATTGACTGCATATTCCTGGAAAATTACTTGTACAATGACCCTACAATTAAAAAAATTGATTTTAATGAGAAGAATTTTGTTTTGAAGACCATTAGTATTCCTATACAGTTTGTATCCCAATCCAGTGGCGTCGGTGTGTAAAAATTGCCGATAGGTTTTACGTTAACATCAGTTTGTATGTTAGCGCAATTTGACATTCACATATGACCATTTTTGTCTTATAAAGCGAACTTGTTGTGGTAATGATAACCATTTATGTCTCAACTGGAAGTAGATGAGAAAATATCCCATTCTCAGCTTGGCATAATCATTTTTTCAAATTATCATTTAAATTAGGTGACATAGTTGCTCTCTTATGAAATTTTTTTATCACTCCTACTTCTTATGGTTTTTATGTTTTGTTCCAGTAGCAAAATTGGTGCTTCAAGTTGCCTTAAAAAGGCGCCAGAGAAAGTCAAAAAGGTTCACTTTTGATTGTGTCTTATTTGCACTCAAGCAAAATTAATATAAATTGAATGTGGAGGAGACTTTTTTAAAATTGCTTTTCTGATTCAATTCGATTTTTATGCGTTAACCGCCGTTTTGTTTATTGGCTATGTTTCAGTTAAATAAGCTTTGCTTCCAGCGCTTTTCACAAGATTATTGTATACGAAACGAAAAATCATTTTTTTGGTAAAATGGCTGTGAATTTAAAATTGTTTGACCTTTTTCAACTTCTTTATCAGCAAATGAAGCCGCATCTTGCGAAATGAAAATGTTTCTGCTTTTCACTTGTTTGAAGTTTTTAATTAAATTTTTTTTTGTATTTAATGTTTTTACGTAACTATAGATCAATGAATGTTTTTGAGAACACACTTTTTAATTTAGTAAATTACGAAATTCATAAATTGTGTATTTTAAGACGTGTGGAGGGTAGTGGACAATTTTACATTATTTAAATTAATTTGTTAATGGTTTTGTGAATTTCAAACGTATACTGAATTTAATTGAGTTGTTATTTTAAATTATTTCTTGAATTTTCCGGAACACGCTATCAAGAAACGAGGAACTAGGTATATTAACTTTGCCTTACCGTTTGTAACGCCAAGATCCCGTCATCACACACAAAAATTAATTACACCAGTGTGTTTAGAATGATAAAAATAATTAATTTCTGCATGTCCGTCCGTATGTCTGTCCGTCTGTCCATCTGTCCGTCTGTCCGTCTGTCCGTCTGTCCGTCTGTCCGTCTGTCCGTCTGTCCGTCTGTCCGTCTGTCCGTCTGTCCGTCTGTCCGTCTGTCCGTCTGTCCGTCTGTCCGTCTGTCCGTCTGACCGTCTGTCCGTCTGTCCGTCTGTCCATCTGTCTATGGCGCGGATTGCGGGCGCACGGATTGAGCTAGAGACTTGAAATTTTGCGCAGATTCATTTTTCGTAAAATGCGAGGCTAAGTTCGTTATTGGGCAAAAATGGACCATTAGAGGGGGTACCCCCCATACGAACGAAAACGTTTTTTGCGAATATCTCAAAAACGGTGCATCTTATCAAAAAAGTGCAAGAACAAAAGTTATTTAGGATATGATTCTACATAAAACTTCCATACATCAAAATTGTAACAACTGTTCGAATTAAGATACGAATATCACCATACGGGTTTTCAATAATTGCCAGATTGGCAATTATAGCTTTTGTTATGTTTGTCAATTAAAATATACCCTTTTCTTTGCATATAAACCCCTCTCCTGCTATCTTCTGAATCTTTGGAGAAATTTTAACACGGTTTGCTCCATTGGGTAAATTGTCTCCCAAGGAAAGTTTTTGCCCATTAAAATCTACCCTTCCCCTTGTGTGTAAACCCCTCTCCGGCGACACCAAATGACCAAAGAAACCCTTAAAATAGAGTGCATCAAAACGAACATCGTGTCATTTTAACATTTTTTTTTATAAAGTAGGTTTTTTGGATTAAATAATTTTGTTGGGTAAATAGAGTTTAAAAGACTAAATTTTGTTTTGGGAAACGCAAGTGTCTAATTAAATATTTTTGCGTAACCAAAAATGAGTCACTAAGAATTTTCTTTTCGCCAAATATGATTTAATGATAAAACAAATATTTAAGAAATTTATCTGTTTGATCGATAATATGAAGGACGAAAACATGAAATGAAATGCTACGCCATTTAAGAACATTAAAACAGACATAAATTAATAACAACAGAATGAAAATGTTTCCAGATATTTTTAGCTAAAAGTTTAACGTTCAAGTTTCACTTAAGCGAACTAAGTTTGAATTGACGTCTTCAGTTGATTTTCTGTTTTGTGGAAGAGTGCGCAATGCGGGGAAGGGGGGGAGGGGCAGAACCGGGTACACTATGGAGCTATGGGTTAACGTAACAAACTTAAGTTGCATTTTCATAATTTCCTTTTTCTTCATATTCATTTTGATTCTTTATTTAGCCTTTGGGTAAGAAACTAAAACACTTAGGTGCTCGTATCCGTCGTTTTTATTGCAAGTGGCAGTCGTATGATGATTTGTTGCAGACGAGAAATCACTTTCAATTTCTTCGTCTTTTTCCCCGAAGTTTTTCAGTTTTTTTTCTATGATATGATGGCGGTTTTTTCCTTTTTAAAACAAGCCATCAACATCTTCATACTAGAGGAAGATGTAGTTTGTATGTACATACATTCGACAAAAAAAACGGATTTAAATGGATAAATTGAAATCCGTTTTTGCAGCAATTTGTTGTGTTCCATTGTTTAAAATGGTGCCGAACGTTTTAAAATTTTAGCGATTTTATGCTGCGAAAGTGGAAGAAGTTTTATTTTAAATGTAGTAAATGTATTGAAAACACTTCTTACATCGATTAGAGCTATTCGCATGGAGTATTTATAAATACTCCAAGTTTAAGTTGGCCCATTTTTCTGGGTCTTTTGGATCTTTTACACATGACACTTTATTCCACGATTTTTATTCTTCGACGCTAAATTCATGTTGCACAACCGTTTACACTACGAAACAGCATTCAGAAATTTATTCTAGTAGGTACTAAGAAAACCGTCTCCGTGCCCTGTATACAAAGAAATTAAACTAAAATGATCAAGAAATATAAGAATCATTAAATAGGAACCAAAAACTAAAACCAAAAAAATCAATAAATCGGGAAACCGAAACCAAAACCAGCAGAACCGAATTTTTGAAATTTTAGAAACCGAAACCAAAACCAGAACCAAGTTTTAAAACTTAAGGAACCAAAACCAAAAATCAGAAACAGAACCAGACTCAGAATATGTTAGTTTTGGTTTACCTCTCTGGCTCTAGGTGGTTTATACAGCGTTAAAATAGGCGTTTGATGGTTTTTTTATGGTGTCAAAATCGGCATAAAGGGTCACCTAATTAATTAAAATGGATATTAGGTGGTTTAAGATAAGTAAGACGAATTTGCTGGGCATAAATCATACTTATACTAATATATAAAAATGAGTTGGTGTCTGTCTGTCTGTTCCTCTTTCACGCAAAAACGGCTGAACCGATTGACTTGAAATTTGGCATGAGTGTCTGTGGTAGTTCTGGTTCCCACATACACTCAGAAAAATGTCCAGGTCAACTTTTTGTCAGGTTAACTCTGACCTTACAGAGGTGTCTGTAAGCCAGCTAGCGGTCAGAGTTAACCTATCTAAGGTCAACTCGTGCAGCTCCCAATGCCCTACTTCACCTGCTGGTGGCTTAATTTCAGAATTTCTCCGACCACAGGTCAACTCAGTTTTACTTGCCCACATGCCTGCCCGAGGCCAATTGCGCCGTACGTAGGTCGTCGAATTAGCCTCCATTTTTCTGAGTGTAGGCATACGGAAAAGTATCGCGAGGGATGGGGGGAGGAAGGGGAGGGGGTAAAGTGATCTCGAAACTTAGCTCTTCCTCTATGTTACCTTTTCGCGGGGAAACTACCGAGCCGATTGGCCTAAACTTTAGCTCCAACATAGACCATAAACATTTTTTTTTTTAAAAACTTAACCCGGCAACGACGGGTATGCAAGCGAGTAAAAGATAAAAGACTCTACCGTCGTTTTATATTAACTTTTAGGTTTCCAGTATTTTGAATTTCGAACTTAAGCTAAAGCCAATTGAAATCCGGTCATATTTTTTCCAATATCTTGTAATACCACTAAATGCTGAATTACATATGCAAATTTTTCGAAACATTTTGTTACCGCTAGTTTACTTAAAGATCATATGTACATAATTAGTACAAATCTAAACACTTGAATGGTAAACAAAATAAAAGGTCATAAAAATCCTAAATAAGCACTCGAAATCACTTCATTACCAATTTAACAATGTGAAGATGTTTCAAGTGAGTGCACTTGTTGAAAAACAAATACATCAGAATTACACCCAAATGTGTCCATAAGACATCATTAAGATGGAAAATATTTTTCCAACTTCTGTAGTCTACATTGACACTTGCATGTCAATGATTGTTAATTGTTGCCTACAGATTTTCCTTTCGGATTCCTTTTGCTTTTGTATTTATGCAACAGGAAATCACTGCCGATGGCGTAATCGTCTTCAGCGATATGATGTTCGGAAACCCCAGAATGAAGAAAAACAGTTGGTGGAACGAATTTGTGGTATTTCGGGAATCGCCCGCCGCAACTTCGGGAGAATGCTGGGTTGGGGTCGGGAGCAAAGTGTTCAATCCCGATTAATATATGCAGTGCCGTCGCCCATTGGCACCCAAAGAAATATTGGCTACTAATGGCCACTAACTCAAGTAAAATCTCAGCTTTATGTGGCTTCAGAGAATTTTCTATGCTTTCCTTTTACTGTTTTATGTGCATTTCGATATTTTCTTCGTTTTATGAATTTGTTAAATTAAAAATAACATGCGACTGCACTACGAGTAAGAAACTGAAAATTGTGAAAACCCAGAGACGTGTCAATGGGAAAATAGCAGCAAAAAAATCCCCACATAAACCGCCAAGTCTATTTTTAATTGTGAAAGGGGATCGAGGGGTTTCTATGGCCCTTTCCGTTGGAATTATGCTGATGCAACATTTCAAGAATGAGTTGAAGGTGCGCATTTGTCTGTATATATTTGTATATTTCTATATTTATGTTTTCATGGCACAATGAAAGTTTATTTGAACTTAATCCGATTCCGATGACGGTAAATTGGGTCTGCGAACTTAAATCTTATTTGCAAAGGGAATATTTTCATTTTGTCTTCTAGTTATGTTTCAATATTTTATGTTTATTGTTAGGATTAACCTAGATTAGGTCGAAATATTAATAAATTCTTTTCGATTCGAAATAAATATAAATTAAGGTAAATATAAATTATATTTGTGTCAGGGTCGGATTAATGATTGCATTCATCTATCCTAAATTAGATCTTTCAGGAAGACAAATGCTTCCTCAAGTTAAAACGAAGACGTAGTTTCGTAAAAATGTATCTAGTGTTGAAATAATTATTTTCTTCGAAATGTAACGGTGTAAATATAAAAGTGTTACAATTTTAAAATATTTGATTAAAAAAAACTTCAATATAGGGAATTTTTTTGTGGTAAAAAAAAATAGTTTGCAGGAAGAAACAAAAGAAAAACTATAACTGCCATGGGGAAATCGACAAATACTTTATATCGTCAGCTGAATGCTAGTTTGAGACATATGTACAGTAATCCCTCGAACTACGCGGTAGATACGTTCCACAAAAAGAGCGCGCACTGCGAAACCGCGCACTGTGAACCCTACTTTGTATGAAATATTGGAATTAGGTCCCAGATATTAGAAAAATTCAAAAAAAATAGAAAAAAGTTTTTATTTAACGACATATTTAAAGTAATACAAAGATATGATATGTATTACTAATCTCTTTGAAAAAATAGTGATTGATTACCCGATTTTTGTTTTTCATTATGCATTTCTGCGTATGGGGCTAAAGCGGCTGTCAAATTTCACCGAAATTTTAAGGCACGCTCCACATCAGGGTCCATATTAAGAGCTTCTTATTAAAGTTGACTACCAAGCATTAAAAAATTTGTCAGTTTTTGGTGCGTAAGGTTTTTCTTTCTTATAATCTCTATAACTTCACTTTAATCATTTTCGTCGCTATAATTATCGCCGAACTGTGTCAAAATATCGTCAGCAGTCATATTTTCTTCATAGCTTGCAAGGACTTCCATGATATCTTCTGACTGTAAGTCTTCAAATTCGTCTCCACCAATTGTCTTACCTAATGTCACAATTTCCACTAAATATAAACACTAATATAAGCACGAAAGTACCAAATATGTACGAAGATACCAAATTACCAGCTGATTCCTTCTTATCGGGGATTCACCAAAATATATGTTCAGAACATGTTTTTTATACGGAAATTATAAAAAAAAACCGCGCAGCTGCGAAATTTTTACCGCACAGTTCGAAATTTTGGTATTAAAAACTTAACCGTGCAGCTGTGAAACCGCGCAGTTCGAGGGATTACTGTATATGACAGGACAGACAACATTTAAAAAAACCAATTATGTGGAGGAGAAGAGAAGGAGCAGTTCGATTGGATTTTGCTGTAAGAAAGAGTTATGTTAAATCATCTTCTCAACTTATTTTGGTTTTATTGCGATACGATTCACATTGCAAAAAACTGTTCCATTTGTATGGGGGAGGAAGGAAGGAATGGTCCGATGGAAATTGTAGCTTTCCTTATGATTTTTTATTATTATTATTAAACACCGATCTTAAGAAATACAAATTGAATATACAAATTTCTCATATCTTCCAATTCAACACTAAATCAGTTGAAAGATGCCCTAAAATTTCAAATATTTCTATTGGTTGTTACATGTATAATTTCAGATACATTTCTTTCTGCCAGCTGCAATAAAAAACCCATAATTTTCATTCAAAAAATCTCGAAGAATTTAATTTTTTAGTTTGTTGTTTATGTGTTGTTTTTCGTCAGAATTAATTACCGTGAAATGATTTTCCTAATTGCACACCACAACGTGCTCAGGTAGATGGAAAGAAGCATTTTTCCAATGTTTTTTTTTTGGATAATGGGGGAAGCAGGGAATCAGGCGAGCTCGTCTAGTTGGATCGCTTTTACAACTTTTACACGAGAATTAATTAACGAGGTGGCGATGTGATTCCTATATCGGCGGGAATTCGGCTATGGGGCGGTGGGAGTTGTGGGTGCCAGGGAACTGAATAAAGGAATTTAAATGGAGCCATTCAGATGATTGCATGAATTCGAGTATGTGAAATTATAGTAACGAGACCATTATTCGTATATGAGGCACGAGTTACATGTTCAAGTATTTCATGTGGGTATCTGAAAGTTGTAGGTACCCGGGCACCTGGTAGAGGTTGCGAAAAATATATCAGATAACGCTTAATTGTAGCTGTATGAATTATAAAACGAAAAATAATTGAGGTTTTTGTTAACTCGTTGTTTTCAGTTTTTGGTTCATTTTTATTTGTAAAATGCATAATTATGTTTGGAGGATTCTTATTATAATTATGTTTCCCCCCAGGAATATTTTTGCCATTACAATTATAATTGCCGACACTGTGATTCCAGCCATATTATGCTCAAAGCTGAAAGGAGAAATCTTGATATTTTGATTACAATATGTTCAGCTGTACAACAATATTTTCAAATACTTCAACCATAATATGTTTGGGGCAACCAAAATATGTTTGGATTCCTAAATTTTTTTTGTCGTTCGTTCAATTATAATATGATTCGGGCGAACATAGTTAATATGGTTTGGTGATACACTAGAATCCTGACAATTCGTATTTCAAGGGACCAGCAAATTCATACGAATTAGCGGGATATACGAATTATCGGGGTACGAATTATCGGGATTCTACTGTAATTATAGTTATGATTAATCTAAGCAAATATTGCCTATATTAATTATAATTATATTTCCTGTGGTAAAAATAATATCATATAGAAGTATATTAGATTTAGTATACCGTTTGTAAGGCATCGAACCATTCCTCGGACACAAAAATGAATTACACCAGGGTGTTAGGGATGACTTAAGCTTTTAATTTCCGCATGTCCGTCCGTCTGTCTGCCCGTGGTTCGTCCATGAACACCATAACGTTCGAAAGGAATGAGCTAGAGACTTGAAATTTTGTATAGTTGCGTTTCTCCTAAATGTCTCGACTAAGTTCTTCAACAAGCAAAATTGGACAATTCCGTTCCCCCTCCCCCATACACACGAAATAGTTTTTGGCATTTTTTTTCGAAAATAGTGAGTCATATTGAAAGATTTCTTAAGGTAAAATGTGCTTAAAATATGATTTTACATAACCGTTCCATACAATAAAATCCAATCGTACCACTCATTCTTCCCTCTCCCATACAAATTGTATACTTTTTTTTTATTTTCTCGAAAATGGTGAGTCGTATTGAAAAGTTTTCAGGAGTCGTATTGAAAAATGGATTTGGGTATATGTACTCCTATTTTGCAAACTATAGTCCTATGTTGTTCTTGTGACGCGAAAATTGTTTATGTGAACAGATTTTATATTTTATTTACTCTATTTTTATAAAAAAATATGTCAAAGTTACTCCTTGGTTTTGTGTTTATAGAGAGGCATTACCTCTTAGACCAGCGTTTTCCAAACTGGGAGGTGCGTCCCAGCGTGGACTAGTTTAAGGGGAGGCGCGAATATTAGCCAGTATTGACAAAAAAAAGTGCACGTGCAGCTAATACAATACGTAACAGATAGGTACATATTAACTACTATGCTGCTGATGCTACCCTATGGAAGAGAGGCGCCATATGATGAAATATTTTTAAGGGAGCCGTGGTAAAATAAAGTTTGGAAACCACTGCCTTAGACAATTTGCGTTTCATTAGTATTTTTTAGTAGATTCGTTTTATGTATTTTGAAAATAAAACTGTATTGCTTATGGCTTCCCCCCTAAAAATATTTATAGAGGGGATTTGGATCGCGACTTTTTTTCTATTGCAATTTTACTCTGTTTACTGAGCAATTTCAGAGTAATAAACGCGTCATCACGAACTGTGAAATTGTAATTTCTCGGTCTAGAAGTTTAAGTTTCATGTCGTAAAGACATTCAAAATCAAAGTTAGAGAGCAAATAAATGTCAACCTACGTAAATTCATTGTCGACACTGCTTTGATTACTCCAATCCAAAGACATTTCAAGGTGAAATTTATAAACTATTTCAACTTGTTTTTTTTTTTTTAAACATTTATTTCCATTTTGCATGGTGCAAATGACTCAATTAAATTAATCCACCTGGTGTCGGTTGGTGTGGCGTTTAAACTTGAACTCCCCCAACAAGAAATTTGCTTATTTGTAACTTTCAAATTGATGTCTAGGTCTTGTTTGTCTGAAATTTTCTTTTCTTCGATTGTTTTTAATGAAATATCTTTGTTTAATCAATAAACTATAAGAGGTTCGTGTCGTCATTGTACACCTGAGACTGTTACTTAATTTCATTCCATTAGGCATAAATTTCCGGTTTCATGAGAGAACTGTTCTCATGGAAGGCTTGTTGGAACAACGACACATGCTGTGAAACGCTGCCGAGTCGTTACAAAATTTCTGGACAAATTTAGCCATTGAAGGTCGTACAGGTATATCCGCTATAAATCGCAGTTACAAACACATCTCATAATATTGGATTTTTAAACACAAAAAAGAGTTGTGTTAACACGAAAAAATTGAATCAATGATTTTTTGAAGTAGGAAAAAAAGTTAATAACCGGCTATTAAAACTTCGCCGCCACCACATTTAACTTTGCCGACATTTCGTGTTAAACGGGTGAGTCTTATGAATGAAATGGAGAGTTGGCCTCCTACTTTTCAGGTATTCTGAAAATGTGACAGACTCCATTCTCTTGTGGCGTAATTGATGAGTTTAATGCCGGATACTCATTCGTCTGCAGGTTTTAGCGATGCTTGTGAACATATATATTTTTTTTTACTTTTTGTGGTGAATTTTTAGAAGTTTCAGACCGTTTCAGCGGCATATAGTCTTGGATGGTCGAACAAAAGGATTCTGCGGAAAACTGTTTAAAATTTCAGCTATTCCAATTTCAGCCCAATCGGCTGAGGAGATTTCTGTGGAAAGTATTCGGAATTTCAGACCAACCGTCTTTGAAATTCCGAATACTTTTCGGAGAAGTTTTTGGCCGGAAAGAGGCTAGTTTTTCACGGTAATCAATATCGTTGTGAATTAAAATATTTTGCTTAAAAAGCTGTCCAGATTTTTTAAAAAGTTTTTTACATGAAAAGTGCTCGAAATTTCAGGCCAATTGGCTCTGCGTATTGGGACGCTGTATCCGGAGCAAATATATCCGATTTCATGTCCGTCACACATTTCAGACAAGTCGAGTTCCATCGCAAAGAAAAAAAAAACGTAAAACCTGAAACTTGAAACCAGATAACCTGACGCTTAATCAAGACGATTCTACGCGTCACGAAAATCCTCCGCTTGATGCATACGAAATCATTAAAATTTCTTTCGGATTTGAATTCATCAAGTTTGGACTTAAGGCCCAACTACGATCGACATAGGAGCGCATATGTAGCTGCATATGTCATTTCCAGAATAAGAAAGTCAATGTTATTACCCACAATAGACATGTGTCAAAGTGTTGCAACTTTCAAACCTTCGTTAATTCGATACAAATGGTACAAATGGAAATATAAATGGAACTGGCATATGTAAATAGTGAACATAACCTAAAATTTTAGTGTTAATTTAATAATATTGGTGCCATATTAATTTCCACTTGTGGTAAAATGAAAATTAGCGTTTATGTTGACAGCTATGTATGTCAACATTCGTTGGGAATTTGACATTAACATATGCGCTGCTATGTCGATCGTAGTTGGGCCTTTAACCACATGAATTGTGGTAGACGAATGGATTTGGCACTCAGTAAACAACTCAGGTAGAGGCGAAGAATAATCAGGTAATGTTTATCAACGTCAACAGCAAAGATAAACCCAGATGATTCCAAGACGTTAAGAAGATATATTGATAACTGCTTAATTGCGCGTTTTTAAGTCGTTGGCGATGAGTGTTGATGTTAAGTAATATGCCGAGTATAGATGCCAACCAAGGTGGACTATGCAATGCATTATTCACGATTGGAGGTGGCTATACACAGCCAGTTGGAACTATTGAACTTTTCGTGTAAACAATATTGAATAAATAATCTAACCTACACATATATATTACTCCAAAAGATCACAAATTTTATTGTCTTTGATTGTAATGTTGAGAGGTGGTGACCTTTGACAAGGTTTCGACAACTATCAGATATGATTTTATATCACTTTTGTCATACTTAATTAAACTAAAAATATGAATGTTTCAGAATAAATAAATGTCTAATAATAAAAATGTTTATTGATTATTTGTTTCGCAAGAATGAATTTTGTTTTTCGTTCGATTCGAGTCAGTTTTGTATTTTTGTCTGCGATGTGCATTGAATTTTGACTTTGAGTCAAACCCACGAATCTAGGTGATTGACAAATATTTTATATGATTTTTTTTAAAAAAAGATGTTAGTTTGTTGAATGTGTCTGAAATTTATGGCAATTTTATGACTATTTTATGTTTATTCATAGCCGTTGAAAGCTCGAAAATGTCTTTCCATTTAATCAATATTCGTTGTTTGTTATAGAAGATCTTGGAAATTTGTTATATAGAAAGTCTGGCAAAATGTTGAGTGAACAAACAGAATTTAAGTGCTTTTTATTTTTGAACTCTTCAAAAAGGTGGAACGGATAGAGGCGGATTTAGCCAGTCTGACGCCCTAGGCGTAGGAAAAATTTGAGACCTACATTACAATTGAAGGGTCCAAAATGTCCAACCTTATTCGGCTAGTAGGATACTCGTCAAACCAGTCGTCCTCCTACTTCTTACCCCCTTCTTTGGTATCTTCTGAACCGATTGAGCAATTTTGACGCGGTTTTTGCCTTAACTTATATAATAGTCTTGATCGACATATACTACACTCAGAAAAATGGAGGCTAACTCGACGACCTACATACGGCGTAATTGGCCTCGGGCAGGCGCGCGTTCGCCTGCATGTGGGCAAGTAAAACTGAGTTGACCTGTGGTCGGAGAAATTCTGAAATTAAGCCACCAGCAGGTGAAGTAGGGCATTGGGAGCTGCACGAGTTGACCTTAGATAGGTTAACTCTGACCGCTAGCTGGCTTACAGACACCTCTGTAAGGTCAGAGTTAACCTGACAAAAAGTTGACCTGGACATTTTTCTGAGTGTAGAATTCAAGCTCGTTGGACAACGGATAACTGCAAATTTGGTGGGAATAACGTAAGGTCACAGGCTATTTCAAGTTGATCGCCTTACGGGAACATTGCGGTTACTTGCCGTCCGAAGGGGTCCAATTTTAGTACAGTAATCCCTCCAACTGCGCGGTAGATACGTTCCACAAAAAGAGCGCGCACACCGAAACCGCGCACTGTGAACCGTACTTTGTATTAAATTTTTGGGGTTGGGAACATGTTTTTTTAAACGAAAATCATAAAAAAATCGCGCAGCTGCGAAATTTTTACCGCGCAATTCGAAATTTTGGTGTTAAAAACATAACCGCGCAGTTGCGAAACCGCGCAGTTGCGAAACCTCGCAGTTAGAAACCGCGCAGTTAGAAACCGCGCAGTTAGAAACCGCGCAGCCGGAGGCATTACTGGAGTGGTATTCCGTAACTTGTTTCAAGCGTTTGTTTCGAGTTAGAAGAAAAAGTAATATTCGCGATCTCTGTTTCGCCCTGTCATTTATCTTGATCGGAACAAAGACAGCGAATATTACTTTTTCTTCTAACTCGAAACAAACGCTTGAAACAAGTTACGGAATACCACTCCTGTATTGAATATTCCCTTGAATTTAAGTTCCCAATTGTCGTTCCAAAACTCTTTTCCTTGAATTTAAGTTCCAAAACTCTTTTCCATATTTCCTTGATTTCGACGCTCCAACGTCGAGATGGAGGCTACAGTAGTCCAATTATTAAGACTAGGATTGTAATTTTTCATTTTTTCTTGATTTTTCTTCGTTAGGATTGGAAAATTGGAGGCTTCCCAAAATTGAAGGGTTTAGCATGCGCCTATTGGGTCTGCGCAAATCCGTCTCTTGGGAGGGAGAAAGAGGATGGCGTGGTCCAAAAAGCTTAAAATTAGCGTGCGTATTTTATGAGCTATCATAGGAGCATCGAAATTTTGGGTACTCCGAAGATCGGTTCCCGAAAAATCGTCCCTGGAAAGAGGATTGACAAAGATTTCACAATTTTTATAATTGGTTTTTTAGATTTTTTTTCATTCTGGGACCGCAATTAATTTAGTTTTATTTATTACAACACAACGGTATATTTGCATTACTTTATAATAAAAAAATATTTTTCTCAAAATCCAGAAAGTTGTCTAAAAATAATAATACTTCGAAACACGTAATTGTTTTCGGTGAATCTTACAGGAACTTGATTAGTATGACATTTTTCTAAGAAAAAAAGAGATTTGTAATTATTCTAAAAAATTTCTTCATTGAGTCAGATTATAAAAATTCCACTACAACAATTTAATTAAAAACCATATGGCGATTTACCATGTAATAAAATCTCTCACATCTGTTATGATTTTTCACCATAAATTGTCGGAGGTTATTAAAGATCAATGGTATTTAAGGCAAAATAATGCTCCATATGTCATAAATTTAGCGTAAGAATCAGACTTTTTTGTTAATTGCTTCATAATTGCATTAATATAGGCTTGAGTTGATTCAACGAAAAACGAGTTCAGTATGTCAAAATTCTCAAATCCACACAATGACGTTTTGGATAAATTTTTGCATAAATTCTGTCATATAATTTTCAAACACACCCAAAGTGTTCAATGTAGCATGAAAAATGTCTTCTTGCATGATTTAATCTCAATGCATAAAATAAATGATCATTATAGTAATTTTTCCATTTAGTATCGTATTTTTTTTCTGTTTACCAGTCAACAAATTGAATTTATAATAAATTTTCATACAATAAGCAACGATATAATGGCAACTAAAAAGCTGCGGTCCAGACTGTTCGGGAGGTGTTTTGAACTTTTTTTTTATTCATAAATCATTTGCCGTAGCAAATTGAGTTTAAGTCAAGGCTAAACATACATGTATAAATGTTTTTCTTTTTAATTTGTTCAAGTCTCGCATTTAGTCGTTTTAATATGATTTTCAATTCGCCATCTCTATCTTAAAGATTAACATTGCAAAGCTCAATGATCAGTATCTATATGTGAGTATCTTTATATGCATCTCTTTTTTATTCGAGTTGCCTTTAATACAGAGTAACCGCAAAATAACAATGAAATGAAAGAAAATACGAAAATATATTTAAGAAAATCCAAGCCAGACTTAAGATCTTTTTAATACATTAGCTTCAAGCTAAATCGCCATCGTTTTGCTCAATTAGCGCGCCTTATCTGAATCTGAATTGTTTAAATTGATCTCCAAGACCGGCATCGCATCACGTATTTATTTTATCTCAGTAACGAATAGATACATGAGATCGATATTGAGTGATCTGCGACCAATGACGTTGTTGTTATTCGCATATGCCGATGAAACAGAAATTAAGGCCTGCACCAGACTAGACTTTTCTTATAGAAATAATTGAAGAAAAGTCTATTAGATGCATCAAATGTTCGTGTTGGCGTTTAATTTCATTCAACCCACAATTTTAAAAGTCCAAATGATGGTTTAATGTTGGCCAAATTGGGGATTTTAAATTAACCGCTTAAATTCTTTTAACAGGGTATACTTTTTGAGAGTAAGGAATGCCGCTATTATTCAGTGGTTAAATTAAAAAGAATCTGACATTTGATTTTAGATTCTTTTGTAAAATATGTAAAATTTAAGCAGTTTTTCGAATAGAAGCTATGATTAATTAAAATCTAAGATTGCCAATAGCCTTTATATTAACCCTCTAATCGGAATGCCAGCCTAAAGGCGGGCTTCAGGGAATTCGCTTGTTTATAACGGGTAACAATTTTAATCGCCGGAACGTGTTACACTGACTTTTGTAAGTTATCGCTTTACATGCTGGAAAAAATTTAGCTCTGTACGCTGTCTTGGTTACGGTCTGTCGCAAGTTGAAAGTCATATTTTGGTGAATTTTTTTCGGAAATATTCCGGTTAGAGGGTTAAGAAAGTACCTAAATCCATTGGCTGAAAATATCGTTATAGAATGGCGACTTATGGCATAAATACAAATTTTGGTAAAGTTTGGCTGATCAAATGATTGTGGGTCCAGCAAAATGTAAAGCCTTGTAGAATCTTTTTTCGGTTATTTTTTTCCTTAGGCCCCGTTTACACCTGCGATTTTTTTTGAATTTTGTTCATCTTATGCTAAGTGAATAGCAAAAGTTGTCAAAATTTGAATTTATTTCAGCGATTTTGTATAAAAAATTCCGGTTCCTGCGTCTTTCTAGAAAAAAATTCAGAGTTTTGTATCGTAATGTAAACGGTTGTGCAACGTAAATTTAGTATCGCAAAATAAAATTCGCGGAATAAAGTGTCAGATGTAAATGGCGCCATAGAGTCAATTTGGGTGTTAGAAATATGTTCTGATTTTTCAGGACTATTGATTTTGAAACTGAATCACTTTTAGACTGTTTTCGGAGAATTGGCGGAGAATTTCCTCACTTTAAAAAAAACAATTATTTATTTTGTTTTTCAATGATGTCTTATGGCGAGTTTTCACTTTCAGCGACCATTCAATTGAGTATCAGGATTTTATTTCTTTTGCTTTTTTTTGGGTGAGCAAATTTGTAGTTACGTCAGTGTGGCACGGGCTTAAAAAAATCACACTTGAGGTCTTAGCAATTAAGAGTTATTAGCATTACGACTTAAAACCCAAAATACGCTTAAAATACTTGATTTGATTTTTCAATTTTACTTACATGTTTCCACTTCATACAACATTGATTCCATTTGGATGCTATTTTGCAGATTCTATTCCAATATTGAGGCCAGCACCACACTCGTCCAAAGAGTGCGCTTTCAGTTTTATATGACTGCTTATAACTCGTATACGATTATTAATAAAATTTGAGTGATTGAAACCGATATAGCAAATACACTTAGCACTTTTGATTATATTATTGGCAACTGATTTCTTTTTTTGGATTTTCATGCACTTTTAGTGATTTTTCACTTTCATAAATTTTAGCATGCCTTCAATTTACACTTCACAGCACTGCATTCATGGTGTACTCGTACGTGATTTTACCTTAATCCGACTTAGTTGATTGCCAAATCCATCGAATCACACCACATGAAATCCACGTAAATTTAACATTTGATATTGGCGAGTTGTGATCTCTCGTTCTTTACTGCGACGAATAATGGAAATGTTTTAAGAAAACATTCTTAAGATGGTATGTTGTTAGCACACTTTATTGGAAAAACATCGAAAAAGCGTTTGGAGCACCGCAATTTAGCAAAACGACATTCCCGAGCCATGCCAAAACCATTCCAGCTCGATGTAAGCACAAAATGAGCATAATTCACGTAAACATGGTGGCATCGAAATGAGGCTCCGATGGGACCAAATAGCCACTAACTCTTTAGAGGGGCGGACGGACGCTTCTCATTGTGGAGCCCCGGCACAAGGACAAACTATGAGCGAGTTTTATATCAACAATAGTGAGTGACTGCTGTATATTTCGAAAATGACGAGCCCAACTTTTATGCCGGGTGACACGAAGACCAAGAGTCATCCAGAGGCAAAACTGGCCGCAGCCAGAGGTAGTAGAAGACTTCTCTACACTTCACATACGAATATCAAACTATATTAGCGATATAAAGCCGCAATTGGAAGTCACTACCACTGGTGGTCGTGTATCATTAGGTCATCACTGAATATATGACAAAACAAAACAATTTTTAATATTTTAAATAGTATTAAAGTGAAACAAAAAAAAAAGAAATCCACAAATATTTTGTTATTACTTTTGGTCTGACGATATGAACACAGAATTTACTTAAAATATGTTTAACTGCAATTCGTGATTATTTTCAGCAATGGTCGGGCATTTTTAGAGCGGATGCAAATGATTCAAAAAGCCAACGCCATCGAGTCACCATCTGAACTGTGACCTTCATGTGGACATATGCGGAATGCTGAGTTAATTATTCAAAATCTACCCTGAAATTCAAGTACAGACGACTGACTATCGATTGCATGAGTCCATAGTTTTGTGTAAGTTTTATTGCTTTGGGGACGTACTGAGATGTATGTACATAAATTTACCCCCCAGAGACGAGCTTTAAGCGCCCTGAGTGTTTCTGTAGAACTTTTTCTGGATGTAATGAAAAATAGGCTACAGTTTAAATTTTTATATTTATTTCTAGCGTACAAGGAATGGTGGAAAAGTTTTAATTATGCATTTATGACTGCCAGTACAGCAAAAAAAAAAAATTAAGGCACAGTCGGAAAAAACCATTCGTTAAATGTGAATTTTTAAATGCTGAAACCTTTGATATACATAGTATATCTCTAGAATAAGTTTATAGAGTTGATTTTTTTCAAATATTTGACTTTTTTGGTGAAAATTTTTAAAATGATACTATCAAGAATTGAGAACATCGTAAATCATTTTAAAAAATACCGAAAAATTGCTTTTCCAACTTGTTTTTGCATTTCAATTTTTAAACACCGAAAAATCGTTAAAAATTTACCGGGAACTGAACTGTTGTGAACTCCCTAGTCCGGACGGAGTTCGATTTTCTCCGAAAGGTGATCGACTCCCTAAAACTCCGTTTCGGTGCGTGATCGACTCCATTTTTGCGACAGTGTACTAATCAAATACAAAATGTCTAAAAAGAATATTTTTTTCAAACAAAAGCTTTTATTTAAAAAAATATATACAAAATAGGTGCTGTGTATCAGAAATAAATGCGAGGTAAAAGCATAAAAGAATAAAATATATTTATTTCGCTGTGTGTCAAAGTGACAAAATTTTTCTACCTTAGTAAGATCTATTTGATTTTTTTTTTGTAAATTGAATTACGTTTTTTCCATAGATATACTAGATCGCTCGATTTGCTGTCTCAAATGGTCCCATTTCAATACAGTTCAGTGAATCAAAACGAGTCAAGTAAGAGCAAGATAACCGTATGAAAATAAATATAGTCCTCTCGTTTAAACCGTGAGTTGTCAAAGGAAAATAGACTTTCGGAATGGTGTTGGCGCCTAAAGTTATTTGTTTGCGCCTAAAGTTAGTCTCAAACTTGTGAAATTTGAATTTCGCGACCTTATACAGTTCAGTGGATGCGTTCAAGTACGATAAAGAGGGAAATACTTTTGGGACAATTTTTCAGCAGAGCTTTGTATGGTGACAGTTGTTCTATGTTATATAGTTCTGTGGTTTTTTCAATCTATCTGGCTGAAAAGTCTGGATTTTAATATTGTACATTTGATATTTTGCACGTTTTTATGTAAAGCCGGAAAAATGAAGAAAAAGTGGCTAATCTGATAACAATGGCGGTGATTCAGCTGCCTTCGCAAAAAGTATGGCGAATCTACGCGCATATCTTTGGCGAATCTACGCGCGCTAGATTGATATGCTATGATTTGACTAGGTTCGGCTACGTTGGCTTTGAGATCGAACTTTGGCAAATCAAATTAGGCGAATGTGTTAATCGCTCTCGCCATTTTCTTCCCTGGCTTAGATCTATTTGCAAAAATATCTAAGTCCGGTATTACACTTGGTTTATTTAAGCCGGCAAGTTTTTGGCTTATTTAAGCCGGCAACTTTTTGGCTTAAAAAGCTAATGTGCTTACATTTGTGGCTTAAATAAGCCAATCCTGTTTGCATATGCTACACAAGTTTACATGTGTGTGTGTGTGGACTCAAACCATTGAAATTGCTGCTGCTCATATACTTCCCAAGATCTTTACCTGCTGACGGTCAGAACAAAAATGATTTCTGCCTACTACTTTTCCCAAACCGGTTCACACGCTTTGCATGTATGCAGATTGTCGATAAGCCATGATTTCGAGTGGCAACTTTTCCCCTCGCAGTCGTTTCTCCCGAAAATCGGCTTAAGTAAGCCTGAAAGTTGCCGTGTGTAATACCGCGCTAAGAAGTCAAAATATTCAAATTTTTGGAAATAGGTTGTTTTGTGAAATTGTTGTGTTAAAATTTCATTGAATAGAGATAATTGCACTAAAATGTATTCGGCGAATGTTCGTAAAAATGTGTATAAAAGATTCGCATCGTCCGAAATATACTGAATAATATTAGTTTGTGTAAATATCTGTGGCAAAAATCCGAAACATTTCAGGCCGATTTTCAAGCGAAACGAAAGTGATCTGTATTTGCATTTCCAGATACATTACTTTGGCTTGGCCTGAAAATCAACCTAAGGTGTTTGGGGTTTTTGTCACAGATATATTCGTAAAAAGTAACGTTTTTCTAAAGATATGCAATATATAGACGTATACTGAATACACAACACGAATTTTTGTCACAATAACAGAAATCTGAAAAAAAGTAATTAAAAAATATTTATTTCCGCTTATCGTCATTTAAATTTATTCAATAAATGAGAAATATATTTTGTGTACTCATTGCACACGCAATTCATCGAAGGTCAGTTATGATATGCATATTAATTTATTAATAAAAATATTTTTTTATTATAGTCCTTCCATAAACGGATTCAAAAATTCTTTCTGGCAGAGATTATTAATTGGCGCTAAGTTTTATCAATCAGATAATAAAGTGGCTAAAAAAATAAAGTTGCTTTTGTTATTTCACTCAAAACGAACATAGAAGTTGTACATTTTTAACGTCAGTTGAATTCCTCTAATATTATTGATAGCGTGTTATCATAACATTTATTGATTGATATGGAAAGATAATTTAGAAAAAATTCCACGCTTTATTTACAAAATTTAAAAAAAGAATTGGTGTCGAGTGCGCTGAATTCCCATAGAAAAATCGCATGTTTCCGATTTGTGGATCCATTTAATCTTTAAAAAATCTAATCTTAAGTTGAATTAAATTTCCTATATTGTGTTTGTATAAACGTTTTTTAAATAATTATTTGTATTCGTAGAATTATTAGACAATACGACTTGAAAACTTGGTTGAGACGTGAATTTAAAGTTGCTTTTTTAGTTGTTATTCAAGTGTGTGTTTGACCGCTCTTTTGTTTTTTTTTTTCAGAAGTGTCCAATGCAAATCTACTGCCAAGCACAAGGAAACCAAACCCAATATTTCTTGGAATTGTTCTTTAAATACAAAAATTTTGCAAATTGACTTTCTTTGCAGTTTAACTTTTGTCGTTAGATTTTAGCAAACAATTTATCGATAACTCTAGTCAATTGCCATTTTGCCGCCAATTGTTTACTGAGTAAAGTTTCACCTTCATCAGAACTGCTAAGATATATTGCAGGGCAGCAATCATGTATTCCGACGCGTCTCTGTCTTTCGACTTCGACGCAGCTTTTAACTCTTGACTTCGCCATATCAGCAGCTTCAAATTTCCTGGAGTGACAGTCAGAATCACGTTTCGATTCATAGTGACCATTCCGCGAAATTTCAAGCTGCAGATATGGCGAAGTCAAAAGTTAAAAGCTGCGTCGAAGTCGAAACACAGAGACGCGTCGGAATACATGATTGGTGCCCAGGTTTACAATATTTGATTGAATTTTTATGTAAAAATGCAGGAAATTTTCTTTGAAATTGGTTACAAGCATTTTTTCATAAAAGCGTATAGTTTTTGAGAAATTAATTTTTTTGAAATATGTTGAGAACCGTTCGAGATACCCATAAACCGTTAAAGTAAAAAATGTAGAAAGATTTCATAAAAAGGCTTTTTATTCTATTTTAGTTGGTAATAAATTGTGCCTGTTTTTTTTAAATACACCTTGTAATTTTATCTAAAACATCCAATTAGTACCTGATATATTCGAATTCCAATAATAGTATAACAAATGTTAGAGTTTTACCTGCCTCGACATTGAAATAAGCTTTAATGTAAGAACCGAACCTGATAAAACTAATTGAAGCAACTTGGAAATAATGTTAACAAACTTACACAAAAGTATCAAACCAATATTTACGTAAAATAATGTCAATATTATGCTATTCCCCCATTTTTATAAAAGTAGACCCCCAAACCGAGTGACTTTTTGTTTGGCTTGTAAATCTTTTGATGGTAGCGAAGGCAACCACGACTAACTTAGCGGCGTCTTATCAGTGAAAAAAAAAAGAACTTTTGGCGGAATAATAAATTCTATTTTAAGAAATGCCAAGTGATAGGAGAGTCAAGTGCTTCAGGCATAAACAAAATGCATAAAAATTTGTGGACAAGAATTCCATGAAAAGAACTCCATTAGGGTCTAAAAATTTGGAGATATGAAAGTAAGAAAGTGAGTTTTATGGTAAGGATATCCGCTTGGCAACACCATATTGAAAAGTGTGTAAAGAAAACGTATCAAGCATAACGAGGAAAAAAAAACTTTTCTCACGCATATCGATTAAACATTTGCTGGGGGTGTGAAACCTGAGAGGGTCGCACTAACTGTCGCCGTAGCATATCTTGTCTGCTTTGCTGGAGATATAAAATAGCATAAATAATTCGAGTATATCGTATAGATATTACTTTTTTTTTCTAATGGGGATCATGTCGCTATATCTGCTTATTTGACCATACATTTCGCTTTTTATATATTTGTCGCTCGACCGTAATTAAATCTACTCACGAACAGGCGCTCATGTAGATGTTTTTCAATGCTTTTCCCACTATCATTAACATTATTAATCCATCCACCTTCAGAATGTTTTCATCCAAGTGCTCCACAGCTCCTCATCCACTGTCGCCACATAACCCAATTCTGTTTTCGGTTTTAATTAGCGATTAAATGGTAGTTAAGTTTAGGTAAGGTTTGCCTTACGAAAAAAAATTATGGCACAAAAATACACTACAATCCCAATGACGACCGAAACGAATAGAATTTTAATTTACAAGTTTCGAAAGTAGCACTTTTTTAGCATTTTAATTTAGTCCTAATTTTTTCAGTCTTAATTTTTTCTTAATTCTTTTAAAGAATTTTCAAAAATATCCACACACAATTCGATTGATTGAGGCAAACTTTTCATATTTATCACAGCACTTAATTTTCAATCCACATTCAATTAAGACCAAAGACAATTAAAATAATTTGTATCACAATAAATTCGGTATATGCCACAGTAAAATTTTTTTGGGGGTGAATTGATTTATCACTTCACATAAATTTCAAGGCGAACGAAAACTTTGTTGCTCCGAAGCTTTTTAAGTTTTCAGCTCTCAGAAGGGTTGCTCTCGCCGAATCGCAGTTAATTAAAATTAATCCCGGTGTTTTCCCTTTGTTCAAAGGGTATGCGAAATTTGGGGGTGAGTTCTGCACTTTCGTTAGAGTGCACGCGTTTGCACCGCTTTTCAACACCAATGTTGAATAAACAGAGCTAGACTATAAGTGAAAAACTGTTGGGTTTTGGTTGACGACGAATGTTGGTAGATGTTGTTTCAGTTTCGTGGTGGTTGGAAATGTGGCTAGAACAACACCTGTTCAGGTTGCTTCTTTGGGCTGTTATGAAGGGGGGATGGATATCTAGCTCTTGTCGCGGTGGAGACGAGGGTCAGGTAAGATAGTGAAAAAGGTTCCCCTCCTACCAGCTGATTAATTCAACTGCTATGACTGACTGTGACTTGTTTGTGTTGGAAAAGTCTTCGAGACCGTCTTTGAAGCCGCGGTGAGCTCACCATTCGGTGAAGTAGTATAGGGAACTTTGATATATTCTCTGGAGAACTGTTGCTCTGATGAAAAGTGAAGACTAGGGTTATTTGAGTATTAATTGAAAAGCTAGAAATGCTATTTTTTACATTTTCGACTCAGAGTATGTAGAAATGACATTAATTTTTTTTAGATACAAACTTTTGTTGAAAAGTATCACAAAATGTTTTTGGATGTTATCATAAAAAAAGTAAGATAAAACCATAAGCGGCAAGTAATTTTTTTATTTATTGTCAAAAATCTTTTCTGTGCTTCGTCATATTGGGGTGTATTCATAATCATTTCTTTGGTCACAAGGAAAAACCGCTTAACACGTTGGCTACCATGTGAGTCACCGGTGTACACACGCTATTGTCATTACCGTCAGTTTCTCAAGCTCCATGGTTGAGTGCAGTCCCTCGTGCGGTACAAAGGGGTTTTTTTTGTCCGTTATATTTTATTCGATTCGTTCGTTTTTGTCTGTATTGATTTTGTATTCACTGGTGACTCACAAAGTACAGAAATGATTTTTGCGTTTTTTCCCAGTGTATACTAGCGGAGTAAGCGTTTTTTTGGCTGGTAGCCAACGTGTTAAGTCGAGTTATGTAGTTTTAAAGGTTGGTGCATATTTGAATTCTCCTTATCCAGTTCTATATATTTTCATGCTGTACCCCTATGAGGAATGGCAGAGCAAAAACCATATAACCTAAGTCAGTTTTGCTTTAAAAAAAAATAATCAAAACTACTCAAAACACGCTTTTTCGACTTATGCAGTTTTTCCTTGTGACCACAGATTTGTAAACATAGTTTTTGTCAAAATTTTTCAATAGGACTCACCGTTTTCGAGAAAATCGTAAAAAACTGTTGGGTTTGTATGGCGGAGAGGGGAAGGAATCATCCGATTTTGACCGTTCAAGATCTTAGCCTTGCAATTTGTAAGCAAGGTAACCATACAAAATTTCAAGTCTCTAGCACAATCGTTTCTAAAGTTATGGTTACGGACGGACGGACAGATGAACAGACAGACAGACGGACTTACATGAGGAAATTAAAATCTTTTGTCACACCAAACTCCTGTCTTTGTGGTAAAAGCATGAAAGTTTTCAATTACAACGGTTGAAAGTTTGGACGACTTTTTGAAAATTGAATAACGTTTTTTCCTTTTATCTGGATCAACATTCTGACAATATTCCCAGTTACATTTTAGGCCCGATGAATGAAAAAAAACGTGATTTAATTTACAAAAATTCACCCAAACTGGCAACCGTGCTAATACTGCCCACTGTCCTTTATAATTTTACTCTCCACACATCATACATATTATGGAGTTGCGGGGGAGTGTTGTGAAGCTACTGGTTTTGAGCAAACTTTTTGAGCTTTTCTTGTATTCGTTTTTTCTTTATAACATGTTATCGCCGATGTGTGAGCCCAAAATACATGGGAATTGTTGTTTCTATAGGGACAGACCACTTATAATAATACATGATGATGATGACGTGATCCTTCAGCGAATATCCCAAATGTGTGCGTTTTCATCAGAATCCGATGTTGGATGTTGTTGCGATTTTTCATTTTTTTCGTATTCGGCATTTGTTTATTTTATTAGAGAGAAAACGAAAGAGATGGAATTGTTTAACGATAAAAGCCCACGTGCTAATTATGTATGCGCATACTCAGAGACTTGTCTCCAACGACCAACTGGTTGATTCACTTTAACAAATTAAATATCGCAAATTGCATACACAACGACAAATAATTGATGTTCTTGGATTGGGGGGTAAGTGGGTGTAAATGAAATTGTTTCATTGAAACTAATCGAATTATCGGGCAGTTAATTTTTTGAGAGAGTAATTTGTAAACATCTTGTATTAATATAGTTGTGTTTCTGCAAAAATATTTGCAAAAATCATAAAATTGTCTAAAAAAAAGAACTTTACGACTGATAACAAAGCAAAAACAACACAAATGTTAATTAATTTAAATTTTAGTTGGGAAAAACAAACTTAATTTTTTTAAATTATAAAATATTAACGTTATGAGAAATTTCCATATCAGTTAAAGAGAGAGAAAGTCAACATCATATATAACGAAAGTTTTCGAGGCAATTGAGGATGTTTAATTTTGGGTCAAACTGGGGAACTTTGAGGGTTGAACTGGATAATCTAGATTTAGGTCAGCTTCATACGTTTTTCTAGTTACATTTTGTGTTCACAGAGAAAATTTAAATGCTATAAATGTACATAGGCATTTAAAAAGTCTGAAGATATCCAAGAGTTTAAATGTGAGGATTTTCTTGTGTGAAAAATACTAGTCCTTTAAAAAGTGTCTATCACAGAATAGTCTGTGACAAAATCATGCATGCATAAAAAACATAACACAGTAAAATAATTATAACTCAAAAAAACACAAAAAATCCGTCGTGAAAGCGACTTGAAAATATTAAGGGAAATTTCGGAATAAAGAACTTTTAAAATATTGCAGATATAAATGGGTGGGTTTTTTATATAAATAAAATAGTGACATATGTATGTCTGTTGGTTTACACCACGGTTATTTTAAGTTTTTTTTTAACTGTTTGGTTAAAAAAAGTGAAATTTTGACGATTTGGGTCGAAATTTCAATTTTGGCTCGTTTGTTATCTGTAAACTCAGGAATGTCAAGAAACTTCACAATTAAGCTGATGATAAAGCAGGCTCAAACATAGGTTTTTGTCTGCACGTCTTCATGAAGGAATACAAACTGAAAGGTTTTTTTTGAGATTTTCTTTTGAGATTCGAAAAAGTTCTAACGACAGAAAGTGTAAAGAAACTGATTTTACATAGGGAAAGGTACGGATCGGAAAAAGGATGGGAAATTTTCATTTTTCAAAATACCCATATTAGTTTTAATCTATTGGATAGTTTCATCATTAAACTATATCCCTGTATGTTTCAGCGCCCTAGGAAAAGAACGGCGAAAAATAAAAACATAACAAAAGCTATAATTGCCAATCTCGCAATTATTAAAAACCCGTATGGTGATTTAAGTGAACGGCGAACCGTTATATCAAAATTCCACTTTGAAGTCAAATTTTCCACTAAGAATTTTTAAAATTTATTCCAATCGGATTTAGATGTATGGGAGTTTTATGTAGAATCATATCCTAAGTAACTTTTGTTCTTGCACTTTTTTAATAAGATGCACCGTTTTTGAGATATTCACAAAAAACCTTTTCGTTCGTATGGGGGGTACCCCCCTAATGGTCCATTTGTGCCCATTAACGAACGGACGGACGGACATGCTTTTTTTTTATCATTCTAAACACACACGGGTGTAATTTTTTTGTTTGATGACGGAATCTTGGCGTTACAAACCGTAAGGCAAATCTAATATACCCTTTGGTTTTACCATACGGGTATAAAAATATCAAATTTTGGTACGAATAGATGCCCCAGTAGGTACGGAAAGATCCCTTTTGGGTAGAACGAATAAAAATAACCATAATTTAGTGAAAAAATAAATCCCTGGACACAATTCAAGAATATTAGAATTAACACAGGACAACAAAAAGAACTATGTGGAAAATAGTCGCCATTGTTTTAGACTTTACTTCCTTCACAACACCTTTTCCGATATTTTCTGCCCTTATGGAATGAGTGTGCGCCACAATATGTGGATATATCAACATAATATAATGCAATTAAATATTTCTAATCAAAAAAAACTTGGGTATCACAAAGGACAATGCCCTGACAAATAGAAGAGATCAATAATTTTCTTTTCGTTCAAGGAGTAACGACCCTTGATTTTGATTTTAAGGAACCTTACCTGACATCGATTTGCTGATTTGGAAAGGTGAAAAGCTGTTAACGAACGTAAGTTTCAATAAACATTTCCTGTTCCACTAAAAATATCGATTCATAAATAAAAGCCTTGTCGGTTGCGATGGATAAAGAGTGACAAGCAATTTATTTCAATAGTGGATCAAATTTTATTGCAACATGAAATCGTTTTTGGATGGTTCGTAAAATTTATGCATTTCACCTTTGAAAAACACGACATGAATCAGAGAAATTATTTTTGAAATGATTTCTCGGATGATGAACTCAGGAGCAAGTTCCCTAATTTGGTGAATGAGTTGACTGTAAAATTCAAGGTGATCACATCTTCGGAGAATTCCGTACAGTTTCTTAAAATGAACTTACCTAGAATAAGCTTTTTTCTTTGTGTTCTCCTTTTGGACACTTTTTTATTATCTTTTTTAAGCGAAAATTTCAATAAACAAAATATACAAAGAAGGGAATGTACGATTTGATTTTTTTTTAAATTGAGTATGAGTTAATTTGTTGTTTTAACGGTTCGAGATATCGAAAAACATGTTGTGTCTAAAAATTTGCACAACATTTTTAGTTTCAGAAAGTTTCATCTTTAGGTTGAAATGCAAGAAATTTTCTGAGAAATTTAAAAAAAACGTTGGTTTGAGAAAGATTAAGCTAGAACCTGAATCGTACGTCGATGCGTCCGTCATGCGTGCGTCCGGTTGACAGTTCGATGCGGTGACAGTTGGGTACGGCAACGAATCTGGAGTTAATTCATTGTTTTGCACTTCTTCTATTAGTTTATCGTCGAAACAATTACTTTCAATTTGTTCTATACTTAAATTGCTTAAATCGTAAACAAACTTTTTTGCGAAATGACATTTCCGTGCGTTGCCGCATGTAAAAGTAGAAATTCGACCTACTCTATGGGGTTGCCGCATCGGAAAACGTATCATTAGGGGAGTACTCATAGCATCCCGTTGATTTTACTCGAAATGTCAACGTGATGGACGCATGACGGACGCATCGACGTACGATTCAGGTTCTACCTTTATGTTTTTTGAGCAAAAAACAAAATAAGTTTGAAATAACATTAAAAAACCTGAAAATTCAAATCCAAAATTTTTTTGGTCCAAAGCTTTAACTTTTAGTTCAAAGTATAAATCTATTTTCAGCACTTCACTGGCATACAACATCAGTGGTTCTACAGATAAAGCTTTTAAAGTTTGGAAAGTATATAGAATATTGTGCTTTTGACGGCGTCGATACTACAGTTTTGTTTTGATATTTTCATCATTTGACATTTCTTAGTCAAGATTAAAGTTCTTCTTTTAGTTTCTTTTAATTTTTTTAAAAATCTTTGCTGTAAAATGATTTGTTGCAGTTTGTTAAAAGTTGTAAATGTAATCCTAGTTAAAAGTGTGCTATTCGAGATTTATTTTTCATAAAGTAATTATTAATTTCTAGAAAATAAGTAGAAGAAATTTACATACTTCGAGTGCCTTTCATGTCCAGCTAACTTGCAAAAAAGAAGAGAATGGAATTCGCGAAATCACACTAAACAACACTAAAACCAGGTAAATACTAAAAAAATAAAAAAATAATTTAAATTTAAATTTTCAAGGCTCGTGACAGCAATTAACACGCTTGCTATTTTTTTTTAGAAATGCCCTTTCAATGGAAATGATGAACGAACTTCATTCAGAAATTGCAAAGGATTTAAATGATCCAAATTTAAGGTGCATAGTTCTGGCGGCGAATGGGCCAGTTTTTTCAGCAGGACATAATCTAAAAGAATTGGTAAATTTTTTTTCTAAAAATATTGAGAGTTTTAATTACTTTCCTCTTCTATAGATAATCTAGAGAATAAACTCTTAGAACAAATTTTTAGAGCAAATTTTTCCACTGTGAGATGAAGCAAGAGGATCCGATGTAACACGGAAAAAATTATCCATTCTATTCCTCCATCTCATTGAATAGATACGACGAAAATGATTAGAAAATGTTCTCTCTGCTTCGTGCTCCCTAGTCTAAAAGTAATTAACTTTTAGGCCGTAGCTAGTGAATGATAGGGACATTTTTCCCCCCTTCGAAGGGGAAATTTGTCAAAAATTTGTTCGGCAGAGTTTTTTCTATATACACCAATACCTCACTTTGCGTCGTGGTTACGTTCCAAAAAAACACGACGCAAATTGAAACGACGCAAAGTGAATTATGATTTTCTATAGCAAACCATGTAAAGATCGAAGATAGGTTCCAGGGTTACGAAAATACTACTTTTTAAAAAGAAAATTGAACAAAGTAAACATTTAAAAAACAAAAATAATATAACTCTGCCAATAAATAAATTGGAAAAATATTTACCTTTTTTGTAACCAGAAACAACCCGTAAAAATTTATAAAAATTTATTATTCTCTTTTAAAAAAAAGAACAACACACTAATTGAAACTGAACTCTAAAATTAGCAAAACAAAGTGAAAATAAAACTGTATTAAAATTGCGTTGATTTTCAGTTAGAAAGGGAATCCCCGAGTTTTGATGGCATGGCGCAATTAGAAAGAAAAGTCGTGCCATCTTTTAGAAAAAAAAAATTTCAAAAAATTTCAAAAAAAAAAATAAAGACTCGAACCCAAAACAACGCAACTTCGAAAATCTAACGACGCAAAGTGAAAATTAGTACTAATTCAGCAGCGACGCAACTTCGAAAAAACGCAAAACGGAAAGACGCAAAGCGAGGTATTGGTGTATTCCTTATTCTATGGTATTGTATCTATGACGCAGCCCGACTCGAGAACGGGCATAGATAGAAAATTTCTGTTTGAAATCCATTGCAGTCAATATTAGGAGGATGTCCGTACATTTGTCTGTCTGTCTACCTTTCTGTCTGTCCGTCAATCTGTCCGTTTTACGTATCTCAAATAACTCGAGATCGCGTTGACCTAGCGACCTGAAAATTTTTGTAAATAAGTTTTACTAAAATCGTGGTTTTTTATCAACTTAAGAGTAAGCGTAACGATAGCTATAACGGGTACCTCTGACATTTCTTTCACAAAAAATACCGTTTTTTAAAATTTCACGAAAAAAATGCGCTTTTGGGAAAAATGAAAATAATGAAATTTAAACACATAAAATTTTCTATATTTTTTGCTTTAACAGTTTTTTTTTGTATTACTAACGGCTCTCAAGATATTTGAAAAAATACAAGTTTTTTGAAAATCTCTCGAAACGATGCACTTTTATGAAAAAATGCGTTTAACCAAATTTTTGCTAGATACGTA
Organism: Chrysopilus asiliformis; assembly: GCA_964034945.1. Lineage (NCBI taxonomy): Eukaryota > Metazoa > Arthropoda > Insecta > Diptera > Rhagionidae > Chrysopilus > Chrysopilus asiliformis. The sequence goes on from OZ035962.1 coordinate 94,209,043, forward strand.
TATCTAACGGTTCTCAACAAATTAAAACAAATTTTTTTTTGAAAATTTCTCAGAAACTGCGCTCTTATGAAAAAATGTTTATAACGAAATTCAAAGAAAATAAAATTTCTTGCATTTTTTCACTTTAATGGTTCTTACGTATGTTTAGCGGTTCTCAAGATAATATTTTATCATTTTTCACATATTTTTTTCGAAACTAAAATTGGCAGAGGAAAGTTTTGTGTTTTTGTCGGAACTGATTTTTTTTTAAATTTCAGACTCCAGAAACAGGGTATAAGTACCACCAGGAAGTTTTCTCAAAATGCTCTGCAATGATTTTGGAAATCCTGAAGGCCCCAGTTCCCATTATCGCGAAGGTAGATGGTCTCGCTGCAGCTGCAGGATGTCAATTAGTTGCTTCATGTGATCTAGTGATTTGCAGTGATAAAAGTTCTTTTTCAACACCTGGGTAAAATCTTTACAAAAATTGGAACGAATCTTTAACTACGGTTAAGTTTTTTTAGAGCAAGTTTTGGTATATTTTGTTCCACACCTGGCATTGCTGTGGCAAGGGTTGTTCCAAGGATGAAAGCTTCTTATATGCTTCTAACTGGTCTTCCACTATCTGCTCAAGATGCCTACGCATCAGGTAATTAATTGTAATTTTGACAAGTAAATATTTTTTTAAAATAATGTCGCTCTCATTAATTTGCTTTTTCTTCCCTTTATTAAAAACGTAAAAGTTTTTGACGTCTATCTCGAAAACGGTTCATTTTCTTAATAAATATAAGACTTTTTCATGTATGTCTGTTCACAAGCGGCTCGTTAGACGGGGGAGGGGGGTGTTAAATATTGACAGCATTTCTTCCCCATCCTTCTCCGATACAAATTAATTTTTTCCCAAAAAAAAACTGCTCTGTACAAAAAAATTGTTCAGATTTTCTATTCTATTTAATTTTTCACAAAATTTAATTTTCAGGACTCGTTAGCTCTGTGGTTCCCGCAGACAAGTTAGACGATGAAGTACAAAAAACTTGTGATGCAATAAAGTCAAAAAGTCGCTCAGTTATTCAGTTAGGAAAGGAGTTTTTCTACAAACAAATTTCAATGAGTGTGGAGGATGCATACAAAGCTGGAACTGACGTAGTTTTGCTTTAAATCTTTATGTTTAGATCTGTGGCTAGCAAAAATAAAATACTCTTAGAGTTATCGCATACTAATTGCGTTGCGTTGACGCACTACGCGATTTTAAGAGATAACCAAAACAGATTTAGATGTTTTTCCTTCTACAAAAGGTTCATATATGCATAAATAAGAAAAGGAAACCTTTAATTGGAGGAATAATGACAAAATTGGTTGCGCTGTCTCGAAAAATCGCGCCATGTGGTAACGAAATGTTTTTAGTATACCACCGCTCTTAAATAATTTTTAGGATAAGCCAAATCATAAGAAATCAAATATTTTTGCAACTTTTCAAATAATTTGGCTTCTTTAAAAAAATGATATTTTTTAATTTGTGAGACAGAATTAATTACTGTGTAACTCGGTTATAACGGACTCTGTTATAACGTACTTTTGCCAATTTTAAGTCCCGAGAACCATTTCTTTATGTAGATCGTACTTCTATAACAGTTTAGTGTTATAACCTACCAATTTTCACTATCCCATGAAGTCCATTATAACCGAGTTGCACTGTATTAAAAATTTAGTTCTTTTGTGATTTCTAAAACTTGTAATATTTTAGGTAATGGCGAACAATCTAAAAATGGACGATGGAAAAGAAGGAATTCGAAGTTTTGTTGAAAAGAGAAAACCACAGTGGAAACATTGAGATACAGTCAATTTTACAAATGATGTAATTGAGATGTTATTGCATTTATTTTTGAATAATATATACTCGCAGTTTAAGGAAAGAAAATTTTAATTGTTGAGCAAATGCAAATAAAAAAGTTTGTTCTTGTTAATTTTTTTTACAAATGCTGGAAATTATAGTAAAATCACAACACTACGTGTTAAGAAAAAAATTTAACAAAATATATTTTTTTAAAGATATGTGGAAACCGTGTATCCACTTTTCTTATCTATCGCGTCTTTGTTTTTTTATCATACAACAATTTACAAACAAAAAAAGTAGTAAACATAACAAAAGCTATAATTGCCTATCTGGCAATCATTGGAGACCCGTGATGTATGGGAGTTTTATGTAGAATCATATTCTAAATAACTTTTGTTCTTGCACTTTTTTGATAAGATGCACCGTTTTTGAGATATTCACAAAAAACGTTTTCGTTCGTATGGGGGGTACCCCCCCTAATGGTCCATTTTTGCCCATTAACGAACTTAGCCTCAGATTTTACGAAAAACGGATCTGTGCAAAATTTCAAGTCTCTAGCTCAATCCGTGCGCCCGCAACCCGCGCCACAGACAGACGGACAGACGGACGGACGGACAGACGGACAGACGGACGGACATGCAAAAATTAATTATTTTTATCATTCTAAACACACTGGTGTAATTCATTTTTGTGTGTGATGACGGGATCTTGGCGTTACAAACGGTAAGGCAAAGTTAGTATACCCTTTGGTTTCATCAACGGGTATAAAAATTTACGCATAATAGAGTGAAAATTTCTTAACAGAAAGAAAGTTTAATTCAAATCTCTTTCGTAAAAAATCTACAGAAAAGTTTGGTAACTTTTCAATAAGTCGTTATTTGAACTCAAAAAAAGTATGTGGGAATTAAGGTAAGGATACACGACGAGAGACTTTGGTCTCTGAGACCAAAAATTTCGCCTCTGGATACAAAGAGACCTGTGTATACACTTCGGAGACCGGAGATTTATCTCCAAGTACAAGTCTCTCGGGTTTCTTGGGAGACTTAAGTCTCTTGCCGTGTAGCTACTCTTTTTAATGCGTCTCCGGTCTTCAAAACGTTTTGATATCTATCTCTTGGTCTCAGGAGACGAATTTTGACATTTCAGGAAATAGTTTTGTGGGAACGAGAATTTGTTTCGTTGTTTTGAGTTTAAAGGTAAATTTTTATAAAGAAAAAAAGTGTTTTATATATTTTATTATATTTTAGATTAGTGATATTGTTGTTATGCTTAGAGATGAGATACCTGCGTCGTGTATGCATTCCAGAGACTTTGCTTTGAGAGACTTTTTAGTAAAGGTCTCCGGAGATCTATTTTTTGATCTCCAGACTTAAATGTCTCTGAACGTGTATACACTTTAGAGATTTTTGCCTTTTGTACCCTGGAGACCAGAGACCAAAGTCTCTCATCGTGTATCCTTACCTTTAGAGCTGTTGGATACCAAGTGCGGAGCGTTTCCATAGTGTGCGATTTTTAGAGACAGTCAACCAAATTAAGATACTTTTCTCTCTATCCACAGTACAATCTGCAATTTTTTTGGAAGGACATAAAAACTTTTCAAAATAAAACAAATCCCTTTTCAATGTTTTTATTTTAATTAATAATTAATACATTTATGTAAAAATAGTGTGTAGCTAATTATTATAATTGTTGGTTGTGTTTATTGATTATAATAATTTCTTTTATTAGTGTTATATACGAATTATCCTCCGGGTTACTCCATTCAAAAAAAATGATTGGTAAATAATGAAAATTAAAAAAAATATATTTTCAGTTCCAAAATTTAATCTACAGGCATTCGTTTTTAATTTAATGCATGCGATTTAGTTACTGCTGTTGCTGCACAAAGCTGTTTATCAAAAATTTGTTCAACAAATTTTCAAATTTTTTTTATTATCGACATTACAAAAATATAGACACGATTTAGATAATTTTTCGATGCTTTAGCATTTTCTTAATTAAAATTTACCAATAATGTTTTCATTAAAATGTGAATGATTCGCAAAAATTGCTGTATGTTTTATGTGTGTAATGAGTGGATTTTTTGATGTGTTTTTAGACTTCAGTGACAGGCCTCTTGTCGATCCAAGCCTTAATGGCCTCAATTGATGTTACGGATTCAACGAGAGCCTTTAGTCCAGGGTAGGTTTCGATCAAGTCACGTTTGCACATGTAGTTCATGTAGTCCAAAATGCCCGCGAGGTAAATATCAGCCCAGGTTAACTGTAAATTGAATTTAAATGATGTTTTAGGGTTTGTAAAAAATGACAATATCGTACCTTGCCAAGTGCTAAATGGCCATTATTATCTTTAGTAGTCGCTTCCAATTTCTCCAAATAGAATGGAATGACTTCTGAGTTAAGGGTTATCATCTTCTTCTCCTTGATCTCATCCTCTGGCTCGTACGAGACGACTGCAATTTCTGTGATTCAGTACAAAAAATCAAATTAATCACACAAATTCATGCAATTGCACACATTGTTCAGTACTTAAGCGGAAATCATTTATGGTATCAACCACAATATCAATTTGTAGATCCTCCCATGCATCAGCTCCGCCCAGGCCCACCTGTCTGGCCAGATATCGGGCCATGGAAATGCTCTGATGGACTCGTTTGCCGTCAACTTCCAGGACTGGCATTTGACCCATTGGCATTGCTATAATTCAAAGTAGTCACAAAAAAAAATATCCATTATTACATAATTTGGATAGTTTGTATTTTGTCACATATAAAGGGAATCTATTTTAAAATTTTGGTGGCTGTCTAGATGAAAATAACTTGAAATCAGATCAGATCTGTTTTTGTTTGCCGAAATTCGATTTAGATCAATTGCAGATCAATCGATTGATTGCATTTACGCAATGAATTCAGTGCCAAATTTCTAAAATTCTCGACAATGAACTCTGAACGCATCTAAAGATGGTTGACCTAATCCAATTTGAATTGAGATGAATTTCATCAATTCAAATGTGTGAAGTGATATAAAAATCTCAATGCAATGTAAAAAAGCCTACAGGGAAATGAAATAATGGATTTGAAACTGAATTTCCTATGAAGGATGGATTCGGGATTGGATCCTCAATTTGGGTAATTTTTGGTGTTCATACTTGGTTTCAGTGCAGGCCATTCATCTCGGGTTACTCTGACATCTTCGTATTCTACTCCACCATATGCAAACAGGAAACGCAGAGGTTCAGCAAGGGCTTTCACATTAAAGTAGAAAAGTGTGTAGCTGTGCTTTTCTGGGGCAGCTGGTGGTGCTCCTTCGCCACCCTCTGCTGGTGGTGCACCTTCTGCTGCTGGTGGGGCGTCCGCGGGCTTTGCTTCATCGGCCATGCTGATTTCCTGAAAGGTATAAAGGGGGAAAAACGAATTAAACAAAAATTTAATTCCCACAGTTTAATTTTTCAGATAAAAAATTTCTGGAAACATTAACCCCAAATTAAATTAAATAATTGCGTTAAAACAAGTAGGAACTTTCCGAATAATTTACAACTCATCGTATTTTTGATATTTGTTGTTTTATATTACATTATCGCTATCTGATGTGTAAACAAAACAATTATGGCGTATGTGGAGTGATTAGACACATTACAACCTTATTTTTGTATTGTCATAAATCATACAGGAAAGTTCTTATCTATGAGCAATTGAAAAAATGAATTGCAAAAAAAAAAACCTTTTCCTGCCAAATTCTAAAAATAAGGTGGTTTTTGGAGCTATTTTTAAGGAAAATATGATTTTTTGTACATACATATATTTTGTTATGGTTTTTTACGTATATGTCTGAATTTATGTTGCTGTAATAAGCGAAAATTGGTCAAGGTCAGAAAAGTTTGATGGTTTTTTTTTGATATTTTGTGAAATGTAGCAAAATAATCTGTTATTTATAAATCTCATTTTTTTGAAAAAAAAAAATTGTTTCTTTTTCGAAAATATCGTTCAATTAAATCTATAAATTTATCGATATTTTCGAAAAAGAAACGCAAAATTATGCAAAAATATTATTAAGCATTCTAGGGAGAAGAAAAGGATTAGTCTGATTTTGATCATTCAAAAACTAAATCCTTTTTTACAAACAAAACCTCATATATAGAGCACAGACCAGATTTTCATTTAAAAAAATCCATTTGTATAGGGGAGGGAGGTGTAGTGCGATCGGATTTTCATGTATGATTGAGTTATGTAAAATTATATTCTAAGCCCCTTCCGGCTTTATACATTTTTCGATACGACTCATCGTTTTCGAGAAAATCGCAAAAAACTTGTTTCTTCTGTATGTTGGAGGGGGGAGGTATGATCCCATTTTGATGGAGGATTTCGAGATATCGAGGTTCGAGTTACCGAAGATAATATAGGAAAACCTCGGGTTATCGAGGTCGATGATGATTGGTGATGCATATTTTGGGATTATATAAAAATAAAAACCTGAAATTGTTTATTTACTTATACAATATCGCTACAGCACAGATGCAACAATATTTGCTCGAAAGTGTTAAAAAAGTACATAATATAAAGAAAAACTAACAAAGGATTCCAGAATTTAACCACTTAATAATGTAATGGTGAAAATGTTAAATGAGGCCTTCAGCGAAATAACGGACTAAGCCACATGTCGAAATCGTGAGTTTTTTTGTGTTTGAATCACTATTGCGAGTGAGTTTTTAGATAAAATTGTTTGGATGCACAAAAGAACATTTCAACATTGAGTAATAAAGTCCACAGAATGTTTTTTTTTCCAAAAATTTACAGTCAATAATAGTACAAAAGTGGAAAAGCTTCAAAAACTCGATTATGTGGCTTGGTCCACTTTTGCTCTCATCGCCTCAAATATGGCATTTTAACCCTTAGAGGCACAGAAAAATAGCAAATCTTTTCACCCTTCCGGCACTCGAAAAAATTTTTTTTCTGATTTTTTTAGTGGTACCATTTTAAAGTATCATACGGCAATGAAAGACGGTTTAATTGGTGGTACAATTTTGATACCACCGTGCAGTATTTGTTACAAAAAAGGTGGTACATCGCGTGTACCACCAAGCCTTTAAGGGTTAAAGGAACCAAATCGAAAGACATCAACTTTTTTGGACTAATTTTGTGCGAATTTTGCTACCACGACTTCTATTCTCTACATTACCTTCGCCCAGAATTTTCTTGAAATTGTGGTTAGAAGTGATTTTAAATATCTTTGCTATGCATCATTTTGACGATCATTTGGAGTTTTTTCGACATTCCCGAAAATAGTGGAATCTTTCGCCAATTTCTTAATATTAATATGTCAATCGTGTCATAAGATATTAAATTATACAACAAATTTTGAATATATTTATTAAAAAAAGTTTTCCGTCCGAAAATTGGATGCGAAAGCTAGTTTCAAATATATTATTGTCAATGTATTAAAAACTTTGATTTGTTAATTGAAATATGAAGATAATTAAAAAGAATTAACAATAGGTACCGAATCGATACAGTTGGAAAACAATCAGTAAACCCAGTAAGACTGTAAAATTATTTGTTACGATTTTAAGTTTCTAATTGCTATCACGCAAAGAAAAATATTCCGTTTTAACAATTTTTTAATTGGAAATTGTGGAATAAACATGAAATAGAGGTAGAATTCGGGTATTTGGTTCAGCGATTTAGTTAATTATGTTTAATTTGGCATTTCAGATTGTGTTTTGATAGTTTTTTGTGATTTTTGTTGTGATATTATTTCAAGAAGTTACAATTTTTATCTTATTTTTGTGGCCTATAATAACGTGAAAGTTAAATTAAACAGAAAAACAGTTTGTGTAATCAATAAAACTGCTAAAAATCATCAAATTCTCATTGTATTCGTGTATGTGTTCAACAAGTATGAAAAAATTATACAACTTTTCGTGTTCTGAATGTGATTTGAATATAAATTGAATTTTAATTCTATTATTTGGTAATGTTTAAAAAAAAAATTAAAATTCAAGTACAAGAATCCCCAATAGAATAAGTTTGAATCCAATGAATAAAACCGGTTAAAAATTTACTAAGGGTCGTCCCAATTACCGGTTTTTCAAAACTTGTCCCTATGAAACCTTCACAATTGGGTTTTTGCTGCATTTGTGCACTTTTATACTTTAAGATACAATTTCAAGGTCTCCAGTAATGAATAATTTTTGTTATACATCTTCATTCTTCATTTCGTATTTATCTGACCACAATGGAAATCATGGAAGTGCCTCGAAGTGAGTTTTCTGAAATCCATTCAACTGAAACGAATGCATTCAATGTCTAAAATTTTATTTAATGTTCCATTGAAGCCTGAAATTGGCCACTTATTGAGGTAATTTTGTTATTATTTAATTGACATGTAATAGAATAAAGAACTGCATTCAATATGGGCTTAAAATGTGGATAGAAGAATTATTTTTTATGCTAATTTCGAAGTTTATTTATAGCGTTTCGGAGACAACACTTTTATCATATTTATTCGTAGTTTGGAGACGTAAAACAAATTTCACAACAACAAAATTAATTCTATGATTGCGCAATAAATAGATTAGAAATTCTAGTAGTCAGATCACAAAGCCTGATAACATGAATTTCGGTGATCAACATTGAAATTTTGTAAACCTTGAAAGTATTTCTGAACAAAGTTTTATCAGCAATTGTTGCCACTCACTGAGATGATGTTACAGCAATTTTTCAACCATTATCACTTTAAATTTTTGTGATTGACGTATTCAACACGTATTCAATTTTGTACCACGCAAATTTTTTTTTCCCTTTTAAGGAGAGAATGGTTACATTTTTTCGAATCCTCGCTATAAAAACGATTATACACTCACAGAAACACTATTTTTTTAAATATCCTTTTGAAAAATTTAAATAATCCTTTTCCATGAAATTTTTAGTAATATTTGAAGTTGGATTTTGTTCTTACCTTTTTTGTGCCTTAACCCTTTAATGAATTTGAACAAACTGCCCGCGCCAGTCGCACCCGGCGTACTTTATATACAGCACAAATACCGGCAAATAAAGGCTTTGACCTCTCTCTTTCGGATTTATTCTCTCTGCAAAAGTTCAACAATTCAGTAAAATACTTTCAATAGTGTTGAAATTCCCGTATTATACGGATAGAGGGAACTAAATCGATCAAAGCTCTCAATTAAGAATAGAAATAAAGTTGAAAAGCCTTCGTTAATTTTTTATAATTTCAATGTAGAAGTAATGATCGCTCTTTCTGTAAGTAACAACACCCACTATTTGAAAAGTGATTTTAATTAAGCTTTTTGTGCTTAAATTGATGAACTTAAATCACTTTGGTGCTCAGTGGGAGAAGTGTTAGTAATACTATTGAAAAAAATTATTTTGTCTACTATATTTTCTATAGAAGTGTATATATTTTTTACAGAGTATTTGAGACGTAGAAATGTGGCATTTTTCAGATATTCCGTTTTGACCACCAGAGATGGACACAAATTCCGTGGATTTGATGGGACTTTTGTTCGTCCCACTGTTGAGCTCTTTTCATCTTTGCAGAAGATGCGACTTCCTCGACCAATTAGTTTTATGCAAATTAAAGATTTTTTTTCCCTGTCGCTACATTTTTCTATGATTAACACACAAAAGAAAGAATTATTTCCGACTGTTAACTTTGCGAGGTGAGGGTGCTTTTGACTTCTAAATTGAAGAAATTTCTTGTATGGTCTGATAAATTCTATTCGGACTGTCGTTTTTGAGTTTCTTTTGGAAATTTCATATTCAGTTATAAAAAAGGTTTTTATGTCTACTTGCTCGAAATTTTGACCAAAAATATTCGAAGTAGCACTCTACTTTTACTAAAATTTTAGAATATCATAAGATCTTTAACTAACATTTTTGACAAATTTAAAATTAGTCGGTTTGGGTATTTTCTTAGAACCGAGACTATCCGTACCCTAAGCTACATGTTTGAAATATTTTAAATATGCTATGAATATCATTTATGAAACTAAGGTATTTTAATTTATACTCTAGTTTTTAAAGAATTTGGAAAGCCAATTTTATTATTCACCCCTTTTCTGCTATCTTTTATGAAGCAATTGTGATTTGGTCCTCACATTGAATATGTACAAATATAGAAGAATAATGATTAGTTTTCACCTTGGGCCGATGGTGGCGATAGTGTCTGCGGTTCAAGTATTAAATAAAAATCCCCCAAACTTAAAGCTTAGGTATGTGTATTAACTAAAATACCCTAAAATTTTAAGCACAATGGGAAATTTGTAATCGCAATGATCGCGGTTTATCATTGTGTGCTGTACGTGTTCAGTTCATTCCTCGTATGACACCATAAGAATCAACGCAACACCGCTTTGCTTCTTAAATGTGTGCGTGCTTTTTGGTCTGGGATATTTGTGGGGAAATTCTCAATTTGAATCTAAACTAAAAGCTACAATATTACATAAAAATGAGAGAGAAAGAACGATTATTAGCCTCACTATCGCAACCATCGGCCCAAGGTGAAAACTAATCATTATTCTTCTATATTTGTACATATTCAATGGTCCTCACTAAGTGCTAGGTTGTTGTCTGAGATAATTTTCTTCCCACTCAAATTTATCACCCCATTTTCTCGCAGCTCTCCCCCTCCTGTTTTCACTATTATCACTCTGTAGAGATTTTGATCCAGGTTTTGAAAATGTGAAGGTCTGGTTTTTTGTTCTACTTTTTAAAAACAGAAAGCTGCAGGCAAGGGGTCGGCAAGAATTTTTCGAGGGGAGGAGGGCATGATCTGAACTATACTAAATACCCCCCCCCCCCCCCCCCCTCTTCCTTTCCTATCATCGCCAATGGCTGCAGGCCTACTCAAGACGATTAAAAGACTCACTGATGAACAAAATCGTAGTATTAAAATTTAAAAGATTGTTCTATAAAATTTTTAAGCGACAGTACCGGCATTATTAACGGGCACGACAGAAATAGAATGCGAAAGTTGTGTGTATAACAACACCTTGAAAAGGTCTCCAGGTATCAATGGCCGGATATTATTTACGCGGCGCTACAGCTTAAGGCGAATTAAAAACAGTTCTTGACTTGGATCGTCGCTTTGCTGGAATTTTATAATCCGATAGTGTAGAAATGTAGGAAAATTAGAAGTGTCTACCCTTTTCTTTACCTTTCGTACTTCTACACCTTTTCGTAATCCGCAAATTCACTTCAGTCCATCTATGGTGGTGATAAAAGGCGCCATAATAAATAAATATCTTCTTTGATTTGGTTTTTATTGTGAATCATCGGCTTAGGTGCAGATATGTCGAACCATATTCAGTTCTAGAAATAGCAAACACACCTGAAGTAACACATAATAAATAAATAAATAAAGAATTGCGTATAGAAATGGGTTGGATTGCACCAGACTTGGAACTTCAGTTTAAGATTCAGGTTTGTCTGTGAATGGCAAGTCAAAAAGGAAAAATATGATGGTCTGTCTCAATTTAGGGCACAAGACAGAAAATCCATGTCTGGAGTTTGTATTTTTCGAAAATGTTTTTATGCCATATGTATTCATATGTATTCATATGGGGGGTCTTAATTAGACCCAGAACTGCGCGCAAATCCACCAATAACTAGAAAAGAAAGTCAAGAACTGACTTTGTCTGATTTCTTTGCTGAACTTGATTGTGCCAAAGTAAAAGGGTGGAGAAGACATAAATTTGACGAAGATTTACATTCTGGAGGCAAATAGTCTTAATTAATTGGAATGCTGATTGTAGACTGGTCTCTAATGCTGTATTATGATTCATTATCAATTAAGTTATTCCGCTTGAAAAATTTAAATTCTGATTAAATGCAAGAAGCAAAAATTTATTCTTACTAAATTTCTTAATATACGCATAAATGACAAACGGTTTTTATTAAATTATTCTACTTGATCAGAAAAAAATCAAATCTCAAATCTCCGTTTTTAAAAATAACGTATTGATTTTCTGTACACCAAACTCATCAATTAACCTTCGAATTGTATTGTTTGTAAACGATAATGTATCCCATTTATATATTTGCCTTTGTGTGGCAGTAGTTTTTTTTAATGTGAATAATTTATGATTGTCATGCGACATTATTAGTTTTTAATTTTTATTGATTTTTCGAGAGTTAGTAAAAGTTTCAAAGTTTCTATTATTGAAGCAAATTTTTGACAATTTTTTTTGTTTATTTAATTTAAATTACTTTTGTTGATCTCAATGTTATTTAAGAAATATCGAAAGAACCTAGATTTTTCTTCATTCACTGAAAAAACAGCCGGCGGGAGGGTTTGAAAAAAAAAAATAATCCTTCACCGAAGCATAAATCGAAGCATTTTTTCGAAAATCCTGTCTGGTAGATATAAAAAGCTCGTTTTTAAAAAGTTGTTAAGATTCACGATGCTAAAAATATATAAAACTCAACTATATTTATAGCAACGTGAATTTGAAGGCAATTAAAGCAGTGTATAGGTCAATTAGTGTATACTATGAAAAAATGTAGGGATGTTGTTCAGTATGAAAAAATATTTAAATGTTAATTAAAAGAAGAATCGACACTATTATTGTATATCAATGAGGAGATATTTATCTGATGGTTACAGACAAAATGAAATATTCTTACCTCGCTTCTGTGGGAAATATCTATAAGCGAATAATCGATAGATGCATAGATATTGGTGGCAATCAACAGATAAGATCGTCGTGAGAATGAAATGCGATCAATGCTAAACGAATTAATCGGTCCTCTGCCCAAAGTCTAAATTTATCTTCGCCACTAATAAGGTTACTAGGCTCTAATAGATAGATTGCTCGCACGATCAACAAAAGGTGTGATAATCATCGGGGGTTGTTGGTAGAAGTCTGTGAAATCCCAGCAATACGTGAAATAGTAAATTTAGAACCCTAAGGGCGTCTTCTAAATTTACTTTTCACATATTGTTGGGATTTCACAGACTTCTACCTACAACCCCCGATGATCATCACACTCATGATCATCACACCATAAAGAGGGGGTGTAATTTGATGTTATCAATGATGCCTAGAACAATTGTACTCGTTAATGTTAATTTGGTGATTCATGATCATTTCAAAGATTAATGAATAATAATCAGATCACCAATACCTCTGAAAACTGTTAAAATTAGTTGAATTTTGTATAATTATTAAAAAAAAATTTTTGTCTTCATAATAAATTCTGTTAATTATTATTATTAAAAGCTTTTATTTAGCTCGCTATCTTGTCTGTTTGTCTGTTTGTCTGTTTGTCTGTTTGTCTGTCAGATCAAATCTTGCAACCCAATTTTGACCCACTTCCACTTGTCCGATTGACTTGAAATTTTGCACACTTATATAAGTCCGATGACAATACAATATTTTCACTACTTCGTCCTTATAAGGATAACGGAAGGTCCTGTAAGGATAACGTGATTATCCTTTTCTCCAAATTTTCCGGAAAAAAATCTATCCTGGGGGTTTTTGGGGTCGCTGAATCCGAATCTGTCATTAAAAAGTCAGTAAGGATAACGGAAGGTCCTGTAAGGATAACGTGATTATCCTTTTCTCCAAATTTTCCGGAAAAAAATCTATCCTGGGGGTTTTTGGGGTCGCTGAATCCGAATCTGTCATTAAAAAGTCTGTAAGGATAACGGAAGGTCCTGTAAGGATAACGTGATTATCCTCTTCTCCAAATTTTCCGGAAAAAAATCTATTCTGGGGGTTTTTGGGGTCGCTGAATCCGAATCTGTCATTAAAAAGTCTGTAAGGATAACGGAAGGTCCTGTAAGGATAACGTGATTATCCTTTTCTCCAAATTTCCCGGAAAAAAATCTATTCTGGGGTTTTTGGGGTCGCTGAATCCGAATCTGTCATTAAAAAGTCTGTAAGGATAACGGAATGTCCTGTAAGGATAACGTGATTATCCTTTTTCTCAATTGTTCCGGGAAAAAATATATTCTGCGGGTTTTGGGGTTCGCTGAATACGATTCTCAAGTTAAAAAGCCTGTAAGGATATCTCAAATGTAAAGCTATATATTCGAAGACTAAAAAGAACAAAATAAAAAAAAATAAAAAAAAAATTTTTAAAAAAAGCTTTTATTAAAAAAAATGCACTAAAAAGAAAAAAATAATTTTCTGGACGCTGTGTATCACAAATATAAAAGCTTTTAAAAAGCGAGATAAAGCAAAAAACAATAAAATAAACATTTATCTCGCTTTTTAAAAGCTTTTATATTTGTGATACACAGCGTCCAGAAAATTATTTTTTTCTTTTTAGTGCATTTTTTTTAATAAAAGCTTTTTTTAAAAAAATTTTTTTTTATTTTTTTTTTAAATTGGAATTACTTATTTCGTAAATATGAGGTAGTTGAGGTCATTATTTTTCTTATCGGCATTTTTTTTAAGTAGGCTAGAAAAAAAGATAAGAAACACGCTAAATAAATATTTTTTATCTTGAGATTAAAAGTTTGATTGGCTCAAGTTAATAGATTATTGCTTATTTTAATATTAAATCGGTAAAAAAAAATCAATTTAATGAATTTTTAAATGTTAAATATGTTTCGAATGACTTTTTAAAAGTAATGCTATTCCTGTATTATTGTATAATATGATTACCTGTTTTTAAAATACTTTCCTCTTCTATAAAAATTGTATTCATGACGGAGACCGACTCTAGAACGGGGGCAAGCAAAAAATTTCTGATCAGTACGACATTCGGTTCAGGTAAAATTATGAGGATCCGTCTGCCCGTTTGTCGAGAACGTGTCGACCTAGCGACTTGAAATTTTTTGTAAATAAGATTTACAAAGATCGTAGTTTTTTATCAACTTTTGGAAGAACGAATTCATGCCACTTCACACATTGGGACATTTACACACAGTCTTAACACAGGCCGAAAAATGTCATCACACATACCACGTTTTACACAGGGTTATCAGACGGAGGCAAAATTCGTTTCACATACGTCAAAAAAATGGTCGTAACACAGGTTATCACACGGTGTGTAAACACAAATTCTGTCACAATTTAAGTTATCAGACGGTGTTAACTGGTGTGACAATTTTGTGACGTCAAAATTACGTCAGTCATCACACGTGTGACGGTTTTGTGTGCTCGTCTGATGCTAGCTTAACGGTAGCTATTACATTTTTTTTTGAGAAAATACAGCTTTTCAAAATTTTAAGACACCTATGCGCTTTTTGGGAAAAATTAATATAATAGGATTTAAAGGATGTAATATTTGTTTACGTTTTTTGCTTAACGGTTTTTTGTACCCCTAATGGTTCTCAAGATATTTGAAAAAAATTCAGTTTTTTGAAAATCTCTCGAAAACTATGCACTTTCATGTAAAAATGTATATCACCAAATTTATAGGAAATAAATTTTTTTAAATTTTTCGCTCTAACGGTTTATACGTATCTCTAAGGCACTTGGCACATCGAATGCGAATTCGCACCGCATTGAGAAAAAGTTCAAACTTACCAAGCGATCTTATATTGTATGTAATCTACATGAGTTCTAATTTTGCAGAGACTGCAATTTTGGGAAGGCCGCATTGTTACGTAATACAAAATTAGAGCTCATGTAGATGACATATGATATAAGATCGTGTGGTAAACTTGAACTTTTTCGCAATGCGGTGCGAATTCGCATTCGGTGTGCCAAGTGCCTAAGGGTTCTATTATATTTAAAAATATATAAAATTTATCGAAAATTTCTCAGTATGATATTTGAAAAAAAAAAACAACAGAAAATCTTATTAGTTTGAGGAACACTGTGAATTTTTCTGGTCATTCAAATATAAGCTAAAGTTTTATGTAAAAGCTTTTCCTAGATTTCCGCATCCAATATAGCTTTTAACAAACTTAATACTCTATATCTGAACCAAAACTCAGTGTCTAATATTTCTATATGAATTAAAGTGACTAACAAAAATAATTAATATTAGAATGCTTATAATTTTTATAAAATAAATTATTATAGTAATACTAAATATATACACACTGCCCGAAGCGTATGTATGTAGACCATAATTTTATGGATTAAGATTATGATATAAACATAAGAAAAATTACAATTGCCACAGGCCAATCACCAAATACTCTATGTGAGGCAAAATTTTTATTAAAAATATCCATTTATATCGGAGAGGGGGGAAGGAGCGATCCGAACGGTTATGTAAAATAATATACGATGTTTCGTTTTCGAGAAAATCGCAGAAAACTATTTCATTTGTCTGGGGGAGGAAAGAACGAGTGGCCCAACTGGATTTTAATGTGTGGATGAGTTATGTAGAAAGGGTAATTTATAAATTTTTCAATACGACTCACCGGTTTAGAAAAAATTGCAAAAAAAACTGTTTTGTTTGTATGGGAAATGGCCCGATTTTACGCGTTAAAGAACTTAGCCTTGCTTTATACTAGAAAAAATTTTTTGCTCTCGTAAAGCGGAATTGCAGGGTTTAATTATATACTATATATAGATGTATATTAGATTTAGTATAACGTTTGTAACGCCTCGAACCAACTGTCGGATAGAAATGAATTATACCAGGGTGTTTGATTTCCGCATGTCTGTCCGTTTGTCCGTCCGTCATTCTGTGGCATTTCTAGTAAATAGCCAGGCTCAGTTCTTGAACGGGCAAAATCGGATCATTCCTTCCCTCCTCCATCATACAAATGACACCGTTTTTTAAAATTTTCTTAAAAACCGTGCATCGCATAGAAAAACTGATATAGACAGGATGTGTTTAGAATATGATTTAGCATAGCCGTCCCATACATAAAAATCCAATCAGACCACTCCTTACACCCTCCTTCATGCAAGAGGAATACTTTTTTCTATTTTCCCGAAAACGGTGTATTGTATAGAAAAATTTATAAAGGCGAAATGTACGTAGAATATAATTTTATATAACCGTTCTATACATCAAAATTCCATCGGACCACCCCTTTCTCTTTCGCTATACAAATGATTTTTTAAAATCAAAATTCGGCCTGTCCTCATATACAGGGTGTTAAAAAAGTTTCGCACCACTTCACGCATTAGATAAAAAATTGAACTCACCTCCCACTATACTTTTTTTGTAAATCAACAACCTATCTTCAGACAAGGATTAAAGAAATGATTAGTAATCTTGGTAAGGACACAATATTATTATAAATTTTAAAAATTGAAGTATGATTCAAAACTTTCTGAATGTTGATTTTTTCATAATGGTGCGAAACTTTCTTAACACAGTGTAGAATATTTAACGATTGCCCACAGGCATTTGTAGTCCTTCTTATGTTGAAAATATCAAATTTTGAAATCATTTGATGTGAATTTATGGCATTTCAACAAATTGACATTTCTGATACTTCTATGCTCTAGTACAGGCCTCGGCACTATGTATGTAGTGATTTACTACTACTCGAAAAAATTTTATGTTTCTTCACATACTATAACACAAAATGAGAAAACGCATCATTTTCATTTTTTACGCTCTTTCGCTTTTGATGGAGACGTTTAGGAACAGTGAACTACACAATTTATCATTATGCAATTTCAGAATCATTTGTTCCGCCTAAAGGAAATTTCTCTAAAAAAAACTTTCTTTGAGTTGTCAACCTGTCTTACTCTTTCTACTTCATTGCATCGGGCAAAATCGAACTTATGACAGCTGTTGTAATGGCGTTTTAGATTGAATTTTTTATTCGACATGTAACTGCAAACTAGACATTGACGGTTATCATTATTTGTGGTTATTAAATATTTGTTTTCCCAATCCCACGACATAGTATTTGAATTTGAATATGAGCGCTTCATAATGGAAAAAGAAAACTAAAAAAATCAAATTTCTGAAAAAATTTCATACATCAGTGTTCTTTGGGAAGCAATTATAATTTTGGAGAGCAAATGTATACACCCGTACGCATCAACAGCAGAAATCGTACTGAATGACTGTCGTACGCTCGCTCCATCGATTGTTAGTCAATCGTTTGATTTCGGCTGCCGAAGTGGCCGTCGTCTACCAACACGTATCATTGCGTTGGAGAGTCGAGTAAAAACGTTCATACATTGATTGTAATATCGTAAAATTTGAATAAAAATGTTATCGTATTGAGGAGCCAGACGAGCCAAGCAGTGCCGAGCTCTGCTCTAGTATCACATATATTTCTATGCTTTATTATCACAGTTTTCTTTCAATATTAATCATGTTTATTTAAAAAAAACCACCAAGCGTCAGTTTACAATTTTATCTCTTAGCCACTGATTTAATTTGTTTTCCGTTTTTACTCTCGGTTATGAAATTATTATTCTCATAATTATGCTGTCCAAAAACAACATTCCATTTAAGTTCGATTTCAAGTTGACAATTTTGGAGTGCTAATTTTGGTTATTTCAAGATGACTTCAAGAATAAGAAATAAAAAAAACTCATAATTGACAACACTAGATTCAACAGGTGGCGATACAAACACAAAATCGGGTATGGGGGGTTGACACCGAGAATCCGCGATAATAGTGGGTACTTTTTGTGCAATTAATAAAATAATTTTTATCAGTAGTTAGTCTACACTCGTAGACGACTTCCACTAAAAGTAATTATAAGAGAACGTTCGATAAGATTATAGCCGAATGTTGAAAGTTACTAATGTTGCTTAAATGCTAAATGCTAGACGTTAGTGTGATTCTGGAGGTGGACGTTAGTTGATTGGTGACATTGAACCATAAACAAATTATATAAAGACTGTTTTTTTCTAACAACTCATCTTAGTGCAAAACCGAAATTCAAAATAATACCCCATCGTGACGTAGCAGCTGCCGACTAGCCACAAGCAGCCACAAGCAGCCGTGGTGATCGCCTATACATGCCGCTGCTTACATTCGCCCTTTGTTAAAACCAGTTTTCGTTTCTAGTTCGTTTCTAGTTCGTTTTATTCTCGTTGAATTCTTATGCAAGTGAGACGAAGCGGGGGCAAGTGTGTTTGGTGTTTTTTTTTGTGTGTTTGTATTTTGTGTGTGTGTTTTTTTGTGTGGGCGTATTTTTTCCTTCCGCAGATTTTCGATTTGAATATTTTGATTTTTAACAATAAATATGTGACATGAGAAAATTTTTAGTTTCTGTGTTAATTCAAAATTTATTTTGAACTTTAAACGTTAAAATAATCATCAAACTAAAAATTTTATCTTGTTATATTTTGTTCATATTTTTAAATTGCTTTGAGAATGTAAGTTTCAAGTTTTATCAAATTTCCACAGAATTGTAGTTTGATAAAGCAAGTAAATGTATTTTATTTAAACAATTTAAAGTATGATTTAAACAATTCAAAAAAGAGATATGAGCATTACATGACTTTCTTCTGCAATATTTAAATTTTCCGAAAAAATATGTGAAAAATAATGTTTTTCAAATTATCTCATGAACCTTTAGAGATATGTAAAAACTTCATACTCGACTTAAATGGAGCTTGAAAGTCACCTTTGTTTTTTTTTTAACTTTTTTCATTTGGATGTAGTTAGGGACCTAAAAAAAGATACCCGTATTTTTTTGTTTCTGGGAATAAATTCCAGTAGGAGGAGAGGAGGGGGTCAAAGTCGGCGAAAACTCGAAATCACAAAAACTTTAAAAATTTGTATCGAAATAACCGATTGAGATGATATTGAACATTTTGGAAAGGTAATTCCTTGTGACAAAAAAAAATTTTTTTACTTCATCTCCCTCCCCCTCACCTTCATATTGTAAAATTCAATTTAGTGACGAAATTTAAAATATCTCAAGAAAAACAGCAACAACTTCAAAGAAGGTTTAAAAGTGTCAAAATACTTCCAGAAACTCAAAATTTTCACAGATTTATTCCAGACGGAAACTTTCTCAAAGAGAAAAAAACTTTCTTTTAAATGAATTTCTAATTAATTTTAAACTCCTAAATCTTTTGAGTTAATATTATGTACAGAAAACAAAAACCAATCGAAAATCAGTAAAATATATACAATTTTCTTGTATTCGATTTTTTTTTTGATTTTTTTTTAAATAACTCATTTAGGCCCAAATTTTATTTATATTGCCACTAAATTGAATTTTACAATGTGACGGTGAGGGGGAGGGAGAGGAAGTCAAAAAATATTTTTTTGTGACAAGGAATTACCTTTCCAAAATGTTCAATATCATTTCAATCGGTTAAGCCGTCACAAATTTTTAAAGTTTTTGTGATTTCTAGTTTTCGCCGACTTTGACCCCCTCCCCTCCGCCGACCGGACCAAACAAAAAAATACGGGTAATTTTTTTTAGATCCCTAACAATATCCAATCGAGCAAAGTTAAGAAATCGAACTTAACTGTAAACGAGAGTATGAATTGAGGTGGAGTTCACCTAAAATTAAAAATGTGGGCAATATTATTTCCTTTAATTTTGATTATATGCATTTTTTCTCACAAGCGCAGTGTTCGAGAAATTTGTATTTAAGAAAAATTGTATGGGAGGTAACCGTTGTAGCTACCGGTACTTTCCCAAAAGTTGATAGAAAACTACGATTTCGGTAAAACTTCGTGTTGATCAGAGAGTTTGAAAATGAATTGAATGTTTTTCTTCGACCAAGCGACATGCTCCGCTGTTCGTGTGCGCTGCCGACCGCTTGCATATCTGCTGCTTTGGGGTATTATTTTTCAAAGCTGAGTTGTTAGAGAAAAACAGTCTTTATATAATTTGTTTATGATTGAACGATCGTGCGCGACTTGTTAAGATATTCGATTGAAATGTCTGTGAACGTTATCAGATTTTTAGTAATAATGGCGTCACCGTGTCACTAAGAGACTTTACTTGCAAGATTTTTCATCATAAAATAAATGAAATACAAAAATAAATAAACAAATTGCTAATAGCACTTAAAGAAGGCATCATCACATGAATTACATATGAGTATTCGTTTATAAATAAAATTCAAACAAAATACGAGTGTAATAACGAAAAAAATTATTAATAGATCAGAAACATAGGGAAAAAAATTTAGTGTTGTGTGTTGTGAAAACGAAGGAAAGATTGTGCGAATCTAGTGGAATTTGTTTAGTTTAGCATTGAAACAAATGGAGGAAGACGTTGAGGGTGATTCACGGAATCAAACTTGGTCCACAGGTGTTCCAAATGGTGGAAATATTAATTACAGTGTTAAAAGGTGTATCTCGGCGTACAATGAGAGCATTTCTAGGTCTAGTTCAAGTACTAGCTCCAGTACCAGTTCGAATCTCGAGATTACATATTCGGTGAATTCGGCTAGTGAATACGCGTTCACTGTGCGTTCGATCGAGAAGTCAAGAAAACGATTGTCGCACGTTCAGCAAATGCGTTTAAAATTTGAAAATATATCGGGCGACGAGAAATTAAAGGCGGCGCCAAAAACCCAAGTGAATTTTCGTCAGTGGCGAAATACTGTCGTATCGCAATTCGCCCTCGACGAAATACCATCGGAGGACGAAGCGCCCGAAATACCCACGGAAGTTGAAGTGGCCAAATATGATAATCGTCCTTTGAATCGCCGAACTAAACCGAAGGCGCCAAGTGTTAAACGAGTTGAGAGACGTATTGTAGTTAAAAAAATGATCGAGGAGAAAAAAGATGACAATGGCGACAGATCGCAAACAGCTGATAAAAGAATCATTGACGCCAGTCGATCCAGTGATAACGTGTGCTCAGAGACAAATAATTCACCTGCCAGGTAAAACATACGTTGTTCCGATAAATGATTATTATTTGTTGTTGTGTGATATACGAGGTTTAATCAGCATTTGGTGTATGACGTTTGATTGGTCGCGGTTTTGGGTAATTCACCATACCTTCTGTAAATTTTTGTACTCTTTTGGTGTCTAAAGTAGTCTATACTTAAGAAATGTAGGCATTTTAAAACGAATTGGTTTATAACAACTTTTTTTTACAATTTTATCTAAAACTGTTCACATGTGTTTGTACGTTTTGTTGATTTTATTAATATTTTTCAAAGATTCGTTAGCTGTAACAACCCATTTTTTCAAAATTTTTGTTTCAATTGGATTGACATCATTCCAGATAAATCATTCATTTAGATATTTACTTAATATAAAATTATTTTGATACAAAATTATGTCTTCTATTGAACGCTGTGCAATTTCGATTCTTTTATAAGTTTTTTTTAAAAAATTTTATAACGGTATCTACTATATTAGAGTTAACAGAATAAAAGTAAAGTGTGCAAAAAAATTACTGAGAAATATTCTCTCTAATACTGACAATCGAATCAAAATCTCTTTAGAGGTTCAGGAGTTAGCGGGAGAGGGGTTTGGAGGGAAGAGATGAAAGTAGTTTTGATGACCGAGAAAATTCGTCGACGATTGATTTGTTTGTGATTTCCTCATGGTTTTCTTTGCATTAAGTTTTTACTTTCTTATACAAAGAATACGATAGTATTGTATTCATGGAAAATTTCGACTTCTTAAATTTAGTCGAGAAAACATTTCTCGAGATCTCCTGGGTCGATTGTGGCATTATTACAAAAATGTCTTTCTGTCTGTTAGTCTGTCAGTCGGTGTACACGATTTCTTAAAAACTATGGTTAAAGCCATAAAATTTTACAGAAAGTGGGAGTGGGACGATCTTATCAACTTTTGGTGGAAATCCGTTAATCAGAAATAACCAAAATGGTGGTTTTTAAAAAATCGCAATTTTGTTTTTTGATATTTACTCTAAAAACTATGCATTTTTCAGTAGTCTTATTTATGACAAAAGTTGAAGATAGTAAAATTTCCTATACTTTTATTTTTAACTAGAACTCGATATCTAAATCTGGTATCGTTATATGCCGTTATTTATAAAAAAGTCGATTTTTTGAGGTTATTTCGAAAACTAACGGGTTTTAGGTGGTTCAATGTAATGAATTGAAGAGAATAATATTTTTCACAATTTTGTCTTTTACTGTTATATGCTATGTTTTACCGTTACTGGAATATTTTCATTAAAAATTAAAAAAGATAGATTTTTGCGTTTTGCAAACTAACGGTTTTTCGAAAAGAAAACATTAAATGGAAGAATAAAAGGTATTAAAAGTCTATACACATTTGCCTTTCAGAATAAATCGATATCTTTTACCGTGATCGAGATATTTCAGATTCCGTAAAAAGAATCATATTTTTATATTTTATCGGTTATACATATATAAAAATATGATTCTTTTTACGAAATCTGAAATATTTCGATCACGGTAAAATAGATTTTGTATAAGAAAGTCATGTGCTGTTCACATAAGATATTTTTTAAAAAAATTTTAAAAATATATTGTGGAATATAATTAATGAACTTTTCCAAAAAGTATCAGACGCATATTTAAATGATTTACCCTATAATATAATATTTAGAATTTTGTATTTAAATTAAATTGATGTTTCTTGTTTCTATCTGTATTTGTTTTACGTACACATCATGGATCATTTATTATTTGCTGCAGTTGACATTAATTTTCCTTAATTTTCACACTGCTATGATGACTGACAAATTTGCTAAATCTTGCGACGTGCACGCCGACGAGGTCGCAGATGTTGGCGGGAGGTTTAGCAATTCGATGAAAAGCCACAATTTGCTGCTGAGTGCGAATAATTTGCTTAAGTGTGAAAAAAAGAATCTTTGTTGTTTAGCAAGAAAAATTTTCACATAATCACACAGGGGTTGATTGGCACTGAGGCGGAATTCATAAATTATTTTAATGTATTGAAATGTGGATTTTTTTAACAATTGGTCAAAAATTCTTCTTTTTTCATCCGAAGTCGGAATAAGGAAAACAAACGTCTGTTAATTTTTTGCATCATAAACAAAAATTCCGGGAAGTTTTTTTACAATGAGTAATAGACATTTTTATCAATTTTCAAGTTTTTTTTGTTATTCTTCGGTTTAATCCGATTTATTTATTTAATTGTGAAACTGGTCTAGTTTACATTTATGCACAGAGAGGAACGCTGTCGTGAAGATAAATTGTTATTTTTACATATTTTAACAAAATATTCGTGGAAAAAATATTCCGAAGGTATGTATATCTAGCCGACGGATTGTTAATTCAATTTTGAATTTTTCATAGAAAAAGTTTCAATGAAAATTTTCCTGAACTTTCGACATTATTCGCTTAAGGTGTCATACATTGTTTAAATTCAAATTTCCGAATTCTTAATTTTGAAAATTTAAACTATTCCAATGAGGTATACAATTGGTTTTGGTTCCTTTAGGGTAGACTCTGTTAGATTTTTAGGGGCTGGCACTTCTTCGGCGTTGTACTGAGATGGCCAAGATATAGGCGGTCTTATTATATCCACAGCAGTAACTAAAATTAAACGAAATTATTTAGGAATATTGGAATTTTAATTTTATCGTCGAAAGTAAACCTGAGAATATTAGTAGAAAAATTACAATAAAAATTCTAAATTTCATTTTTAACAAATTTAAATTTTCTATGAATTGAATGAATGATTTTCAATGAATGATGGGTTAGAATACGGCGATAGATGCTTTTATAATAACGAGATGAATGGGAAATATTGCAAGAATTCATAATTGACAAATAATTGCAATTGTTAGAAAAAACATTTTAATGGTTAGTTGATGTAATAAAAAGTCGGTAATAGCAATATTTAGAAAATATTTTATATTTTTGTAACAATGCAAATCATTTTAATATAATTTTTGAATGCCAACATTCCAGTGAGACTCTATGTGAAAAAGTTTGTTTTTATCAATAGAAAGTGATATGAAATAGAGTAGAATAAAGAGCTATTCATTTGGGTTTTTGACCTGCAAATTTGATTTTTTAAAATACCAAAATAAAATACTTATCGTCGGCTAAAAGTGAAATTGTGCTAAGTCCATTGTACCAAATTTGACAGAAGAGCAATAAAAACCCTTGTTAAATCATTTTAATTTTCATTTAAAGAAAACAGACTCTCATTTAAAGACAACTGAGCCCAATTTTTCCCATTTAAAGAAAACTCAGTGTTATTGAAAGAGAATTAAAACGATTTAACAAGGTTTTCATTGCACTTCTGGAAAATTATACCAAATGGACTTAGCACAATTTCACTTTTAGCCGACGTTATGGCACATACTCGAATAAAAATTTGAGACGGTGGAAAAATTTGTCAATTTTTGAATTCTTTTCACATAAATAATAAATTTACAAATCTAGAAAATAACAATAAAAACCTTTACGCATAATAATAAAATGCTTTAAGACTACCTAAATGACTTTAAGATTATTTATAGATGCTTTTAACAAGCTTCAGGTATTTTGGTCCGAATACAACTTTTTGTACATCAAAATAACTATTTGGGAAATTAAATTGATTTCAAAAAGATCAAATTAAGCTTCTCACCGTTTTTGTGGCTGTTTTTTTTCTTTGTGATGAATTAGATTTTTTGTGAAGATTTATCGAATTTATCACAACACAAAATTTTCCTCTGTAATATTTAGTTTCGGAAAAAATATTTAAAAAATAATATTTTTTCTAATTTCTCGAAAACCGTTAATGATACGTGAAAACCGTTGAAGGAAAAAATGCAGGTAATTGGATTTTCTTTGAATTTGGTTACATGATTTTTTTCTGAAAAACTTATTTTTTCAAATATTTTGAGAACCGCTAGTGATACCTATAAACTGTTAAATAAAACAATGTGGAAAATTTTATTTCTTAACATTTTGTTATATTAATTTTTTTCCAAAAACGTATAATTTTCGAGAAATTTTCAATAAAAGATTGTGTTATAGTTAAAGTTAATTTTCCAAAAGTCTTCGTAAAACTCATTTACAAAAACAAAAGCTATAATTGCCAATCTGGCAATTATTGAAAACCCGTGATTTAACTGAACAGCGAGCAGTTGTGTCAAAATTCCACTTTAAAGTCAAATTTTCTAATAAGATTTTTTAAAATTGATTCCAATCGGATTTTGATGTATGGGAGTTTTATGTAAAACCATATCTTAAATAACTTTTGTTCTTGGACTTTTTTGATAACATGCACCGTTGTTGAGATATTCACAAAAACCGTTTTCGTTCGTATGGGGGGTACCCCCTCTAATGGTCCATTTTTGCCTATGAACGAACTTAGCCTCGCATTTTACGAAAAACGGATCTGCTCAAAATTTCAAGTCTCTAGCTCAATCCGTGCGCCCGCAATCCGCGCCACAGACGGACAGACGGGCGGACAGACAGACGGACAGACGGACAGACAGACGGACAGACGGACAGACAGACGGACGGACATGTAAAATTCAATTTTTTTTATCACTCTAAACACGCTGGTGTAATTCATTTTTGTGTGTGATTACGGGATCTTGGCGTTACAAACGGTAAGGCAAAGTTAATATTCCCTTTGGTTTCACCATACTGGTATAAACATTTTAAGTCGCTAGCTCAACGCGTTCTCGAGTTATTTCGAATATGACAGACTGAAAAACAAACAGACCGACAGATATATGCATGGACATCCTCATAATTTTGCCTGAAACGGATTTCGTACTGATCAGAAATTTTCTATCTCTCCCGTTCTCGAGTCGGTCTCAGTCATGAATACAATACCTTCCTTCTATAGCAGAGAAAAGTAAAAAAGGAACGATTCTTTTCCAAGTAATACGTTTCCCAATTCCAGAAAATTAAAGAAAATATTCTTAAAATTGACAAGTGCGTTACTTATATGACGAATAAATTTTTTTGAATTAAATACTCTGTTCTCATACTGAGAATTAAATTCATAGCTAAGAAATTTAAGAAAATAATTCTTAATCTCAGAAATTAAGTTATAAATACAAAAAAACTAGGGGATGCGCCCCGAACCGCTTCGCGGTTCACCCCCCACATGCATGTTTGATTTATAAACTTCAGGCCAATCGACTCGGTAGTTTCCCCGCGAAAGAGTAACAGGGCAAAAACTAAGTTTCGATATGACTTTACCCCCTCCCCTTACTCCCCCCCACCCCTCGCGCTACTTTTCCGTATGCCTATGTTGGAACCAGAACTACCACAGACACTCATCCCAAATTTCAAGTCAATCGGTTCAGCCGTTTTTGCATGAAAGAGAAACAGACAGACTGACAGACAGACACCAACTCATTTTTATATATTAGTATGATATGATGATTTTCTTAATAATTTTAGAAATATTTTTTAATTTGATCTCAATATTCTAAAACTCAGAAAAGTTTTACTTGGACGAAAATTGTTCCGTTTTTCTAGATTCTAGAAAACTAATTTCTTCATGTAATTGAGATGAAAATCAATTTTCGATTTGGTCAAAAATGAGCTGCGGGTCAGTTTAAGTTTTCGACAGGGTTCGTATATTAAATTTCATTATTATACTTGCTTTTTTGAAAAAAAAAAAAATGTTAGGTATATTAGGGGAATTCGCGTTCTGGAGAAAAATGGTATGGAGGAAAACTTTACCAAATAATACTATTTTACGACGATAACAGCTATTTTAATAGCAAATTAATCTATGTTTTTTGTAATAATGATTTCAATATAAATCTAAATTTCTTAGAATAGAGAACCCAGACTTTTTATAATTTTTGAGTCATAGATATGAAAAAATCGTTATTTCTTAGAGAAATGATTGTAGACATTATGGGAGTAACTTTATTTAATCTAGGTTTATAGGTTTAAAACGTAATAAAAAGGTTTGAAGAGCTTAACAATAATCTAACTGTCTAAAATTTCTCGTAGTAGATTTTTAAAAAAAATTTCTAGGAAACGGGCTTTTCTATTTCTAAAAAAAATACTTATTGGGAATGGAAATTAATGGGGCAGGTAAATAAACGAAAATTGGAATTAAAACCGAATGCAAAACTCTTGTATTCAGTAACTCCAAATTCAATATGAAATTTCCCACTATCTTATCTGTATTATGGGTATTTGTTTTGTTGAGTGAACTAACAAAAGTGTATATGACTCAAAGGCCGCCAGATTATTTACGGCTTTTATCGTTTGGAGCATTTTGCCGTTTAATGGACAATTTTTTTGTTCAATGCTTTATCGCTCGCTATCTTCTTGAAATGTGCGTGTAAATCGAGAATATATCGGGACCATATGAAAGTTATTAATATTATAAAAGTGATTATTACTTTCTTATACGAAGTATAATAAAGTATTATATTCATGAAAAATTTCCAAAAAATTTCGATTTTTGCCTTTTACCGTAAAACGATATCTTTTACCGTTATCGAGATATTTCAGATTTTGTAAAAAAAACATATTTTTATATAAGCTAATATTATACTTGTCGGGTTATAGTGTAAATTACGCAAGAATTTAGATTTTCTATAAGAAAGTCATGTGCTGTTCACAATATATATTTTTTAATAGCGATTTTTTATTTATTTTAATATTGATGATTTCTTTTAATTGTTTCAGATTTAGTGAGCCTCCAAGGCGGCGAAAGATTTCTCAGACCAGAAATCGACATGTGATGCTAAAATCTCATTCATGTTACCAAAAAGATGAAAACGACAATAACCAGGGCCGCGTCCAGGGCCCAGCGAAACTAAATTCCATTGATGAGTACGTGTCTGAAATTGAAATTGATATTAAAAAAAATTACCAAAATTCATTACAATTTCATAGAAAACTCTCGTTTGCAGTTGCAGTGATTCTCAGCCATCGGAAAAGCAGAAAACTAGCCAAGATATTGAGAAAACTGGCGAGCCGGAAGCGATTTCCCTCGTTGTCCGGGAACTCATCAAAACTGAGCAGACATACGTGAGAAATTTGAAGCTCGGCATTGAACAGTACAGCGGAATTTTCACACGGAAAAGTTTACCGGCTACGTTGTGTGGGAAAAACTTCATACTCTTTGGGAACATCGATCAGATAGCGGATTTCCATGAAACCCAATTCCTGCCAATGCTGCAGCGGAATCAAGACAACGTCGAGAAACTATGCGAGGAGTTTCTAAAGTTTATCGAGGTGAAGGCTATACCCATGAGTTATCTATTCATCTATCCGGGAAATTTATTGATCTCATCGATGGCATTTTTTTCTCTTTTTTCAAATTTCAGGATGATTACTTCTACACCTATGTTCTATACACCATCAATAAAATGAGAAGTGAAAAGTTGTGCATTCAACATCGGGAATTTTTATTCGTAAGTTTTTTGTTTGTTACCAGTTACCACGAAAATGCTACAGTTTTAAAATATTTTCCATTTTAATTTCGGTAGAAGGCTATAAATTTGCATTTCAGTTTTTAATTTTACGTTTTTCCAGGTGATACAAACTGAAATTGGTGATAAATTAGGAATAAACAGTTTTTTGGTGCAGCCAGTTCAAAGACTTCCACGGTATCAGTTGCTGCTTAATGAAATGCTCGCGGTAAGCATATTTTTTCAAAATTTTAATAAGACTACGCGTTTGCAATTTGCTACAAAACAAAATGTTTTTGTTAAGGTAAATTATGATGACGCAGTGTTTATTGCAATATCATTAAAAAAGCGAGGGAAATTTGATCCCTTATCAGTTTTTTTTTGCTCTATTCTACTGGTCTCAAAACTTTTTCCTCTCGCGACCCCCTTGGTTATTCCGGGTTCTGAAAAGCTTTGGAGATTTAGAGTTCTGAAAAGGCACCGTCTCGTTGTAGGGGTGTGTGGTTACGGTCGACTGCTGAAATTATTTAGCTCGTATTTATTATATTTCTTGGAATCTATAAAATTTGTAAATAAAAGCTTAATTTCAGAGCTAATTCAAATAAGAAATGTGCAGAAAAAAAAACTCATATATTATGAGATATAATAAACTATAGGTGAAATCCTCTAAAAGACTGCATCGGAACTGAAATTAACCTTTAATTTCCTTAAAAAATCATTGAGATTGAAACCTAGTGACGAAGCGTCAGGGTAGACAGCATAAATAGAACTTACAATTAATCAAAAAAACAACCTAAGGCAACAGAAATTAATGAAAATCTGATAACAGTAATATTTATTGCCACTTCCCACTAAATTGGTACATTTTAGGGTGTAAACAATATTTTTTGACCATGCCCTGTTCATGCTGTCTAGTAGACAGTTTACTTTGACGCTTCGCACTGTTGGAACCCTTGCCTTAAAAAATTGGCGCTTCAGTAGTTTTCAGTAGATCGCATCAGTTTTCTATTTTAATGCATTTTTTCCTAGCGCACATTGCAACCTTCTTAAAGTGTTTATTAATCACTGAAGGGTTTGCGTAGTGTTTAGTAATGCCCGAAGGGTTTGTTTATACAGCTGTAGGATACAATTTGCGTTGGGTGCCACTAGACCATGAGCTGAGGTTCCGTCCTTAAGGGCGTTCACAAATCGAGACGTTCATAAACCAAAACGTATGTCAATGAACTGAAATTTTGTTCAAAACCGAAACAATGTTCATCGACTGAGGCTTTTTTTTGCGCACAGAAACAGTTCACAAACCGAAATGTTCACAAATCCAGGAGATCATGGATCACTGTTCCATTGAAGTTTATTGAAAAGTGGACATTTTTCGGGATACATTGAACTTTTAAATTTTGTTTTCACAAAAATCACCATAGGTAGACTTTTTTTCACAAAACGAGCCACAGGGGTATTTTAATTTTTTTTAAAAATGGATGCAAAATGTTAAATTTAAACGGATGTCTCAATGGTTAATGGCCCGAGGGAAATGTGTCATAAATTATTATATTTGTAAGCAAATTTTCAATTTCACTAAATATGAAAATTTTTGTTCTTTTTTAGAAATATTTCAAGACCGATCCAATTAAGCACAAAAAAGCAATAGCAGCATGTTGCAAAGTTGAGAAAAGCATTCGACGATTACTGGATATTGTGAATGAAGCTTTGCAGATTAACTCAGTAGAAGACTGCCATAATGTAAGGAAATTCTCCAAAAATTTAATGCCAGAAAATATAACATTTGATTCTTTTAGATAAACTTACTCTATCAAGGACATTTCAAGAAATGTGATGATTTCATGGTATACGATTCAGAATTGCGCAAAACCTACAGATCAAAAGTGTTCATATTTGATAAATGCATCGCATATACGGAAATTCTGAAGGACAATCGATTACAGTTTCGGGGATTTTACCCAGTAGAATACATGGGTTTTGTGATGGGGAAAAAATCGTTTACATTATACTATCACAAGCGTAAAAATCAAGAGTGTGAATTTTCAGCAGATCAAACACAGATCGATTTGTGGATCGAATTGATTCGGGATATTGCAAAAATCTACGCTGACGATGAAAGAAAGAGACTGATGGAAAGATATTCCAATTGTAATGAAGTTTATCGCCGTCCAGGAAGTATTCATGCATTACGGAATTCGCACACGACCGCCAGCAAGGATAGTGGGATTTTCTCATTAATGAGTAATATTTCCAATTCTAGTTCCAATGAAAACACGCGAACGACTTGGTATGCAGTTGATAAACTTGTGCCAACAACATTGTAGTCTTATACTGTTTGTTAATGGAGGTTTATTTATTTTGTTATTTTATTGTTAGTTATACAGAATGATATTGAATGTTAGAAATTAGTTGATTAATTAAAGAAAATTTTCCGGATATTCTTCATATTTATTTAAATTTTGAAAGTTATCAAAAATGTTATAAGTTTAGAACTAAGAAAAAAAAATGATTTTAAAAATTAATTTATAGTAAATTTCGGTTTGATCTTAAATCTCGAGACCTTGGACCTTAGCGAATTCGTACGCCAAGTCGCGTGCGCCCGAAACAGAATTGTTTAAGAAATTTACGCAATAATTTATCTCGAAATCACATTGAAACCATCTTTGATAAATAAATTGGAAAAAAAACATGCAAAGATTTTAAAAATAGAACATTCGTTTTGAGTGTGACGTATTAATAGAGATTTTCACGTAGAGTTTTTGAGGTTTCCCACATGTGTCTGTTGATACGTTGGAAAA
This sequence comes from Chrysopilus asiliformis, assembly GCA_964034945.1. Lineage (NCBI taxonomy): Eukaryota > Metazoa > Arthropoda > Insecta > Diptera > Rhagionidae > Chrysopilus > Chrysopilus asiliformis. The sequence goes on from OZ035962.1 coordinate 94,240,780, forward strand.
AATTGTTTATTTGATTTGTGGTTTGGTTAGCAAAGTATAAAAAAGTATTGTCGACCTTTTGATTTTCCCTATTTCCCGAGTACTCCTGAGACGATTAGAGCATTATTACAAAAATTTCTTTCTGTCTGTTAAGCGGGGTCCACACGCTCCGTCTTTTTGCTCCGTCTTAGTTTGCGCAGTTTTCCTTCTTAAAAAACTGAGCAAATTTTGCGTCCACACGGTTCCGTCTTTTATATATTTTACACAGTTTTGTTTCAAACTTGCTAGCGTCAGCATATAGTATTTAGAACTTTTTTTTATAATGAATGGTTTAAGCGAGCAAGACGTAGCTTGTATGATTTGCTGTTTGTATGATTTGTAAAAAAATGTCGACAAACTAAATGGTGCAAACAGTGGTTATTAAAAAGAAGCATTTATTCTCATGTGAACTTGCTTCAAGAACTGTTCCATGAAGAGAATGACTGTACTTTTATCAATTTCGTTGAGTTTATTTATTAGCACTCCGTATTGTTTTTCACATTTCTGTCACTATATTCCTTGCTTTTAACTTTCCACAAGCAAGGAAACTCTTTATATTTATAAAGTCCTCTAAAAACTCTTTTGAACAATGCCACAAATCACTCATTTTCGTGTAAAATTATTGACGATTGCAGAAAACTGTGTAAAAAGACTGAGTTTTCGTCCACACGCTACGATTTGCCTGCGCGTGCCACAGTTATTTTCAGACACGACCTGAACTCGCACAGGCCGAACTTTTGATCCGCGCGAACTAACTGTGTATCGTCCAGACGCTACGACATGCCTGCGCAGACTCGGTTTGCGCGGGTGAAACGGAGCAAAAAACTGTGCGTTTGGACGCCGCTTTAGTCTGTCAGTCTGTGTACAAGATTTGTCAAAAATTAATAGAGCTAGAGCCATGAAATTTTATGGGGACGTATGGTCCTGGAGTAAGTCGATCCTGTTTGAAATCAGTTAACCGGAAGTAACCAAAATGGCGGCTTTTGAAAAATCACAATTTTGTTTTTTTGCTGTTCCTTCTAACACTATGCGTTTTTCAGTACTACCTACACGGAGAAAAAAATTATGATTCCCCCAATCATAAAATGCAGCCAGCATAATTATGTTTGGTGGATTCTTATCACAATTATGTTGCCATTACAATTATGTTTGCCGACACTGTGATTCCAACTACATTATGCTCAAAACTGATAGCAGAAATATTGATATTTTGAGTACATTATGTTTAGTTGTACAACAATATTTTCAAATTCACCAACCATATTATGTTTGGGGCAACCAAAATATGTTTGGATTCCCAAATTTTTTTGCCGTTTGTCCAATCATAATATGTTTGGGGCGAACATACATAATATGGTTGGCGCTACAATAATTATGATTAATTTCAACAAATATTGCTTATATTAATCATAATTATGATTCCTGTAATAAAAAAAATACATATTAAAATTTGTTAAATTTTTATATCTAGTATGAATGGATATTTTCACATCCGAAAAATTTCTTCCAGCAGGTGAAGCACATCTGCTATCCCGCTGGAGACCTGTTTCTAACAGGATTTATGGACTTGAGATTTTTCAACTAGACTTGAGTATTTATACTCCCAAGTAGCAAACTTCATGCGAATTATGTGTGAAGAAAAAAAATTGAACATAATAGCGCTATTCACTCTTTATCGTAGTTGATCGTAAACTCGTAGAATCGTAGAATCGTAAATAAAATCGTAGTTTTTTGACAGTTCTCCATATAAATTTTTTTACGACGAAAACTACAATCTACCACACCTGAAGGTATGGTAAAATCGTACTTTTTGTCGTACTTCTAATAAAGTGAGGTTAAGGTATGTTTTGTAACATGTCAACTTGGTGCCAACTCTAAAATGGACATTGGAGAAGTAAGTAAATTAAAGTATTTATATGATTTAGTATAAATTAAGAGTTAAAAAATGCTTTAAACAATTTAGGAAAAGAAAATAAATAAAAGAGTCAAAAATTTACGACAAAACCCACAACCTCTAGTAAAGCGCTGCTCACGCTTTGTTGTACTTTTCCATCGTAGATTTACATTACAATCTACGATTTTACTATCTACGACAAAGAATGAATTGCCCTAATATGTTTCATTTAATACCGATATGATCAGAGGCATCATATTTTTAATTCAGCCGCTTCAAGATTTCCCCTCTTATTGTGTTCGTCAATCATAATTATGTTGAGACGCGGAATTTACAACAATATGTTGACATGCAAACATATTTTTATTCCTCCCAATCAAAATGTGTTTAGATATTATTGTCCACCCAATTACATTATAATTTTCCAAAATTTCCCTTGTCGGGGAACATAATTATGATTGGAAAACTAAACATAATACTAATTGGAATGCATCGTCTGAAAATATTTTGATTCGTCTGATTATATTTTGATTCCCCCAATAATTCTTATAGTACTCCCAATGATATTCAACCATAATTTTTTTCTCCGTGTATAGATTTTATGACTGAGAAAAGTAAAAGACAGTAAAATTTCCCAGATTTTTGTCTTGTTGGTGTTTCAGTGTATGAGATGAATTGAAGTGAAAATATTTTCCGTTATTCAGACGTTTTCATTAAAAGGTAATAAATAGATTTTCGCAAATGGTTTTTCGAAAAAAAAAAACAATTAGTGGAAGAATTACAGACATCAAAATTCTCTACTTTCTGGTTTTTACCGTAAATCGATATCTTTCCCCATTATCGAGATATGTATTTAAGATTTAAACCCCTTATGCCAATTTTTCCGGGGAAAATGGGAAAAAGGGCATTTATAGTTTTTTTTTGATAGTTTCTGGTTAAAGAATATACTGTTTCCCATAACCTGCACGCACGGACATTCTGCACGGGCATCGTGAATGGGCATCGTGCACGGGCATCGTGCATGGGCATCGTGCACGGGCATCGTGCACGGGCATCGTGCATGGGCATTGTGCACGGGCATCGTGCACGGGCATCGTGCACGGGTATCGTGCACGGGCATCGTGCATGGGCATCGTGCACGGGCATCGTGCATGGGCATCGTGCATGGGCATCGTGCACGGGCATCGTGCATGGGCATCGTGCATGGGCATCGTGCACGGGCATCCTGCACGGGCATCGTGCACGGGCATCGTGAATGGGCATCGTGCACGGGCATCGTGCATGGGCATCGTGCACGGGCATCGTGCATGGGCATCGTGCACGGGCATCGTGCACCGGCATCGTGCATGGGCATCGTGCACGGGCATCGTGAATGGGCATCGTGCACGGGCATCGTGCATGGGCATCGTGCACGGGCATCGTGCATGGGCATCGTGCACGGGCATCGTGCACGGGCATCGTGAATGGGCATCGTGAATGGGCATCGTGCACGGGCATCGTGCATGGGCATCGTGCACGGGCATTGTGCACGGGCATCGTGCATGGGCATCGTGCACGGGCATCGTGCATGGGCATCGTGCACGGGCATCGTGCACGGGCATTGTGCACGGGCATCGTGCACGGGCATCGTGCACGGGTATCGTGCACGGGCATCGTGCATGGGCATCGTGCACGGGCATCGTGCATGGGCATCGTGCACGGGCATCGTGCACGGGCATCGTGAATGGGCATCGTGCACGGGCATGGTGCATAGGCATCGTGCACGGGCATCGTGCATGGGCATCGTGCACGGGCATTGTGCACGGGCATCGTGCATGGGCATCGTGCACGGGCATCGTGCATGGGCATCGTGCACGGGCATCGTGCATGGGCATCGTGCACGGGCATTGTGCATGGGCATCGTGCATGGGCATCGTGCACGGGCATCGTGCACGGGCATCGTGCATGGGCATCGTGCACGGGCATCGTGCATGGGCATCGTGCATGGGCATCGTGCACGGGCATCGTGCATGGGCATCGTGCATGGGCATCGTGAATGGGCATCGTGCACGGGAATCGTGCACAGGCATCGTGCATGGGCATCGTGCACGGGCATCGTGAATGGGCATCGTGCACGGGCATCGTGCACGGGCATCGTGCATGGGCATCGTGCACGGGCATCGTGCACGGGCATCGTGCACGGGTATCGTGCACGGGCATCGTGCATGGGCATCGTGCACGGGCATCGTGCACGGGTATCGTGCACGGGCATCGTGCATGGGCATCGTGCACGGGCATCGTGCATGGGCATCGTGCACGGGCATCGTGCATGGGCATCGTGCACGGGCATTGTGCACGGGCATCGTGCACGGGCATCGTGCACGGTTATCGTGCACGGGCATCGTGCATGGGCATCGTGCACGGGCATCGTGCATGGGCATCGTGCACGGGCATCGTGCATGGGCATCGTGCACGGGCATCGTGCATGGGCATCGTGCACGGGCATCGTGCATGGGCATCGTGCACGGGCATCGTGCATGGGCATCGTGCACGGGCATCGTGAATGGGCATCGTGAATGGGCATCGTGCACGGGCATCGTGCATGGGCATCGTGCACGGGCATTGTGCACGGGCATCGTGCATGGGCATCGTGCACGGGCATCGTGCATGGGCATCGTGCACGGGCATCGTGCATGGGCATCGTGCACGGGTATCGTGCATGGGCATCGTGCACGGGCATTGTGCACGGGCATCGTGCACGGGCATCGTGCACGGGTATCGTGCACGGGCATCGTGCATGGGCATCGTGCACGGGCATCGTGCATGGGCATCGTGCACGGGCATCGTGCACGGGCATCGTGAATGGGCATCGTGCACGGGCATCGTGCATGGGCATCGTGCATGGGCATCGTGCACGGGCATCGTGCACGGGTATCGTGCACGGGCATCGTGCACGGGCATCGTGCATGGGCATCGTGCATGGGCATCGTGCACGGGCATCGTGCACGTGCATCGTGCATGGGCATCGTGCATGGGCATCGTGCATGGGCATCGTGCACGGGCATCGTGCATGGGCATCGTGCATGGGCATCGTGCACGGGCATCGTGCATGGGCATCGTGCTGGGGCATTGTGCACGGGCATCGTGCACGGGCATTGTGCACGGGCATCGTGCACGGGTATCGTGCACGGGCATCGTGCACGGGCATCGTGAATGGGCATCGTGCACGGGCATCGTGCATGGGCATCGTGCACGGGCATCGTGCATGGGCATCGTGCACGGGCATTGTGCATGGGCATCGTGCACGGGCATCGTGAATGGGCATCGTGCACGGGAATCGTGCACAGGCATCGTGCATGGGCATCGTGCACGGGCATCGTGAATGGGCATCGTGCACGGGCATCGTGCATGGGCATCGTGCACGGGCATCGTGCATGGGCATCGTGCACGGGCATTGTGCACGGGCATCGTGCATGGGCATCGTGCACGGCCATCGTGCATGGGCATCGTGCACGGGCATCGTGCATGGGCATCGTGCACGGGCATCGTGCATGGGCATCGTGCACGGGCATTGTGCACGGGCATCGTGCATGGGCATCGTGCACGGGCATCGTGCATGGGCATCGTGCACGGGCATCGTGAATGGGCATCGTGCACGGGCATCGTGCATGGGCATCGTGCACGGGCATTGTGCACGGGCATCGTGCACGGGCATCGTGCACGGTTATCGTGCACGGGCATCGTGCATGGGCATCGTGCACGGGCATCGTGCATGGGCATCGGGCATCCTGCACGGGCATCGTGCACGGGCATCGTGAATGGGCATCGTGCACGGGCATCGTGCATGGGCATCGTGCACGGGCATCGTGCATGGGCATCGTGCACGGGCATCGTGCATGGGCATCGTGCATGGGCATCGTGCACGGGCATCGTGCATGGGCATCGTGCACGGGCATTGTGCACGGGCATCGTGCACGGGCATTGTGCACGGGCATCGTGCACGGGTATCGTGCACGGGCATCGTGCACGGGCATCGTGCATGGGCATCGTGCACGGGCATTGTGCATGGGCATCGTGCATGGGCATTGTGCACGGGCATCGTGCACGGGCATCGTGCACGGGCATCGTGCATGGGCATCGTGCATGGGCATCGTGCACGGGCATCGTGAATGGGCATCGTGCACGGGAATCGTGCACAGGCATCGTGCATGGGCATCGTGCACGGGCATCGTGAATGGGCAGCGTGCACGGGCATCGTGCATGGGCATCGTGCACGGGCATCGTGCATGGGCATCGTGCACGGGCATTGTGCATGGGCATCGTGCACGGGCATCGTGAATGGGCATCGTGCACGGGAATCGTGCACAGGCATCGTGCATGGGCATCGTGCACGGGCATCGTGAATGGGCATCGTGCACGGGCATCGTGCATGGGCATCGTGCACGGGCATCGTGCATGGGCATCGTGCACGGGCATTGTGCACGGGCATCGTGCATGGGCATCGTGCACGGCCATCGTGCATGGGCATCGTGCACGGGCATCGTGCATGGGCATCGTGCACGGGCATCGTGCATGGGCATCGTGCACGGGCATTGTGCACGGGCATCGTGCATGGGCATCGTGCACGGGCATCGTGAATGGGCATCGTGCACGGGCATCGTGCATGGGCATCGTGCACGGGCATCGTGCATGGGCATCGTGCACGGGCATTGTGCACGGGCATCGTGCATGGGCATCGTGCACGGCCATCGTGCACGGGCATCGTGCATGGGCATCGTGCATGGGCATCGTGCACGGGCATCGTGCACGGGTATCGTGCACGGGCATCGTGCATGGGCATCGTGCACGGGCATCATGCACGCACCCTACAACGCGGATCATTTGGGAAAGTTTTTGAGTCTATTAATCTCATACATACATATATACCAACATTCATTTTTTTATACCCGTATGGTGAAACCAAAGGCTATATAAATTTTTCCTTACCGTTTGTAACGCCAAGATCCCGTCATCACACAAAAAAATGAATTACACCAGTGTGTTTAGAATGATAAAAAAAGTTGAATTTAGCATGTCCGTCCGTCCGTCCGTCTGTCCGTCTGTGACGCAGATTGCGGGCGCACGGATTGAGCTAGAGACTTGAAATTTTGCGCAGATTCGTTTTTCATAAATGCGAGGCTAAGTTCGTTAATGGGCAAAAATGGACCATACGAACGGAAACGTTTTTTTGCGAATATCTCAAAAACGATGCATCTTATCAAAAAAACAAAAGTTATTTAGGATATGATTCTACATAAAACTCCCATACATCAAAATCAAATTGGAATAAATTTTAAAAAAATCTCTTTGAAAGATTGACTTCAAAGTGGACTTTTGATACAACTGTTCGCCATTCACTTAATCTTCGAACAATGCTATATGACCATACCATATCACAGATTGGCAATTATAGCTTTTGTTATGTTTACATATAGATTTAGAATGCCAAAAAACCAACTCAAAAAAAATTGAAAATCAACGTAATCGTTAGAGTTATAAAAAACTGAAACGCCGGATTCGTAATCAGCGACCCCGAAAACCTCCCAAAGCCAGTTTTTTGCGAGAAAAATTTGAAAATGGACATTTGCGTTATCCTTACAGGACTTTTGAAATTCCAACATCCAACTTGTGATCCCCGACCACGGAAACCCCCTAAAGCCAGTTTTTCGTACACAAAATTAGAAAAAGGATATTTGCGTTATCCTTACAGGACCTCCCGTTTCGAATTTTGAAAATCTATTATCGGATTCGTAATCAGCGACCCCAAAAACCCCATAATGCAAATTTTTCCGGGGCAAAATGGGAAAAAAGGATATTTTCATTATCCTTACAGGATCTTCCGTTTCGAATTTTAAAAATCTACATGGCTAAAAACCTGCTCCTGGCAACACAGATCATTTTGCAAAAAACAGCGTAAAAATCGGTCCAGTAGTTCTTGAGTTTTGTAATCTCAAACGGACAAACAGACAGACAAACTTCCATATATATACATTAATGAATAGACTAATATTTTATTCGTTGTGTTATAATGTAAATTGTGCAGAAAGTCATCTGCTTTTTACATAAGATTTTTTTATTAGGTTTATTGTGATATCGATTGTGAATGAAAATATTCAAATTGGCATTGAGATATTAAGAAAAATTTCTAATTAGGATTTTTGAAGGTTCCCTGGAAATTTTATTGTTTTTAAAATTTAAATATGAAAAATTCTTTCTTCTATAAAAAATCACTATCAAGAAACTACAGATTAGAGCTTTCTTTTACTAAAGATTAGAGCTTGGTAAATCAAAACGTAATGTCAATTATCCCATCTAATGACAATATTTGAGATTTTTTTTACACGTGTGTTATATTTAATTCTTAACGGTATGTGTGCAACATAAATAAATTTAAGTTCTTTGCGTTTTATGGAAATACTTTGGCTACTGACAAATTCGTTTTGAGGCCAGGGTAGCACATAAAGTTGTTTACTCGAGATTCGGAAGTCGATCACGTACTCACCTTTCATTACACTAAATCGAAAAATCAAACCTTTTTCCTCCCCGTTTGAATCTATCGAACGCTAGCATCTCTGAATTCTTAAGCAAGGACTCATCCACTACCTCGTAATTTTATTTGTGCGAATGGAAAAAACTACACGATTTCAATCGATTTTAGTTTTCTGCTGGTATTTGGTTAAGTAAGTTTTTGGTGTATTTTCTTGTATTCGAATTTTCTTGTTTTCGATAAAAAGGTTTTTTTCAAAGTAGTTAAGAACAGTCTCCGCCGATGGATAGTTGCTTGAGTCGCCACATATCTATAGAGTGTCGGAGTTTTCGTCATCATCAACTCTGTTTACTGATGAGAATTTGCTTGCATTGTACCTAAAATACAAAAAAAAATGTAACCCGGATTTAGTTTAGCCTTTGACGTCCAAGTATGGATGGTTTTTATGCACCGAATTGTGCTATGAATTCCTTTTTTACTTCTTTATTGGGATTTGCAAGAAAACGGTGAGTTCTTGAGTGCTCTTTACAGGTGAGTTCAGTTGATTTGAACTAAGGAATAACACTGATGAAATCATAGACAAGAGCTTAAATGGAGTTCAAATATAGGGTAAAGTCAACTAACTACTGCAACTATAATGGAACATTGTTGGGGACAGACGAAACTTCGAGTTATCGGTGATGTCGAGGTTCGACTTATCGAGATTAATAGTAAGGAACTTCGATAGATGATGGGACATGCTGCAAAACAAAGTTTTAAGGCCACCCTCCATTACAATGACTTCGGCAACTGCAAAAAAATAGAGACACATTTATGTGAAGATACATTGACGAGAAAGGGAGATAAGAATCAACTGCAAAAATTTGTCGGCAACTGCAAGAATAATTTCCCCTGTTTTTTATGGCGATTTTATGGCGATTTCTACTACAATCACACATTGTCCCTGTTAGTGAATAGTAAGCACGGACACATTCAAACTGTTATTATAGCGTGATGTCATTTTTCTCCTTCGCATGCATAGTCAAAAGCTTTGTTACCATGCCAATTTGAACATTCATAGCATAAGGTTTGATATGATTGCTATAAAATTGTAAAACTGGAAGGGATAGCGTTTAACTTGTATTCAGTCATTCCTTTTTAGATCTACATAAGTCTATCTTGCTCTAGTTTTCTGCATTTTTTTGCAGTTACAGAAGTCATGGTAATGGAGGAAAGCCTTTACACGACTATTTTTATTCCGTTAATAGAAGTTTATTCGAGTTAATGTGTTTTCTTGGGTAGAAATTTTGATTTATTAAAGTCCGATAGCTTGTGCTGAAACTTTCCAAATCTTTGACTTATCGAGAGTTACTTTCGAGTTATCGAGGTAAAAAAACACGGAATAAGATAGGGAAGTTCAAAGAAATTGAAAAATCTTCAAGTTATGAAGGAATTCGTGTTATCGAGGTTGAAGTGTATTTAAAAAAGATTTTTTTAAAGTAGATGAGGAAAAGTCTGTAGGAAAACGTGTCGGAATTGGAAAGCAGAGAAGAAAACTCCTTGGAAATGGTTTTTCTTGTAAAATGCGATGTTTCTCCTTTTTGTTTTGACCCTTCACAAAAGCTAAATACAGTAAATTTTCCTCCACTTTTGTCTTTACTAAAACTCGATATCTCAAACCTGTATCGAGATATAAAAAATCAGTTTTTTGCGATTCTTTCGAAAACTAACGGGTTTTCGGTAATTCATTGTATGAAATGAATTAAAGAGAATAATATTTGCCACAATTTTGTCCTTCACTGTTAACCGTTATCGTTCACCGTTATTGAGAAATTTTTATTAAAAGTTAAAAAAATAGTAGCTTGTAAAAAAACTATCAGGATATATTAAAGTTTGTGGGATTTTGCAAAATAAAAAAAATATAAACTTCGCTTTTTTGAAAATTAAAAATATCTGATGTGAACAGCACATGACTTTCTGATACAAAATCTACGTTCTTGGGAAATTTATATGGTAAGGCGGGTATTGTGGACCAGGAGGGTAATGTGGACCATTGCAATATCTCAGAAACTGTACGGGGGAATTAACACGTTGGCTACTATGTGAGTCACCGGTGATCACAGCGTAAGTGAAATAAGAGTGCGTTTTTTTGCCTGGTAGCCAACGTGTTAATTTGAGTTTATGTTCAAACATGCACCGGCGACACTTGGTCTGTGAAATCAATTGTTTGCGTTGAAAGCTCATTCCGTTTCAGAATTTTTTGGAGGAAGGTAATATTGCCAGAAAAATCGTGTTTTTTTAAGTGACAAAGAAAATTGGTTTGTGTGGTCTGAGCACACAACATTGGTCCACATTACCCGCACCAAAACCAAATGGACTGATTGTGTCAATCTTCCAATTTTCGATTTAAAAAGACAAAAAATCAGCAGATCAGGATTTTTTAATTTTACATTAAAAGGTTTCTCTTGGATAACAAACTGCTGTTTAAAAAAAAAATAGTTGCCTCATATGAGTAAAAAATAGGAACGGTGGTCCACAATACCCGCACTTACCATATAAATTTCCCAAGAACGTAGATGTTGTATCAGAAAGTCATGTGCTGTTCACATCAGATATTTTTAATTTTCAAAAAAGCGAAGTTTATATTTTTTTTTATTTTGCAAAATCCCACAAACTTAAATATTTCCTGATAGTTTTTTTACAAGCTTTGGTTTACTTTCTCTGAATAGTTTGGTTCAAATTTTGTAACCTAATTTTGACTCACTAATCCGAATGAGTTGAAATTTGTTACACATAATTAGCTGAGGTGGCAATACCCGTTTCAAATACGCATGCATGAAAAAAGATAAAATCAAGGATGTAGTTTTATAAATCATTCAAACAAATTAAAAAAATTGTGAAAAAAAGAATGTGGTGGGAACATGATAATTTTTTTTGGAAAAAAAACGTGCCAGAAATAAGGCATCTTTCGCTAATTAAATCCCTTGCCTCAGAATGTTGCAGGACGATTGAGAAGAAGAAAATTGTACCTGGGGTGGTGATAAGTAAATGGTTACCAAAAATCAAGAATTGAGGGAATCGTTTAAGTTTATTTGTGCTTGCCGTAAACGTTTTCTGTCGTATTTTTTTCGCTTTGGGTTTGGTTTTAGCTTAGCTGAAGTACGTCGAAACTCAATCCCATGGTCATTTGTAATACTTAAGTAAGTGAATGACTCTTTGGGTGACTATCAGTAAAGTTACTCCACCTATGACTATCCTTGTATTATGTTGCTATCTTAGGCCTTATAACTATATATCTAGCTACGTATATTTTGGTGTTATGCTTCATGATTTTTCAGACTCGTGTTATTTATTTGTAACCAGAGCCGCACGTTTCTCCACGTAAATCGTAATTCTGAAGCAATTTCGATAATGAGATCGCCTTTATCGTAAAAGAAAAGTATTTTCGGGTAAATCTTTCAAAAAAAAGCACTACCAGAAAAGGGAAAACAAAGTAAGAAAAAAGAAAAATCAAATAGAACCGAGGCAATCGCAACAGTTGCGTCTAAAAGTAAAACTAAAGCGAAAAAAATCTCTATGAAAGCAAAACTGAATTGTGTCCTTGATCAATATGCAGGATCAGGTCCTTGATAGGCCAATCAGGATTAAGCCGTTGGAAATTGCTTTGCCTTTTGGTCAGTCGCGCCATCAAATCGAACTTTATGATATGCTTTACCATTCGTTGGTGATATTTTATCGAGACGTCCGGTCGAGTAAAGTCCAATCGAAATCCGCCAAATCTTTTACACTTTCGGTTCGAAAGAATCTTCTTTTCGTTAGGGATTTAGACCTAAGTACAAGGCGTCTCACAATTTTATGTAGGTGTCAACCTTTTCGATTGTACGATTAGAACAAATGAAACTAAAACTGAATCTTATTTTATATTATCGTCACACGTAAATGTCCTTACTTTTCATTATCTCAGTTTAGTATTCCAGTTGGTTGTTTCATTCAGCAATTTATATTGGATTGTGGCTAACTGAGATTATTACATGTTCGACGATTTTATTTTGTTTGTAATTTGTCAAAAGTCTTAATCAAATTGCCATAATAAAAGAAGAACAAACTGCAGGAATTGTATTGCGAGCAATCAAAAGTTGCAGAACTTTCATATGGGTAATCTGTGTAGCACAACTAACATTTAAAATGGATTTTTTGTAGTGAAGAGATATGAAGGTTTTTCATTGGTATGTCCGCTTTATAAATTTTGTGGTGTTTCGGGTTGGAGAAAATAGTTGAGCAGCGAAGATCGCGATGTCATCAACGAAGGGTTGAACAGCAAAGTAAATTGCACGGTTCGGGTGGAGTAGCAAGTTAATGCACGACTCCGATAGAGTAGCAAAATGAATTGCACGACTCTTTTAATGTGAAATGAAAAGTTTGACAGAATAGAATTGACTGTATTTTCTTTATTGATCAACTTTCTTTTTATAACCCAAAATTGCTTAATTGCTAAATTACATTAATTACTTAATATGGTTGGGTGCAAAGGTAAAATATGAATTTAGCATAAGAGGTGATTTATGCTTACCAATCACCTATCGAATCTTTAAGCAGTGGTTACACTGAATCTTGGACAATTCATATTTTACCACAATTTACTTGACGTGAAGTTGAATATTGGTTAGTCGCTCGACCACACGCAAGATACATCACTCAGAAAAATAACAAAGGTTTTCCAAGTCAACTTTTTGATAAGTCAACTTTTTGATAAGTCAACTTTGAGCTATAGTAGGCAGACGGATTTATTACATCTTCGACTGTGTTTACATTAGGACTCATTTTGAGGCGGCACGTCTTTCGCTCCGGCCAAGTCAGTGTGAGGGACGCAGTGGGGAAGGAAACTAAAAAGAGCGAACGAAGTTTAGATTCACAATAAAATTATCGGTAGCAAACCGGTTTGAGTCTGGTTGTTGAGACCGGTTTCGGTTAGTTTTGTTGATGAAACCGGTTTAGTGAATCCAGATGAAGCGAACCGTGTGCACAAGGCAGAAAAATGACGAAAGACGTGCCGCCTCAAAGTGAATCCTAATGTAAACACAGTCTTCGAAATGCACATCTCAGGTCAATCCGTGTAGCTCCTCACGGTGTGTCAACTTAGAACAAAAATCATTTTCATTATTTAAATGCCGATTCCAAAATCCAGGCGGCGCGCGTGTGTTCGACATCTCAAAACCAGCATGTGTCGTCTGACGTGACTGTCGAAGTGAGGTTAAAATTGGTTTGTTTTTAGTTTCTGTTTATTGAAGCTTGAAGTGATTTAGTGCCGTTTGCACCAACAAAACTTAGCAACTTATGTACAACTTTAAAAATTTAAGTCGAAGAATTTCTACGGTTTAAGTAGGCTAACCACAACTTAATTTTTTAAGAATATTACGCGCAAACGGGCCTAAGTGATTGGAAGTGATTAGAAGTTATTAAAAATTTGAAGCAAAAGTAAATTTTTCGCATTTTTCGTGTGTTGAACATTTGGTTGCAATGGTTGGAAAAATTAAGTGCAGTGTACCATTTTGCACCAACATAGACAAAAAGTCTCACCGATTTCCAAATCCGAATAAAATGCAGCAAATTTCGAGAGATGGAAATTCATATTAAAAGTAAGAAGTTTGACGAACTTTTTTCTAGATGTATAGATTTAAAGTAACCCCTTTTTTAACAGAAATGATTGAAAGTGATGGTGAGAATCTTCCTGCTAATGCACAGCATGTAGTTTCTTCAAAATTTATTGCGGCTGTTAGTGTTAGACCAAATCAAGAAGTGCTGAAATCACTACAAATTCAACATCCAGGTGAAAGTCATGTTCCTGTTCAACATTCGAATGAAAATGTCAACTCAAATTTATCTGATATGTCTTTTATTTATTAAGAATTTCTTGTCCTATACTAATAATATCTATTAAGAATTTCTTGTCCTATACTAATAATATGTTAATTGAGGTGTTATGCTAATGTAAAACATAAATTATTAAAATAAATTTAAAAAACAAACGAAATTCTTTGATTTAATTTTTCAGGTTTCATTAGAAGAGAAAAGAAAATTTTCAAGAGCACATTTTCCAATCATATTCCCAACCCGAGACACAAACCAAATAAAAGTAGTTCCGATTCCATTAACTGGAAAACAGAGCGTCGCAGTCGATGAGCAAGAGTTGGCGATAGCTCATTACGCCCTACTTTACTTGCTGCAGGTTTAATTTTTGAAATTCCCCATCCACGAACCGGCATTATCTGGCACGAGCCGGCATGATCTGGCACGAACCAGCACGAGCCGGCATGATCTGGCATCAGCCAGCACGAACCGGCACGAGCCGGCATGATCCGGCATCAGCCGGCACGAACCGGCATGATCCGGCATCAGCCGGCACGAGCCGGCACGAACCGGCACGAGCCGGCATGATCTGGCATCAGCCGGCACGAACCGGCACGAGCCGGCATGACCCGGCATCAGCCAGCACGAACCGGCACGAGCCGGCATGATCCGGCATCAGCCGGCACGAACCGGCATGATCCGGCATCAGCCGGCACGAGCCGGCACGAACCGGCACGAGCCGGCATGATCTGGCATCAGCCGGCACGAACCGGCACGAGCCGGCATGATCTGGCATCACGAACCGGCACGAGCCGGCATGATCCGGCATCACGAACCGGCACGAGCCGGCATGATCTGGCATCACCCGGCACGAACCGGCACGAGCCGGCATGACCCGGCATCAGCCAGCACGAACCGGCACGAGCCGGCATGATCCGGCATCAGCCGGCACGAACCGGCATGATCCGGCATCAGCCGGCACGAACCGGCATGATCCGGCATCAGCCGGCACGAGCCGGCACGAACCGGCACGAGCCGGCATGATCTGGCATCAGCCGGCACGAACCGGCACGAGCCGGCATGATCCGGCATCACCCGGCACGAACCGGCATCAGCCGGCACGAACCGGCTCGTGCCGGCTCGTGTTGGTTCGTGCCGGCTGATGCCGGTTCGTGCCGGCTGATGCCGGTTCGTGCCGGCTGATGCCGGATCATGCCGGCTCGTGCCGGTTCGTGCCGGCTGATGCCGGATCATGCCGGCTCGTGCCGGTTCGTGCCGGCTGATGCCGGATCATGCCGGATCATGCCGGCTCGTGCCGGTTCGTGCCGGCTGATGCCGGTTCGTGCCGGCTGATGCCGGATCATGCCGGCTCGTGCCGGTTCGTGCCGGCTGATGCCGGATCATGCCGGCTCGTGCCGGTTCGTGCCGGCTGATGCCGGTTCATGCCGGCTCGTGCCAGCTGATGCCGGATCGTGCCGGATCATGCCGGTTCGTGCCGGATCGTGCCGGATCATGCCGGCTCGTGCCGGCTCGTGCCGGATCGTGCCAGCTGATGCTGGATCATGCCGGCTCGTGCCGGCTCGTGCCAGCTGATGCTGGATCATGCCGGCTCGTGCCGGCTCGTGCCAGCTGATGCCGGTTCATGCCGGCTCGTGCCAGCTGATGCTGGATCACGCCGGCTCGTGCCGGTTCGTGCCGGATCGTGCCAGCTGATGCCGGATCATGCCGGCTCGTGCCGGCTCGTGCCGGCTGATGCCGGATCATGCCGGATCATGCCGGCTCGTGCCGGCTGATGCCGGATCATGCCGGCTCGTGCCAGCTGATGCCGGATCATGCCGGCTCGTGCCGGTTCGTGCCGGCTCGTGCCAGCTGATGCTGGATCATGCCGGCTCGTGCCGGCTCGTGCCAGCTGATGCCGGTTCATGCCGGCTCGTGCCGGCTCGTGCCAGCTGATGCTGGATCATGCCGGCTCGTGCCGGCTCGTGCCGGCTCGCGCCGGCTCGTGCCGGCTCGCGCCGGCTCGTGCCGGCTGATGCCGGATCATGCCGGCTCGTGCCAGCTGATGCCGGATCGTGCCGGATCATGCCGGCTCGTGCCAGCTGATGCCGGATCATGCCGGTTCGTGCCGGATCGTGCCGGATCATGCCGGCTCGTGCCAGCTGATGCCGGATCGTGCCGGATCATGCCGGTTCGTGCCGGATCGTGCCGGATCATGCCGGCTCGTGCCGGCTCGTGCCGGATCGTGCCAGCTGATGCTGGATCATGCCGGCTCGTGCCGGATCGTGCCAGCTGATGCTGGATCATGCCGGCTCGTGCCGGCTCGTGCCAGCTGATGCCGGTTCATGCCGGCTCGTGCCGGCTAGTGCCAGCTGATGCTGGATCATGCCGGCTCGTGCCGGCTCGTGCCGGCTGATGCCGGATCATGCCGGCTCGTGCCAGCTGATGCCGGATCGTGCCGGATCATGCGGGCTCGTGCCGGCTCGTGCCGGATCATGCCAGCTGATGCTGGATCATGCCGGCTCGTGCCAGCTGATGCCGGTTCATGCCGGCTCGTGCCGGCTCGTGCCAGCTGATGCCGGATCATGCCGGCTCGTGCCAGCTGATGCCGGATCGTGCCGGATCATGCCGGTTCGTGCCGGATCGTGCCGGCTCGTGCCGGATCGTGCCAGCTGATGCTGGATCATGCCGACTCGTGCCGGCTCGTGCCAGCTGATGCTGGATCATGCCGGCTCGTGCCGGCTCGTGCCAGCTGATGCTGGATCATGCCGGCTCGTGCCGGCTCGTGCCAGCTGATGCCGGTTCATGCCGGCTCGTGCCAGCTGATGCTGGATCACGCCGGCTCGTGCCGGTTCGTGCCGGATCGTGCCAGCTGATGCCGGATCATGCCGGCTCGTGCCGGCTCGTGCCGGCTGATGCCGGATCATCCCGGATCATGCCGGCTCGTGCCGGCTGATGCCGGATCATGCCGGCTCGTGCCAGCTGATGCCGGATCATGCCGGCTCGTGCCGGTTCGTGCCGGATCGTGCCGGATCATGCCGGCTCGTGCCAGCTGATGCCGGATCATGCCGGCTCATGCTGGTTCGTGCCGGCTCGTTCCAGCTGATGCCGGATCATGCCGGATCATGTCGGCTCGTGCCGGTTCGTGCCGGCTCGTGCCAGCTGATGCCGGATCATGCCGGCTCGTGCCGGCTCGTGCCAGCTGATGCCGGATCATGCTGGCTCATGCCGGTTCGTGCCGGCTCGTGCCAGCTGATGCCGGATCATGCCGGCTCGTGTCGGTTCGTGCCGGCTCGTGCCGGATCATGCCGGCTCGTGCCAGCTGATGCCGGATCATGCCGGCTCGTGCCGGTTCGTGCCGGATCGTGCCGGATCATGCCGGCTCGTGCCAGCTGATGCCGGATCATGCCGGCTCGTGCCGGTTCGTGCCGGCATGATCTGGCATCAGCTGGCACGAGCCGGCATGAGCCGGCACGAGCCGGCACGAGCCGGCATGATCCGGCACGATCCGGCACGAACCGGCATGATCCGGCACGATCCGGCATCAGCTGGCACGAGCCGGCATGATCCGGCATCAGCTGGCACGAGCCGGCACGAACCGGCATGAGCCAGCATGATCCGGCATCAGCTGGCACGAGCCGGCACGAGCCGGCATGATCCGGCACGAGCCGGCATGATCCGGCATCAGCCGGCACGAGCCGGCACGAGCCGGCATGATCCGGCATCAGCTGGCACGAGCCGGCACGAACCGGCACGAGCCGGCATGATCCGGCATGATCCGGCATCAGCTGGCACGAGCCGGCACGAACCAGCATGAGCCGGCATGATCCGGCATCAGCTGGCACGAGCCGGCATGATCCGGCACGATCCGGCACGAACCGGCACGAGCCGGCATGATCCGGCATCAGCTGGCACGAGCCGGCATGATCCGGCATCAGCCGGCACGAGCCGGCATGATCCGGCATGATCCGGCATCAGCCGGCACGAGCCGGCACGAGCCGGCATGATCCGGCATCAGCTGGCACGATCCGGCACGAACCGGCACGAGCCGGCATGATCCAGCATCAGCTGGCACGAGCCGGCATGAACCGGCATCAGCTGGCACGAGCCGGCACGAGCCGGCATGATCCAGCATCAGCTGGCACGAGCCGGCACGAGCCGGCATGATCCAGCATCAGCTGGCACGATCCGGCACGAGCCGGCACGAGCCGGCATGATCCGGCACGATCCGGCACGAAACGGCATGATCCGGCACGATCCGGCATCAGCTGGCACGAGCCGGCATGATCCGGCATCAGCCGGCACGAGCCGGCACGAGCCGGCACGAGCCGGCATGATCCAGCATCAGCTGGCACGAGCCGGCACGAGCCGGCATGAACCGGCATCAGCTGGCACTGATGCCGGATCATGCCGGCTCATGCCGGTTCGTGCCGGCTCGTGCCAGCTGATGCTGGATCATGCCGGCTCGTGCCGGCTCGTGCCAGCTGATGCCGGTTCATGCCGGCTCGTGCCGGCTCGTGCCAGCTGATGCTGGATCATGCCGGCTCGTGCCGGCTCGTGCCGGCTGATGCCGGATCATGCCGGCTCGTGCCAGCTGATGCCGGATCGTGCCGGATCATGCCGGTTCGTGCCGGATCGTGCCGGATCATGCCGGCTCGTGCCGGCTCGTGCCGGCTCGTGCCAGCTGATGCCGGATCATGCCGGCTCATGCCGGCTCGTGCCAGCTGATGCCAGATCATGCCGGCACGAACCGGCACGAGCCGGCATGATCCGGCATCAGCTGGCACGAGCCGGCACGAACCGGCATGAGCCGGCATGATCCGGCATCAGCCGGCACGAGCCGGCACGAGCCGGCATGATCCGGCATCAGCTGGCACGAGCCGGCACGAACCGGCACGAGCCGGCATGATCCGGCATCAGCTGGCTCGTGCCGGCTCGTGCCAGCTGATGCTGGATCATGCCGGCTCGTGCCGGGTCGTGCCAGCTGATGCCGGTTCA
Organism: Chrysopilus asiliformis; assembly: GCA_964034945.1. Classification (NCBI taxonomy): domain Eukaryota; kingdom Metazoa; phylum Arthropoda; class Insecta; order Diptera; family Rhagionidae; genus Chrysopilus; species Chrysopilus asiliformis. The sequence continues at coordinate 94,260,018 of OZ035962.1, forward strand.
TGCCGGCTCGTGCCGACTCGTGCCAGCTGATGCTGGATCATGCCGGCTCGTGCCGGCTCGTGCCGGCTGATGCCGGATCATGCCGGCTCGTGCCAGCTGATGCCGGATCGTGCCGGATCATGCCGGTTCGTGCCGGATCGTGCCGGATCATGCCGGCTCGTGCCGGCTCGTGCCGGATCGTGCCAGCTGATGCTGGATCATGCCGGCTCGTGCCGGATCGTGCCAGCTGATGCTGGATCATGCCGGCTCGTGCCGGCTCGTGCCAGCTGATGCCGGTTCATGCCGGCTCGTGCCGGCTCGTGCCAGCTGATGCTGGATCATGCCGGCTCGTGCCGGCTCGTGCCGGCTGATGCCGGATCATGCCGGCTCGTGCCAGCTGATGCCGGATCGTGCCGGATAATGCCGGTTCGTGCCGGATCGTGCCGGATCATGCCGGCTCGTGCCGGCTCGTGCCGGATCGTTCCAGCTGATGCTGGATCATGCCGGCTCGTGCCGGCTCGTGCCAGCTGATGCCAGATCGGCACGAACCGGCACGAGCCGGCATGATCCGGCATCAGCTGGCACGAGCCGGCACGAACCGACATGATCCGGCATCAGCCGGCACGAGCCGGCACGAACCGGCACGAGCCGGCATGATCCGGCATCAACCGGCACGAACCGGCACGAGCCGGCATGATCCGGCATCAGCCGGCACGAACCGGCACGAGCCGGCATGATCTGGCATCAGCCGGCACGAACCGGCACGAGCCGGCATGATCCGGCATCAGCCGGCACGAACCGGCACGAGCCGGCATGATCTGGCATCAGCCGGCACGAGCCGGCATGATCCGGCATCAGCCGGCACGAACCGGCACGAGCCGGCATGATCCGGCATCAGCCGGCACGAACCGGATTATGCCGGATCAGTCCGGCTTGTGCCGGGTCATGCTGGATTATGCCGGATCATGCCGGCTCGTGCCGGATTATGCCGGATCATGCATGATACCCTGATACCCTGGAGATGGAGTTATTCATTACATGATATTAAATCCTCGAAATACCTACAGTCTACCCGTGCAGCTCCTTACATCTTATTTTACTGTTGCAGTTTCATTTTTAAGTTTCTATTGCCACAGGTTGACACGTTTTTCCTTTTTCTTACTTAGGTGAAAGCGCGCTTAGCATACGATAAATTTTCCGGCCAATCACGCTGCATGCAAGTCTGCAACTTTTACTCCATTTTTCTGATGGAGTAAAATTGGAATTTGGAAAAGTGTACTATTTGAAATTTGGAAAAGAGTTTTTTCGCTCTGGATCACATACTAGCTAATTATTAACTCAATAGCTTTGAAAATCTGAAAAAAAAGTTTAACTGCAAATTGCTTGTTGTGTATAAAAACTACCTTGTATTGCATAATTTGAAAAACTTGTTTCTATGCTATTGTCTCCAAGGGCACGATTTGATTTCAACGTGCCAATAAACTGGCTTACAATTCCTATGCTCTGATCTGTTTCTTCCGGCGGTAAAGACACAGAGTGTTCCTTATTTAAGTACCGGTGGTGATTGGATAGACTGTGAAGGCGAGGAACGCATTCCCGAATGGTGTATAATATTGTTATCTAAGATACATAACTAGGTGTAAATTGAAGAACATGATGAGATTTGTTGGCTGGTGCGCGAATATACTAAGATTCCATCTTCCCTGTTTGTTGTCGAGGTTGAAACGTTGAACAAACAGCAAAACGAACGACACTAGCATTAGTAGAGCAGCCGTGCAACCCCAGGGATTCTGGCCAGGACACCGTCGACGTGTGAATCTTCGTAAATAAATAGATTGGGTTAGGGATGGTTCATAATTGACTTTGGGATTTTTCAAAACACATGAAAGAATTCACTTTTTTTGTCCTTTGGAGGGCGCTGTATTTGAAGCTACTTGGTTTGCTTCTGTTTCTGATTCTTTTTCTGATGTAGCTCTTAGCTCTGTTTACTTGTTGTCCTTTTATCTAGAGTGGTATCTATTAGATGACATTTTTCTCCCGTTGTCACCTTGACGGTAAAATAATAAAAAGCCGGTATAAATGGCGAACAAAAAAACACAGCAAAACAAAATATATTTTCCCGGTGTGTTTTGTGAATGTTCGAGAAAAATTTATTATTTTGTTCGTTATCGGTTTTATAGGATTACTCGACACATCTCTAGATCATCGGGAAAAGTTGCTTTTTTCGTTGATGGAATTCTTTTGATCTTGATAACACGTGAAAGGAATTTTATTTCGTCCATTTTTATTATAGCTAAAAGAACCGAATCCGTGTGAAATATAATTTTCGTTAACCAGCAAACCTTCTTTATAGAAAAAAACGTTACATACTGTTTGGATAGTAAATTAGCTTACGAATTCATATAAAATAATTAAGGATTTTTTTCAGTCTGTACTTTAATATTAAGAATGCTCGTCGTGCTAGATCAAAGTTTTAGAAATTTTGATGCTGAAACGAAAATCACGAAAAAAGTGCTTTGCGTAAAACAATTTGCACCGCAGACGAAAGATTTTAGAAATAATCGCGCAATTTAAAATTAAATCTCGAAGTCACATAGGTCCAAGCGAAGAGTTAGTCAACAAACGAAAAAAAAAATACGCCGCTGGCGAAAAAGTTTTGATTTATATGTACTCTAGGCAAAAATCCGATAAAACGATAAGTTGCAGGCGAAAAAACATCGACAGATTGTGCGGCACGCGAAAAGAATATTATTTATTGGCCAAATCCGCCCTAATTTTTTTCCAAAAAAGGGTGTTTTTTGTAGTTATTTGTGGGCCCCCTTGGAACTGGCAGCTGTCACTGTTGTATGACCTGTATTTCAGTTTCCACTGAACTATGACAGATATCTTGATTCGGGTTTTACTAGTAAACATGTTGACTCCAAGAAAAAGATACGCCTAAAAAGGGCTGCCCCACCTTCCAGTAACTGCCTTTTTCTGGATCTGTAGATCAGGTTTTGACCATTAGATTTGTCGCGATTAACGGATAGTTTTGGCCTATTAAAAACTTCTTCCTCCACCCTTCGCCTTTAACTTTTTTGTATGCTATCCAATAGAAGGTAATTTTTTTGGTGAAACTATATAATTTAGGGTCAAATTGATCAGTGAAAATTAGAGGTGGTGTGCCGACGAATATGAGTAGCCCAAAACCTTTGATTTGACAAATGTATTTCCTATCAGAGATTTTTTACATCCTAAAAAGTTATTTCTAAAAAAGCTTCCCACACGTAATATTTAAAGATTTTTTAAATAAGCTTTGTTGGTTTTTTTCTACTTTTTGTTAAAAAACCTCGATTTTTTTTCTTTTTACCTTTATAAGAAAGATATTAAAAACACTTGAAAAATAAAGGAACCTTCACGTGCCCGGGACATATACCCATCGACACAGTTCGATGAGTCCACAAAATGTCTGTGTGTGTATATGTATGTTATGTTTATAACGAGATTTGTAAGATCGATTTCTACCAGTAAACCTTTATCGATTTTGACGCGGTTTTTTGCATTCGATATCTTCGCGGTTTTGAAAAAAATGAACCGTTTTCGAGGACATCGCAAAAATCTTTTCCATCTGTATGGGAGAAGGGGGAAGGGGTGGTTCAATTTTTCTAATTTCTGGAGAGGTTTTTCATAATTAAAGATACCTCTTAAAAACCTATTTTTCTTCAAAGTATAAAATTTGGTAATTCAAAATCTAAATTTTATAGTTTCAACAAAAAAATTGACCATAACATTTTCTGAAACCACTTTTTTACAATAAACAATCATTTATCCTTATACTATGTTCACACCGACGCAAAATCACGTAATTTTGCGAAATTATTTAGATCTTAAACCAAAGTGTTCACACAGAGATTAAGGTAATTCTGTTTGACATTTCAACTACGTTAGTTCAAAAATGGATCGAGCAAATTCGTGTAGGATTACTATGAATTTTAGTAATATGATGAATAATATAATTCAAAATATCGAGGAAATATATGCAAACAGAATTAGACACTTTAGAAGAAAATGGAAATTATCTGTAATGAAAATAAACAATTATTTTCCATTTCATATTTAACTGCATCATAAACATGTCCATTTATTTATTTTTTCAGACCACAGGTTTACTAATATCTCCTCTTCGCGTGCGGAACACGGCTTCTTTTTCTTATATTTCCGTTTTTCCAATGCAGCACAAATGTCAAAACTGATGTGCTGAAGAGAGCTGAATAAGTGATTCAGGGTTGTATCCATTGTTTTTGCTTGATTTCGTTCCTAATTTTGTGGAAATTACATACTTTTAGTGATTTTGAAAACAGGCTAATGTACTGGAAATCTCGTGATTTCGAGCGTGATTTCGTTCAAAATTACGAAAATCTTCAAAATTACGTGATTTTGCGTCGGTGTGAACATAGTATTAATGTAAAGCCGAAAATAAATTTCCAAAAAAAAATTGATAAAAAATCATTTTGAAATTTCAATATTCGACAAAAAAAAAATTGCATACTTAAGGCGCTACACCTGACACTTTATTCTGAGAATTTTATACTTCGATACTAGATTCAAGTTGCACAACCGTTATTGGATTTATTCTGCGATAAAATTTGCGCAATAAATTCTTATTAAAATTCGCGGAGAAATTCACGAAAAAATCGCTAGTGTAAACGGAGCCTAAAGAGATTTTTTGAGGTTTTAAACTAAAAGTTATAAAATACCTACCACATTTCTACTTTTTAAAGCATTTTCATGTTGTTTTCATGATTTCTAAAAATTCAAAGAGCTTCAAATCAAAGAATGAACTTTTAAACTACTGAAAAATATATTTTGATACCAATAGAAAACCCAGTGTTGAATTAGGAAAAATAAAACTGAAAGTAAGTGCTATTGTCTCTAAAAACATACATTCTAGATATTTATTGGCATATAGTGGTGGCATAAAACTGTCCAGCTGAAATTCATACATTTTGCAAATTGTGGCTGGTGTCAGGGACATTATGGCAGTTGCATTGCTTGGTAGTTCAACTTCTGTCTCCATTTCATTTAATTTGAAGAACGTAACGTAAATTACAAAACTAGATATGGGAATGGAGATTTCGTGTCGTCCGTTCTGAAGTGGTATCGTCCTTTTAGCACTTTTCCTATAGTTTTTCATTTGTTGCCATTTAGTGAGTTTTAATTTATTAATTTCGAAGTAATCTGGCGACTTTTTGTCTCGTCCCTTTGACGCCGTCACGATAAACGAGGTCTGATTCACTTTTCACTTGCAATTCACAGACATTCTAGGGCCCGATGAATTTTAAATCGATTAATGTTACTAATTTTGGACAGTGTGCAGTTAAAGGTTTTTTTTTAAACTATTATAAATTGCGAACAAGCCGAACAAGATTTTTATATCCTAAATTTTAGATTTTTTAAATAATCACTTAATTTTATGAAGTTTTGTTTCAAATATGCAATATTCATACTTGTTTTCTATTTATAGTCATTTTACAATTATTAATGGCGAAAAATGACTACTTTGTTTAAGTGCCTACTCTGTATAAAAAAGTGTTCAGAATATGATTCTAAATAACACTTCTATACGTTAAAATCCAATTGAAATACAGTCGAACCTGGATAAGTGGGATCTCACGGAACCGTCCCACGAATCCCACTTATAGAGGCTTCCCACTCACTTACCCTAAGTTGCCACTTCTGTTTAGAAACGCTCGTATCGAACAATCCATCCTAGTTATAGAGGTTTCCCACTGGGAGGTTTCCCAGATGTTCCACTTTTCAGGTTTGACTTAAAATATGCATGGACGTATGTATTTGAGAGTGGGGTGGGGGCAGGGGTTAGTGGTATGGGTGGGTCAACCTTATAATTGAGAATTAAAATTTCTAATAAAGGAAGTGAAGAGATTCCACCGATGTACCAGGAAAATGAAAATCTGGACTATTTGTTGAATGAATACGGAATTTACTGAAAATGGGAACCAATCAGCAATGATTTTACTGGAATATAAATATTAGAGAAATGTGAAGAAAAAAAAAGTAATTTTTTTAATGTATACCGGAGCTGCTTTTTTAGGGCTGCATTTTGTCCCCCCCCCCCAATTAAAAACCCTCTGGGCGCCCTTAAATAGATGACAATGTTCGGAGAAAAACATAACGGGATGTAAATACTGATTTAAGTTGACCTTGACAATTAAAACTTTTCACATGCGGCGCAATAATTTCTACCTGTATGGATTATTTACAAAAAATTGCCTATGACGGATTTTCTTTATAATTTCTGTCTACATGAATTTTTTAAATAAAAATTCTTCTTACGACGCAATTTTTGTTGCTTGCCGAAGTTTTGTATCTAGAAAGGGAAAGGCGCCCGGCTTGTGGTGCTGGCTGCAAGTTTAATTAATGATGAATAACAACATTTACCTTTTATCGGTTACTCGCCGTGTAAAGCCCAATTTAGACTAACGACTGCGATCACGATTAAAACTTCTCGCATGAAAGCTTTGATCACCCAAATTCAAATGTCAAACGATGGTTTTGCTGTTTGCCAACTTAGCAGCGCTGGCAAACAGCAAAACCGTCGTTTGACATTTGAATTTGGGCGATTTTTTAAATAATAAACGTAACACACAAATTTAAATGAATAAACGTAAAATAACAACTTAAAATAAACAAACTTTTCCACTTATCAGACTTTTGACAGCTCAGTAACCATGCAACAGAGTCACGTGATCCCTAGTAGCGCTGGCAAAGTAGAACGGTCTCTACTTCAATAGCGCTGCTAAAATCATCGCGCTGCTGCTGTTAGTAGCAGCCTACTAGGGTTCACACGGTGCTGCTGAAACGGCTGCTAACAGCCGAACAGCTAGCAGCGCTGGCAAAACAGCGTCGTGTGACTGCCGCATTATAGACAAAAATAATTACAGGATTATTAGGTAACAAAAAATCTAATACCGAATAATTAAATTTTTGCAAAACAAAATCGAATAACGACTATTTGAGTCTGAATGCACTACTGCCAGATTATAATTTTATGATAATTTTAGTTATTTGACAAGTGGTCAAAATTTATATAGAGATAGGAAATAGCATATTATGACGCAGTGACTTTCACATTAATTGACAAATATTGATCCCTGCGATAAGAAAATATTACCATCCATTGGTGACGATTAATTAAATTTGAGATTTCAACATATATTTGTAGTAATAGTTAACATGTAGATAAATTTAATATGAAGATAATGTAATATAATTTGAATATGTTGTTCATTCTAATTTGCATAGTACGTGAATCAAATAAACTTTCAGAATTCGATTGATATTCCTCATCATCCTTCGTTTCTTAGCGAATATCTTTCATCGATCGAAATATAGATAGGAATATAGGCGTTGTTTGCCCGTTTGAAATTCCCAGGGGTTTAGAGCAACGAAACTTATTTAGGTGATGATGTTGATGATGGTGTCGTATTTACTACATTCGAGTGTAAGAAAGTAATCACAATGTTTAATACAGATCGATGATATATTCAAGATGCTGCCACTACGGAGGGAGGAGACTGATGGATCAAATTGTTGTTTCTCTATAGTATATAGTTTGATGATGATGCGATGATAGGCAATATATAGAAATTCTGCATGCAAATTATTTGTTGCATGTCTGAATTCAATAATCCTAGTCTTAGAGATAAGACTTTTTCATTTTCTTCCTGGGTATCCTTGAAGTAAAATGTCTTTGTATACCAGAAGGAAAATGACTTAATACTTAATCATCCTCGGCGCTACTGCTCTCGAAGAGCCTGGGCCTCCTCAATTGGTTTCAAAACCATATATTCCCTGCTTCACACCAACACTTTTTACATGGATTGCAAACCATGTATGAATTACAACATTTGTAAGGTTTTTACATTGCAAACAATAAACAGCAGAGGCTGTGATAGCAATCTAGACCGATGATGTCGAGCAATGTAGTTAAATTCAACTAGATTTCTTGGATTCATCTAAAACGACCAGAATCCAGTGAAAATCTAGGTAAAATCAAATCTTAATTAGAAAATCCCGTTAAAATGGTCAAAAAACAACTAGAAAATCGAGAAAAATCGTTTAATTAGTTCCAATCTAGATGAGTTTAACTAGAAAAATAGTTAAATTACACAGCAAATGCAATCATGCAGTTTTACATATCACTTTTAATAAAATCCCGAATTTAAGAAATCGTTTGAATTAAAACCGCCGATTTGTAACAACGTAATTATTTCCAATAAGATATTTCTATCTTATTCAGGTTTTTCTGTATAATCCAAGGTGATTTTTTTTCACAGTATCAACATGTACTAACAACAAGCAGTGTTGTGCCACGTAGTCTACGTGATGTAGACTACACCATTGTCTACGCGTAGACTATTACTGTAGACTATGGTCTATTCTCTACGCGTAGACAATGTAGACAATTAATAAAAAAAAGAATAGCTGATTTAGTTTTAAAATCTCATTTTATTCAATTAATTTAAACATAATAAAGCACAATTTCCAGGAAGCAATCGCCAAATGCCGCCTTAGTTAGCTTTCGGCAGTATTTTGCAAAAAAATGTTGCAATGCAGGCAAAAAGCGGAGTATTTGTTGTTGGCCTCAAAGCCCAGCTTATTAAATGCTTTGTTTTTAAGCCTTCCTGCCATATTTAAAAAAAACACAATTTCACTGTGGGCACGTACGATAGGAAATGAGGTTAGATTCACATACAAGCGAAAAAGGCAATAAAGGCATGGCGCTGGTGTCGCTGAGGAGCCCAGTTAGCGAATTTTCATATAAATTTAACTCCATTTCCTATATAGTATAGTATTAGATATATGACGCACTGATGACATTGTTTTGACAGATATGAGAAAGTCTACATTGTCTACGCAAAGTCGACATTGTCTACGCCAATGTCTACATTGTCTACCCCAAATCTATTGTCTACGCTATTGTCTACACTGAAGTGTAGACAATGAAAGTCTACGCGTAGAGGAACAACACTGACAACAAGTATAAATTTGATAACTTGATCTGATGATAAAGTTTCTATCAATGGAGATTGTGAATGCAGGACATTACCAGCAACAATTCCCCCTTACAATACCGAAATTGATAGGATGGGAACGGTGTGGCATAATGTGAGGATCAACTTCTGTTGATTCAGTGTTTGAATATTTCTTTTATAGATTCTTGGTAATTTTTCTTCCCCTACCAAGATTTAAGACATCTACTTGTCTGCTTGGCAGACCTAAAACAAACGTGACAAGGTGAATCCAATTGCTGAAGTGAATCGTCATAAGATTTAAAAGATTTTCCTTATTTGCGTGTAAATCGGCAGAAATGTTAAAAACGAGAACGAAATGAACCAAAATAAGAGAAATTTCTTTAGTTGGCGGACTACCGGATTACAGGGTAATTGTAAATAATGAGATTCCGTGAATTACATTTGCGTTGAGGTTTTTCTTGAAGAAAAAAAACCGAACTTTTGAAAAGTTTTTTTTTGTTGCCTTTTTATTGAAGCAAAAGTGTACGGGATTTTTTTTTAACATACAATGATTACAGCACGTGGAAAAGCATAATAAAGAGACGCACTTGATTACGTTATTTAGTTGCGTAATCTTTAAATGTATCACCACTTAACATACGATCGAACATTGCAAACACACACGAATTTTATCTTAAAAATGAATTTGATTTTTATCTATGAATTTATGTTAACTTGAGGCACATGCGAGAAATATTGGGTGGGGAAATTCCCAAATCTTTTCTATATGCAAAAATGTCTCGATGTTATCAATAAACGAATTTCGAAAAAGTCCTTTTCTTACGACAAAACGCAATTGATGTTAACACATTTTAAGTACTAAATTTAGGTTCATGGTTTTGTATTGTGGGTGGAAATCACAAACAAAACAATTTTCTGAAATATATATACGGTATTTTTTTTAAATCCCAGGTGAATTTGTTTCATACGCTCAATAAAATTGATGGTTGAAATCCATAAAAAAATATAAAGACAATTTAATACGATTTATAAATTCCCAACTTATACATTTATTAATTTACAGCAAAATTATGTGGCTGTAAAAAAACGTGGTGACGTTTTTTCGTTATCTATTACGCATCCGAAGACACAAAACTGGTAAATGGTATTTCTACATTCGATGAACTTTTTTCGATGAAGTTTTGGGAATAAGCGGTCTTTCGATGAAGTCGAAAAAATTTCGATCTTTGCGAATTGCATTTTCGGAAACAAAACAATTTAAGGAAGAATTAAATACTCTACATTTTTGCCTCTTACCGTAAATCGATATCCTTTACCTTTATCGAGATATTTCAGATTTTCTAAAATCAAAATTCATATAAATTTTTTTTGTTTATACAGTAGAATCCCGATAATTCGTATGTCAAGGGACCAGCAAATTCATACGAATTAGCGGGATATACGAATTATCGGGGTACGAATTATCGGGATTTTTTTCAAGGGAACAGCAAATTCATACGAATTAGCGGGATATACGAATTATCGGGGTACGACTTATCGGGATTCTACTGTATATATTTTATTTGTCGGGCTATAGTGAAAATTGTGCACAACCGTAGATTTTGTATAAGAAAGTCATGTGCTGTTCCAATCAGATATGTTTTTACAATAAAGATGTATTATCCAATACCAAGAAATCGTTTGCGATGCAACTTTTGTCTCTTTGGATAAATTATATTTGAATAAACTTAACGTTTAATAAAATAAATTATTAGTCGGTGTAACAAGGGTTTTCCTAAAAATTTTCAAAATTTTCTTCCGCGGAAAATTTAGTAGGTTTTTTTTCCTATATTTATTTTTAAAAGCTCAGACAATTTTAATCCGTTTTGATATAACGAATACTGCGAGAAAGAAGTTTTGGGAAAATCGAAAAATTCATTTACAGTTTTCCCGGAAAACCTGCGGGGTAGAATTTTTTTTAGTGAGACCTACGAACCTTTGATGGATTTGAAATTTCAGGTAAATCTGAGACCAATTTATCCGGTAAAAAATATGCCTTTTGGCCAAGAAAATTCTCTAAACAGTATATTTTAAACGCGGGATTGAGAATCTGTCAAAACTTTTTTGAAATAGCGACATTTTTCAAAACGGAAATTTCTTCGGCAAATCTGTGGCAGTCTTACAATTTTTTTTCTATTTGAAAAAAAAAATGTGCGTTGTGGAAGTTGAGAAAACCCCTACTAGTTTCCATTTGTCGACCAAGTTGTAAGAACGTTGTTTATAAGGTCTGTTTGCAAAACTCGCATGAATTTTAAAGTTTGATGTTTGAGGCTCGTCGGTGTGTGGCACGCTGGCGTTTGCTGCGACTAAGCTCGCCGGATATGGAGTGGGTCTTTGACTTACCATCAATACTAGTTCGCTTACATAAATAAATTTTCGTGCCACTCATGGACAATATAAAATAACTTTACTTAAGGGAAGGATCTAGGGACTTAAATCTGTATTCAAACATTTAGAAGTATCGGCGCTAATTTAGCTGACCAATTTAATTTTGCCGGATTATTTCACGCCGCATAATTCCACCCACACCCACCTGAAATTAACCGTTTTAATGAAACATTTTGGTTTTCATTGCTCTTATAATATTTTGCCTTTTATTCAAAATATGATTCTTTCAAAAAAAATAACTAAGATAGGTTTAAGTAAACGTCATAATAATAATCTTTTTAAATAATCAAAATAATATAATGATAAAAAAAATTTTAAATAAATAGCGCAGGCATGATAAATAGATATATAAATATAATGAAATAGTAAGTAAGTAAATAACCATAATTTAAATGGTGGAATAATAAATATAATGAATAATTTAAATAATGTAATATAAAATATTTTAATAAGAATAATTTAGAAATTGATAAATATATTTATTCTAAACATTTATAAAATCAAGACAAAAGAATACCCCTACGAAAACTCATGATCACCACCGTATAAAATATTGGCATAAAATAAATAATTGGATCGATCATAAAAAAAATTGAGCTCAGTTTTCTTCGATGATAAGTGAGTAGCATAGAATTTTGGCTACTTCGATATTTCCGTAGAAAGTTTAAATGCACGGGGTGAAAACGTTCACAAACTTTTTAACAAACCAATAAAAATTTATCTTGGATTTAATTACTCTAAACTTTATTATCTGTTTGTTGTTTTACGTCGATTGTAGTTTTAATTTTACTAATTCTTTATGTTTTAAGCACTAATAAAATAATGTAAGAAAATTATAATAGTACAAGATGGCTGACTTACAGTAGTCGCAAAAATTTTCTTCAATTACTCTTGATGAAAAAAATGTGCTCCTTTTATTAAGTTGAAAGAACCGCTTCTAAATACCGCTACCCCAAAGTCCGGTTATTTCTGGAATCTCCCAATTTGACGAATTTTCTTTTCCGCTTTTCCCAGGATAAAATCTTTATGGCCTCGGGAATTCTGCACCCGGAACACTGGATACTTCAGCCAAATTTTTGGTTGCAATTATGCAGAGAATTGCATTAAATCGACGACAAAAAAAATGTTGCCTCTTTGTTCAGGCCCCACGAAGAATTTTAATTTTGTCTCAATACAAAATTAAAGTATTAATAAAATAAAATTCTGGCCTCGCCCTGGTAGAAGAATTAGCATGGAAAAATCACTCACGCAAAAGAAAATTTGAAAATTTTTACCTGAGTTGTATTGTAATAAATGTACAAAATTCCTTCGGTCAAGAACTTTCTGACCATGCGGTTTTCCCTCCTCGTATCCAAGAATTTGCACCAAGGAATCGCAGAATAATAAAATATTAAAATTTCACCGCACTTTTCAAGGGTTAATTATAAAATCTTGATAATTAATGCACCACTTGACTGAATTGAAATTGAAATTCTATTTTATTTTTATAATTGGACATAGAAAAAAATTCGGTCTACGTCCTCACTCGAGGAACGAGGCCAGAAGAAAAAAATCGAGATCCTGAAGCATTTGGATCGAGGATCAGCTTCGGAGAATCATTTTTTTCTTCTCCCACTTTAGAGAATCTAGCTCGAGATCGTTGGGTATCCATATCTCTTTTTGACTATCGGTTATGAAGGGAATATTCGCAATCATCTTGCACTATCTAATGATCACTGCATGAATATTTGATACTCATTTTCTCCCTGTAATGAGATTTTTGCTAATAACAATTCGGGAGTAAGGAAAATAATATCTCTCCTACATCCTAATAGTTTATATTCTACTTTTTTTTATAATGTTCAGAATAATACGGTAACGAAGCGCTAATTTTGAATTCGCTATTTAATTTAGACCATTTGTTTTAGAAGTATATTTAGGTAAGTATTTCTATTTAAAAACAGATAACCGCCGAAATAATTTTGTAAACCTTTTAAGGAATTATCAGTCAACGCGAATATTGTTTATCCAAACTGTAATGAGATAAGAAAGTCATCGAATAATGGAAAAGAAAAATCTTCATATTTTTTTTTTTTTGTTATCAATGGTAAGTTTGAAATGATTCTACATGTAATACATTTGATTGAAATTAATTCCTTTTACTTCCAGATTGCACATCAACTTCCACTGAGATGAAAAACCATCATTGTTGAAGCAATTGTACTGATGCCAACGAACGACGAAAATAATTTCGTTTGCTGTTTGACCGATGGAACTGGTGGAAGTACCATCGACTTTGATTGCTAAAGCAGCAACAACACATCCAAGCAGCGATAGCTCATCCAAGCAGCAATAGTAATAAGAAAATCTCTTATTACGATTCGCATAGAATTTTTAAATATTGACTTTGTTTTTCTTTAGTGTTAGGTGAGGGGATTTTTCTCAGGTGGTAAATGGACTTTTTGGTTAAGTAAATATCCATGATTTTCCTGACATTAGAGTAAGTTCGGGTATTGTGGTACACCTTCTTTTGTTTTCATAATAAATCACTCGTTTTAGAAGAAATCATGTTAGAATTTCGCATACGACACCTCCAGAGGCTTGCCTATAAAATTCCACAGCAATCTTACCAATCATAAACATAAAAGCAAAATTATGATCAAAAAAGTACACTAACTGAAAAAAAAGTGCTTCAAAAAATTGGCGGGTAATGTGGTATACTGTTTCTTCCATACAAATATTTAAGGCGGGTAATGTGGAATACTGTTTCATTCATTCAAATATTAAATATTTGTATGGAAAAAATAGTATGCCACATTAGCCGTTCTCACCATGACAAACCAAAAAAATGATTTCTTAGTCTAATTCGCTTGAATCCAAAAATTTTCTTTTCAAAAATTAAATGTGTTGTCTAAATAATCGTTCACTGGTTCACAGTTAAAAAAACAACTTAAAATTGGCTTTCGAGATTCATTTGAATGTGGAGACAATAAAATGTTGATTGTGCTCAAAAACGTTTTTCAGAAAATTCCGATATAACCTGATAAACCATGGACTTGTCAACACCAACAATGGTTGCAGAATTTCACAAAAAACAGTATTGTATGTTTGATCTTGCGATGCGGCATCTCATATCCGAGAAATGATGGGGTACCACATTACCCGCCTATACCACAATACCCGAACTTACTCTACTTAACTCATTTTATTTTCTTTTTTAGGGCGACTGCTACAAAGTGTCAACGAATTAGATCTTCTTTCAAATTAAACTTCTTTATAAAAAGGTTTTACTAATTCTGTATTCAATCCATGAAAACAAAATAAAAATAAGTAAAAGTAACTCATTAAAAGACATCCCAGAAAGCAAAAAGTTAAGTGAAAGGACTAACCCTTTCACGAATAATTTATCTTAATGGTCCTTTCTTTATTTCCCGTTATTAATTATAAATCAGAAAATTAAAAAAAATCCGTCCAAAAGTTGTCCAGCAGGAAATTTAGAATTTCATCCCCAATGTTTTCGTGTTGATTTTTTTTTCGAGGCCGAGTCCTTTGGGTTTTGGGATGTCTACCTAAAGAAAAACATTCAATATATTCTGTTTCTAAGATGAAATATCCATCAAGATGCTCGAAAATGGTGGCAGTGTGGCCAAATGCCGATGTACCCCATCAATATCCATCGTCTCGTGATCACGCCTTTATTGCTGGATTAAATAATAAATGACATCTCTGCCACATTTCGAATTCAGATCAAGAATTCAATAGGCTTCGATGCTTTTACTCCTCGATTTCTTATCCTGTCCTGGTCCCGCTTCTGAATCATGTTTCTATTGCGGTTCGGGATTTAATGTTTTTCAGTTTAGTCCTTGGTGGACCCGGATCCTTTTTGTGAAATGATGAAACGGAGGACAAAAGGGCCACTTTTGCCTAAAGGCATTTTGTGAATTTACACGTAAAGAAATTTTGATTATCAAAAAGTGGAGATTTTTTTTTGTTTCTTTTAAGAATCTATTGTATGATGAATGAGCCGCTTGGCATGAAATTCGTCATTTTCGGAAATTTGGAAAAAATAATGAGTTGGAAGAGTGGTCCAATTGAATTTTGATGTATAGAAAAGCTATAAAAAATCACATTGTAAACATTATAATTTTTTTTTCGATACAATACACTGTTTTTAAGTAAATCTGAAATTATTTTTTTGTTTGTATGGGAAAGGGGCCGAAATAACGATAAAATTCAGGCGTTTTTTTAAATAACCAAAATGTGGATTTCAGTATTTTGTACCAGTGTTAGAAATATGGAATGAATTCGCGAAACCACTTTTTAATATGGATACAAATCATATCGGTGTAAATCCGTGGTTTCCAAACTTTTTCAGTTGACGCCCCCCTTGAATACTTATCAAACAGCTGACGCCCTCCCCACCCCTTTTTTTTTTTTGAAAATCTGTCAAACCTCCGTGGTTCTATTCTAATATTTTGAGTTAAAAATCCACACACACTTTTACTGTCCATTTCAATTATTTATTTCCCTAGTTTCTACAAAAAAAAACTGAAAAAATAGGAAATTAATGGGATGGGTGACACTGTTTTTCTTTCACTAAAATCTGAATATTAGGTCTGATGTTTGACAGAGCACACCGGAGATCGCTTTCCAGAGTAAGTCTGCAACGCGGCTTTGTTTTTATTAGTGTTAGAGTTGAAAATCCAGATTCGCAGAGATATGTTGAACAAAACGGGCACGGCTGAAATTGCTTTACGTCCCCCTGGCCGTGGCCCCACGCCCCCCAGTTTGGGAACCACGGTTGTAAATCATCATAACGTTATACATTTCGTAATGTAACGAAATTAAAAATTTGCTTCGTTATGTTATCATGTTTTTGTTTCGTTACACGCAACAAAAAATTGAAAAATGTGCAATTTATTATTACGCTTATTGCGGTTATATGAACATTCAATTATATGAACGGCTGTAATATATTAGAGATTAAATACTCGCTTATATCGGTTATATACAGCTTAAAACTTCATGTTCATATAATCGGGAGTGTAGGCTGTATTTTTATTCATTGCTGCAATTTTATGTATTTTGTTGTTCTTTGTGCTTTCCCAACGATTTAAGTCCTGCTCAAATTTTGGAAAATCTTGGATTTTCCAAAAAAAAAATTTTTTGAATGCTGAATCTGTGCACTAGTTCGATGTCCGGTAGAAATTGCAAAATTATTTTGCATGCCTTAACTAAGATTACCCAAGCTGAGTGCAACAAAGGATGAAAACTGTTAAAATTTTTAAATTTCTTTTTCGATTTTTTTTATATTTTATTAAAGTTTAAGCTTTTGGTTCTAAATACCAACTGTTGAATTTTAGAAAAAATCGGAAATTGGTTTTTTGTACCGTAGAGAGAAAAGTTATATGTGAGTGGTCTAAATGCAAAACTCACATTCTCCACTTTTGATACTTTTGAGCAAATTGCAAAAAACTTATAAAAGGTTAAAAAAAACATTTTTTCATTTTTTATTATTTTTAATTCTTAGTATTGACGACTTGAAGCCCTATGAGGAAAGAAAAAGAAACAACATATCAGGAAAATGATGTTTTTGAATTTTACATTTTGGAGAATGTGAGTTTTGCGACTCATAAACGGAGAATGTGTGTTTTGTAACTGACTTGAAATGGAGAATGTGAATTTTGAACCAGATTGAAAGGGAGAATGTGAATTTTGAACCAGATTGAAAGGGAGAATGTGAATTTTGAAGCTGACTGTATAGTTTTCCCCATAGATGATTATTGATTGTACTAGCCCCACAATGGCCTTATTCTCTGGAATGAATATTATTATACTAATTAAAACAAGTATAAAAAGTATAAAAAGTATAAAAAGTATAAAAGTTTGGGCGCCAAAATGACTACCTCTTTTTAGTCGGTGGAGAATGTGAGTTTTGTATCACAGTGAAGGATGGAGAATGTAAGTTTTGCAACTAAGTCTGTTTTTCAATCGTCAAAAATAGGAGGAATAAACCAACTATTTTATAATTTTACAATAAAAACACGTGTATTTCAGCCTGGTTGACATAAAAATACCGCTAACTCAATTTCCGCAAAAGTGGAGAATGTGAGTTTTGCATTTAGACCACTCATGTAGTCTACTCTGATTATTTAGGTTAAGAGTTTTTTGCGGTTGATGGAAAAAATTTTAGAAAGAATATTTTCAAAGTTTCATTGAATTGCAATTCTACAAAATTTGACTGGAATTTTACAAAATTTGACTTGAATTTCAGATAGAAATTTTTCGTCGCTAGGTGTGCGTTTTCACAACTTGGTTTCCCATAAAACCAGGGCTGGAATGATGTATCTCGACGCGTCCCTGTTTTTCGACTTCGACGCAGCTTTTGACTCTTGACTTAGCCATATCAGCAGCTTCCAATTTCCTGGAATGACAGGTCAGAATTACTTTTCGATTCATAGTGACGATTCCGCGAAATTTCAAGCTGCAGATATGGCGAAGTCAAGAGTCAAAAGATGCGTCAAAATCGAAAGACAGAGACGCGTCGAGATACATGATTTCAGCCCAGACTTCTAACTTGACTTGAAAACTTGCAAAAAATTCGTATTTTTTTAAATGTGTTTCTTCTAGTTAAATTGGTAAACGACACTGTGTCGTACCCCTTTGACTACATGACTCCGTTTTCTATTGGAAACCGCTTCCAAAAACTTTTATTTTGTTTTTTCTTGTCATAATTTTTTTCAAAAATAAAATTTTATGTAATGCAATAAACATATCTTTTAGAGTGTATTTTCGTTTGTAGAATTAGTATATTTAAGGTAACACCATGGGGACACTCTGAGCCCTTGATGCTCAATTCGAAAATACTTTAATATCATGAAAGTTGACTGCCAACACGTTGTCCTACATTCAAGCACTCACACCATAGATGGATGGTCTTTCCATATACTATTCCATCAGAAATATATCTAACTAGGGCTGTCACCGAAACTTCATTCGAATAGTGAATAAATGGTGATGATGATGATGGGAAATACATCGAATTGGAACGTTGTCGAGCAATGTGTACACATAAAGGACGGTCAAACATTAATTTCAATGGCAGCGAAAGAATTTTCCATTCGTTTTTCTTTATTCTCGTATTTCATTTGTTGACCATAATCCCCCTCGTCACTAAATGATCCTTAGTCGTGCTTCTGAAATGGACAAATAGAAAAACGAGAATTCGTGAAAACATCAGGAATACAGATGGTCTCTCCATATCCTGATCATCTGGTTGCTTTAATATACGTATTTACAAGTATTTGCTTTTCATTCTCCTACACCCCCATTTTCAGGTCGATGCTTCGTCTTATAAAAAAAAACTTTCTCATCCCTTGAATTCATGAAAATATTTCTACTGCCTTCATTTCGATATCCCGCTGTTTCGATTGCCTGTATTTCTGCTACTAATGCGAATTCCTCATTTCCTTTCCCTCCTTAACTAATGCCCTGTTTCTCCTCTCCCTCCTTCTGCCGCTGCCTGAACTACGAATTTAATTCTTTAGGATGTAGGCGAACCCCGAAAAAATTTCAAATTGGATTATGATGTTCTCATCTTGAACTTGGGAATAATAATAAAATGCTAATTCCGGATGGTCGATATTGAACTTTTGTTGAGTGTTCCATACCTAGAAATGAACAAATTCATCTGTTGAATATAAACACATTTTAGATATGGAATTTCTGAGACTCTTTGCTACTCCTGGTACTTTCTTCCTGGATTATCCATAATTCCGAAATAATATTTTGATTGTATCTCGTTTCAAAAGTTTCGCTGAGGGATTTTCTACGGTAATTAGCAGGAAAATATTTAATTTGTTTTGTCTTTGAAGGATTTGATTTTATTACATTATCAGACATGGTTTTATGTATTGGCAGTTTTGTTTTAAATACTTGTTAATTTTGTTAATTTATAGACTAATTTTGGGATTTAACCCTTGACAATACTTTCATTAGAGCATTGGAAATAATTTCAACGTTTTAAAATTGAAGTAAGAACACTTAAACTGAGGCGTTGGGAACAAAAGAGGTCTAACCCATAAAATCGAGATTTTGGATTTTTCGGTTTTTACATACACTATGAGAGCAAGTTAAAAAAATGAAAAAAATAGCGAAAAATAAAAGTCTTTCCATAACAAAGTTGTATAAGATTTACAAAAATGCTAGAAAATTTACTTCTCTAGAGAGAGACTGTAGTTTAGACCGGAGGCCTCAAAGTATTTATAATTTCTAGGGGTACCCCAAATTGGAAGCCCAGTTTGGGTTCGCTACGGCTCTGCTCGTATAAAAAACGGTAGCAACTTGGCGATTAAAAAATTTAACCACTACTAGAATATATATATTTGAAAAAATAATGTATGTGTGTAAACAAATATATTTATATTACAAGTTCCTGAATTTTTTTTAAGGAGGTGCGAGATTGTGGTTTGAAATTCCAAGGGGTGCAGACTACTGAAAAGTTTGATAACCACTAAATTCTAGAACTATTACACAAAATTGCAATTTCAATTTCCAATAAGTGCTAGTAGATAAAAAAAACACATTTTTCATGATAAAAATTTGATTTATTTGCCTTTTTGAAAAAAAAAACATTATTTATCAATTAAACGCGTTATCAGTTTTTCAATAAAAAATTGCGTTAAATTTGGGTCTTTTTTACACCATTGCCAAACGTCCAGAAATATTGAAACTAAAACAAGAATCTTAAATAACTTTTAGTTGGAAAACCATACGTTCAGGTTGTCCAACTAAAAAAAGGCAGTAAACATTTTTATACCCGTATGGTGAAACCAAAGGGTATATTAACTTTGCCTTACCGTTTGTAACGCCAAGATCCCGTCATCACACACGTGTGTTTAGAATGATAAAAATAATTAATTTTTGCATGTCCGTCCGTCTGTCCGTCTGTCCGTCCGTCTGTCCGTCCGTCTGTCTGTGGCGCGGATTGCGGGCGCACGGATTGAGCTACGGACTTGAAATTTTGCGCAGATCCGTTTTTTGTAAAATGAAAGGCTAAGTTCGTTCATGGGCAAAAATGGACCATTAGGAGGGGTACCCCCCATACAAATGAAATCGTTTTTTGCGAATATCTCAAAAACGGTGCATCTTATCAAAAAAGTCCAAGAACAAAAGTTATTTAGGATATGATTCTATCATCAAAATCCGATTGGAATAAATTTTAAAAAATCTTATTGGAAAGTTTGACTTCAAAGTGGAATTTTGGTACAACTGTTCGAATTTTGATACGAATATCACCATACGGGTTTTCAATAATTGCCAGATTGGCAATTATAGCTTTTGTTATGTTTTGTTTTGGTTTCAATATTTATAAACTTTTTCAAATTATTAAAGGAGTCAAAGTTTTCAAGTTTTATTTTATATTTTTTAACCTGAAAAAGAATGTATTGAATTTTGAGTGTAGCAAAACCGTATATAATTTTCTTCTTCAATGCTTTGAATGGGGTTAGAAAGCTATTCCGGTGCGAGGAACTTTGAATAAAATGACAATTTTCCAAGTGAAAATGCGAACATTGGGACACGATTACTAGCCCAGTACAGTAGCGAAATATTTGGAAAAGTAATATTGACAGCACAAGAAAAATGAAAATCACCCCCAACCGAATTTTTTTTGCATTCCCTTCGAACATTTAGTGGGAATTTTTCACAGAATGGGTGCAAGTGGAGACTCATCGCCTTTCTATGATCCTGACACGTTCACGATATATGTAAAATATTCTATGCATGTCGTCCGTTCAATACACACACATATATAATTTACCGGCTAAATTATATTTAATATTTTGCATATCGAATCGTAAAGGATGCAAAGCGACATCTTCCATAGTGAAACATTTACCATAGGGTATAAACGTATAGATCTTGACGACATAAGTTTCGTCCAATGGAAAAAAAACACCGAGTCCTTTTTGCTTGCGATAAGAAAGAACCGTAAGAATGAAACGTGTGGAGGAGGGGAATGGCATGAAAAATATAGAATCGACACAAGATCTACACAGGGCACAAGTTTAGCGACACTATGCCAGAAATTATAGGATCTCCACGGAAAGGAAAATAAATGTCAAATTTTTTCTACTCTTTATTTCATGGAACCAATTGGAAAAATTTGCAAAGGGCTACAAGCGTGGAGGGTGGTTTTACAGAGCTGTACCGGCACTTTGTGGGAAGAGCGAAGGAAGAGTAAAAAGAAGAATGTGAAAAAGGTTTCTTTGGTTGGGGGTTAAAAAGAAGGCTGTGTATACGTAGTGACAAAACCTGCTTTGAATAAAAATTTGACGATACCATTTTGCCCCACATGCACGCCACCCAAAATTTCGTTTGCCTGAAATATAAAAAAAAACGTATAAGAACAGGAAATTCTTTAAGAAATGTCGCTTGGAAAAATAGATGAAGTGGAAGGGAAATATATATGTTCGATTGTACTTTGTTCGAAAATGTAGTTCGTTGCTGAGAAATTTTTTCGGAGACATGTGCCCAGAACAAAGGAGTCCTTCTTGTATTATCCAATGGGATTCGCTTTTGGATCCAATTCTATCCCATAGAAAATTGTATAAGGATATCTCCTTAGAGGGAAAACATGCAAAACAACTGAAACTTTGAGTATGTAGTCTACGAGCTATAAATTTTGTTTCCAAAGATATTTATTATCATACATGTTTATTCAAACGATAGATTTAAGACTGTAAAGAGTCACACAAAATTATGTGTAACCCGTATCCAGAAAATAGAATAATTCGTTTAACGATTTTTTTTTCAAAATATTTCACGATTGATTTTTAAGTGGAAAACAATGAAATTTCAATAATTGAGTAAAAAAAACCCAAGAGAATGAGTGAGGGTTCCAGAGCTCTACTCGAAAACCGCTCGACTGATTGGACTGTAATTTTTCTTCAATCGGGACTCAGTAATCTTGGGTCTTGCCCAAGAACTCGAATCTCGGCCAAGCCTTTCTTAGCTTGAGAATGCAACAATAAGTGAATCCTTGCTATGAATTTGTTGGTTTTGTAAAAGTCGGGGCAGCAATCATGTATTCCGACGCGTCTCTGTTTTTCGACTTTGACTTCGCCATATCAGCAGCTTCAAATTTCCTGGAGTGACAGTCAGAATCACGTTTCGATTCATAGTGATGATTCCGCGAAATTTCAAGCTGCAGATATAGCGACGTCAAGAGTTAAAAGCTTAAAAGAAGTCGAAAGACAGAGAAGCGTCGGAATATATGATTGGTGCCCGGGTTTTTGCCACCTTTTTGCGAATTTTTCCCGCTGCGCCAAATTTAGGTTTTCGAATCAAGCCCAGAATTTCCGAAGTGAGGTTTTACAACAATATCCAACAATGAGCCCGAAACATACTCGAACTACATGGTAATAATAACACAACGCAATGGACCTATATCAGGTTAACAGAAAAAACTAACAGAGAAAACTGCTCGACTGAAAAGGGCAAAACAAAACAAATGTTAATTATATAGTGGCATTTTTCGTACATGGCAATGCTGCGTTCTGGAACGGGCAAAATCGGACCATTACTTTCCCCTCCTCCATATAAACGAAACAATTTTTCACAATTTTCTCCAAAACATAGCATTGAACAATTTATAATGACGAAATGTGTTTAAAATATGATTTCACATAACCGTTCCATACATCAGAATTCAATCGGACCACTCCTTTCCTCCTGTTCCATACGAATGGATTTTTTGAACAAAAATTTTATCTGCTTTCATATAGAGTATTTGACGATTGCCCCCTGACAATTGTAGCTTTTCGCTTTTCTTATATGTTCCAGTTGTTTTTCCTTGCTCGCAGAAAGTACCACTTTCGCGTTAAAGAAATTATGATTTAAAATTGCATTTGTTTCAAAATCTTTCTTATTTAATATTTCATTTTTGGTCCTATGTACACAAAATGACTATCTCGCCTATAGTGAAAAAGCTTATGATCGAAAATTTGGGTGGTTTTTCGCAGCAAATTCGCAGATAACAAGTTTTATGATATAAGTTAAATAGCGGTTCTTACTCATTTCTATTGGTTCTGTATAAAATTTTTTTTTGAAATGAACTTACGGCAGCGTTTCTCAACCTTTCAGTATTCGCGGCCCAATTTTCAATCAAAATTGTCAACGCCCCCCCCCCCCCCTCCCCCCACCCTTCATACAATAAAATGTATACAATAACAACGTAATTTGAGTATATTGGCGCTAAACCTACACTACTACCCTAAATTTAAACACAAATTACCAAGAAAACAGTAATTTATTTACATTTGGCAACACCGATCCTCAGCGTTGACAAAACAAGAATCCGGTGCCTTTTTATTGCTCTTGCGTCATTTTTGCGGTTTCGCGAGAAGTTGTTTTAACCCTGAAATCACAATGAACGCGAAACTGGCGCAGAAACTGTCACTTAAAAGTTTGGTTCCCACAAATTGTTTGAAGTGAGCACAGTGAACGTATAGAACGCAGCTACAACGTAACCGCAACGCAAAAGTTTGCAAACTTCTAACTTTGCCGCAGAATTCTGCGTTGACAGTTCATAAAGTGAGGTTGGAAAAATGTCGTTCGAGGAAAAATTGATAGCCTTAGTGCAAATAACAAAGATAAAGACCAACAAAGCAAATTATCGCTTCAAAATGATCCACTTTTGTAATTTTTACAAGTTTATACCAATTTTTGATTATGTCACTTGTACTACTTCACGAGCTGCCATTGTGCTCTGCCGCTAGAATTTTGCACTGCGTGACAGTTCAGAGCGTTGTAGTTGCGTTGGGTTCGCGCTGGTTTCGCGTTCATTGTGCTCCAAGCGTAAGTTAATAAGTTAATTATTAAATATTATGTCGAAATGTATTTTGTTTTGTATGTGGGCATGTACTTTCCTTTCAGTCAATTAATAAACTTTTTCAAATATTTTGTCTTGGATATGCTCGCGCCCCCCCTTTCAATGTACTCGCGCCCCACAGGTTAAGAATCGCTGACTTACGGGAATGGGAAACGTTATCGTAACGTAACGAAATATAGAAATAAAGAAATAACGAGATGATTTTCTGGATTTTTTTCAAAATTGCGTTATAAAGTTATAGACATTTAATTCCGTTACAATTATTTAGAGTACATATTTTAACTGCAAATTGTTAAAAAATTAAAACTAAAAGGATATTAGACAGTGACGGTGAGTTGAAAATATGTCATAGAACTAGATTTGAATAAATAGCTCAATAAATATCACAATGTGACCTGTAGCTCAAAATTATTTAAAGAAAAATATTCTTTAAGATGTCGAGATAATTAAAATAAATAGCTTGGGTTAAGATTTCGAGATAATTATAATAAATAGATAATTAAAATAAGTTTTTCAAGTTTCCAGTATGAAATTCAAAGCTTCGCGTTTACCTGATGTCCAAGTTACAAAAATCTTTATGAAATTCCAATTTTCGGCATGAATTACAGACTTGTTTTAAACTTGGAATTTCGAACAAATCCAAAAAGAAAGTTTTCAATTTTTTTAAAATATTTTCGATATCGATTTTTTCTCTGATGTAGTGATAAGTTAAAATAATTCGTGAAAATTAAACTGCATGCATATTTACTGACCTGAACTTCTTTTCAATTATTGTTTTAATGATAAAAAACGTTAAATATAACGAAATGAAATTTTTTATCGTTACACAACGAAATAACGTAACGAAATAAAATTTTAATTTCGTTACATAACGAAATGTATAACGTTCCGGTTTTTTTTTCGTTTGCCATCCCTGCCTCCGAAACAATAAATCTTTGTTGTACCAGGAATTCATTAAATTCATGTTTGTTTTATGCATTTTTATTCTTTTCGATTTGTCACTTGAACTTACAAATTTTTTATGTGTTTTATTTCCTAATCGCATCCTGTTTAACGTTGCCGCATACGATATTTGCGATCAATGAGCTATAAATTCGCATTCTCTAGGAAAAAGTGAAAGTCAATTTTCTGATAATCTATTTTGTTCGCATTTATCCGGAAGTAAATTTTCATGCCAACTATTTTTTTGTGTGTTTACTAGCACATATCCATTTAAATATATAGTATAACACATGGATCAATAAGTCCCGAGACTAACAATGAAAACAACATTTTTTTTGCAAAATTTTTTTTTATTCATCAATATAATCACCTTTTAGGGTGATACAATCGTTCCAACGCTTTTCCAATTTTTCAATACCATGTTTATAAAAAAAATTATCTTTCGCTTCAAAATAAGCTTCAGTTTCAGCGATGACCTCCTCATTTGAGCCAAATCTTTTTCCCTGGAGCATTTTTTTAAGATCAGCAAAGAGCCAGTAGTCACTGGGGGCTAAATCTGGCGAGTATGGGGGGTGGGGAAGCAGATGAAAGCCCAATTCGTTCAATTTTGCCATTGTTTTCATCGACTTGTGGCAGGGTGCATTGTCTTGGTGAAAAAGGATTTTTTTTCTCTGCATGTGCGGTCGTTTTTTTGCGATTTCCTCCTTCAAACGCACCAGCAAGTCAATATAATAATCACTGTTGATCGATTTACCTTTTTCGAGGTATTCAATGAAAATCACGCCATGCGTATCCCAAAAAACTGACGCCATGACTTTGCCAGCTGACTGCTGCGTTTTCGGACGCTTCGGACGGCTTTCGCCAGCTGTGCGCCACTCAGATGACTGCCGCTTCGACTCTGGAGTGTAGTGATGTATCCATGTTTCGTCCATGGTCACGTAACGACGCAAGAAATCTTTTTTATTGCGAGTAAATAGCGATAAACAGCTTTCTGAATCATCGACTCGTTGCTGTTTTTGTTTCATCGAAAGCAATCGCGGCACCCACTTGGAAAAAAACCTTTTTCATGCTCAATTTTTCATGAAGGATAGTAAATGCACTTCCATATGATATCTGTGTTATCTCAGCAATCTCACGGAGCTTCACTTTACGATCTTTCATTATAATTTTTGTCACTTCACTCACATTTTCCGGTGTAACGGCTTCCACAGGTCTACCCGAGCGTTCCGCGTCATTTGTGTCGGTACGACCACGTTTAAACTCGGCAAACCACCGACAAATCGTTGCTTTTGATGGACAAGAGTCCGGGTAACATTTTTCAATCCATTGTTTCGCTTGCACGGTGTTTTTACCCATTAAAAAACAATGTTTTATCAGAACACGAAACTCGGTTTTTTCCATTTTTTAAACAAACTACAAAACGACTTTACTCCAACCTCGATAACTCAGCTGTTTCTGGTCCGATCGACTTAAAATTTTGACACGTTTCAAGCAAAGGTTAGTACTCTAGAAAGACGTGGTTACTGGTTTACTACGAGCGTCATCTCTGGGTTAGTCTCGGGACTTATTGATCCATGTGTTATGTCCTTTGCTTGGCATTTCCCATTGCAGACGGTTTTCCTATTCCCACTTTTGTAAAAGGGTCTTTGGGTGCTATCATGATGTTTTCCCTTATTGGATCCTTTTATTTAAAAAAGCTAAAGTCGATGATTGCACGTCGCAAGGACATGGCATAGACGTGCACTTGGAAAATTTAAACCTATTTTGAATCGATATACACATTGACATTCACATGTTGTGCAGTCAACATTATATCTTTACGATTCGAAGATATACCGGGAAGAAGCATTTTCTATATCGAAGTGATGGACTATTTCGGAATGTTTACAGAAAACATATCCGGAAAGATAGAACGAGAAACGTAGGAAAGAGAATTGTGTTAGAAAGTAGTTGTCGTCTGTAATTTGATTGATGACCCCAGAAAATTCTTTTGCCAAGCACTAAATTAAGGCCATCGACAGGAGAGACACAAACGAAGGGCATATATTTGTATAAGAGAATTTTCCAATTGGCAAGAAGTTTATACGGAATACTTAAAACTCAAGAAAATAAACAGGCGGAAATGATGTTTAAAAAACAATTTCTTTTAATAATGTTTTATGGATTCTGAAATGATTGCAGGATTTTGTGGCCATGAAGGTAATGAAAAGTGAAAAAAAAGAATAGAGAGCTTACGGGGAAGTTTCGAAAAATTTGAATCAGAGTTAAAATCTCATCAAAGTCTCTAACGAAATTTTTTCACGAGTTATTGTGTGTACAGACAGGCTACAAAGTTTTTCAATATTTTAAACAAACCGGTGTAACTCATATCCAAATTTGAAGATGAGCTGTATGCGTCTCTATCGGTTTGTGTTAATTGATTCTAAATTGAAGGAACTCTAATTGTGTCGCGGGCCGAAGTGGAACAAATTAGAGTAAACATAAGAAAAGCTACAATTGTCAGGGGCCAATCGTCAAATATTCTATATGATGACAGACGAAATGTTTATTTTAAAAACATAACAAAAGCTATAATTGCCAATCTGGCAATTATTGAAAACGCGTATGGTGATATTCGTATCAAAATTCGAACAGTTGTACCAAAATTCCCTTTTGAAGTCGAACTTCCCAATAAGATTTTTTTAAAATTTATTCCAATCGGATTTTGATGTAGGGGAGTTTTTTGTAGAATCATATCCTAAATAACTTTTGTTCTTGCACTTTTTTGATAAGATGCACCGTTTTTGGGATATTCGCAAAAGTCGTTTTCGTTCGTATGGGGGAACCCCCCCCCCCGCCCCCCACCCCCCTAATGGTCCATTTTTGCCCATTAACGAACTTAGCTTCGCATTTTACGAAAAACGGCTCTGTGCAAACTTTCAAGTCTCTAGCTCAATCCGTGCGCCCGCAATCCGCGCCACAGACAGACAGACGGACGGACAGACAGACAGACAGACAGACAGACAGACAGACAGACAGACAGACAGACAGGCAGACGGACAGACGGTCGGACGGACAGACGGTCGGACGGACATGCAAAAATTAATTATTTTTATCATTCTAAACACACTGGTGTAATTCATTTTTTTGTGTGATGACGGGACCTTGGCGTTACAAACGGTAAGGCAAATCTAATATACCCTTTGGTTTCACCATACGGGTATAAAAATCATTTGTATAGGAGAGGGGTAAAGGAGCGGTCCGATAGGATTTTGATGTATGGATGAGTTATGTAAAATCCTATTCTAAACATATTTTGGCTTCATAAATTTTTCAATATGACTTACCGGTTTCGACAAAATTGCAAGAAACTGTTTCGTTTGTATGTGGGAGGGGGGAGGGGAAAATTATCCTTGCTATTTACGAAAACGTAACTGTAGAAAATTTCAAGTCTCTAGTTTAATCCTTTCGAAAGTTATGGTGTTCACGGACGGACAGACGGGCAGACGGACATTCAGAAATCAAAATCTTTTGTCATCCCTAACAACCTGGGCACCAATAATGTTTTCCGACGCGTCTCTGTCTTTCGACTTCGACGCAGCTTTTAACTCTTAACTTCGCCATATCAGCAGCTTCAAATTTCCTGGAGTGACAGTCAGAATCACGTTTCGATTCATAGTGACGATTCCGCGAAATTTCAAGCTGCAGATATGGCGAAGTCAAGAGTTAAAAGCTGCGTCGATGTCGAAAGGCAGAGACGCGTCGGAATACATGATTGGTGCCCTGGTGGAGTTCATTTTTGTGTTCGATGATTGGGGATGCCGTGAATCTGTCTGTCGGTTTGTTCGTTGTACATACCTTAAATAACTCGAGAACATGTTGATCTAGCGACTTGAAATTTTTTGTAAATAAGTTGAGCAAAAATCATAGTTCTCTGTTAACGTTTGGAAAAGTAACGGTAGGGTATCTCCCACACAATTTTTTCTTTTGAAAAAATACGGTTTTTTAAAAATTTTTCCAACTTACATATCTTTGCTTTTGGGGAAAAATGAATATAACAAAATTTAAAGGATATCAAATTTTGTAAATACATTTTTTGCTTTAACGGTTTTTTGTATCTGTAACGGTTCTCAAGATATTTGAAAAAATGTTATTTTTCACATATTTTTTCCGAAACTAAATATTGCATAGGAAAGTTTTGTATTGATCACAACATATATTTTATAGTAAAAGGAGAAAAAAATGGAGATATTGTCACTTTTCAAAGGGGTTACAATGTTTTGATACTCCTGTGGTCAACGACATATCTTCACCAATGAAAGGGAGGCAGCCAAATGCTAGAGGAAGGTCAATTCCAAATTGGGGATTACCCAGCATATGACACGAAAAAGATACCCATTGACCGCAAAATCAAAGCTAACTTTTGGCAGATGTCCATTTTGTTTGTGGTTAACTTAGATGATGGCATTGAATTTCGATTTTACATGATGTGCTGATAATGTAGTTCCTCTTTATGCATGGAAATCTGTAAAAATGTGATATTATGTAGTTTTTTAAAGTTTGGCTAATACTCAGGAGCATTCAAGAAATATTTTTTACACAAAAATTATAGTGGAGCACTCTTTGATAGATAGTACTTTCCTTCTCGCTGAATATGTATTTTTTCATGTATTATTTTTGATAGTAAAACTCCTGAATACTAAACAGTTTTGAAATTTATTTCCCATATGGTATAAAGATGTACAAAATAATGTAAGAGAGATAATGTGACTAGGGAGTTGGTTCGTGATTTTATTTCTCACATCTAAATTTTATTTTCTTGCAAGGACATTCAATGTATGACCGGGTTTTTTTACATATAAAAGCAGCTTCACATAAAAACCGGGAAAATGAGCGAAACTCACAAATATTACATAATTTTGGATGTTTTCTGTACTACTTTTGAAAAAAAAACTTGTTTGGGCTAATTTCTATTCCTCCCTAAGATACATCCTTGCATCACCAACTTTTTTTGCGTAGTCTCCAAGGGCTGTTATGTCAAAGGAATAGAACTTTTTATATGTGGCAAAAATAACAGCCACTAGTTATTTCGTATCTACCAAATTCATACAGAATTCAAATTGACTTGTTTGCATTTCCCTTACGGACTTCCATATACATGAAGAAAATTCCTTATATTGTTTTGAACACATGGTAACTGAAAATCAAATCAAATTTTTACAACCATCTATACTCAGAAATTTGTATTTTTCTGCGTTTTATTTATGTTAATGAATTCACTCAAGTAAATGTGAAATTGGTTTACTTCTCTATGTTTATGGTTTGTAAAACAATTATTTTGTTTATAGACTAGGAAGAAATGATATATAGTTTTAGCATACTTCCATTAGAGACGTGACTTCCCTCGCTACGAAATTGTCCCCAATGGGCTCTCAATACAGCACAGAAATCCGATCACTTTGATGTAAAATTTGAATTATTGTTGAATTACATGAAAATAAGGTTTTTATCATTTCGTGTGCGACAATTCAATGTGGACTAACTAAGACCACACACTGAAACAACTGATACTTTATCCCGTGAATTTTATTCTGCGACACTAAATTCATGTTTCACACCCGTTTACACTAGGACACAAAATCCCGAACTTTATTCCTGAAAGACGCCTGAACTCTATTTTTTTCATATAAAATCGCTAGAATTAATACAAATTTAGACAACTTTTGTTAAGTGAATTTATTCAGCGATAGATAAATAAAATTCGCGGAATGAATTTTCAATAAAATTCGCAGAGAAATTCAAGAAAAAATCGCAGGCATAAATTTACAGGCTATAAGCGGGTTACAGGATTTGTTTAGTAAAATTTTGGTCAAATTCTCTGATGTGATCTGAAATTTACAAAGCGAAATTTTCTGAAAAGCAATAAGCTATATGAGAAGGCGACTGAAAGAAGGGGGTTTAGTGGTGGGAATTTTTCCTGTCGGACGATTTATTTTATTATGAAAATTAAATGGAATCTGCCTAAATAGTTCAAGAGATGACAGAATAGGGGTTTAGACCAGCGCTCTGCAGCCATGTGCACCAAGGGCAACTTCGAGGCTCAAATTGCCCTTTTATACATCGATTCTTCATGCTACCCGTTTCATTCTGGCTTGTACGAAAACTGCATACATACGCATATGAAAGAAATAATCTGTTTCACTTTGCATATAACCCGTTCTGCTTCCACTTGTTCATTTTGCTTATCATGGAGCTTTGCTGAGTTCTAATGAAGGCCATTTATGCGAGAGATTTTTATTAGCTCAGTTGTCATTAGGACATTGACTGAAGCGGTGGTGTATTTCGCGTTGCGAAACGTAGCGAAAAAATTAACACTGCTAAAAATCATAAAGCGTATTGTCTAAAAGACGACACGAGTTTTGGACATGAGTGTTTCTTTTTTCGGTTTGATAAAACAATGCAATGTTTAATATGATTTCAGGGAATTAAAACAACAAAAAATACGATTTAAATAGGCGTTTTAGTAAATCCATAAAATATAAATTGATCAAATGAATGTTTTTGATTTTAATAATTTCATTTTTATTTTCCGATTGTGATTCGGAAATTTAACATAAAATTTTTTCTTTGTCAAACCTATTTTTAACGTAAAGTAAAACAATTAACAGTGTGTCAAAACCAAAAATAACGAAAAAGAGCTTTCAACAAAGTTTGAACTAGGCTCGGAGAGCAAGCCATATAAACAAGTAAATCGCTTGTCAGTGGTAGTGGATGCCCGAGAACTTTCAAAGCTTTCCTGGCCCTGGTTTAGACGAAAGGGGAGCTTTGTATCGTCGTATAGGTTACGATACTTTACTGTAAAGTAAAGTAAAGTAAACCTTGTGGTTTTTGTTCGAAATGGTGAATAAGTTATAAACGAACAGACAGACATACAAACCTAGGCATACATTGATTTTTTCAAAATTCTTTCCTTTTTCTTTAATGGCATCTAACTAAAACTGCCACCAAAAAGAATGTTGCAATTTTTATTACAATTCTCCACTTTCGTAAGGAAACAAAAAATTTGCTTGCAAATTACCAATTTGGGATTTTTATAAATGAAATATTTTCAGCTTTTCTGTTATTTCTCCCGTAAGCTTCCTACATTTGCATCATCCTTCCACCCCTCTTCCAATTCAATTGGGGTTCACTTTTGTTTGAGTTTATACTTCGTACATCTTATTCAAGTCCTTTTCGTATACATTTAAGACTACAAATGTCTTCAAGGGACTTATCGTTTGTAAATATTTCACTATAGATGCCTATTTTATATTTACATAATTATACTTGTATACAGTAGTAAGTCTACATTGAAGAAAAATTTTCTTTGCCAAGTTTTACAAGACTTTTGCTTTACATCAGATCCTTCCCAAATAGCACATCCGCTATAAATTTT
Source organism: Chrysopilus asiliformis (assembly GCA_964034945.1). Taxonomy (NCBI): domain Eukaryota; kingdom Metazoa; phylum Arthropoda; class Insecta; order Diptera; family Rhagionidae; genus Chrysopilus; species Chrysopilus asiliformis. The sequence goes on from OZ035962.1 coordinate 94,292,686, forward strand.
TTATTCACAACATGTCGACCTTTTCCCGGTAAATGAAATGCGATTCACCGTTTCGAACAAAAATTACGTAGACTATGTAGGGTAGGATTTAGTTGTAGTAAAAGAAAGAATTTATAATAAACATAAAACTGCCTCCAAAAAATAGGAAAAAAATGAACAAAAATTTCGAACCAACCATCCCAAAACTTGTATGTCTTTAATACCGCATGGAATAGGTTTTCACTGTTGACCTTATCTTGTAATGTGTAAGTCGGATTATCGGTCAAAATATTTTTATGGTGTTGTCTCTATTGATATCCTATACAACTAAAATAGAATCCACTTCACAAACTTTCGTTCCTTTTAAAATATGTCATAATAAAATATTAAGAAAGTGTATAGAGTCAAAATTTTTTTTTCTATGAATAATCTAATCTAGCTTGCGGTACCCGGCGTTGTTCGGGCAATAATCAATAATCAGGGTATTCACAGTCCTCTTTTAAATTGCGGGTAAATTTACCGCTCGGTAATTCAGTCAAATTTAACAGATTTTTACCGAGACGGTAACTTGGTTCATGTAAAAATGAATTACCGGATTCGGTAATTGTATACATGCCTTGAGTCGTGTTTTCCGGCCCGGTTATTCGGTATCAAGAATCAACCGCGAGTGGCGCTAGTAATGTTTTTAGTTGTCAAATTTTCTCGCTGGTTTTTTTGTTAATCTCATCGGACTGCATTTTTTTTTCAATTTTGATAGCCGTTTCCAGAATAGAAATTCAAAAGAATACATCAAACATGGATTTAAAGGTATGTGACATATTTTACAATCAAATTCGCAGTTCATGATTTGGTCACGTATCCAATAAAAGCGCTGTTCTCAAATCTGTGCTGTGGGATGTTCACAGCAGAATATTTTCAGTCTTTTAATATTACCGAAAATACCGAATACCGAAAATTAAAAGAGGACTGTGAATACCCTGAATGTTTTTATATAGTGTGTAAAATTATGCAAAATCATTTTTAAAATGCGTTTTTTACATAAATTTTTTATTTGATTCACTGTTTTCTATGAAAATTGCAATTTTTTGGGAGAGGGGGACTGTTTATTGTCCAATTTTGCCTTGTAACCAGATTTTGTGAAAATAAAATGGTGCCAATTTTTAAGTTTTTACCATAGAATACCTAGAAGCATAAGAAAATCACCCTCAAATAGTATGTGAAAGAGGAACATATTCTCTCGTAACACTTCTCGGTTCTTGGACCGGCTACTCGATTCCAGAAAACAGGATTTTCAACAGTAGAAAATGGAAGTTATTTTCTCGCGACAAGAGCTTTTATGAGAATCATATTTCATATACGGAATTATACGTCTATAGGTTATTGGAACTAGAATCATATATATAGCAATTTCATTGATTTTTGTTATAGAAGGTCGCATTAGAAACTCTAAAAACCGGGAAAATCTATAACAAATTAAATAATATATTAATAACTTTCGATATTACACAATAATTCATTAAAATGTACTGTCACTAGAAATTGACGCCACTTCACTGTCAGCGCTTCGAGTTGAAACAAAACTAATTGGTCTTCCGTCACTGTAGGTACTCGAGATTGACCCAATACCACTATCAACGTTTCGACTGTTCCTCGACGAATTAATGCTTCCAGGTCGCCTGTAGACTTCATTCTTTTGGTAATGTTTATCATTAAGCTTTCTTTTTTCTTCTTCGGCGTGCAAAAGAATCATATCCTTGATCATATTCAACCACGAATCTAAAATTTGTCCGGTCGATATAAATGAATCGCCCTGATTCGCTTCTTTCACAACAAAATCGCATTTTTGTTTATTTGGATTTGATTTGTATAGCGTGAACGCCTTCTTTCCCAACAAGTATCCTATTTTTTGGTAAGGATAATAACCTCTGAATTTCAGACGATCACCTCTCCGAATCTCAGTATAAATTAGACATCTATCGAAAATGAAAGCCTTGGAATGATATGCTCTTCTTTCCGTGTAGTCGTAAATGTAAAATTTGTTGCATTTCTTAAAAAATCCCTGATAGAGGGGATTTAACTGAAAAAATGGGTAAATTTTATTACAGTAGTTTTTATTAATTTTTAGTTGTACTTACATCATTACAATTTTTAATCGATTGAATTTCCAATGCGCCATTAACCACTGCTAGCGTGGAAAGAAGATGTTTTTGCAGTTTTGCGCATCCACCCAAATCTAGTTGCCTATTTTTTGGATCGGTGGTGAACAATAATTTGGTAACATCTTTAAAAAGCATTTGATATCTAGGAAGTCTCTGCACAGCTTGCATCAAAAGGCTGTCCAGACCCAATTTATCTTCGAATTCCTCTTGGATTTTCTAAGAAAAATATAAATCAATAAAACGATCTTTTATAACAACTAGACTTATTGCTTTCTTATACGTAGTATTTAAAAAAAAATGAAAAAAATTAAAATTTATGGGTTTCTGAAAAAAATAGAGCAATAATTAAACACCGGTGAACAGCATAACTTTCGAAAGGATTGAGCTAGAGACTTGAAATTATGTATAGTGGCGTTTCTCGTAAATAAGAAGGCTAATTTCTTGAACGGACAAAATTGGTTCATCTCCCCCCTCCCCGATACAAACGAAACAGTTTTTTACAATTTGCTCAAAAACGGTGAGTCGTATTACAAAATTTATAAAAGTAAAATGTATTTAGAATATGATTTTACACAACCTATACATTCTATACATCAAAATTCAATCGGACCATTCCTTCCCAGCTTTCCCACAGACTCCTCCTCCCCAAAAATGTGTAAAGGATTTTAATATCTTACTTTGATGTACGCCTTATGCTGCTTACATAATTTTAGCGATCTCGTTCTGTTTATAGTGTAAAGAACGTAAGCATAAAAATTTCCTTCCTAAAAAAATAATGAAAATTACTTAGTTTTTATTGTTATAAAAATTTTCAAATTTTTCACCTCAATAAAGTTTATAAACTCCTGGCAGAGCCGTGAGATGTTGGTGCGATTTCTTTCGAGCATTGGCAGGAAAAGTGTTTCATGGAACTCCAAGATTTGCCCTAAATTTCCAAACATACCAAATTGCTTCCCTCGTAGCGAAGGTGGTAAATCATTACGTTTGAACATCATATCATATCTCTGAAGTCCTGATTTCAACGTTTCAACATAATTTTGTTCAGTAGTGATCAACTCTTCTATTGGATGGAAAGTGTTATCGCGGATTTCTGATTGCTTTCGGCTCGGTGATTGTGCTTCAATTATTTCATTTGGATCAAAATCTCTAAAACATAATTATTTTTTTTTTAAATGAAGCTGCATTTTATTTGAAATTATATTCACTCGTCAAATGAATCGGATTCACAGCTTCTGTATTTGTCATCTTCTGATTCATCAGAGCGTTCTTCATGACAGGAAAGATGTTTTCGTGCTGAATGACGTTGTCCTTGCGGCTTTGGAGTTGGGGGCAAACTGTGTCTGTAAGTTTTTGAAAATTCCATAAAACATTTTCGCTTTGCAAATATTTATTTAATTGTGAATTCAAATGATTTATTTTACCTAGTAGTAATTTCAACGTTTGGAAAACTTGATACTCTGTTTATAATGTCCTCTTCAATCACACTTTTTTCATCAGCAGATAATTTCCTCGAATTTCTTGGATGAGACGTCGATAAACGTTTATCAGAGTCGTCGACCATTTGCAACATTCTCAGTTCAGATCTAACAAAATACAGGAAAACGTAAAAATATGTTGAGACAACATACGATTTTACATAACTCTTTCATATACCGTATGCGTCATAAAAATCTGGAATCTAGTACTGCAAGTATTTTCATGGAGATAACGGTTGCTTATTAATTTGTACTACGTTTGAAAGGGTTTGTAAATACAACTTCGTACATAATTGAGCCAAAAAATTAAATGGGTATAAATATAGCAACATGGGGGAGGGTCAAAGAGTGAAAATCATGAAGTTGGTCCACGCGCGGAAGTCCAATAAGGCGATTTCCTATGAATTAAACGTAACGTTGTCAACTGTTTATGCTGTAAGAGCGACTTGTATGACCAGAGAAATAGTTAGGCCGCAATCTGGAAGCGGTAGACTCATTGCAGTAAAGACTCCAGTGTTGATTAGGGCAATCAAAGGAAGGATCAAAAGGAATCCGGTAAGGACATCTTGGAGAGTCATGTAAAACCATCGATAGAGTCAACCTACGGTAATGATGTGTTTTACGTGTTTCGACAAGACGGGGCGCCGTGCCACACTGCCAGAAGTACCCAAATTTGGATAATTTAAAAAACCAATAATTTAAAAAACTTCTGGTCTAAGGACATGTTGTCACCGAGCTCTCCAGACCTTAATCCCCTGGATTTTTTAATAGGGGCATATGTTCCGGCTAAGACTAGAGCTAAGGCTTACAGTAATGTGTAAGCCCTGAAGTCCACCATTATCATCGCATGGAACGACAAGCCGAAGTCTTATTTAATATTGACATGCAAGAAGTGCATGTCCCGTTTGGAGAAGTTCGTAAATGCTGGAGGTGGGCATTTTGAATAATTTTTTTTACTATGTATGTAAGATTTAGTTTAGAGCAAAACATATTTTTTTTTCGTTCAACTTCTGTGTTTTTTTAAACGGTTTACAATTTAATATGAATTTTCCAGATTTTTATGACCCATACGGTACATTAAAATTCAATTGGAGCAAATTTTTATAAATTTAGTTAGATTTCATGATTCCAATCGGAAATTTTGAAGGACCATAACAGGTTTGAATAAAAGAAGAAACGGGTGAAAATTGGTAGTCGATCTTACAAGTTTTTTTTACATACACATGCAGACAAGCATGTGACGGCTTTATCAAACTGAGTATGTATTCCGGGAACATCCGTAGCACCAGTCTGATTTCGATTTTCCGACTGATTTTCATTCCTTTTTTATAATAACACACTCAGAAAAATGGAGGCTAACTCGACGACCTACATACGGCGTAATTGGCCTCGGGCAGGCCCGCGTTCGCCTGCATGAGGGAAAGTAAAACTTGTGTTGACCTGTGGCCGGAGAAATTCTGAAATTAAGCCACGAGCAGGTGAAGTACGGCATTGGGAGCTGCACGAGTTGACCTTAGATAGGCATTTTGAGGATGTAATGTCATGTAATGGAAACCTCTGTAAGCCAGCTAGCGGTCAGAGTTAACCTGACAAAAAGTTGACCTGGACATTTTTCTGAGTGCACAGTGACATATTTTATTGAAATGCCCTTAATACTTTTTTGGTCGCAGATCACGTGATATTCGCAAATAATTATAGGTTTAATTACTAAAACTACAAACTTTATAGTTTTTGAAAAATCGAAAGGCATTGTTGATATTTTCTTTGAAATATAATGAAACTTACTTTCTTGCTTCCGCTGCCATACTTTTACTTCTTTTTAAATCAACTTTTCGTAAATAATATCCAGTTAATAGTTTTTTGATATTTCTCTGCCATTTCTCCATTACTGCTGATTGTTTATTTTGAAATTCACATTTTTGCAAATCTGGGATTCGGCAGTATAATGTGAAAAATGTATCTCCAGGAATAAATCCCATTTCGTCCATTTTATAATATCCTCTTAGCTCTAACAGCTCCAGGTCTTTGTTGATAATTATTTCAGTATATAAAATGCATTTATCGAATACAAACAACCTTCCTTCATATCGTCGCCGAATTGCGTAGTCATAAATTCGAAAATTTCCCCAATCTTTTAATTTTCCGTAATGTAGAACATTGATCTAAAATATAGACATTTCTATTAAATAAAATTGTTTCTGATTAATTTAGACGGATAATTAATTACATCACAGTTTTCAATGTAGCTCAACTTAATGGCATTTTCAACCAGATGATAAAAATTTTGAAATGTGGCATCCAATTCACAACTTAATCGTACAGCATCATTTTTTTGTGAATGGTAAATTTCCTTAAAGTAGAAATATTACTACTGGAAAGTAATTAAAAAAACTTTTTTTTTACAGCAAGCATGTTTAAAAATATCAGCTTATACTCCTTAAGTCTTTGAATTGGTAAATCCAGCAATATCTGCATTCCAATCTCGTCGCCGTGTTCATCGTGAATACTCTAAAATCAAAAATTTTTATATATTTTATTTTTTTTTGAAAAAAATTTACTCGATATGTACTAACATCAAAAAAATCTGATGATTTCTTTATTAAGCGATTGAGTCGGAGTTTATTTATAGCGAACTCAATATATTGATAAACATCGTCAATCTAATGTTGAAAAATTTTTTACGTTAGTTTAATAAAACAAATTAAAATCGCTGGAAAAAACCTCAAAAAAGCTTTTAAAATTCAGGCACAATAAAGCGACATCTTCCCGATGTTCCCGTAGCATCGGCAGCACCGTGTTTTCGTGAAATTCCACAATATTCTTTAGATTCCAGAACAAGATGCATTTTTTTCCACACAGTATGGATGGAAGTTCTGGCATTTCAAATATATTTATGTATCGATTAATGCCTTCTTTTAGATTTTGTACGTAAATTTCTTCAGAGCTAATTAAAGTTTCGATTGTAGACGGATTTTCAATCGGTGTCGTTGGAGGATTTTGTGGATCATAGCTTCCTGATTCCGCGCTAAAAATGACAATATAATTTAACAATTTTTTGAAATTTCTTTAGACGTCTTTTATAAAAGACTAGCTTGCATACCCGTCGTTGCCGGGTTAACTTTTTTGTCTAAGTTTTAGAATACGAAGAAAACGGGAAAGAACTTAAGAACTTTTTAATGGGTCTATGTTGGGGCTGGCCTCCGACGAACATATATGCCAAATTTCAGGCCAATCGGTTCAGTAGTTTCCCCGTCAAAGAGTAACATAGAGGGAAAACTAAGTTTCGAGATGACTTTACCCCCTCCCCTCACTCCCCCACCTCTCGCGCTACTTTTTAATCAGTCTTTGTTGGGGCTGAACCCCCGACGAACATCTATGCCAAATTTCAGGCCAATGGGCCAGTAGTTTCCCCGTGAAAGAGTAACATAGGGCAAAAACTGAGTTTCGAAATCACTTTACCACCTCCCCTTACTCCCCCCACCCCTCGCGGAACTTTTACGTATGCCTATGTTGGAACCAGAACTACCACAGACACTCATGCCAAATTTCAAGTCAATCGGTTCAGCCGTTTTTGCGTGAAAGAGGAACAGGCAGACAGACAGACAGACAGCAACTCATTTTTATACCCGTATGGTGAAACCAAAGGGTATATTAACTTTGCCTTACCGTTTGTAACGCCAAGATCCCGTCATCGCACAAAAAAATGAATTACACCAGTGTGTTTAGAATGATGAAAAAAGTTGAATTTAGCATGTCCGTCCGTCTGTGGCGCGGATTGCGGGCGCACGGATTGAGCTACAGATTTGAAATTTGGCACAGGTCCGTTTTTCGTAAAATGCGAGGCTAAGTTCGTTAATGGGCAAAAATGGACCATTAGGGGGGGTACGCCCCATACGAACGAAAACGTTTTTTGCGAATATCTCAAAAACGGTACATCTTATCAAAAAAGTGCAAGAACAAAAGTTGTTTAGGACATGATTCTACATTAAAGTTCCATACATCAAAATCCAATTGGAACAAGTTTTAAAAAAATCTTATTGGAAAGTTTGACTTCAAAGTGGAATTTTGATACGCCGTCCAATTAAATCACCATACGGGTTTTCAATAATTGCCAGATTGGCAATTATAGCTTTTGTTATGTTTATAATTAGTATGATATATTTTTTTTAGATAAAATGATAATTAGTTGTTTCGATCATTTTTTCCTATCTAAAAAAAAAACAGAATAAATTTTACTAAAAAAGCCATATCTTCGACTCAACTGAAAGACCAGCTTTCAATTTATACTTTCCTCTGCTATAGAGGGAAAGTATTGTATTTATGACGGAAACCCACTCGAGAATGGGGGCAGATAGAAGCTTTCTGATCAGTACGAAATCAGTTTCAGGCAAAATTATGATGTCCGTGCATTTGTTTGTCGGTCTGTCCTTTGTACATATCTTAAATAACTCGAGAACGTGTTGATCTAGCGACTTGAAATTTTTTGTAAATAAGTTTTGTAAAAATCGTAGTTTTGAATGAATTTTTGGGAAAGTAAAGGTAGGATACCTCCCACACAATTTGTTCTTGAAAAAATACGGTTTTTTAAAAATTTCTCGAAATTTATTTCATATGTGGGAAAAATTAATATAACAAAATTAATAGGACATAAAATTTTCTACATTTTTTACTTTCACGACTTTTTTGTATTTCTAACGGTTCTTAAAATATTCAAAAAAAAATTAGTTTTTTGAAAATTTCTCAGAAACTACGCGCTTTTGAGAAAAATGCTTTTAACCAAATTCCAAGAAAATAAAATTTCCTGCGATTTTTGGTCTAACGATTTTTACGTATCTTTAACGGTTCTCGAGATATTAGAAAATGTATAATATTTCTCATGTTTTTTCCGAAACTAAATATTGCAGAAGAAAGTTTTGTGTTGATCAAAACTGATATTTTTTTTGTTATTATTTAGATATTTTTGGCCAGAACGCATTGTCCTACCACTACATTAAAATAGTAGAAGATAAGGTAGGTAATTCCACAACCAGTGGCTTACGGAGTATTCTCTTACACTTCATAATTAATTTATAAACACCAAATTATCAGCAAATTAAAAAAATACATATTTCTTATCAGACAACATTTTACCTGAGGACGTTATCAGTTTCTTGTCTCTTATCGTCTGCATTTACAAGAAATTCGTCATCATTTTTCTGATTATCCACTTGAATTTTACCAATTTGGGCTTTAAATTGTGATGAGCTTTCCCTCAAATTTGAACTGGATTGCGCTCTATTAGGTACATCCACTAAAACATTATTCCCACTAGATTTTTCTGCTTGTTTTAGTAAATCGTCCAAAGTATTTTGCGAACCGAATTTCGATTTCGATAGACGAAAACTGCCGCGATGCTTAATATTTGTCTTGACATCATCGGTAAAATGTTCAAATTTTTGTCGCATTTTTTGCACATACGACAACGGTTTCGCACTTGCCGAGCCACTTGATCCACTCTCACTAACTATCGAATTTCGACGACTTCTCGTCTCAACTTCATTGTCTTTACTATCCATTGTGAATTAATTAACAAATTGCCCAATTGTAATGTGGTTTTTTCTTGGAAACTTTCAAGCAATTGTGCAAAGAGACGAGAATTTCGCGTTCGCTACTAACGACTTCTCAACGACTATTAATTGCTATCTAAAGTTCAGTCTAGTATTACATGAGTTGTTATCCGCTAATCGACACAATTGTTTATGATTAGTTTATCGTTAAAAATGATTAAATTTCGTACGGTAAGTGATAAGTAAATTTTTTTAACTAAAAATAATTACCTGAGTGTTCGCATACCTGATTTTTTTCAGTGGAATTTGTTCTAAAAATGCTTAAAACACTTGAAAAGAGTTTCAGTCTTTCTGGAGATTAAATTCACTGACAGAAATTAATCGGATAAACACCCATAAAGATTGAGGGTATTCACAATCCTCTTTTAATTTTCGGTATTCGGTATTTTCGGTAATATTAAAAGACTGAAAATATTCTGCTGTGAACATCCCACAGCACAGATTTGAGAACAGCGCTTTTATTGGATACGTGACCAAATCATGAACTGCGAATTTGAGTGTAAAATATGTCACATACCTTTAAATACATGTTTGATGTATTCTTTTGAATTTCTATTGTGGCAACGGCTATCAAAATTGAAAAAAATTGCATCAGTCCGATGAGATTAACAAAAAGCCAGCGAGAAAATTTGACAACTAAAAACATTACTAGCGCCACCCGCGGTTGATTCTTGATACCGAATAACCGGGCCGGAAAACACGACTCAAGGCATGTATACAATTACCGAATCCGGTAATTCATTTTTACATGAACCAAGTTACCGTCTCGGTAAAAATCTGTTAAATTTGACTGAATTACCGAGCGGTAAATTTACCCGCAATTTATAAGACGACCGTGAATACCCTGATTTTAATACATATGGGACAGTGGGATTTTTGGTAATGGCTTAGAAAAGATTGATACAAAAAAGGAAGTTCTACCAAGAGGTGGGCAGAAGTGGTTCGATTTTGTTCGTTAACGAATTCGGAGTCCGTTAACTCTGTCTTTACGCAAAAAAAACGGCTGTACCAAATTTCAAGTCTCTAACTTAATTTGCTCTCAAGTAACCCAGTCTTAGCGTTACGTTACTACAGTTAGTAGAGCAAATCTATTATAATTTATAGATTCACTTAATAGGGTATAAAATTAGAACTGCCTTGTTAGGCTTCGAACTTTGAAAAGCGGGGCGGCTGGAAGACAGCCACTGTCAAGACAGTATCAGCACACTTTTTTTTCGAGTGTGCCAAAAATTTTATCACCAAATTTGTCTAACTAGGCTAAAGTATGGAAAAACGCCAAATGAGTTTGAAGATACTGTTTTTTTTGGAATTTTTGGTAAAAAAAACTTCATAGTCATTTTTAGACATAGGTTTTGTTAAACACGAGTTTAAACTAAAAACTAATAGCTTAAACTCATGTGTAACGAAGCCAATGTTTAAAAATGGCTATGAATTCGCGTCCATGAATTTTGTTCGATGAGGAAGTTCTGCACTTTTGAGTAACTAAAAATCAGTTTTCAACAAATACTTCAGAGGCGCACTATTTTTTTTATTGACTCTTAATTATTACTGAACATAAACAACACTCTTCGTCGTTGTGCAGATGTTTGAGGGTCTGACGCTTTGAGTACTCTTTCGTTGAAGTGGTAGTTTAAATTAGTGTTTCCGCATTGAAAAAAATGTTATGCAAAAAAGTAAAAATGCACCGAGAGAAAAATTCCCATTTTCCCATAAACAAGAAAACATGACGGAAAGGAAGCATCAACCTCCAATTATTCGCGCAAAAGCCTTTCGTTTGTTAATTACCGCCTCGAAGTCTATGGTGAAGGTATTTTATGCCTGCCTCCTGCACCTGCTCTAGTGTCACCATATTCGGGCAGAAAGACAGGTAAAGCACTAAATGACTGCTTTTAAAGGACTCTCACGTTAGTTTTAATTGCAATCGAGCGAAGAGGAAGTTGAACAACTGTTAATGAGGCAAAAGGCTCGAAGGTACAAAAGGGGCGATCTCTGTATATAAGTATGTTTCGCTATCGTTGTCATTATCCTTGCAGAAGGCGAAAATACATATTCAGACACACACACACAATAATTATCATCATGAGTCTAAAAAGGATGCAACCAAAAAAAAAACATATCGTGCTGAGGTCGACACAACACTCAAATGAACTACTTGCCAGTATTTTTTTTTTTAAATTTGTTTAATTATCTTAAATTTTTGTTTTAATTTAGTTTCCATTCCAATTTTATTTATTTTAGAAGAGATAAAAAAACACTTTTTGAATTTTTTATAGGACTTAGTCTAATTCTTCCTGATGGCTTTCCCCAATGGATTTCCGAGCCAAGGGTAAACAGCTGGGCAATTGACGCAGGATTTCATCCATCGTTCCTCCTTAGTGTTGGTTTTTAACAGTTGGCAGAAGCGTTCCCGACAATTTCTGGGATATGTTGATGGACATTCATCGAAGGGCTTGCCGAGGCGTGGATTACGAGCGAATTCCAGGATTCGTTTGGTTGAGACGATGTACACGTCTGAAAGGCCGTTCAAATACTTGAGGAATCTAAGGAAGATTTTTTTATAAATTAAAAACCACAAAATTGTGGTTAAAAACCACAAAGTTGTGGTTAAAAACCATAAAGTTGTGATTAAAAATCACAAAATTAGAAATTACTCTTTGTAGGCTGCGAAGTAATTATCCCCCTTAAGGAACCAGGAAGCATGCAAATACAGACCGAATGGTGCTCGGTTAGTGTTGTAAGTTCTGTTGAAGTTAGAAATCATCCAGGTAACAAGACTATCAACGTTATCTTCAGGCATGTAAATACAGGCATCGATCATGGCGCATTTGTGTCCTTCGATGTCATCCCAGTTCAAGATAGGATTCACCCAAACATCTGGAATAGATGCTGTTGGACACTTTCCGATCGGGCAGTCCTGGGTTGAGGCGTAGTCCAAGGAGTATGGCCACATTCCTGGCGATACAAAATGTTGCGTTGGCCATGAGTTGTCGTAGGTAAGACCGATCTTCTTCATCGCTATAAAGGAATTGTTTCCTGGTAGTTCGAACAGTGGTAATCTCATTCCAGTGATATCATCCATATCGATCTTTGCGAAATGCGACATCATCTGACGTTGTCCACCGAACTCCTTGACCAAAGTCTCGACTGAAGCATTCTTCCAATATTGTGAATAGGGACTATGAGTGATTGAATGTAGAGCGATTTCATGACCATCTGCCCACAAAGCGTGCACCTTGCTATAGTCAGTGTACTCATGAGACACGAAAAATGTGGCGCGGCCTGGACAACCGTCGGGATTAACAATTTTCGAAATTGAGTCCTGGATGTATTCGTAGTTAAGCGCTGTTACAGCGTCGTCGAAGGTTAAAGCTACGAGCTGAAAAATTTGTTGTGGTAATTAGTGAAAATTAAATTATAACAATTTGTAGTCAAATTTTAAACATTCTCAAAGACAGGCGTTAACTCTAGTTTTTTCAATAATTTTTTGTGATCTCTATTCCAAAAAAAACATCCTGCTTTTTAATAATTTTCTAACCATCGGAAAATTCACCTGTGCAACATCTTCATCGGGTAAATCATTCCCAACATGAACCTGAGAGCACCGACATTTTGGAGGTTGGCACTTTTCCGGCTGGCATGACTCAGCCAATTTATATTCTGTTTTATCGTCCTTGGGATTTCCCCTTTTCGGTGGTCCTGCAGCACAGATCGCGAAAAGCGCGAGAAAAATCCAAGCAGTTTTCATGATTCCGCTAAATTTTCCAAAAGACAAAAATGATTCGATGATAATTTTGATGCTTGGAATCAACTGAAACGAAATGAGGTCGGAAGTAAATGTTTTTCCTTTTTATATCACAGTTTTTTTTATTGTTATGTTGCTTAAAATGTTTAAACAATTTACGATTTTGGCTTTTAATTGATCTTTGCGGTTCAAACCTTTTAACGATAAAACGTTTAACATTATTCGACATAGGGCGGTGTTGTTAAAGGCATCACTTATGAACTAAAAGTGACTCATGGGGCGGAGCACAGGAGCTGAATTTCGCAATTTTGCGGATTTTTTCCGACTTTTTTTGTGGTAATTGCAACTATGCTCTGTTGTCATGACTAAAGTCCAAAAAAGATGCATCATTCTTGAGAAAACTCCCTTATTATGCCTAAAAGTATGGAAAAAAGTTTGTCACGCGTCCAAAAAATCGATTTTATCTGATTTTGTTATGTTGGTTTTTTTTTCTTATTTTCCAAGTTCATGGTTTATTCTTGTCTTCAACATTGTTTGAACATGACATTGATTTATTTTTATTTTTTCTATAATGGATTTTTTTTTGTAGCAAATGTATGATAAATGTAAAATGATAAAATTTTTCACATATCGATATTTTTAATAACATAATAGTTTAACTAAATTTTATTAGGCGTTTAGATACGTTTTTTTTGAAAAAAGAGAAAATTTGGACCCAAAAACCATATTATCCTTTTCCCTTTTTAAAAGCTAAATATAAAGTTAAAAAATAAAACAATTACCAAAGATTTTGTCGTGTAGAATAGGTTCTAAAACACTCATAAAAATCACCCTTTAAAAAAGAAAAGTAGAAAACATTTAGGTTATAGATTTGGACTTGTAGCAAAAACCAAAGAGAACAATATATCCGTGAGTTTGAAACACCTTAAGTTTGCAAGAAACATAGAATTGTTTTTTTTATAAATATGGTTAATCACTGATTTTTCATTTCTCAAAATTTAGGTTTTTTTGGTTAGTAAAATTTTTTTGGTTCTTTCAAAACTCATTCAGTTGTCCTGGATTTCTCGAACGATTGGCTAGGGGAAATTAGGACCCATTCGGCAATGCCTTTTTCACAATGACGAAATTTCCCGGAAACAGAAATGATAAATATAAACCAATACAATTCCAGTGATTGAAATAAATTCTGACAGTTCGTGTTTTGAGGTTAAACGAGGAACAAATGTTTTATACCGGACTAGCAGACCCGTCGTTTGCAGCTAAAAGTTTTTTGTATAAATTTTAGAATGCCAAAAAACCATAAATAACTTAAAAAGTTTTGGGAAAAACGTTATTACAGGACCTTCCGCTTTGAATTTTGAAAATCTAACACCATATTCGTGATCAGCGACCCCAAAAACCCCCTAATGCCATTTTTTCCCGGAAGAAATGGGAAAAAGGATATTTGCGTTATCCTTACAGGACCTTTCGTTTTGAGTTTTGAAAATCTAACAACGGATTCGTAATCAGCGACCTCGAAAACCCCCTAATGCCATTTTTTCCCGGAAGAAATGGGAAAAAGGATATTTGCGTTATCCTTACAGGACATTCCGTTTTGAATTTTGAAAATCTAACACCGGATTCGAAATCAGCGACCCCGAAAACCCCCGAGTGAAACTTTTCAGCCTTCTATTGAGCAGGATTCATGGCGAAAATCACAGTTGAAAAACACCCAAACCCCCTTTACCCCCCGTTCACCCCCTTAGGGGTAAAATTTCGGAAAACCCCGCCTTAGTGAGCGCCTATGCGTTGGTTGGGACCGACTGTGAAAGTTTCAAGTCTCTAGCTTCAGGGGTTTGGGCTGGGCGTTGATGAGTCAGTCAGGTTAAACGATTTTATATATAGAGAAGATAACATCATTTATTTCCGCGTCTATTTCATACGCAGGGCAAATTGCCGGGCATTTCATATTTCAGCATGGCACAGAATAATTTGATTTTACAGCCCAATATAACTATTATCAAGGCCCTGTTATACCAATCACTGAAAAATTAAAAAAAAAAGTCTAAAGCTTACTTACTATGACGATCCTCAATATTCAAAAGGAAAATCTCATTTAAAAAATAACTAGCAAGATATGAAATGCAGGGCAAATAAATAAAAGCTATTTTACGACATTTCAAAAACTATTAATTTTAGAAACAGCAGGGCAACGAGTTTCTTATTTTCTCATCAAAACCCACTGTTTTTGATTGACCTGCAAGCAGCATGGCAAAACTTGCCCTGCGTATGAAATAGACGTTTTATTTCCGTCGTCATTTTTACACATGAATTGAGGTTATGTAATTCTTCAATTTGACATTTGCTCAGCTACTGAGCGGAGTTCTTTTACGCTCAGAAAAAATGTGAGCTGCTCAGTTGAGCCGCTCTGTAGCGATTGCGTTCAGTAACTGAGCACCTTTTTCGCTCTAGAGCGATGCTGAGCGGCTCAGGTCGCTGAATGCACCCAATTCCATTATATCCGTGAGTTTGAAACACCGTAAGTTTGCAAGAAACATAGAATTGTTTTTCATAAATATGGTTGATCATTAATTTTTCATTTCTCAAAATTTAGGTTTTTATGGTCAGTAAAATTTATTTGGTTCTTTCAAAACTCATTCAGTTGTCCTGGATTTCTCGAACGATTGGCTAGGGGAAATTAGGACCCATTCGACAATGCCTTTTTCACAATGAAGACATTTTCCGGAAACAGAAATGATAAATGTAAACCAATACACAATTCCAGTGATTGAAATAAATTCTGACAGTTCGTGTTTTGAGGTTAAACGAGGAACAAATGTTTTTATACGGGATTGTGGCCGCACGGATTGAGCTAGAGACTTGAGATTTTACGCAGATTCGTGTTTCGTAAAATTCGAGGCTAAGTTCGTGGTGCATGGGCAAAAATGGACCATTAGGGGGGGTACCCCCCATACGAACGAAAACGTTTTTTGTGAATATCTCAAAAACGGTGCATCTTATCAAAAAAGTGCAAGAACAAAAGTTATTTAGGACATGATTCTACATAAAACTCCCATACATAAAAATCCGATTGGAATAAATTTTATAAAATTCTTATTGGAAAGTTTGACTTCACTGGAATTTTGGTACAAATGTTCGAATTTTGATACGAATATCACCATACGGGTTTTCAATAATTGCCAGATTGGCAATTATAGCTTTTGTTATGTTTATGCTTTTCGGCTGCATACTGAAATTTCTAAAGCAGGTCCGTAATCAATTTTTGAAATCCATTTCATTCGTTTTAAAAAAGTATGTTTTAAATAGCTTTTAGAGATACTAAGTTTGTAGACAAGTAAATATAACGTCTTTAAATTTATAGTTTTGCTGGTAAAAAACTCGAAAAAATGATTCTTGAAATTTAGAGATATATTCAGCGTTTCATATTGATTCACTACGAAATCCATTTCAGGCAAAATTATGAGTCAATTGAGCATTGATACAAATGAGGAAATTTCAAAATTCAAAGTAGAATGTTTTGATGTGAAGCAAAGTGAAAATAACAGTGTGTTTTTATAACACTTTTTGAAAACAATAAATGTGCAAAGTTTCAATAGCTGTCTTTGAGAAAACGTATCTATACGTTTCACCTATTTTTATATGGAAATAACGTACTGGAAAGAACTGTCGTTACCACCTTAAGACTACAACTACAACTGTGTAATCATTTAATCGTAAATCTTTTTAAAAAGCGTATAATACCTGACTTCTCTTTAAAATGATGTTTACCTTTTTATCTCTTTTGCAATGTTTAAACTTTCTGTCCTTTACGTTATTTGCCATTTAAACGACAATTTTGTTTACAGTTTAGTTTAATTCTTTTTACCATTTTTATCCTTTATTGTACTTTTTTGCTCTACCAAAGAGCATAAACTGTATGTATAGGTATGTTGTTTGAACGATTACACTAAAGCTCGAATGATTAAAAAAAGTGCATATGGGAAGATATAAAACTCTTTTTCAACGCTTCAGGATTTTGTTAACATGGACTGCCGAAGGACCTACCATATTGCATTACATTAATCCTCATATAGACGGACATGGAAAATGCTTATAACGTCGATGATGATATTTTTCACTAAAGAAAACACAATGAAAAACTTGTAACTGAAAAGCTCTCTCAAATGTATGGTAGATAGATCCCATGAAATTTTTTTAGAGATGGAAACTTGTCCGCCGGATCTTGGAGTATTTTAAGGATAAGACGATATAGCTATTGAGAAGAATGAAAAGTTTAAAAATGGGATAACACAGGTGCTGTTCCAAATCTGACTTCACCGTCAGTTTGAGCTTTAAGTTCAGTTTCAGGTCTTTCTGAATAGTCCTTTACGAAAATATCTTCATACTTGTATGGTCGTTTGCTGTAAGCAATTTTCCGACGTATACTTACTTCGGCACCCCTTTAGTCCTTTGAATATGTTTAAAGCAGGATTCCTCATTTCTTTCCCGTTTTATTCTTTTCTTCTCAAACATTTCCGTGTACTCCTTATGCAAAGTAGATTTATCTACCGTTGAGGGATGAATCAGGGACCCCGAGATTTATAAAAGTTTCCTCAGATAACATATTTTTCTTATTAGGTGATTTTTTTTCATTTTCCCGGCTGATATTTGGTTTGGGTGCACAATTTAGACGGGGGAAAACTTCAGTTTTCCGGCTGTGTTGGAATGAGTTTTTCAACGTCTATGACAACAATGAAGATGACGACGATGTCGACGGAAGATGGTAACGTTAGGGCACTGTGAAAGTTCTGGACAGTTATTGCCGTTGATAAAGTTCATAAGATTGCAGTAATATTGTCGAAGGGCTAAAGCGACATTATTCGCAATGAGTTTCCTTACATTCATAGTTTTTTATCATTTTTTCTGTTGGATGTCGCTAAATGGAATGTTATTGAACTAAAAGTTTTGTTGTCGTTTAGTTGATTTCATACAAACAGATCAACTGATTAGAATAACATCAAAATAATTTTTCCCATTTTCAAATTTCCATGAATTTCTACAGATAACATTCTCCGAAATTTGCTATTCATTTGTACCGGATTTCTCCTGAGACAAAATTAAATATTTTGAGATTAGATATGATTTTAAGCTTTCACGATTGTTATATTCGAGAGAAAGTGCAAATGACAACCGCTTGAAAACAGATTTGTCCGATTTTTATTGATATCTTGCGCAAAATTCTCGGAAAAACTATGTCTGTAAGTGTCTAATGGCATGCTATGATAAAATCGCAATTTATGTCTAATCGACACATAAAATAACGATTAAAACATAACAAAAGCTATAATTGCCAATCTGGCAATTATTGAAAACCCGTATGGTGATTTAAGTGAACAGCGAACAGTTGTATCAAAATTCCACTTTGAGTCAAATTTTCCAATAAGATTTTTTAAAATGTATTCCAATCGGATTTTGATGTATGGGAGTTTTATGTAGAATCATATCCTAAATAACTTTTATTCTTGGACTTTTTTGATAAAATTCACCGTTTTTGAGATATTGAGAAAAAAAGTTTTCGTTCGTATGGGGGGTACCCCCCCTAATGGTCCATTTTTGTCCATTAACAAACTTAGCCTCACATTTTACGAAAAACGGATCTGTGCAAAATTTCAAGTCTCTAGTTCAATCCGTGCGCCTGCAATCCGCGCCACAGACAGACAGACGGACGGACGGACGGACGGACAGACAGACAGACAGACAGACGGACGGACATGTTAAATTCAACTTTTTTTTATCATTCTAAACACAATGGTGTAATTCATTTTTTTGTGTGATGACGGGATCTTGGCGTTACAAACGGTAAGGCAAATCTAATATACCCTTTGGTTTCACCATACGGGTATAAAAAAATCGAAGGCTTTACTGAGAAAAATAGCAGATTTTCGTTTATTTGAAGGAGGAAAACTTTCTCTTTGCCACCGAAACTCTTCCTCTCCCAACTAAAGTTTTTCCCTGGGGACCATTCGTATTCCTCGCAACAAACAACTAAAAAATGGTGTGTCTTTCCGAAAGAAATTTTTGGCGTTAGGTGTCTAACTAATCTGGAATTAAAAACGAAATTGCAAATGTTACAAGATGTTAACAAATATTCAACTCTACGAGAGAAACTGATTTGTTTGTCGAGAAAAAAAGTTCTTTTGCTAGAACCCAAACCGAAGGAAAATCTTCCTCAAGTAAACAAATTTGGAACGCGAAGTGAAACGCGAATCAAGTTTTCTATTGGTCACTGAAATAAAGTTTTTATTTATTTTTTCTCTGAAGTTTGCTTGTTCAAGGATAACTGATCAAATTTGTTTAGTACATTCACATATGCCTCTACTGAAGTCTCCTTGGAGCAATCGGTAACGACGACAGACTTGTAACTGTAAGGTCCAAAGTTCGATTCCCGGCTGTAACTTAAAATCCGTTCCAGTCTTTAACAAATTAAAATTTACAATACTCTAGGTCAGTGGTTTCCAAACTATATTTTACCATGGCTCCCTTAAAAATATTTGAACCGTTATGTTTGCTACGGGGTAAGGGTAGCATCAGTAGCATAGTAGTTAATATGTACCTATATGTTACGTATTGTATTAGCTGCACGTGCACTTTTTTTTGTCAATACTGGCTAATATTCGCGCCTCCCCTTAGACTAGTCCACGCCTCCCAGTTTGGAAAACGCTGCTCTAGGTAATCTATAGTATTGTAAATTTAAATTTTACCGGTGTATGTTCTTTGTTAAAAATAGACAAACCTTGCAAATGTCATATTTTTATTAATACACTTAAAGTTTGGCTATAAGGGCCAAATAATTTGGTTTAGGAGGGAAATAGTTTACTTGTCGAAAAATTGGCTTGACTCAAGTAAACTGTTTTTGCTCAATGTAATTTCGTTGATGATCTAAAATGTACTATCCCCTCCAATCTCCCACACAAAAATCGAAAACGTTTTTTTCCTTTTCTAGTACTGACGGTCAATGTTTTTGTCTGTTAGTACTAGAAAACCTGCGGGCTGGCATTTTTTTGTATCTGATTTTTGTTAAAAAAAAACTCCAAACCGTACCTCTATTTGAAAAAAATCAGGGCACCAATCATGTATTCCGACGCGTCTCTGTCTTTCGACTTCGACGCAGCTTTTATCTCTTGACTTCGCCATATCAGCAGCTTCAAATTTCCTGGAGTTACAGTCAGAATCGCGTTTCGATTCATAGTGACGATTCCGCGAAATTTCAAGCTGCAGATATGGCGAAGTCAAGAGTTAAAAGCTGCGTCGAAGTCGAAAGACAGAGACGCGTCGGAATACATGATTGGTGCCCTGCTATGAAAGAAAAAAAAATCCTGCAAAAAAGATGTAATCCAATTGGATTTTCATGTATGGAAAAGTAAAAATTAGGTGAGATTGGGACTTATTGAATGAGATTTTGACCCAATTTTCTTCGCCAGAGCTGATGGATACAAAATTTTCATCATTCAGAAACCCCAATAAATTAGTGGGTGTTGGGGAAAGGTATGACGGGTAGTGTGGCGACAGTACCAAACTATTTACAAAAATTTCGAGAAAATCACAAAAAAACATGGTGAGCTTCAGAATTTTTGTTCAGCAATTTTAACGTAATTCGGAAGCAAATGAACAGACAAAAAGTTAACTGAACTAACTTTTGATCATTATTGGTTAAGTCTGATGTAATAAGCAAATACTCAAAAGGGTAAAATTGGGTATACGGAACGGATAAATGGCTCTAAACAGCTATTAACAAAACTAGCCAAGAGTTTTTAAAAATCTGTAAACGTAAATTGCGTCGATTCTTAATATTGTGCAATTTAAAAACTCTTATAAATACGCAATTCGTGCAATTAACTTAACTTCCTTGAAAATCGCTGATAATTCACACTAATTACTTGAATTGTTATATGAAGTTTTTATGCTATTTTGACTAATTATTCGACATTTCAGCTTTACACTCTAACACGGCCTAAAATTAAGTAAAATTGAGCGTATCCAAGACTTTTTATACGACTCAATAAACATGGGCAATAATTTTTTGATGTGCAATTAAATGAAGCACAGAGGAAAGAGTCTTCGAATACCAAAACGCTGGTGGTAGGATATGTAGGTATGTGTAAAGTTCATCGAATGTACGTGTAAAGTTCATCAAGGAATTACATGATTTCTTTTCCACACTCCACAGACTATGGTCGCCGCAATGATAATAATTGCTTTTCGTACAATTTCGTTGAGAATTAATTGAACTGTTGCACTGGATTTGGTAGATAGACGAAGGACGATGCCGAGTGCACTTGAGGCTAAAGGACAAAAAAGTCATATTTTGTTGCCACCCTTTTGAGTTTAGACGATTTAATTGTCGACATTGGGACCGCTAAACGACAATCCGGATGTTGTTTGTGTCGTTCTGGGTGTTTGTTTTTTTTCTATGTGCCAAAGAGAAAATCCTTCCTAGCTACTCCTCTGCGTAGCATTTAGATGAAGGTTTTTTTTGGTATGTTCAAATAATTATGTGGTTTGTCGTTTGTATGCTGAGCCTGCCCGGCCTGCTTGGATTGTTATTTAGTCGTTTCTTATGCCTTGGTAGAAGCTCAGCTAGCATTATTCTATGCCAGTGCCATCATCATCTAGCAAGGATAACAACATAACAAACAACCGAGTCGAGCCGAGCATAAGGGATGGCATGACATGGTATAAAATCATAAAAGCTTCGGGTAACCGCCCACATTGCACAATGTCACGTAGAAAGGCGGCGCCCAATTATTTAATATACACTCGCACACAAAAATTTCGCCAGGATGTATGAACGTATGTAGACGAGTGTGTGTTCTATTTGTAATGTGTTGATTGGACGAAAGCGTCAAGTATGAGAGACATCGGAACAGGTCGTCACCAGTGGAGAAGGAGGTGGGGGCAGAAAAAAATTTCCACTGAACTCAATTTGTGCCACTGACTCAATAATACTTTTCCGGGATTTCGGTCGACAGGAGGAAATCTCCAGAAAGAACAAAAAAATGAATCCCCCTAAAGAAACATCCAGAAGTGGGAATGGTTAGAGAAAATCAGAAGTGGGATCTACTAAGAAAATGCTAAGAACATCTTCGTATCATGTTGGACGTTTTTTTTATCGGCCGACCACCACACTGGGTATGGCAACATGTTCTAGTCGTCCTGTCGTCCGTCTTCCTCATGACTGGGACTTCGAATCCTCACGAATTCTAGATTTATGCGTGTGTGTTCTTCATTTGTTCATTTGCTCAGCAATAGAAAAAATTCTTCCTTAGTTTGACGTCCTTTTGTTCGTATTGCTTATGAAAAGAGTAGAGTTTCTGTCTAAATGGCACATAGGTGAATGTAGAAACCCCCGAATCTTCCTATTTTATGGCAAATTTTCAAACTGTCAGAACTTGAGTGCTGCAGGTTTTTCCGGGCAGATGTGGCGAATGGGAATTACTTGATAGTCGTGGATATGGGGATGATTTCGAGTGATGTCTCTATATTTCGGCTGTTTTTCGAATATTCCGAATGTTGAAATTCGTATCTGTACGAGAGCGGTTGCGAAAGGGTGGGGAAGAGGGTTGGGAAAATGTGGGAATCTGAAAATTCCGTGAAACTACAATAACTGCATTCGCTGGATGGGAAATTATGCTGCGGTTGTAGCACGCGCAGAAATAATTTCTTCCTCTGGACGGGTCGATCCACTGGTCAAATTCATTTAATTGCCACTTTTCCTGTCAACTATTATACGGAAGATCGGTGGATACCCATCGATATTGGTGAACTGTTATGTTGCTGATGGCTTCCAGTTGTTGGTTATGGCAAATCATTAATTATGATTTAGCCGTAATTTATTTATTTCAAATGAAAACTTGCCGAATCGTGTCAGTTTAAATTGTTAAATTTACACATAAAATTTATTTATTGTATTGGGACTTGGTGGATACATTTGCAAATCGAATGCATAACATTAATTTGAAAACATTTTTGACCTGGAACATGCCAATTTAATCAAAATATTTAAACATTTTAGAGCTGTATTTTCTGAATCAATGTTTTTATGAGAAAAATATTTCAGAACAGTTCTCAGAGATCTCTAACGGTGCTAAATTAAAAAATTAGGTTTAAAGCAAGTTTTTAAGTTTCACAGAAAGTAAAAAATAGTAAAAGTAGTTAAAATTGCGTCAACCTACGAAAATAGTGGTTTAACCATGCTTATTATTCTCAAAACTTACTACAAACGTACTTAATTCAACAATTAAATGGTCAAAAATGTTTGTAATAGCTGGATTAAGTACGTGTGTAATAAGTTTTGAGAAGATTTTACCACGTAAGCACGGTTAAACCACTATTCTCGTAGGTTGACGCAATTTAAACTATTTTTTTTCTTTCGGTGTTCGATTTACAATTTTATTATAGGGGCGTATTCATAGTCGTTTTTAAACACAGACAAAAAACCATAGCAAACTGTCAATTATAGGGTAAGTCACGTATAGATGCCCCACTAGGATAGATGCCTCACTGTTAAAAACTCGTACTTAACGAAACAAAACGGAACATGTCATATCCTACATATCAAGTGTTTGCTCAATGAAACTTCAGTGCGTTGTTAAAATTCGCGAGAGTCGGGCATGTTGCGGGATAATTGGCCATTTTTGTTTTCGAACAAGGGAAAACTCCAAAAACTTATTTTGAGCTGCACAAAAACTCTTGGAACTTTTGCTTAAAGAAGTATGTATATATTTTTTTATTTTTTATGTGTCAAATGGAGTGTTTAGTGTTTGTGAAAAAAAATTTTTTTTTCTTTTTATCCACATTTAATTTATTAAATAATTGGGGCATCTATCCGGTATGAAAAGGATAGACGCCTTCTTTTTTAAAGGGATAGTTGACCTTAGGGGCAAATTAACTCTAGGTAATAATATATACCTATTTGCTTTCCCACATTAATTGAAAATACTTATTTATTATAGGTAAACATCCTATCCTTGGATTCGAAAATGAAAAACGGCTCGTGCGTCATATTCAGAAATTAGAGGCCGTTCGATTTCCTCCCGAAAGACACTGAATTTTGTTATTTTTTTCTTTATTATTTAATTAAATTTTTTTATATTGCAGTATGTGTATATTGGATAGACATATATGTATGTAAATGAATTAAAATGCATAATAAAATTTTGTTATAACTTAATAAAATGTTTTTTTTCCTCAAAGGCATCTATCCCACATGCACATTTGTCATGTTGGGCGTCCACCCCATAGGTTGGGCATCTATCCCAAAAAGTAGAGACTAACAAAAACATTTTTATCACAGTAAAAGAAAAACATAATGTAAGTTTTTTTCGGCTGAAATTGTAGATAAGTGTACAGACTAATATTTAAAAAAAAAAAAAAAAAAATCGAAAATGTCTTTCTTCATTGTGAAATATAGCAAAGTCAAAATGTGGGGCATCTATACGTGAGTTACCCTACTCATTTTAAACAAAAACTGTGTTTAAAAACAACTATGAAACTGAAAAAAATAAGTATCTAGTAGATAGTAGTGAATAACAAAAGGAGATGACATATTATTTGGAAGGGCCCGCCTTCCGAAAAAAAAATTTAAGTGAACGGCGAACAGCTGTATCAAAATTTCACTTTGAAGTCAAATTTTCTAATAAGATTTTTTAAAACTTATTCCAATCGGATTTTGATGTATGGGAGTTTTATGTAGAAGCATAACCTAAATAACTTTTGTTCTTGCACTTTTTTAATAAGATACACCGTTTTTGAGATATTCACAAAAAACGTTTCGGTCCATTTTTGCCCATTAACGAACTTAGCCTCGCATTTTACGAAAAACGAATCTGCGCAAAATTTCAAGTCTCTAGATCAATCCGTGCGCCCGCAATCTGCGGCACAGACGGACAGATGGACGTACGGACGAACGGACATGCAAAATTCAATTTTTTTTGTCATTCTAAACACACTGGTGTAATTCATATTTGTGTGTGATGACGGGATCTTGGCGTTACAAACGGTAAGGCAAATTTAATATACCATTTGGTTTCACCATACGGGTATAAAAACTCTTGCAGAATCGCACTTTTTAGTTCTTCACGGCAAAAAATCCTGGAGTATTTTTCAATCCAAGAATTATATTGACGAAATCTTAATACATATTTTGGATTGGAATTTAATACATGCGAATTTTTGAAAATATTTTAGCCTTTTTTGCAGTCATATTTGAAAAGTTTTTTATTAGTATCGAACTTAAGTACTTTTAACATTAATGTCTACAATTTAATCAAAATTTTAGACTTTAATACTGAATTAAACCAAAAATAAATTTATAAAAATTTCCAATCCATATTATTGGATTAGAATTTTCCATTGGATTACATATAGGTCCAGCGTAATCCAGTTTTGATTGGAATTCACTCCAAGATTTTTTTCCGTGTTGGAATTTGTGATTTAAATTCATGGCGAATTTAATCGATTATTTTAAAACTTGTTTGCAAGTTGTTTGCAATATCCACATTTGAAAATTAGCTCCGTCAAATTCAGACCTCGCAAAAGACAAATTGTCAATTTAAGTGTTTATTTGACCTTGACAACCAAAAATTTTAGTGCGGTTTTTTCAAGTGCGCAAAATACGGGTTCTGCCCAGCCGTCTTTTCGTGTTCACATGGCTCTGCTTCCAACTTTATAAAAAATCATATAGTGTAAAAATGTTTAATGTCTAAGGTGATCATACGTTGCGGATTCGCTGGGACAGTCTCGGAATTAGGCATGTTGTCCAACGTCCCGGAATCTAAATGATTGTCCTTGCTTATTCGATGTAGTCGTGAAATCAAAAATTTTTGCCAGCGGGGCAGTTTTTTCATAAGTTTCTACCTCAATAGTCTCTTTATTTTAAAAAATCGCTTGCGGCGCCACTTCTGTTGTATTCGAAGGAAAAAAGAATACCTCAAAAAGACGTCTATTTCATACGCAGGGCAAGTTTTGCCATGCTGCTTGCAGGTCAATCAAAAACAGTGGGTTTTGATGAGAAAATGAGAAACTCGTTGCCCTGCTGTTTTTAAAATTAATAGTTTTTGAAATGTCGTAAAATAACTTTTATTTATTTGCCCTGCATTTCATATCTTGCTAGTTATTTTTTAAATGAGATTTTCCTTTTAAATATTGAGGATCGTCATAGTAAGTAAGCTTTAGACTTTTTTTTTAATTTTTCAGTGATTGGTATAACAGGGCCTTGATAATAGTTATATTGGGCTGTAAAATCAAATTATTCTGTGCCATGCTGAAATATGAAATGCCCGGCAATTTGCCCTGCGTATGAAATAGACGCCTCAAAAAGTGACAGAAAGATTTAACTCCTTTGGAAAGACAGTTTTTCAGCGCGCGCTGCTTTAATTTGCTTCATTCTTTTCGATTTGTTTCTCGATTTTAAAAATATCCCCTTTCCATCCCGCCTGCCTCACCAGTCGTCTGTCCTGGATTCGACCAAAAAAATATGGTCATCCAATTAATGTCTTATACGTTATGCAATTATTTTTCAGAACAAATTTCCTAAACCATAAAAATATCCAATACTAGCCAGACCGATTCGAAAAAAGGACATCTTTGTACAATCTAATTTAACGCTTAAATTTGAAACAGTACTAACCCAACTTGGATATAAATCAAATATTTAATTAGTTTACCTTTTGCATTAATGAAAATGAATAAATCACATATTGTACGATGGCCCTTCTTCTTTTCAAAGGTGAAAGGTAAAGGATTCTTATGGATCTATCGAGGGAGTAGAAAACTTATTTAAATGAAAAGTAAAATAGGTGTGCGAAGGCTTAAAGGGATTTTCCCTCCTGTGAAATTAGGTTGGCTTTTCAAAAAAAAAAAAAAAAAAAAAATCGCTGTGTTTTGGATAGCTGTAAGTACAATATTCGTCGGTGAGCTGTTAGTCATGAATTGCCCAATTTGCCACCCCTAATTGGAATAATAAAATTTCCTCCGCCCTTCGTCGTTCTATTGTCGCTAACGCAATGTCGGGATCAGTAGCCATCCATTCGTCATCCTATATCATGGTTTAACACAGCGCGGGATGTATATTGTTTGTACTAGTACTGTATCCGAGCATCAGATATTTGCAGCCACCCTGTTCTTTAGCTAAATGAACCATTTTCTATGCCAGTAAAACCGGAATCCCGAAAATACTCCCTTTTTGACTGAGCTCTTATTCATTCTGTCGGTTTTATTAGCCAGCGTAAAGTACCAGAATTCCTTCTTTTCTTACGGGCGTTTCTCTAATAATTTTTTGGATATTTTGTTCGTCTTTACTCGTCTTGGCTTATGTTTTGTTGTAACAAATCTCTATATTCCTCTTACTGGTGTTTTTGTCGTTTTTTGGATACCAAAAGATTTTTAGGGGAGCTATCATACACCGACTTCTTTGCACTCTAGTTGTAAAGTGTCAGTGTTTATGGGTTATGGAGTGAAAGATGTTCCCATGTTTTGTGCTATTTCCATGCTGGATTATTTACAAGAGAGTTTCTTTTTTTCTCATGATTTTTCTTTTTTATTAGTGAAAATGAAGAAAAACTGACGCATTTGATGAAAAGAAAAGACTTTGGTACAATGTTAGGCGATTGAGTGACTAAGGAGCAAAAACCAGAAACCTCGCAATATCCATTTCGAAAATTTCGATGAAAAGTTCGTGTTATTTTGAATAGATTTTTTTTGGCCCTGTACAAGAACTGTTTTTCAGATCTTAGTTTTTTAGCAATAAAATATTCTGTTAATATTATTTGAAAGAAGTCAGTTTTTTCAAAAAACCACAAAAAATTTAAGATCTTGCATAACACAGGCAGATTTTCAACAATTTTTTTCAAAAATCTGTATGATAAAAATCATGGATTTTCAGCAATAGAGAAGAAACACAAAAATCAATAAATAAAAGCATCTAATGAAAGCCATCTAGGCAAACAAATTATTACCAGCAGTGTAAAAATATTGTCATGCCGAAATTTTGTCTTTCCCTAGATTATAAGAATAAAACTGGTTGCTGGCAAAGGGTTGATTTAATATTATTTTTAGGGTGTCCTTCAGTGAAACTTTTCCACTTTGCTCGAGAATTGCTCTGTTTTATCGTAAAGATTTTCATATTTGGCGGAAAATTAGATTTTCTGCAGTAAAGTTTTCTGCCTACAAAACGGTGATAATTTGCCAACATTAATTGCATACTTAAATCTAAGTTGGGCGTATAAATATTAAGCGACACTAATGAATACGGATTCACTACGTTTTGTAAAGTTTTCTTTTTTAAAAGCTTTCATTTAACTTGCTTCTTAAAACCATTTATTTAGCTTGCCTTCGTATCTGTTTGTCTGTCTGTCTGCGAGGGTCAAATCTTGCAACACTAATTTTGACACACTTCCACTCATCCGATTGACTTGAAATTTTGCACACACAGGTAACTCCGATGGCAATACAATATTTTCACTAATTCGTCCTTGTAAGAATAAGGGGAGGTACTAATTCGTCCTTGTAAGAATAAGGGGAGGTTATCTTTATCCTCAAATTTTTCAGAAAAAATCTCATCTGACGCAAAGAAATCTGCAAGGACAACGTAAGGACCTGTAAGGATAACGTGATTATCTTTATCCTCAAAAATTTTCAGGAAAAATCTCATCTGACGCAAAGAAATCTGCAAGGACAACGTAAGGACCTGTAAGGATAACGTGATTATTGATTTTTAATCTTACTAATCAAATACAAAATGACTAAAAAAAAGAAAAAAACATTTTTTTTGGTTGCTGTGCATCAAAAATTAAAGCGAGATAAAAGCATAAAATTAAAATAAAATAAATATTTATCTCGAACTTGGGCTTCCTGGGTGAGAGCCAGATATCCTAACCACTAGACCATATGGGAGTTATTTTACACTTACTATTCCCGTAATATCTCGCAGATAAAAATATTATGCATTATTTTTATCTTAGAAACCGAAATTTCGCATTTAGTTTGAGTTTTCTTTTTAACTTTTCGTTCGCGTGTTTTTCTATTTTTAGTCGTCATTACTTGAGTCTGTGCTAGTTTGTCAAAAGCATCCGTCTCCGCATGCCTCATAAATCTTTTATGATGTTATGAGTTTTCTTAAAACAATTAAGGGAACTTTTCCGCAGTAACGAAACTTTGTCACTTGCAACTGTATGGAATTATTCTTTTTGCGACTGCAAGTCTCGTTGGTTATATTCTTTTTTATGGCCAACACATTTAACAATTTGCAGTAAGTTACGTGACAAACACATCGAAGTTTTCAAAAAGTTATGAAAACAACATTTCTACCATATTTCTTTATTTTTATGGTTTAGTTTAGATCCCATCATGTTCGTGGTTGGAGTCCTTTTGATGCAGTATTCGGATGAGTATGGGTTTCTAAAGTTTATTTCAACAACGAAGGAACGGTGAAAATTTTGTATTAGAAAAACTGTACCGGTTAAGAATTCATTTTCAGTCAAGGTGAGTATCAGCTTATTTTAAACGAATATTGTTTACCCCGCCATCCGTCTTGTTTACCACACGTGTTTGAGGAGATTTAGGTGCATTATGACCATGAACCATAAAGTTTTGCAGCTTTCGATGCATGCTCGTGTGTTGTAAAAACTTTCCCATTTTGATTTTATGCTCAAAAATTAGTATCTGCTATTGTTTGAGAATTTAGTGAAAAGTTTTCTGGAAATGCTTAGTATTTAGTTCTTGAAACTATAATATCAGGTCTCGTGTAGAACTCGCTTTGTTTCAGTACATTTTGTTTTTATGATATTAACTGACTTAAAAATTCTATGCTATTAAATAACCGTTACAAATTTATTTTTTAAAAAGAAAATCCAGGCGCTTCCGAAGGATGAGCTTTGGTTCTTTTTAAATGAGGTTACGTAATAATATTCTTTCTTGTTGCTCGCTCCTACACGTTTACATGGATTGCACACACCGCAACTTTTGAAAGGTTTTGGATTACCAATATGCGTGTTTTTTAAAGTTCTGGAGCTATGCAGAGCAACGTTTTCCATACAAACCACAGCAACCGGTGCTGCGGATTGTATGGAAAACGTAGTCTGTCGAGCCCCAGAATATTAAAAAAACATGCTAATAACAGAGGCAGTAGAGAAAGTTGGGTAATGCATTTAAAACGACAGCGTGCCACAGGTTTGAACCCACGGTATAATAACTATTTGTATACCGTGGTTTGAACATACGACGTATCAGATGAGCACTCTAGTACACTGTTACAAATTTTCTTCTATATCTAAAAATTGTGTTTTTCTTTGAAAATATAAGCATAGGGATTTTCTCACAAGGCGAATTTTTTTCTTCTAAATTCTAAATATGAAATGTTCGATCATGTTTAGTTTTATAAAATTTCAGAAATGCTTTTGAAACGGTGTAAGTTTACTATACTGTAAATAAACTATCAAAATTTGTATCGAAAATCTTTTTCTCGACCATCGTAAGTTTAAAAGAGGCTTAAAGCGGACATTGAGTAAAATCTTTTTTTAAATTTTACTTCTGGGTGAGATTTTAGGTCAAAGAATGTGGTGTATAAAACCTCAGAATTGTGCACAATCCCGTGGATGATATGGAAATGCCGAATTTGTGAAATAAAAGTCGAACTAACAGTAAGAAAATCCAGAATTCATTGCAAGTATTTTCTTTAAGTATTTTATTTAATAAAAATTGAAGGAAATAATATTTTGAGAAACTTTTTTTTGACAAATCGCAGGTAATAATTTTTATGAGAAATCATTTGGCTGCAAATTATCATTTTTTTTCTTTTAACTTCCATCTTATTTTTATATTTATGCTTGAATTAAATTTTTTACATTTTTTGTTTTCACGGTATAAGTTTGTAATGTTCAGCCCAAAAATCTGCCCCACGAAATTTTTTTTTTAAATTTTGTCTGCTTCGTATTTCTTAGTCCACTAAAAATGTCATTGCGTCGAAGATCGTATTTTCGGCAGCCTAGAGGTTTGTACTGGATCCACAGAACTATATAACATAGTACAACTGTCACCATACAAAGCTCTGCTGAAAAATGGTCCCAAAAGTATTTCCCTCTTTATCGTACTTGAACGCATTCACTGAACTGTATAAGATCGCGAAATTCAAATTTTGTTTGCCGCGAAATTCAAATTTCACAAGTTTTAGACTAACTTTAGGCGTCAAAAACGAATTTTAGGCGCCGACACCATTCCGAAAGTCTATTTTCCTTTGACAGCTCACGGTTTAAACGAGACGACTATATTAATTTTCATACGGTTATCTTGCTCTTGCTTGACTCGTTTTGATTCACTGAACTGTATTGAAATGGGACCATTTGAGACAGCAAATCGAGTGATCTAGTATATCTATGACTGGATCATAGACACAAAAATCCACAAGAAATCCTCAGTAAAAGAAAACATGTAGGAAATTTTTTTTCTTTTGAATTTTGTTATATTTAAAAAAAAATTTTTCTTTTTAGTGGAAAAATATAATTTTTTAAAATCTTTAAAGTTTGTTTCTGTCAACAAAGTTGACAGGCTTTTAAAATCATGAAATAATCATAAAAATTTGCAGTAAAATTGGGAAATTTAATAAAAGGGCATAAGCGAAACGATGTAACGTAGTTAATCGCCAAATTTTTAATGATCGCCGGATAACAAATTACCCTTTGCACTTCATAAATATTTTATGATACTTAACGCTGTAACTGGCACTTAAGATCATTTTATCGCATAACCACTTGTGACCTAAGCAATCCACCATCCTTCTCTAGTCATCCAATGGAGACTTTATATTTATTATAACTAACGATAAATGCAACATATGAATGGAAGTATTAATATGAGACATCAAATGATAAAGCCATAAGGTCAAATAAATTTTTATACATTTCACATATCCTTAGAGTATTGCGAGTAGATAGTCTTGCAGACTTAATCCACATAAAAGCCTAAACGCGACAGAATTGGCCCGCGATAACTTTGAGTTCAACTT
The DNA here is from genome assembly GCA_964034945.1 of Chrysopilus asiliformis. NCBI lineage: Eukaryota > Metazoa > Arthropoda > Insecta > Diptera > Rhagionidae > Chrysopilus > Chrysopilus asiliformis. Next base: position 94,324,683 of record OZ035962.1, read on the forward strand.
GTGCAAGTTATGTGGGTAAACAGGAAAGGGTATTAATTCCAAATAGGTTTAGGGGAAAATTGTATAAACCGGGTACCCATTCAAATTTGGCGCTTAAAAATTCTGTCAAATCTACTCACTGCCAATTTGATTGGTATCATCTAGCTTACTGCAGTTTCAGGGAATCAGCTGGGTATCGCGTGAAATAACAGTTCTATGGTGAATAGTAGTTTTTCAGGCGGTTCGATCTAATATCGTTATGGAGTTCGGTGAGCTTTGTTGGAAATTCCGTAGGGTGAGTGCATAGCTGCTAGTATAAATAAAATTACTTGACATTCATTGTATAGTGAAATAAAAATATTGGCTATACAAAAGCTGGGACAGTTAAGCAGTCGCCATTTTTTCTAAATTTTTTCAAGAATTTCTAAAATTTTTACCACATTTCCAAGATTTTCAGACTTTTAGGCGAAACTGGTCCGCGAATAATATGAAAAATGCGATATTGGACGTCACTAGTGAGCTCACCGGATATAAAAAAAGAGAACTAATTTAGCATTAATTTTATTTTAAGGATCGAAAATGTATTTATTTATTTTCTAAGCACGAGATAAATTCGGGTATAACTCAGTTTTGTACCACCCGCGGGGTCAAAACGTAAAAAAAGGGTTCTGAAACCATCTATTATTATTTTATTGTTTGAATATATTGTAAGTTTTTTTAAATTTTATCAAAGAGACTAATTTTAGAACTAAAAACTAAAAGTCTGATATTATTTGTATTATTGTCCGTTTGGATTTCGTAAGTGAATTTGGTTACCTGCCCGGTTTGATCTCACTTTCCCCTACATATTATGTATGGAACTGAATGTTGTTGGATAATTGAGGATTTGTAGAAAACTTCATAAAGAATTAACTCTAGGCGAGTTGATTTTAGTAGACAAGCAACTTGTGGTATCCAAGGTACATCTTACAATTTTTATAGCTTTTTTCTTCAGGAATATAAGACTATCATTACGAAAATATGAGATACTTTGGACCAAAAAACGGATAATTACTGAATGAAACAAAGATGACATTGAGACCATGGCGAGGGTAAGGATTTGACGGACAGACGACGGTATAAAGCATAAAAGTGGAAATTTTGCAAGAGATAGTGACATCTTTTCTTGTCCTATTTTAATATCGGCGTTTTCATGTCTGATGATATTCCCGCAGTTCAATTTGGATCCCTTGGACCCATGTTTCTACCGGTTTATTAGCGTATGTGGCTGACCTGTAATAAATAAGACATTCCATAGGTCATATACATAAAGTGGTGTTTGTTTTACAGCATGTCGTAGATGTACGAACAGTAAAAAAATATTCCACCTAAATTCATTGCGTCACAAACTTCCCGAAGGAGTTCGAGTCGAAGGACTTTGAGTCCAATGGAGCGTATTTTGACTTTAAAGGGGTAGTGACGACGAAGGGAATTTCTCTACTGATCGCACTGTGGGCTGGCTTGCGATACCGTAAAATTCGAATGTCATATTTTTCATTGCCGGTAAGTTTTTGGGTAAAACCATTTTTTTTACATTTAGTTTGCTTTGACTGTGAAAGTTTCTTTCTTTTGAAAATTTACCTTTACTGCCTTAGCCGCCTCAAAATGTTGAACGTTTTCACATATCAAATTTGCTTTTAGCACCCTAGGCGAAATCGCACTTGTTAGGAATACAGTAAAACCCGCTTATATGCAACCCGCTTATAAGGAAAACCCTCTTACAAGGTTACATTTTAAAAACCCATTGTAATGCATAAACGTGTATTTTACCCCGCTTATAAGGAAACCCCGCTTATTAGCAACAAAAATGTTGCCAAATTGAAATTTCTTATAAGCGGGTTTTACTGTATTACAAGCAGTACAGTCAAACGACTGTATTTAATGATGCTAATGGTATTATTCACAATATGTAAGTCGCGCTGTAATCGTAACTTTAAAATCACCACTTTACAGATGTTGCTTTGAAAACTATATAGTTCAGAATTTACGTAAAAAAGTTACATGGAGCAAAGAATTTTAAAGTACCTTAAAAAGTCTGAACCATTTAGTGGACTCGGAGCCGTTCTTCTACGGATAGACCTAAAAATTTTAAAATATGTGAAAAGTATTTGGACAAATAATATTTGTTTATTCAGTTATATTCAAATAATATTTATTTTGGCATCTATATTCCATTCGAAAAAAACAGTAAATTTACTAGTTTTTCGAGCTGAATTTCTAACGCTTTTGTCCACTGTGGGTTTCAAACGACATCTACCAATCACTTACCTTCTGCAATTTCTCCGTTTCACAATATATTTCCAGTATTTTTCCTTATTGGTTTTCTGAAGTGTACTTGTTGGATTCTACCTGCAAACGGCGGTCGCATTTGCCATATTTTTTTCTTGTTGAATTTAACGGCAGAAATTGGGGCTGGGTTTAAGGTCGTAACGTATGTCGGTGTCTTGTTGTATCCGTACATATTCAATTCACCGAGCGAGCAAATTGTCCTGCATATCGCCTTTGGAACGACAAAAAGGCGAAGAATACTCAATAAATGAAGAAGAAAATAAAAATTTTTATAGCTGAACAGCATCGAAATAGCATTTCATGTTGGAAATTTTTTTTTCGTGGCTCTGCGGAATTGTGGAAATGCGGATCACAAGGACACGAAAAGGTGGCTGTGCAATTGTAGGGGTTGAGATTATGGGTTTTGGTTTACATTGATGATGGAGTTGCCTGCCTCATTCTTAAAGGGGTGGCTGGCTATTGCGGTGGGATGGTGATCGCTGTGCAATTTGAGGCAAATTTGAAAGGCTTTTATAGGGTTAAGCTTGCACACAACACGTTGATATCCTTTGGTACCTTCGGTCATATACTTTCGCAGTTTTACAATCTTCATGTTTATGTTCACGTTTTATTATTTTGTTTTTCAAAACCTCTCCGACCATCGTCGATTTGCCTCCAACAGCCTCCACCAACGTTTAGAACATCTTGCGGTGCAAATTTCTTGTGGCCTTCCTTCGTTTTTACCCCCTGCCCGACAAACAATAGAATCTTTATATTTGTTATTGTTGTGTAACGTCGAAATTAAGGCTGCAAAACACTTACAAACAAGCGAATTTTATAGCATTGCGGAATCGTTTCAAATAGCAACTTAATATTATTTTATTTAAAAAGTAAATTGATATAAAAGCAAATAAATGTTTCTAAAGTGTTGGTTTAACATTTGTGACTTTATGTTAAGGTTTTTTTTATTATGATGGGAGGTTATAAATAATGGTAATTTCAGTGTTTAAATCGATGTCTTATGAATACGTGGTTTACTAATAACAGTGAAAAAGGGCCGAGTAGAACTATATGGGGTGGGGTGGTTCGGGAGTTTTTTTTCTTCTTCATATTGAAATTGTTTCTGAGTTTTTAAAAAAAAATGCCTTTTTTAAAATAGGAAAAGATATCACGAATTTCGTTCTGCATTTTTTTTTTACTCTTCGATAGCCGTCAAATACTCTATATGAGGACAGACAAAATGTTTATTTAAAAAAATCATTTGTATAGGAAAGGGTAGGGGAAAGTAGTAGTCCGATAGGATTTTGATGTATGTAACGGTTATGTAAAATCATTTTTAGGATACATTTAATCGTAATAGATTTTTCAATACGATGCATCGTTATCGAGAAAATCGCGCAAAATTACATCATTTGTATTGGAGAGGGGAGGAGAATGGTCCAATTGAATTTTGATGTATGGAAACGTTATGTAAAATCTTACTCTAAATACATTTTTTTAATGTAATTTTTCCGACAAGACTAACCGTTTTCGAGAAAAGTTCAAAAACTGTTTCGTTTGTATGGGAGAAGGGGAAGAAATGGTCCGGTTTTGACCGTTCCAGAACTTAACTTTCCCATTTTCGAGAAAAGCAACTGTAAAAAATTTCAAGTTTCTAGCTCGATTCTTTCGAATGTTGTGTTCTTCACTGACAGAAATACATACAGACGGCCGGACATGCGAAAATCAAAATCTTTTATTATCCCAAACACTCTGGTGTAGTTCATTTTTGTGTCCGGAGTTTAGTTAAACTAAATCTAACATTCCCTTAAATTATTCTTAATAATAGTACAATTGCAATTGGAATTTCCAAAACATCACATCAAAATGTAAAAGGATGGAACTGAAAATAATATAAGTTACAAGAAAAATTAAATACCTACCAATTATATCAATTTTCCCCAAGCAAAGAAGTGTTAAAATTGATTAAGTTCATTCCATATCGAGCTCGACTAAAGATAGAGATCTAAAACTTTACTTAATTTTCTGGCATTGTGACGAAAAATCGAAAAACTGATGTCACTGCAGCATCTGCTAAATACTCATATGACCGGAAAAACTACTACGTTGGATGGGTGATTATCACGGGAAACTATCCTAAAACTTGTTTCCTATTATCCCAACGAATGAACGAATTATCGTGTAGATTTTTTTTGGAAAAGTTTTTTTTTCTGTTTATTGGACAGAATGAGAAAATCTCATAAGAAGCAAATTACTTTTTGTTTCGGTGTGACGGCATCATGAACCAGCATGTAGAGCTTAACTCTTCGCGTCCTGAAATCTAATGACGATTAAGGACCAAATCTAAACGACTGCCATGGTAAGCATTTTTCGTCCGGATTTTTTTAGTTTGGTTTTCGGTAGTTCGGGTCGTTGTGTCCCTTCGGTTGTCATATAAACTTGACTTTTCGCACTTTCTTAAGATGCATTTAGTGGATTCAACTTTGGTCATAACCGAGACCATATCACAGCCTGATAATGACCATTACCATAAGAAAATCTCCTTTTGCTGACATCCTGTTTTAACACGAGTCTGGCTATTCACACTCGGTTGTATGGCCTTCACATATGTTTGTAAATAGAGTCGCATTTAGATGGATCCCGGTGTACATTTGATGTAATTTCATGGTACACATACGCATTTCCTAAGAAGACATAACCAAATCCCATGTGGTCTCATTTAATTTATTACCAATTCATGTCCTCCATCCAACTACGATTCCCACTTTCCACTCTCATCACGCCCTACAAAATTGAGATGCTTGATGGGAACAAGTTTCCCCGCCATTTCCCTACCCGCGTTCTTGGGAAATTTGGGCAGAATGAGCCGATTTTCCAAATACTTGCAATGTGAACCAGGGCTGCTCATTTGGTCCCATGTTTAGTAACTTTTGGATGGTTGGCTGACTGACTGACTGGATGGCTTTCAACCAACATTTGATGGGTGTCATCGAAATTACATTTGCGGATGATGCGATGCTACCATGAAGTCACATCACTAGCGACCATACGTGCATATAAAAGAAAGTACTTACGCATGCTACATTCGGTGAGTAAGCCCCCCAAAACCACCACTCACCTCATGGAATCGGAACAAAATCCTACACGCGGTGAATTCTACATATCCACATCGTCAACATCATCATTCCCAAATTTTTCTACCATCCCTTTAGCGCTTCGCCTATTATTCTCCCCAAAGAAGGAATTTTCCCGATGACAGAAAGTTCGATGGCAGTTGTCGGGGTGACGGTGTTACTAGATGGTGGTAACTTCAAATGTTGAATGGTTGTGCGGAAAATCCTGGGAAAAGGAGCCAAGGCCAACCGACGTTTTAGCCATTTATGAAACCCACTTTTATAGACTTTCCATTTACATTAACGCCAGAAACGTGCCATCAGATGCTACTCTTCAACACTGTAAATAGTGTGTTTTCCTTGCGTCGTTGCTTTCCCTCGGCACAAAAAACTCCATCAGAAATTGGCTTGAATTTTTCGTATGCAGAAAAGCAACCGACAGTGGTGTGATGCTGACAGGTAGAATTGTCATGGAAGATGTCAATTTCGTGTGGCGAGCGTGAAAAAGTTTCGAAAAAATTTTTTTTGTTACTGAATTATGGTAAATATGTGACATGTACGACAAGTCTTCATCTACATAAGATAGAATTTTCATTCTATGCTAAATACCTAGTAGTCATATGAGAGACATCCTCCCTTTGTCTATTTTCCGATTTAAACTCGATATTTTGATAATGGATAGAAAACTGATATTAAATTATATACAAGAATTTAAAACAAAAAAATTGTGTTTTTTTAGAAAACAAACAGAATACGGCGTAATTTTATCCGGAGCTTCATAGTTCCAAGCGAAAAATAGTTCCATTTTTCGGGCCAAAAATAGTTCCATAGTTCCATAAATAATTTCTATTGAAATTGTTGAAGTACCAAACACGAAATATTTCTAAACATTTGCGGTATAGATAAAATTACATTGAAAAGATGCGCCGCAGGCGAGAAAAAAAAATTCAAAGAGTATATTTTGCATATACCAGGTGTGTTAGTTGAAATTTGCCGGTTTTACTAATAGCTGTCGCTAGAGATATGTATACATTTCTACGATTTGGTATCTATGTCATATTTTTCTATTGACATTAATCTTCAAAACTACACAAGTTACGTTCCGTCAAAATAACAACGTCATAGCGTTAAAGCTGTATGAAAATGTCAAGTTTTGTGCCTAAAAATGTGCATTCGCGGCACGCATTACTTTTTCTCTTTAATCAAAAGAAAAAGGCCGCTGAAAGCCATCGTTTGCTGGTAGAAACTTACAGTGATCATTCCCCAACCATAAGCACATATGAGACGTGGTTTCGACAATCCAAAAGTGATGATTTCAACATCCAGGACCAAAAACGTGTCTGGTGGAACCAGATTGGTGTCGTATATTATGAACTGTTGAAACCTGGAGAAACAGTTGATACTGATCGCTACCGACAACAAATGATCAATTTGAACCATGAATTGATCAAAAAACGTCCGCAATACGCTGAAAGACATGGTAATGTGATTTTGCAGCATGACAACGCGCCGTCTCACACAGCAAAATCAGTCAAAAAAGTGTTCAAATCACTTGGATGCGAAGTATTACCGCACCCGCCGTACTACCCAGACCTCGCTCCGTCCCACTAGCACCTTTTCGCATCGATGGGACACTCACTCGCAGACCAGCGCATCGCCAATTTTGAAGAAGTCGAAAAATGGCTCGTCGAATGGTTTTCCTCGAAAGAGAAAAAGTTTTTTTGGAATGGTATCCATGATTTGCCTGAAAGATGGGCAAAATGTGTAAAATCCAATGATCAATACTTTGAATAAAAATTTTTTGAGATTCCCTTGAGAATTAAGTGTTTTCTTTATCGAAAAAACCGGCAAATTTCAACTAACACCCCTGGTATAGTGAGATTCTTTTATACTCAGAAATATTTGGTTTAGAGATATCTTTTCATTCTCTAATTAAAAAACATTTTCTACAATTTAAAGATTTTTTTTAAACTGAGTATTTTTTTTTTAATTTTAAAGGTGTAATCATTTCCTAGCTTCAACGGTGTTCTCTATGGCGCTAGAACATTTTCAGTGTTATATAAAATGGAGTCTATTTTTCTTTAAATGAGATAAGTATTTTTTTGAGTGTAGTGTTCGCAAAAATATAGGTAACGTTAGATTGAATAACCCATGACAAAAGTTTAGTTTTTGGGACGTTGCTTCCGGAACTGTTCTAGCCAAATCGGAACGAATGGTTAATCATTATTAAAAATTAAAGTGCACACCAATAAAAACTTTTAACAAAGTTCAAATTAAATTTTTTTAACCCACTTTTATTGACATTCGATCTACATTAAATATTTTCCCTTTTTTTGCAATGCAACAATTGGAGATTGTTTTTCTAATTTCATCATTAATTAATCATTAATGAATACATTTTACACGTGTCCAATTATTTCGCAATCATTTACTGAAATATTTTTCGTATAAAAGGTCTCAACGATTAATAGAAAATTATCAGTTACTAAACGTTATCCGGTTAGTAAAGTAATTTGCAGAATGAAATTCGCTATTGTCTGTGTCGGTGTAGTTTTGGCTGCTGGTTTGTATTAAAATATATGTTTTTTAATACTTTTAAATATCCTTCTGTATTTTTCAGTTTTGGTAGCTTCACAAACTACTAGTACATCTACCACAACTCTTCGTCCGACTTGCAACAAAACTGGAGGTGTACCACCACCACCCCCAGCCCCAGGCGGCAGCCCACCACCACCACCTCCAGGTGACAGGCCTACACCACCGCCCCCAGGCGGCAGCCCACCGCCACCACCCCCAGGCGGTAGGCCACCATCACCACCCCCAAGCGGCAGCCCACCACCCCCACCTCCAGGTGGCAGGCCTACACCACCGCCCCCAGGCGGCAGCCCACCGCCACCACCACCAGGCGGTAGGCCACCATCACCACCCCCAAGCGGCAGGCCACCATCACCACCCCCAGGTGGTAGACCACCACCACCACAAAGAGGTTAGACAAAATCAGGACCCTGAAAAACTTGAAAGATTTAAATAAAATACTGAAGTAGCATCAATTTTTTGGTTGAATTCGAATGTATTTCGCGGGAAGTATTTATTATTTTAAGTTTTTTTTGTGAATTCCGCCGAAAACATAAAATTTTACTAATTTCCCATTTTTCTGGGGATTTGTCGTTATTGGATTAAAATTCTCAAAAGTCAAATTGAGCAGATAAGGCGAAAAAAATTGAAAAAAGCATAAAAAATTAAAACAAAAATCGCTTTCGCGCCAACGGTTTTTGTATTTAATGATTTTTAGATCAAAAACTTCGAACGAATGAATTCTCATGATAAATACGATAGTCATGCCTCGAAAATATAATATACAGTAGCGCGGTTTTTAACTGCGCGGTTTTGCAACTGCGCGGCTAAGTTTTTAATACCAAAATTTCGAACTGCGCGGTAAAAATTCTGCAGCTGCGTGGTTTTTTTTATTATTTTCGTTCAAAAAGACATGTTTCTAATCCCAAAAGCTCATACAAAGTAGGGTTCACAGTGCGCGGTTTCGGTTTGCGTGCTCTTTTTGCAAAAAAGTGATTTTTGAAAAAAAACCTGAAAAAAGGTTTAAAAAATCTCACGAAAAATAGCTCATACTAATTTCTAGAAAGAATATTATTCTTTCATTAATTTTTTTAAATTCAGGTGGGTGAAAAATAACGAAAAAGCTTTTAATATTGTGTTCAAAAGTGACTTGATTATTAAGAAAACTATATCGCAATCTTTGGTATTCTGCGTGCATTAAAACAAAGAAAATGTATTTGTGTGTGCCACCAACGACGATGATGGTTCTCTCTCTTTCTCTTTTCTATTCGCCATTATTAATAGCGCAGATCAACTGCCTACATATTAAAAACAAATGCTCGATTAATAGGTTTGACTGCATGGCGTAAGAAAGCGCTCTCTGCCAGATCGTCAAATTAACTGATTGGGTTTTTGTTTTTAATACTTTTCAGTTAAATTTTTTTAGATACCTCCATTTAAAATGAATGGTTTGGTAGTTGATTTTACAACTTTGTCTTTTAATCAAATAAAATCATTTGATTTTAGAGTATAAATGAGAATTAATTAAATAAAATGACGGTGCTTGATTTCCGTCAGTGTCAGAATCGAAGTTTTGGAATTAATTTTAAGAATAAAATTCAACGCGGAATTTTCTGAATAAAACTCAAACTTATTCACACTTTAAAAATAACATGGCACCTTAGGAAAAAAAATATTACTGCAAGCCACGAGAAAAACTGAATTGAAGATATTCTAAAGTGAAATCTTGGTCTGTTGTTTGAATTTCTTCGGAAATTCTTATATAAAAAGCGATTCATTTAATACAAATTTTTTACAACTTGACGAATTTATTCCGCAATTTTATTCTGGAATATCAAATTTTTTCTCCGAATCTCATGAACTTTATTGAAATGCAACTTGAATTTTTTTATACAAAATTTCCAGAATTAATTCGAACTTTGTGAAGTTTTATCGTAAATAAAATTCACGAGAAAAATTCTAAAAAAAAATTCATTGAAAAATCGGAGAAGAAATCGCAGGTATAAACGAGGCTTAAGGTAAGAATTTTTCTTAAAATGAAAATTTTGAAAAACGTTCTTTTGTTTAAGGAAAATCTGGGAAACTTGAATTGTGCCTCGGTTTTTTATATAATTTAATCGCAAATTAAACTCAACCTTACTATTTACCATCACATAAAAAGTTAGCGTATATCCAGATTGATGACATCATTTTGTGATGTGCATTTCCAAAGATCGTAAAGTTGTGCAATAACTTAAAATTAGTTAAATTTATTATCGACTTAACTTCCACTGGACCGATGAAATTCTTCTCTGAATGAGTGAAAATCCATAGTCTGTCTGATAGGACATTTTCGTTGTAACATTTTCTAGTAGAGTAGCACTTTCGTTGGAGTGAGTGAACTTTGGTGGTTGTACAAATTACTATAGTAAGCAAAGGACTTTTCAATGTTGAGTCTATTTTCAACATCTTTTTACGACCTCTGCCGTTGTTCAATCCATGTCTGGCTACTCGAAGCGTAGTTGTCAATGCTGGAAACTTTTCAAGTTATTTACCGCAACGGATAAAGCCGTTAGCGTTATCCTTGATAACAAGCAGCAGATTACTATATGAAGATATTATCCTTATTTATATGGCTCATGGACCAACGGATGATAAAATGTTGACCATGTCGCAGAATTGAAGAAGGTGTCGGGCATTTTTATTACTTCCTCATGCAGTCAATTTGTAAATATGTGTCCTGCTTTGGTGCCATTAAAATATCCTTTGTTCGACGTCGCCGACAACCGAAAATAAGGGGATTTTTAACTCCTTGAGGACTGAGGCGTAGATACCAAGTGTAATGGGTAACTATAAAAGCCGTGTCCTGGGATGTTAAGCCTGAAGGCTATAAAACCGAGTTTAGTCAGAGTCATGACACATGACGACATATCCATACGAAAATGTCGGAATAGGAATTGCATTCTTGCGCCGCTGTATCTGTGCTTGTAAATTGAATCCTGGAACAGGTTTCTTTGCACCCAAGTAGCAATGGAAAAGTCAACGAGCGGACAGGTTATTTATAGTCGCGAGGTTTGGCAAGCTATTATGCCAGGATTCTCTTTCCATACTACTTTCTGAATCGAAAAGAACTTCCAACGTGCTTCAAGGATTCAAACATACATTGAAAGGCTGAAATGCAGTTCCTAGGTTAGGTAGTAGCTATAGGAATAAATTCTTCTCTCTGGCTGTAATTTATTTCACACCCTGCTTCGCTTTTCATCTAATATGACTTCTATTCGGGGTATTACCCGGAAATCCAGTGTTGAAAGAAATGTTAAATTTATTGTGCTTGCTACAGGTGGGACTGTCGAATACCCCAAAAGAATTTTTATCATGTTCATCGTTTCCTGAAACCCAAGAAATTTCCTTTTTAGCTGCTTCGGCGTCTAGGTTTATGTTGCATTTTTTCTAAAGCTCATACGGGGAAATATCGTAAGAATTTTTTTTTCACATAAAATGTGTCCTGCCGAGTGATTGGACTATAAATTTTCCATCGGAGATGATGTGTGAGGCTAAACTTCATATATCAATGTCTTGTGATAGCATTAACCAATTCGGAATGAGTTTACGTCAATTCGAAAACAATTTTTTTAAGATTTTTCAGAAAATGTCTTATTATTCTGGAATTTTTACTTTCTTATACTTAGTATAAAAAGTATTATATTCAGTAAAAACTTTGACCTCTTAAATTTACTAAAATAAGTATATCCTGATGAAATGTATCTATTGGTTTCAAAAACGGACGTGTCCAAAAAATCACAGTTTTCATTTCTAAGTGGTGAGATTTTTTGTGTTTTTTATACCCGTATGGTGAAACCAAAGTGTATATTAGATTTGCCTTACCGTTTGTAACGCCAAGATCCCGTCATCGCACAAAAAAATGAATTACACCAGTGTGTTTAGAATGATGAAAAAAGTTGAATTTAGCATGTCCGTCCGTCTGTCTGTCCGTCTGTCCGTCTGTCTTTCCGTCTGTCTGTCCGTCCGTCGGTCTGTGAAATTTTGCGCAGATCCGTTTTTCGTAAAACGCGAGGCTAATTTCGTTAACGGGCAAAAATGGACCATTAGGGGGGTACCCCCCATACGAACGAAAACGTTTTTTGCGAATATCTCAAAAACGGTGCATCTTATCAAAAAAGTGTAAGAGCCATACATGCCATACATTAAAATCCAATTGGAACAAGTTTTAAAAAAATCTTATTGGAAAGTTTGACTTTTGATACAACAACTGTTTGCCGTTCACTTAAATCACCATACGGGTTTTCAATAATTGCCAGATTGGCAATTATAGCTTTTGTTATGTTAGTAACTAATAATTTTCTCTTAATCTGTGGGACCTTTTATACTTAAAATATTTCACTAAATAATTGCGAAAAAATGGTGCACTTGTAAAAGTCATTTCATTAATGATCTTTTAATGAGAAAATCATTCAATTACACAAAATCTCGCTACTCTGATCAATTAAATTCGGCTTATTATATAAATTTCTAGAAAATAAATTAAATGTCTGTAAAATTAGGGATTTTTTTTTACATTTTCGATAAAAACTTTTTTTACTCGCTTCGTAGTAAAACCTATTAGATCATTATTACCTTTTTATTATCAAAAGCTAGTTTTGAGAGATTTTCTATATTTTTAAACTTGTTAGTATAAAAACACCTACAAAGTGTAATTACCACACGTGTCATTTTAAAAAGCATGCGTTTTGAGGATTATTAAAAGAGCATTTGAATTACATTAATAGCTTGTTACACGATTTTAGATAAAAATCAGATCGAATAAATATTCTTTAACCCTTTCTTGCATAGTGTTGTTGTACAACAACACCTTTTTTAATTCAGTTTTTTAATATTATAACATATATTTCATGCACTTATATTGACTAAATTTATTTCGTAAGTATCCTAAGACTTGTTATGAAAAAAAAGTAATATGCGCTTTTTTTATAATTACTGCATTTTATAAATAAATAAAGAGCAAAAAAGTAGCTATTTTGCAGATTAAATGTGGCAAATCTATTACAGTTAAAAAATCGGTAATCAGCTTTATAAAGGTTTTTGGGGTCGCTGATTATGAATCTGAAGTCAAAAATTCAAAATGGCGGATCCAATATGGCGGTCACAAAAGATTAAATTACGTACTAGTTTTCAGCGTAATCTAATGAATTTTATCTTTTTTGACCGCCATATTGGATCCGCCATTTTGAATTTTTAACTTTTGATTTCAGCTTCGTAACCAAAAACCCTCGGATACCAAAAACCGTGAAAATTAATTCCATAGAAAAATGTATGCATGAAAGTGTTAATAATAATACGAGCAATAATTATATATTTTCATGGTTGTATGAAATTTTTTTCTTGGAAACGGCTTTATAGATTTTGATGAAATTTGGGTACTTCGGAGACAGTTTTCGGAGACAAAAATGCGATTGCATTTTCTTTGCATTTTCGGGGAACATCGTTAAGGTTCTGTAAGGTTAATCCGAATATCGTTTTTCCAATTGTTTATCGGGGAAGTTTGGGGGTTTTTGGGATCGCTGACCACAAATCTGATGTTGGAATTTCAAAATTCGTAAACGGAGTAAGGATAATGGGAGAAGGTTTTAGGATCAGGGATTTCAAACCTCAGGAAAGGTACCCAAAAAATCAGCAGAAGCAGGATTTTGACGTCGCCCTGGTATTATGCATGAAATTGCTTCAAAGTAGAAACAAAAATTCAGTTAAATTTTTTGAAAGTAAAAACAAAAATTCAGTAAAATTCAGTAAAATTTTTGATTTTCAATGCCATATTGAAGTTTAGCGATGTCGATATGCTATAAAAACAATCTGAAGTGACGCCAACGTGCACCATAATAAAATCAGATTTAACTGAATTCATTGAAACGAGAAACGAGGACATAATCGTAAAATAAAATTAAACCCGAAAAATATCAGATATGCGTGCTTAAGTTCAGTTTAGCTCAACCCAGAAGAGATTTATATAAAATCAAGAAAACGATTCAAATAATAAAAGTGAGACGAACGAGAAATTTAGCGCGGAATGCTGTGCAGAGGGATATTAATCTACAACACTTGAAATATGCTGGGAAAATCCAAGCCGGCCCTAAAAATACTCGAGAGTGCTATGAGTAAAACGAATCAAAATCAAAGTAAAATAAACATTTCGCGTACCTATCTAACAAATTTGTGCAAAATTGTGCAATTGTGCTTGCTTTACCAACATTATTTGCCCCCTATTTCAGGTTTTGATTCGGAAAAGTTTTTATAGCGATTCCACATCATGGTACAAATGTGATTATATTTCACTGTTTGCAATGTAGTTGATTCGCAAACTTTTTTTTTTCATTGATTTCCTATGGAAAACTTTAAAGGTATAATTTTTTGCACTTGTTAAGGATTCCTTACGTAAGACTCCTCTGATGAATTTTTTACTATTTGAGGGAAGTTTTGGAGTCAGAATCGATTTGGCAAGTTTCATTTTAGAAAGTTACTATTTAATGACATGCTATTTTTCCGGAAATTTACTGCAGATGACGTGTCTTGTGTTTATTGAAACATGCATTAGATTCGTTATTTTCGTTTAATGGCGATCAGGATGTATTGACTTGATTTCAGCTGCCATTAGTGTTTTGTAAATTTAGCATTTTTTTCTGAAATGCAAGTAGAAAATTGTAGAACTTTTTATGAGTCTGTTGAAGGACTTTCTAAATGGAGAAACAATGTTGAAACTATATGTTAGGAAAGTAGCAGACATTTACGAAAATATGCCCAATATTGTCACAGCTTAAGTTCTGTCTCATAAAAAATTGTGCAAGTATTAACCCTCATACTGTCCTCGGGTCATTTCTGACCCAAATTCGATTTTAATTAAAAGTATCTTCTCAACTACATGAACAATGTTTGTATGGTGTAGGCTCTGTGAACAAATTTCTTTTGAATACCGAAAACAATAATCTATTTGTTCATATTTTAATCCATTGAAGAGCACTGTAGTCTTCATGGGTCATAAATGGGTCATAATGGGTCATTCTTGACCCACGAAGACATCATACGTTATTTTTCTTAAGGACAGTATGAGGGTTAAATAGTGGACGAAAAATGTGCGAATTTTTGTGAGTCAGACACTTCATTCGCTGCTGTTGATGCGATAGGTTGTGTGTTGCTTTTTTCCTCTGGTAGATTGATGTACCGTGAGGTATTTACAAGAATTTACATCATGAACTAAGTATCTTTCATCCAATTAAATCCAATTATGGAGCGTGCATTCATATTTGGAAAAACAATTTCTAGGTGTTGTAGACAAAAAAGGGAGAATCTAGAGCCATAGCAGGGTGGACTTTTTTCTCTCGATATACGTGAGAACAACTAATAAGATAAAAGGAAAAAGTAAAAAATAAAAATGTTGAAATCAAAATTTTGTTGTCCACTGTGTTCATATGACATCAGCTTGCCACTGAGAACATGAGTGCGCCAATTTTTTTAAAGCAAAAAGTGTATAAAGCAAAAAGGTATTTGAAATATGATTTTACATAACTTATCTGTACATCAAAATCCAGATGGATTTTGATTTCCCCTCCCCCATACAAATGGATTACTTTTTTTCTATAATTTTACATAACAGTTCCATATACCAAAATTCAATCGGACCAATCCTTCCCCCTCTCTCACACAAATGGATTTTTTTCATAAAATTTTTGTCTGGCCTAATATTAGAATATTTAACGATTATCCCCTGGCAATTGTAGTTTTTTTTTGTTTTTAAATCATTTTCAACTCTTATTTAAACTCCAGTTAAAATATCTCCCAGTAAAATATTTGAAATAATTGAAAGAATTTATTTGCTCAATTAAATAATTTCAGAACGACTGAATCAATATTACCCGCATTGAATGTCAGAAATATCTACGAGTATCCCCATGCCATAGAAAGCAGGTGAAATTTTATTGGAAAATTTTATCGAAAAAGTTTGCCTCGTAAAACAGATAACTCGCATTCATTTCAAAAGTCATCATACTCGCCGAAAAGGTGGAAAAAGGCAAACAATTTCCTTTTCCCCAGCAACATCTTTCATCATCGGCGGCAACCGGAAAGAACTCATAAAATTTACAGCCTCCAAACATGGTGCCATTCTTTGCCCTTTGGGATTATCTCAATACCTTCGCAATTCTTCACCTCTGTGTATCGTTTGAAGGGCAGTGCGTAGTAACTAAGGGTAGCCGCAGCTATTTACTCCGCCTTTTAACCGTTAAAGATACTAAAATTTTTCACATTTTCGAATTTTTTTATGCTCTTGCTGTGCAATGGGCTTTCCCAAGCTTTAAACGCACATACATTAACCTGTTAAATCGACAAAAAAGTTTAAATTTTCATCGAAAAAAGTGTAATCGATGTGCAAATAAAACTCTGTGATCAATTACAGTTAAATTTCCCATGACCGACAATTTATATTTTCGGTTAAAGTTTTATATACCGCAAAATGTTCAATTTTTTTTTTAGCGAGGGCAAAAGTTTTTCCACATTCAAGCGTTTGAATGTATGTCCATATTGGAGTTTTTTTTTGCATAGGCTTGTAACTTGTAACAGAGTTCTCTGATATGCGTGACATAATCTCACTGAATTCCTGATTAGTGTTTTGTCACCCCTAGTTTCTTTTCTATTCCCTCAAATAAAATAATAATAAATGTTAGACGAAAATGGGGAAAAATCAGTCAGCACATTGCACATAGAATTTTCTAACTATGCCTAGTGTACAGTCAAGTAGCTACTTTTAGTGCTTTCAATAAGGATTATTCGATTGATGGTGGCAATGCTGTTGCGGTGATGTCGGCCGATGGTGGGTTAGGTTGTAATAAGGGAAAAAATTACTTCAGTTATAGTACGATGATTTTCCTGTACGAGTATATATTGTCTACCTGACAGTAGCAATGAATATCCCATAAAATTATCAATAGACAAGTCATAAAATTGGTGCCAGAACAGAATAAATGTTGCCATACCTTCTCGATTTCGCTATAAGAAGCGGTTTTCCGGGAGTAATGCTGATTCGTATCAGGCAACAGAAAGCAATTGAGTCTCTTCTTATTTTCCGGTCTTCTATTTTTTACGATTATTTTACTGTTATATGCTTTCACTCATACCGAAAACATGATGAGGACACTACTACCATCACTTTCCGATTCCCGTTCCAATTTATTTTATGCTAGGGTATGAAAGATTCCTTCTAGGATAGAAAAAAAAATCTAAACTGACTTGTTTAGGCTTTGATTTAGTTGAAGTTTTGCTGGACAGTTTTTTCACAAACATCGCGGGCCCCAATTTTTTGCCGATGGAAAACAAATATCACTAAAGAAAGGAAATTTCCTTAAATTTCTCATTTTTTCCTTGCCAAAAGACGTTGGAATATTCGAATAGTCCTATTTTTCTGGTTCTTATTTTCCTAAAAGCTTTTCCCCACTTTTATTGTATGACATGTACTAATCGTAAACCGTAATGCCTAACTAATACAAGAGACGGAATTTATTGCGGGTAATTGGATTTCCGTTCCACGCAACATAGACTATATTCTGTTCCATTTTATTGCCTAACAAGAACATTGTTTTGAAATCTTTGGAAATAGTGTAAAATCATGAGAAATTTTTATGAAGGCCTTTAAATTTAGTTGATTGATTTTAATAATTACGATTTTGTTTTGTAGTTTTTTTATTTACTTAAATGTGGGAAAATTTGATCCTTAAGCCATGAAAAATGACTTAGAAAAGTTGAAAAAAATTGGTTATGATGTCTTTCAACAAAATAGAAAGAATCAAAAATAATAGCTTAAAGGCTTCCCTCCATTACCATGACTTCTGTAACTGCAAAAAAATGCAGAAAACTAGAGCAAGATAGACTTATGTAGATCTAAAAAGGAATGACTGAATACAAGTTAAACGCTATCCCTTCCAGTTTTACAATTTTATAGCAATCATATCAAACCTTATGCTATGAATATAATGTTCAAATTCGCATGGTAACAAAGCTTTTGACTATGCATGCGAAGGAGAAAAATGACATCACGCTATAATAACAGTTTGAATGTGTCCGTGTTTACTATTCACTTACAGGGACAATGTGTGATCGTAGTAGAAATCGCCATAAAATCGCCATAAAATCGCCATAAAAAACAGGGGAAATTATTCTTGCAGTTGCCGACAAATTTTTGCAGTTGATTCTTATCTCCCTTTCTCGTCAACGTATCTTCACATAAATGTGTCTCTATTTTTTTGCAGTTGCCGAAGTCATGGTAATGGAGGGAAGCCTTAAGTATGTACTATTCAAATCAGGTAAACTAGGTAATGACTAAATTGTGTGGAGCTGTGGACGTGCGAATTATATCACAACAACAAATACTTTTGAGAGATATTTTTCTGCGTGAGCTGTATTTATCCATAGGGGAAAGTGGTCACCCTTCGTACACTTTTTGTGTTTTAGATTGTAATGTCGTGCATAACGCTCAAATTACTGTCTATTTCGTTTAACTGGATATTATAGATATCCAGCTAATACAATGATATCAAAAAGAATATGAAAATCAACTAATAATTAAACAGTTGCCTTTTTGCCAAAAGTCGAAAATTGTACGAATCTACCCCCCTAGTGGGGCACTTTCGTACATATGGGGAATCTATGGGAAGCATATATAATACGAAATAAAACAAGAATCAAACATAAAAAATTAAAAAAACCAATCTTTATTAAATTCAGCAAAAAATCGCAGAAAAAATCTTTCAAATTGAGTCTTTTTAAGTAAATAACATAAAATAATTCAAAAAGGAAAAAAAAACATAAAACTTAAAACAATTCAAAAATTAAAAATAAATAACTTCGTAATAACGAAAAATACCTTTTCATCACTTCACATTATAAGTGCCCAAATCAATTGGAAATTTAAACATACCAAAAGTTCTAGCACGAATGTGCCCCATTTTTTTTGTACGAATGTGCCCCGCGTACGAATGGTGACCACTTTCCCCTATATGTTGTCACTAGCAACTATCATTTTATACTTTTCTTTAATAAAATGGAACGAAAATTACAGTTTTTAGACAGAATGTCGATAGTAATCTTGATGACGAATATAAGCACAAATTTTTCTCGGGTGCGGTCCCACTTTTTCAGGTCGTCCGTGGACGTTCGGGGAGGTTTTTGAAGGTATTTAAAAAAATCTATGGGAGGTACCCGTTGCCGTAACGTTTCTAAAAGTTGACAAAAAACCACAATTTTTATAAAACCTTTTTATAAAAACAATCAAGTTACGTTAAAATACGTACAACGGACAAACCGACAGACAGATGCACGGAATTTTGCCTGAAACGGATTTCGTACTGATCATGGAAATCTTTTGTTTTTATATAAAGATGTAATATATTAATTGATTTTTTGATTTTGTAAGCCATTTCATTTTTTAATTAAAATTCCTAGTATTTTCTTCTAAGAGTGTACAAGTGTGGCGTAAATAGATATTTTGAAAGAGGGTGGTGACCACCGTCAACAAGTGATTCAGATTCAACCGAATATCAAAAATAATGGTCGACTGACCGTGGTAGAAACGTAAAAAGAAATTTTATTATTTTTGGCATACTCTCATCAAACTGGAGTGAAAATTGCCCTCTGTAGGTCATTCAGTTTGACCGGATGACGTGACTTAAGGGCTGCGATTCCGTTTTTATATGTTTCACGTTTTTGTGCAATGCCCCATGAAATACGTTTTGGTGTTATAACTTAATTACTGTCAATTTTGGTTATAGACCAACACTGGTCTCATATAGTCATTTTTCCGGCACTTGTAGACAATTTTATCCACCCCACAATCACCCTGCGACCCCAAAAACTGACATTATCATTATGACCATCATCATCATAGAAATCATCCCTATTACTAATACGGGTGGTTCTACAATGAAATTCGAATATTTCTGCAGAAAACCTGTAGGATGAATGAGTGGAATGTTTTTGGTTTCGGGATATTTTGTTCGGAATGTGGTTTGAAATTGGGATGATGACAGTAAACGGTGATTATTGTGCGTGAGCATCTGTGTTCCCCAATTTTCTGACTTTAGTCATGTCTGAATGGAATTATTTTGGTAAAAATTGTTAAAGGTTTGTATGTATAGTGGTTTAGATGATTTTATACCGGGAAAATTGAATAACTTATAATGAAACGCTGTAAAAATCCTAAAATTTTGTTTATTTCTTGCTCCTATTATTTAAAACAAAACTGTAAAACAGGAGATCTATGTGTAAACAGAATAGTGTTTCCAAAAATTAATGAACATAAATGTTGTCTTACTGAAACTTTTAAAAACATACCAGTACAAAATAAACAACTTGAAATTATTGCTATTTGTTTTTCTTTTCTATTTCTTTTTTAACTAAACATTTTGGCCTGGCAAACAACCTATTATATTCAGACTAAAGTCTTTAGGGGTGATAAAAGTTGTGAGAAAAGTTGCCCAACCCGGAAAACATTAATAACTTGCTAACATCCTTTTATCCTATTCTATAAATTTTAGACTTTCTTTCCCTCGGTATCAACCTGAGGGCCAGCTCGTTTAGACGACCAAACCATTAACCAGACGTCCTATGAAGCTCAGACCCCCAACAACCCTAAGACTTGGAAAAAAATTTTGGTGCGGGTAGTACCGATTCAACCCTCTGTGTCAGAAAAACTTAAAAAAACCAATGCCCGTTTTTGCTGTTGGAATATCTTAGGCAAGGTGTCGTTTCGAAGAGGAACTGCTGTCGAAACAGGGATGGAACTTGAATCGGCCAATATAATAGGTCGAAGGACAATCGTTTAAAGTGGCTGTCAACGGACCGTGTTGCGACTGAACTTAGCTTTTCTCCCTTTCCTAATTTATGTCCTTCCGATGGATGATTTATAATTTGTCCACAGCCTAAATTTACTACGGAAGAATGTTCTCCTTTTTTCTCCAGAATGTCTTTTGAATTTGATGGGGCGCCACGGACAACGTCAATTCGATTTAAAGTTAAATTTTGGTTATTTTGAAATCGACAGCAACTAATCGTCATACAAAAAAGGATGTCGATAGCATTTACTTTTGGAATTTTCAGTAGCTGAAAGTCGAATTGTTCGAAATAATTTGTGGTATTGCTAGAAAAGAGATTGTTTTGAATATTTTTTATATCATATTGATTTGTTGAATAAATTAAATTGTTTGTTTTATAATGAAATAGCTTGTAGTATGTATAGGAAAATAACTTTTAAAATACGTACATTACAGGAAATAAAATTGATCCTATCATTGGTTTTATGTCGCAAAAACTTTGTGGCAATTCCTTCAGACTCCCGACAGATAGTAGATGGTCTTTTGTCGGAGCGTCCGAATATATTTTACCGATTGAAAACCTTCCTTGAGGCCTGACCTATTTCCACATACAATGAAAACTGCATTAAAATCCATTCAGTAGTTTGGATAGCAGGAGAGGGGGTTCGTATAGTGCGGGTGGGAATGGTTTGAGTAGGCAAAATTTCTCTCTGATAGACGACCTGCTTAACACTAAAAACCGGATCAACACCCATTCAGTAGTTTAGCACGTTCGTGACATTTGCTTTTTCAACTTTTTTTTACATTTGGACATCGTGTACCACGGGTGGTACACTAGCGATTTGTTTTCTGGCGGTTGTGCGCCATCGGTGGTACACGGTGCGAGTTTTTATATTACTTCCACAAAAAATACTACCGCACTATTTACTCGCGAGGTTTTAAAAAACTGTACATGTACCACCAAAGGTACACGATATCAGGAACGTGTTAGGAGATAGCAGTAGAAGGGGTTCGCATAATACAAGAGGGAGAGGTTCGAGTTGGTCAAAAATTTTCCTATATGATCGACTTACCCAACACTGAAAACCGTATTCAAATCCCGGTAGCAGTTCTAAAGATAACAGGCGAGGGGTAAAATAGGGGCCCATTTTTTTACATGCAGCTAATTTATGTTGAGGATTTTCAGCCGTGCCGGACGTAAATTTTTAGCATATAAATTTTCAGCCATATCGGACAAACGGCTTCGCTGTG
This sequence comes from Chrysopilus asiliformis, assembly GCA_964034945.1. Taxonomy (NCBI): domain Eukaryota; kingdom Metazoa; phylum Arthropoda; class Insecta; order Diptera; family Rhagionidae; genus Chrysopilus; species Chrysopilus asiliformis. Next base: position 94,346,752 of record OZ035962.1, read on the forward strand.
ATGCCCTCAAATGTTTCAAAACGGGGAAACGTTTTTATAGATTTAATTAAATTAGGGTGCTTGAATTAACGAGAATTAGCCGCTTATGGTATTGAAAGTAAACATTTTCTGGTGAATTCTTTTAAGTAAAACTAAACTTCCACATGATTTTTAACAATAAACGTAAGAAAAACTATAATTGCCAAGGGTGGTCTGTTTTGATTTTGATGTGTAGACCGGTTATGTAAAATCATGTTCTAAACACATTTGACCTTTGTAATTTTTTCAATACGATATACCGTTTTTGAGGATTTTCAGCAGAGGAAATTAGCCTTGCTATTTACGAGGAACGCATCTGTGAAAAATTTCAAGTCTCTAGCTCAATCCTTACGGACGGTTCTCGCACAGACATACGGATCATCTCAAACACCCTGTTGTAGTTAATTTTTGCGTCCGATGATTGGTTTGATGCGTTACACACGGTATACTAAATTTAATATACAGTAATCCCTCCGACTGCGCGGTAGATACGTTCCACAAAAAGAGCGCGCAAACCGAAATCGCGCACTGTGAACCCTACTTTGTATGAAATTTTGGGGTTAGGAACATGTTTTTTTAAAACTGCGCAGCTGCGAAATTTTTACCGCGCAGTTCGAAATTTTGGTATTAAAAACTTAACCGCGCAGTTGCCAAACCGCGCAGTTAGAAACCGCGCAGTTGGAGGGATTACTGTACATCTATATGATATATCATATAGTGTATAAAATTAAGGATCATCAAAAATAAAATCTGGAACATAGAATGGATTTTATTTGCCACATCCATAATTTCTGGCCTATTTTTCGAATTTCTTTATAAGTTTCGACAAGAAGATGAAGGCGAACTGGTGACGATGTTTTGTTTTAATCATCCGTTGCATGATTTATGTCAAACGAAGGATGTTGAGAAACTTTTTGGGTTTCATTGGTGTTTCGTATACTCAGTAAAATATATATTACTTAATTCTACTCCTAAAAAATATGTTTGATATTAGAGTTTTTCCTTCATTTTGATGAAAATCGTAAGAAAACACTTGTTCTTTGTCTAGACCTGGTTTACTTTTCAATCCAACGTATGAAAATATTGGGTTGAGTATTTTATACTAAACATATGTCTATTATAAATATTTATATATACATATAAATACACTTAAAAAATTATATATATATTTTTTATCTATTTGTACCTACATATATGTGCTTCAGTTGACATGTATTCGAATGAAACAAGTTCTGGGTTGGTTTTCCTCTTGCAATTTGTTTTACGACAATTTTATGACTAACATAAATTTGAGGCGATTTAATATGTATTAGAAAAGTTGTAAATAAACATATACACAAAGAGTAACGTAGGGAGGCTCGGTGGATGACGACGAGGGCTTTAAATATGGAATGGCTATATGTGACGCGAAAAAAAAAAACACTTTGACGAATTGATGGCACATGTTCTTGGTGGCGCCTTAATACACTGAAGTAAGTCATTTTGGGGCCTTAATATGACTTAAGACGGAAAACACATATAAGATGAACTCAAGAGATTTGCCTAAGCTGTCAATACTTTTTCCACTCACCTCATTTCAACCACTTTCATTACGGTATATTGAAGGTTAAAATGGTAGTTTATTAACCACAAAAATATACCTATGTCTGCAAGGACTTATATAAGAATGGTTGCTAAACCAAAATTATGTATCTGGTGATAGGCAGAGTCCTATCAAAAGTTTTATGAAATAATCCGTGTCTGAATTTTATGTTTTCAGCCGTTTACCCGAAACATGCGCGTAATTTTAATAAACGGAGAAATGTAAGCGATTTTTTGGCCATAATTCAATGTTTTAAAGTTATATAATGGATTTGATCTTTGAAGAAAGTCCATCAAACGTAAAAATACAGGCGTCGGTCGTCGACTGTATATCGGTTAGCGACGTTTTTAGTATTGCAACATCTGATTTTGTGGAAAAACCCATTTCTTTTAGAAAGTGGCGCCGCGCCGGCCGTAGGCCTCTTCGTTAAACAAATAATTCAATTACCCACTCAAGATAGTAATCTGCTAAGCTATCTGAGAGTAAGGTTGCCATCAGCCCTGATTTTTCTTAGGCGGGGTCCTCTTTTTAAGGTCGTCCGTGGACGATTGGGGAGGTTTTTGAAGGTGTCCAAAGTTTTAAACATGTCCGGAGAATTTTAAGCAAACTAAGATGTGTAATTCATAAAACTGTTTCCTGTTGTCACTGTCTCTTCTTTCGAGTGTGAAAAGTGTCACCTAAAAATTGTGAATAATGGTCTTTTTTTTAAATTTTTACACAAACAACACAAAGGATCATTACAAATTGTTCAATTGTGAAATTTTTTTAAGAAGACTTCATGTACCTCGTTTAACTCAGCCTGTAGCGGGATACCTTTTAATAACGGTACGAATATCGTCCTTCGAAATGCACTTCAATCCACATAAACATTTTCCCTAATGGATTTTTAGTTTTCAAAATTATGAAACTCTTTTTATCCTTGGCACGAAGGTAACACTTTTTAATCTACCTTACCTTAATTCAGTATAATTTTGATGTATGGAAGGTTATAATTTTTTTTTAGTTTTTTTTAAGATTACCAACAGTTTTCGGGAAAATTACAAAAAAGGATGTTGGAGAAATGATTTTTTTAATAGTTCGTAAAGAACAATGCACGATTTTGTCCCTCTAAACTAACTTTTGAAACCGAGTAGTTTTCACTTTGGTTGAATACTTTTTGGAAAGGGCACAGTCTCTAGTTTCATCCATATATGGCTTCAAGAGTCACCGAATTGCAGGGGGATGGTGAGGGGTTAACGAACTTTCTCGTGATTTTTCACAGAAATCATGGCATAAATGGAAGTTGTGCCCACGAGAAAGTTCGTTCACCCCTCACCATCCCCCTGCAATTCGGTGGCTCTTGAAGCCATATATGGATGAAATTAGAGACTGTGTCCTTTCCAAAAAGTATTCAACCAAAGTGAAAACTGCACGGGTTCAAAAGTTAGCCCAGGGGCATGAAAAACGCTATTTCCTGCATGGTTCTTTATTTAAAAGTCAAGCTAACAATATTTTGTTAATTTATTTAAAAATATTAATGTTATAACTTTTTTTTGTAATTTTATATCATCAACGATCCTTTTTTGTCTCTTCTTCGACTTTAAAGAAAATTCTCATTGCAATGTCTCATTTTTAAAACCTAATGGAATTGAAAATTAGGTTAATCTTAGTGTTAAATGGCTGTATGAGAAACACAATTAAACAACATTTCTCTCCATTAAAATGGCGCTAAATAATTACATCCAATGTGCATTTCTGTTTATCTTCCGTCATATGTTTTAGCAAATGTTGTCGAATACAAGTGAGTATATCGTTAGGAAAGATTGGTGTACAAAGATTCAACTAGACCTTTTCCAGTTGAACATATTTTAAAAATAGAGACAATTATCCTTTTATGCACAGAAAATGCCGCGGGCTGTTTTCATGTTGCTACAGAGAAACGAAAAGGATAATGGCCTCGTAATGTGCAAGTGGCAAAGCGAACAGCATCAAGTGAGGAAAGACAAAAAGCTCTCAAAACCAGATGTTGCTCAAATTAAACTTAATTATAATTATTATTAACTAATTTTAGTCCTCAGAGAAGCACAAAAGAAAACGAGGGTGATTTCATTTGGGGGTGGATGAGTTAAATGCATGCATGTGTAGTACTTAACCGTATACTTCTCTCATGCACATCCATTCACTAATTCAGAACGCAAATGAAGTAATCGAAACGGGTCAAAGTATAAACTTCTTTACTAACGAAAATATCCTTGTATCTTTAACTTATATTTTCCAGATATTTTGTTCATCTGTGGTGGTTTAATGTTGTTTCGCTGTCGGTGTGCACACCAGAGAGAGTAAGATTTGCTTGAAACGCTAAGGGATTAAATGAGAAATTATTACATGTCTGCAATTAAAAGTGAAATCCTTTTTCTTATCCTTGGAGGCGACCTTCCTGTGTTAGGAGGTTATCAAATTATTTAGTGGAAAATAAAGTTACGAAGGAAATTTATATCATGACCGAAAGGTTTTAGTTTAGTCGAGGTTCAGCTGCGCTTCATCCAAAAGTATTCGTTCATCAACCTGGATTCGAGGCAAAGAAACGAGTTAAAATATGTGTCCATTTATCCTTTAGCCTTGTCCACAAGTATACAACGAGATATGTATGAATGTCGGTCGTGCTCGGTGTTTGGTTGAATAAATTTCTGTATGTAAGTAATAACTATGTTGTTTTTTTCTTTTTGGAGCTTAGGTTAAAAGAGCGGACAGCATCAGCTGTTCTGAAAAAGAATTTATCTCGTAGGTTCGTATTTATAGTAACTCATTGTCGTACAATATGTGCGGTTAACACGCATACCGAAGTAACATTACTTTGAGAGGCTCCTATATTGTGTGATGTGCCGCTCTACTGACTAATAGGACCAAAGACAAAAGGACCAAATGCATATTCTCCGCCGTATGCCGAAATATTGTCTCGTAAAGTTAAGTAAAAGGGATTAGTTTGTAAGCATACCAAATTATGTTTGCCTTGTCACATATTGTGGGCGTACCAGATGTGACTGAGATATATAATAAGATAAAATTATGATGCCGAAAAATAAGAAAGAATTTCTTTCATTATTTCTGCCATTTCATTTTTCTAATAAAATTAAGGTTAAAATGCATGTTTCTAGCAAATAATAAGTCTTATGGAAACAGGTATATGTACACAGAGAGAACTACAATAATTAGGTGAAAATTTCCAAAATTATGGAATAGCTTAACTAATTTCTTATTAAGGAGAACCACAACAAAGATATTTGATAATTTACCCAATATTCTCGGTAAAGCCAACTTTCGGAAGAAAATCAATTTGGTTAAATTTTTTTCATTTTTACTGAATTAAAAAATGTTTCTTGCAAGAAATGCTTATAATTATTCAGTATGTTTAATTTTAAAAAAACGGAAAAAAAATTATCATTTTTGGGTTAGGGTTTAAATTTTGCTAAAATCCTGTGCTGTTGTTCTAAATTTCAACTTTAAAAATTTAATTTAATAGATCCAAAATGAGACATTAGAAATTTCGATAAAATATTTGGGAAATGCGTTTTACGGAAATAACGAAAGGAGTTGATTATTCAAGTAATAAGATTACTCCACGATTACTTCACGAATTTAGATAAAGCACCAGGAAGATCGAGCCATGCTCGGCGACCTCAAAATTCTACTTTTGCTGATTTTCAGGGAAAAACTAAATTCACATTATCTTTACAGAGGTTTTCCAGAGTTTTTAAATTGCCGGCCTAGAAAGCTATAACTAAAACTAACGCGCGATAACAAAATTTCATAGAAATCGGTTGAGTGATTATTGAGTAATCGCTGTCACCGATTTTTGAAACGTTGTTTTGAGACACCAGGTGAGTGTTATCGAGGGGAGGGAAAAGTCAGATTTGTAGTGGAAAAATCGAAAGCTCTTAGCCCCCTTAGTAATACTGTAAAGTTTCATTAAGATCGGACCACCCAATTCGAAAACACCAGGCGAGGGGTATCGAGGGGAGGGAAAAGTCAGGTTTGTAGTGAAAAAATCGCAAGCCTCTCTCAGGGGTGAGACCTATCTAGATCGATTCCTTGTCCCCGAAAATCCCTAACCCCCAAGTTTCGTGAAAATCGTTAGGCGGATTTTCGAGTTCGTTTGTGCAGACAGACAGACAGACATTCCTCGTATTATATTATAGGATAGTAATTTACTCTGATTTTTAACTCTGTTTTTTGAACCTCAATATTACAATATTTGACTGTTATAACAAATTTTGTTTGCTTAGATGCTCCATATTGGGAATAATTGAAGAAACTTTTCCCCGACATCTATAAATATTTTGTTTTCGTTCTTCCTTTTATAGACACACATTTTTCATGCAGAAACTTATCGAAATTTATATGATAGTATCCAAAAATCCAATTCATATCCTTAACCCACAAAACAACAAAAAACGAACGAAATCCAATAATAAAAAAATCGAATATACGAAAAACAAGGAATAGAAAAAAAAGAAACTTTTCTCATTTTCGAGAAAAATCCAGAAATTGGTTTGCAAAGGATAAACAATTTGCTTGAAATCCGTTGTTGCAGGAACTTGAGCAGTAACTGCCAAAATATACACTATCGAAAATGGCTTTACACATATAAAAGCTTATTACATACATGGATATATTCGCCTATTTAGCTCAATATATATGAGTTTGAACCAAAAACTACTCATTTTGATTGCCTTCATCCGCAATCGAATCGAATTTCTTGAACTAAAAACAATACACCAGCATTTTGTGGGTAATCAGAAATTGGCTGACTGTACTTGGGCCAGACTGAACTGGATCTAATACTATAAGGAGTATTTGAAGTGATAATATAGATTGCATGCATCTGAACAGACTACATTGCACACCAAACCAAATACTCAAAAATATAAAAAAATATCCAACAAGAATTTTGTTTAAAAAAAGCAGGGATGGCAAAGTAAAAAAAAAATCGTGACGTTCTACATTTAAAAGATCTGTAGGAGTATTTTTCGTTTGACAAAACCCCGTAAAAAGTTTTGTGACTACTAAGGGGAAAAATCAATTTTTGCGAATTTATTTGGTTTACATCGACTTTATGAAAAATGATTATGTAGGCGAACCCGGGGCTAGTATTAACAGGGGTAAGTATTAACAAGCCTATTCCCGCCGAAATATACGAGCCGCACTCCCGAAATTTGGTTTTTGTCCCCCACTCGATACGGTCGACCATGTCCTTTGGTTTTATTACAATCCTTAACTATATCTTTGGTATGATTAATAATTCAAAAAAAGTATTGTCGGGGCTAAAATAAACAAAACCATGGGGCAAGAATTAACACATGTTAATACATACTGACGATGACAACATAGAGTAAGAATTCTCATACTATGTTTTTTTATACCCGTATGGTGAAACCAAAGAGTATATTAGATTTGCCTTACCGTTTGTAACGCCAAGATCCCGTCATCACACAAGAAAATGAATTACACCATTGTGTTTAGAATGATAAAAAAAAGTTGAATTTAGCATGTCCGTCCGTCCCTCTGTCCGTCCGTCTGTCTGTGGCGCGGATTGCGGGCGCACGGATTGAGCTAGAGACTTGAAATTTTGCACAGATCCGTTTGTCGTAAAATTTGAGGCTAAGTTCGTTAATGGGCAAAAATGGACCATTAGGGGGGGTACCCCCCATACGAACGAAAACTTTTTTTCTGAATATCTCAAAAACGGTGAATTTTATCAAAAAAGTCCAAGAACAAAAGTTATTTAGGACATGATTCTACATAAAACTTCCATACATGAAAATCCGATTGGAATAAATTTTAAAAAATCTTATTGGAAAATTTGACTTCAAAGTGGAATTTTGATACAACTGTTCGCTGTTCATTTAAATCACCATACGGGTTTTGAATAATTGCCAGATTGGCAATTATAGCTTTTGTTATGTTTATAGATACAAATTATGTACAAAAAAGCTTCGCTGAAATCTTTTTTTAGATAATAATTGTTTTTGTTTTTAAAAACGACTTAATTTTTTTTTTGTCAATTTATAATCTTTGAAAAGGATATATTTTTTGTTCATTTTATTAGTTTTTGTGATAATTAATATATTTGAATTTAAAAGGATATTTATTTTGTTTATTTTATAATTTTTGTGAAAAAAAAATTCTTTTCTTTTAATTATTTCCATGTTAAAACTTATGTGAATACTAACCCCATCGTTGTTAAAACTAGCCCCGTGACCGGGGTTCGTTTTAACAGATGACATTTTTTCATAAAAATGATTTTTTTTCATATAGTGACTACTTGGTTGAAACTTTTTTTTATTTCTTACTAGCTTGCATACCCGTCGTTGCCGGGTTCAGTTTTTCCAATTTTTTTTTGGTCTATGTTGGAGCTAAACTTCAGGCCAATCGGCTCGGTAGTTTCTCCGCGAAAGGGTAACATAGAGGAAGAGCTAAGTTTCGAGATCACTTTACCCCCTCCGCTTACTCCCTCTGGACCCCCGACGAACATCTATGCCAAATTTCAGGCCAATCGGTTCAGTAGCTTCCTGCGAAAGAGTAACATAGTTTGTAGGCATCCGAGTGTAGCGCTGTGCTCACGCCTGGGCGCGCGCGGTCTTCTCAACCTAACCTAACCTAACCTAACATAGTGCAAAAACTAAGTTTGTAAATCACTTCACCCCCTCCCCTTACTCCCCCCACCCCTCGCGGTCTTTTCCGTATGCCTATGTTGGAACGAACCAGAACTACCACAGACACTCATGCCGAATTTCAAGTCAACCGGTTCAGCCGTTTTTGCGTGAAAGAGGAACAGACAGACAGACAGACACCAACTCATTTTTATATAATTAGTATGATGATACCTGAATTCCTACAGTATGACTAGATATAAAAACAATATCAAAAATGTTACTTGTTAAAAAAATATGACCCAATTTCCAAATTTTGTTAATACTAGCCCCGGCTTCCCTTACCAAATTAAAGACAAATAAATTTCCTACAAAAAAAAATTATGATTTGCGTCGAATTATTGCAAAATTTAAAAAAAACTACCCAGTCAATTTTTTTGAAATTTTAGTATGTTGTTAGTACTGATGTCCTCTACTTATCGAATGGCTTAACCATTGGAGCGACATGTGACTTTATGTGCGCGCTACAACCTAAATTCTAAAAAGTAATTCAACATGCCCGGTCCTACCCTAATTGAGGTATAAAAGATAAGATAATAGAGCAATTTCTATTTTTTTGTAAAAATGTTTTAAAAGAAAATTCTTTTTTGTCTTTATTTGAAAGCCTAATATATTTTTTCTATATTTCCTCCAAATTTGAAGAATTTCTCTCCATCAGAACTCGAGTTTCATAATTTTGACCTCTTTTACAAAAAACGTTTTTTTGGATATTACTGAAATGAAAAAAATAACCATACGGATGTAATAAATAATTCGCTGTGTTTTAAGTTGAAACAATCATTAAAAAAGTTTTGCCACAAATTGTCGATAAAATGAGTCTTTTGGAGGAAGAATTCGAAAAAAAAACCCAAAAACAGAACAATCCGATAAAGGCTACCTTAATATAAACCACCAAGATGCTACTATCCAGAATGGTAATATAAACCACAGGATCTAGCGCTACTGCAATTTAGTTATAGTAAGAATAAAACTAAGCTAAAAGGATTCTATCTTCAAGGAAATTACTGCATGGAATCAAGGGAAAATTGTACTGTGGCAACATTCGAGTTTACAGGAGATCAACGGGGATTGAGTAAAGAAATTGTCTACAAGGATATCTGGGTATAACACCGTTGTTGATAAACCCCGTAAGGAGTACTTGATGTGGAAAGTGTAAGAGGAAGATTCGTCTAATATGCGCATATATGGTCGAAATGACACGTGGTACGGTCGTAAAAGAAAATAAAATTTGTTGCAAGTGAACAACAAGGAAAAACTATAACCACGACGCTGACGACTGTCGAGGTGAAGGAAACCAGGAATTTCATTTACGGGACTGCCATGATACTAAATTGGATGCGGTTTCGGTAGAATTTTTGCCCGGAATTATACACCAGCATGAACAACAGAAGGTCTGCCAATGGGTATTTGTATCTTTTTTTCACTTTACATTGCTCTAAGTGAGTACTTTCGAGTGCAGATGTCTAATAAAATTTTATTAGAATTATGTTAAGTGATTCTAAGTTATGTATGAGAATTTAGTCATCGAATCTTGCCTGTGCAACAACAAAAAAAAATAATACTATATATGCCAGAATATCTAAAGTTAAAATTATTATTTGGTATTGCCGCATTCCTTGAGGGTCCAACTACCAGCAAACCACATTTTCAGTTGAAATCATTCCCTTCTTATGCTGCCACCAACAAATCGGATTTCTTATAAATATCTTTCCGCATTTTCCCAATAGAATCTTTTAATGTTTTAGATGTTTTGATATTCTCTACTTTCAATATGCTTTTGAATACCTGAATTCACTTTCTACATTCTGTGCAATACCCTTGAAAATTTCATTGATTTATTGAATTTCATTGTGAAAACAAATTTGCGGAAAACTAAAAACTAATTTCGGTAGTATGTGCTATATGAAACACATTGCTATATTCTTAACCCTTTTCATTACGAATTTCCTCGTCTTCCTTGTCCTTAAACGATTTTGTCTACATTGAGTGGCGCAATGAAATTTCCCAATAATTTACCCGTAACAAAAGTTTCCGCAGTTTCTATTTTCCGTGTTGTGGGAAAACTAATGGAAAATTGCTTTTGGAATTCTTCTTCTTTCAAGAATTCCTCCGACGACGGCGGCACCGTCGGTTAGTTTCACCCATTTTAGTTTGGCGTCAATATTGCATTTATTCTACTTGTACAGCGAAAATTACCTTTAGTGAAATTGTCTGTCGTGTTCGCACCAATTAAATGTCGGAAAATCGAGAAAATTACTGGTCTTTGCCTTTGCAGACCATTTGCGTGGAATAATGAATTTTTGTAAGCGAATTGTTTCAAATAATTTGTACTTTTGTACAATGTTTGCGGGCAAAAGAGAGTGTAGATATCAAACCCATTTTTGGCGCCACTATGCCTTTGTCGCCAGTAATGGGTTTTTGTTCAGTATTGGTTTTTTTTAATATATAAAAATTTTCAGTTGATTGCTATCTTGTCAGACTTTCCAAATAGCATTTTAAGCAGTCGTGTCGTCTTTATTCACATATTTCGTCACCATAAGAAGCGATGATAAGCGGTGATAAGCGATTTTTGTCGCAGGCACATCGCCGTTGTGCGAACGGAATGAGCAATGACACCCATAGTAGGGAACACTTTTTAGTAGTTTGCCACGCTCCAATTACGACACAGGAACATAATTCTGACGCTGTCATTTCACAAAAAAAGACGCCCCATTAACAAAATTAGCTACTTCAAGCTTTATCCCTGCGGCGTATTTTATGAGAAAATTTTCTATAGTAGATTGTTTGTTTATAAAAGTTTTGCTTGCAGGACGTCGATGAATCAATCAATCGGTCACCCACCATTAACGGAACTATCTGAATTTCGCGACCGATTTGTATTTTAATACAGTAGAATCCCGATAATTCGTACCCCGATAATTCGTATATCCCGCTAATTCGTATGAATTTGCTGGTCCCTTGAAATACGAATTATCGGGATTCTACTATATTAATTATTTTGATAATTTTCGGGCTATAGGTTATATTTCTGCGGCCACTAAATCGAGTTTGCAGGCTCTTGTTGCTCGAAATTCGCCCAAAAAAAATTTCGTGAAACATGCCATAAGTATTTTATTATACATATTTGTTATAAATTAGCAAAAATAGAAACAAAAAAATTAATAAATTTTTACTTTATGTGACTCATGTTTTATCAACATATAAAAAACTGGGGCTAAAACAGGAATTTGAAATGTTTGAGAAAACTGAAAGCGATAAACAAATTGGAAGTCCGCATCACGTTTTTCAAAATAGAAAATGAATTGAAATTCGTGCATAAAATTACTCACATACGTAAGTATATATATTGCATCATAATATGAAAGGAAAAAACCTCTACTACTAAATTGGCTACATATTTCACCTGAATAAATTTGCCGCCAGTATTTTCATTCGCTCTAAAAAGCCATCGGTATCGCGTTTAACTGCAAGTGACACTAATGTATGTTGTTAGGGTGTAATTTTAGGCCTCTATTGCTGCAGAAAATTTACTAAAACAGTCGAGTTGACAAGTCAGAGCGAGGACAAACTTATACAATTAAATGCATACCTTGCACCAGGTAAAAATTTCATGTGACATGCTATCAAGTGTGCTAACTATTATGGCATGAAAAATTCGAATAGTTTAGGGTTAGGTTGATTTCAATTTAAAAGCATCGAATTAAATGCTAGGATATTTGCCTAAACACCAAATCCGCGTGAGTTCTCTAGAATGACTGCGAAATGTTTGCTTACGTAATTGGGGTATATCACCCTTAGCTGAGCTTTGCCCAGCCGAGTATAATCAATTCCGAGAATAGCAAGGACGTAGCCTCCGAACCATATGATTTTCATCAGGCGCCCAGCTGTATACGCATCAGCAGCTCCTTTTCCGTCGACCGCCAGCCTATTGACGGCCGGTTGTCGTCAGCCGTCTTGGGTGGCTTCCACTGGGGTTGGGGTTCGTCCTTAAGACCCACCAAGGACGTTGTCATCACATCGAAAAGCAAATTCCGCCATGAGATGTCTTAAGAACGGGATGACATGGCAGAAAGTTGCGCAAGCAGTAGACCTGCTCACTTACTCCATAATCGGAAAACTAAAATTTCCTTCCTATCAGTTTTGTTCCGCGTAACCGAAATATCGAACCCAATTTGATGCCTGGTAAATTCATACCCCACACTATTGCAATCTGTTGTGTTTGACTCGAAAGTGGTGTGAGTTTGGAGCCACATTACCCTGGGGCTATGAAAGCCTACATATCGTACAGGCATATCCTAATCCAATTGAAGTTAAACCAAACCCCAATCATGTGAAATGTTAGGGAGCTAATGGTGACGTAAGGGCGAATCCACAATAGCGGAAAATATTTAAAAACTGGGAACCTATCTGTTTGCAGTACGAAAACATTTTTGTTTCTCGACTGGAAATCGTTGTGCGGGGTCATGCGATTTTTTTTTTCGGTAGCAATACCCCCATTCTGCCCCAGCTATAAACACATATTTCTATCCTTTTTAGTCGATAACTACATGAAATATCCTCTGGAAAAAGTTAAAATGGCGACTTCCAATATAGACGGCGCCAAAGTGCCGCGACGACTATGTTGATGTGGCGCCCACAAAGGCATTTCCACACTCCTGGAGCCCAACGATATCCTCGAAAGAGAAGCAGAATGACCCAGAGAGGAAGGGGAAGAGAACGGACTACGAAGAGAATGCATAGATAGGGGATATACCAAGTATGAGGTCATGGTAGGGAGAGACGGGTCTAATGCTGGAAGCAGAATATAAGCGCGAACTGGTTTAGTTGAAACTTTAGCTAGTTGAGGATAATAGTAGGATAATGGCTAGATGGATCGCTCCGTGGTGAATATGTAGACGTTGAATCCTCACTATATCCCCTATGGATAAGTGTAATAGGGTGAGGTGGTTCGAAGAATCTATATCACAAGTTTGGGTGGCCGAAAAGACTTTCTGACGTCGACGGTCGCCAGTCTTAGTTCGCTTTTTCCACAAAGCCCTAGTGGAAATCGAATCTGGAACGATGTCGATGTTTCCTTAAAATTAGTTCGCTTTCCTGCACTCCTCGCTGCTATCCTTTTCGAAGGGCTATTTTCACTCATTTCGTTCGATTTTTCTTTCTGCGGGTGGGTAGAACTAGTTTCTTGTTGGGGTATCACACGACTGCGGATGGAAAACATGCGAGCAATCATGATTTTTTAAGGAAGTTAATTTTTTTGCATTTAGTTTGAAGTTATATGCAGAAAAATTATCATAGCGATTGATGTGTGCAAAGTAAAGCAGAGAGGGTTGACGTGTTTATGGCTGTTTGTTGTTTTGGGGTTGAAAGATTATTGTCTGTGAATTTCATGCAAAATAACATCCGGCTACGGGTCATTAGTCTGAACTCGCAGATTTCTGGATCTTGAAGATTTCACTGGAAGTTAACGTAATTTTTTCTTTGATTTTATAATTTCATGGTGGAAATATTCCAATTTACTCATAAATTCATGAGTATATTCATGAGATAAATTTAAGGTTTGCCATTCTGAATTTAAATTTTTGGTGGTAGTAGATATGATCAAGGCAAAATTATGCGTAAAATTTAATTAATAACAGATGATTAAAACTTTTTTCTGCGCGGAGAAAAATTCATTGGTAAAATCGACTACAAACCTTAGTTGATTTTGCATCAACTTCGTTCGTGTTTAATTCTAGTGACACATTGTCGTTTATCAAAACTACACAATTTTTATTAAATAATTTCACTAGTTTGAGTGATTAAATTATCACGTTCATTGTCAACTTCATAAAAAAGCGATCACGTTCATTGCCAGTTAGCGATCACGTTCATCGTCAACTTCATAGAAAAATGATCATGTCCATTGTCAACTTCGTGATTATACGATAACGTCCGTTGTTAAACAAGCACAATAATCTCGGTGTAGGACAACTCGACACCAAACAACTCGGTATCGGACATTTTTACTTTGTAACCCCCTCACCCACTGCTCTCATTTTTCTTTTAATCACGTTTATTTTTGTGTTAATCACGTTCATGCTCCAAAATGTCGTGATATGTTTGTTCCAACATTATGCGAAAACGACTCAGCCGATATCAACGATTTTTCTTTTTCATGGATAGAGTAACTCTTAAAATAAATAAGAGGACAATTTTTGTCGTCGTTTTTTCTTTTTTTTTTTGGGTCCCACATCTTTTAACTTTTCACCCTTAAAATTTTTAAAATTTATCGGGATTTGATGAAGTTTCTTTCGAAAAAGTTTTAAACGAAACCATCCTGTTTCCTTTAATTCACTCCTTCGACATCTCGTGAGTCCTTAGAACTACTATAATTAATTCTATGTTTAGCTATAATCTATAATCGGCGATTGGAGGACGCGTAAATCGCGAGGCCGAAGACACACCTTTGGAAGGGGGTTGGACCGTAAAGCGATTAAGGGCGAAGCCTCTAGTTTTGATATAAGTTTATCTGTATTTTTTATAAACAATGATTGTTTCAAAGCGCTTTAAAACTGATATGACAATTTCATGATAGTCAACGCGACCGGATAAGTCAAACTCTCAAGAGTATTAGAAAATTTAAAATTAAAATTATCTGTGTGAGTCATGTATGTGGTTGAAATATTCACACCATTTAACACCAACAACAATCTCGAATGTTTTATTTTGTAATTTTTGTCTTGTGAAATTTAATTTCATTTTTCAATGTTTTTTTTTCTGATTTTTCCAGTTAAAATTGCAATGAATTTTCTATGTCAACTTGGGGACTGAGATTGGACGCCATGTGTCGGTATTCGCGCAATCTTTATTCACTCTAATGCACTTATCGTCACTGTCAAGCGATTTGAAGAAGTCCTTATGGGCTTATCTCAACATCCTCTCATAAATAAATTACAAGCAGATCCGAGATTAAAATCAACAACTAAACAGACACATCCTACAAGTATAATATGTGAAAATACTGCCATTCTATATTCTATATTATTCTTCACATATGTAGAACAGGAGTTCACATTATTTTAAGCCCGGTATGGATAAAGTTGTACGACATATGTGTCCTCCACCATATGAACATAAATATGTTATGCAGTCACCATATAGAAAAGTTGCTGTTTGTGCATTGAGGTGTTCATTGCATATGCTGGCGATACGAGTGCATAACATTAACAGGGGAAAAAGGTAACTTTACCCTGGTATCCGCTTAACAAAATTGTTTGCTTTTCGTCCTTTTTATCATTCAGTGCCTTCGTTTTCCTTTTGTTTCATTTCTTTTTAGTATATCCTATTTCT
The DNA here is from genome assembly GCA_964034945.1 of Chrysopilus asiliformis. Classification (NCBI taxonomy): domain Eukaryota; kingdom Metazoa; phylum Arthropoda; class Insecta; order Diptera; family Rhagionidae; genus Chrysopilus; species Chrysopilus asiliformis. Next base: position 94,362,370 of record OZ035962.1, read on the forward strand.
TCGCAAAGTGTTCTGCCTTGAACTATCATTTTGTCGCAACTTTAACGGAAATATCAGAAACAATTTATTGCTTGAAAGTTTTTCATTTAAATCGCTTAGTTATGCAGATTTCACTGATTTTATTCCATTTCGAAAATGTTTTTCAACGTAACATTAAAGTCATTTTAAATTCGCGACGTATGTAGATTTCGTGTTCTACTGATAGATATTTTATCCATTTTTATTATTCACGGCATCGACGGGTTGATTGTAGTTGCCGGTCGCGTCATCGTTAACATCGCATAGGCCTCAAATTTCGGGACTTTAAAGAATCTCTGCTTTTACTTGATTTAAACTTCAAACACTTTTATAACAAAATTGATGAAAGTCTTACTATGTTGTACTTTTCGATTTGTTTAATTTGGTGGAGTTATTATGAGCATTGGATAAACTTTCCCATATAACTTTAAGAGTTTACATCAGAAGACGAATTGGACATGGTATGTTTTCGATCAGAGTGGCCTGTTTCTAAATAGGACATTCAGTGATTTAATTCTAGTTCCAGTTTAGAGCTTATATAGCACAGACAGATGGAAACCAGTACTATATGCCGTTTACATATCCATAGGTTTAGTTTTTGTTTATTACATAGAAGAGCAAGGAATTAGTTGAATTAGTATACAATTGAAATCGACTACCACGTAGATACATATAGACACTGGGATTAAGGACATTATGGGTGGATATTGAATTAGAATCCCAAATCAAATAATTATTGAACAAACTGCCGTACGCTGCGTCTGTGTTAAATAGGATTTTGTCTAATTTTGTCTTCCCCATAAGGATAATCTATACGCTTGCACTTTAAGGATATCTCCGTTAAGTAAACATTCAATGGCCGCCTGTTTTTATATGTGTGTATGTGGTCGTGTGTCATGCTCATTGAACAGAATTCGAAATCTATTTAGTTAATTTAATTATTGCTTTTCAATTAAGGTTCAATTTAATTTGAGATACGACCAAGACCAACAAAGCAGATTGAAGAAGAAAATTCATAGCAAAAAAGTCCGAGTAAATTAAGTAAAATCAATATTTTCGTAAAATGGACTGATATTTGGTTATTGCAGCTTAACTAAACTTGGAGTTCCTGTATAGGTTCTGGCAAATTCACAAAGATTTAGTTCCAAACGAATAGTTTTTTGCCATTTTCAAATACAGTGGGCTCCGGCCTTACACTATGAATTGGATACCCGAAAACACCCCGTAGATAGGAACCGTCTAGGACCCGCGTAAATAGAGCTTTGGAAGTCATTTAAAAATAGGGGTTTGATTCCGAAATCGCGAAGATTTTACGAAAATTGGGGGTAAAAGAGTTTATTTTTTTCTAAAAGTTTTTTCTTTAAAAAAAGTTTTTATTTAAAAAAAATGTGTGAAAAGGAAAAACAAAATAGTTTTTTGGGTGCTGTGTGTCAGAAATAAAAACGAGACAAATATTCATTTTATTTTATTTTTTATGTTTTTTGCGTTTATTTCGTTTTTTGCTTTTAAAAATTTTTTTTTGCTTGTTAGTACCTACATTTAAAAAAAAACAATTTTTTTCAGAATTTTTCTAAAATTTATCTTTTTTGATTAGTAAAACTAAAAATCATGCTGTCCTTACAGGATCTTCCGGTATCCTTACGGACTTATTAACGTCAAAATGAAATTCATTTACCCAAAAAAAGGATAACCCCGTTATAACCCTCCATTATCTTTACAATCTTTACAACCCTCCATTATCTTTCCAGAACCTTCCATTATCAATTAATTATTAATTAATTATTTATTAATTAATTAATTATTACCAAGTCAATCGGATGAGTGGAAGTGGGTCAAAATGGAACTACAACCCTGACAGGCAAACAGACAGACAAAAAAAACATATCAAAAGCTATAATTGCCAATCTGGCAATTATTGAAAACCCGTATGGTGATATTCGTATCAAAATTTTAGCAGTTGTACCAAAATTCCACTTTGAAGTCGAACTTTCCAATAAGATTTTTTAAAATTTATTCCAATCGGATTTTGATGTATGGGAGTTTTATGTAGAATCATATCCTAAACAACTTTTGTTTTTTTTGTACCCCCCCTAATGGTCCAGTTTTGCCCATTAACGAACTTAGCCTCGCATTTTACGAAAAACGAATCTGCGTAAAATTGCAAGTCTGTAGCTCAATCCGTGCGCCCGCAATCCGCGCCACAGACAGACAGACAGACAGACGGACGGACGGACATGCAAAAATTAAATATTTTTATCATTCTAAACACACTGGTGTAATTCATTTTTGTGTGCGATGACGGGATCTTGGCGTTACAAACAGTAAGGCAAAGTTAATATACCCTTTGGTTTCACCATACGGGTATAATAAATAAAACAACTTATATCAACTTATTCAAAGTAACTCTTGCTCAATTAATCTCCTGTTTCAAGTGACGTTATTCTTATTTACTTTAAAGGAGTTTGCTGATACTGATATATAATGTCGAAATCCTTAATCTAACAGAAACACAATATTTATGAAAGAAATTTTTTTTCCCACAATTTCGTTTTTCTATATAAGATCTTACCGAATTTTGATAAAATAAAACACTTGTATGGGGATGGGCGGTAGGAGTGGTACAATTGGATTTTGATGTTCGGAAAAGTTTTGTTTAGAATCATGACTTTCCCACATATTGAAATACATTTGAAGCCAATTTAAAAAAAATCATTTTTTTAATCTAGTTTTCTCGTATAAAATTTTAGAATTGGGCAAAATCATACTAATATATAAAAATGGGTTGGTGTCTGTCTGTCTGTCTGGTCCTCTTTCACGCACGGCTGAACCGATTGACTTGAAATTTGGCATGAGTGTCTGTGGTAGTTCTGGTTCCAACATAGGCATACGGAAAAGTAGCGCGAGGGGTGGGGGGAGTAAGGGGAGGGGGTAAAGTGATTTCGAAACTTAGTTTTTGCACTATGTTACTCTTTCGCGGGGAAACTACTAAACCGATTGGCCTGAAATTTGGCATAGATGTTCGTCGTGGGTCCAGCCCCAACATAGACCTATTAAAAAGTAGCCAGAGAGGTGGGGAGTTAGGGGAGGGGGTAAAGTGATTTCGAAACATAGCTCTTCCTCTATGTTACCCTTTCGCGGGGAAACTACCGAGCCGATTGGCCTGAAATTTAGCTCCAACATAGACCATCAAAAAAAATTTTTTTTTTTAAAACTTAACCCGGCAACGACGGGTATGCAAGCTAGTAGGATATAAACCTCGTCTTGATTGGACATAAATCGTGATTTTTCTGTGTGGCCTACAATTGAAATGTTTCAGAATTTGTCAGAATTTTTTTGATATCTTGGACAACAATGCTAAAAAAAATGTCTGCAAGTGTTATTTTAATGGCAGGGTATGAAAAAAATCACAATTTATGTCTAATGGAGGTCTGAAAATATATACCATTGAACGTTTGTCAATGGTAGCTCTTTTTATGTTTTTATGCTGTGATTCATAAAAGAAATGTGCAATGCGGTCTTATACATGTAAATTGCCTCATGTCCAATCCAAGTATGCGTACAAAGCAATTTAATAAAACGAAGTTCTCAAAAAAAACTCTCTGAACTGAACTTTCTAAGAACATTTCCTAGTCTACATATGCGATACGTGCCACTTTTGAGGCATTACCAAGGTGTACATCATTTCTATTTGAAACACAACTAAGACTATTATGTTGGCTAACTGGAATTAATACGATTATGTAGAAATTCAAAAGAAATACTTTCACGAACGTCGAAACATTCATTTATTGTCCTCATTCTTAATCTTCCTTGATCTCTCCTATGGCCAAATATCTTCTAGACACTAGTATACATAGAAAATACCCACACCAAAATTTTACGTTTAAATGTGAACACCTTTTATATATTTGGACGATTGGTGCTGCATATTGAATTATTGAAAAGTCGATTTTCAAAATAGGATGAAATTCCTTGGACAAGATAAATTGATTGTAAAAGTTTTCTCGATTTATTTTCCCAGCCATCGTACCGAGTCGATTATAAGAATCTCGTTAGATATTCAACTAGGAAGTCCACATATATTGCATTCATGGATGTAACAAAATATTTTCCGTATTTCAAATACCTACCAAAAAAAAAAAAACAAAATAAAGTGGGGGGTTCTGGTGATCAAAAGTTGAAATACCGGGGGTTAAGGGTCAAATGTGTTAATGTTTTCTTTCCTGTTGTTTCCACGAGTATATCTTGAGAAAATAACAGAAACTAAATAAGAAATTTTTCCTCAGGAGTAAAGAAGAGTTTTTCTTTATATTGTGTAGGCGAAAGAAATGGTATTTTTTCCTATTCAAGAAATGTACTGAAGTAAAAAACAGAAGGAATTTCAATGAAATGCTAATTTCGCATGGCATGACAGAAAACGACTCAGTTTGATCCCTTTAAGCTATGACCACTGATCCATTGGAATCGCATCATACTCTTTATATGTATGAATGTTGGACGAAGGACTAAAGGCGAAAAGTTTCGGGAGACACATAAAAGTCACGTACCCTAAACGAAAAAATTCGCGAACGGTGGATGTCATTTTGTAAAACTTTGATATACGACCATGGATATCGAATTTGTGTGACGGTGTCTGGGTTTCGGAATGTTCGGGCGATATTTAAGGATGGAATAGTATGTTAAAAAGGGGGGAGGGGAAGCTTTAGGACACGTGAGGGTGTTATGTTTGACATATAAACGTCCCTCGCTAGTGAACCATTAAGCGTTGTCCCCGTATTTACGCCAGATCCATCTCGTTTCACCGTTCGTCGTATTTTTCGTGTTTTTTATTTTAGTTTTTTTTTGGAGCTGTTTTTGAGTAAAGCCATAATGATTGATGGAGTAGCCTTCTTTTCGACAGCCGTCGGATGCTGGAGATGAGGTTTCAAACTGTTCGATGGACTCACTAATTTCCACAACGTAATTTTTTAAAATTCAGTTTATGTGCCTTGTGTTCAAATGACCGATTTAATAAGAGTTTCAACATTCTGTTGACACAGAATTAAAAGGTTTTTTTACTGTGAGTTTTCAAACTTCTAAAAATATATTCTTGTATTTTTGGGTTTTCCAGAATCATGTTTCTGAATTGGTCTCTTTGTGATAAGACATTAGTTGTCGATTGCTAAGAATAAACATCCATAACAATACATCAAATTATTTTTTCACTCAATTTAATGTTGGGTTTTAATTTTTTTTTGTACCTGGAGCGGAATTGCGTAAGGTCATAAATGATAGTAACTATTTTCCAAAGAAATCACACTTTATCTGACAATAAAATATGGAAATTTGCTATCTGTTTTTTCTCAAAGGAAAAGAATTGTGATTTAAAATTTCGTTCAATTTATTAATAATTTTCTTTCATATCGATCATAATATTATCATGGCAACCACATGGCAGAAGTCAAGTGCATACAAAAGTTCCATATGCTTTTCGCCATAAAGCACCGACCAAGCGTTCGACGGACACAACAATTCTAAAGAAGAATTCCTTTCAGCTTACATTAGTTTTTTTTTTACAGTGCATTGCAATCACTTTACGGATACTACCCTAGAACAAGTTCAGTTCCATTCGGGATACTTACGATGCCTTGACGGTCTTCTACATAAATCCATAAAAAGGATATGATCCCTCAGGATGTCATCCCTTCTCAAATGTTTTCTTTTTTCACTGCTGGTTTCTTCTACACTAGTGAAATCTAGAGTTGCCTGCTGCCGTTAAGTCTTTTGAAGAATCCCATAGAAGATTTATGTTATCTTTCCCTGACTATAGACAAAACTCTAATATAAGGAGACACATATAAAAATTTTCCTCTTGCCCACAAAGTTCCCAGAAGCTATATATATATATATGTCGACTAGTAGGGGAAAAAAAAGAAATACTTATAGGACTCACATTTCTGGTATTTTCATTCATATGATATTCTTCGTTTTTACAATTTTTTGTATATATTTTAAGCTTTTATTTTTAATGTCAAGTGGATTCATTTCGAGGAATAAAATAAAAATGTGGAAAAAACTAAAGCGGGAGATCGCTATTAAGATTTATTGCACATTTTGCCATTCGCATGTGAACGTATGTTTTGGTATTTTTTTTTATTATTCAGTTGAACAAAACGATGTGATAGTCGAGAGCTTCGGGGATCAGGTTAAAGCGGTCTAAAAAAAAACTTTAGCAATTCTATTCCCGATTTTATACATCTACATTCCATTTCTGGTACCAAAATGGATAACCAGTTCTTTTGGGGTGGCTGCATTCTTTCGTGAAATCCAATGATTGAAAATATTTCGATAACTGCAACTGAATCTTATGGGTTCCGCCGTAGAATTCAGCATAATACAGCACCGACAATGTTACATTCCGATTCACACAACATAAACGCTGTTCGCTGAAGAAAACAGGGAAATTTGATTCATCTTGACAAGATATTGGATTGGGATTTTGTTGGAGATTGCGGGTATTTAGAAAATAGCTTTCACGATTTTCTCCTATTTATAACAGGTTATTTTCTTCCTTAAATTTTAAACAATTTCTTCTGCAAATTTGGTTCAAGAAATGATTATTTAGCAGATTTCAATGCACTTTCCCATTACAATTAAAGCAATTCGGAAACATGATGTGGATTTTATCCGATGAGAAATTCGTGGAAATTCACCCAACCGGGATTTTTTAAATTGTTTGGATATTTAAGGATTTGTGAAATATTCTATATTGCTTGCATGACAATTTTTATTTTTTGTTGGGTGGAAAAACTAAGTAGGTGCGTATTGTTTTAACATTTAAATACCAGCATGCAGCGGACAATTTTGTTCTGGTAATTAAAAAAAAAAAAACTTTGGGCAGTAAGTTATTGTGAATTTAATTATCTAATACCAGCAGTTTCTACATGGTAAAAAAATTAAGGATTTATATGAATATTTCACACCATATTTGTGTCAACTCACATGTTTTTATCGATATTTGGTATATTTGATATACCAGGTTAATCCGTCCAAAACCGAGCTCTGTTTGTTCACAAAGAAAAACAAATTACCAAGATTGACCACACCAAGGATTGGCTCCATCAGTTTAGAACTGAAAGACAAGGTCAAATACTTGAGGGTCATACTGGACAGACGGCTCACCTGGACACCTCATTTAGAAGACAGGGCGAGCAGAGCATATAGAGCCTTTGGAATGTGCAAGAGGGCTATAGGAGGGAATTGGGGCCTGCAACCACAAATGGTCAAATGGCTATATACGGTTGTAATCCGCCCGATTTTAACCTATGGCCCTCTTGTATGGTGAAAGGCACTGGAAGCGGCATCAATGCGAAAAATACTGGAAAGAGTGCAGCGACAGTGCTGTTTGAGCACATTGGGCGGTTTAAGATCCACCTCTATAAGGTCAATGGAGGTTATCTTGAATCTACCCCCTATCGAGCTACACGTTAAACATATGGCGGCGGGGGCGGCCATAAGGCTACACCTCGCCGGAACTTGGACTATTGCGGGACAGGGAGTTCCATTATCGATTTCGTAAAGTCTAAAGTACCCGCTCTATCTTTAGAAAGCGACTTGCAGCCGGAGTCCTACCTGGAGACTAATGTTTGCAAGAGCATTGATCTCCGGGACAAGTGGGAGACAGGAGTTGTCACACCACCTGAAGCGGACATAACGGTATATACAGACGGTTCCAAGATGGATAAATTGACTGGCGCTGGACTGTTCTGAGAGGAGCTCGGAGTGGAGCGATCGTTCAAATTAGACAACCATGCTACGGTCTTTCAAGCCGAAGTAATGGCAATCAAAAAAGCGAGTCTGCTTCTGTTGGACCTTGCAGTGACTGAAAAGGATATCTGCATCTGCTCAGACAGTCAAGCAGCCAACAAAGCGATTTCTTCACACACTGCCAAATCTAAGCTTGTGCAGTCATGTAAGGAAGACCTAAAAAGACTCTTCGAAACCACCTTAAAATGGTTTGGGTTCCTGGGCATAGTAATATTCCTGGAAATGAGAAGGCAGATGAACCTGCTCGTAAGGGTACATGTATCGACAGTCAATCCATTTCTGTTGGGTCCCGATTCAAACCCTCAAACTGCAACTTAAGCAGTGGGCGGATCAGGAGAACCAACAACTTTGGTCCATGTGTCAGATCGGCACTACAACAAAGGAATTATGGGGTGGCTTAAATGCAAACCTTACTAAGAGCCTCTTAAATCTGGAACAGAATCCCCTTCGTCTAACGACTTTTTTTTTTATAGATCCAGCCAGAGCGTAGGGGAAGACCCTTTAATGCCGAAGCACAGCTCGGGATGGTCACTTGGTCACTGGGCACTCCCTCCTGAAGGATTACGCTTTCAAAATGAGGCTGGTGGATAATCCACAATGCAGGGGCTGCGGAGAAGAGCAGGAAACGGTGGAGCATTTCTTGTGTCACTGTCCAGCCTTAACCCGTACTCGCGTCAAATGCTTCGGGTATCCCTTTCTAGAGGAACTCCATCAGGCAGGAACTCAGGGCTGGGAGCCGATTCGGAAATATATAGCACTGGCGGGATGGCTGAACAACCGTACTTGAGCTCAATCTGCTCCAGCGAGGGACATCGGAGGTGTACAATGGGCCAACTTGAGGTCTGCGTGCGTGGGGTTCCCTGGTGAGGCCCCTCCTATCAAACCAACCATATTTGATAAATATTTGGTGTGAATTTGATAATTTTTCTTGTGTTTTTTTTTGCAATTTTACACTAAATGTTGAAAAAAAACATACGAGTTGACACAATAACTCAAAAGCTATAATTCTGCAAGTAATCGATCAAGTTGATATTTTTCGCTGAGGGCTCAAGCAAAAGAGAAAACTTTCTCAATGTTTATACCAATTTTGCCAAACCGGAAAATTGTTCGCAAAAAAAATTTTAATTCATTTTTATTCCTATCCAAATTCTTCACTTTCGCCTTCTTAAAATTTTGGAACATATAGCTGGATAACGGGTAGATCATTAAGTTTTATTTCTGTTTACATTTTATTCGTTTACTAGCTACGTTGTTACTGGCAACTTTAGTTATAAAGAAATAAGGTGAAAACCAATTTTTAATAAAAGTCACTCTGTTAAGCTTTACAAATCTTATTCTACTTTGTATGACGCTCAATTCTCTTCATTTGAACGAAATAAAATTAGGTGAAATTTTCATTTTGCAGAAAATGAATTATTTACGGACCATCAGTGCACTGGTATTATCCATAATATCCTTTACCAGAAATAAGTTTTCTTTCTGCATTGTTCTTTTTCCGTGTAAGTAATGCACCCATTTAATTAACAAACACTAAATTATCATTAAGAGGCGGCACTTTTTAATTACACCGCTTCTAGGCAGAAGAATCAGCTCAAAAGAATTTTCGTTGAGAATTTTCGCTAAAAGGCATGATAAGTCCTGTGTTTAAATGTGTATAAACTATAAGTACTACATCCCAGCGTTAAAGGACATTAATCCTTGTCACCCTTTTGCCTTGCCGTGCCTTCCGAGTGTTTGTTTTTGTGTCTCGCCAGGAGCTGAAAGCAAAAACAACACCAGAAAAAAAATCAAGCGGAAAAATAGAAGTAAAATACTGTGGAAATGTTGAAAATTGCACCCATCCAAGGAAGAGTGAGTTTTGAAGGAACCTAAATGTTTACTTACCAGTGTGTACCCCCCACAACTGCCTTCTATTATTTTTAAAGCAAGTGTTTGTTATACGAATATGTTGGCGATACTGTTTTTGTCGGCTTTTTTGTATAATAAAAAAATCGTTCTTTGCCCTTTATTCAGCCAGAAGTTCCTGGATTTTTGCACCAGGAAATATCCAGAAATTTTTTTTACAGATTTTTTTTTTGTTAGCTGGCTTAGTTTCTCGGAGATGTTTTTTCCATATTCCTCAAGGGCTGCGTTTAGGTAACATTTTGTTTTTCGTTTAAGGTAGATTGCGTCTACCTACATATGTTTAATAGTCTTTATAGGAAAATGTAGGGAAAATCTTATGGCTCCATACTGGAGCTCATACTAATACAACATACCATCAATATGTATGCTGCTGTGTCTGCGGCATATATTTTAACTTAATCTATGTGAGAAGGGTTGAAAGCTGAAATTTTTTGCCTCCTGTTATCCGCTTTGACGTTGCCGTGGTATTTAGCGTAGAATGCGTGAGATCCATCCTCTCTTCGATAGGAAGGTGGCTGAATTTAGTCCTAGTCGATGTCCTTAACGGCTGATGTTTTACTCAAATTAGGTTATGTCGTGTTTGCCTTTGGAATATGTAATGTGAAAACACCATAGAACAAATGGATTGACTTGGAAGGGACCGCGTGGCTCAACGCAAATTTTGTTGCAGAATATCTAGCACCGATATGTTGTGTGACATTGAGGAAAACCAGAAAAGGTGAGGATATTTTCTTGATGAAAGGCAACATCATGAAATAATAAAAAACCGACTGGGGTTTAGATGTTTTGACAAAATTATGCTCGTAGAGGCTGTAGAAAAGGCTTAATGAGATTTCAGTGATGTGACGTGTTAAAAAAAAATTCACCGCAGGGGGCATAAAAACAAAAGGTTTAAATCATATATTAGGGTAAGTCGTAAATAACAAAATAACTTTTTGTTTTTAAGAATTTGCATTACAGGAAAGAACATCTGCGAAGAGAAATTACACCACTTATGATCTTTTTCAAGAAAAAGTGATGAAAAAGTCGGGAAAGCATTTCGGGAATATTACATAAAAAATAATTGTAATTTTTGTTGCAAATCATAATTAGTTGCGTTTTTTTAATGTTCTAGAACACGGAACATTAAAAAAACGATCCAGAGTAAGTGGGAAATTTCATTGAGTTCGAATGGCAACTAACTTCATGTTGGTTACATCAATAGGCCGTTACTGCTATATTTTCTTGATATAATCACGATTCGCTATCTCCCATGATTAAAACTATTTCGCTGTCGAACAGAACCAACAAACCACCAACACAAAATCCTCAATTGAGAATAAAATGTCAGATTTATTATGTTGAAGTTAGCAGCGTTTCATTACCGTACATTACCGTATAAAATTTCCCTTTGTTGCAAGCGCTGTTCGAGTTGAAAAGGTGGTGCAGGATTTTGTATGGAAAGCTTGTTCTGAACTGCTTCAGAACATTGAAAAAACGCAATTATTTTTTAAAAAGAATTTTTGAAATTTTTTTTTAAATCAAAATATTAATTTTCAGGTTTAAATTGTGTTATTGTTTAGTGTCAAATTATCAATAATATATTACCGTTATTCGGCATAGTTCATCTTTAAAAAAAAATTCGGATGACCGGGTTCAAATCCCAGTCGGGTAGTCAGCTTTTCTTAATTTATTTACTTCGATTTATTTTCAAGTTTTTTTTTATTTACCAAAATATTTTCCTTACATTAAATGTTTTCTTTACACCCTGTACGGGCGTCTTGTGATTTAGAATAAAATCAATTTAAAATGATTAAATAAAAAAAATTGATTAAAAATAGATAAATTAAATATTTAATTTTTTTTTAAGAAGAATGCGTTGGTATTTTGGTATTTCGAAGCCAATTTTTTTAGTAGTTAAGATAATACAACACTAAATCGCATAAACCCGTGACAAAGAATAGTTTCCAGGACGCCAGGACAATATGCGTAAATCCAGCACTGTCTCGTCCTTATTCATAACCCCTTTACCCCTTCAGACCCTGTACACATTACAATGAACACTGGTCTAATATTTCAATATCTCACTAAAATATTAAATCTGTGACTACTCCAAAAAAAATAGTATATTACGCAACAAGGAGCGAAAGTAAACGATTTCAAGAGTGTGAAGTTAGCTGCACGAGCGAAGCGAGGGCAGATATCACACGAGTGAAATCGGTGACTCGCTCCGAGTTGCGTATACAATTTTTCATAACAAATTCATTGGAAATATGGCTTGAGATGCCATTTAAACGAGATTTTCGAATTGGAGAGCAACGCTAAAGGGGGTTTGGGGGGCGAAGCCCCCTGACTTCAGCGGAAGTAAATTTTTAAAAGAAACAAAACAACTATATTCTATAAATTCGTTTTATTACTAAGAAATGTTGGTCAAAACAGATTTTAATTTTTAAATTTTTCTCCTCTGAAATAAAAAATCAACATAACAAAAAAATGGAAATCGGCAATGCTGCTCAACTAAATCACATTTCGCTCGTGCAGCTAACTTCACTCGGTCAGTTTCATTCAGATATTTTCGGTGAGAAGCATAAATGGCTGTACTGCTTACTCTAGTGTTTTCTGCATGCAGTTTGTCTTCTGTATTTTGTGGTACACGTCGCGAAAACACACTTTCGGCCAGCTGATCGCACTTTCGCCCCTAGGGCCGAAAACGCAACTTTCGACCCGCTTAAAATCTGTTTTGACCAACATTTCTTAGTAATAAAACGAATTTATAGAATAAAGTTGTTTTGTTTCTTTTAAAACTTTACTTCTGTTGAAGTCAGGGGGCTTCGCCCCCCGAACCCCCTGACCGGGGCTCCGCCCCTGGATCCCGCATGGGGGCCTTCGCCCCCCAAACCCCCTTTTGCATTACTCTCCAATACCAAAATCGCGCTTAAATGGCATCTCAAGGCATATTTTCAATGAATTTGTTATGAAAAATTGTATACGCAACACGGAGCGAGTCACCGATTTCACTCGTGTAATATCTGCCCTCGCTTCGCTCGTGCAGCTAACTTCACACTCTTGAAATCGTTGACTTTCGCCCCTTGTTGCGTAATATACTATTGTTTTAACATTTCCAAACGATTTTTGAATAACTTGTTTTTTTTTAATTTTTTTTTCAATTTTTTCAATATTCTGTTCAGTTAGATATGTTTCTCATTCCGCAAAATAATTAAATTTTAGAATGAAATTCTTCAGATCAGATTTTCTTATAAATTCTGAACTTTTTGTTGTGTGTATAATTTTTATTCACAAATAAATTCACTTTTAAGCAATTTCATAGTAAATCTATTAGATTTTACTACTTAAATTAAGAAAATATTGGCAGACGAGCAAATTTATCTAAGTCTCCATTTAACAATGAAGATTCCCATGTTTAAATCAACATAAGAAAATAACGCATCTACACATTTTCTTTGTAAATATCCTATTAAGAAATCTTATTAACTTAGTGGAATAGTACAATACATGATTGCATAATAGAGAATGTGAAAGTATGTGTTTTTATGCCTTGCGACATCCTTGGCTTATCTTGGAAACCTGTCCATAGAATGAACACTTAAGCCTCATTTGCATTGAATCGCATTGACACTTTATAAAATCGAACAATTTATATGAAAATCATCCAATTTTGTTCATTTCTCAATCCGTCGGGGAATTTGCACAAAAGAAATCAAATCAACCCCATTCTTCCAAAGGAATTTGGCATGAGGGGTTTACATTACTATCCCCATCCCAACAGTATAGAATAATACGTTTTGCCAAGATGTCTCCAGCCGTTTTTCACCTACATCAACGTTTGCTTACCATTTATACTTAAACTTAAAGCCATTACGCGCACGATGCGATGGTAGCGAATAGAAAAAAGAACAAGACAAAAGTTTTATGTTTTCTATGCTAAATTATTCGAAAAATATCCTTATTCTCTATTTTACTCTTTCTCCTTTGTTTATTCTTCTTCGTTTCCTACTTTTTTTTTTTTTTAATTTTCACACTTTGTCCAAAAATTTAGTGGCAGGTATGTACCAGCATCAGCGGCACCAGCACCTTTGCTAGAATTGAAGTGGAAAACGTCAAGCAAAGGAAAATAACCAGAAAATACTCGAATAAAGGTGGCAGCCCGTTTACCTACAGGATGGTGTCAGGGAAGCAGAAGAATAGAAAGGATTTGTAGAGAGGAAGAAAATCTGAGACAAAGCAAAAAATAGGAAGAACTTTGTTTATAAAAAAAGGGATATTTCGAAGTGAAATTCTTCCTTAATTAAAACATTTAAATTAGTATGACGACATCCAGCCGAGAAGTAAAACGAGAGAACTTCATTTTGTGCATAGCTTTAATGTGTTAGTGGAAAAAAGGACGACCGAGCGTTATTAAACGATGCGATGAAAGAAGTCCTTGCGATTTGGGTTCCGCTCGTTCGGTTCTAGTTCTGTGGGGAGTTTTATTAAAAAACATTAAGTTATTAGATAAAGGAACTCGCATAACAGGCGAAGGATTAGGGAAATTTGTACAAAATAATGCTCTTGTGACAGTTTCCATGCATGTAAATATTAGTCCGTGTTTAAATTATGGTTGCAGCGTACATAATTTCAGTTATTCTTTGCCTTTTGTTTTGAATAAAATTTACTGAGGAATTTTGTTTTTTACCGACTTCACCATGTTTTAATTAAATAGATTAATTTTAAAAGCATTTTTTTTATTACATTGCTTTTGAACTGATTATATGAGCATAAAGGAATGTAAAAGCTTGTTTATTTATACACTCAGGGTGTTCATGAAACCAGATAAAAGTCCAATTGCTTTTTTGCGTATTTTTACGCGAAGCATTCATGAAGTATCCTTCAAATAATTTGTATAAATCGATCAGCTGTTCGGCAGTTTTTTTCTCAGCTGCCAAAATAATGCAAGTTAAAACTTTGAGAATTAGTGAAAAATTAAAATTAGGTAAAATATTGGAACAAATTGGACAAAACAAATTCTTATTGTTGCAGATAAATTTAAAAATGTCCAGAAATCTCCGTATTTGACGGTTGCGTCAAATACTCGTCAAGTTTTATTATACACCAAAATCATCGCTATACAAATTTTGACAGTTCATCTACGAAGTGGTAAACTTACGTAGATTACGTTGTTTACGAGGAATTCCCGAGATCTGAAACGTCGCCTTAGAAAAATACCGCCCTCTCTTAAAGTAGATTTAGGAAATTATGGAAAAAAATTTAATTATAATAATATGAGATGCGATCAACAGAAAACTTTCCTCTGCAATATTTAGTTTCGGAAAAAAAAGTAAAAAAAAAATATTTTTTTTTTCAAATATCTCAAGAAGCGTTAAAGATACATAAAAACCATTAATGAAAAAAATGTAGAAAATTTTATTTCCTTTAATTTTGGTTATATGCATTTTTTCACAATAGCGCATAGTTTTCGAAAGCTTTTCAAAAAACAGAAATTTTCAAAAAATTTTTTTTTAAATATGTTGAGAACCGTTAGAGATGCGTAAAAACCTTTGAAGAAAAAAATGTAGAAAAGTTTATTTCCTATAAATTTGGTAATATGTATTTTTTCATAAAAGTGTATAGTTTTTGAGAGATTTTCAAAAAACTGAATTTTTGCAAATATGTTAAATCTTGCAATCCAATGTTGACCCACTTCCACACATCCGATTGACTTGAAATTTTGCACACAAACGTACGTCCGATGACAATATTTTCGCTACTTCGTCCTTGTAAGGATAATTGAAGGACCCGTAAGAATAACGTGATTATCCTTTCCCTCTAATTTGCCGGAAAAATGTCATCTGGGGGTTTTGGGTATTGCTGTATGCGATTAATTTGTCATAATGAGATAGATAACTTGAATTTCTTTGATATTTTCATAAAATTTTTTTAAAATTGTAGATAGAACCGGATTTTTTTTCTAGTCAAATTGGCTCTATTTTTCTTTTTTTCCACAGTCTCAAAAATGGCCACATGAGTTTTGAGTGACTAGTTAATACCGAGTGTGTTTTAATCATAGATATACTAGATCGCTCGATTTGCTGTCTCAAATGGTCCCATTTCAATACAGTTCAGTGAATCAAAACGAGTCAAGTAAGAGCAAGATAACCGTATGAAAATAAATATAGTCCTCTCGTTTAAACCCTGAGCTGTCAAAGGAAAATAGACTTTCGGAATGGTGTTGGCGCCCAAAAGTTATTTGTTTGCGCCTAAAGTTAGTCTCAAACTTGTGAAATTTGAATTTCGCGACATTATACAGTTCAGTGGATGCGTTCAAGTACGATAAAGAGGGAAATACTTTTGGGACCATTTTTCAGCAGAACTTTGTATGGTGACAGTTGTTCTATATTATATAGTTCTGTGGTTTTAATATTTTCGTTAAAAATATTTGAAATTGAATAGGCTGCTACAGAAAAACATGTTTTTAAGAAAATTAAGTATCAGAAGTATCATGAAATACCAAATTTTGACGTTTTTAGATATTTTTTTAGAATTTAAAAAAATTTTTGACAATAAAATCGATTCTAGGTTGCATTGCGGTGAATTTTATCATCATCAAAAAGTGGTGACCCAAGTTTTGTCAAAAAAAAATTTCGATTATTCTTTGTGATTTTTCTTCTCGAAATTCCCAAAATTCCCAACGTTAATTTCTTGAGAAATCAAGAAAAAGATTTCTCGATCCCAAATTCTGATTATACCATATTTATATTTAAAGCAACCGTAGCTATGATTGCGTTGTAGCCATATAACAAGATTACCGTGTAACCATTATTGTTGCAAACATGTTTGAGGGAATCCACATTTTTCTATCATTTCGGTGTGATCCAGCGTTGTGAAAAGGGATTAGATCACGCATTTATTTTTAGAAATCTCATGGTAAAGTGTTTCTTCGAAATGATTGTCAAATTTTCTTCGAATTTATTGAGTCACTTCGCAATAAAAATGCTGCGTAAATGAACTTATTCTTTCCTCACTTTTTAAAATAGTCTGTAGGATGAAAAGAGAAAATACGACAATAATTTTTTGCACTTAAATTTCGTGCAATTTCGCATTCATTGTTAAATAATATAAAGACATAAAAAATAAAACTCTATAATAATCATAAATTTTTTTGGATAATAATTCGCCCTATTCATGATATTTTAATAGCTAATATATCTCGACAATAATATATTATATCAGGCAATAAATCTCATCATATATACAAGTAAATGCATCCCCTGAAGGGCTATTTCACAACATTAATGTAGCAATTCATCTACGCCAACACGCCGCTCCGCAAATAAACAAATTTTCTATATCCACTCATATACTCATCATTATTATCAGTCGAAGTGGAGTGCAATGGTGAGCGGGGATCCGATACAGAATCACATATCGTAATCGGGATAGAATAGAGAGAATAGGGATAGGATGGCAATATTCGTATATGACGACATTGCCATCAGAACATTGTTGGCAAACAATAAAATTTTAACCCCAAAAAGGCCTCTTTTATATCGCTTGTAATCCTGTACGCTAGAATGGATATTCGATGATATACAAAACGGACTCACTGCCCTACCCATCATAATTGTGTTCATTTATCTACGAGTTTGTTATGGCGACAACAAAAGGATCTCATCTACACCATGAACCCATCCGATCCGATTTCCCTTCCAAAGAATATCGTAGGATATTGACACTCGAACTTCATCCCCAATGCCTGACGGTCATAGTAGTTTGCTCTGTAAGCCGAAAACTTATATCAATAAATTATCGCTCGATAAAGCAATTAATTTTTTCAATTGGTTTTCGCCAAAACTATAAATGCACGAATGGATCTTAAAAATAAGGGAAAAATTCAGAGGAAGTAAACCGAAGCAAGACGAGTAGTATTGGGGTGAGATTTACAATGTATTTGTCGGGATGGTAAGACACACATTCAACAGATATCATCTTTTGTCTGATGAGTGTCATCCCTTATTGGGGTCCACTTTCAATCACCTAAACTCTTTCTTTACATTTTTCCCTCTGCACAGATCTCGATTCAGCTCGACGCAGTTTCTTAGCTGGTACAAGAAAAGTTGACTTCATCGTTGGTGTTTTTTAGGGGGTGGTCAGCAGGAATTTCCCCAGCAACAGTGCCCCAGCAACAGTGTTGGTATTACAAGGACCTCCAAGAACTATTTAGATCCGGACAAACATAATTTTATATTGAGGATATTGGACAAAGGGTCATAAAACTGGATCCGTTGGCATATGGAGATCCACCCCCAGCGAAAAATAAAAAAAAAAATCCAAGCAAAATAGCTATCCGTAGTTGGCCAGCAGTTTCAACGAAATGAACTTCTTTTCAGTTCACATTCATATTGAGACAGAAGGAAATAACTTGTAAGCCACCCTCTTATGCGCCACAGAGTCTTCCAGATATCAACTAAACTGGAATAACAAAGTGGTATAGAGGGTTGAAGTGTAGTTCAGCAATTTGCTTTAGTTCGCTGTTATGGTTGGGGTTAGGCTGTATCAGCTAGTGGGTCGCTTTCTAATATTACTTTGCGGAAATTTTCCGAGATTTCTTTTTGTATGTCCTTTGTTTGTTTGCCAATTCATTCGCCCTCTCACAGCCTAAACGATGTTATGGGTATGACGTTATGAAATTTTCTTACTTTCAACCCCACAATTGATGTCGAAGAAGACGCTGGCGAAGACAATCCTGTGCGGGGGTGAGAGTTCATGACAACTATTATTGAGTGAAAGGAAGCAATTCATTTTGCATGGTTCATATACGAGTTCGAGTAGTTTGAAAACTCGGAACAATGGCAAGAAGTTTTTAGTGAAAATCAATTTTCGCAGAATTTCTCATGAAATTTATCAGAAAAATAAAATTGTTTTCATATTTTATAACCAGGGGGAACGAAATTGATTGTCATGTTTTTTTATAGTATTTGAAATTGTTAGATGATATTTGTACACTTCAGATGTACAGATCTACACTTTAAAAACGTATCTAGCTCAAGAAACAATCATAAGATATTCTTTATGGTCTTAAACATTTAAATAAAAAAAAATGTGGTTGTAGTCAACGGTGTACTTGCAAAACACACTAAGTCACTTTTTCGGGGTTTTGAGTGACCACAACTCTCTCTTTTTGCTAAAAATCTCAATCCTTTTTTTTTTGGAACTAAGTCCAAAGTTACATACAATTTTTGGAAGTTTGAAATGTTCAAACTCAATTTTCTCGAACAATATTATTGACTTATTGTGTTTTGTCCGTACGCTTAAACACCTATGTTTAAATATGATTATGATGGGTTTTCGGTGGTTTAATGTATGAGATGAATTGAAGAGAATAATATTTGCTATAATTATATATTTGAAAACTAACGGTTTTTCGAAAAAGAAAAAAAAAACAGTTAAAGAAGGAATTAAAGATTTACCCTTTTCCGTAGGGGAGACCGGGTATGGTTGTCACATTTTTTGTTCTTTTGTATTTTTAGTGGCCATGTTCTTAGTTTAGCAGGATTTTTATATATCAGTAGATAATATACTTATTCTAGTTTAAAAATAAATAAAGACTTTTTCTCTAGCATTATCTATTGAGGAACAATTATAATTTTTTTGAAAAAATAAAAGTGTGACTTTTAACCCCGTGTCAGGGATGGTTGTCACAGTGTCTGGGGTAGGTAGTCACATAGCAAATTAAAGGGGGAATATAAAAATAAATACTTATTTAAATCAAATGAGTATCTTTATTAAAGGTAAAATGTTGTAAGTAATTAATTTTACCCAAGAAAAGAACGAAAAATGTCTTATTCTTAATAAAAAACAATAACCAAAATTTTTATTCATAATAATAATAATAAAAATGCATACCTAATTCATAATAAAAAACAATAACCAAAATTCTGGTAACGAAAATAACAAAAATATAATCATAGTAAGTCTATAATTTCTTTGGACGTAATATTTTTTAATTCAAAATACCTAACTTAATGGAATTATATGAGACTACCAACCCCAGTCAACCTGAGACAACCTGCCCCAAAACACATTTTTGTACATAACCTCCCAAAATAAAGTTCAATCAATGTTTATTTGAAAAATCATATAACAATATCATGAAACACATATTTAACATCATAAATACACGAAAAGGTATATTACTATGTATTATCATAGATTAGAGAGTTACTATAGATGAGAAGAAAACGCATTTTCCCATATACTTACGTAGAGTAAATAGCTGCGCTAGTGGAATATTTTCTGATGACAACGGTATTCCTTTTCACTCCTTCACGTTCAATTGGAATGCATAATTGACTGATACGACACAAACACAAACATATCCGGGGCCAGCGCTTTGTTTACATTCGCCGATGGGAATCATTCGTAGGCGCACAGGTTTTCCATTTTACTATTACTAACGTTTTTATAGCACGCAAAATGTCCGCGAAAAACTATGTGCAATGTATTGTTAGGGAATGCTCGGCGGACAGCAAAAAAAATCCCAAAATAAAGTTTTTTACACAATTTCTCACACAAAAGCAATTCATGTCTTTACGAAGCAAATGAAACAGATGCAAAGTACTCTTCTTCAAGAAAAAATTTCTTCCTCGTTTCTTATCTATAGTAACTCTCTAATCTATGGTATTATTTAATTATGCTTACGAGACTCGACACAGATGCACAAAAAATTACTTTCGCTGTCCAAAAAAAAACAATTGCATATATCTACGTCACTGCATTTTAGAGCAGGCTGAAGTGAAGTAGGTAGAGAAGTGTTGCTATAGCACTCATTCGACGCCGATTAATAAATTCATTCGTTCGTTCAGTTTTCTGTTATGGCCGCTGTGACAACCAACCCGTGTGACAACCATACCGGTCTCCCCTAATTCATTTTCTTTTACCGTTATCGAGATATTTTAGATTTCGTAAAATAAAAATTCATGTTTTTATATAAACTATTATTTTATTGATAGTGTAAATTGTGCACAGACGTAGATTTTGTGTACGAAAATCATGTGCGGTTCACACAGATATTTTTACCCATGAGAAAACCACTTAATATTTTTCATACAAAAATCAGTTTATTCTTTAAAATAAAAAAAAAATTCTGGAGAAAATTTTTTTGCAAATATCTGTGGTAATAAGTTAAGGTAGGTTAAGCCAATTTTTTGGCGAAGTTTGAAAGGGCAAATACAGATCAGTTTTATGTCGCCTGAAAACCGCAAAATTTTTTTTAACAATATTTTTTTCGAAGTTTTAAATACGAATTTATGGATATTTTTCGAAGCCCTTTCATTTAATATCCAAAACAATGGGTACCTGACAAAAACAATCTTAACAACATGGCGGTTGACAACCGCCATTTTTCTTTTTTGATGTATACGTTTATAAGTATTGTATTGTCACCGACGCTATGTATGAGTGCCAAATGTCAAGTGAATCAGATATGCGGAAGTGTGTTAAAATTCCGCTACAAAATTTAACCTTGGCAAACAGACAAATAGGGAAAAGAGCTTTTAAAAATACACTAGTTTGACGACAAAATTAGGTTTATCTGTTTGCCTGTAGACAGAATAACTTTCGAGCCAATAAGATTTTGAGGTGCTAAATTTCGCACCATCTTTTCGTAAAAGATAACTAAAAGATGACTAAAAGATGACTAAAAGATGACTAAGAGATGACTAAAAGATGACTAAAAGAAGACTAAAAGATGACTAAAAGATGACTAAAAGATTACTAAAAGATTACTAAAAGATGACTAAAAGATGACATCGTAAATTATTCATTGCATAATCAACGCCGAGTGCCAAAAGCAGAGTATAATATAGAAAGTCCCTCAATATACTGCTATGTTGTAAGCCGATATAAAACTTAACCTCGAATTTTGGTAGGTACAGACATTCTAATTTTTACAAACGGATATGTTTTAATATCTCCGAAAAATTACATCTTCTGGTATTTCGATCAAAAATTCGCAGTCAAGAAATTTTTAACAAAAAATTGTGACGCTACTGAAAGACAATTTGCCATTCTAAAGACATTCCGGATAAATCTATAATTACGAAAATTATTATTTTCTTTTACCAATAATATAATCTTTTCATTTGACCGTTGATCTTCAAATCTCCATTGACTGGCATAACTTCTTGAAATTCATCAAAATAAATATTACCTTTAGACATCTTAATCGAGTATAAAGCGCCAGTCGTGAGGAAAAATTGGAAAAAAGTGTTTAATTTCTAAAAGCTATCATCATTAAGTAAGAAAGAAGTTATTACACTTTCAAATGTCTACAATTAATCCTGATGGGTACAATAAACGCGAGAGGACCACCAAGTCGCCTAAGTTATCGCCTAAGTCACCGCACAGTCACGAACGCAGAGACTCCAAAGGGGAATAACCCAAGTGACAATGGTGTGTAAAAGGGAAGCACCATCGATGTCCTTTTGCTGTGAAAACTTTTTAATAACTTTTTAATCCTACACTTCCGTTGGTCTACTAAACTTATAGTCACATTAATTCCTGCAAATTGCCAGAGAGGTATCGCAATAAAAAAGTCATTAAGGCTAGAAATTATCTAAAGATGAAGGAGGTGGACAGCTTTTGCAGAGTAGGGGAAAGAGTTTGGGTTTTTCTTTTTTATCCAAGTTAGTCTAAAAGTTTTTATTTTCATATTTTGTGTCAATAAAATTGCATATCAAGTATCAACCATCGACTGCGGAACTTTACGCTCATTGACTGTAGGTATAATCGTCTGGCATACTAAGAAGGATCATGGAATAAGTTTTCATCTTGATGTCATTTAATAGATCACCATTGGTGGGAAGAATTTCCTGGCCAATTGTAAATTGATAGAAGTGGCGAACATCATTCCTGATGCAATGATACTTTCAGGAGATGTTCACTCATATTGCATAGCTGCTCTTTTATTATCCTTTCTGATGGTGCGTTAGTACGGGGCATTTGATATATGAGGACCTGTTGATGCAGTAGTGTTGCAGGATCCTTTGCACGCTACTATAAATGGTCTATGGTCCAAGTACAGGAAACATTGCACAGCGTGATACCAGCCAAACTGTAGAAACGGATAGAAGCCGCTGGTTCATTCGTTATTCTTGCTTCCTTAATGTTCGTTTTTTTTTACTATCCATGCGGCTGCAATGCTGTGCAGGATGTGGCTAAACTATTTAGTGACTGCTAAATTTGTCGGTTGTTTCATGCTAAATGGAATTTTCTGGCTCCCTAACCATCGTAATAGAATAACATTCGTATGAGGAAGAAAACGGATAGGATATTAAGTTTAAGAAGTTAGTAAGAATATAACGAAATTCAACAGCAATAATGGGAACTCTCATTACAAGCTCATTAAGTTTAGTGTTGTACATGCCAGTCGAAAATAAAACTCTAAGACCTATGTGTGTTGTCAGTATCATTGTTTTGTCAATAGTATATTTAAAGACAATTAATTTAAAAAAAATTAAGGACGGCTAAATCAATTGAAAAAAAAAACAAATGTGATACAAATTAAAAAAAAATCATAAATAACCTAAAAAACATAAGAAAAGCTACAATTTCCAGGAGCCAATCGTCATATATTCTATATGATGACAGACAAAATGTCTATTCAAAAAAAATCGTTTGTATAGGAGGGAAATCAAAAAAAAAAAACTTTTGTAAAAGGAGTTTTTTTTAGATTTTGTATGACAAAATTTTCTCTTGTAGATCACATAGATTTCATTTTCCGTAGCCATATTCTCCGAGCGTTCATCAGTGATAATTTTATTGGCACTACAGTTGATTACCACTAAATAATTAATTATGAGCTTGTATAAATGGGCATCAAACAAGAGTCAGTCTTATATACTTGTATATGCCATTACTCGATTAGTAAAAGCTTTAATATTTACCCAACATAAATGTATTATAGAGAAATCCTTTAAGTTAAATACTATAACCGCAAAGGAAGTCAATTCAATTCCCGAAAGGTGTTAGCCACCACTTGTAGGAGTTATCAGAGGAACAAAATACCTACAATCGAATCCAAATGGACTACAAATAAACTATTAATTAGGTAAATCGACATAAACTATCCAACATCAACAAACACAAATAACAGAACTTGAATTTAGAAATTAGGATCCTTAATGTTGAGAATAACTATACGCACTAGTGATAGACATCTATCCATAACTTACCCCATGGTTCTCTTCCAAAGTAGTGCAACATTTTGGGGAAAACCACGTAAATACAAATGCTATACGTTGATTGAGGTGAGGGTTGTTTTTCGGGAAATTATACAAGAAAAACGAAACCTTTGACCCTTACAGATTTTTTTTTCTTATCCAGGAGTCAATTCTGGGGAATCGTTACTACTTTCGGATAGCGGGACAAATCTATATTCTTCTGAATTAGTTGAGTATAAATTTGTTGTGTTTTTTTAACCATCAAGAAGGGTGTTTACTCAGACATTGCTTGGATTCAGATTAAGCAGAGTAGCCGCTCACTTAAACTTTCCCTGAAAACAGGATACCTGGAGGCATTTTATTTTGTTAGGAGGATGGAAGAGTGGGTGAGTTTGTAGGTACAAACTATCTGCTAGTAGTATACACATTTCCTTAGTTTGATTTGTTTAGGTTTAAATGTATTGAAAGGATGAATTTGTTCATGTTATGCTTTAGTAAAGAGGCACAAACCACTATCCCCGATACGTTGTGGCCAGGAGTTCCAATATTTGTTTGATTGGAGGTCAAAGTAAATATGCGGATACTGCAAACTCAAGCTTCACTTATCCGAATTCTATTCATGATATTTTTCTCATCTTAGTCTGGCGGTGTGTGTGATTGAGGTCAATTCCCGGAAAAGGGAACTGAATCACGTATGCCAAACCAAAAGTCACTTCTATAGCTAAGCTGGATATGGTTTGTTTTTCTATTTTTTCTAGCGAACCAATGCTTCCGCCTGCTATCTTATCCTCGATTTTTCTTTATTTTTCCTTTCATTTCACTCCCTCCGATTGTGTATTGGTTTTTCGCTTTTCGGTTACCGAGTTTATCCAATTTTATGGCAAATTAAGGTAAAAGCCAATCGAGAGATTTGAAGGTTTCGATCGGGTAAGCCTATTACAAAGGATGGCTTTTCCAGGGATTTGGGAAAATTGAGGCTATAAAATGTCATTAAATTATGAAAGAAAAATATTCCTTCGATAGAAATTTTATTATTTCAAGTAATTGTTAAGTAGTGCACATATTTTTTTATATTGTGGAAACACGTTTTACAGCATTTTGTGTTTGTGGATAAAATGTAGCAGAAAGTGTTAATATTAGACATAATTTTGTAGGTGAAAAAAATCATATACAAAAGTGTATTGAAGCTATAAACAT
The DNA here is from genome assembly GCA_964034945.1 of Chrysopilus asiliformis. Taxonomy (NCBI): domain Eukaryota; kingdom Metazoa; phylum Arthropoda; class Insecta; order Diptera; family Rhagionidae; genus Chrysopilus; species Chrysopilus asiliformis. The sequence goes on from OZ035962.1 coordinate 94,387,491, forward strand.
GTCAGCTCAAATTTTATGATAATATTGTAAAAATTTATTATCAGAAATATTTTTTTTCGTACCTGGCGAGATATGATTACTGTCGAATTTTTCTTGTGTTCCTCTCAGACGATACTATTTAAAATTGTTTGAGCAATCGGTCGAGTGGACTTTAATTTGTAGACGGGGAAAATCCTGGAGTACTTTTCAATCCAAAAATTATATTCATTAAAATTTTGATATTATTTTGGATTAGAATCTAATACATGCGAAATATTGAATATCATACTAATATATAAAAATGAGTTGGTGTCTGTCTGTCTGTTCCTCTTTCACGCAAAAACGGTTGAACCGATTGACTTGAAATTTGGCATGAGTGTCTGTGGTAGTTCTGGTTCCAACATAGACATACGGAAAAGTAGCGCGAGGGTTGGGGGGAGTAAGGGGAGAGGGTAAAGTGATTTCGAAACTTAGTTTTTGCGCTATGTTACTCTTTCACGGGGAAACTACTAAACCGATTGGCCTGGAATTTGGAACAGATGTTCGTCGGGGGTCCAGCCCCAACAAAGACCCATTAAAAAGTAGCCCGAGAGGTGGGGGGAGTAAGGGGAGGGGGTAAAGTGATCTCGAAACTTAGCTCTTCTTCTATGTTACGCTTTCGCGGGGAAACTACCGAGCCGATTGGCCTGAAGTTTAGCTCCAACATAGACCAACAAAAAAAAAATTGAGAAAACTGAACCCGGCAACGACGGGTATGCAAGTTAGTATTTCAATATTTTTAGCTTTCATATTTTAATCTTTTATATATTGAATTTAAATACTTTTAATATTAATCAGGGTATTCACAGTCGTCTTTTAAATTGCGGGTAAATTTACCGCTCGGTAATTCAGTCAAATTTAACAGATTTTTACCGAGACGGTAATTTGGTTCATGTAAAAATGAATTACCGGATTCGGTAATTGCATACATGCCTTGAGTGGTGTTTTCCGGCCCGGTTATTCAGTATCAAGAATCAACCGCGGGTGGCGCTAGTAATGTTTTTAGTTGTCAAATTTTCTCGCTGGCTTTTTGTTAATCTCATCGGACTGATGCAAATTTTTTCAATTTTGATAGCAGTTGCCACAATAGAAATTCAAAAGAATACATCAAACATGGATTTAAAGGTATGTGACATATTTTACAATCAAATTCGCAGTTCATGATTTAGTCACGTATCAAATAAAAGCGCTGTTCTCAAATCTGTGCTGTGGGATGTTCACAGCAGAATATTTTCAGTCTTTTAATATTACCGAAAATTAAAAGAGGATTGTGAATACCCTCAATATCTACAATTTTATCAAAATTGTAGAAATTGATACTAAATTAAACAAAAAAAAATTTGATTCATATTGGATTAGAATATTGCTTTGCATTATTAAATATAGGTCCATTGTAATCAAATTTTAATTGGAATTTAATCCAAGAATTTTAACCGTGCAACTTTTGAAAGCAAGTAAGATTTAATTTGTACTCAAAATTTCTCAATTTTTTTTATTCTTCTGAGTTTTGCAAGAAACTACTCGAAATCTCAAAGTTGACTAGCACCATGCGTGGAAATTTGTTTTCCGGTCTGTACACCGATTCAACTAATAATTTGGTAAATTCTCTATGTGAAAAGATGTCGCGCAGTAGGTAAAACAATATTTATTCATGAGTTATTGTAAGTGGAAAAATATTGACTACTAATTAAGTTTTTTACCTCATTATTATGTAATAATCAGGTGAAAAACTTAATTACATTAATTTATTACCATTCTAAAATAAATACAATACAAAAAGTTTCTCCAATGGTTAATAATATAATTAACAATTTTCAATTACTTAAATGAAATGATTTTTTTGAATAAACTAATTTTAAATGAAACTCGATTACACTTTAATTAATGCATCGATATCGCTATTATCTCTACATTATCAATTCATGGGAAATATTAATAGTAAAAATTTAATTCTGCTTGATTTATTTGTTTGCTTTTAGTACAAAAAAGAGAATTAAATCATAAAAAAACCTCACAATTCTGTGCGTGAATTTAATCCTGTAATTCAGATAAATCTCATATTACATTATGTGAATTAATTTTAATCAAACCTATTATTACGTAATTTTTATTATGGGCCTTGTAAAAGTTTAAATGGTTTGAATGGTTTGTTCAAAATATTGGATTATTATTTATCTACAATATTGAATTTTCTTTGAGTTGAAGTCTAAAAAAGGTGACTGTAATTAATTAATTAATTTATTAAAGACTCCGCATAATTTGTGTATTTTTATATCACTAACGGCCAATTTATTCACTAGGAGTTAAATCGCCTTAACTCCCTTAACTCACCTTTTACATGGAAAATAACACTAGCTAACTCCCTTAACTCACTAACTCGGCTTAACTCCTAGTGAATAAATTAGGGGTAAGTTACATGTTTTTTAAAATTTTATAGTTAAGGTAACCTAATTTTTTTAAATATATATCTATAGATTCTGTTTAATATTTTCTCTTAAATTTTACTTTAGGTATATTCAAAATTCTTTCGCGCATTATGGAAATAGGTTTTATGCTGCGTTTCGGGAAAGTTTCCTGCTGCCAAACTAGAAAGAGAACCGTATTCGATTTTTCAGAGCACACATACCTGAACTTTTCAATACTATATATGACATGTCATATATGTATATAGGAGTATGTTAAATTTAGTATAGTGTTTGTAACGCATCGAACTAATTGTCGGACACAAAAATGAACTACACCAGGGTTGTTAGGGATGACAAAAGATTTTGATTTCCGCATATCTGTCCGTCCGTCCGTCTGTCTGTCTGTCTGTCCGTGAACACCATAACTTTTGAAAGAATTGACCTAGAGACTTAAAATTTTATATAGTTGCTTTCTCGTAAATGGCAAGGCTAAATTCTTGAACGGCAAAATCGAACCATACCTTCCTCCCTCTCCTATACAAATGAAAAAGTTTTTTGCATTTTGCTCGAAAATGGTGAGTCATATTGAAAAATTCATGATGGTAAAATGTGTTTAAAATAATATTTTACATCACTTATTTATAGAAGAAAATCCGCTTAGACCACACATTTCCCCCTCCCCCATATAACTGCATAATTTTTTATTTTCTTAAAAACGGTGCATAGTATCGAAAAATTTATGAAGACGAAATGGGTTTAAAATATGATTTTACATAACAGTTCCATACATCAAAATCCAATCGAACCAATCCTTCCGCCCTCACCCATACAAATTTTCATGAAAATTTTGTCTATTTGACGATTGCCCCCCGGAAATTGTAGTTTTTCTGATGTTTATACCCGTATGGTGAAACCAAAGGGTACATTAAATTTGCCTTAGCGTTTGTAACGCCAAGATCCCGTCATCACACAAAAAAATGAATTACACTAATGTGTTTAGAATGATAAAAATGCGTCACTTTCCACAAAAAAAAACCCCTAAATGTGTTAAGTAAATAATAGAATGCTGACTGAGTCAAATTGTAATGGTATTTATTCAAAATTCTCCAACATTGACGGGTAATTTCTTCATTTAAACTGAAAAACCATGAATTTTCATTGGAAATTGAACATTAAAATAAATTTCTCGAAACGCAATTTAAAAATTTCGAAAATTTGACCATGTAAATGATAAAAATCACATTAAATTTGATAATTCAATCACACTCAGAACAGTGAAACTTTTGACTTTACCCGAAAGGGTTTGGAAATTATTCTGACAGTTTGTCTAAAAGGAAAACTCATTTCTATAACGACATAATAAAATGAATATTTCACTGCATTAGATGAGATTACGTAAAGATCTAAAATCTTTCTTATCTAACATATCTGGTTTATCTTCTTTTTATCCTACACTATTGTAAGAAAAAAGTAAGGTAAAAATCATTGTGATGGTTTTGTTGTTGTTATTGTTGTTAATAGCCCAGTTTTTCACATTGATATCAGGCTAACCCTTTTTGTGCTATCTGTTGCAGACTTTATTTAAATGTAATATATTTGGCATTAAACGCCATCTTAATGTTTCTCGTTCGCTTTTATAGACAGAATTGTCTAGACCATTTTATGGGGTTCATTTCGCTCCAAAAAAAAAATCGTAAAGGGGTGGTTTTTTTACGTAAAACGCCATCAAGCACTTTTCCTTAAGAGCACAACAAAATAAAATGGAATTGTTACTCAACTTTATTTATTATGCACAACAGGAAAAAAAGAAGAAAAGACGGAACAAGTGTTGGTGAATTGCAGAAAGAACATTTCAAGGGTGCATTTTTAATGCCAAACTGATAATTTTCAATTGACTCAATTTATATTGGTTTGTATTTCTCTTCTCCGCTAGTCATTATTGTGCAGTATTTATTTCTCAGATAAACGCCAATAAAATGACTTTATTTTCTGTTATTATTTCAATATTTTGTTGTTAAATCAGAAATTGATAATACCTGGCGATAATAATGAATGCATCTGCAGTTGATATTTGCAATGGGGAGCAAAAAGTTCTGCATGCGACACTAATATCGAAAAGGTCATCTGAATTTCTCTGACATCCTGATCCTGATAATAAACACTGGAATAGTAGCAGATACTGAGAGAGAAACGGGTGTTCATATGCCATATATAGTTCATCATCGATCTGTGGATTTTCCACCTAACAAATTGCTTAATCTACTAAATAAATGTTTTCCAATCAGGAAAAGAACGTACGTGCCTCGTTTTGAGGTAGAGCTATGTTTTTGCACGTCGGTCGTTTGGTTGAACGAATCAGGAAATTATTGCACTAGAAGCTGCATTGCACGCTGCATCGGAGGGTGTTGGGATGACAGAAATACCGGATATTATTGTGAGAGAAAACTGCAATGGCAATCAATTTTCATATTGAGTAATCTTTTTTCCTTTTAAAATTCCACTCCATTTTCATAGCAGATATTGTTCTTTTCATTTTGGTAGACATTTAATATAGTTTTTAGGTATTAGCCGCACTCAACATGCGAAAATACAGGCTTCTATCAGGGCCTGTCCATAAAATACGTCACGCTTGTTTTCAGCCTTCGGATCGCCTCCCCCGGATACGATTTCTTATTCGCAAATATATGATTTTTTACATATTAATGAAAATATCTCAATAACGATAAAAGATAACGGATAACGGTAAGAAACAAAATTGTGCAGAATGCTATTCTCATTAATTCACTTCATACATTCAGTCAGCAAAAACCCGTTAGTTTTCGAGATAATCACAAAAAAAATGTTTTTTTTTTGGAAATAACGATTTATCTCGATAACAGGTTGAGATATCGAGTTATAACTAAAGGCAAAAGTGTGGGAAATTTTATTTTCTCCAAGTTTTGTCATACTTAAGGCCACTAAAAAACGCGTAGTTTGGGAGTAAATCGAGAAAAACGAAATTGCGATTTTTGAAAAACCGCCATTTTGGATACTTCCGGTTAACGGATTCCCACCAAAAGTTGATAGGATCGTCCCATTTCAGGACCCAACATGCCTATAAAATTTCATGGCGCTAGCTCTATTAGTTTTTGAGAAATCTTGTACACAGACTGACAGACTGACAGACTGACAGACTGACAGACTGACAGACAGACTGACAGACAGACTGACAGACAGACTGACAGACAGACTGACAGACAGACTGACAGACAGACTGACAGACAGACTGACAGACAGACTGACAGACAGACTGACAGACAGACTGACAGACAGACTGACAGACAGACTGACAGACAGACTGACAGACAGACTGACAGACAGACTGACAGACAGACTGACAGACAGACTGACAGACAGACTGACAGACAGACTGACAGACAGACTGACAGACAGACAGACTGACAGACAGACTGACAGACAGACTGACAGACAGACTGACAGACAGACAGACTGACAGACAGACTGACAGACAGACTGACAGACAGACTGACAGACAGACTGACAGACAGACTGACAGACAGACTGACAGACAGACTGACAGACAGACTGACAGACAGACTGACAGACAGACTGACAGACAGACTGACAGACAGACTGACAGACAGACTGACAGACAGACTGACAGACAGACTGACAGACAGACTGACAGACAGACTGACAGACAGACTGACAGACAGACTGACAGACAGACTGACAGACAGACTGACAGACAGACTGACAGACAGACTGACAGACAGACTGACAGACAGACTGACAGACAGACTGACAGACAGACTGACAGACAGACTGACAGACAGACTGACAGACAGACTGACAGACAGACTGACAGACAGACTGACAGACAGACTGACAGACAGACTGACAGACAGACTGACAGACAGACTGACAGACAGACTGACAGACAGACTGACAGACAGACTGACAGACAGACTGACAGACAGACTGACAGACAGACTGACAGACAGACTGACAGACAGACTGACAGACAGACTGACAGACAGACTGACAGACAGACTGACAGACAGACTGACAGACAGACTGACAGACAGACTGACAGACAGACTGACAGACAGACTGACAGACAGACTGACAGACAGACTGACAGACAGACTGACAGACAGACTGACAGACAGACTGACAGACAGACTGACAGACAGACTGACAGACAGACTGACAGACAGACTGACAGACAGACTGACAGACAGACTGACAGACAGACTGACAGACAGACTGACAGACAGACTGACAGACAGACTGACAGACAGACTGACAGACAGACTGACAGACAGACTGACAGACAGACTGACAGACAGACTGACAGACAGACTGACAGACAGACTGACAGACAGACTGACAGACAGACTGACAGACAGACTGACAGACTGACAGACAGACTGACAGACAGACTGACAGACAGACTGACAGACAGACTGACAGAGAGACTGACAGACAGACTGACAGACAGACTGACAGACAGACTGACAGACAGACTGACAGACAGACTGACAGACAGACTGACAGACAGACTGACAGACAGACTGACAGACAGACTGACAGACAGACTGACAGACAGACTGACAGACAGACTGACAGACAGACTGACAGACAGACTGACAGACAGACTGACAGACAGACTGACAGACAGACTGACAGACAGACTGACAGACAGACTGACAGACAGACTGACAGACTGACAGACTGACAGACTGACAGACAGACTGACAGACAGACTGACAGACAGACTGACAGACAGACTGACAGACAGACTGACAGACAGACTGACAGACAGACTGACAGACAGACTGACAGACAGACTGACAGACAGACTGACAGACAGACTGACAGACAGACTGACAGACAGACTGACAGACAGACTGACAGACAGACTGACAGACAGACTGACAGACAGACTGACAGACAGACTGACAGACAGACTGACAGACAGACTGACAGACAGACTGACAGACAGACTGACAGACAGACTGACAGACAGACTGACAGACAGACTGACAGACAGACTGACAGACAGACTGACAGACAGACTGACAGACAGACTGACAGACAGACTGACAGACAGACTGACAGACAGACTGACAGACAGACTGACAGACAGACTGACAGACAGACTGACAGACAGACTGACAGACAGACTGACAGACAGACTGACAGACAGACTGACAGACAGACTGACAGACAGACTGACAGACAGACTGACAGACAGACTGACAGACAGACTGACAGACAGACTGACAGACAGACTGACAGACAGACTGACAGACAGACTGACAGACAGACTGACAGACAGACTGACAGACAGACTGACAGACAGACTGACAGACAGACTGACAGACAGACTGACAGACAGACTGACAGACAGACTGACAGACAGACTGACAGACAGACTGACAGACAGACAGACTGACAGACTGACAGACAAACTGACAGACAGACTGACAGACAGACTGACAGACAGACTGACAGACAGACTGACAAACAGACTGACAGACAGACTGACAGACAGACTGACAGACATACTGACAGACTGACAGACAGACTGACAGACAGACTGACAGACAGACTGACAGACAGACTGACAGACAGACTGACAGACAGACTGACAGACAGACTGACAGACAGACTGACAGACAGACTGACAGACAGACTGACAGACAGACTGACAGACAGACTGACAGATAGACTGACAGACAGACTGACAGACAGACTGACAGACAGACTGACAGACAGACTGACAGACAGACTGACAGACAGACTGACAGACAGACTGACAGACAGACTGACAGACAAAAAGACATTTTTTTAAAATGACTCCAATTGACTCAGGAGTGATCGGGAAATGTTTTTTAGGCAAAATTAAGAGGTCGAAATTTTTCATGAATACAATACTTTATTATACTCCGTAGAAGAAAGTAAAAATGAAGCAAAATTAATTTATCCCATTTAACATTTCCCAAACAAATGAAAAAGTTTTGTGAGATTTTCTTGAAAACTATAAATTTAAGAAGTGATAAAAAAAAATACGCAATTCTTTCATATAATCTCAATTCAATTGGAGCGTTTCTTCTCCTTTCAGGCCTAAAAATCTTATGATCACTGCCGTAAGGGCACATTTTTATTTGTAGTTTAGTACCGGCGACACACTACCGCATATATCCCCACCCCCCTAAAAGTGTGACGTTTTTTATGGACAGCCCCTTATCTTAAATGTCTCTCTCTGACTGCAAACATTTATTCTTTTCTACGTCATACTAGGATATAGAGAGTGTTTTGATGCCCTTCATTTTCTATGTTTCTCGTTAACCACCATCGCCACTATACTTTTTTTCCCTGCCCGTTTGACACCAGTTTAAGGGAATTGTGCGGTAGCAAAAAGGATGTACCGGGATCCATCCCGGACCAAGATATATTGACGAATATATGGAAGTGTGTATGCAGTTTGTTCTTATATCATATGTTCAGGTCACAGTTATTTGACTCTATATATGTACAAGTACACGACTTAGCCATATTTTTAAATATATTTATATAAATGTATATAAATGGATGGATATCCATGGGTAAAAGTTTACTTTTCTTCTGACAGTCACAAAATCGTAAAATTGTTGTCCCGAGGGAAAATTCAATATGCCCAAGTAATGACTTTGTTCACTTTACTCTCATACCGTTTTTGTCTTTTGTTGTATGCTGTTGTTTATTTTTTCATTTACTCCTCATGCCGTATATGGGATCCTTTATGACTCAAGTGCGTGTAGAAAAGATATGTATGGTATTGGCGTTCGGTATTAAAGTTGGAAATTTCCCTTGTAATCTAATTTGTGTAAAGGCGATATAGAAAAACAAAGAATTCACATTGGAAAAACAGGAAAAACCATAAGAAAAAAAAAATATATACACGTATAACTAAATTACGCTTGTATAATAGGAAGAAAATTGCAATGTAATAAATAAACTATTTTTCAGACATCCGTTTTAATCATGTTCAATAATTGCAAATTAATTGAAAATTTTGACCGTTTGTTTCTATAGTTTGAAGGTGGTTCGGTGGTTTTTGGAGTAGACATACAAAACTATTAAAATTTTTTTTTTCATAGGTATCCCTCGATTTACAATATTGAATTTTGGGCCGATTGACCCCTCAATTCTCCATAATAGATAAGAGCCTTTTAACTGCTAACTGGACTTTAGAGGAAATTTAATAGAAATTGGTATTCCTGATAATAGTTAAGAGATGTCAACCTCTTAACTTTCGTGGTGAATTTTTGTAAACGGTTTTCATATTCTGGGGAAAAGTTAGCAGACGGTTCTAACCTCAAAAACCTCTTAATTTAAGAGGACCTCGCCGATGTCCTCTTACGACCTCTTAACTTGAGTGTTGCGTTTAAAACTCGAAAAATCAGTGTCGGGGAGGGCTCCAACAATTTTTTTATGCATAGACAAGTTGTGTAAAATTGTATTCTGAACGTTTTTAACGTTACAGGTTTTCGATTAAATTCTCCGTTTTGGAAAAAATTGTAGAAAAAGTTGCATTGCATGGAGGACGAGGAAAAAAGCTGCAATAACCAGATTTTTTATAGTATTTCTGGAAAACTCATGAAATATTGTGTCTTCGTGGAATTGTTTACCTTTAATGACACAAAAAACGAGTTTTTTATTGGCTGGAATTACATCAACGCATACCTGCAACTTCATTAATTTTATGTCTATCAAATGAAATATTTATATGAGTGCAATGCATTATTTAACCATAAATTTGTTTCCGCGTTGCTGAAATTATACAAAATCATTTAAAAACGATATTGTGTATCTTAAAAACTCTCGATTCAATTTTTTTCATTTCAAACGGTCTGAATACCGTAGAAAGCTATTCTTAACAGATACAAAACTATTCACATTGTGGATTTTTGCATTGACAATGCAAATGGTTTTCGACTGTGATTCAAATGAAATGAACATTTGTTTTGTTTTAGCTTTGCCTTTATCAGTCGTGAAAGTTTTTTCTGTTAAACCTGAATTAGGTCCAGTGCAACTGTGGCACTGTGTTATCACCGTGAAGGTTCATGTTTGTTTCGGGCTTTAATAAACAATTAATAAACAATTTCTGTAATAGAGAGCAGGAGGAGTTGACACTACTCTGTCTGACGAGGGCTTCGTCACTCCCCTGAGCCCGAAACAAACATGAACCTTCACGGTGATAACACAGTGCCACAGTTGCACTGGACCTAATTCAGGTTTAACAGAAAAAACTTTCACGACTGATAAAGGCAAAGCTAAAACAAAACAAATGTTCATTTCAACTATTCACATGTTTTTCAAGATCCGCAATGTCTTTTTTACACAATTTTTTGGATAATTTCCATAGTTTTGAAAACTTCATGATTTCAGAAAAAATCTAAGGTCAATAAACAGCCAAATTTGACGTCTATGAGTAAGGGCTGTCAGATGAAGACATCGTGGTGAATCTTTTAATTTGCTAAAATCGGAACCCACCAAAATCTCTTACTCAGAATACTAATTTCTTTTGAAATCTCTTAATTATAAATTAAGATATCTCTTAACATCTGTTACCTAGAATTGGGGGGTGAATTTTGATATATGGAAGAGTTAGGAAAAAATCATAATATATTTTTGTATCAGCCATTATAATAAAATTAGGTATTTATTGTTTGGGTTAATAAACTAGATCAGTATGGTAAGTTTTGACAGATTGAAACAATAATAGGTGAATTCCACATCAACTCATACTCGACTTGTATGGAGCTTGGAAGTCACCTCTGTTTTTTGAACTTTTTTCATTTGGATGTAGTTAGGGACATAAAAAGAAGTTACCCGTATTTTTATACCCGTATGGTGAAACCAAAGGGTATATTAGATTTGCCTTACCGTTTGTAACGCCAAGATCCCGTCATCGCACACAAAAATGAATTACACCAGAGTGTTTAGAATGATAAAAAAAAGTAGAATTTCGCATGTCCGTCCGTCCGTCTGTCTGTCTGTCCGTCTGTCTGTCTGTCCGTCTGTCCGTCTGTCCGTCTGTCCGTCTGTCCGTCTGTTCGTCCGTCCGTCTGTGGCGCGGATTGCGGACGCACGGATTGAGCTAGAGACTTGAAATTTTGCGCAGATTCGTTTTTCATAAAATGCGAGGATAAGTGCGTTAATGGACAAAAATGGACGATTAGGGGGGGTACCACCCCCCATACGAACGAAAACGGTTTTTGTGAATATCTTAAAAACGGTGCATCTTATCAAAAAAGTCTAAGAACAAAAGTTATTTAGGATATGATTCTACATAAAACTCCCATACATCAAAATCCGATTGGAATAAATTTTAAAAAATCTTATTGGAAAATTTGACTTCAAAGTGGAATTTTGATACAACTGTTCGCCGTTCACTTAAATCACCATACGGGTTTTCAATAACTGCCAGTTTGGCAATTATAGCTTTTGTTATGTTTTTGTTTGGCGGAATAACGTCCGGTAGGCGGAGGGGAGGGGGTCAAACTCGGCGAAAACTCGAAATCATAAAAACTTTAAAAATTTGTACCTTCTGAACGGCTTCACCGATTGATATGATATTGAACATTTTAGAAAGGTAATTAAATTTCCTTGTCACAAAAAATGTTTTTTTGAATTCCTCCCCCTCACCGTCATATTGTAAAATTCACTTTAATGACAATCTTTAAAATATCTCGAGAAAGACATTTTTCCATGGATTTTTTCCATAAAAATTGCATCTGCACTCATATGCCCCTGGCAATTGTTGCTTTTCTTTTGTTTTATTGTAATTTTTATGCATACAAATTGTAGAAATAATACAGATGAAAATGTTTCATTTTATGGTAAAATTTGTATTAATAAATTACTTATAAATGCAATGATTTTTTTTTGTTTTGAAGAAATTATGTGCCGTGTATAAAATTCTTGTCATATACCAAAATGTCATATATTGCGGCGTCTTAAATCGACAGACGACTGTATAAGTTTTAATACGTTAAAAGTATTTAATTGGTAGATAGAAAATTCAATAAATTATTTACTATAGACATGATAAAATATTAGAACTAAGATTTCATTTTGCAATAAGGATTTACAATGAAATAATTTAATTAAGTCTTCCATATGGCCGTCTTGGCAGGAAATACTCTGCAACAAAGGAAACCAAATTTATTCGTATACAAACATTAGAATGGCAAACAAAAGCCAATGTTGAAAATCATAAAAATGCATAAATGGCTGTTGAGTAACATAATACAATAACACCAAAAATACCAACAGAAACAGAAATGGCAATAGCAACTAAAACAAATAAGGGAGCATTTTCCCGGAGAGGATCTACGAAAATGGGAGGTATATATTCCTATGTCTAACAAAGTGGCTCATTCATTTCTGAAATGGTATTCCGTCTGCCGGTAATATGGAATAGCATAGTTTAGCTTTTATGTTGGCTTTCATGCAATATGCCAAAGGTACAAATGGCTCTTGTTGTAATTCGCCAGGAGGTAAGCTGATGGCATGGTACTCAAAATACAACAAAACCGGCAAAACTCTGTTGCGCTTTCCCATTTTCTATTCGCGGTGCCAGCGACAGGAGACTAACTTGAACGTCAACATTGCTACCCATTACTTTATCCGTTACCACTCGATGAAAAGGACTTCCTCATCTCAGCCATAGTGTTTAATTTTGAAAGCGCGCATGTAACATACCAGAAAACTAGCAACAAAAACATGTTGTCTCGTATATGTTTCTCATTTGTTTGTTTTTGTAGACTACAAATTACTACTCGTATAGGTAGAACATCACCAGATGCTCAACTAATGTTTAATGTGCATATATTTTGTGTGTATAACACCAATTTCTTGTTTGAAGTACAAAAGTTATGCACGCATTATCCGAGACAGTCTCCGAAGTGCACGGAAACATGTGGTTTTGCAGCCACCCGAAAAACAAAACCATTTTGCGGCCTCAGGCCTCACCTCACTCAAAATTCGCCCCTTTTAAGGTTTTGAAATTGAAGTTTTCAACAAACACTGAAATGCCGATGTGTTGATATGAGTCTTCTTTTCATCATTGCCAAACGTGAAAGAATTTTACGACTTTGTTGTTGTACATTTAAGTGTATATCATATTGTTCTATCTAACATTTACAGCAGCACCAAAAACAACAGCTTACTTGTATCTCTCTATGATTTTAAATTTTCCCATTGAGATTGAATGGGAAGTTTGTGAACACTTCCAATGTCTGCCGAGAACATTTTTCACGTGTCATATTTGTCAAGGATTGCCATTTTCTTGTCCCTTGACGTGATCCTTTTCGAGTCTTGATGGCATTCAGTCTACGGATGGGTATTCGTTTTGGTATAGGCATCAGCTTACTAGGGGTTAAAAGCAAACACTTTTTGTGATTTTTTACGGGTAATTGGAAATTTATCGTATGCATTGAACTCAAGGGTTTACAGCTTTTGAGGTGACAATTTCCACCACTTCTATATCGTTTCATCCGATTACTTCTGAATTCATTTTGTCTATTTTTATTATTTTTTTCCCAACATTGACCCAAAATAGTTTTTTTTTTCCAAATTATTTAACATGAAGAAGGGATTTAAGTACCCAGCAATGAAAATAATTCTGGCATATCAATCATGATGGGCTCTTGAGTCTTGAGATCATGGAATTGAAGTAAGGAATTTTTTGTATTATGTTTAATTGAACCCTATTTTTAAATTCATTAATCTAAGACCCAAACCTAAAAACACTTTTTTGAGTAATTTTTTAATTTAAATATTAACCAAAAATTATTCACTTTCTATATAATATGCGAGTAAGAAAATAATTTCCGGAGAAGGAATCATTCTCCAAATTATTGCTCAAGTACCAGAAAGACCGAGCCATGCTCGGCGACCTCAAAATACTACTTTTGCTGATTTTTGGGGAAAAACTAAGTTCACATTATCTTTACAGAGCTTTTCCAGAGTTTTTAAATTCCCGACCTAGAAAGCTAGAACTAAAACTAACGCGCGATAACAAAATTTCATAGAAATCGGTTGAGTGGTTATTGAGTAATCGCTGTCACCGATTTTTGAAACGTTGTTTTGAGACACCAGGTGAGGGTTATCGAGGGGAGGGAAAAGTCAGGTTTGTGGTGGAAAAATCGAAAGCCCTTAGCCCCCTTAGTAATACTGTAAAGTTTCATTAAGATCGGACCACCCAATTCGAAGATACCAGGCGAGGGGTTTGAGAGGTGAGACCTATATAGATCGATTCCTTGTCCCCGAAAATCCCTAACCCCCAAGTTTCGTGAAAATTGTTAGGCGGATTTTCGAGATCGTTTGTGCAGACAGACAGACAGACAGACAGACATTCCTCGTATTATATTATATGATAACCCAAACTTTCGAACCTCAATATATTGTATTTACTAATTTTAATATTTTTACAGTATCTAGCCGATTTGGTAGTTTGCTCCAAACATGTTCAAAATTATTGTGGTTTGCAACTCTATTCCAGAGCTCTGACAGGATTGACTCTTTTCTCTGGAAATTCGTGAGAACAACTAATCAAATAAGACGAAAAAGTAAACAATAAATATGTCGAAAGTTTATTCGAACTCAAAATTATGTGGTCCACTGTGTTTATATGACATCAGCTTGCCACTGAGAACGTGAGTGCGCCACTTTCTCAATTTTATTTTTGTGTGCAATAAGAAACCAATCGTCGGACACAAAAATGAACTAAACTAGAGTGACTGGGGGCAAGATTCCACATGTTCGTTCATCTGTCTGTCTGTCTGTCCATCCGAGAACACCATAACTTTTGAAAATTGAGCTATAGACGACTTGAAATTCGGTGTAGTTGCGTTTCTCGTAAATGGTAAGGCCAAATCGGACCGATACAAATGAAACAGTTTTTCACAATTTTCTCGAAAACGGTGAGTCGTATTCAAAAATTTATTAAGGTTAAAAATGTTTAGAATATGATTTTACATTATTTTTTCATACATCAAAGTGTTCATATATCAAAATAGTCAAACCAATCCTTCTCCCTTCCTCTATACGAATGGAATACTTTTTTTCTGTTTTCTCGGAAACGGTGCATGTTATAGGAAAATAATGAAGACAGAATGAGTTTAGAATATGATTTTAGATACCGTTCCAATCGAACCAATCCTTTCTCCCTCTCCCGCACAAATTGATTTTTTTCATAAAAATTTTGTATGCTCGCATATAGAGTATTTGACGATATCAGATGTATTTGAAAATTCAATAAAATTTCTTCTAATTTGAGATCAAGTTAACGGACTAAACTGGACCACTACTTCCAGCTTTTCTGCACAGAATCGAGACAGTGTTTTGACAATCTTCAAAAACAGAATATCATACAAAGACAAAAACTGTCGAGCATATACTTTTTCTAACTTTTATGCAGTTGGGCAATTGGAGAAGAAAAATTTTTATCTATAAAGAATTTGATTTTTTTGAAAGTTTAAAAGCACGGTATTTTATAATGCTTCTTGGGTATAGTTGTTTTGGTACCTTTTCGAATTTTTACGGATTGTTATTGGGAGAGAATAAGTACTTTGAGTGGTAAGTTATTCCAAAATTTTAATTTTTTTAGACATGTCAATATTTTGAACGATTTTCAGTTGTTGAAAATAATTAAACAAAAAAAATATATCTTTCATTGGCAGACATTCACAAGCTTTACTTTTAGCGTATAGTTTATAGTTGACATGAAAAACGAAAAATGTAAAATTTTGGACGTCTCCCGTGATTATCTCGCTATTGTCATACATATTAAAGTAAACGGAATTTTCACCAATTTGACATTACCATTATGTTGGAGATCTCATCAAGATGAACTCCCATTAACTCAATGACAAGATATCATCGCAGAAAATTTGTTCCAAGGTGAATTTTTGGCCCTAGTCTCAACTAGAAACCATCAGTTGAAGACAAACAATGGGGGTATTGGAATTGCCAGGATCGGTAGGGTCTGACGTGGCTAAGAAAAGAAGTCACTTCACACAGAAGGGATGGTAATAAAATAAAAATAAATAACGTGTACTGGGATAGCCTTGTGTAATCTTAGCCGTCTTGCCCCTCTAGTATCCACCGTCATCTTCTCATACATGAACATAATTTTTCACAGTCTTACAGAGCCTTTTATACCTATTTGGCAGAGGCATCCACCACCCGTAATTAGTGATCGTTGAATAAAAAATTCCAGAGAACTTCATTAACATATTTTTAATTAACTCGAACCAGAACGAAAAGATTACTCTGACTTTGAACTGTGACACTATGGCGGTTACAGCTAAAACAGAAGTGTATGTAAAAATAGGCCAGTGCCAGGGCTCTTCTCATCACATCATAGTCACACAACATCGAGCAACATTGAGCAACATAAAAGCGGCTAAGATGTCAAAACCTGTAAAACAAAAATTTTCAAACTTCGTATATGATGTAATTGGGGATGAGAAAATCTACAATTTTAGCCTGATAACTAACTTGAAGGGACTTTTTTGGTTGGCTACAAGGATTCTGTGCCATGATATACCATTCCATCAGGTTTCTGGTGTTAATAAACTTTCATTATTTTATAAATACTTTCTTAAGAGGAGGACAGTAAAACTTTGAAAATTGGACATTGCTGCGTAAATATCGTTGAAATTTGTTAACAGCAGGGAGGTAGAAAAGTTTCAAACTCAGAGAGGTGGTTTTTGAAAATGGATTTTAAAAAATGCTTGATTTTTCTAGCGGTTCTGATTGCTAAGAATTTGGAAATCTAGCCTAATATTTCATGCAGAAGATTGCTAAAATACATATTTGAAAAACATATCAAATTTAGAATCACAGTGAAAATTTTTCTGCTCTTTATCTTTATATGTGGAGGCAAAAGGGCACTCAGGCAAAAACTATAAGAGAACCGTCAGTAATAGAATCAAGCACGATTTAAGGATTTAAAAAAATTTTTTTTTGCTTTTTTTCTTAGTTTGAGTACTTTTGCTATATTTTTTTCTGCATCTTGGTTTGTAGGTGGATGCTTCTCTTAATATCCTAATGCTGGGCGGTTTTGTCACGACTAAAATGGGAAGTGTCCTTCTACATTTTGCCTTAGTTCACACTGTTAAGAAACTGATCCTAAAACGGGTATCGCGAATCTTTTAGCGGCCACAAAATTGGGTTAGACTCTTTTGAAATTCGCCGGTTCGATATAGTGGTCGCTAAATTTTTTGTGAAACTTGCCATTAAAGGTTATTCGAAATCAAATCTCACTGTATCAACTGTGTATCTCATGCCGTTCATGCAGACAGGCTAGTCATCTCCACATTCCTTCATCCTATATTCATGGTGAGGGAGAGAAAATTCCCGGCTCTAGTAGCTTTCTAGAAGATTTCAGTGACATGATGGGCAAATTTGTAAGTCAAACAACGTGGGACACAAAAAAAGAACTTTTGAGGGCTGTAACAAAAAGAATTTTAAGGATCATTAATTATTTGTCTCGATGCTTGATGCCAAGATACTTACTGACTGTTGAATGGTTAGCGAATAACGCTATAGAAACAATGGTAAAAAACAGCAGGAAGCTGGAATGATGGCCATTAGAGGGGCCAGTGGATAAAATCTAGATTGATAGATTGACTAGAAATTGTGTTTTTGATCTACTAAATATAAACTTTATCTGGAAAATAATTGAATAAAAAAATCAATCAAAGAATTCCTTTTCAAAAATTTTATTCAGGGTTAATATCCAGAAACTAATGATTGTAAAATCTGAAATCATATAAAATATTTTTACAGTGTGGCTGTTGGAAAATGACTAGCTGCTAGTGTATTAGTAGAGACTGTTCTCTTTGGTGGTCATTAATTTTTAAACTGAGATTTTCCGTTTAAAAATTAGGCTCGCCATAGTGAGTCTGCTTCAGAATTTGTTAAAATCTATCAGTGCCTGACATAGCAGGGCAGTGAAAACAGCTCTATTGGGCGGAATAAAATCAAATTATTCATTCCCATACTGACATTAAAAAATACTTTACCTGGCATATGAAATGTCGGGCAATTTGCCCTGCGTATGAAATTTTTTTACGCAGGGCAACTGAATCTCAAAAATTTGAGATTTTCGGGAGGATGAAACACGGAAGTTTTTGAAACATCATAGCAATGGAAATGGGTGTATTTCGCTATCAATTTTATATTTCCGTTGCCATTCTAGTGTTAGCAAATGATTTTATCCTGCTTAAGAAACGTAGGGCAAATGATTTTATCCTGCTTAAGAAACGTAGGGCAAATATGTATTGCCCTATGTATGAAATGCAGGGCAAATAAAAAATTGCCTTGCGTAAGATACGTTTCTTATTCCGTTTTGCAATATTTCAAAACTTATTAAGTTTAAAAATACCACGGCAACGGGATTCTTATTTTTTTTTATCAAAACCCACTGTTTTTGATTGACATGCAAGCAGTGTGACAAATCTTACCCTGCGTGTGAAATAGACGTGAAGGTAACATATTGGTGTCGCCGTTTTGCGCCATTATTAAATATATGTCTTGATTGGGACCGATTTCACAACTGTGAATTTGATGGGTGCACGAAAATTCGTATATGTAAATTATATATGTTTTGATTTTCACTAACTATATATGAGGCGTTAAAAGCTAGAGTGGACCAAGCCACATAATCGAGTTTTTGAAGATTTTCCACTTTTGTACTATTATTGACTGTAAATTTTTGGAAAAAAAATTTCTGTGGACTTTATTACTCAATGTTAAATTGTTCTTTTGTGCATCCAAACATTTTTATCTAAAAACTCACTCGCAATAGTGATTCAAACACAAAAAAATCTACGTTTTCGACATGTGGGTTGGTCCACTCTAGCTTTTAAAGCCTCATATTTAAAGAAGTGAGTGAAAATCACAATTTTGACGCTTCGTCCCTGATTAGATTTTTCAAAATAATGTTTTAATTTAAATAATAGTAAATGTAGATCCTCCGTTAAAATTTCAATGTTCCGCTCATTAGTTTTATAACTTTTATGAAACAAATTGAATTTACGTTTTAGTACAAAAACTTAGTGTAACATGTCTACATTGAATTTTATCCTAGATCGTAAAACATTGAAAAAAAAAACACTATCATGATAAAAAAAATGATGAATTCATCCCACAGAGAACGCATAGATATCAAACAGTTGGAATATATGCGGATACATAAATTTAACAATGCCATCAAACAAAAAAGAGGTTAATGCGAAACAGAGGGCGAAAATAAAACCCAATGCAATTTTGCATTCTTGCACAACATTTTTCACACTTGGCTGAAACCAAAAATCCATCACAAAATGAAATTTTTAATTTGCAAAACCTTAATAGCCCGGAAACAGGGATAAACCCAAACAAAAGCGCCCCAAAGATAAACAAACAATCTGACGGGAAATTAAATAATACATAAATGTACATTTATATATATTTTTAATTTAAAGCTTTTACACTGAAAAAAGGGGCCGATTTTCACATTGTTTTTTACTGATTGGGAATGAAACAACTTTTCTTTCGATCAATTTTTCAATACACGGCAATTACAAAATAAAGACAGCGATAAGGACGAGTGGCCAGTCGAATTATCCACAAAGAATAAGCTACTGCAATTGTTGATCCATTGTTTGGAAGCTAGTTTAGATCCAAACACGCTTATTTGAGAGAGCCAAACTTTCTTTCTGCCAGTCAAACTTCTTCCTTATAGAAAAAAATTTGCCTTTAGAAGTGAAACTATCAGTTTAGCTTAGTAGGGTAAACTTGTCAAAAAATTCACTTGTCTCAAGTAAACTCTTTTTTCTCAGTGTATCTGATTTATTTTAAATTTTCGTGTATTTTCCTTGTATCATCACACATTTTTGAGTATGCATACGTAAAATGAATTTTTATTATCGTTAATTCCATTTTATTAATTATTTATGAAATCAACTGTGATAATAAATGTTAAAATAAGTTTTAAAAAAATATTAAAATTAATGAAAATAATATAGCAGCTACAGTTTTCAGAAACAACACCCGATATGTTGTGATTTTTATTGCAAAATAATTTATTATACTTTTTCGTTTATGAAAAGATTTGTTAAATTTTTTTTAAGTTTCTCAAAATTGTTAATTTTTTTACAAATTTCTTGAACAACAAATAAATAATATTTCGAATAAGAAGTTCTTATTAAAAACTTCAATTATCAATTTTAATGTGAAATATTATAGTGCCTAATTGCAAAATATGCAATCATTACTAAACATTAATTGAATTCACCCAGCCAGACTTTTTAAGTTATTTTCTGGTTTTTGGTGCTCAAACATTGAAACCCGGCAACGATGGGTACGTAAGCTAAACTCGTAATAATAATGATAATTGATTTATGCCTTTCAAAAAATATTCAAAAAATAGAATATTAAGTAAAGGGTGTTATTTTAAGCCCGATAGAACTTCAAATTTTGAAAAGAAACACAAAAAATTAAATTTTAATCAAAATTTTTTATTTATTCGAAAGATCAATACATGGCATTAACATTTGAAAATGATTTCGGGCATATGGCCATCGCGGCTGTTGTTGACGAAGCGCATTCTGTACGTCCAATTTTGGGCCACTTTTTCGAGCACTGCTGGTCGGATGTCACGAATAACAATGTTGGCCTCCAAGGCGTCAATTGTTGCTGGTTTATCAGCATAAACCAGTGACTTCACGTAGCCCCACAGGAAATAATCGAGAGGTGTCAAATCGCACGACCTTGGAGGCCAATTGACAGGTCCATTTCTCGAAATCAAGTTATCGCCACATTTTGATTTCTATAAGTCGATGGTTGCGGTCGCCGTATGGCACGTAGCGCCATCCTGTTGAAACCACATCTCGTCCGGATCAATGTCATCCATATTTTCAAACAAAAAATCATCGATCATAGTGCGGTAACGATATCCATTGACCGTAACCAGTGTTGTTCCTCTACGCGCAGACTTTAATTGTCTACACTTCAGTGTAGACAATAGATTTGGGGTAGACAATGTAGACATTGGCGTAGACAATGTCGACTTTGCGTAGATAATGTAGACTTTCTCATATCTGTCAAAACAAATTTATCAGTGAGTTATATATCTAATACTATACTATATAGGAAATGGCCTATTACAAGAAATGGCGAGGCGCTGGTGTGCCTAAAGAGTTAAATTTATATGAAAACTCGCTAACTGGGCTCCTCAGCGACACCAGCGTCGTGCCTTTATTGTCTTTTTTGCTTGTATGTGAATCTAACCTTATTTCCTATCGTTTTATGCAGTGAGTACGTGACCACAGTGAAATTGTGTACGACAACTCTCAACGGAATTGAGCTAAAGACTAGAAACAAACGTGTTTTTCGAAAAAATTAAACAGATAATCTTAAATGAGCAAAGCCATCCCGTACAAATGAATCAGTTTTTTAAATAAACGGTTCGTTATATTGAAAAATGTGTTAATCAAAAATGGTTTTAGAATTCAATGTGATTTCACTTGCAAAAATTAAAAAAAACTGCTTAGATTGTATGCATAGAATTAGAATTGCCATTAAAGTTTGCTCCGAAGTTCTCATGTACAACATTTGGCGATTGCTTCCTGGAAATTGTGATTTATTATGTTAAAATTAATTGAAGAAAATGAGATTTTAAAACTAAATCAGCTATCCTTTATTTTATTGATTGTCTACATTGTCTACGCGTAGAGAATAGACCATTGTCTACAGTAATAGTCTACGCGTAGACAATGGTGTAGTCTACATCACGTAGACTACGCGGCACAACACTGACCGTAACGCGAGCTCCGGCCTCATTTTTGAAGAAATAAGGTCCGATGATGCCACCAGCGTGTAAACCGCACCAAACGGTGCATTTTGCATTTTTCTTGATGTAATGGAGTCTGTAGGGTCTCTTGTGGATTGCTCTCACTCCATATGCGGCAATTTTGCAAAAATGAGTTTCATCGCTGTACAAAATTTTGCTAAAAAAATGTCGCTTATAAGTGGCGCGAATAGACTAATTTTCAAAGTAAATTTGTATAATTTGGCAGCGTTGTTCAAGGGTGAGTCTATTCATGATGATTTCCATATACTGATCATAAATGATTTGCATATCGTCGACTAAAAGTGAAATTGTGCTAAGTCCATTTGGTATAATTTTCCAGAAGAGCAATCAAAAACCTTGTTAAATCCTTTTACTTTTCATTTGAAGAAAACAGAGTCTTATTTAAAGAAAACTGAGCCCAATTTTTCTCACTTAAAGAAATCTCAGTGTTATTGAAAGAGAATTAAAACGATTTAACAAGGTTTTCATTGCTCTTCTGGAAAATTATACCAAATGGACTTAGCACAATTTCACTTTTAGTCGACGATATGCAAATCATCATGAATAGACTCAGGCTTGAGTATACTGATCATAAATGTCAAAAAGTGAGCGCAGTATACCAGCTCGTTCGACAGTTAACCCTTTCGTAAGTTCTATGTAAGCAAAAAAAAACACGCTTTACCATCATTTTGTACTTTTAAACGAAATTATGAGGCCTATCACCGATCACGAAACGATTGATTCGAACCGCAAGTTCAATGTTGTTAATGTTTTATACCAACAATAAAATTGAATTTGCGATTCGAACCAATAGTATCGTGTTCGATGATAGGGCCTCTGCTGTATAAGTTGATGTTGCGTGTTACTCAATGTTTGACTCATTTTAATAAAATTAAGTGAAAACTTTTTTATGTTTAAAAATATCCCTTTTTCATCTCAGAGTAAAGTAATAAAAAAGTAGAGAAGTTTTTTATATTCCATATGCAAATATATTTGGATTTCAAGAGTTTTAATACAAGAAGGCATTTCATACGAACAAGATACAGCTTTCGGTATGAATTTCTGTTGATATAATCATAACATTAATTTGGAAGAAAACTTGACTATCCTTACTTTTAGGAAGGCAAACAAAATTACTTTAAGGAAGTTTATCAATAAATCATATAGCTTACTAAGTTGATGACATTTATTTGGTAGAACTAAAAAAAGGAATTTTCAAATATTTGAACGAGTGACTAAAATTAAATGAAATTGATTTTATCAAAAAGGTTGAGGGTATTGACATGTATATTTTCTTGCAAAAAAAAGGTTTCTTTTCCTGTAAGTGTCGATTTTAGGATAAAAACATAACAAAAGCTATAATTGCCAATCTGGCAATCATTGGAGACCCGTATGGTGATATTCGTATCAAAATTCGAACAGTTGTACCAAAATTCCACTTTGAAGTCAAACTTTCCAATAAGATTTTTTAAAATTTATTGCAATCAGATTTTGATGTATGGGAGTTTTATGTAGAATCATATCCTAAATAACTTTTGTTCTTGGACTTTTTTGATAAGATGCACCGTTTTTGAGATATTCGCAAAAAACGTTTTCGTTTGTATGGGGGGTACCCCCCCTAATGGTCCATTTTTGCCCATTAACGAACTTAGCCTCGCATTTTACGAAAAACGGATCTGCGCAAAATTTCAAGTCTCTAGCTCAATCCGTGCGCCCGCAATCCGCGCCACAGACAGACGGACAGACAGACGGACAGACAGACGGACGGACGGACAGACGGACGGACATGCTAAATTCAACTTTTTTCATCATTCTAAACACACTGGTGTAATTCATTTTTGTGTGCGATGACGAGATCTTGGCGTTACAAACGGTAAGGCAAAGTTAATATACCCTTTGGTTTCACCATACGGGTATAAAAATATCAGTTCTGATCAACACAAAACTTTTCTCAGGGTATTTAGTTTCGGAACCAATATGTAAAACATTTTTTTTTCAAATATCTCGAGAACCGTAAAAGATAAGTAAAAATCGTTAAAATCTAGTAGATTTTATATTCTTTAAATTTTTTACCAAAAGTTTTCGAGAAAATTTTCAAAAAAAAAAAAACAAAATCTTTGGGAGATAAAAAATGTTTAGGAGATACCTGTTAATATGACTTTTCCAAAACCTGATAGAAAACTACGATTTTTGTAAAACTTATTTACAAAAAAATTTCAAGTCACTAGCTCAACGCGTTTTCGAGTTGTTTAAAATACATAAAACGGACAGACCAACAGAAATCCGCACGGACATCCGCATAATTTTACCTGAAGTGTTTTTCTTACTGATCAGAAAGTTTCTTTCTGTTTCAGTTCTCGAGTCAGTCTCCGTCATGAAAAAAAAAATACTTTCCCTCTTTAGCAGAGGAAAGTAAAAACTATAATTTTGATTTGGGCTCTTCAGGGAATGTTCATCACGGCAACTTTTAGAAATCCCATGCAAAATGTTGAATGACTTTTGCTTTTTTTGTAAACTTTTGGTCTACAGGAGTTTTACTGAAAAAAAAAAACATTTTAAATGATATCGCAAGTCGGAATTATAGTAACAAAATTGGCATTTTGGCCGTTTTAATTTATTATGTTGAGCATGTGCACGGAAACCATATCTTCCATGTGTAAAATGTTCAAATCAGTATTTATAATAGTTTTTTTTGTAATTACAGTCACTTCATTTTCAGTTTGAACAATGCCAAAATCTTTAACTCATTTATTTCTAAAGTACAATTTTGCAGCTCCGTGACTATGGTTTTGACATCAAGTCATTCAAAACTTTAAAAATACATTCAAATATTGAATAAAAAAATATTTTCCACATTCTTATTATTTTTTTTTGGATTGTCCCAGTCCGATGAAGCGGGTTCAAATTTGATGTCTTTGCGCTATGCTTGGGGGTTGGAAAAGCTGACACGTACCAGTAACTACACGTCTCCGAAACACAGTTAAGTACTCCCGTACCCCATAAATGCCAGGGTCGAAACATGAAAACCTCCAATTTGGAATTCAGTTCGTGTAGAAAATGACCAGAGAAGTTTTATTCTGTTTTGAGGGAGGCCCTTATGAGTTTTTCCTATGCTTTCATTTTCTAGCAGTTTTTCGAACGTCCTGTACTGGTGATCCCTTTTTTTGTCTTTTTCTTGGACATTTTCTTTCTCCGAAAAAGAGATCCTTCTTCATTTTCTTTGGATATTTCCTTCATAAAAAATACTTTGGTCCTCAATATGTACAAAAATACGTACATATCTATCCATTTCAACGTATATATTTTAATATATATTCTGGTCGCAAGATATACTTTCAAGTATTTTTCCGCTAATTAGATTTTCTCTCAGTCTTCCTTGTCTGAACGGGACTATTCGGGATGAACATTGAGTGGAGCATTGAATGAATTCAAACCGAACATCATAAAACACAGTATTCGGTCAGAAAACTAAAACAGCCCCGGAAGCCCAGGTTAAAACAATAGCAAACATTCCAAATAAAACACAAACAAATACGTCAGTCATTCCGATGTAGAGAATCTCCACCCAGTCCCAAGGATTTCTATGTAGTCACTCTTGCAGGATTCCCAACACTATGTGGTCAAGGCTAGTGGCGTCCAGAGTGGCTTGACTATTTTAGATAAATCCGTCCGTCCTAAGGTAGAGAAATCTTCAATTCGATGTGTACGTGCACAAGTTTGCTGGACAGATGTGCTCCCATTATTATTGCTGCGGGCAAATGTCCTTCATCCCTGCCACGCCACACCCCATCAACTCCAAATATTTACCACCAGTTTTGTTGAAGTTAAACTTCATGCCGTCAAGGCAGGCATCATCTCGGCTGTTGTTGCTGTTTTCCACGTTGGTTCTTAAAAGTCCTTTTATAAATTCCAAATTGATGCCCTGTATTTACGTAATGGTGGTAAAACTGTGGATTTTACGTAAACCTAGCAAACATTGAGTGCTTCACTTATGGGTACTGTACGGCGAACAATCCTGGGACAATGGACGGACAAGTAAATTAAAGAGTCTTAAAGAACTGTTAACATAAAACTTCTCTTAGTTTTGTTAAATGAATGTCATTTTGCAGCATTGCTATTTATTTTGTTACTCAATCGTTTGGTGTATAAAATTATACGTATATGGAATAGAGACAGATCTAAATAAACAAAAATAAAATCTCTCGTATTTTGCATTTCGTCATTAATTTTTGATTCACTAAAAGTAGAACTTATAAATGATGCAATACTAGATTGAAGTATGCTTGTGGAAAAATTTAGTACTGTATGTTACACTTTCCAGTGACAGCGACTGAACCGATTGACATAAAATCTTTACGCCTCCAGTTATGCAAGCACCAGTTGTGGCGAATTTTCATTAAAAAATATCTGATGGGAACAGCACATGACTTTTTTATATCAAATCTATGTTGTTGCGCAATTTAATCTATAATTCGACAAATAAAATATTAGTTTATACCTACTATAAAGAATGACTTTTTTTACAAAATATCTCGATAACAATAAAAGATATCGATTTACGGTTAAAGGTCAAAATGTAGAGAATTTTAATATCTTGAATTCTTCCTTTAACTAAATATTTAAAAGTCGTTAGCTTGCAAAAATCTGTTTATACCCGTATGGTGAAACCAAAGGGTATAATAACTTTGCCTTACCGTTTGTAACGCCAAGATCCCGATATCACACACAAAAATGAATTACACCAGTGTGTTTAGAATGATAAAAAAAAATTGATTTTTGCCTGTCCGTCCGTCTGTCCGTCTGTCCGTCTATCTGTCCGTCTGTCTGTGGCGCGGATTGCGGACGCACGGATTGAGCTACAGACTTGAAATTTTGCGCAGATCCGTTTTTCGTAAAATGCGAGGCTAAGTTCGTTCATGGGTAAAAATGGACCATTAGGGCGGGTTCCCCCCATACGAACGAAACCGATTTTTGCGAATATCTCAAAAACGGTGCATCTTATCAAAAAAGTCCAAGAACAACAGTTATTTAGGACATGATTCTACATAAAACTCCCATACATCAAAATCCGATTGGAATAAATTTTAAAAAATCTTATTGGAAAGTTTGACTTCAAAGCGGAATTTTGGTGCAGCTGCTCAAATTATACGAATATCACCATACGGGTTTTCAATAATTGCAAGATTGGCAATCATAGCTTTTGTTATGTTTTTAGTATTCTCATTGATATAAAATAATTTCATTGAAAAATTCTCAAACGGAAAACCCCCTGACTGGTGATTTTTCTGTTAATTGCTTTTCACACAGCTAGAATTGATACGAGAACTTAATGTATTTTTCATGTTCTATTTTGATATATAGTACTCGATTCCATATAAGTTTTTACAGCCTTCATATGTGAAACATGTCGAAATCACCCACGGTCGACTTACTTTAAGTGCTTGAACAACAATCGTCAGTTTACCACCTTAGCAATCGACACTCAAAGGTTTAAGTTCTTTCCGTTCTTTCTTCCCTTTTCGATTTTAAACGACAATATTTAAAGTCCTTGAGTCCTGAGGATATTTTTATCTGGACGTTATTATGAGCATAAAAGGAGGCTACCAGAAGAACAATTGAAAATTTCCATTTCTCCGCTGACGATGATGATGGCCACCCTCTCGGATTGTCGTCTGCTATAAAATGAAAACCATATAGGAGAAGGCCTGACGATAGGAAAATCCAAATCAAACAGAAATTTCGAATCCATCAAATCATCCATTCATCCATCCATCTATCGAAAGGATGAAAATCCTCGAACCGCACCCAAGTGACACGCACTGAAGCAATTTCCATTTATGACGGAAGCAGATCAATTTCGTAAACTATTGTTGCGTCATACAAAACTCATGGTAAACATACACAAGCCGGCTATATTTATGTTGACTATGATGTGTGAAAATATTTGTGTTAAGGTTTTACACACCCATCAATTATATTACTTTATACTCGTATAGATGGCTGGATACTTGAAAATCCTGCAAAAATATATCGAAATCCTGTAAGGAAGTAACCCAACAAAACCACCAGTAAAAGCTTATGTACGAGCTCGGGAATGTGTACGAAATGTACTTTCATTTGGCATTTTCGAGGTTATCCCTTTTTGGGATCAAGCCTGTGTTCACTCCTTACTATCGGCAGCAACCCATCCTCCGGCGGCGTTGTTCACTATCATCACCAGCAACCCTTGAATGGCCGAATAAACCCCTTCTTCGTCGAGGCTAAAATTTTATCGACTGGAATGAGTTCTCTGATGAAGTGGAAATTTTTCAATATGTTGCATACTTGTGCGCTATAAGAACGTACCACGCATGTAAAGAGTTTGTAAATCACTTTATTTTGTAAATGAAGTGTTGTTCATCATTTGTGTTCGATAATAGCACAATGAGGCGTTTTTGTAAGCGCATCACTCATAAGTTTATTGACGTTTTCTAGTGTATTCTTGTGGCTTTTCTTTAAATGATTTTAAAAAATAGCAATAGGTTTTTATTTTCAAATTACTCATATCTGCATATAAAATTTGATTAGAAGTGTTTTAAAATTTTACACAACGGTTTACATTCGAATTGTCTAATTAACTTTTGTCTCTTACTTTAGGTTTTTTGAGCCGCAAATAGGGTTGCTTCCATAAATTGTGCGATTACTTGAAGAAATTAAGCTACAAACTTTTTTTTCTTCCAAAAAATGGGGTTAAGTTCATTTTCGGGTAAAATCAGCCTCCTATTACGCTAAAAATGTTGTTTTTTTAATTTGCACAAAGATGCAATCATATTCAAAAACGTAAGTAAGCTACAATTGCCAAGGGCCAAACGTGAAATAGTCTACATGAGGGTAGATAAAATGTATAACAAAGTCATTTGTATGGGAGAGAAGGAAAGGATTGGTCCGATTGGATTTTGACGTATAGCAGGGTTATGTAAAATTATATTTAATAATTAAACTATGCACCGTTTTCGAGAAAATTAGGCAAAACGGTTTTGTTTTTATGGTGAAAGGGGGAAGGAATGGTATGATTTTGTCCGTTCAAGAACTTAGCCTTGACATTTACGAGAAACACGCCTATACACAGTTTTAAGTTTCTAGCTCAATCCTTTCGAAAGTTGTGGTGTTCACGGACAGACAGACTGATAAACAGACGGACGGGCAGGCGGACGGGCAGATGGACGGGCAGACGGACGGGCATGCGGAAATCAAAATCTTTTGTCATCCCTAACACCCTGCACTCAGAAAAATGGAGGCTAACTCGACGACCTACATACGGCGTAATTTGCCTCGGGCAGGAAAATTTAGCCGCGCGTTCGCCTGCATGAGGGAATGTAAAACTTGTGTTGACCTGTGACCGGAGAAATTCTGAAATTAAGCCACGAGCAGGTGAAGTAGGGCATTTGGAGCTGCACGAGTTGACCTTAGATAGGTATTTCGAGGATGTAATGTCATGTAATGGAAACCTCTGTCAGCCAGCTAGCGGTCAGAGTTAACCAGACAAAAAGTTGACCTGGACATTTTTCTGAGTATGGTGTAGTTCATTTTTGTGTCCGATGATTGGTTCGATGCGTTACAAACGGTATACTAAACCTAATATACTTCTATATGATATATCATATAGAGCAGGGGTCGGCAATTAGTTTGTATAGAGGTCCGGATAATTTCAAAAAAAAAAAAATTTCAAGGTCCAAAAAACTTAAACATTAGTTAATAAATTTATTTATTTTTGTATTAAAAACACAGTTTAAGCCGTTTAAGGTAAATTATTTAATAGAATATAATATAAATTATAAAGCATTAAAGACAAATATTTTTGGCGGTCAATTTATTTCCCCTCCGCAGTCCGGATTCGGACCACGGGCCGCCTATTGCCGACCCCTGATATAGAGTATAAAATAAAGCTACATTTCACAACTTTTCGCCTGCGGCTAATTTCTCTTGCATTATTTTGTAATTTCTCTTGCATTCTTTTTGGAAAAAAATCTTGTTTGCGGGGCTGGGCTTCTTTTCCTAAAGAGTTTTACAATAATCAAAACATAACAAAAGCTATAATTGCCAATCTGGCAATCATTGGAGACCAGTATGGTGATATTCGTATAAAAATTCGAACAGTTGTACCAAAATTCCACTTTGAAGTCAAACTTTCCAATAAGATTTTTTAAAATTTATTGCAATCAGATTTTGATGTATGGGAGTTTTATGTAGAATCATATCCTAAATAACTTTTGTTCTTGGACTTTTTTGATAAGATGCACCGTTTTTGAGATATTCGCAAAAAACGTTTTCGTTTGTATGGGGGGTACCCCCCCTAATGGTCCATTTTTGCCCATTAACGAACTTAGCCTCGCATTTTACAAAAAACGGATCTGTGTAAAATTTCAAGTCTCTAGCTCAATCCGTGCGCCCGCAATCCGCGCCACAGACGGACAGACGGACGGACAGACAGACGGACGGACAGACAGACGGACGGACAGACGGACGGACATGCTAAATTCAACTTTTTTCATCATTCTAAACACACTGGTGTAATTCATTTTTGTGTGTGATGACGGGATCTTAGCGTTACAAACGGTAAGGCAAAGTTAGTATACCCTTTAGTTTCACCATACGGGTATAAAAACAAAACGATTATAGTCGGAGAACGCCCCCTTTATTAAATCACGAGAGAAAAAGGTTGGGAACTACTGATATCGGACATTCAATTGCGTCCGCTTTCAATTTATATATTAAAGGTTTTTTAAATTATACATATATGTAACATTGTATAAATAATTTATAAGGGGTTATATCTTAAAACTAATTCACTAAATGTTATAAATTTTACCATATAACAATTTATAGAGAAAATTGATTTTCGAAATAATTCTTTAATCCGATTTTAGTAAAGTTAAAGTGAGTAGCCGCAGCAAACAATTTTCTGTAAATTGAAATACGAAGATAAAGTACATGAAACATGAAAGTCTAATTTGTGGAAAATTTAATTTCAGCTTTGGAATAGAATTCATCGAGGTTATTAAAATTTGTTGCATTGAAAATGCAGATTCATTTTCTTCGTTTTGTTTTGGTTTGTAACTTGATAATAATTCGAAAATGTATGCAATGGTGAAATATTTTGAACCATGAAACGAAAATAATTTAAGTTTTCGTCTCCTTTTAATGAATGTGACTCAAAAATTTTCACAATTTACCAACAATTTAAAATAGTTAATATCATATAATATAGACACAAAAAACTGTGATTTAATATTGAAACAAAATGCTTAATTAACATAATGACAATATTCGTTAATGATGAAGTTTATGAATCGAATTCTGGTAAAATTTCATTTTGTCAAAAATCATACCAACATATCATAATTAATATATTATTAAAATAGGATTACATCGTGTTAATACTGTAAATATTTCGGCTAAAATCGTTCACTGATTGTATATTCGTTTCACTCCCCATGAACATTTTATGCAAATTTATGACCTCTGCAACATAAACATAAAATAACACTGTTCGAAAAACCCAACAGAATTTCGATTAAACTCCCGTCCATCGTATAGCGAAACAGAAAACTTTTATCCATAATTGGATCACCGAATTTAGCATGTCGAGAAATTGCTTGAACATTTATCTGTATTAATGTATCGCATTTTTTCACAAAGCACTTACCATTAAAATATATATGAAATACGTCCATGTTTAAAATGAGACAAAATTCACTTTTGTGAAAACATTTCGCCGAAAACTTTAAACTATTTCGCATAGAAATCGAATATATATTGTACTTGTGTAAAACGATAGTTCATATTGACATGTTCTAACTGGTAATTTAACAAACACTGAAATAAACTATACATTGATAACAGCATTCGACTGGCAAAAAGTATTGCAAAAATCATGTAAATTGACGTAATAAATTTGTATCTTCCCAAAGTGTCTGCCACAAGTGCAACACATCGTAATCTGATGTTTTTTTTCGGACAATCTAATTATACTGAAATGTTTCTGATTTTGTAGCTCAGCGTTTTTTTTAATCAAATTCCATGTGTAATTTAGTTACGTTTAAATTGTGTTAAACTTCTTTTTTTAAAAAAAAAAACTCTGATAATAGTTTTCTGTAGTGTTAGCTGAGATTGGGAAAACATAAGGGTGAGTATTCATAGTAGTTTTTGTTAAACATGAGTTTAAATTGACGAAAAACCAATTTGTCAAACTCATATTTTATAAAACCTGTGTTTCGAAACTACTGTGAATACGCGCCAAAATCTTTAACATAATAAATCAAACATCTCTAAAAATTTCAGCTTAAAAACATAACAAAAGCTATAATTGCCAATCTGGCAATTATTGAAAACCCGTATGGTGATATTCGTATCAAAATTCGAACAGTTGTACCAAAATTCCACTTTGAAGTGCATAAGATGCACCGTTTTCGAGATATTCACAAAAACCGTTTTCGTTCTAATGGTCCATTTTTGCCCATTAACGAACTTAGCCTCGCATTTTACGAAAAACGGATCTGCGCAAAATTTCAAGTCTCTAGCTCAATCCGTGCGCCCGCAATCCGCGCCACAGACAGACGGACAGACGGACAGACGGACAGACAGACGGACGGACATGCAGAAATTAATTATTTTTATCATTCTAAACACACTGGTGTAATTCATTTTTATGTGTGACGACGGGATCTTGGCGTTACAAACGGTAAGGCAAAGTTAATATACCCTTTGGTGTCACCATACGGGTATAAAAATATCTTGATAACCGTTAAGAAAAATGTGGAAAATTTTTTATCCTTTAAATTTTATTATAAAATTGAAAGAAAACTACGATTTTTGTAAAACTTTCAACTCGCTAAGTCAACACATTCTCGAATTATTTAAGATATGTAAAAAGAAAAGACAGACAGACCGACAGACAGATGAACGGACAATGTCAAAATTGGGCTGAAATTGATTTCATCAAAATATAATAGAAATTATAAATAGAAAAAAAATGCTGGGCACCAATCATGTATTCCGACGTGTCTCTGTCTTTCGACTTCAACGCAGCTTTTAACTCTTGACTTCGCCATATCAGCATCTGCAAATTTCCTGGAGTGACAGTCAGAATCACGTTTCGATTCATAGTAACGATTCCGCGAAATTTCAAGCTGCAGATATGGCGAAGTCAAGAGTTATTCCGCGAAATTTCAAGCTGCGTCGAAGTCGAAAGTCAGAGATGCGTCGGAATACATAATTGGAGCCCTGGGTTTACACGAATGACAGATAATGACAATCTGTCATAAAAGAATGGACAAGTTCATTCTTTTATGAGAGATTGTCATTTTTCTGACAGAAATAATGACAAAAATGATACTATTTACACGATAATGACAATTTATCACAAAAAAAAATAACAAATTTGTCAATCGTGTAAACGCAGCATTAATATAAATATTACTGGCTTTTGGTATCTTTTAGCAATCGCATCTTACTTGTGCTTTTAATACCCGTTTCCATTAAATTAGTGAAACCACAAAACCTGACAAATGTTGCAAATCATTAAGTTTTCGAAACTTCTTTTTTCGTACCGAAAACTGTCCCAAACACTAATAAATTCAAGAAATTTATGGTCACCAAAGTTTAATATTTTATTCTCAAGGTTTAGAATTTTTTTTTCTTTGAAAAAAATCCTCAAAGGAAGCAAGGGTTCAGCTGCAAATCACGGCTACTGCAGTAACGAAACAAAATTGCATTCGAGTCCTACTAAAAGGAAAAAATATGTGTAACACAGAAAAAATTCAATTTCGCGGATTTATTTCAAAAATTTCGCGTTGGAATATTCAAAACAATGTAAAGTTTCTTGGCTCCATTTCGAAATTGTTATTATTGCAGGCAATTCTTGCCAAATGTTCCGACATGCTGCGATTTATCTTATTTGAGAGCAAATGTACGTTTTTCTGTTTGCACAGTGTAGAGTAAAAGTTGTCATTACATTTAGTGTTTGCTTTCTAGAATATTCCCTATACTTCGAAATACAACAACTCTACCCATCATATCAACATATTGCACTGAATTCTAAGACTTTTTATTTAAATTTTTTTTCGCAATATTCTCCTTTTAGCTTAAAGTATTGAAATTGGTTCTGTTGAGTAAATATGGTAACCGGTTTTCACTTGTTTCGAGGAGCAGAAAATGAAAACTGTTGAAGGAGGAAGGCAGGACGAAACAAATAAAATTTAAAGATATACATGGCTGTTGAATCGAAGGAAAATTATCCGGAATTTTCGATTTCCTTGAATGTTATGGCGATGTACTCCGCATTCTACGTGTGTTTATGCAGGATATAAGAAACCCATTTATTAAAACAGCAGATGTTACCGATAGATGACTCTGTCTTTACCTGCCTTGTTTGACTTCAGTTCGATATGCTGCTCAAGTATTTTCCACAGCATCCCAATATGTGTGTTTGCTTCATATCCTAGATGGAGAATGTGGAGTGTCCTTTTTATGTCAGTATCAGATTTTGGCTACATTTATTAAAATCAAGAAAAAGACTTCTCTAACAGTCAATTATTTAAAAAAATTCTAATAAAAGAGAAAACAATAATCGAAAAATAAGTTTTTTTAAATATTGAAATTTTTTGGTGTATGTCTCTTGGAAGGCCACAGGAGGGGGTGGTAAAAGTTGTTATTTTTTTTTATTATAATAAATTAAAAAAAAATCGTCAAATCAAATATCAAAAGTTTTTAACTGATATTCTTTTTTTAAATTGCAAATCATGCCAAATAAAATTGACGTATTTTATTCAAACGAGAACAACTGAAATGGAACCGTCGTTATCATGTTAAATAACACCCATCATTGTCGGGTTAAAAAAAATGTAGTATCCTGTAAAATGTCTTGTTGTTCTGAATAAAACTCGATGTCTAATCGGAAGCAGTCATTTATTAAATAATCTTTGTTACAATATTCAATACTTTTCTTAGCGGTAACCAATTTTTAGAACAAATCTATCGAACGGTTTATTTATTTAAATCAACTGCCTTTCTATTTTATTTATAAATATCTTACAACCCTTACAGCATCTTCCGTTTCCAATCTTCCAATACTGACCTTTAAAACCCGTACTGCAAATTTTTGCAGTAAAAAAAAGAAAATTTCTTTTAACCTTGCCGGATGTTCTTAGGGCCGGACTCTCCATCTTCCCGGCTTTTGGATACGTGCTAATGTATTAGTAAAAATGTAATGAAAATTGGTTAGCGGATCAGGTGATAAAAGAAGAGAGTTTGCAGGTGAAATTTCGGTTGGAAGGATGCAATGGCGAAACCCCGATCTAAATCTCATCAGCGATCTGGTAGAAATCAGAGGAGGGGATGGACCACTGTAGCAAAGAGTATTTTTTAAAAATCCCAATTGCATATCAATCGGTTGAAGTTATCACGACAGGCATATCGAAGAAGAGTGGGTGGTTAATATGAGGGAGCTAACTTTTTTAACACTAGATTGCCCAAGGAAGTCAAGCAGTCAAAATGACTGCTTTTGGCAATATAGGTATAACACATATATATATACTGGAAATGAAGCAGGGGGGAGGTAACTACAATTATTAATAAACGCATTTATATGTTGTACAAAAAGTCACAAAATTCTAACAAATTGTGTCATTATATACCTACATAATTGTTTTTCTGATTGAAATTAAAAAGCAGTCAAAATGACTTGCTTGGGCAATCTAGTGTTAAGATTCAGAAAATTTTCAAAAAATAAGAATTAAAATTATTTAACCGATACAGACTTACATTTCACTGCAATTTTCTATAAAAAAACATTTTCAAAAATATTGTTCACTAACGTATGTAGGTGATTTTACCTTATAATCACATTTTTGTCCCTTATGTTCATTTCCCTCTTGGTATGCTATGGTATCGACCGAGGTATAACGCATAAATTTTCCGTTTTTCACATATACACATACGTGGATTAATAAGGATTTGGTAAGTATGAGGAACGATTTCGTTAGCAAACACGCATTTCTCCTCCCTCTTCAGTTCTAACAAAATATTAGCAAAGGAAACGAAATACAATAGAATAGAATAGAAAAACTGGAATAAACCAACGTCAGCCCAAGAACTGTACAGTAAGAAAAAAAATGATATAAGAAGAATAAGATGAACCGAACATAAATGCTGAGGCGAAAGGATGATTTGTAGCTGAGATGCGTATATAGGATCATAGTGTCAAAAGTGCTGTATGTCTCTATATCTTCTTCCAAACAGAGCTCAAAATAAGTGATTCACTTCATATCCCTACATGTAGAAAAATACACGTTTCCCTGATATAGAGATTCTTTTAACTGACTGTCGACCACATAGAAGCCTATTCTTATACGAACAGAAAATA
Organism: Chrysopilus asiliformis; assembly: GCA_964034945.1. Lineage (NCBI taxonomy): Eukaryota > Metazoa > Arthropoda > Insecta > Diptera > Rhagionidae > Chrysopilus > Chrysopilus asiliformis. The sequence goes on from OZ035962.1 coordinate 94,424,215, forward strand.
TTTCTTGTCAGAATGTTTCAATAATTTATGTCATACAGCAGAGCATTATATGATATCCTGACATGTGTTTTACTAAATCAACTTGGAGAACGTGTGCCTAAATGTAAGTTGGTTATCTTTTGACGAAATTAAATAATTCTTGCTTACCCTAACGTTTGATTGTTTGTAAAATAATTGATATCGAATTGAGTAAGTTGAAAAATGTACTCATAAATCAAATCATAAGAAAAACTACTGCCCCTTGTAATTATCAAATACTGAATATGAGGATAGATAAAATTTTTTATGAAAAAACATAACTTCTTTATCCACCTAGCGGTGGGATGATACCTTTGTTACATAATTTAACCTCATATGATAGAATATTGGATATTTATGTATACCTATGTATTTAAGAAAAACACAATTAAAAGCACTTTAATACATTTTTTGACTGTTAAAAGGTTAAAAAAAAAGAAAAAAACTGGAAAGCATTCTTAGCGAGGTGTCCCACTGGCCATCAGCTCCTGCAGCTGACTGATCCCGATATCAGTAGCACATGTAATCCAATGGCGCATGGCACACTGCAAAAAATGTGCAGCTGCATGTCTGGGACACAAAGCTGACTTTTTTGAACTGACCTAAATGTAACTGATATCAGGAACATGTCGGGTAGTTTCTAATGTCATTTTTGTTAGATTAAATAAAATAAAATGATAATTTTCAATATTTTTTTCGTCTGGCGGTAATAATTGTCATCAGTGGCACAGTATATTAAGGTAGCATGGCCTCTCTCTAGGTTATAGGCTCTCTACTTCATATAATGTTGACTTTACAATAATTACTAGTTGTGGACATCATAAAATTTTGACAAGTCTGTTTAACTAATAAACTTTTGAACACGAGAAAATAAATACGATGTCCATCGAATAGGAAAAATTAAACACAGGAATCGTACAAGCTGTAGGAAAAGGTAGATGTTTGTACGATTGCACAGATTCAGTTTTTTTAGCAGAGAAATAAGGAGAAGTTCTTCCTCCGAGTCCGACATTTTGACGTTTGAGGTCAGCTGATCCCAGTTCAGTGTGCCATGTCGACTGATCGAATCAGTTCCTTCAGCTGCGTGACCTGATGTCGGGATCAGTCAGCTGCAGCAGCTGATGGCCAGTGGGACATATCGCTTAAAGAGCAACATTTGAACATATTTACTGTTTCTTTTTGGGAAATCGCAAAAAATATGGTATTTTTCTCGAACCAAACAATCATAACAGTCTGTCTGTCTCTCTGTTCCTCTTTCACGCAAAAACGGCTGGACCGATTGACTTGAAATCTGGCATGAGTGTCTATGGTAGTTCTGGTTCCATCATAGGTATACGGAAAAGTAGCGCGAGGGGTAGGGGGAGCAAGGGGAGGGGTAAAGTGATCTCGAAACTTAGTTTTTGCGCTATGTTACTCTTTCGTTGTGAAACTATTGAACCGATTGGCCTGAAATTTGGCAAGATGTTCGTCGGGGGTCTAGCCCCAACATATTAGCTCGAGAGGTGGAGGAGTAAGGGGAGGGGGTAAAAAGATCTCGAAACTTAGCTCTTGCTCTATGTTACCCTTTCGCGGGGAAACTACCGAGCCGATTGGCATGAAATTTAGCTCCAACATAGACCATCAAAAAAAAAATTTGAAAAAACTTAACCCGGCAATGACGGGTACGCAAGCTAGTTTAGAATAAAAATCTGTTTATCCATATAGTTTTGGATAAAATAAATCCGAAGGGAAATTTTTGAGGTTTTTCAAGGTTTTGAGATGAAAATGCTATCCTTATTATCAAAATAAAATTTGTGCTATTTGCAGAAAAAAACCATTGTAAATATTTTTTAATGAAAATCTTCATTTTTGAATAAAATTTTCAATGAAATTATTTTTTCTTCTAAGTGTGTAATAAATGTTTTCATTTCGAAATATTGGACTGTTAATTCCGGAAATGATGCCGAAATTGAAAAATTAAATAACCATGAGGCAATGAAAACAGAATTTGAGATTTTTACAATCAGTTAGAGAAAACTATAAAAAATCATGCAGTAAAAAGCCACGATCGCCTTTGGCATATAATTTAACATGTCAATTTCCTGGACTGAAATGTATATATATATATATATATATATATATATATATAGAAAATACTGCCAAAAAAACTGTCGGACAATAAAACTGGCTTTCACGTGAACAAATGTTTTTATATTGCACTTTTAGTAAATCATAAAAGAAGGTGTAATAAAAACATTTCCCGGTGACTTAAATCCAATAAAATATTTTTGCAGCAACATCAGCAAATGATGGCCCCACCAGAAGAAGAAGAAGCTGCTATGAAGGAATAATAAGTACAACCTAATTTGCCAAAGAGCTACTTCTGTATGCAATTTTGCAATTTTACTTGCTTGGCTGGTTTCTGGTTATCTTTGCGTGTAAGCATTTTTGGGGGTTTATGTCAAGGCTGGAATGGTAAACCAGTCTTCTTGAATATCTCCTCAAATGCAATTTAAGATTCCCGAACTGCTCAAAAATATGAAAATTCTTTTATCTTGGTGTATGGTAAGTAGGTTCCTTCTTGGTGGACGCCTACGGATCCTGGTTTCTCGTATTTCTGATGATGTGTGTACATTTGCAGAAGTACGTGAGGATTTGTTGTAAGGATGGTGGACACTCTGTGAAGTGGCGGCTGAAATTAAGTTGGATAGCAATGTTGCAGGGCAATAAGTCGCGAAAAATATGAGTAATGTTTATGACTCGCCGCAGGATCCAAGATGCACACACATTCAACTTATTTTGTGTCTTGCATGGACAGGAAGGACATCAGAAAATAAAATCTTGCTGTTGGGGGATGTGTGGTGGAGGAGATCGGCACAAAATAAATGTATGAAATCGTTTCTTGTTTATGGGGCTGCTGGCTTTTACTCGTCGTGAATTTTTACTTCTCAGCGGAGCTGAAGATTTTAGCGCTTCACTTAAATATTGTTGAGGTCGTCTTTTATTAAAATTGTGCAATTCCTTTTTCTTGTACGTCCTTTAAATGGTTTCGGCGGAGGCGGTTACAACAAAATTGCAAAATTTTACTGGCATTTCTGCATCTTTTTACATAACCTCGAATTATGTTGTGGACGAATGACAAGGGATGGTACGGAAATTTTTGTAGGAGAACACTCGTGTGTAATCGAATGCCAAGAACGTCTTAAAATGTGTTTGTTTTTGTTAAGTTTAGAGTTTTTTTTTTCAAAAGACTGAAAAGCAAACGCTTTTATAACTATGTAAGTTTCAGATACTTTTTAGTTATAAATATCTAAGTTTTTTATCAAAAACAATTAAAGAAAAAAGATTTCTTTGTAACATAAAAAATTTAATATTCGGCTCGAAATGGAAAGAATAAATACTAAAAAAACAATTCTAAAAAGTCTGTTCATAAAAATTAGCATTGGCGTTCATAGAAGTGAATTCATAGTATTTATGAACAATTTCATTAATACTATGAAAAATTTCCTAAACCATTTTGATCTTCTATGAAACAGTTAATGAATACTATCATAAATATCAAATTTAGATCTCGCTACATTACTACATTAATTTGTATCGTCTTTACCAAGAAGTGGTCTAATTACAATTTATAGATACAATTAATATGGCGGTATCATTTTGTTAATCGTATATCGCCAATTTTAAAAATCCAATTAAAAACTATTTATCTATTATTTCATGAAATGGATCAGTCCCCAAATCATATCTTCAATTAGAAATTAGTTTGCATTGTTTTTTTTTAAGTTTTTCTTCAGATTTAAAAAAAATCCTTCTTTTTTGCCAATATTGTAGGGGAGAAGTATTTTTTTCGAAGCAACACAAACACTTCCATTGAGCAATTTCATTCGTTTGGAGTACTTGGTTTAAAATATCATCAAAAATAAATTATTTTGTTTCACACAATATTATTGTTACCACTCATCGTTTCCATTTCTCCTCAATATTGTTAAAATATATGTGGAACGTCATGTTTTTCAGAGAGAAAAATTAACAGAGACAGAAATTTGTCAATGATGAAAAACTGAGAAACAGACTCGGAAAAACAGAGACAAAAATGTGTCGATGATGACACAGATTTTCTATATTCTATATGAACAAATTCATAATTATTGTGCACTTTTTTCGTTCAGTGTATATCTGAAAATTCGCACAGATGTGCTTTTTTTTGCAAAAAGTAATTTTAAGATTTTTAACCCATTTCTTGTCACAATTTGTACTCCATAATAGCAACATGGACTCCTATGCATGTGGTAAACATAACAAAAGCTATAATTGCCAATCTGTCAATTATTGGAAACCCGTATGGTGATATTCGTATCAAAATTCGAATAGTTGTACCAAAATTCCACTTTGAAGTCAACTTTTCAAAAAGATCTTTTTGAATTTATTCCAATCGGATTTTGATGTATGGAAGTTTTATGTAGAATCATATTCTAAATAACTTTTGTTCTTGGACTTTTTTGATAAGATGCACCGTTTTTGAGATATTCGCAAAAAATGTTTTCGTTCTAATGGTCTATTTTTGGCCAATAACGAACTTAGCCTTGCATTTTACGAAAAACGAATCTGCGTAAAATTTCAAGTCTCTAGTTCAATCCGTGCGCCCGCAATCCGCGCCACAGACGGACAGACGGACAGACAGACAGACGGACAGACAGACAGACGGACGGACGGACGGACGGACGGACAGACGGACGGACATGCTAAATTCAATTTTTTTATCATTCTAAACACACTGGTGTAATTCATTTTTTTGTGTGATGACGGGATCTTGGCGTTACAAACGGCAAGGGAAATTTAATATACCATTTGGTTTCATCATACGGATATAAAAAAATGATGAAATTTGCTCAAAATTATTCGTGCGTTAATGCACCAGTGATCAAAACTGGTTTACTTCCATGATGTAAAGTGTTTGGGATATTTGGCGAAACAGAAAGAATTTTCAAATTGTTTTTTGTGATTTTACGGTACCTACTTTTAAATTCCAATTTATATAATGGAGGGTACTTTTTTTGAAAAAAAAAAATTTTCCTAGTCGATGACCGAAAACAAAAACTAGTAAATTCTCAAAAAAAAAAAAAAAAAAAAAATTAATAAAAAAAAAAATAAATAAATAAAAAAAAATCTTTTAATATGGTTTTTTTTTCTAGATCTGCATAGTTATGTTGTCAGATTAGAATGATATTTCTCACAAAGCTTATTTAATTAAAATTACGGGCATAGGTGCACTGGTGTAGCATTTAACTTTGGAGCAATTTTAATTAATGTTTTATACAGGTCATGTACAAACTATGGATATTTATAAACATTTCACCACATACCCATAAAGCGAACGTATCCTTTTTACATGTTTCTAATTTCCATCGCTAGTTAAAAATACAAGTAGTATAGTTGCAATTCCCTAGGCTCAAATTATCCTTTATCCTTTGACGTTTAAACGACTAAAATACCAGAAAACCCACAGATATTCTACACAACCAAAGGTAAAGAACAATGTTGGTAGATTTGAATTTATTTTGTCGAAATTTTACTACAATTTTATGCTCCACAAATATTATCCTGTAGAAGAACGAAACGTAATTTCATTGTGCTTTTTTACTATTTAAGTTCTCCCAGAATGTTTTTCAAAATTTGCTGCAAAATTTTGAGCATCAAGGACTTGAAATGCTCACACCTTTGGGATTTTACAATGAATAATTTTATGTTAAACTTTTCCATGTATGTATGTTTAAGTAATATGAATGGGTTTAAATGTTTAGAGTTACTTTTACAAAAGTATCTGATGTGAACAGCGCATGACTTACTTATACAAAATTTACGTCTCTGCGCAACTTAACACGTTCGTGACATTTGCTTTTTCAACTTTTTTTACATTTGGACATCGTATACCACGGGTGGACTGGTGGGTGGGTGGGTGGATTTGGACTTCGCACTGATATACTTTTTGATAATTTAGAAATAAAAATTTACGTCCACAAAATAACTACCGCATTATTTAGTCGCGCGGTTTTAAAAAACGGTACATGTACCACCAGTGGTACACGATGTCACGAACGTGTTAAACTATAACCCAATGAATGAAATATTGGTAAAAAAAATAAAAACGTAGAAACTTTTATTACTTTTATTTCTCACTTTAATTATTTTATCAAAAAACCGTTTGTTTGCAAGCAATCCGTATAAAATTAATTTCTCACTTTTTAATGAAAATTCCACCAATACTTTATAGGATCGTCCCATTTCAGGACCGGTTATTAAAACTTCATGGCTTTAAATCAATTGTGTACACAGACTGACAGACTAATTTGTGTAATTTCGCTCCAATCGCTCGGGAAATGTTTTTATAGGAAAAATTACAATGTCAAAATTTTTTATGGTCACAATAATTTCTTGTACTTCGTATAAAAGTAATTAACTGTGTTCGATGTTCTAGCGTTTCAATGCATAATAGTGTACTTTGTAAATTATTTGAAAATTAACCCTTTAACTTCCAGTGTCCTCTCCAGAGGACTTACTAAAATTATCACGCGCGAAATGTTATAGTTGTTCTTTGGGTGTATTATAAAAAAAAATGTTGCTCTCAGGAGTGAAAGGATTGAATTATTTTTGGATTTCAAAAACAAATACTGTTCGTTGAGAAATCATTTTTGTTTGCAATGAATTTTATAATAAAGTGTTTTCCAGATCATTATCAAGTATTAATTGCTGGAAATATATTCGATCCTTTTTTTGTACCATCGAATATAAAATGGAACACACATAAAACTGCCCAACCGTCAAACGAAAAAACATCCTTTCGCAAAGATATTCTCAATTTCGTTAATGATTTTTCCTTTGAATCACGAAAACAAATTTAATTGATTCCATTTTAAACTGTTTTTCATGAAAATTGATCAGATGCCAAAAAAGGAAAAAAAAACTGTTTATTATGAACACCAAATTGAAATCAATATCTTAATTGTATCCAGGAAAAATTAATTTTTCCTGCCGGAATTGCTTAAGTTTCAATCCGTTGTAAACGCCAATAAGTACCTGTTGCTCGCAAAAATTATACCAGCTCCGAGTCAGGGGTTGGAGATTTTACTTCCAATGAAATTCGATTTTCTAACTTTTTCTTATTCCTGAATCTCATTGTTCTGTTTGGTGATGTTATTTCACGATGATTTTTTTTTTGTTGCAAATACCATTACTGTAGGTTCTACTAATACCATAACATTGTTGCTTCTTGTAATATTAGAGCTGTTAATTTTCTTGTTTAACTTGCTTAACTTGAAAATTAATTTTGATGTTGAAGCCATTAGCAAAATTAAATTAAAAAATCATAACCGTTAAAGCCTTCCAGTTCCCATTTAATCCAAACGATTTAACGCTGAATTTTAATCGTCGCCTGAGAAAACACAAGCTTTATCGTTTTAACGAGTCTTTATTTAATTTTGGTGGAAAATTTATAAACAATAAAAACAACTTATCCTAAAATGGATATCAAAAACACGCTTTTATTCTTGGAAATGTATAGATGTGATAAAAATAGCCGGCCGTAATTCACAAATGAAATTAATGCCTCAAATAATTATAAAAAATACTGTTTATGTTGAAAATGTTGTAGTTAAATTTCGTATAAGAATAAGGACTGGAATTTTTATTTATGCTCTTAGTAAACCTTTTTTCTTAGGGTTAAGAAGAATTGGGAAATTTTTCGATTGACAATTGATTGAGTTTGGGACTAAAAAAGTTGTTTTACTCGAATTTTTCGAAATACTCGTCTTGCGAGAAAAATCACATTTTCGAGGAAATTTCTTCATTTTCAATATAAAGAATGTGTATTACCAAAATCGAGTTTTGAATTAATAAAAAAAAACTTCGAATAGTTCAGAACGATGAGTTTTCCCGTTGTAAAGCAGAAATCGTTAGAGTTGCGTCTTTTATATGTTCGTGCGAATCATGTGAGATTATATCGGAGATGCAAACCAAAAGTTGTTTGTAGTTTGGTTTTGGTTCAAGGTTGACTTGGATATCTGGTTTTTGATTTTGGTTTTGGTTACTAAAACTTTAAAAATTTGGTACTGGTTTTGGTTTCTTTAAAATTGTGGATCTTGCATTGGTTTTGGTTTCTAAAATTCCAAAAACTTGGTTTTGCTTTCTAAAATATCTAAGATTTGGCTTCGGTTTTTCTTTTGGTCCACTGAATTTTTACTGTTTTAGTGGTTTTGGTTCTTAGAAAAGACTGGTAGAGGGCATACGGAATGTTTTTTTTCGTACTAAGTCAACATAAAAATATCTTATTGGAACAGCACATGACATTCTTATAAAAAATCTATGTTTGTGTACAATTTACACTACACTCTAGAAAATTTTATTGTAATTTTACCACTAAAATAGTAGGAAACCATTTTCCTACTATAATAGTAGTCCAATTAAACCGAGTCGTAATGGCTTAAAAGCTATGTATTTATACTCATTTTGTAGCGTACAAAAGCCACTTTTACTAACCGAAAATAGTGTAATAACTACCATGGGTGTTTAAAATTACCACATTTTTGTTGTAATTTTCCTCCTATTTGGTAGCAAAACCGCGTCTTAAGGTGTAATTTTACGACATTTTTTGTTTAAAATTACACCGAAAATGGTATTAGAATTTCTCGGCTTATACGGTCTGCAAAAACAAAAAATAATAATTATATTTTTTTTGCGGATGTTTTCACATCCAAATTTCCCCCCAACAGGTCGGGCAGGTCTGCCCTGAAAACCTATCATAATCAAAACCTATATATTGTATGGAAGCTGGCTCACCGGCATCAGAGCCTGCTTTACCAGCTTCCACGCAGGCTTACAGGATTTTGGTGGAGTAAAACTCGATTCGAGTATTTATACTCCGATGCCACAAACCTTATGCGAATTATAAGGTTAAGGCAACATAGCTCCATCAAGACAGGGCGAATATCCGTCAACTGCATTGTGCAATAATGAAATTGTCCGTTCAATAATGCAAAAATACCCTGTGAGAGTGTTTTTACATCAAAATGAGAGTAAAAAAAAAAATTTTTAAAAAAAGCTTTTATTAAAAAAAATGCACTAAAAAGAAAAAAATAATTTTCTGGACGCTGTGTATCACAAATATAAAAGCTTTTAAAAAGCGAGATAAATGTTTATTTTATTGTTTTATGCTTTATCTCGCTTTTTAAAAGCTTTTATATTTGTGATACACAGCGTCCAGAAAATTATTTTTTTCTTTTTAGTGCATTTTTTTTAATAAAAGCTTTTTTTAAAAATTTTTTTTTATTTTTTTTTATTTTGTTCTTTTTAGTCTTCGAATATATAGTTTTACATTTGAGATGTCCTTACAGGCTTTTTAACTTGAGAATCGTATTCAGCGAACCCCAAAACCCGCAGAATATATTTTTTCCCGGAACAATTGAGAAAAAGGATAATCACGTTATCCTTACAGGACATTCCGTTATCCTTACAGACTTTTTAATGACAGATTCGGATTCAGCGACCCCAAAAACCCCAGAATAGATTTTTTTCCGGAAAATTTGGAGAAAAGGATAATCACGTTATCCTTACAGGACCTTCCGTTATCCTTACAGACTTTTTAATGACAGATTCGGATTCAGCGACCCCAAAAACCCCCAGGATAGAGTTTTTTCCGGAAAATTTGGAGAAAAGGATAATCACGTTATCCTTACAGGACCTTCCGTTATCCTTACAGACTTTTTGATGACAGATTCGGATTCAGCGACCCCAAAAACCCCAGAATAGATTTTTTTCCGGAAAATTTGGAGAAAAGGATAATCACGTTATCCTTACAGGACCTTTCGTTATCCTTACAGACTTTTTAATGACAGATTCGGATTCAGCGACCCCAAAAACCCCCAGAATAGATTTTTTTCCGGAAAATTTGGAGAAAAGGATAATCACGTTATCCTTACAGGACCTTCCGTTATCCTTACAGACTTTTTAATGACAGATTCGGATTCAGCGACTCCAAAAACCCCCAGGATAGATTTTTTTTCCGGAAAATTTGGAGAAAAGGATAATCACGTTATCCTTACAGGACCTTCCGTTATCCTTACTGACTTTTTAATGACAGATTCGGATTCAGCGACCCCAAAAACCCCCAGGATAGATTTTTTTCCGGAAAATTTGGAGAAAAGGATAATCACGTTATCCTTACAGGACCTTCCGTTATCCTTATAAGGACGAAGTAGTGAAAATATTGTATTGTCATCGGACTTATATAAGTGTGCAAAATTTCAAGTCAATCGGACAAGTGGAAGTGGGTCAAAATTGGGTTGCAAGATTTGATCTGACAGACAAACAGACAAACAAACAGACAAGATAGCGAGCTAAATAAAAGCTTTTAAAATATGAATATTGGTCGAAATTTTACGCAAGGTTTAAAATTACCCTATTTCTAGTGTAAGGTTAATGTTTTTTTGGGTGAGTTTACAACTTAAATGGTGTGCGAGCGAAATTCTGATTTTTTTTCGAAATTTTACGACTTTTTTGAAATTTACCCCGTTTTTATCCCATTTTTCGGTTTAAATTCAAATTCATTTTCTACAGTGTATAACCCGATAAATAAAATATTAGTTTTTATGTAAATTTGATTTTTTTACAAAATCTGAAATATTTTGAGTAGAAAAAAATTTGGATTTACGGTGAAGGAAAAAAATGTGGCGAATTTTAATATCTTAAATCACAACAAAATTCAATTAGAACATATTTTTGACCTGGACTTTCTCCTTTTGCGTGATTAGCAAAAATGATGTTTTGCTATAACATTTCTGGTTATGATAGAAGATTTATGTTCACAGATTTCAAAAAAGTTTCTTTAGATACCGGATTTATTTTAAAAACTGAATATAATAACAGCTAAAAAATAAATTAGAGATTAATGTTATTTGGTTTCTCATTTACTAAAGTTTCGTTTTTCTTTTTCTTTTTAGAAAATGTTTTTAAGTTTTGGAAATTTGTTCTCGTTTTTAAATAAACTAGTACAGTAAAACCTGTATAAGCCGGACCAGGAAATTTGTGGGGTTTATAGGACTAGTCTACCAAGGAAGTTCAATGGGTCGAGGAAGTTCAATGGTAATCGCTATCGTTAGTCTGAATTGGGCTTTAGACAAGTTTTCGACATACACAGATTGAACTTTAAAACACTTATAATTTATTTTGTTTTACGATAGTGTAACTATTCACAAAAAAAATTACGATGAATTCTCGGGTCTTAAAAGTTTTAATTTATGAACTACTTCTGTGCCTGAAAAATTAATTTTTTGATCGGGCAAATGGTTCTGTGCGCTAGAAATGGCATTTTAAATCTTATATGATTCTTATATAGATTTGAAAAAATTTGGTTGAAAAAAATGTCTGGTTTTTGCAGAAAAATTGATGTCCGAGTTCGTGTTAAGCAGGTTCCCGCCTATCCAGGTTCATTGTATCAAAAATGTCTTAAAAATCAACAGACTTGGAAAATGTTCGTTTTGGGCAGGTTTCGGGGTTATACAGGGTCCAGCTTATACAAGTTTTACTGTATAGAAATTACGAGTTCCGTTTAAAAACAACGATTAATCAAGCAGTAACTTTTACTAGAAGCAACTTGTCTAAAGAATCTAAATGGAAAGTTTTTAACATCTAGAATTTAATGTATAGGGAGCAGGGCACTAATGGTCGTCGTCTTGGAGAAATTATCTTGTGTTTCGACTGCAATTCCAGACATTATTCTTGCAGATCACGTCCTTTCGCATTGTGAATTGACTTACGGCTTAAAAACAAAGCAGCGAAAAAAAAAGGTTTTTAAAAATTTGTCGTGACTTAAAAGCGTTATTTCAATCTCATTGTACACGATAAGAACGAGACATTGTGCGAAAGAAGTGAGTGCTGAATGATGTCAGTGAAACGAAGATAAAATTTGCAAAGCCGACCGCTTCTACAAACAGTTTTTTATTCGGGATATCTTCGAGACTCTAGGTTGATGATGGAATAAACTTCGATTGTGGATGTATTTAGCAGGATATACTCGTATGTAGTATACCTAAGAAGTGGTGTTTGCTTAAATAGGAAACGAGCACAACGAACGAGAACAAATGAAGTGTTTGCACTCTCTGTTAGAATAATGTCATTTCAGTCACTAAAATTCTTGGGGTTTTTTTTCTGCGTTATCTCAACGTGCTTTTACTACGTTTTACTTATTTATTTATCTTTTCCTTTTATTTCTCACGTAGAACGTCTACATGCGGCAAAATGTCATTAAAAAGATGAAAGTTTTCACGTTTAGCATTCGCACTAAGCAACCAGATGAGGGTTGGTGAAAACCATTCACTAAATGGGGATGATGGCGAGGAAATGTGAAAATACTGTGGATTATTCAACGTGTATTTTTTTCTTTCGTTTTTTTTTTTTACTAGGGTGGAGAAAGTAAAGTAAGATGTCCCTATAATAATCATAAAAACTGAGGAAAAAGTTTTTCTTTTTTTCGGGTTCTTTTTGTCGTTTTTCTTTTACCATATTATTTCGAGTTTTTCCATTTCTAAGTGTGTTATACTTTCAGCGTACCAATATAAACTTCTTTTCACGCCATTGCCATTGTTTGGCAACTTATTCTCTCGTGTTTTGAGTAGGACATAACCACGAAATGTGGAAATTTATTAAATAAAACATTATAACGGCATTAAACTTTTCCTTTTTGTTTTCGACATGCATGTGAATAAAGTTTCACAATTTTATTGGAAAATTCCCGTTACAAAAACATAAAATATTTCATATTTCTATTTTCTATACAGAATCTTCTAAAAGATAGATTTATCAAGAATGTATTGAAAGTTTTTTTGTGAGTTTAACTGGTGAATTTCTGTGCACAAAAAAAAATTATTTTCCTTCCAAAATATTCGTTTTTTTATAATAAACATAACAAAAGCTATAATTGCCAATCTGGAAATCATTGGAGACCCGTATGGTGATATTCGTATTAAAATTCGAACAGTTATACCAAAATTCCACTTTGAAGTCAAACTTTCCAATAAGATTTTTTAAAATTTATTCCAATCGGATTTTGATGTATGGGAGTTTTATGTAGAATCATATCCTAAATAACTTTTGTTCTTGCACTTTTTTGATAAAATGTACCGTTTTTGAGATATTCACAAAAACCGTTTTCGTTCGTATGGGGGGTACCCCCCCCCCCTAATGGTCCATTTTTCCCCATTAACGAACTTAGCCTCGCATTTTACGGATAACGAATCTGCGTAAAATTTCAAGTCTCTAGCTCGATCCATGCGCCCGCAATCCGCGCCACAGACAGACAGACAGACGGACAGACAGACAGACAGACAGACAGACAGACAGACAGACAGACAGACAGACAGACGGACAGACAGACAGACAGACAGACAGACAGACAGACAGACAGACAGACAGACGGACAGACGGACGGACATGCAGAAATTAATTATTTTTATCATTCTAAACACACTGGTGTAATTCATTTTTATGTGTGATGACGGGATCTTGGCGTTACAAACGGTAAGGCAAAGTTAATATACCCTTTGATTTCACCATACGGGTATAATAAAAATATCCGATGTGAACAGCACATGACTTTCTTATTTAAATCTAAATTCTTGCACAAATTATAAGCCGGCGAATACAATATTTAAAAAAAATTAATTTTTTTACAGAATCTGAAATATCTCAATAATGGTAAAAAATATAGGATAATAGTAAAATGCAAACTTGTGGAAAATATTATTCTACTTTATTTATTTCATACTTACAACCTCTAAAAAATCGTTAGTTTTCGAGATAATCGCATAAAACTGATTTTCTTGAAATAACGGTATATCCCGATAACGAATTGAAATACGGAATTCCAGTAAAAGTCAAAACATAAGGCTATCCATACATAAGGCTATTGAAAAATGCGTAGTTCCGGAGTAAGTCGCGAGAAACGAAATTGCGATTTTTAAAAATCCGCCATCTGGGTTACTTCCGGTTAACAAATTTCCACAAAAAATTGATAGTATCATCCTGGTTGAAACTTTTCTGGAATGTTGCTACTTTTGAGACATTATTCCTTGTGGACAAGACATATTTTATCTAATTGATTTTTAGGGTACAAAGTATATTCAAGTTACCTTTTCAGGACCTTTCGTGATGTTTGACGTCCCCAATCCGAAAAACCCTGCTATTTTTTTTTTGCTGAGAAAACAGAAAAAGGATATTTCTGCCAGTGTTGTTCCTCTACGCGTAGACTTTAATTGTCTCCACTTCAGTGTAAACAATAGCGTAGACAATACATTTGGGGTAGACTTTGCGTAGACAATGTAGACTTTCTCATATCTGTCAAAACAAAGTCATCAGTGAGTCATATATCTAATACTATACTATATAGGAAATGGAGTTATATTTATATGAAAATTCGCTAACTGGGCTCCTCAGCGACACCAGCGCCGTGCCTTTATTGTCTTTTTCGCTTGTATGGAAATCTAACCTCATTTCCTATCGTACGTGCCCACAGTGAAATTGTGTTTTTTTTTTTTAAATATGGCAGGAGGGCTTAAAAACAAAGCATTTAAAGAGCTGGGCTTTGAGGCCAACAACAAATACTCCGCTTTTTGCCTGCAGTGCAAAAATTTTTTGCAAAATACTGCCGAAAGCCGACTAAGACGGCATTTGGCGATTGCTTACTGGAAATTGTGCTTTATTATGTTAAAATTAATTGAATAAAATGAGATTTTAAAACTAAATCAGCTATCCTTTTTTTACGCGTAGAGAATAGACCATTGTCTACAGTAATAGTCTACGCGTAGACAATGGTGTAGTCTACATCACGTAGACTACGCGGCACAACACTGATTTTTGCTACCTTTGGTTTAAATTTTTGAAATTCCGTTATCAGATTTATTATCAGTGAGCCTGAAATCCCACTAAATGATAACTTACCAGAACAATGGAAAACAGGATATTGGCGTTATCTTTAAAGCATATTTTTTCAGATTTGAGTTGCGCAGTCCGGATTATTCCAAATTATATTTTTTTCGAGCAAAAATGGTGGAAAAGATACTTGCGTTGTCGGAAAAAATGGGAAACAGGATATTCGGGGTGTCCTTGCTAGACTTTTACGGATTTTTCCCATGATGGGACTTAGCGCAGTCGCATTTTTGTTCCCAAACCTATAAGAGTAAGTACCCCGCAATTTCATCCAAATCTTTAGAGCTGTTTTTCAAAAAAAAAATTACATGAAATTATTTCTCTTATTATATTATAGGATTTTAGTTTAAATCATATTTGGAAGTCAGCAACGTTTTTCGGTGTAGCTCAACTAGATTTTATGATCTAACAAATAAAGTTAATTTCTTGTAATCTTGGTTTAAAAAAATGTAAAGTTACAACTTTTTAATCTTTTTTTAAATTTCACAATTTTTTTACGTTGAAATTGGAGATAAAATGTCAGAAATTGGAAAGGCAAAACTAATTTTTTCACGTTTGTGAAAGTCAAAAATTTATTGCAACAGTTACATAAACAAAACTGTTTGATAATAAATTCAAATATCTATTTTATTTCCTGAAAAATCCATTTGTTTATTTAACTAACAGACTGAAACTTTTTGAAATCCTCCAATTCATTCAGAAAAATGTGAGTTTTTCGCATAAAGTAATTTTCTAACTTTAGCCATTATCACGAAATAACATAAACCCAACCAATAGTAATGGAAAACATTTTCTAGCGGAAGTAACCACAGTAATCTTTTGTGTTAAATCGAGGAAGGGTTGTTTTCCGACGAATTCATATTAACGCAAGTCAAATAGTGGTTTTCAGTTTGGTGGGGGAGAACGTGGTCGTTTTTGTGTGAATTTCAGCTAGTAAAAGGATAACAAGCAATTCGCTGGATTACTAGCAATTTTGGTAGCTGATATTGGAGCGGAATCCGTAAACTGTACAAAATGGAATTGGGAGATTTTTCTTTTAGAAATATTTTTCGTATAAGCGGATTTAAGTTTGTTATTTAATACAGAAAGATTAAACTAATGATATTTTTATAATAACTGAAAAATTTTTGAAATTGCAAAACATTTTATAGTTTAACTTAAATATAAACCCAAGTCCTTTGAACTTTAATAGTGTAGGGAAAACTATTCAAAATATCGTTTAAATTTAAAATATTTTTTACAGTCGCTTTCATTTCTCCCAATGGGAATGATTAATATCATTAATTACGACTCTTGTGCAAAACTTTCTGTTTTCACTTTGTAACTTCATTGCAAACGCTTTTTAAACATTGCAATGTCTGCATATTTTATTCGTCTGTGTATAGGTTTGAGGACTGGAGACTGGTCGGGTTGTTGAAATCTTCAACAAAGTCTCTTACGGAATTTTCACGTTGGTGTCACCATTTCCATTCGGTTTTTATACTTTCTGGGGTTTATTTTGAAAACATCCCCGAAATCGCTCCATTTCATCCAGCTATGAGTACGTACTAAAAACATTGCTGCTTTCGGGAGTTAAACATTCCTAGACGTACCGGCGAAAATTCGCATAAGGATCTGGTGAAGTAGAAACCAAATAGTCGAGTTGAACTTCCATATGAAGGTATTTTCCATTTTAGGTAAGTTTTTTAGCACATTTTCAGGGTTCTTATTGCTATGCTGTTGCTTATCATTTCCATTTAATGTGAAAATATGAGAGTTGGTAAAATAGCTTTGCTTAGTAAATCATTTCTGAAAGTAAAGTGTTGTTTATGTTTTATATATTTGTTTTTGTTTATTGTGGTATTGTCACACAACAATTTAATTTTCAACTTTGTTTCTTAAATGAAGTCAATGACTTGAGAAGGAATTTTAATAATTTCTGATGCTGAAAAATCAAAGCTGCACTCAGAAAAATGGAGGCTAACTCGACGACCTACATACGGCGTAATTGGCCTCGGGCAGGCGCGCGTTCGCCTGCATGTGGGCAAGTAAAACTGAGTTGACCTGTGGTCGGAGAAATTCTGAAATTAAGCCACCAGCAGGTGAAGTAGGGCATTGGGAGCTGCACGAGTTGACCTTAGATAGGTTAACTCTGACCGCTAGCTGGCTTACAGACACCTCTGTAAGGTCAGAGTTAACCTGACAAAAAGTTGACCTGGACATTTTTCTGAGTGTGTGTGATAACTAAAGGACAAGAAAATTCTTCCCGTTGTTTTTTTGGTCAAAAATTGGTTGTTTTAATGGAGTTTTGTTGCAAATATTGGTAAAGTATATACCCGTTGTGATCTACAAAAAACTTTCCTCTGCAATATTTATTTTTCAGGAAAAATATGTAAGAAATATTAGGGCTATTCAATTCACTCTTTATCGTAGTTGATTGTAAACTCGTAGAATCGTAAAATTGTAAATAAAATCGTAGTTTTTTGACAGTTCTCCATATAATTTTTTTTACGACGAAAACTACAATCTACCACACCCGAAGGTATGGTAAAATAGTAGTAACTTGGTGCCAACTCTAAAATGGACATTGGAAAAGTAAGTAAACTAAAGTATTTATTTGATTTAGTATAAATTAAGAGTTAAAAAATGCTTTAAACAATTTAGGTAAAGAAAATAAATAGAAGAGTCAAAAATTTACGACAAAACCAACAACCTCTAGTAAAGCGCTACTCACGCTTCGTTGTACTTTTCCATCGTAGATTTACATTACAATCTACGATCAAGAGTGAATAGCCCTATTATTTTTTAAATATCTCGAGAACCAAAAAAGATTTGTAAAAATCATTAAAACAAAAAATGTAGAAATTTTATATCCTTTAAATTTTGTTATACAATTTTTTTTCCAAAAAATTATAGCTTTCGAATTTTTTTCAAAAATTGTATTTTTTTCAAAAAAATTGTATAGGAGGTACGCGTTATAGCTGACGTTACTTTTCTAAAAGTTGATAGAAAACTACAATTATCTTAATACTCTTTTACAAATAAATTTAAGTCGCTAGCTAAACTCGTTCTCGAGCTATTTAAGATAAGCATAACGGACAGACCAACAGACAGACAGATGCACGGACATACTCATAATTTTGCCTGAAACAGATTTCATATTGATCAGAAAGTTTCGATCCACCCCCGTTCTTTGGCCGGTCTCCGTCATGAATACAATACTTTCCCAAAGGAAAGTAACACTACTTCTGGAACATTTGTTTTTCTTTTGAAAAATCATTTTATTCGTTTAAGGCCCGTTTGCGCGTATTATTCTTAAAAAATTAAGTTGTGGTTAGCCTACTTAAACCGTAGAAATTCTTCGACTTAAATTTTTTAAGTTGTACATAAGTTGCTAAGTTTTGCTGGTGAAAACGGCACTAAGTGTCCTCTTTTTGGATGCTTTTACTTTCAAATTACTTGTGCGTAATCCATTATATTGAATGACAAATGCAATGCAGTAACCAAACACTCAAATCTACCAAAAGCGTTTTTGCATGGTTTTCTTTGAAGTCTTCGTCTTGGAAAGGAGGAAATTCTGCTACCTTCAAAATATGTACTCATCCATTCATCCCTTAAAAATCACCTGTCCCTAAACCAAATTTTCGAGCCAGAATATTTGACGTGGTCAAAAGAGCCAAATAGATGAGACCTTCTTACGCTTGAAGGGTGCAAATGGCCGCCTCATCCAACTTATTATTTCAATTTGGCTCCCTGTTCACAAATCTAAAGATCTTAGAAATAATAAGTTGGATGAGGCGGCCATTTGCGCCCTTATCTGTATAGATTCCTAATTTAAATTGTCGATTTGTGGAATAAAGTATTTTTGCCACGACTCACTTCAAATATTTTTCGACCGTACCTACACGTAACAATTGACTGAAAACATATGTTTTTTTCTAATCGACTCGGGAGTGCTTAGGAATTATTTGTTAGATGAAATTAACACGTTGGCTACCAGCCAAAAAAACGTTTACTTCGCTGGGAAAAAACGCAAAAATCATTTCTGTACTTTATGAGTCACCAGAGAACACAAGATCAATACAGACAAAAACGAACTCCATGTTCCACAAAAAAAAAACCCCTTTGTACCGCATGAGCGACTGCACTCAACCATGGAACTTGAGAAACTGACGGTAATGACAATAGTGTGTGTACACCGGTGACTCATATGGTAGCCCACGTGTTAAGAGGTCGAAATTTTTCATGATCACAATACTATATGACACTACGTACTTCGTATAAGAAAGTAATTATGTTTGAATCCAACTTAATCCATACGTCATGTCATTGCGTTGATATGCGTCTACAAAAGCCGAAAAAACTTTTGCACCCAAGTATTTCAGATGTCAAAGTAAGTTATACTTTATTACACTTTCTTCGTTAAATTTCTTTCGCTATCTAAATAAGAAAACTTTGTCTAAACCACAAGACAGTAAAATGCCGTAATTCGACGTCTAATTACTTTTTATCCTGTTGGATTTTGCTCAATGGTTTTCTTTTTCCAGGATTTATTCAAGTATTACCATAGCCGAAAATTAGTATTGCATAGTCTTAATTTGCTGATTCGCTTTGAAAAGTATCGGTTAAAAAGACTAATTAATATCTACTGATATCTCAAAAAAGAACGTTTTGCTTGCTTCATAGCTTAAGAAGTCACGTCCCTCAAAACTACTGTAGTGTTGCAAAGTTTCAACAAATTAAAATCATATGAGAACAACGATAGTAAAACTTTGTAGAACATCACGGACGTGCTGGGGAGTATTCAAGGAGCAACATGACATCAGATAGACAACTTAAAGACAAACAAGTTTCAAGGAGCTTCCTGCACAAAGTGTTTCTTATTAAATTAAACTTGTCCATCGTCATGTTGTTGTTCTGCAAGGACAGCATCGTGGATATCCTTTTTTCTTACAACAGTAAGTGGAAAAACAATCAGTCGGAATTCCTAAGCTAGAGAAATTTTCCATTGGTTTTGCTGACATTGGAATTTATATGCGGGAAAATATGAAAATGGAAAACATTGCTGGAGAACAATGAAACTATTTTAAGGGGGTTTTCCGAAGCCATATACAATTTTCGCTGAAAAACATCTGCTAGATAGGTTCTAAGTAGAGTCCGACCGAAGGTCAGTTTTTGGTCGAAGCCGAAGCCCAAGCCGAACTTCGGCCTTTTTCTCGTTAAAAAGACTTGAAACATTTAATAATTTACAAAACCTAAGTATAAACAATTCTTGTCAATAATAAAGGAAAATTTTGTGATATTTTGTGATACGAATTTATAAAATTTTCCAGAAAGACACGAGAACTGGAATTTTTGCACGGAAAATCGCCAGAGAAAATTAAAATTTCGAAAATTTTCGCTAATTGAGTTTATTTTGCGATAGATGAATAAAATTCGCGGAATAAACTCTGAATAAAATTTGAACATGGTTCTGCCACATATTAAAATAAAACAATTAAAATTTGATTATTCAATTCATCTATAACTGCTACTACTATCGCACATTCATTCATTAGCCAAACTTCTAAAATGAATTACTGAAGAACTACATTCGTATACATATATGAATGGATGTGACAACAAACTTCAAGGATATGAAGAGATTACGTTCATTTTGTAAATTCTAAAATTAGCTCAGAATTGATCCTTGATAATTTGGAATATTCGACTGCATGAAAGGACTTTGTCTGTTCGTACGATATGGTATGTCGATTAAATTGTGCAAAGCGTATAAATATACAAATATATAAATACATACATAACTATTCGTATGATGTGAATTTGTAGCGAGGTATGTATATATTTATTGCTAGCTATAAATAAATATTTGAATGGTAGCTCCTTTTGTTGGTCCTTAGAATTTTGTCTAGCTCGATGAAAATGGGTCGTTATTTCATAATTTGTGGTCGATCCTCTTCATAACACAATTATTTGACAATTGTGGAGGCGAAGGATTTCAATATAATATAGTAATACGGAATTTCGAGTTAAAATATTCTCAGATTTCATATGATTTTAATACTTGTTTAATTGTTTATAGTCTGGTTGAAATTGTTTTCACCAAAGTATTTTTCACATCAGAGAAGTGATCATTATCGATGAAATTTGACACATTCTCTATTGGTTATGTGTATTAATACGACAGTTGGATGAATTTGTTATATTAAGTAACCATCGTGTGGGCTCTTAAATAAAAGATCTTGGGAAATAGTCATAAAGCCGTATTTCCAACTCAGGAAAAGACCAATAGTCAGATGCATCACATGGCGAAAGATTGACGTAATTTTTGATTTTCAGTCTTCTAATCTCTAGCTAGATATATAAAAGGTAAACGTCTGTCTGTCTGTTTGTATGTGTGGACTTGGCTCGAAAACCCCTGAACCGATTTTGATGCGGTTTTTCCTATCTATTTCTTAGATATCTGGTCAGGTTATAGGCTATGTATAATTTTGCCAGAGTCCCCCGTTTTCCCCCACAATCATTTATCCCCACCACAAACCTGTTTTTAAGTTATTTAACAGAATAACGCATAAACCACTGAACTGGTTAGCTGAAAATTTACACAGGGGTACTATGTACTCCGAAATTATTGATTAGCTTTGCGGTTGACAAATATTCTTCTCCCTTCTGACCCCCTCTTCCGCTATCTCCTAAACTACTGACTCGATTTTGATGCGGTTTTCATTATTGGGCAGGCATGAGGGAAAATTTTTACGAACTAAATCCAAACCCAATCCGTTCCCGTAAACTCCCTCTCCTTCTCTCTTCTAACCTGCTGAATGGATTTTGATGCGATTTTCACAATTGGGCAGATCGTTTATCAGGAAAAAAATTTCCCAACTAAATCCAAATCCGCCCCTTTACTGTAAACCCCCTCTCCTGCTATTTGCTATACTACTGAATGAATTTCAATACAGGTTTCCTCATTACAGATGTCCTTCCTCAAGGAAAAATGCCGCTAACTAAAATTTACTCGCTCACCACTATTAAAACCTCTATCCTGCAATCTCCTGCAATTCAAGAGAAATTTCGATCCGGTTTTCCCCATTAGGTGAGACAGCCCCGAAGGAAATTAAAAAAATAGGTTTTTGTTTCGGTAACGATGTCAAATTTTTAGGCCAGCATAATAATAGAAAAAAAAACTTATGTAAAAATGCTTTTACGGCATTAGCACTTCCGCTAGTGTAAGATAAATTTTTACTTGGATTAAAGTTTCCAAAATAATTTTACAAGCAACTCAAATAATCACACTGAACACTGCAGTTGAAATTATAATAAATACCGCAAAACACCCTCAAAGTTTAAAACACCATCTCGCTGTACTTTCCAAATTGGTGGTACAATTAAGCAGTAAACCGACCAAAAAACTGTTAAAAAATCGTCTCTATTGTAATATGGGAGTTAATTTTCGGAAAAACTACCTCCAATCACATGTTATACAAAATTCTCTGCCACGCTTCCAAAGCTGTATGGATGATAATTGCGATAGTGCGACTAGACTTTAGTCTGTATCTACAACTAAATGTAAAGGGTAGGGACCAGGGAAGTGGGCGGGAAATTTTAAATAGGACTGAATAGAGGAGATTTGACTGTGGAAAGCTTTTTCAGCGCAAACAGCCGTGGAATATAAAATCGAATAAAATATGCAAATGAAATGATGTCGGTACATGCAATCGTGACTTCTTAACCGTCCATTTTGAGGCCAAAGAGCGAAATTTTTGGGTTACATATAAAAGTCAATAGTACCTAAATGTATCTGCAAGAATTCTATAAACATATATTTAAATGTGTTCAAAGTAGAAATGGAAACAGAATTTTCTTGGAATACTACCGTATATACGGATTTACGTCTTATATGCAGGAATTCTAAGACTTTATTTGCTGTTCATACACTTATTTCATTTTCGTATAAAATGTAG
Source organism: Chrysopilus asiliformis (assembly GCA_964034945.1). Taxonomy (NCBI): domain Eukaryota; kingdom Metazoa; phylum Arthropoda; class Insecta; order Diptera; family Rhagionidae; genus Chrysopilus; species Chrysopilus asiliformis. Next base: position 94,447,128 of record OZ035962.1, read on the forward strand.
TTGACTTGAAGTCGGCCTGAATTTTCCGATATTTCTGTTATTTCTTATGTCTTATCCTCTTTTAGCAATTTCGGTTTTATTTATATTTTCAGAGAAGAAAGAATACACTTTAGTAGAATATCTACTCTAGCAACAGTAGGACTAAAAGTCTGATAATGAAAGAAAAATATCAGTTGTGGTCAACACAAAACTTTCTTCTACAAAATCTACGACCCTGTGCAATTTACGCTAGAGCCCTGTCGCGTTGTCAACCTAAGATGACCTCCCTTCTCATTAATTCATTTCATACATTCAGTCAGCAAAAACCCGTTAGTTTTCGAGATAATCGCAAAAAACTGTTTTTTTGGAAATAACTTTTTATCTCGATAACAGGTTGAGATATCGAATTATAGCTAAAGACAAAAGTGTGGGAAATTTTATTTTCTCCAAGTTTTGTCATACTTAAGGCCACTAAAAAACGCGTAGTTTGGGAGTAAATCGAGAAAAACGAAATTGCGATTTTTGAAAAACCGCCATTTTGGATACTTCCGGTTAACGGATTTCCACCAAAAGTTGATAGGATCGTCCCATTTCAGGACCCAACATGCCTATAAAATTTCATGGCGCTAGCTCTATTAGTTTTTGAGAAATCTTGTACACAGACTGACAGACAGACTGACAGACTGACAGACTGACAGACAGACTGACAGACAGAAAGACATTTTTTAAATATGACTCCAATCGACTCAGGAGTGATCGGGAAATGTTTTTTAGGCAAAATGAAGAGGTCGAAATTTTTCATGAATACAATACTTTATTATACTCCGTAGAAGAAAGTAAAAAGGGAAGATTTTCTATTCTCCGCACTTTCCTTAAATATATTGTTTTATTTTAACGTTGGATACTATATTTCTTACTACAGTTTTGGGTTTAATTCCAATGTGTTAATATTTTGTTTGTGGATATTTTCAAATTCGAAAATGCTCACTTAAAGCCCTATCACACCTAAGCTTAGAAGGTCTGCAACTGGAACTTACTGTGGTAGTCGGTGATTTTCCGTTGGTATGAGAAAGGTAAATATACATACCTATTAAAATTGACGGAAGTTCTCAAATTTAAGACCAAAATGCAAAATATTTTTCAAAATGTTTCCTAATCGGAATTAAATGAATGGAAAAGTTATTTGAAGTGTATAAACACATTTTTTCTTCCGATTTTTTTTTGTTGAAACGAGGTTTTTTGAGATGAAACTATTTACAAATTTTTGAATTTTTTTAAAACTTTTCTCCGCTTTTTTCACAATTTGTTAGAATTATGTGATCTTGAAAGTGGAGTACAGAAAATAGTAGACCTCACCTTATCACTTTGAACGAAAAATATAAATACAAAGAAAAACATGAAGAACGATCTGAGATTTCCCACATGTCTATATGCACTCAACTCAAATTCTTTGAACAAAGATTTCCATTCTTGAAGCGCATATAAAATCCTTGGTAGACAACAAGAATTGAGCCAAGTAAACCAACAAAATCCGAATACTTAAATATATCTAGAGACGAATTGGTAGTGAACTAGAATTACATTTCTGTACATTTAGAGGTTATCCTTCTGGGAAATGTCATGTTAAATAGAAAAACGCTGAAATAGAGAGGAAATTGGCAGGGATACCGATACTGATATACTATACTATACTAGGATTCATAGGATTATATTATGCGGAGCACATAAGGACGATGCTTGTCAAGGGACTTTGTCCAAAGTCTAGCAAAGTAGCCACACAAGTCACCGATGGTGGTGGGGGAGAATTTGGGAAAATTACCCGAAAATGAGAGGGATTTTTTTTCGATCTCGTACTTGGGCTTTGTTAATAGTATTGATGTTGTTGGTGGTTCTGGTTATGGAGGTGGTTTTGTGGCTTTTCGTTTATCGCAGAAAATTTTCGTTGGATAGCTGCCAATGTTGCATTTGGAGCAAAAAGCTTTTGGGATCCAGTTAACAAGCGGACAAGCTCAAAGGAATCCTGCCTTTATCTACATTTTTTGATATTCACATAAACCTAACATACATATTTGCATTCCCGCTAGAGAAAAGTTTTTATTTTGTAAAACTTATGCAAGTATGGAGTTTTAGAGAAATCAGTAAAGATAATTAAGTTAAAATCTTTAACAATTTAAATTGTACTTCAGTTCATACTTCAAAGTCAAGTATATATGTACGTGTAGGATCAGGATTTATAATATTAGAGAAACAACCCAATTCTTATTTTACTTCAAATCTGTGAGTCTTTTTACAAATTTTCGTGTGTTGTTTTTTATATTTTCCATAAAACTGATTTTATATCTATATGATATATCATATATAAGTATTTTAGATTTAGTATATTTGTAACGCATCGAACCAATCATCGGACACAAAAATGAACTACACCAGGGTGTCTGGCATTACAAAAGATTTTGATTTCCGCATGTTTGTCCGTTCGTCTGTTCGTCAGTCCGTTTTCCTGTTTCCCTGTTTGTCTGTCCGTGAATACAATAACTTGAAATTTTCTATAGCTACGATATTCATAAATGTCTAGGCTAAGTTCTTGAACGCGCCAAATTGGACCATCCCTCCCCCCAATTCGGAAAATTTCCCTAGGTTTGGCTGAAGGCAAATTTCCCGAGTTTGAAGAACTGTCGTAAAAAAGTACCAAAAATACTTTTACATAAGTGTAGGCAACAACTTTAACACGTTGGCTACCAGCCAAAAAAACGCTTACTCCACTAGTATACACTGGGAAAAAACGCAAAAGTCATTTCTGTACTTTGTGAGTCACCAGTGAACACAAGATCAATACAGACAAAAACGAACTCCATGCTCCACAAAAAAAACCGCTTTGTACCGCACGAGCGACTGCACTCAACCATGGAACTTGAGAAACTGACGGTAATGACAATAGTGTGTGTACACCGGTGACTCACATGGTAGCCAACGTGTAACAAAAATTTTAAAAATTGGTAATCAAATTTTTTAATTTAGCGAAAAATTGTTGAATTTTTCATTTATGGATTTTGTAATTTTATTACAGTTTTAAATAGATTACGAACCATGGATGAATTGCGACAATTTTTAAGTATTTCGATGCAAATCATCAGCAGTAGAGGTCTTGAAAGTTTTATTCAAGTTTTTTTTAGTAAAGGCAAAGTTTAATGCGAACAGTTCCTGAAGTATTTAATTTCGACTTCTTAACAACTTTTTACTATCAACAAAAGCCTTTTCCAGAAAATTAAATTTTTATATTCAAATTGACTTTACAATTACAATATCCTTAAATCATTATTATCCCTTATATGCCTAACAAAATCGATTAATATTTATTCAAGGTTCTCTTAACCTTTGACCAAAAATCCATGATGGATGAAATATATTTTGATAATTTTGAATTGACCAGATACTTGACAAAATGATATGCCAATCACCTGTCAAATATTATTGGGGTCGTTGTCATAGTCATCGCCATAGTGTCAAAGGGTAAAATTTCAATAAGTGGCCCAAAAGTGTTTGGCTTGGGATCTGTAAAGACTGGCGGAATAACAAAAAGGCCAGAAAGTCTAACATCATTCTACTGTACATAATCATGTTATCCTTTTTAGAAAGAACACTAACAATTTTTCAAGGGAATTTAGAAAAAAATCGTTCCTCAGGAAATGTGTGCCAGAGTATGACTTGACTGGAAATGTAAAAATAAGGAGGTGTGCGTCCCTATTGGCAAAAAGTACTTATGTCATTGCAGGAAACTGTCAAAATGGAAGAGGGTATACTGCATGTTTTTAACGCAGTAGTAATTCGTTTAGTCAATTTGAAAGTAATTAGTTACAAAAAGACAAATTGTTGAATAATTTCGGAAAGTAACAGCCAAGAATTCAGCGAGTGCGTCAAAGAGAAGGAGATTTTCATGAAAAATGAACATCAAAACGAAGGTCCGTAAGAGAGGTCGTTTTTTTCAGTTAAATTGTTTTCCGCATTGACGAAATTGGGATCGTCCTTATGCTGGTCTTGGATAGAAATTTTTCAATTTCGGCCATAAAATCCTACGGCAAATATCGTTTTTATATGCACTGCAGCTGAGCACAATACCTCCCGCTATTTTGGGGAAATCCTAAAATATATATTAAGATAGAGAATATAAGATTCAGAGCAGACTTTACTTTGAGAAATATGCTTTGTAAGAATAAAGTAAGCAAATAGTTAAAAAAAATCACCATAGTACCATCAGCGTAAAAGAACTAGCTAGCCCTTAGTGCTGTACGTTTCATCTTAAATAAAAAAAAAACAAAAAATAATTCCTGTCCGTCCGTATGGGAAGTGAGTAAAAAAGAAGTCTAGTAGTCGACAGGCACGTAAAGCTGCTTTTCTATTCTATACGAAGAGAAAGAAAAGCATACGTGGCCATGGCTTTTCTTCTGCAGGCTAGCAGTGGTAAATGTTAAGCACAAAAAAAACACGAAAAAATAAAATAATAAAATCAACTCAAAGGACAAGAAAAAGGGTTAGAATGAGGGAGTTTAGCAGCTCCAAGTGAAGGAAATTGATGACAAAAAAGCCTGCACGACAACATTCAGGTTCATTACACAATCATGTCACTTGGAATTGTATGCTGCAATGCAGTCACACTCTTTTATAGGTGGCTGGTTTCTTGGTTCTTTTATGCCACCCCATTTTGCCCCTATTTCTATAAACTTTGGGATTCTATATGGCTGCTCATCTATTTTGAATGTTGGATGTTTGCGAATTTACTCGAAATATTATGTCGCTGCTAAACTACATCTACATATACTATTTGAGAGGGATGATGAGGACTAATGTTCATACAGAAATGTCTGAATAGTAGCAACCTCTGTTTTAAGGCGTTATACTACCCAGGCGGGCTGAACAATGAACCGTGTTTTGAGATTTTTTTTCTCGATTACTAACGAATGGATTAAAATGAAATTTTGAGGCTTAATTACACATAAATTGAGGTATACAAAAATATTTTTTATTCAATTTTTGATACAAAATGGCACCGTGGCACTATATTACTTGAAAGTATGTTTTTCAAACTTGCGTTGTTAGAAACTCAGTCAATTTTTATTTTATCGGATTTACTTGAAATTTTAACTGTAGCTTCTCAGATAAATTTTGTATGGAAGTACCTCATAGATACCGGAAGTACCGTCATAGTCCCTTGTTTGGGTTATAATATTTGACAGAAAAATTTGAAAGATATATTAGAGTTTATTTTAATTAGACATTTAAATAAAAAGAATAATTAACATATTTAGCAAAGCTATAAACATTCTTTTAAAGAAGAAGAAAAAATAAATCTTTTAAGAGAAAAAAGTAACAAAATTACTCTATTATCATCATAATATATAAAAATGAGTTGGTGTCTGTCTGTTCCTCTTTCACGCAAAAACTGCTGAACCGATTGACTTGAAATTTGGCATGAGTGTCTGTGGTAGTTCTGGTTCCAACATAGGCATACGGAAAAGAAGCGCGAGGGGTGGGGGAGTAAGGGGAGGGATAAAGTGATTTCGAAACTTAGTTTTTGCGCTATGTTACTCTTTCGCGGGGAAACTACTGAACCGATTGGCCTGAAATGTGGGGGTCCAGTCCCAACATAGACCCATTGAAAAATAGCCCGAGAGGTGGGGGAGTAAGGGGAGGGGATAAAGTGATCTCGAAAATTAGCTCTTCCTCTATTTTACCCTTTCGCGGGGAAACTACCGAGCCGATTGGCCTGAAGTTTAGCTCCAACATAGACCATAAAAAAAAATGAAAAAACTTGACCCGGCAACGACTGGTATGCAAGCTAGTGTATCTATAAAGTTACTATATTTCTTATTTATTCACTTCTTTCTATCTGCATTTCCTTTGTTTATAAAGGGTTGAAACCTTAAATATTAACAAAAAAAATTTTTGGATTATTTTAAATAAACATTTATTTTACAGAAAAAAAAAGATTAGAGCAATGACAATTTTTATAAATACAAGAATGATATAAAAAAATGATTTGAAAAAGAAGAGTAATCTTCCCTGGGTTTGCCTGTATTTTCAAAGCTCGAGCAGAAGGAGCACAAAATTTTTCTGCACTTGGATAGCTGGAGTGTTGAATCCTCTGAAGTTGAGTTAGGTTTAGTTTAGTCAGGTTTTAATATCCACGATGGACAAGTTTATAAAGTGCCATTCGTTCCTACGTACGAAAAGGTAGATCTGAGTATTCACTAGATTTGAAGGATTCTGGAATAGCACGTTTCGATGTTATATTCCTAAATGAATCTACTGCTTGCTTGACGGTACATACGACCATGGAGGACCTAGGAATCGACCAATACACTATAGATCTTGACTCCCAACTATTTTACTCATTCAAAACTACATACAACTCTGAATATATGTAGGTTCAAAAGAAGGTAGCAAAAGACATCAAACAGGCATTTCATGTTTCACGGAAGGAGGATATCTGAGTGAATTCCACCTTCGTACAGCAGCAGAACATTCAACATTTCCGCGTGCATCTCGTGTTATAACTTGGTATATAAATTCTATGCATATCTGTATAGAAAAGGATATAAACGGATACATTCTCACGTATTAGGAAAGGGCCATGGTGTTGGTATTAAATTTAGTGCAATCAATCATTCATGGGCCGGCTACCACACATAAGCCTGAATAATATGACACTGTGTAGAAATTGTATTTCATACTTAATGGATGAGGACGTGCGGCTACTGATGTGGTCTACGGGTATGTAACTCTATGCGCTTACGATGCTCACTTTATGCCCTTCATATTCTACCCCATATGCCACTAAAATTTGTTACGTATCTATGAAAATATATAAATAGATATTCTGATAGACATAAAGTGGGAAAAGTCATTGGAGCTGCATGAAGAAGTCATCAAATGAAAATAAGACCTGAATTGTATCCTTGTTATCCATATATCATCCTGTCGGTTCTGCCCGAAAAAGAGAACTCTGTTGCGTGCTTAAATAATTATTCCAAAGAGAATTGACTTTTCCTATTACGTACAATATACTAACAAATTCTTTAGTCGATGGTGTAAAGATAATTTATTCAGTTTTAGTCAGGATTATTGTTGGATTGCATATTTAGGATCAACGTACATATTTTCCTTATTTATCTAGCCATGTACGGTGAATTCAAAATACAAACTGCAACAGGTATAATTTAGTTTTTCGCTTTGTGTTTATTTCAAAAAAATCAATTCCCCTTTTTTATTATTTATCAAAAGTAATTTATTTTCTTATGGCAATTTTCTGTACTTGATTTTGACGGTTATTCGAAAATTGAAATTCTTCAGAAGTTTATAAATTTTCAAAGGATTAAGTTTGCCACCTTGTGTTACTATATTAAAAATTTTCACAATATAAATACAATTTTCCAGATTTTCTTAAAAAAAGATTTATTTGTCTAAAACTTATTTTTGCCTTTTCACAACATTTTTTTTAAAAAGCTGGTTTTTAAAAATATATTATTTTTTATCAAATTAAATTAGGACAAAAAAAAAGTATCGAGCTATTATCGAGCTATCGCACATATTTGCGAAAAGTGTTGCCGTTTCTGAGAAAATTTCTTAAATATTTTTTTCGAAGAAAAACGATTGAGCCAAAATGTTTTATGAACATGTATTTGTTTTAAAAAAGGTTTTTATAAACATCCCCCATACGAACGAAAACGTTTTTTGCGAATACCTCAAAAACGGTGCATCTTATCAAAAAAGTGCAAGAAGAAAAGTTATTTAGGATATAATTCTACATAAAACTCCCATACATCAAAATCCAATTGGAATAAATTTAAAAAAAATCTTATTGGAAAGTTTGACTTGAAAGTGGAATTTTGGTACAATTGTTCGAATTTTGATACGAATATCACCATACGGGTTTTCAATAATTGCTAGATTGGCAATTATAGCTTTTGTTATGTTTAATTATGAGCACTTTATAAAATGCTAAAAATCAGTCATTGAACCATTTAAATGCTCTGAATTTAACAAATTTTAATTTAAAAAAAAGTTACTTAATTCTTGTCCTTTAGATACTTTTTCTTATGATCCAAGTTAATCTCTCCTTTCTTGAGAGATACGAAATTTCAAAATTTTATTTCCACATTCCTTTGCCTTTGTGTATTTAATCTCCATAATTTTTGTTATTATATACTATTTACACAACAATTTTCCCATTCTTTCAAAATGACTAAATTAGTAATAAATCCGCAGATTAAATTGAGCTATTCAACTGGAATAGCAAACATAATTCAAATGTTGAAAAGGTGAAATCATATCAGCAAAACAACCTAAAAACGACGAAAGATTCGCAGACGGATTCAAGAAAACCAAGTTACGTAGTAGTTCCCCTTAGATGACATTTGGAGAAGTTAGAATTCAGATCTAACGTAAAATCACCTGAGGGATGAGCAAAAATAGCAAAAGAGGGATGCTGATGCAAGGATTTGGTTAGTTGGCATCAGGAGGCAGAGTATATGAAATGAAAAGAAAAAACAAAATCATAAGCTGAGAAATAAAAAGAGCAAAAACAGAATAAATAAAAGAAGAACCAGAGCAAAACAACAACGGGCAGAATATTCATCTTAAAATGTCTACCTTTAATGGCTCAACACCGCAATTTTCTTAGCATAAGTCCATGCGAAGTGATAGAAAATTCCGTCGGAAAGTCCATGTAAGGTGAAGAAAATTCACATCAGACGCGATAAACCAAACACAGTTGAATTCAGGCTTAGGGCAAAGTGAAAATATTTTTCTTTCATGGATACCTTTGATACTAACTTAACTATATGGAAGAGATTTGAACGGGTAGGAGTCCCAAGTAACAACTCGGGTGTGCAAATGTTAAATGTGGTGTTTTTTTTTGAATTTTTAACAAATAAGTTTCTTGTTCTGTTACAGTAGTCGCTAAAATAGTCTACCTCCATTGGTCGATTCGAAATCTTTGATGGTAAATTCTATCTGAAGGTACCTGGAGATTTTTATCCATGACATATTTTTTCAAAAGATTTTAACCTAACATTTAGATGCTTATTTTTAATAAGATTTTACCTGCGGCGCATTTTTTTTCCGTTGTTTGTAAAAGATGTAACATATTTGAAAAAATGAAAACGTTTTTGCAGAGATAAAACTCGTGAAAAAAAAAATAAATCTTCATGATGAATTCTGTTTTTTTCTTCTTGGCACTACATACCAAGGACGGAGGAGCAATTGTTTTCTCCGCCATTGAACCTACGGTTTTACATGGATAGCGAAACATTGCAAATTTGTTAGGTTTATTGCAAAGAATCAACAGCATAGACCGGTATAGCAAAGCCTCGTGCTAATCAGCTCAATGCTTTACCAATTTGTCATGTTGTCACCTAATAGTACTGTTTGATAAATTACAGAAAAACTTTGCCAAAATGTATGATTATGTCACTTGGGCACATGTGAAAATTTTCTTATGATGTTCGCATTGCTGTTTGATATCCATAGAAAAAAAGCTACAGTAGAATATATCCTTGCATGGAAGATGTGTAGTACGAGAATATCTTCGCCGTTTCTCCATTTGCTTCTACCCTACGTGTAATTGAATATAAAATTACCTTTGCCAGGGATTAATATTTAATGAATTTCTTCTTTTCGTTGTATATCCTTGGCATATATCCCTTTTTTATAACCTGAAGAGCAAGCACTCGACTGATGCGGCTATTGCTGCTACTATCGCTGCTTCTGCCAACATGTTGAGTGAATGAATTTTGTTTTTTTTACCTCATACCACCTGTTCTATAAGTAGCACCTTTGCTCTCCCGCACCTCTCCACCCCCTCTTCCACAACCGTACAAGATTTTCAATGTAGTCAAGGTGTAAGCATAGATGCGGAATTTCACCCCTAATCCAATATTTCTGGGGTGGTGGCATCATCAAGTGTTGTTCTCCCATCAAATGTGCTGAGGTGTATTTTGATACAAGCGAATATCCTTTTACCTTTGAGAATTGTTCAAATGAAAGTGTAACTGGAACTTCTGTATTGCCATTGAATCCATCCAACTCCACTTTCAGCAAAAGGAAACAAACTGGATGAGATGGGATTTTTTTTTATCTATATGTATATCCTTAAAACGATATGGGAAATGGTTTCTTAGTTATTTTGAAAAGTGCTTTTCGCTACTTCCGGGGTAATTGCTTGAATGAGTTGTGGTGGCGTATTAGACGAATTTTCAGGAGGAACCTAAGTCCTAATTCCTGCAATCTTAGATAATCTTTCAGTAAAGCGCTCACCCATCTATCACAAGGTTTTAACTTTGACTGCTGATATGCACGAAAATGCATTTTGATTAGGGAAATATCCAAATACTCGTACGTGCAAGAATCTGTTATGAAGAAAATTCCTTTGTGGATTTTCATAAGACTACAGATTAAGTGTTTTTCATTTTATGTGTTATGCTTACAATCTAAAAACAATTTGTGTTTGATTTGAAATTTTGGAAGAGTTTACAATATGTAGGTAAGCACATAATAAAGTGACATATGTTTATTTAAAATATAAAAATATAAAATGTTTATATCATGTTAGGATTTGAGTACAGAAAAACGCCACTTTATTTATTTTCGGTGGTGAACAAATACTCAAAATGGTAAAAAATGCGTAAAAATAAAAGTCTTAAGAAGTGAATAAGTTGAAACAATTTTTATAAGACTTTATCTACTTTCACCATAAGTCTGATAACAATACAATATCTATGTATATATGCACACATCAAAAAACAAAATGATAGCCCCGTCACACGATTTCACTGAAATCGGACGCCTTGTGTGTATACTTTTGGATGACTTTTCCATGAAACGACTTGGAAAAGTCATCCAAAACCCGTAGTTAGAACTGAGAAAAAATAAGATTTTGTTGAAATGGTTACAAACTGTGTGGGTTTTAAATGAAATAGCTTAGACGTTTAGATCACGGAAGGACGCTATTATGGTCATACAAAATCGCCGGAATTAATTCAAAATTGAATTAATTTGGTGATAGGTGATGCTTTTTTATACCCGTATGGTGAAACCAAAGGGTATATTAACTTTGCCTTACCGTTTGTAACGCCAAGATCCCGTCATCACACACAAAAATGAATTACACCAGTGTGTTTAGAATGATAAAAAAAATTGAATTTTCCATGTCCGTCCGTCTGTCCGTCCGTCCGTCCGTCTGTCCGTCCGTCCGTCTGTCCGTCTGTCTGTCTGTCTGTGGCGCGGATTGCGGGCGCACGGATTGAGCTAGAGACTTGAAATTTTGCGCAGATCCGTTTTTCGTAAAATGCGAGGCTAAGTTCGTTAATGGGCAAAAATGGAACATTAGGGGGGGTACCCCCCATACGAACGAAAACGGTTTTTGTGAATATCTCAAAAACGGTGCATCTTATCAAAAAAGTCCAAGAACAAAAGTTATTTAGGATATGATTCTACATAAAACTCCCATACATCAAAATCCGATTGGAATAAATTTTAAAAATTGTTATTGGCAAGTTTGACTTCAAAGTGGAATTTTGGTACAACTGTTCGAATTTTGATACGAATATCACCATACGGGTCTCCAATGATTGCCAGATTGGCAATTATAGCTTTCGTTATGTTTTAATTTTCAGGCCTAGTTAATTTTTAATTTCTTTTTTATTAATATTTTATTTCACGTGCTTGAAAACTCGTGTATTGAAAAACTCTTGCCGAGGCTCAAATCCGACACCTCTGCGTTTGTAGACCACTTCATTTACCGCTACAGCAGGTATATATTTTTTTTTGAAAACGGGAATGCACTGAATAATTTCTCAGTAAAAATTTATTGTATTTTCAGTAAAATTTATTGTGTTTTAGTAAAAATTACTGTATTTTTGTACATTTTACTGAGAGAATAGTAGAAAAAAGAATATTTACTATTTTCCCCAATAAAATTCCGCTAGGAAATTTACTGGAAAAAGAGCGCCTGGTTTAGAGGGTAGTAAAAATTAAGTTACAAGGTTTGAATATATGAAGCTAAATAAAAGCCTTTAATTAATATGTAATCATACTAATATATAAACATAACAAAAGCTATAATTGCCAATCTGGCAATCATTGGAGACCCGTATGGTGATATTCGTATCAAAATTCGAACAGTTGTACCAAAATTCCACTTTGAAGTCAAACTTTCCAATAAGAATTTTTAAAATTTATTCCAATCGGATTTTGATGTATGGGAGTTTTATGTAGAATATCCTAAATAACTTTTGTTCTTGGACTTTTTTGACAAGATGCGCTGTTTTTGAGATATTCACAAAAATCGTTTTCGTTCGTATGGGGGGTACCCCCCTAATGGTCCATTTTTGCCCATTAACGAACTTAGCCTCGCATTTTACAAAAAACGGATCTGTGCAAAATTTCAAGTCTCTAGCTCAATCCGTGCGCCCGCAATCTGCGCCACAGACAGACAGACGGACGGACAGACAGACGGACGGACATGCAGAAATTAAATATTTTTATCATTCTAAATACACTGGTGTAATTCATTTTTGTGTGTGATGACGGGATCTTGGCGTTACAAACGGTAAGGCAAAGTTAATATACCCTTTGGTTTCACCATACGGGTATAAAAATGAGTTGGTGTCTGTTTGTCTGTCTGTTCCTCTTTCACGCAAAAACGGTTCAACCGATTGACTTGAAATTGGGCATGAGTGTCTGTGGTAGTTCTGGTTCCAACATAGGTATACGGAAAAGAAGCGCGAGGGATGGGGGGAGTAAGGGGAGGGGGTAAAGTGATTTCGAAACTTTGTTTTTGCGCTATGTTACTCTTACGCGGGGAAACTACTGAACCGATTGGCCTGAAATTTGGCATAGATGTTCATCGGGGGTCCAGCTCCAACGTAAATCCATTGAAAAGTAGCCCGAGGGGTGGGGGGAGTAAGGGGAGGGGGTAAAGTGATCTCGAAACTTAGCTCTTCCTCTATGTTACCCTTTCGCGGGGAAATTACCGAGCCGATTGGCCTGAAGTTTAGCTCCAACATAAACCATAAAAAAAATTTGAAAAAACTTAACCCGGCAACGACGGGTATGCAAGCTAGTAAAAAAATAGGCTACGTTTTAACTACTGTTTGATAACAGATTTTAAGTACGCAAAATAAATTATTCGCATTTAAGATTTTCAAGTCAACTGTCGGAATTTTTAAAATTGTAAAATAAAAAAGTAAAATATAAAAAACTTGAATAATTTTGTCAATTACAGAAAGATATTTTTTTCGGTAGGTACCTATTGTGTATCCGAAATTAAAGCAAGACAAAAGTATAAAAAACAATTTTCTAATAATGATTTTATTTTTAACACATAACATAAAAAAATAGTCTTTTAATAAAAATAACAATATTTGTGCTTATTTTAAGCTGTTGGGAGGTATATATTTTGAATTTATTCAGTCTTTTGAAGTAAAAGAGTATTTCTAACTCCACTTTGAAAATTAAAACCGCATCATTGAACTTTTCTATGTAGTTATGCAAAATTTCAAACCATTACCAATTGACGCCTTTTAAAATTTCGATAAAAACTTTCTGTGAAACTTAAACATTTAAATTAACAACTGTATTAATGGTTGTTAAATTTTTTTTTATCGAAATTCCACCCATAAGTATCAATTTGAGGGTCTTTGCAGAAGGGCATGGATCTAATGTCACTTTCGTAGTAATGATTTTATGAGGGCAATGCAGCTCAACTAGAATGGCCATCATCTGGCAATGTTTTTCAAAGAATACAGAATTACTTGAACTTTCTTGATAGCATTAAATATCGAACCAGTGAAGTCGGGCATCCTACAGAATTGTCAATTACGCCATTTTCGTACGAAAACTTTGTATCATAAAATTTAATTAAAAGCTCGAACAGACATTCATGATACGTCTTTGCAAAGTTAAAGTAAAGGGGACGAACGTCCCGAAAGCAGATCATTGCAGTGTAATTCGGTTCAGGCCCAAAGGCAACAAAAACACCAGCCGGAAAGGATCGTTATAGGGAATCTTTAGATATGTGGGATACGGGGGGAATGCCGATGACGACAACGATAATGATGATAGGAAGGACCTCAAGAAACCAAAAGAACTAATATCTGCATGTGGGAGGATGTATGTTTCTTCGTTAATATTTCCATGTGCAGACGGGCGACTGGGATGAGACGATTCAGTTCTGGATTTGTTTAGACACGAGTATGACTTAAGTTCGGCAAAGTGTCCCAACATTCATGTAAACTTCATGTTTGAATATCTAATTATTGGGATATAGCTGTCCGGTGTCATCTTGCGATTATGACCCATCACTGCTAGCTTCATGCTTCATTTCTACATGACTGTGGGGGTTGCCGCTGGCTATGCTTATGCTTATGCTATACTACGCCATTAGAAACATGTCAGTTTTGGATCTTCGCTTAGGAAAACATTATGCTTGGGATTGAGCAATAACACGATGGCTAGGACCAAGATGTCACTTCGCATTTAATTCGTTTCAGCGCAACAATTTTCGATTTTCACGAAGATGGCTAATCCCGAAATTGCTTCTGATACGAATAATTGGTGTATGGGCGTGCTCAATTCCCACTGTACAGATTAAAAGATTTCAATTGTAATAAAAGTTTTATAACTTTTGAGATGCTTAGTTTTCCGTAATTATATCAGCAGCTATCAGTGCTTGTGAAATATTAAAAATAATTACCCAGAGAATTTATCTAACCCGCAAATGGCTTAATTTCCACCCAGCAACATGAATACACTTTAATAGTGTGTAGTCTTGAATTTCGGTATATCAACAAAGCATATTACGCCTGTATATCATGTGGACGACATAATAACACCTTCGTTGGCAAAACCCTTCCATAAATATCATCTTTTCCATATTAGATGTATAAACAATGACACTTCATATCACATATACTTCGTCCTTTGCCAACAGTCTCCCCCTCTGGCTGCTATATAAAATCTGTGCGACAGGAGTCGTCTATCCAAATTAAGTTGAACCTCTGACAAAACTACGGTAGAGGAACGTGGCCCCATGTCCCGTTTTCTTATTATACCTTAGGGGATGATATTATTGTTTGGCGGTTTTGTGTATCTTCGTATATCGCTTTGTCAATTACACTCTAAATAATTTCTGTGGTGAAAAGTAATAAGGGCTTAAGTCGAATTTCTTGATTTTTCAGCAGAAGCATTTTAATATTTATTAAACTTTAACTGCCGGTGGCAAAAGGGTATCAAACCGAATTTAAAAATCTATAACTACAAAATATTATGAAAAGTAAGCTTTTTACGATTGGTGGTTTATTCAAACTTAATATTTTCAGAGAAATTAAGGATTATTTTACTTTAGCCACTCTTTCAAAACTTTTTCATATCTTAGAAATGGCTACAATCAATGGCTAAAGTCAAGTCAAGCCCCTAAAAACCTATACCCCGATTTGAAAAAGAAGCCAAAACAGACTTTAGCCTGCTCGTTTGGGAAAAGTTAAAACCGAAGAATGAAAAACGATCAAATTAATGCAGCTTCGCGCCCATAAGACTGGATTAAGTCTATACAAAAATATATGGCATCTGACTTTAGCCGTTCTTCCAAATGCAACTTGGAAATTTTTTGACTTTAGCCGTTTGGTGTAGTAGCCTATAACGGTAAAAAATGGTCGTAGAAACTAACGGGTTTGGACAACTAAGAGCATTTTGAAAGGAGAACACGATTTTGTAAAAACATTGAAAACGGCTAAAGTCGAGTATAACTTGTGACCACAGATTTGTATCCGGGCAGTATATATTTTGTACATGTGTAGGAATGAAAATGTACATTTTTAGAATCGGTATAAAAACGCACTATATCTGTTTGTTGTATCTTCGGAAAATTCTGCGCATTCCAAGGATTTTGGCACCGCATGTCACTTTTATACATTTTGTAATTGTTTTTTTCTCCAAAGAATGGAGTCAGATTTTATAACAACACTCGAATTGAAAATTTTCAAAATCGATGCCCAATACATCTGTGAAAAAAAAGAGGTTTAAATGCAAAGAAAAAAAAACCGGAAACTAAGTTGCAGAATAATTCAAAAATCATAGAATTCCCACCAGCTGTACCTGCACTATTTTTTTGTTGAGAAAATTTGTTTAGGATTTTCCAAGAATTTTTTTTTGCCGTTCTCGTGGAAAATTTTTACTTTACCATTGAACAAACTTTTTTTTTGTTTTCGAGAAACTTAAGAGAAATTAAAATGAAGTCTAGAATCTTTGCTAAAAAACAAACCTACTACACTCGGAAAAATGGAGGCTAACTCGACGACCTACATACGGCGTAATTGGCCTCGGGCAGGCGCGCGTTCGCCTGCATGTGGGCAAGTAAAACTGAGTTGACGTGTGGTCGGAGAAATTCTGGAATTAAGCCACCAGCAGGTGAAGTAGGGCATTGGGAGCTGCACGAGTTGACCTTAGATAGGTTAACTCTGACCGCTAGCTGGCTTACAGAAACCTCTGTAAGGTCAGAGTTAATCTGACAAAAAGTTGACCTGAGTGTATATTTCGAAAATCCCAGCTGGAAAACCACACGACCTGTAAAGATAAAATTCTGGATCAAAGGGCCAGGAGAAGAAAAAAAAATTGTTTAAAATTTTCCTTACCAGTCTCAAACAATTTTGTATTTTATGTTAATTTTCTCACAGTGTAAATATAGTTGCGATGGTTCAACTGATAGGTGTAAAAAATAAATTCCTATGGGAAGACTAGTCAATCTGTAAAAGCAACAGGAAAGCCGCATCTCACCCATAAGAAACATCTGTGTCCCAAAGAAATTCAACCAATTTCTGTCTCCGGACTCCTGTGTCTTATGTTTTATTATTTGTTCGGGAGCTTATGCTCTGACACGTAAGTAGTTTTCCAGGCTCCCTCTTGCGAGTTGCTGATATTACAAATATCGAATCCCCACTCACACTTATAACCGCCTCCACAACTTTAAGAATTCACTATGAGTTTTCCGGGTGCCATCAAAATGTATGTTCTGCGGTCGGTCCTTGGGATATCTTCGTGTAAAACAGAATATTTTCTTCTAAGGCATTTTTATTATAAAGAAAGAGACTTTTGCCACCATTCCACGATCTTCAACTCGCAAGAATGACGGCGACCAGGGCACACCAGAGCCAAGTTTGTTCGTCCTGTTTACGTAAATACCAAAGCGACCGAAATGAGTCGGAAAAGTTGTTTCCTTATCAGCCGTAAACAAAGTTGGAATAATTTCGCCATCATTTTTGATTTGTGTCCTCTTATTAAAAGTCCTCCGCATTTACGGAAAAGAAAATTTTCAGCGATTTCCCTTTAGCTTGGTAAAGGGACATAAACGAACCACCCGCAATACGACGATGGCGATACAGACGATGGTTGTAAGTGGGAAATCAACAAGAAAATGGGTGGTGATTGCTGTTATGACGGTGAATTCGAATGCAAGGAAAAGCTTCAAGGTTTTCTACTTTTAGTAATTCATAAAACCTGTATTTATTTTAATTTTATTCAAAACTATTTGCAATGATGTTGAAATAATTGCTTCTAGTTATAAAAGTTTTGGGAGACCAACTATTTGTAACTGGTTTTTCAATGAAAAGAAAATTATTTGTTTTAATAAGCAAATACTTGAAATATTTTTTTTTGTCAATTAAGATTTGGTGACACAATTTTTACTTTCCGCTGCTATAAGAAGAAAGTATTGTATTCATGACGGAGACCAACTCGAGAACGGGGGCAGATAGAATATTTCTGATTACTACGAAATCCATTTCAAACAAAATTATGACGATATTCGTGCATCTGTCTGTCGATCTTAGCGCTGTACGTGTATTAAACAACTCGAGAACGCGTCGATCCAGCGGTGCTTTCTAAACACTACTTTTATGTTTAAATTTGGAGCATTTTGGTTTAAAAATTATCTATTTGGAGTTTATAAAAAATCCATTTATCTAAAATTACGCGACCCAAAACCCTACAAATGTTGGAGTTTTTTTTTCTAAGTCTACTGATGCGAATTTTTCTAAATCTATAAAAATTGGCATCAGTAGACTTGGACAGTTTCGCAAACTGTTCTTACAAAATTAAGTTGTCTTAAGCAGGGTTTATACACAGCGAGTAACTCGCTGCAAGTAGACGTAAATACACGCGATTTGAGCTAGTGTGCGACGCTCGCATATGTGTGAGAATACTCGCTGCTGTCTCAAAAATAATAGCCATTCTATTTTTCTAGCAAGTAAAAACCAATACAACAACATGGAACCGTGTAGACAAGAGGTGGTTATATGTGTGTGTGTTTCGGTTCATTTTATATTTGCTGCTTTGCCAGAAAACGTCGTAACATTTTAAGGAAAAAACTACACGCGTATAAAAAACTCGTCGGCAACAAACAGTTTTAGGTCGAAATTCGCAAATTTTTCCACAAAAAAGAGTCGTGATATTTTTTCTCAGAAAATTTTAGGTTATGTTTTCCTTCGGCTGTCATTCTACTTGCAACGATTTACTTGCAACGTGTAAACTAAGCAAACTACTTGCCTCTCTTTACTTGCAGCGAGTTACTCGCTGTGTATAAACCCTGATTTAACTGACAAATTCAGGGCACCAATCATGTATTGCGACGTGTCTCTGTCTTTCGACTTCGACGCAGCTTTTAACTCTTGACTTCGCCATATCAGCATCTTCAAATTTCCTGGAGTGACAGTCAGAATCACGTTTCGATTCATAGTGACGATTCCGCGAAATTCCAACCTGCAGATATGACGAAGTCAAGAGTTAAAAGCTGCGTCGAAGTCGAAAGACAGAGACGCGTCGAAATACATGATTGGTGCCCTGGGACTTAAATAATTTAAGTTAAGCTTAAGTTGCGATGTTTAAGTGGTGAGAACTGCACTAAATCACGTAATTTTAACTTTAATTTTATAGTGAAATAAGTAGGAGCTTTAATCAATTGAATTCGATGAATGTTGTCTGTAAAAAATTTCCTGATATCAATAGTACATAATCGAAAAAAGTATCTTCAAATAATTGTTTAAAATAACAGAAACATAAATTACATTTTAAACGTTAAGGAATGGATTTCATTTCAACCCAAAAAGAATTTATCGCCTTGATTAGATTTCCAGAATTTTTATTTCATTGGATTTTTTTTCGATTGTTTTTCTCCTTGCTGAATATTACACCTTTGCAAATTTAAACTTGTATATATCTCGATTCAGCAGCCATTTGGTTACCATGGCTGATATAAAGAGAAAAACTGTTATGTGAATCGCAAGGATGCCGGTTTTCCGGCAGCCCATTTCCCACAAGCTTCTGCTACTATAACACCGTTTTCCATTTTCTCATCCAAAATCAAATGTAAACGGTTTTCGTTTTAATACGGGGTGAGAAGCATTAGGTAACATCAGAACGCGAAAGCATACTTTAAGGTTGGTGAGGTGTCAGGTAAAACAGCAAGACGATATCCTCGCGATGGAACGATGGATTGAAGGCAAATGCTTAAGATATTCTTCTATTTGGAACAATTTTTCCGCCTGCCCAACTTACCACATTTTGCATATCATTTTTCGGGAAACTTTCTGCTCGCCTAAACTTACGTAAAAATTTATTTTCTTTCACCCCGAACCCCCCAAACCTAGTCCACGATTTCCTTTACTACTGAGCTAAGTAGAACTTATGACGATGGTCGGCCAGAGATACCACTCCTAATGGTATTTAATACGTGAAATCAACTTTTTCAACGGTGCCGGCAATGGTAATTCCAGAAGGCGATTCACGGCGTTATATGTATCTAATGCGATGCGTATACAATTTCTCACCCTCATAAAACAGAATCCTTATCCTTGCTGGGCATAGAACACTAACAGCTCACCTTCTCCAGCATAGGCAGAGATCTTGGGAAATTTTTTGTTTAGAATATTTTAAAGGAGACTTGTGGCCAATATGATTTTCCAAGGCTTTAAACCCACCCTATATCCAAAAAAATCATAAAACGACCAACAACACAGGGATAAGAATGAGAAAAAAGCATCAGAAATCAGAACTAATGTACACCTCACATTGAGACAAGGTTTAATCGGGAATTATAATATTTCGAGGTCGAAACCAACTTGCCATGAACATGGAATGGATGGAAAGAGATCCTTTGGGAAATCTACGTGTTTTCCTTTCAATTTACTTGGCTTTTTTCATCTGTTTTTCTTTTCTTGTACCTTTTTTACGTTTTTTATTGACGTATATATTTATATTAAAGTATTTAGGGGAAAGTGTGCAGTCGTTGTCCTTTGCATGAACCGTCTGAATCATTTTAGAGATCGCAGTTCACTACCGACAATTTTTTAGATTCATTTTAAAAAATACATTTTTGAAAAATCACTTTCAAAAGGAAAAATGCTTGGACTATTTTTTTAAAGCAAAAATTCTTTTTCTATTTTTTTTAAAGTAACAATTTTTGAAAAATTCAACAGGTCGTATTTTTGTCGGTTCCAAGATTTTGATTTCCGCCTGTCCATTCGTCAGACTGTCCATCCGTGAACACCATAACTTTCGCGGAAATTGAGCTAGGGACTTTAAATTTTGTGTACTTGCATTTCTCGTAAATAGCAATGTTATGTGTGGTCCGATTGGATTTTGATGTATAGAAGAATTATATAAAATTTAATTCTAAATACATTTCGCCTATACATATCTAATTTTGATACGACGAAGCGTTTTCGAGAAAATTACAGAAAACAGTTTCATTTGTATTCGAGGGGGGTAAGTAATGGTTCGATTTTGCCAGTTCAGCAACTATTTACGAGAAAAATTTGCTATTTACGAGAAAGATTTCAAGTCTCTAGCTAAATCCTTTTGAAAAAAATCGTATTTAAAGGAACCAAAATCAAGTGATGCTACATTGATTTGGAAAACCAATTTTTTTTCACTAACATACTTTCAATGCTGACTGCCAACACACGAATCTACCCTACTTGTAAATAAAAAAAAACCGTTTTCGGTGAGGTAGATTCTTTTTATTCCTGGTGTTTTTACCACTCAAGATTTTCCTTAATTTTCGACGTGGTAATCTCATGCACATGCTGATAGTAGAATTGTTACAAGTGTCGGTATGAGAACTGGTAGTCATCTCAAAAAGATGAAGACGGCCAGCTAAACAACCGGCGGTCCAGAGTGGTTTCTTGTTAATTAATAAATTGATTGGGACGCCTTATCCTTCTAAATACAAATCCCAAACCCTAATCCCAGGAGCCTCTCAATACTTTGGTCCATCGCATCAAATCAACAGGAATTCTAACTGCCTACCTCATACTCTAATTTTGCTCTGAGGACCTGAAGAACCCCTAGGACTGATGGTATCTCTCTATAAAAAGATATGGGCTCGAATGGTATTTTCCCTGATACCAATTCAAGGATTTTGTTTATTCTGAGGATCTTATATTTTGGTTAAGTGAATTTGTTTCCTTTTGATTTGTTGGTTTTATTAAAAGGATTTTAGGGTCGTGAAGGTCTTGAACGGCTCTCACTTTGCCACATAACAACATTGCCGGTGAGAATCTTATTGCAATTTCTGGGTATACGACGGTAAATAATCAAATGGAGATTCTTTGGTTTATAATATTTAGTGTTTCTTTGCTGGGGTTGTGTTTTCTTTTTTCATCTTGACAGAAACATCAATGAAAGATATCGCAATGCTGAGGTGAATTTTAATTGATATTTAACTGATTTCTTAAAAGATGTTTTTTTTTGGTATTAGAAATGGAGTGTTGAGCTTTTGGATGGGGGCTTGTTTAATTGAAGCCAACGCAAGAAAATTCAATTTGGCAGATGAATTTGAAGATCTTAATTAATTTTCAGTATTTTTGGGGTGTGAAAAAATTCTTTCCGATTGGGGTATGAAGAAAATGATAATTTTGTAATGTGAATAATTTTAGAATCTGGAGGGCTATTAGGAAAATTCCAACTGAATAATAAATCTGTGGACTCTTATAACCAACCTTATACAACCTTATAATTAAATTTTAATTGTGTATAATTTTCAAGTCACAGAAAAGCAGGAGTTGCGATTTTTACGAATAAAAAAAAATCCTCAAGTGATTTCTAGGGACGATTTTTTTCGATTTCGTGTAAAATAATGTTTTGTAACTAAAAATTGGTTTATTTTTTTAACTATCCTAGTTTAAGAATCGAAATATGATGAGCAGAATCTTTCTTTAAAAATGCAAAGTATGTAAAACTAAACATAAGAAAAGCCACAATTGCCAGGGAGTAATCGTCAAATACTCTATACGAAGACAGACAAAATTTTTGTTGAAAATATCCATTTGAATGGGAGAGGGGGGAAAGAAGTAGTATGATTGGATTTTAACGTATGGAACGGTTATGTAAAATAAGATTTTAAACATATTTTGTTTTATAGATTTTTGATACGTTGCGCCGTTTTCGACAAAATCACAAAAAAACTGTTTAATAGCCCAAATAGCATTTTAAGCAGCCGTGTCGTCTTTATCCCCATAGTTCGTCACCATGCAGATCACGGCGATAAGCAATTTATGTAGAAAACACGTCCTTAGTCGTGCGTATGAGACGCGCAACGACACACATAGTGGGGAACACTTTTCTGCGGTTTGCTACGTCGCAATTATAACGACAGGGACGTAATTAGTTGCCACATGCGCGAGCGTCATCTGACGGCATTATATCACACAATTACACAAATCATCGAGCGGGTTTTCTTTCTCCCTCGAATGCTTGTTAGTAAACAGAGATGAACAAATAAAAACGTAAGCAAAAGACGAACGAGAAAAATCTATGGCGACAAATTAATGGAAACTTTTGTGGAGTATTATTTTATAATGGACTTTTCTTCCGGTTGCATGTCGTGATTTTAATTGCCATTAAAATTTTTCGACAATATTGGATCTGAAGTTTAAACAGATTTTAATGGGCCATCAAATTATTTTGTTTTTAATCAAAAATTTCTTTAATTTTATTTTATCGGTAAAATTTTTTTTTCTTTTGCAATGAAATTTTGATGCCAATAAAATTATGCTGTTTCAAAAATGTCTGCTATCCACTTTTTATGCAATATCCTTCAGTCATTCGCCTGAAATAAGAAATTTAATTCTCGAAACGAAATCGTTTCCATCAAATGTCAGTGAGAAATATGGCGGCTGAAGGCATCAATTTTTTTTGGTGTTTCTCAGACGGGGAGCTTTAATGAAACTTTAGTGGTAGCAGTTTCGTCACTTTTTCCATCACACGCTTCTTCAAAATTAAACTGACGTTCAGGCTCCACAGCCAATCACTATTTCGGCCCGAAAACCATCAAATGCTGCTCTATCGCCGCAGGATTTTCATGAAGCGAATGTTGCCCCAAAGATCGTGCTCGTCACTTCTTTCGCTTCTTTTACGCGGATGTGAATTATAGGTGTAAATTTTTAATCCCGATTGTGTAAATTTCTACTCTTTCAAGTCGCAAAGAACAAATCTCATGTTCCCGTACTTTTCGATGCTGTTTGGGAGGGGATGAGCGAAGGAATGTTCCAATTGTGTCTATTGGGTTCAAAACGAATCTATTCCATTTTTGAAAAAAAATAAGTTACGATTGATTTTGGTTCCTACTGTTGGTTCCCAGGACTTACTTTACCATTCGTTATGATCAAAACGGTTTTATGCCGTTAAAAATCGGTTTGATCATAACGAATGGTTAAGTAAGTCGTGGGATTCAACAGTAGGAACCAAAATCAATCGTAACTTCATTTTTTTCAAAAATGGAATAGATTCGTTTTGAACCCAATAGACACAATTGATTTATAATGTATGGAAGAGTTATGTAAAGTGATATTCTAAACATATTTTTTTTCTTTAATAAATTATCCGATACAACTCACAGTTTAAAAAAAACTGTTTCATTTGTAGGAAGAGAGAAGGATTGGTCTGATGGTATTCACGGACAGACAGACAGTTGGAATTTATTTTTTAATTTTTCAAAACTGACTCGTTTCAATAGATTATGTTTCGTGAATGGTTAGCCGTAGATACATGATCTTTATAAAAAGAATCACAGCTCGCAAAACATATTCTCAACTATTTAAAAAAATGTTGTAGAAAATGTTTATGGAAAAGTTTCCAAGTTTATGGAGAATTTCAGATAATTTGAGGAAATGTTTTTTATTACCGAGTTATTTTCCCAAAATCTTTTAGATGTTAAATTTAATTCTCTATCTTTCATTCGTATGCACAAGGTAAAACGGTGAAAGGTTAATTAACAAAAATGATTTTTTTAAATTGGTTTCCTACATAGTACTACCAAAAAAACCGTTCGTTATCGTGAAACTCACAAAAAAATGATATTTTTGAAAAAGGTTAATATTTGAAGATCGTATTAAGATATGGGGTTTTTTATGGGAATAAGAAAAGTTTTTCGCTAATTCAATATATTTTTTTGACTAATTAATTTAAAAATCAAGGTGATTCTTGAACTTTGTTCTAGGCGGTTTTCTCATTTATTATTCTTTATCTTAAACAATTTTTTATGCCATCGTCAAAATTCCATTTTCAACTATCAAAATTTCATTTTTATTGCTTTGATATTTTTTTGTTTCAAAAACAAAATAATATCTATTAAATTAATTAAAAACCCTTAATTTCCCAAAAATTTAGTACCGAATTCTATTCAAATAATGTACCGAACATATAGAAGGAAATTAATTATTGAGTGTGCGCAACACAAAGACAAAATATGTGTTAATAGAACACAAACGAATACAAAAGACTTTGAATTTTATACACAAGGTGGATACACAGAAACATGTGTTCCGAGTCCTTAGGAATCCTTATACCTACCGGTTAATGTGGCTCCGTATTTTTGAAGAATTTCATATTGCTGGTAATTTCTAACTCCCTTGCGTCCTCTTTACCAAATATGCCCTATTTACAGAAGGGTGCGGAAGGGCACCAGGAAAATCTGAATTGGTCATTATAAGATTTTCGTATGTTCTTGATAATATAAATACATCTGCAAAAACAAATTGTTGCAGCGTTTTAGATCAGAAATATGGTGCGACATTTACACTGCATGGGAATTATAGTGTTAGTTTTTTTTTATTATTTTCAAAAATCTTTTTGATGGTTGTGAGCCAAAATCAGGGGCACCATTACCGTATTCATATAATATTTATCAGCGTGGTCTACTGATAAAGCACTGAGCTGGTAGGAATTAGGCTTAGGGTTCAATTCAGCCTGCGATGTGATATCCTTCCAGGTTTAGTCAATTTTGTCCAAATAGTTAATGGTTAGTGTTAGCTTCACCATCAGTGTAGATTGCTATAACGTCTCTGCTAAAGATAGGTTTGATATCTGTTTAAAACCACAGGACAGCTGGAAAGAAAACTGTGATGAAACCTTATTCGACGAGGTGCGACCCCGTGAGCTAAAAGAAGACCGGAAAATTCGATGGAAAATTTTAAATGAATCTTAATACATATTACAAAGGAGTTTACGTCGGAATTTTAATATATATATTTTAAGAAACGTATTAATGATTAATCAGCGTAATTCTAACTCATTTTTGGTGTTTTTAGAGCGGAGGTTTCAAAACTGGGTGCCTACACATATTTTTGGTGGTGCCAGAAGGATTTTTTGCTTTGTGAGATAAAGTTATAACTTAGTCTAAGTTACACTTGAATTTGATTTTGTTACCCAATTTTTGAATTGGATTTAGTGTAATAAAGAGATTTAGCTTTTAATTTTAAGATGTAGTAAATCGTGACATGCAAGAATTTTCGTCTACGACGTATTTTTTCTGCCTATTGCAAGAATTTTCGTCTACGACGTATTTTTTCTGCCTATTGCGGATCTTTCTGAAAAACTTTTGGCCAGAGACCCGTTTTTCTTATTTTTGCCCATAGAAGCTGTTTTACTATACAAATATTGGAATTGAAAATTTTGTCAATATTTATAATTTCTAAAAAAAAGATGGGGGGGGGGGGGGGGGTTCCAGGGCACTGAAAAGTTTGAAAATCACTGTTTTAGAATATAACAATTAATATTTACCCAGAAATTGATAAAATTGATTTAAAAAAATGGTTTTTTGGATTTACAGTTTTAACATTTTTTATGAACACAATCCTTTATTAATTTTTTTATAATATTATAAAAATTGATCAAATATTCACAACTATACTAGCAAACGGATGGCGTTGTTAGAATGGAGAAAATTCGTTTATTTATCGGCTGATATATTTTGTCGTTGTTGAAGATATTTGGCTTGTTCTATTTCCCAGTATTTTTTCATATTGAGGAGAAACGGAGTCGCATTTTGCCAATATTTTATTTTCTTCGTATTTCAGTTTCAATATTTGTTTCATTTCTCCTGCTGGTGTATCGATGTATTGGTAACGTTCTTATATGCATGCGAATAGATCCGTTGCCTTTTCCATAGTTAGAAACATCCTTTGCGCCTTTTACGCCGTTCTAGCTCCTGCCTCTGCCTATTTGTGTGCTTAAAGTTTTGTTATTTCCCCCCAAAAAAAAATTAAGTAAATATCAGAAGAAAAGATTCCCTGCTGTTACCATCATCACCGACGTTTGTCCTGAATCGCTTCGAATAACCTTTCTGTGTTACATTTTTTGGTATTAATTGCAAAAAGACGATTGTGCTGTCGTGTCTTGTCAAAAAATTCGTCATTCCATTTTTTTTTGTCGCGCGGTGACACGTGAACGGCTCCCTTCCGGATGATTCCTTAAGCATAATATAATCACATTCTGGTGTCCTTTCACGGGATGTTTTAAACAAAAAAGTGTGACGTATTGTGACATGCAGTGATTTTGTGTTCTGTGCTCATTACTTCTGTGTGCTGGGGGTTGTTTCTGGTAACCTCCGTTGTTGCATTTACCCCCCCAATCAGGTGAAAAAACCACCGCCGATTTGATATTATTTTCGACTGACGTATGATGTGTGTTTTTGCGCGTGTTCGCTAAAGTTTTGTGACATTTTTTGGAAATTTATTTATGTTGTTTGTGATTGTAGAAAATTGGCTCCCCTGCTTATCCCGAGGAATTGCTAGAATCGTGCTTCACCATTTCATGACAGGTGCAGTTTTCTTGTAAATCAGAGATTTAACTTTCAAATCAAAAATTTTTATGTGCATGCAAAGTGCGATTGTGTATCTTTGAATCCACATAATTTCATTATAGTGTTGCAAATATTGCTCTTATCACAGTATCAGTCGGATAAATATAATTATTGCGCATGCGTCCAGTTTTTCCTGTACTGTACATACAAGGGTAATAATCATACTAACTACTAACAAAATAGTGACATATTCTTGGTGGTATCCGTGGCAAATGTGAATGCTGTCAGATTCAAAGGATCCTAAATAGATGCCCTTATGAAAGGTAAGTTGTGAAAGGAAACAATAAATTTTGTAGTGGTCATGTCATGTATGCTATAACCTCACATTTTTGTTTTGACATATTTCTTTGAGAATTTTTTACTTGCTTTTAATGGGCCTTTTCGTTATGCCTATCTATCAGAAATTAAGTACACTACCAAGAGTCATAACGCGTGTTCGAGTTTGTCGGAGTCAAGAACTGTCAAAACGTGGCGACTGGTTAACTAGCGATATATTTTTGGACTAAATTTTTCTGTAATTGAACACTTTTAAAAAGGATCCGATGAGTACGATGCTGCAGAATTGGAAGCTGAGGATATGGAAATTATTTTAATTATATGAGCTTTGCTATTAGGGAATAAAGACAGAACCTAAGAAGAGTAAAAAAAATAGTTCCATAAGGTTGAAAATTAATCAAGATAAAAATAATAGAATTTCTAAAACTTGAGGAGTAATTCAGCAGGTATATAAAGGGTCTTTCAACAAGGACATAACAATTTTGTATTTAAATAAAACACAGAATAATTGAGATATCGGGCTTAAAAATTATTCCAGGTGTAGTGGACATGTTACATTTATGTAAGTATGAAATTCGATGTCGTTGATATGGCCACCGCGAGCACGTTTGCTGATTGATTCTTTGGAGCCAATTTTCCACCACTCTTCCACACTTATCGGCCGGAACGTTGGCAATTTCGCGTTCGATATTGTTCCTGAGCTCCTCTAACATATTATGCTTATTGGCATAAACCAACGACTTAACATAACCCCATAAAAAGAAATCCAATGGCGTTAAATTGCATGAGCGAGGTGGCCATTCGACCGGACCATTTCTCCAGATTACTCGATTACCGAACTTCTCCTTCAATAGATCAATTGTTTGACCAGATGTGTGGCATTGTTCGTTCGTGAACTTCACCATGATAAAAATGTAAACCTTGACTGACGGTTTAGCTTTGCCAGATCATAAAAAAAAGTTTTAGAGTGCGTTTTTATTAAAATACAAAATTGTTATGTCCTTGTTGAAAGACCATTTATTATATTTTACGCTTCTGTCATATTTTGAACATTTATCCATGGCTCTTATTAATTGACAAATCAATTACCGGTCGAAACTGCCACATTTCCTTGCTTGTAATGTTAATTTTGTCCGCCTCTTAACTTTTGTTGAGATTCAAAATAACGACCGACCGTTTCTTGGTGTCATTTGCTCTCGTACCAAGCCTGACAGCAGCGGTGCTAGCACCAAGAGTCAATAAGCTCAACTTGAATAGCAAGTATCAGTGTTAGTTGACGCCAAAGTGGTAAACTCAGAGTCACCTTGTCAAAAACGAAAACGTCCAATATTAATTTTGACAAAAACCAGAAAGTCACATAATTTGCTTCTAGAACATATGATTTTTCACATTTAATATATTATTAATTTATTTATACGTCAGTGAGTGAGAATTTTAATCACCAAGAAAGCTGCAATTGCAAGCAGGTAAAATTTCAATACTTTATGTAAATAATAAAAATTCAATTGGAATAATTCAATCTTACTGGAGTTTTCTTATAGTATACATTGTGTACAGGCTGACAAAAACAGATCTTTCTTTGGTGCCCTCGATACTTTTTTTGGGTTATTTGGGACAACTAAATCCGAATCTGGCAGTGGTTTGGCTCAGTGTTGGGCAAAATCATAGATATACTAGGTCGCTCGATTTGCTGTCTCAAATGGTCCCATTTCAATACAGTTCAGTGAATCAAAACGAGTCAAGTAATAGCAAGATAACCGTATGAAAATAAATATACTCCTCTCGTTTAAACCGTGAGTTGTCAAAGGAAAATAGACTTTCGAAATGGTGTTGGCGCCTAAAGTTATTTGTTTGCGCCTAAAGTTAGTCTCAAACTTGTGAAATTTGAATTTCGCGGCAAACTAAATTTGAATTTCGTGACCTTATACAGTTCAGTGGATGCGTTCAAGTACGATAAAGAGGGAAATACTTTTGGGACCATTTTTCAGCAGAGCTTTGTATGGTGACAGTTGTTCTATGTTATATAGTTCTGTGGGCAAAATTTAATCTAATTAATGCTTGAACAAACTCTTATTCTGTGATTTTATATGTATGTTATTTATCGAAATAATAGCGTGAAAAACGTTTTCCATGAGAAAATTAGCAATGAATGATATAAAAATAAAGAAAAAAATTGTTCCAAAGAATTAAGCGTCGTATTTCGAAACTGACAATAAAATATTGAGCGTCGGATATCAAAACCTCTTATATTGAGGTGCCTCAAATCAAGGGATGCTTGCACGAAAAAATAATATATCAATCTTGATTCTTATAACTTTTAGTTTTAATATTTTTTTCGATATGGGATGCACCGTTTGTAAAAATCGAAAATCCTTTTTTTTTTAAAGAAAAAACAGAAATTTTTTTTTAACTTTTTCATTTGTCGAATATCGTCGGCTAAAAGTGAAATTGTGCTAAGTCCATTTGGTATAATTTTCCAGAAGAGCAATGAAAACCTTGTTAAATCGTTTTAATTCTCTTTCAATGACACTGAGTTTTCTTTAAATGAGAGAAATTGGACTCAGTTTTCTTTAAATGAGACTCTGTTTTCTTTAAATGAAAATTAAAATGATTTAACAAGGGTTTTTATTGCTCTTCTGTCAAATTTGGTATAATGGACTTAGCACAATTTCACTTTTAGCCGACCATATGTAAAATTAGTAAATTGTGTACAAGTAAAAGAATACATTTAGTCTGAGAGTTAAGTTTTTGATGAGATTTTATTTTTGATGGGACCTAAAATAGGGGGGAGAGGGTCCGGAATTTTATTCTAATACGATTCGCGCAAATTTCGAAATTCTTTTCACAATACTTTCATAAAATTTACTTTAATTTAATTGTTATTAAATTCGTTTCTGAATTTTTTACATTTCAAACTAATAGTGTAATTCATGCAACAGAAATTAAAATATCGTAGTAAAAGTTGCATTTTAAATGAGATTAATAAAAACAGCTTGAGTTGATGAACGTCATTTGACTTGCAAGTGTACCAGATGTTGGTAATTTCCTAAGGTCATCATGTCCCTTATTCTAAACTATATTCTCATCAGGTGGATGCAATCTAGAGAATAGAGATAGACCATCAAGCTATTAACTATCTTTAAAATGTCTTTAGATAAATTCAAGTCAGTATATGACTTTAATTGCAATAATTTATTACGTAACCTAACAATAAATGATCACAGAATTTACAAACACCAAGTCGAGCGTAAACCATAAAGGAGTAGATACATGGAATCGTTATACCTTAAAGCATAAACGTTACCGTATAGCTAACTTAAGAATAGGTAAGTAAAGATACAAGATATGAATTTATTTGTTGTGGCAATGGCAAGTATATGTAGGTATGTACCGAACATAAATAGCTGTAGATAGATAAATGTCTTTCGGTATATTTCATAAGGTTCAGACTATATGCTGATGATTGTTTAACATTGGCTATGAATCTTTTAGGGTTTAAAGATGTTATGTGTTTGTCTGTATGCTTTGTGGCATATTAATATGTTAAAATTCTATGCTTTAGAATTATGTACCTATCCGAATATTGGAGTAGATAATCGTTAGAATCAACAGAACAAGAGCACCCAACGATATTATCTCAAATATTGCATAGATTGAGTGGAAAATGAATTTATTAGCAGTGTGATACTCACCACCATCACAAGCCCAATTGTCCGTTCAAGAGCATAATTTAGTAGTAAAGGCGATGCTCCACTGGCTACTTATATGTTCATATGCTGTACTGCAGTCGATTCCTCTCTTTCTGTTATGTTAACGGCTTAAGTTTTTCCATCATCATTTTACAGAGATGCTGACGTTCACTTTTGTCGTCATCGTCTGTCCATCGTTAAAGTCTTCAGAGTTTGCCTGCCATACTGCTGGGAACAGTTTCCGACTTTTTTCTTAAACTATTTTTCCTTGAACATCGGATCGCTTTTCCTTTTTGGTTGAAAAGTTTTTCAGCAGTGAAATAAAACGATATGAAAATCCAACTAACTTTATACTTTTATGAGCATAATGTGTTGGATACAGTTGGCTCCTTATGCACGGGATTGTTGGGGGTAATAGTTGGATATAGATTCATTTTGATGAAGTGATACATAAACGTATGAGTTTATGTATATCAACAATATTCGAGACTAGCAAAATGCGTTATTATGTGCATATGATCATCAAGATAAGATATATGGACCAATAAAGGAAGATAAATGGTTAAATATATTCAGCTTAAGTACTTAACGAGCAAAGAACCAACAACAACCAGGAGAAATTTGTTGTTTTTTTTTTCAAATATGCTTCCTTAGCCAAAGAAAACATATTAAAGAACGAACGTATCATCTCGATTGGATGAGTATGAATTTATATTCCCATATAAGCATATATGAAGATTAAACTACCTCAATCTAATAGGGTGTCTTAGTTGTCCTTGCCACCCACTGCTAATGGCAGTGTTAATAAGGCAAAGTCAACAGTCAACTAAACTGTTTCAAATCAATGAAGCGTATAATTTCCTTAGCTATCCTCCTATTAAAGTGTGATCTTCTCATTGTTGCCATTCTGTTTATCATTGTTGCTATTAGAAATTTTATAAGCAACCAATAATAAATTATACTGGATTCAAACCTAAATTAAGAACTTTTTGATACTAAGAAAATTACTTTCCAGATGTTTTAAATTTCGATTTGTAAATACTCAATTGACCAATGTTGGAATTTTTGTACCGTGTCCAAATGTACCACGCAATTTTCCTTTATAAGGTTTAAGAATATTTGTGGGAACATTTGGAATCATGGACCTTATGGTACAAAAAGGACCATTTTCACAGGAAAAAAATCTTGGATTTCTAGTCAAAATTCCATAAATCGTACCTTCGGTACTTGGTACAAGATGATTGAAAATCCAATTGGTTTTCCAACCAATTTGGTCAATTGGGTATGAAGGATTTTTTAAAATCCCTTTTAATTTGTAACTCAAAGGCATAACAAACTGTCTCTTTATATTTTTAAAACTTCGCTATGATAAACATTTTCAAAAAATTTCTTTCCTTTTGGAAATTTTGAAATATTTGAATTTTTTTGCCACTGGTAAGATATTTTCACTTCCATTATTTTCACAATATAAATACAGGTGAATCTCCAACAATGCGTAGTTAGGTTCCTGGGTAATGCCGCGTTGTGGAAAATCGCGTTGTAGGAAATCGCGTTGCAGGAAATCGCGTTGTAGGAAATCGCGTTGTAGGAAATCGCGTTGTAGGAAACACTAACTCCAGATAAAAATGGTTGTTCGATTCTTAATAATAGGAAACTTGTCTTTTTTGGTATAAAACATCATAAAATTCACAATAAAATCAAAATTCAATATTAAGAATAACACTAGAGGTCTAGAATTAAGAGGGCTAGTGCACAATTTCACATTACAAACTTAACGTAGTTCAACGTGTATTGTTCATATAATTTTTTTAGGCTAGTATTTATGTATAATGCGAAGATTCCGAATATTTCACGTTGTAAGAGTCCTGCGTTTACATGAAAAAAATATAATTTATAAACCGCATTGCGGCGAAGATCGCGTTGTAGGGAAATTTCCACATTTTTCCAACCGTGTTGCAACACATTGTAGGAGGTTTACCTGTACATCAAAATCATAAAAAATACAAGACTTCAATATACAACTCCAAATCACAAAATGTGGGAGACCAAAAACGGTACAAATCGAATTATGCTTTCTAAACCAGGGCACCAATCATGTATTCCGACGCGTCTCTGTCTTTAGACTTCGACGCAGCTTTTAACTCTTGACTTCGCCATATCAGCATCTTCAAATTTCCTGGAGTGACAGTCAGAATCACATTTCGACTCATAGTGACGATTCCGCGAAATTTCAAGCTGCGGATATGACGAAGTCAAGAGTTAAATGCTGCGTCGAAGTCGAAAGTCAGAGACGCGTCGGAATACATGATTGGTGTCCATTGCTGGCTAACTCGCGGGCTCATGCTGCCCGCCGTATATAATTCTGCGACTGCGAAATTGTCACAATTTCCGAAAATATGTTTCTATGCTTCTCAGTTTTTTGGAAAATTCTGCGTGCTGTGCGTGTTTTTTTAAAAAAAAGGTTGCCTGCGGCGCATTTCATTTTGGAATTTTTGATTATAGCATATGTGTCCAAATTTTTATTGATTTTTGAAGAACTATTATTCCCTCTCATCGATCTTCCAAAATTTCCACGCACACAAAAACTCTTTTCATCACTTTTTTTTGGAAAAAAGAAAGTGAAGCAAGACACAGGTTTTTCCTCGAGTTCTGGTATGCGTTGTCACAGCCCTGCTCCTCGTTATAAAATTCTACAGGTACGTAAAAGGCAAAAGTAGTAAGTTAGTGTTTTTTTTCATGAAATCATGAAAAAATTTCGCCTGCGGCGCATTTTTTCGGAAATGTCTGGTGCAAATTTATTTGTAGAAAAGAAATGAAATTGTATCATCTTAAAATGGTTCTTATGGTCAGGCTTGTTCTAAACCATGAAAAACAAAGTAAAAGTGTTACATAGTTTTTCTTTGTGAACTATTGATATTCCGAAAACTATTTAGCTATTCGTTGGCGATTTTTAAACTCGACTTGTCATTAGTAAATAACATGATTGTTTTATCAATAAAAAAACGATGGTAAACCGACAGCTGAATGTGAAAAAAATAAAAGAATATTCACTGAAATGTTCTAGAATCTGCGCTGCAAATAATTTCATTTTATTAATGTTTAGTTTTCACTTTTAGTTTTTTGAAAAACTATCCAAAAATTTATCCCGTACCATAGAATTATTCGTTTTGTCGTTGGTACGTTTCATTGTGTTCTTTTATTTCGCGGATCTGTTTGCATTTCAATTTTGAAATTTACTTTTCTATATCCGTGCATATGAAAATCATCCCCAAAACTAAACCATCCCGAAATACCTACACTGTAAAACATATCCATGTAGCTATGAATGATGTACATATAACAATATCAAAAATTTCTAGCAAACTCATTCAAAATGTTGGATTTGATGTGGCATACACTGTATGGGACGCGTTGAGAGTATAGGAACAGGTAACGAAATACAGGTAAAGCGCTTTTAACGCAGATTAAAATTTGTCCAAAGCTATGGACTCGCTCCATCTTTTATTCATGCAAAAGCCAATTCAGAGTGCTCAAAAATGTACTTTCAACATAGCAAAATATGAATGTCAAGCATCGATTGTCAATGGTTTAAGCTATGCTATGAATATATGCTGGTATTTTTATGTGTTGGCTGAGGACATTATACCGGTAAAACATCGATTTGGGGCCAAGAGGACAAATTCAATACTATATATGCTGTTCCCCCAATTTTTTATTCATTTCTTTTTTTGTGTACTTTTTTTTGTGGATTTTCAAGCTTTTATGGACTTTGTTGATTTTCAACCGGGCAAATCGGATACTGACCTATGAGCGAATAATCTACACAATCATCTTTTGTTTATCGGAATCTTGCTTTAATGAATTTTTCCAGATTTTTTTCCACCAATTTCATTTTTCGTTTTTTTCCCACCGAAAAAAAAAATCAATGGAATTTAAATTCTTATTTACTTACAGCGGTGAATATCGCCAATGAATAAAATTGATTTTTAAGCAAAGTTCAATTTTAATTGGATAATTTGAAATTCCGGTCAGCGTATTTTCTGTTTTCATTCCTCTTGAATTTTATTGACAATTTGCTAATGTGAATTAATGAATTGAAACAAATACTGCCGGACAATGGAAATGAAATGAGATTTATCTTGGAATTGGTCGAGATTAATCATATGTTACAACATATGGTCGAATTAATTGAATAATTTCATTAATTGCATACTGAAATCGAGACAAAACAACATGTAGGAGAAAACTTAATCAAACTTGGAAAATTTGCTTTCCGCTGTGGTTGTGGTGTTTTCGTTTTGTTTTATTTATCACGTGCATTCATAATTTATCTACTTCAGTTTTATATCCGTACTTAAAACCAACTCATTTCGATTACACATTGCACCAAGTGTAGAAAATTAATCACTGCCGAAATATTATACGTAATTCATTTAGGTTCACTTCTTTACGTGCCAACAATTAACTCTATAAGGTGTAAAAAGAAACATGCTATTTTGAGATAATTCATTTGAAATATTTCAATTCTTTTAAAAATTATCTTACAGCTTTCCGATTGACGATTATGTTTCCAATTTCTGCTATAAAATATTTGAAATTAGAAATGCCTGGATTGCCAGGCGGCGAAAATTTTTGCAATATGATCTATGAGCTTTATGAAAATTGCAAAATAAAATATCTACTGTTTCATTTTTGTATGGAGAAGAGAGCAGTTCACTTTATCCCATTTTTAGCCTTCCTGTTTTGCGAGAAAAGCATAATACAAAACTTCATGTCTGTAGCTCAATTTATCTGAAAATTATTATATTAACGGACGGATAGAAAAATAGAGATGAATTCAATTTCATTTTCATCATTTTGAACACACTTGTGTAATAATTTATTTGTACGATTCTTGACGTTATGCGTTAGAAACGGGAATTAGTCCGGGTATTAGTCCTGGTTTCACGAAATTTTTAGCGACCATTAACTCGATTTAGCGGTTGCTAAAAGTTTCGTGAGACCCGCAGTAAATCTTATATACTTCTAATATTATTCTCAAATGTAGTATAAAAATCAATGTGCTATAAGTAGGGTGACTATACGTCCCGGGAAAGCCGGGATAGTCCCGGATTTAAACATGTTGCTCTGGAGTCCCGGAAACGAAACTTTTGTATCGCAAATATGCAATCTATTGTTGAGATTTCTTAATCACTAAAAAATTGATATCGACAACCAAAAATGCGGCGGAGTTTCCCCAATAATTACTCCTTCTAGAGCATTTTCCTTAAAAAAAACTTCGTCGACGGCGCATTTCATCAAATAATTTCAATAGCGAGATGATTGTTTCTATGAGTTTTGCCTGCGGCGCAATTTTTCTTGTACTCCGAACATATACAGGATCCATAACCCTTTTTATATTTATAGTTACAAACAAGAAACAAACCTTCTTCCCCCTGATCGGGCTTTCAAACACTTCACGATTCAATTTGAAGCATTAACACTCTAACTGCCACGACAGTTTTAAGCCTTTTTCGAATATAGTTGTCAGAAACAAAATTATACCTAAATGTTAATTATACCTAAATTATACCTAAATTAAATTGAAACAAAATTATACCTAAATGTTATTTTATTACCATAAAACGTGTGCAACTACAAAAAATCGTTGCGGTTGCAGCGAACACTTTAATAATTTTTATTGTGGCCGCTGTGTACAGTACAACTAGGTGTCAGGTCGTTTTGACTGACGTGGCAGTTAGAGTGTTAAAAATCGTATCACACTTTGTCTCCCCTCGCTCTCTTCCGATGATCTGTCCCGGATTCACACAAAAAATGTTGTCTCCGAGCTATAAGCTGTATCACAACATTTTCATCAAAGGTGTAATTTAATGACATAATAATCTTAAAAAAAAGAGAAAAACAATCATTTAACTGTGGTTTATCTAATAATGTCACACGCTTTAATATGTTTTTCGCCAATGTCAAAAATATTATCATTATTAAATAATAAATTAGCAGTTTTGTAATAACATAAA
Organism: Chrysopilus asiliformis; assembly: GCA_964034945.1. Lineage (NCBI taxonomy): Eukaryota > Metazoa > Arthropoda > Insecta > Diptera > Rhagionidae > Chrysopilus > Chrysopilus asiliformis. The sequence continues at coordinate 94,484,276 of OZ035962.1, forward strand.
AAATATTTTCAATTATCTGTTCAAATTAAAAAAAAAAAAATTAATCAATTTCACATTAACAAAGTCCAGTGATTTTAGTATAAAAGCGTTGTGACATCCATAGTTGGTCATAATTTCAATAAGAACTTATATTTTGAAACTCACTTCTAGTTTGAATTCGAATCAATTGAAAATGAAGTTCACTCTTTTATGCCTGGTAGCTTTTTTGGCCGTTGGTTAGTATTTGAGAATTTAAATTTAATTTTTATTTCATGTAATCCCTGTATTTTAGTGATTGCTCAAGATACCACACGCCCACCCTCCTGCAACCACACAAGGCCATCGGCACCACCAGCAACTCGCCCGACAGTTAGTGGTGCACGAAGCCCTTCCCCACCACCAAGTGGCCGACCAACAGTAAGCGGAGCACGACGTTCATCCCCACCACCAAGCGGCAGTCCTACTCCAACCCGCCCACAAAGGCCAACAGCTTAAAATTTAAATTAGCACATTTTTTTGCAGAAGATAAAATTGCTTTAAATAAATGTATGCTTTAATTGATTATATGGGTGTTTTAATGTGAATTTTTGGCCTGAGCCCTGGACTTCTTGGCAGTCCACCCTCCTGACGCCCTACACTAAATCAAACTGATAAAAATTGAATAAAGTTAAAAAAAAACCCTAATCGAATTTCACACAACTTTCAAATTAAACAATAATAAAGGCTGCGCTCATGAGAATTCGCGGCCCAATTCTTCTCCATGGGTCGGCCTACCCTTCCACATCTACCTTTCGGCCTCTGGTCTAACTCTTCAAGGGTGCACAACTGGCAGGGAAATTGGCAGGGAGATTTTTGTATGAAAATGTTTGTCTTGAGAGATGATCTCTCATAACTTCCCCATAAAATTGCAGAAAATACCAGGTAAGGGGGTTTACAAAGAGAGGAGGTTGGTATTAGTTTAATTTTAATATAAAAAGATAAAGAGCTGTCCATAAAAGATGAGTTTTCGGTAATGTAGCCGAGGCATACATCTTTTAATAAAATAATCTTGAAAAACGTTGCCGAGGTTGTGGGGGAAGGGAGGTGGCGAGGGGAGGGGGCGAGGGGAGAGGGGGGGGGGTTGAGTATTAAAATTCAAAAAATAGCGTGACATATTTTACGGGCAGCTCTTAAACAACGATTTGAATTCTAACTTCAAAGTTATATAGCTCAAAACTATTTAGATACTGCGGCAGTTTCCTCGTGATTTTTATTTTAAGAACTTTTGGGGTCAACAGAAAAATTTATAAAGAACTAAATTTTCTTTCTAGACAATTGTTTTTGTTAAAAAAAACTATTTTATTTCATACCTGATCATTTAAAATCATTATAAAAAAATGTTGCAGGGTAAAAAATGAAAAATTACAATCAATATTGCGTTATTAATTTATGACTTTTGTCGTGAACGGCGTTTTTTTTGTGGTGAAATGGTTGATTTTCCTTCAGTTTGTTGCGAAGCTACGGAACGTCCCCCATTTGATCTTGGTTTTGGTGATCGTTGACTTTTCTTTCCGATCGCCTTGAGGCGTCCTTCTTGTGAGGCTGATGACGTCTTTGTGTGATTACAGGACGATTGAGTCTCCTCTTGGGCAATTACTAAAAATCAGAAATGAATTTAATTAAAATATTATACATTTTTAATTACAAATTAAACAATTTGTAGGGAAAATCAAATTTTTTTTTAGAAAAATACAAACCAACTGCAAGAAATGTTACGAGAAACAGAAGAGCCAACTTCATTTTTAAAATTCAAATGTTTTTTCACAAAACTATCTCAATTGAGTGATGTTCTAGTATGAATTTTACGTTGCTTTTATACCAAAGTCAATGAATTCGTTAATTTAGAATTTGTTATTCCCATTCTTTTGTGTTATATGAAAGTCATAAGTGGTTTTTTTCAGTATTATTGAGCTTTTTAGAATAATAATAGTTTTAAAAAAGAATCGTCAAATTATTGTAACTATAGAATGTTTTAAAATGGTGCAAAAAAAAATTCATAAGTATGTCATTCATATCAATTTATGTTGAATGGGTAATTTTGGCATTACCTCTTTAACCATAATTTGAAACTTTCACCACTTTATGCACTGCAAAAAGTAACATTTCATTGTAACATTTCATATGAAGTTGACACAATAATTACAGGTAGTTATATTTTTATCACAGAATTCGGAAAAACCGTTGTGATGATTGAACATTAATTTTTTACCTTTAGAATTTTAAGAATTTCATTCTGTATAAGCTCAAAGCATAAAAAAAGTCAAAATCAAAGTAGAGACAAAAAAAAACTTCATGATACAAACAATATTGCATCATTTCAACCACTTTGGCTCGGAATCAATAAAATTCGTTATTCAATGAATGAATTGGAAATAGAAAACAGCATGCAGAGAGGTCATTAAAAGCATAAGTCATGATCTGAAGTCTAACATATGCCAAGATATTCACTACTTGAATAACCGACATATCAACAACTGCACTCAATTCTATTTTCGAATGTAATTCAAAGGGATTCGCTGGGTTTTTTTTTGCAACTTTAAAAGCCAAAGGGATCATCAGCTGTTCTTGATCGATTAGCAAAAAAGCGATTGGTAGACGAGCATAATGATTTATGTTCGGTTTTATACCTACAAGAGAAGCATAATACAAGTATTATTAGCACAGCATATAAAGCAATGCTAAAGCATAGATATTTTATGTGTAAATTTACTCAACTGAGATTTTTGTGCCATCATCCATAGTACGGCATCGAACAAACATCCAATTCCAATGAGTGTCATAGCTTGGGGCGTTCGCTTGTAAATTATTTCGTAACATTTTGTAAAACGCATAGGTCAGATGTTTTAATTGCCTGTGTTAAATCAGCATAAATTAAGGCTGTCAAAAACTCTTCCTGTAGTGGTTGAATGTCTGGCATGCGATTATACAGATGGAGAAAATTCAATTTCATTTTCAATTTCTCTTATTATCCATGGAAAATGCAAAAGATTTCTTCAAAATTGTTTTACTAATAAAAAAAATTCATCGTCTTTTGTATGATGTGACTTACTATAAAAATGCTACATTAACTATGCAATTGATTTCGCGATGGTGTAAAATAGTATTACCACAATTTTGATCCATCTGCACATTTTATACGGTAATAGTAATAATTGTGGAAAAGCTGGAGAAAAACAAGAGAACTTTCAATGAGATTTGAAAGTACTTTCAAATTTCACGATTTAAGGTTGAAAGACGTGCACAAATCGACAGCATTAAGAGTCACTTGACTCGACTTCACCATTGCGATTGTTGCTTTTACTTGAGGAAGGATAATCCATACATTCAGCTAGCAAAAAGGATATTCATTTACTTTCATTGTACAGCGATTCATTTTCCGTATGTGAAATCCTCATATGCGATGCGAATTGTAGGTAAACTGAAGTACATGCTTATATAGATACGTAAATAAATTCAAGATCTAAAGATGAAATGATGTATGTTTGGAAGTGAGAGTAATTGTATCCATATGTTGCTTATGCTGTTTATGTTGTGTTATTTTTATACACACGTTGAAATGGATTTATGCTGTTGGCAGGTAAGTCTTCCTGATTTCCCATACCGAAGGTTGCTTTTTAAAAGATAAACACACAAACAGCAAGAGCTTCAGACAAAGGCTTCTGTATGCTTGAAATGTTTATAACACAACGTAAAACCTGACAGAAAATAAAATGGAGTACACACGACGAAATTGTAGCAAAGTGCAGTGCGCCATTCACTCGAGTGGCAGCCACTTGAAGTTTAATTGAGAGTCCCTGTCGAAAATTTCGCAAATTTACGAAATAATAATAAACTTTGTGCAAGGACAAAGTTTCATTTCCTTCTGTTTTTAATTTTGTTTAAAATAATACGGCTGAACACAAGAAAAGTGCACATTTAATTGTTAGAGGTGACAATTAGGTTCATTATTGCGTCGTGTTAATTTCCAGTGCAAAACTTTGTTAAGCATTCATTAAAAATTATGTTTTGTCAATTTAGTTTCTTCATCATATAGTCTTAAAATCAGCTCTGAATTTAATATGTATTTAAACAGAGCGTGCCGCAATAATTTCAACAAAATTGTTGGAGTTCCGTAATCGGTATTTAATTCATGTGGATTCTTAAGCTGGCACTGTTTTTTTATCCACTACTAGCTTGCATACCCGTCGTTGCCGGGTTAAGTTTTTTCAATTTTTTTTTATGGTTTATGTTGGAGTTAAACTTCAGGCCAATCGGCTCGGTAGTTCCCCCGCGAAAGGGTAACATAGAGGGAAAACTAAGTTTTGAAATCACTTTACCCCCTCCCCTTACTCCCCCCACCCCTCGCGCTAATTTTCCGTATGCCTATGGTGGAATCAGAACTCCCACAGATACTCATCAAGTCAATCGGTTCAGTCGTTTTTGCGTGAAAGAGGAACAGACCAACTCATTTTTATATATTAGTATGATTTAATATGTAAGAAAAGCTACAATTGCCAGGGGACAATCTTCAAATCCTCATGAGGGCAGAGAAAGTTAAAGAAGTCCATTTATATGAGAGAGGGGGAATGAAGTAATCCCGTTGAATTTTGATAGATGGGACGGTTATGTAAAATCATATTCTAAACACATTTCGTCTTTATAAATTTTTTGATACTATGCACCGTTTTCGAGAAAATAGAAAAAACCACTTTTCAATTTCTATGGGAGCGATACAACTGGATTTTGCTGAATGGAGTAGGTATGCAAAATCATGTTCTATACTCATTTTTCCTTTGTAAATTTTTCAATACGACTCGCCGTTTTCTAGAAAATTGTAAGAACCTGTTTTGGTTATATAGGGGAGGGGGGGGGGGGGGGGGGAGGTATTGTTCGATTTCGCCGTTAAAAAAATTGGCATTGTCATTTACGAGATACGCAACTATAAAAAATTTCAAGCCACAGCTTTCGACAGTTAGGGTGCTCATGGGCGTACAGACAGACAAACGGACAAATATGCGAAAATCCAGATCTTTTGTCATCCCAAACACCCGGGTGTAGTTCATTTTTGTGTCCGTTAATTTGTTCGATGCGTTACGAACTGTGTACTGCTCTTTTAATGCTTGAACCTTTGTCACTCGAACATGTAACTCTTTTTCGAACGATAAAAAAATCCCAGTCGAACACAACCACCCAAAGACAAATTTTTTTAGCTCTAAATTTGCCCTAAAGTGCTCGATCAACCTAGTCGAAAACGCCAATAGTTTTCTAAAAGTAGGTATATTTAATAAATATTTCCTTACAATCAAAACCTTGATGGGAAATCTATTAAAACTACAAAAACATCGGAAGCTCCATTGGCGGACACCTCCCATATCCGGACAGAAATCTTTGGGCCATGATGATGCAAACGTAATTTCTCACTTATATTAAAAATTTATTGTTCGAAATTTCGGGAATACTGAAACGAAACATTTTGATTATCCATCACAGATTGTTGGCTGCATCCAATGATTTTAGCAAACAAATTATTTTGCACATGAAAAGTGTAAATCCTTTTTGATCTCCATGGTTCACCTTGAGGCAAAATAATACATGGCAAATTTTATGTTAAGGTAGCTGAAAAAAGCCATTAGTGATTCGTAATCCGAGTCTGTTTTCCACATCCAGAGTACTAAGCCTTATTATTACAATGGACGAGATATTCCCGGGATACGTTGCATATTACGTATAAAGAAATCCAGGACTCTTCTCATCTCCAGGATAAGCCAAAGAAAAGCGAATAAAGGCACAAACATTTCACCATTTTATTTGATGATGATGGTGTAAAGTTCTTGGATGTATGTTGGATCCTAGCTAGTATAAAAACTGGTCTCATCCTCCAATTACAGGACGACGTCTAGCATCGTAAAGATATCATATTTATAACCCCGCAAGGAATTTATGAGGCCGTTATCTCATCTTAGAGTACTCCAATTTAGCTAAAGCAATAAATTAACAGGCCGGCGCGGCGTGGTGGTGCCTCGACTTATTCGCAAATCTTTGTGAAACGGAAACTCCTTTGGTGTAAGGCATCTTATACTCTGGAATAGTATCTTTTAGTCACAAGTAGTAGATATAATGCCAGTACAAACAATTTTTGAAAATGCAGCCCACCCAAGGGATCATATCATATGAAATAAGGATAATTCTCACTCGTTATAAAACACCCCCGGCATTTTGGGTTACTCGTCTGTGGGCGATAGAAATAATTCTCTTTGCTCTAATGACCCCCCAAATAAGGAACAAGTCATCCAACAAACCATCTAAATTCGTATAATTTTACAATTCTATATACAAAGTATAAGCGATTAATGCATGTTATTATTAAATTAATAACTGTACTAATAATATTAAAATTTTTCACCCAATTAAATCGCTTTAATGTTTTATATTTAAATAAAAACCTTCCGAGTGATGAAAACCTCCCCCTTGTCTCGACAATCTCTTCTCGCTAAAAGTAAGTGAAAATTTCTCCAAAAATTCAGCAGACCAATGGTGAAGGGGTAAGGGGTGGAGTAGATTTGAGTTGGTCAGTAAAAGACGGCATGTGGAACGGTAAAAACTGAATCTATATTTTGTAAGAATTTCTTGAGACAGCAGGAGAGGGAATTCGCACAGATAAGGGTTGGATTTTAGTGGGTGAAGATTTTCCTTGAGGCAACTTGGCCAATAGTGAAGACAGGATTTAATTTTCTTTAACATATTAGGGGTTAAAAGTTTGGTTAATAAAAATGAGAATCTAACGCGCAGCTCAACAGAGAACCGATTCGGTAGTTCTCGAGTTTTAAAGGCAGACAAAACAATTTCTCTTTAAGGGTCAAATGGTTTTGCCATATACCGCTAGGACTCAAACCGAAGAAAATCTTCCTCAGTTACACTCAGAAAAATGTCCAGGTCAACTTTTTGTCAGGTTAACTCTGACCTTACAGAGGTGTCTGTAAGCCAGCTAGCGGTCAGAGTTAACCTATCTAAGGTCAACTCGTGCAGCTCCCAATGCCGTACTTCACCTGCTGGTGGCTTAATTTCAAAATTTCTCCGACCACAGGTCAACTCAGTATTACTTGCTCACATGCAGGCGAACGCGCGCCTGCCCGAGGCCAATTACGCCGTATGTAGGTCGTCGAGTTAGCCCCCATTTTTCTGAGTGTAGGTAAACAAGTTTGGACACGAGGGTCAAACGTAAATAACTTTACTGTTTGTCACCAAACTTGAAAAAAATGCCAAATAAAATTTTTATTGATATATTTTTAATTTGAAAATCAGAACTCATCAAAATTTGGTTGGCACAATGAGTCAAACTATTCAGAGGTAGAGTACAGTTATATGTACATGCCATTTGAAAATTCATTAAGACGAAGCATGTTAAGAATATGATGTTATGTAACTATTCCATACAACGATATCCCTTCAGATCACTCCTCCATCCCTCGGCCATGAAAATGGAAAATTTTCTTTGAAAATTCTAACATAGAGTATTTGACGATAACCGTTTTAGCTTTTCTCATATTTCTTATAAGAAATCAAACAATTGACTCATTTAAAATCGTAAGCGTTCCTCAAAAATTGAAATTCTTTACAAACATTTATGTGAAAATTTTGCATAAAAACATCACCATGTCTAAATTTTGCAAATAATTATTTTGCAATAACCGGTCTGATACAATCGAATAATCATAGACTTTTTGACACAACTCCACACAAAATTATAACCGAATTTAAATATTAATTAAAATACACTTGGAACATATGGTGTACAGTGGTCTCTAGGGGTTAAGTTAATGACCCCCGATGTATAATATCACCCATACCACTTACAAAAAAGCTAATGAATTGAACAGAACACGTATACGTGTATTCCGAAAAACCCTTTTCTCTTTCGGTTATTCTAGGGATTTTCGGAATTGTGTGTCCTGTACCGCTTGCCTCATCCTTTTCATATCAGGAATAACAAATTTGAGTAGATAACCACCAATCAGGATTTCGAAATTCCATTAAATACAATAAGTTCATTTAAACTGAAACTCTAGCTAAAATAAAGCGTGAAGTTGACTAAAATATGTCCTCATATAGAGAACATATACGAATACACTGAGAAAAAAATGTTACTTGATTTAAGAAACATTTGGTAGCGTACGTCTCTAAATCACAATTTTCTTAAATCTATAGTAACATTCTGCTATCTATACTGAGACAATGTTCCTTGTATAGGAACCGGCTAAAGAAATTGGTTACTTTTTAAAAATTGATTATTAAAATCACGAATATAGAAATTCTGCATAAAACTACCATACATCAAAATCCGATTGGAATAAATTTTAAAAAATCTTATTGGAAAGTTTGACTTCAAACTGAAATTTTGATACAACTGTTCGCCGTTCAATTAAACCATCATACGGGTTTTCAATAATTGCCAGATTGGCAATTATAGCTTTTATTATGTTTTAAAATTGACGATATATGTATATCAAATACGGGTTCGATAAATATCAAGGGAAAAGATCAAATATTTCTTGTTTTTTTATTTATGAGTTTCAATGTTTTAATGAATTAAATTTTAATTTTTCTTATTATACGATTTTTTCAAAAAGCGAAGTATCCGTTTGAGGATTTCTCCTGAAATCTTCATAGCCTAAAAGATTAGCTAATATTAACGAAATACTAGTTAATAGCAGTTCGATTATTTTTTCTTCTATACGATTTCGGCAAAATCTCAAGTTCTTTGATTTAAGTATCAATCAGTGTAAGTCATAAAATCCATTACTAAATTCAAGCAAATTGTTACTGAATACTAGTAACCGAAATTTATCTGTTACTTTCAAATATTTATGGCGGGTTTAACAGAATTTATAGCGATCCCTAAATTGCCCACGAATTTTAAGCAAAAAGAAATTGCTAGTGGCCACTAAAAGTTTCGTGAAACCCGCCATTAGTGCCATTTGCACCAACGAAACTTAGCAACTTATGTTCAAATAAAATTATTTAAGTCCCATAATTGCTACGGCTAAGCACAATGTAATTTTTTAAGAATAGTTGGAGCAAACGGACGTTTACATCTGACTCTTTATCTGACACTTTTTTATTTTGCGACACTAAATTCATGTTTCACAACCGTTCACACTACGACACAAAATTCTGAAATTTGTTCTTGAAAGACGCCCGAACTCGAATTTTCCATACAAAACCGGAGGAAGAAATTCAAAATTTATTGTGTGATAGAATAATAAAATTGGCGGAACAAATTCTGAACAAAATTCAGGGGGAAATTCAATAGAAAATAGCAAGTGTAGACGGGGCCTTAGTAACACGTCTCTTAAATAAAGAAACAACATTTTTCTCCGTGTATATTTAAATTTTGCCACTGATTATATACCCTCCAAAATTATTATATTTGCATATACACTAAAAACTGTTTTATAAATGTTTGGTGTTTCAGCTATAGTTATGTAGATTTGATCCAATGATTTGTTAAATGATGAGCAAATAAATGCAAAATGTCACCCGTAATGAACCAGTTAAATATCTGGTTTGACTGAAATAAAAAACCTACAGGCGAAAAAAGTAATTTAAATAAATCTGTTAATGCACAGAAAAATTTCGATCGTGAATAAACATTAAACATATAAATATGTTTTATGGTTAAATGAACAAAATTTTGTCAATTGAAATTTATTTGATTTTCACAGTTGATAAGCGTACACATATGTATTTATGTAGATACTAGCAGACCCTTCGTTGGCAGCTAAAAGTTTTTTTGTGTAAATTTTAGAATGCCAAAAAACCATAAAATAACTTATAGGACCTTTCGTTTCGAATTTTGAAAATCTAATATCGGATTCGTGATCAGCGATCCCAAACATAATGCCAATGTTCCCGGGGAATAATGGGAAAAAGGATATTTGCGTTATCCTTACAGGAACTTCAGTTTCGAATTTTGAAAATCTAATACCGGATTCGTGATCAGCGACCCCAAAAACCCTATAATGCAAATTTTTCCGGGAAAAAATGGGAAAAGGATATTTTCATTATCCTTCAGGACCTTCCGTTTCGAATTTTGAAAATCTACATAGCTAAAAACCTGCTCCTGGCAACACAGATCATTTTGCAAAAAACCGCGTAAAAATCGGTCCAGTAGTTTTTGAGTTTTGTAATCTCAGACAGACAGACAAACAGACAAACATCCATTTTTATATATATATATGTTATATATTGCAATGTATGACGAAACATCAGTAATTTATCCCCTCCTCTCTCCACTTCCTCCCTCCACCTACCACCTTCCTACCACTTCTTCCTTCCCCCCTTCCCTTCCCCTTCCCCTCCCATTCCCCTTCCCCTTCCCCTGGGGGGGGGGGGGGGTAGATATTAGTGGGCGAAAAATCTCCCGAAGGGCTGACCTTCCTAAAGGAGAAAACCGAATCCGAATCTCTCATTGTTGTAGAAGGTAGCAGGCGAGGGGGTTTACTGAGAGGAGGGAGGGTAGATATTAGTGGGCGAAAAATTTCCTTGAGGAATGACTTCTATATTAATGAAAGCCGCACCCCAATCGGTTGAACGGTTCGAAAGTTATCAGGGAAGGGGTACCGAAGGAGAGGGGGAGGTCAATAAAAAGTAGCCTATGTCACTCGGGAATAGTGTAGCTTTCTATCAGTGAAAGAATTTTCAGAATTGGATCAGTGGTTCCAGAGATTACCCTGAACAAACAAACAAACTTTACCTCTTTATATAATTATTAGTATAGATAAAAAGTTATTTTAATTGATGTTTTCTTAAATGTTCTTCTACCGCTTGGTTAGATCATGATAATTATGCTTGTATGTTTATACTCTATATGAGAATCATATTTAAGTATATTAGATTTAGTATACTGTTTGTAACGCATCGAACACCAGGGTTTTAGGGATGACAAAAGGTTTTGATTTCCGCATGTCCGTCTGTCTGTCCGTGACCACCATAACTTTCGAAGGGATTGAGCTAGAGACTTGAATTTTTTTATAGCGCTCCTTGTAAATTCTTGAAAGGCTAATGGTTCAACAACAGGAAAGGCGGCAAGCGGCAGCGGCGGGCGGCATTTTTTTTTGCACTAACGTAGCGCAACGAGAGCTGCTACAATACAGCGGCAACGGCAGTGCACTTTTTCCGTCGCCGCCGAGTTTGAAACAAAGTCAAACTTGCCGCCGCCGCCCAAAATGTTTTATGAAAACCACCACATTCGGCGCCACATTCTATGACGATTTTTCTTCGTTGTTTTGTGACAACCACCACATTCGGCGCCACATTCTATGCAGATGTTTTGACGTTTTGATTTCGCAAGACAGAAGCATATGCCGATGGTGCCGCTATCTTTGTAGGTGGCTCGGCGGTATGTGTGGCGGTGCCAAGCCGCCCGCCGACGCCGCTGCCGCTTGCCGCCTTCATTGTGGTTGAACCATAAGTTCTCCCACTATACAAATGAAACAGTTTTTGTAATTTTCTCAAAAACGGTGAGTCGCATGGAAAAATGTATAAAGGGAAAATATGTTTAGAATAGGATTTTACATAACTCATCCATAGATCAAAACCCAGTTGCACCAATGGTTCTCCCCGACCCCAAACAAATGATCTTTTGTTTTTTAAATTTTTGTTTATCCTCATATAAAGTATTTGACGATTGGCTCCTTGCAGTTGTAGTTTTTCTTATGTTTTTTGTTAAATTTCGTGATTTTTTTAAACAAATTTAATGCCCAATGACCTACAGTTTATTGTTTTGATCGAATTCGAAATTCCTTTTGTTAAATATGTATGATCAAGAAAATTTGTATAATTACAGATATATTGCATTTATTTTACAAATTAAAATATTCTTTCAACTTCGTTGTTTTCAATAATGTTGCTGCTTGGTAAAGCATTTCACCCTGTGAAATAGTGGCTCATACGATGGTTCTTAAATGGTTTATCGAAATTACAGTCTGTAGTTATTATCAGTAACTTAAATAATAAATAAATAAAATGATTAGTGATAGTTACTGCTTGGTGCCAACGACACCATTAGCTGATACTGCTATCACAACTTCTTTTGATGGGTTACTTATAAATGAAACCTTGCAAAAAGTAACAAATCATAAACTCATGTAAAACTACAGGTGCGCGCAAAAGGGGAGAATTTTTTTTCTTGTGAAACCTCAATTATCCCGTTGTGGAACATCGTGCCATCGCGAAGAAGAAGAAGAAGAAATTACTAAATTTAAATAAAAACAAATACCATAAATGGCGATAAAATTAAATACGCATACCTGAAGAAATTTGGTAACTTGTAATGGTTTTAATATCTTGAATTTTGACAAGATTAAAATGTTAAAAATTGAACAGATGGCAATGACCTATATCGTTAGTTTTTATCACCTCTTTAGATGTTTCTCACATTCAAAAGTGAAGATATCAGCCCTATCTCCTTGTTTCTGTTGCATCTTTGTATTATTTTTTTCAATTTAATATTTTTACACCCCGTTTCTTTATTTTTGACTTCACCCTCTTGGATGTTAGTATCGTATTAGATATTTGAGTGGGCGTGGATGGAGATGAAACTGAATCCTTCAGGGGTTAATTCTGAAAATTTTTGTTCTGGAGGTGAGTGTGTGGTTATGTTATATATATGCTGTAATGTGAAAATATGCTCGAAAGCTTTCTAAAAACGGAAAAAATGACTAAAAGAAAGGCATTCCCATTCACAGTCGTTGTTGATATATAATGCATGCAATTTTGCTATTTTAAGACTAACATTTTCTTTATAAATGGAGGTCTGGTACATTTGTGTGAAAGATATGTGATGTTTAGCTACTTGGCCTCGGTTTGAATTTAGTTTTCTTTGCCTGTGCTTTTTTGGCCAAAGGAGCACCAAAACCTATCTAGGCCATATATTTCGTAAAATTATGAACGACGTTTTTGAACATACGAGGTAGTATGTGCAGTTAGTACGAATTCCATAAAACATAATACCTAAAGTACATTGAATTTAGAATTGAATACCATAAAAAAGTAAAAGACAAGAAAATTGCAGAATAGATGAACGTTAATATTTAAGTAGATTTTAAATCGAATGTAGTGAGTTTACGTTTGCAATAAGATAACAATATAAGCATAATTAATTTACAAGGTTGCAATTATTAGCTGTGGATTTAAAAGAAAAATAACCTATAAAGAATTGTTTTTCAAAAATGGGAATCGCCTCAAACTTAGCAAGCAATTCGTTTTTCGAGTAAGAGACTTTCAAATTTTCTGATGTTTTTAAAGTCTTTTGAATTGGTATTTGCATGTCCCTTTACAATGAGTTCGCAAATAATTGTTTTAAATCAGATGCTTTTTACAATTAATTCAATATTTAAAAAAAAAAAACAAATTTAATATTTCACATTTTAACAAACTTGCTATATTTATTTGCCCATTATATTAAACTTGTTGGAAAATGTAAAAGTTCTGTATAAATGAAAAATGTGGAAATTTTGACGGTTTTGTGTTCATATAAAAGAGAAAAAATTCTTCTTTTTTAAATATGGATTTCTACAAAGACTACAAATATACTGATATTTTATTCATAGCTTAATAATAATATTATGATCAAATATTATTTTTTTTATAGCAAAATTCAACACTAGTAGTAAAATAGATGCTAAATAGATAGAAGCTATCATTTGACTACACTGAATTGCAAATGGAGTACATCAAAGAAGAGTTCATATAAAATCAGAATGAAAACTTTATCGTGTGGGGCCTCATAACTTTGTTCTTTCGATTTTATTTATGCAGACATTGATTTCCATTTCACTTGGCAAAATATAGAAAAATGCAGAGAAATGCATTTTTTTTTTCTTTTAACCATTGCAAAAGTCATAGAATTTTTAGTGCCTTGTCTTACATGACCTGGTTTATAGACTCGTTGAACAATCATAAAAATAGTGCACTTTGATTCTAGTTTTTCTCTTGCATACATACGGGGATTTCAAGTTGTCTATTTCGGTTAGATGAGAATAGGGCGCAACATTTAAATAAAAAAGGAAATTTCTTACCATTGAATCAAAAATTCTTTTTGGAAAAGTCGAATTTAAACAGACATTTGATTGGTTGCAAAGTAGAATTTTTCTTCATGTTATTATATTGTACTTTATATGAGAATCATTATACTCTATATGATATATCATATTTTAAATTTAAAATGGAAATCATTTTATTTCGCGTGCAAAGTTAATAAATGACCATGACCATTTTATTGATATTTAATTTGACGATTTTTTTCCATAATCCAATGCTTATTTAAATTCATTTTTAAGAATTTTCTAATTACTGACATTTTTATATTTTCTGCTACATACATACACACATGTTTTACAAGCCAAAAAAATCCATTGTTTTTCATTTGCATTTTCGCATGAATTTACATTTACATTTTTCGATTTATCACATTTTATTCAAGCATTTTGTTGAATTTGATAAAAAAACCTGGTGTTAAAAAGTTTGAGGATTCAAGCCCGGCGGTAAAAATCGAAATAATAAAATGAACGCATCAAAATAATGATTGAACTAATTTTAACATATCGTTGCAATAATTGAAGTAATCAAAATTGGTATTAACCCTTCTCTCAAATTTGTGTGTAACATATACACAAATTTGAGGAACGTACACGCAAATTTAACATATGCACAAATTTTAGGAACGGGTTAAAACGAAATTAATATTTTTATTGTTTACAGTATTTTTACATACGACGTGTTAAATGTAGAATCGCAGTCCCGAATATTCGGACGATTTTGGATATCTGCATTCGTATTCGGAAAAAACCGAATATTTAGTTCGAATATTCCCTAGACAGGTCATACCTAGATAGGGTAAAGTATCCAAATCTGAGCCCCGGCACCAGTTCTGAGCACCCCTGTTAATTTTCCGGCTAAAATAAGAATTGTGCGCGATTGAGACGATTAAACCACATTTCACAACGTGATGAAACCAATTATTCTTCGAATTCACTTCTCATTGCTATAAGTTACGAGGCGTACTTAATTTAATACGGGGGGCTCAGAACTGGATTTTGGGATAATTTCTTTCCACATTTACACATAATTCTTTTTTTTATCCAAATTGTTGAGGAATATGTATATGTTAATTTAATTTAAACATTCCACACTTTCGACCAGTAAGTATAAGTTTCTCAGAAAGTATACGGAAGACAAAGAAAATATGGTATGAAGTGAAAAAAGGCTTAAGGGGGCTCAGATCTGGGTATTTTACCCTATATCCTTTTATTTGTTTTATGGTTTAAAAATTATATCCACGCAAATAAATTGAAGGCAATGTAAAACAATTTCTAAATAACGCCAAACGAAAATTTTAACAAATGAAAATGTCATTAGAAAAATAAAATGTTTCTACATTTGATTCGCATAATCAAAAGTCGCTGAGGCGTAAAGAGAATTTTTTCGTTTTGAAAATTGTATTTTATAAAAATAACAAAAATTAATTTAATTTTTGTCTTGACCTCTGGACGATTTGAAAGTTTTTTTTGGAGGTGATTCTTGGTTGGGGTCGATTGAGAATTAAATACGCGTTATTTTTCGCTCACAAAATACACTCATACCTCGCTTTACGGCCTAGATACGTTCCGGGAAAGTTGGCCGTAAAGCGAAAAGCCGTATAACGAATCAATTATTTCATACAAACCCATACAAATTCAATAGGATCCGTTCAAAAATTTTTTTAGATAACGTAGTTTTTAGTTTAAAATGCATTTTTTTCTTTTTATTTCATTTAAAAATGCTTCCATACAAAATAAAAATACATAACAAGTAATATAAGGATAACTTCAATAACAAAAAAAATTCATATGTATACATAAAAAGATAACTTTAAAAAATTTAAAAAATTCATATGCACATGTCCATATACATACATAATAAAAAACATAATTCAAAATGTTTATATCGGTTCTAATCTGATGACGAAAATGAACATGATGAATCGGTAAGCTGCAAGATCCCGTCATGACACACAAAAATGAATTACACCAGTGTGTTTAGAATGATAAAAAAAATTGAATTTTGCATGTCCATCCGTCCATCTGTCCGCCTGCGAGCGCCCGGATTAAGCTAGAGACTTGATATTTTACGGAGATCCGTTTTTCGTAAAATGCGAGGCTAAGTTCGTTAATGGGCAGAAATGGACCATTAGGGGGGGTACCCCCCATACGAACGAAAACGGTTTTTGTGAATATCTCAAAAACGGTGCATCTTATCAAAGAAGTGCAAGAACAAAAGTTATTTAGGATATGATTCTACATAAAACTCCCATACATCAAAATCCGATTGGAATAAATTTTAAAAAATCTTATTGGAAAGTTTGACTTCAAAGTGGAATTTTGGTATAACTGTTCGAATTTTGATACGAATATCACCATACGGGTCTCCAATGATTGCCAGATTGGCAATTATAGCTTTTGTTTTTTTTCGCAATTTTTTTTGGGCCGTAAATCGAAAAAAGTGCCATAATTAAAGAAGGCCGTTATAGCGAAAAGCCGTATAAAGAGCGGCCGTATAGCGAGGTATGAGTGTATTTATTTGGAAAAAATATTACATGCGACATATTTCTTTTGGTTCATATTATGCTACAATACTTCTTCTTATGTTCCTCTACTATGGTGGGAAACACTGTATTTATATCGGGTACCGACTCGAGAACGGGGCCATATAGAAAATTTCTGATCAGTACGAAATTCAGGCAAAATTATGATCTGTCTGTCGGTCTGTCAGTCTGCCCGTTGTACGTATCTTAAATAGCTCGAGAACGAGTTGATCTAGCGACCTGAAATTTTTTGCAAGTTTTACGAAAATCGGAAAAGTAACGGTATGTAAACGGGAACATCCCATACATTTTTTGTTTTTGAACTAATATTGTTTTTTGAAAATATCTCGAAACCTATGCCCTTTTGGGAAAAAATGAATATAACAAAATTTAAAGGACACAAAATTTTCTATATTTTTTGCTTCAACAGTTTTTACGTATCTCTAACGGTTTTCAACATATATTACAAACATTAGGTTTTTTGAAAATTTCTCGGAAACTTTTGAAAAAATACACATACCCAAATTCAAAGAAAATATCCTGTATGTTTCCCTTTAACGGTTTTTAAATATCTTTAACAATATCTTTAACGATATTTAAAAAAAAAATATTTTTTTACATACTTTAAATATTGCAGAGGAAAGTTTTGTGTTGATCATAACTGATATTTTTTATAGTTTCCGATGGGATTTTTTTCGAGCGGGAAAAATCTGCATAAAAGTTTGGCGGCCCTATTATTAATAACGTTGAAATGTTATGTTTATGCGCTAACATTTTGCATACAATGCAATTAGTTAAGCGAAAAACATGCAAACAATCGCATGGTGTCTGTAAAAAAAAACACAAACAAACGTGTTGTTAATTCAGCTTAGTTTTAGAAAAAAGGATACAACTTTTAGTCTGGCGATGGCCAAACGTAGATTTTGACAGCTGCATTAAAGTGCCTGTCGGCGAATTATAGAAAGGGGCTCTAGTGACTATAATTTATGGCTAATTACCAAGTTTTATGCCACTCTGTCATCGAACGTACGTGCGTTCATTAGAGACCAGGACCTGTGAATGTTTGCTCGTTATATAGTTTAAAACCCTTCTGTTTGCGAATCATTTTGCATATATTCGCAAGGATTCGATTTTATCATGAGCCAATATTACGCAATTATAGTGCGTGACTTGCCATCCACTCGCAACGTAAACGATGACCTTATCCTCTAATAAAAACCAATGTCGCGCAGCCCTTAGAGCAATGGTTTTGCTTTTGCACAATGTGACACCCCGTGGCAAGTCTTTAATATCTACCTGGTTGAATGCATGAAATTTGCAATTCACGTTTCATTGATAAGTGATCTCTCTCAGTCCACTTTGCTTGCATAAATCGACCCTTGTGTCCATATTATGGCATATATAGATATTTAGACTTACCATCTGCAAACAGAAAGGATTGTGACATTAAATGTATGTATGTATGAATGTGTGTGTGTCACAAGTATAGATCCATACATTGTTACATTATATCTTAACATCTAAATGTCGTGTTTGGTATCTTTATCAGATTTGCTGAAAGGTAAATATTTAGTTAGGACGGCAAACGTCATGTATCCACTCCCATTTAAAAGATTTTCCTCATTTAATATTTTGGTTCACCTAGAGAGGTATTAAATTCTTCGGGGACTGTAGATCTTTTTAATTTATCCACAATCCCTCAAAACAGCCAAAATGTGAAATTCGCGGATATTTTCTTAACAAAAAGAATCAACTTTTGTTGTTCGATGAAGAAAACTGTAAAAAGAAAATTCTATTGTTGTATGGTTCTATCTGTAATTCAACAATAAATGAAAACCGGTCAAAAGAAAATCTTTTATTTATGGCATTGCATTTTCTAAATTTGCTTTTTCACTCTTGCAGAGTTATGGGCTGATATTCCATTGAAAGTAATAAAGTTGTCTTTTGTTGATGTTCGCTGGTAAAATGAAAACTCAAATAGGAAAAACTAACTAGAATAATATTCATTTGTTGAAATAGAACGAAACGAAATGAAATGGACTTTTCCAATTTTATGGCTATAACTTTGAAAGTGTTACATATACTTGCTTGCATAGTAAAAGGATTTCAAAAATGTTTTTCGCAATTCTGAGATGTTTTTTGAGGTATATTTTGCAAGTTGAAGAACGTGGAAACATTTCAGTTTCTTCTGAGAAGCCTATGCGCTGAGAATATTTAACACATTGACTGCCATGGCTATCATTTTTGATAGCCAGTGAACCATGGCTATCATTTTTGATAGCCAGTGAAAATTGGCACTATGATTCATGAGCGGCCAAGGCTATCATTTTCGATAGCTGGGTCTACATGTATACATACATACATTCATACATACGTACATTCTACATACGTCTACATGTATTGCCATCTCCCTTACATTTTTGCAAAATTTAACTGGCAGTCAACGTGTTAAACAAAATTTCTCAATGTTGTTTGTAGCTTCTAATTATTAAATACTTGTAATTATATTAACCGGGAAAAAATAGTTAACCCTTCTATTATGTTCAAATAACACACACACATAAAATGTTCGGGTCATAAAATGACCCACGTGTATTTATCATATAATGCATACAAAATAATCCTAAAATTACAATTTATATAGGTACATAATGTTCGCAATAAGGTTTCTGATGGTGGTAGTGTGACGATGGTCTGGACAAACTGCTTTGTTATAAACGTTGCAAGGACCAAAAGTTTTTTTTCCTTGCCGGGAATAAAGAAATCCCATCACTAATACATCTATAGCCTTAAATTTCAAACTCGTCGGCTCGGAGTAAAAAAATCTAGGAAAATTTTAAATTTTCAGCTGATTTTTTACCCGCAGGACATTAATACATGCACAGAATCACAGTAAATACAAAAATCCTATGACGTTCTCTATACAGAAATTATAGAGTTTACGATCACTCGCCTTCCTTTTCTTAGTTGGTGGAGAAGCCGCTGTGGATGATGCCTCTTCGGCACGCAAATTTCTAATGATCTTCAGCTCTTGACATATCGGTCCGTACAATAATATATGGGCGAACAAGACTTTCGCCTAACTCTTGCAAGAACAGGCGGCGTTTAAAAAGTTTATTATTGTTCCAGGTGGGATGAATTTCAGTCCATAATACATATGCGTCAACAACAAATAAATCAACACCGCGACTGACCAGCGATCGGTTTGCCATCAAAAAAGAATGGGCTTTTCACGGAAAAAAATCCGCATAGTAATCGTTCCTATAAAATATGGGAAAGCGATTATAGGAGTCATTGCACCACTTTGTAGCAAAGGCTTCCATAAATATTGGAACTAGTCCTAGTTTTCGTGGAATCATTACTATGTAAATAGGGCTGAGAGAAGAATGGACACATTCCAACAAAAGTAGCACCCGTTCCTAGTTTTTAATGGAGACATTCCTATACTGAGGGGGAAGCATAGCTATATTATAGAATGGAATCGTTCCCATTGTTTTTAGAAGTGATTCCAATATTATGTAGGACTCAGTCCCACAAAAAAATTGGAACGAAGCCTAAGTATTGGCGAACCCATTCCTATGCAAATAGGATTCAGCGAATATGATTTTTTTCTTCGATTATAATTCACATGTGGTTTGCGAAGTCGGAGTATATATAGCTTGGACCTCGTGAAGCCGGTGAACACAAGAAGGGTGTGGCATTGCATATTATTTGTCATACAAACACACTACGGGTCACGCCATGACCCGAACGTGTCGTGTGTATACAAAACCTATTGCCGTCTACCTGTGAAAGGTATAACAAAAGTAATTGAATTATCATAAAATACGTTACAATTCGTCCCACTGTTAAAAATAAATTTGAACTCATGGAATTTTTAATAACGAAAATTTTGGTTTAAAGTTGTTTTGGGTCATGAAATGACCCGAACATAATAGAAGGGTTAAAGGAGAAAATTTGTGTTGATTAGTTCCATAGAAACTGCAAAAATCCTTCGAGAAAGGCAAAGAACACTAGATTTGTAAAAGAGGGCTTTCAAGACGAGAGAATGAGAGTTTTCAAAAAATTTCAAAGATTTATTGTTTTTAGACTTGCTTAAATCTCAATCAAATTGTAATTTTTCTTGTAAACAATATACAATAGTATCCAAAAAAAAACTGCTAGAGCCAATCTTGTTTTGGAATTACCGATGGTTAATTATCCAAAATGATTGTTTTTTTTCCGCAACATAGTGGCTGTTGGGCGGTTTAATATACTTGTATTACAATATAATAGAGTAAAAATTTACTCCGCCAAATTTGCAATAAGCCGGTTTAATTATGCTCTGCTAAACAAAAAAAAATTATCATTTGTTTATGGTAGACTTTTTATTAGTAGTCTTAAGATTTTGATTAATTAAATTCTCACCTTATATTGTTAAGGTATTTGCAAAATTAGTTTTTATTTTCTCTCCCATATTGCAGGGCTTGTTTCCATTGTTTTTCGTTAACCTTCTTTATAATAGAATGTAATAGGAAATCTAGCTTCTTGCTGTATTTCAAAAGATTCCTTCCAAATGAAAGCTTTATCCAGCTTTGCTCACTTGCTTAAAACTTAATTACTTACTTTGTGAAGCCTACAATTACGCATAAAGTGTTAAACAAATTTTCCAGCCAAAAATCCAATTTATTTAAATTATGTGAACGCTAAGTATTCTATAATCGAATCTAATTAGAAATGGGATTCCTTTTCATTCCGTTTCCCATTGCTGCTCTCTCCTATACCCGAAACAAATGAAATAACAAGGAGAGAAACAGACAGCAGCATCAGTAAGGAATGAAATTCCATGTCGACAGTCCTGTCGGGAATCTTTCATCGGTGTAATATGCGCCCGCCGCCACCAACAACAAAGGCCCAACTATACTTGGTGAAATAAGGAAGTTTCCTGTATTCATCGTCCTCGACATTATCAAGGGAAAAATACTGGGATAAAGTTAAATAAATAAGAGTTCTAGGAAAATGATTAATGCTGTGCGCCAGCATACGTTCAAATTACGAATGAGCATTGCTCGGAGACTTTCAGAAAGAAGGCAGCCACAAAAAGTTAAGGAGGATGAAGTAGCCCCGGATCCTTTGCAATGGTGAAGGACTCTTTCATATAGAACAGTAATAACGAACACCACTTATAAATAGAGACTCAATAACGTGGGTGTAGCCAGGGGCGTATCTGGTAGGGTAGATGCCCTGAGCGCCACCTAACGAGGGCGCCAAAAACTCATTTTAAAAAAAAAATATTTTATTACTTAACCCTTTCGGTACATGTTTTTTTCTATGGGTTTTAAAAATACTCTCTATACAAATTAATGATGTTTAAGCTATTAGTATTCATTTAAAACAAAAAAAAAAAAATTAAAAATTTTAATTTTTTTCAAATACGTCCACTGTGGTCCAGCTTTTTACTCAAAAAATCAAAATTGGGTCAAAAATGCACTTAATGGTGCACTGAATGGGAATAGAGTGTTGAAAATAAATAAATAATAAGACAATTCAATTTTTTTTAGCATGATGCCATATGGCATCAAAATACCGAAAGGGTTAAGGCAAGTATACATAGTTCGGATTGTTGTTCCAAATGTGGTTCTCTTCACATTTTTTTTTGTCTAATAAGAAAACCAATCGCTATATCGGAGATCAAAAGATATTCGTGCATTCTCCACTACTTTTTACAGGTTTCTACCCTTAATCGTGTATTTTGTTTAAAAAAGAGTCGTCTGCGACGCATCTTATTATAGAGTTTTTGATTATGAAATGTTATTTGTCTTAATAAAAATTTGCTTCCTGGGAAGATTTTTTGACCATAAAGATCCATCTCTGGAATTGGCAATAGTACACGGAGAGAAAATTCATTGCGTCAATTTCGTACGCGATTAATTCAACTAAGAACACATTGTCACTTATTTAACTACTTAGTGTGGTTAAAGGATCACGTTCATTGTTAATTTAGCAATCCGTTCATTGTCAATTTGAACGAGATCGTTTTATTACGAAGTTGACAGTGAATGTGATTGCTAATTGATGAAATCAACTATGAATTTTTCTCTGTGTAGTTAACTGATACCATTATTAATTTAAAAGTTTTTCACGACACCTTCTTAGTTTACACTATGTGGATTATACACCTAGTATATTTTTATATCCTTTGAATTTTGCTTGCAAAAAAGGCTTTTTAATTATGCAATACGAAATTTTTAAAAGCATCCTCAAAATTGAGCAATGATTAACGCAATTCACAAAAATTTTCAGAGCTCCATGGGCGCCAAATACCCTAGATACACCCCTGGGTATAGCACAAGGTTAGCATTATATCGCTGATTTCCCGATTTATTGGAATGGTGCCCCGGTGGTGCGAGGACGAGTGGTTTTGAAATAAGGACGGATCAACATGTCTTGGAGTGGTGTGGACCACGGAAGCCATTCAGATCCGTCCCAGATCCTTGGGACGAAATTCAGTGTAAGGGAATTCATTGTTCTCAGCATCGATGGTATTCTGTGGAATGTTGGGAAGAAGCAGGTACCACTAGAGTGTAATGAGGAACTGGAAGTTGTGGAAGGAATTTCGCAATATTAATTGTTTGAGCATTGTTTCCGGATTTGATTGTCACCCTTTTATATGAACAAGTAGTGCATGGATAAAATAGGTGTTATTTCTGTACGACTCTTGTTGTTGCTTTAAATTGCTGCTACA
Organism: Chrysopilus asiliformis; assembly: GCA_964034945.1. Classification (NCBI taxonomy): domain Eukaryota; kingdom Metazoa; phylum Arthropoda; class Insecta; order Diptera; family Rhagionidae; genus Chrysopilus; species Chrysopilus asiliformis. The sequence goes on from OZ035962.1 coordinate 94,507,618, forward strand.
TATGCAAAAGCACAGGTTATTTATGATAAATTGATTTCTTTATATTCACCACCAATCTGGTTTACTACATTACATTAATAAATCTCCTGTTTTACTTGATTTTTTCCCATACTTTTATACGTCTGCTTGGAAATTGTTGATTTACCTTGTTGAAACAATTTCGCGTAGCGCTATAAAACTAGAGACTTTACCATTAATCATGGAGCTTTCAAAATGAATCTCAAATTTTCCACTTCCAATTTGACTTATAGTTGGAATAAGGTGATTACGTTTTGCGTTGATTTTTTTATGTATTTAAAAAAAATAGTGGTATCTGCTTCTTCTCAACATTCCACAAATACCATTCTTAAATATTGTGAAAAATCTCAGACGTTAGAAATAATTGAAAATCACAAAATCCTAATTTAAAAAATCTTTTTATTAACATGATGGTTGCAAATGTTTCAACACATTATAAAATATCAGTTGTGATGAACACAAAACTTGCCTCTGCTAATATTTAGTTTTGACAAAACATGTAAGAAATAATAGTTTTTCAAATATCTTGAGAACCGTTAAAGATAGGTAAAAGTACTTAAAAGAAAAAATGGAGGAAATTTTATTTGCTTTAAATTTTATTATAGCCATTTTATCCAAAAAGCGGATAGGTTTCAAAAAAATTTCAAAAAACTGCACTTAAAAAAAATTGATTTACTAAAAATTTCAAGTCGCTAGCTCAACGCGTTCTCGAGTTACTTAAGATATGTACAACAGGCAGACTGACAGACCGACAGACAGGTGCACTGACATTCTCATAATTTTACCTGAAACGGATCTCGTACTGATTAGAAATTTTCTATCTGCCCCTGTCTCGAGTCGGTCTTCGTCATGAATAACAATACCTTCCCTCTATAGCGAAGGAAAGTAAAAACTAAAAAATCCCGGTATGAAAAACGTTGAAAGTTGTATTTCGTAATATTGGCAAAAATCTTAATTATGCACTCAGAAAAATGTCCAGGTCAACTTTTTGTCAGGTTAACTCTGACCTTACAGAGGTTTCTGTAAGCCAGCTAGCGGTCAGAGTTAACCTATCTAAGGTCAACTCGTGCAGCTCCCAATGCCCTACTTCACCTGCTGGTGGCTTAATTTCAGAATTTCTCCGACCACAGGTCAACTCAGTTTTACTTGCCCACATGCAGGCGAACGCGCGCCTGCCCGAGGCCAATTACGCCGTATGTAGGTCGTCGAGTTAGCCTCCATTTTTCTGAGTGTGTATTTAGTTAATTTTTTATATGAATTTAAATTCGAGCCTGATCCCTTAAGCCTTGTAAATTTTAATTTCCTGGATTTAAAATAAAAATAAAAATCAGTAATCTCTAAATGAAGAGTTTCTTCTAAAAATTGTCTGCCAAAAGTCAATTGATAAAATATTAATTGCAGTTTTCCAAGAATGCTGCATATTTTAAATTATTATGATGGAACGACCATTAGAGAGGATATTTTCATACTCCTATTTGACATGTCGATTTTCTGCTATTATTGCATATCAACGAACAAAATTGAAGGCACGAAATAATAGGTTTGACGTGCAAATATACGATAAGATATTGGATACAAACATTCTCTATACGGATAAGGTATGTTCAATTATGATACCTGCCAAGTGTTGTTGATTTATCTGTCTAACGGATGAACATCTTAATAACCTTCGGGCTATTACTGAAATGCCTAAATTTAACGATTTAACAGGATTTAATAGTAAAATGTTGAAACTTTGGAATTTTTGTGGATAAGTGCTCCTGCACAGGAACCTTCAAATATTTTGTGGCTCTAAATTAATGAGAACTATTAAGCTAAGTGAAAGTGTTGAAAATGCCATTTAAGTTAATTACAAGTAGATTATGTTGTTTTATTCAATATTTAATTTTTTTAAATTAAATTTTCTGTCACTATTTTATTGTACGAATGAATTTATGAGGCGGAATAACTCGGGACCAAGGAATTTGTTTGGTTAAGACAGGCCTTCGGTTTATCCAGGGGCCGTTGTATACAGGTTTCACTGCCTTATGCCTGGAGCCCAATGAACGCAACGCAAACGCAGAAACTGTCACTTACAAATTTGTTCCATAGAAACCATTTGAAGTGAGCATAGCGAACGCAGTGAACGCAACTACAACGCAAAAGTTTGCAAACTTCTAACTTTGCCGCAGCAGTTGAAAGTTCATAAAGTGAGGTTGGGGAAATGTCGTTTGAGGAAAAATTTATAGCCTTAGTGCAATAACATACAAATAACAAAGATAAAGACCAACAAAGCAAATTATAGCTTCAAAATTATCCATTTTTGTAATTTTGTCAACTTTATACCACTTCATATTATGCCACTTGTACTACTTCACGAGTTGCCATTGGGCTCTGCCGCTGAAATGTTGCGCTGCGTTGGCGTTGCGTTCGCGTTGCGTTCATTGGGCTCCAGGGGTTAAACATTTAAAAGTTGTTTGTGATTGTCTTAGTTCTGACTTGCCCACCCTTGGAGCCAGATAGAATTTGTTTATCTAAAGTATGTTATTTAAGATAAAATACAAATAGAGACCGATTACATGTAACATAGAAATGCTGAAATATACATGCAAATATGCACAAAAACGGCTCAAAATTTCCAGGAAAATCACAAAAAGATGCCAAAATATGCAACTAATTTCTGTGATATATGGCATATTAATTAAAAAGAAACAGATTTGAATTCGAAACTAAGATTGCTTTAAGTTTCCAATTGACAAATTTGGACGCCAATCGTTTAAAGATATTTTGTATGCGGAAACGACCTTTCTACAGGTTACTGAACAGTTTTTAAAATGCTATGTTTAGGATGACCCGGAATGGCCGGGACAGTCCAGGATTTTAGCATGCGTCCCGAAACTAAACTTTTATCCCCGAATTATGCAATCTAGTTTTATGATTTCTTAATCTCTCGAAACCCAACAATATTCGCCTGCGGCGCAGTTTGCTTAGAGCTTACTTTCTCTAGTGCATTTTCCTCAGAAAAATTCGGCTGCGGCACATTTCCTTCAGATAATTTTTATAGTGGAGTGTTTGTTTTTGAAAGTTTTACTTGCGGCGCAATTTTCGTTGTATTTTGAAAACCTAAAAACCCCATAATATTTTTATTCCCGTATGGTGAAAGCAAAGGGTATATTAACTTTGCCGTACCGTTTTAACGCCAACATCCCGTCATCACACACAAAAATGAATTACACCAGTCTGTTTAGAATGATAAAAATAACTAATTTTTGCATGTCCGTCCGTCCGGCCGTCCGTCCGTCCGTCCGTCTGTCTGTCTGTGGAGCGGATTGCGGGTGCACGGATTGAGCTAGAGACTTGAAATTTTGCGCAGATCCGATTTTCGTAAAATGCGAGGCTAAGTTCGTTAATGGGCAAAAATTGACCATTAGGGGGGGGTACCCCCATACGAACGAAAACGTGTTTTTGAATATCTCAAAAACGGTGCATCTTATCAAAAAAGTCGAAGAACAAAAGTTACTTAGGATTCTACATAAAACTCCCATACATCAAAATCTGATTGGAATAAATTTAAAAAAATCTTATTGGAAAGTTTGACTTCAAAAAAGGAATTTTGGTACAACTGTTCGAATTTTGATACGAATATCACCATACGGTTCTCCAATGATTGCCAGATTGGTCTCTAGCTCAATCCGTGCGCCCACAATCCGCGCCACAGACAGACAGACAGACGGACGGACAGACAGACGGACAGACAGACGGACGTACATGCAGAAATTAATTATTTTTATCATTCTAAACACACTGGTGTAATTCATTTTTGTGTGTGATGACGGGATCTTGGCGTTACAAACGGTAAGGCAAAGTTAATATACCCTTTGGTTTCACCATACGGGTATAAAAATTTCGTAACAGGTTCAAAAACCTAGTAGCCGTACTGAGAAGACACAGATCGAGAAGATTTTTAACTTCTTAATTTACTATCGGAGTATATAAAAGGGGTTTTTTTTTAAAAAAAATTTCGTGACTTTTTTTGTTGTTTGTAAAATGGATTCATAACAAAGTCTCCTGGTCAAAATATTACCTGGCTATTAAAGTTAATGAATCTCTAAAACATATTATTATAGGTATGCGGACACATCTGGAGAGAAATGTTTCCGATGGTTTTACAATGTCACCCCTTTTCTTTTACTGCAAAATATTTTCATTTACAGCTGTTTCCGCCTTTCGAAACCCATGGTCAAGCGTTTATTTCTGACATTATCAAAATTAGATGGAAATCAATTTTTTAGAAAAGAGAATTCTTCAATTATTAAATTACATTCATGGCTATTGTGAGCTCGTAGGGTTTTATGTAAATTATTTAAATTAATATGATGTTGTTGTCCACGGATGCTAAATGTTATGGAAGCGTAAGGCAGAAACGAAATGATTTTCCGGTTTGATCTGTATTTGCATTTTCAAACAGTATCGCTGATACTATCAGGAGTTTATCTATGCAAAATAAATATTGTTTGGTGAAAAAAAACTTCATATTTTGTAGACGAATCAGTAATTAATTCTAAATTTATGCTCGTATTTATCGCCGACTTAGAAAATAATTACTTCCTTTTGCTGTTTGATTAAGGTTATCTTGACTACATTAATCTGAAAAATCTTTTTAATACTTATTTATATCAGTCAGGCACATAAATACCATCATCAAATATTCAAAGTAAACATAACCCCAAAATTTCGTATATACCATATATTAAAATCGATGAATGAAAATGTCTTTTATTGATTTGCAAACATAATTTCACCATGTGATGATTTTATCGATAATATAACATCAGAAAAGTGATTGCCTATAAAATATATATGTGTGTGTATTTAAGAAAAGTTAGGATCCAAGAAGAATCACCATCTAGAAACGTTTGATTTCGCTTGGGAAAGATAAACATTGCCTCTAATTAGTACAAAGATAGAGGTGAAATGTTTCCCATCATCAAGTGAGAGACGCTTTTCCGAATTAATCGACAAATACTGATATTGCGCCAATTTCCATTTGATCCGTTCTACGTTTCTTCTTTCACGATTTTGGTATTCGAGTTCAGTATATGCTCAATTCACCCTCAAAAACTGTTCTCGTGTAACGATGGCGGTGACGTTTTATGTGGATTATGCATCATGCACCCAAAGTGGGTGACAAACTCATCACAATATGTTTTTGTTTGCATTTAAACGAATGCGGAAATCCTTTCGACATCGACGGCCGCCTGTCTCGACAATAACAATGTTCTAATTAGCAGCAATAAAATGATTCCACTTCAACTAACGGATATGCAATTAAGGATTTACCTTTAATGTGAGCATTGAATACGTCTAAACACTTCTATTTAACGAATGTGTACTTGTGCAGCCAATTAAATTTCGCTAAATTTCACTTATTGATAAATTCGATAGTATTTTTCGATAAAAACATAAGAAATGCTATAATTACCAAGGGGCAATCGTTAAATATTCTATATGAGGATACATTTTTATGTAAAAATTAACGACACCGGGGTGTTTGGGTTGACATAAGATTTTGATTTCCGCATGTCCGCCCGTCTGTCTGCCCGTCTGTCGGTGAACCCCATTACTCGCGAAAGCATTGAGCTAGAGACATGAAATTTTTTACAGTTGCATTTCTCGTAAATGGCAAGCCAACGTTCTTGAACGAAAAAAATCAGACCATTCCTTTTCATAACTTTTCCGTTCATTAAAATTCAATTTTTTTTTAAATTTTTATAATTTTATTGAACGAAAATGAGATCGTTTTAGTTATGATATAGAATAAGTTCAAGACTGTGAATTTACAAATTTAAAAAATAAATTTCGTGAAAAATTGACTTAATTTAAACAATTTTTGCTATTTTTCGCATTGTTATACCTTCTTACCGACAAAATACAATCAGGGTATTCACAGTCCTCTTTTAAATTGCGAGTAATTTTACCGCTCGGTAATTCAGTCAAATTTAACAGATTTTTACCGAGACGGTAACTTGGTTCATGTAATAAAAATGAATTACCGGATTCGGTAATTGTAGACATGCCTTGAGTCGTGTTTTCCGGCCCGGTTATTCGGTATCAAGAATCAACCGCGAGTGGCGCTAGTAATGTTTTTAGATGTCAAATTTTCTCGCTGGATATCTCGTCGGACTGCAAATTTTTTCAATTTTGATAGCCTTTTCCACAAAAGAAATTCAAAAGAATACATCAAACATGGATTTAAAGGTATGTGACATATTTTACAATCAAATTCGCAGTTCATGATTTGGTCACGTATCCAATAAAAGCGCTGTTCTCAAATCTGTGCTGTGGGCAGAATATTTCAGTCTTTTAATATTACCGAAAACACCGAATATACAGCAGAATATTTTCAGTCTTTTAATATTACCGAAAACACCGAATACCGAAAATTAAAAGAGGACTGTGAATACCCTGAATATATCGGAGACATAAAATGTTACTTGAACACTTTAATGATTTTGTATCAAATATTCAGGAATCGTCTGCCAAATGCAATTACACAAGAGAACTCGTTTTACAATTCAAGACAGAGGATTGCACAATTCGTTTCAATGTCCATGTGGTACTGGTCTAAAATGTGCATTTTCAGATATTCCACTTAAAGGTTCGAAGGTGCCTGACACCAGAATCAGAATCTATGAAACAATAATGCCAATACAGAAAAAAATGTTCCCAATACGCACAAAACAGACGCGACAACCGAATAAGATTTACTGCACAAGCTGGCATGTCCTTGTAGCCAGGATGTCTGGTCTGTAGAACATTTTCGTCTTCCACAGCCTTCTGGACGTCGTCGTATGTGGGATGAACCTGAATCTCAGCTGGATAGCCAGCATCGATGGCAAACGATGGTAATGAAGGATCAAGGACGAAAAACATAAAGGGACAATGTGTAACTATGAACCGAAGGTATTGTTCAGCTTAACTCAATTTAGTCATCCGGGCTGGAGGGCAAGACATAGTTGGAAAACTTTAAAATGCGATTATAAGTAAATATTCAAGAGAACTTCTGTCGACCAACCGTGGCGATATTCTATACCTACACACACATACACACCCCTACCTACTGAGTATTTGTTTTGACCCCTGAATAAGGAAAGGAAATTTGCTGGAGAAGAAAAGATTCTTATTCTGGATGAAGGACTCTATCTGAGCTCTTGTAGTTTCTTACCTTACAGAACAGTAGAGTACTTTTCAAGTTACGGCAATAAAAATAAACCAATTGTAACTTTAATATTCAAGTTTGCTCATCTACTTTCTACTTTTTGTATTACGTTCACTTCAGTAGATTCTCGTCCTTTTACGATTACATCCATCTCGTATAAATCCGTGAAAAGTTATGATAGTCTAACTTGTTGAACTGGACTCAATAAGTATTATAGTTATTCGATATGATAAATGTAGGTGAATGAATGGATATGTTTGCGTCTATGACAATGAGAATTGATTACTACTCACTTGAATGAGTTTTTAGTTTAATTAAGTTTGTCTGACTAGAATTAAATTAAGCAATCTATAATCGAAAAAGAAAGCGCATTTGCAATTCTGTGTCATTTTTCTGATTAAGTGTTAAATATAAATTCTGCTAATATTGTTATATAGAGTGAGCTATCGGTTGACTTCGTTTCTTTTTAAAATTGCTATAAAATAAACACAGTTTGATATTTTTCTATTATTTTTTGGAAGAAAAATCTTCCGATTAGTTATGGAATACAATTTCAGTCAAATGACTCCCTCGGCTGGTATCCACGTAAAATCGTTTGTCACGTCTGATTGACTGACTGATCGACTGATTGACTGATTGACTGATTGACTGATTGAGTGATTGACTGATTGACTGATTGACTGATTGACTGATAGACTGATTGACTAATTGACTAATTGACCGATTGACTGATTGACTGATTGACTGATTGACTGATTGATTGATTGTCTGATTGACTCATTGACTCATTGACTGATTGACGCATTGACTGATTGACTGATTGACTGGTTGACTGATTGACTGATTGACTGATTGACTGATTGACTGATTGACTGATTGATTGATTGATTGATTGTCTGATTGACTCATTGACTCATTGACTCATTGACTGATTGACTGATTGACTGATTGACTGATTGACTAATTGACTGATTGACTGATTGACTGACTGACTGACTGATTGACTGATTGACTGATTGACTGATTGACTGATTGACTGACTGACTGACTGACTGACTGACTGATTGACTTACTCATCAACGTCTAGCCCAAACTTATGAAGCAGCCGGAAATTCCATCGCTAAGGGGATAAACGAAGGGCAAGTAAGTGTGAAATTAGTGGTAGTTCAAGTCGCATCCGACTTATTTCGTATACGACTTAAGTTGCGATTTACCCCGCTCTCTTGCGACTGGCGTTTACACGAGAGATTTTGATGAGAGGAGATATCGCATACCACTCTTAAGTAGGCTACACATCTATCAGTTTTCCATCAGTTTTTGGGAAACTGATGCGAAACTGATTGGTGTGAACGTTCGCGTCAGTCGCGTCAGTCGTATCGCATCAGAACAGAACCAAATTTTATTTTTTGAACTTAATGCAATAATAATGCATAAACACGCTCTCTCTTCATTATTTATCCTCACTGTTTGAATTCTGCCATCAAAATGAATGGATACTTTTCACAAAAAACTGTCACTTGCAACTGATAGATGTGAACCTATAACTAGATGTAAAAAACTTATGGAAAACTGACAAGTGCCGTAACAGTCGCGACTGATCGAAAACTGATAGATGTGTTCCCTACTTTAGTCTTACGTGTAATCCTAGTGTTAGAATTTAATAAAGGATTGAGCTGTTTGAAAATAAAACAAAATTATAAACTTTAATCAAACTACTTGGATTGACAAAAATTAATTTTGCTTTATTTTTAATTTTATGTTAATATAAAAGTAATAGTATAGTAAAAACTAAAAATTTCTACTCTTCTGCCAAAATAAGGATTATTGCTTACTTCAGGGTTTCTGGCTAACTAACTTTGTCTAGCTATCTACGTATGTTTCGCAACTACTAATATTATTAATCCACACGATCAACCCAACTAATTAGGAGGCCGTAAACACAATTTTATTCAATTCCTAAATCAATAAATTAGTCGCCCGTCCCCTTACACCCTCACCTATTAACTTTTTAACTGTTTAACAGATTTGGATACTGCCTTACTTAAAATGGTTTATCCTAACAAGAAATTTAAATGTGACTTTGTATAAAAAAAGTCTCCAGCTAGAATTTCCTATAAATTATTATTCCATCTGGTTCTTATGTCTTATTAGAAATGTTTTTATTACTTACTAGTAGAAAATGCAAAAAAAAATCTGGACCAGAAACCTTAGTTTCAACCAGTTATCAAATTTGTTGAGAGATCTCATTGCCAAATTCAGCAAATGTGATAATCTGATCATTGTCTCGGTTTGTGCAAAACAAAAAAGGTTCTGCTATATCCAAAAAAAAAACTATTTTTATTCAAAAAAAAAGTCACTGTGTGAAACAAAAACAATCTTTGGACGTTGTAATGTAAAGTCTCCGAAATGGAAATAATTTTTTTTGGCGACTTACAAAGGGCGAAATGTTGTAAGTTGCTTTCTGTCTGCAAGCCATTATTTCTAAGTAAAAGTAATGGAAAAGATTTTATGAGCCACGAAAACCAACAGATTTATGGGATACTACAGCCCTTAAGGTTATGGTAAGTAACCATATCGATCTTAAAACATGAGGAATTGCTCTACGATGCAGCAAATAGAAAACGAAAAACCAAAGGAAAAAATGTCGCATTAGTTTTCCCATTTAAAGCGACGAAATGCACACAAATAAAAATAATGGGTTTTAAGATATCTACCAGTAGATATTTTTTAAGATTTTTCATAAAAAAAGAGTTATAGATTGAGTTTTTGCAATTTTCTTAGGAATTTTTTGAATAAATATTTCAAGGTTTTTAAATTATGTAAACATTACAAGCTTTTAAATTAAAAACGCATTTGAAATTAAATTAAATTACATTTTGTATTTGAGATAAATCAAGCAAGGTGCTAACGAAAATTCCTTAAGATGAAGGAAATCCGTTTTTGAGTAGTCACCTACTCTTAGTATAATTACGGGCATTTTGCACTCCTTTCCACACCAAAATAAAATATTTTTCTTATACCATTGGGTTATTTACAATGATGCACAGTTGGTTGGCTGATACAATATGGAATGTCGGTAGAACGACACGTTTGTGAACGTTTGTTTATATTTACACAAAAAATACTATTTTGAGACGTACGCTATTCTTGCTGTTAGTGGTCGAAAGATCTGACGATAGGGTGGGGAATCTTTTGGGGATATTTTTATGCAAACATTAGACGACAAATTATCTTGAGGATTATGAAATATCAACACACTAAGTGGATTAGAAATTTGGCCTTTCCTTATCGTTTGAAGACTATATGAGCATAATTCTTTTTAACATTTTCAACAAGTAGAAATTTAGTTAAAAAAAATATGAAATGTAATTCGAAAAATACCTATGACCTAAAAAAACATTTTAAAGTATGTTAAAGCAACTCTAGAGGCCAAATCTGCAATATCGCATTTATCTGCCACTAAATAAGATACACTTTTTGTAAAAAGAGTATGTATACTATTTACCAAAAGTAGGGATGCAATATTTTAAATTTTGGCGTTTTTAATTCAATAAATTTCCACCAAACGTCATAAAAAAAAATTTTTGTTATAAAAACAATATTTTAAAACGGACTAGAAATAGAAATAATAATTTTACATAGGGATTTGGCCTCATAAATAAAACCAAAATAAAAGCGTTAAAAGTGGTTGCGTATGTACTTTTAAGGAGGATCTCCATTACCATGACTTCTGTAACTGCAAAAAAATGCAGAAAACTAGAGCAAGATAGACTTATATAGATCTAAAGAGGAATGACTGAATACAAGTATAAACGCTTTCCCTTCCAGTTTAACAACTTTATAGCAATCATATCAAACCTTATGCTATGAATATAAGGTTCAAATTAGCATAGAAATAAAGCTATACAGCTGCATGTGTGTGTTTGAACTACATGAAAAATGACAGCTACGCTATAATAGCACTTTGTATGTGTCTGTGCTCACTATTCACTTACAGGGACAATGTGTGATTGTAGTAGAAATCGCTATAAAAAAGTTCAAGTCCGTCAACTGCAACCATAAAATCGCCATAAAAAAAGAGGGGAAATTATTTTTGCAGTTGCCGACAAATTTTTGCAGTTGATTCTTATCTCCCTTTCTCGCCAAGGTATCTTCACATAAATGTGTCTCTATTTTTTTGCAGTTGGGAAAAATCATGGTAATGGACGGCCAACTTTATCGTGCTTTTATTTTTCAGGCAAAACCCCTACGTAAAACTTTTTTTTAAATTTTGACGTGAATTTTGCAGGAGTGTTCGTAACCATTGTTGTGACTCAAAATTTTATGTAAATTCCAAAAAATGATTTTTTTTTTCAAAATTTGATAAATATTCCTTTTACTCATATGTTCTCTCTTAATTAACTTTATTTTTTCTTCTTTTTTTACAGCAAGTGTCATCAAAATAAATCCAATTATCTGAAGTACATCACCTTCAAAAAGGCTGGTATAGTTTATTTTACATTCTTAGAAAAAAAAACAGATTTTCCGCAGCGCCAATTTTTTGGTCGCTGGATTCTTAGATAATAAAAGTTACACCGCTTTGATTATCTAAAAATCAATCCAGATTTTTGTATAAAAACATTGAAAAATATTGCTATTAATTTATCAATAAATTGATAAAATTCTCCGATAATACATCGTAAAGGATTTTATTAATTTCAAATTAACTTATTTTAAAGCTGTGAGCAAAAAACAATATGAATATTGTGTAATTATTGGATCCGATGTGATTTAGTTGAATGAACAAATCGTGCAATGAATTGGAATTAAACCCAAAACGATAATAATATATGCCCGAAAAGCGATTATACTTATCGGCACAAGCTCAAAACATTGCAGCTCAAAAAAACTTTTCAATTAAACATCCAATTATCCGGAAATTATTGTAATCGAGTCCACTAGGAGAAGAGATATTACGATTTGTTGGTGGGTCGTCCAACGAAGCCACATGACCGAAAAGCGAACATGATTCTCCCACAGGATTGTGATCCACTTTCTGGAGAAGAGTTTGAGGTCAGTAGACATTTTCCAACACACTTATATGCGAACGGACAGTATAGTGATACAGATTTCACCCGCACAATTTCATCTACTTCGCTACTGAAAATTTGTACTGTAGCAAAACGGAATGTTCAGGAAGCGGATAACACAAGTCCTCCGAATATTCTGAACGTCATTCGGTTTGCTGTTCCGGGAAGAATTATTCAACGGAAAGTCATTCAACATACGGCTTAATGTTGACCATCGTAGAGAGCCATGTGGTTATTTTCATTCAGAGTGTCGGCCAGAATCCTGAAATCTGCTCCATCCTTTTGAAACTTTTTTTTTATGACGAAAGCAAATTAAATGATTCCTCAACCAAATGCGAATTTTTCACTTCAATCGATGGCAATTTATTCACTAGTCCTTTTAACGTTCGTTATGCATTTTACTTTCTCGACTTATCCCTTTTTCGGGCGAAATGAAAATTGCGAAAGTTTTAATTGAAAAGTTTAATCGATCGATTACTGCTGTGGAGAAGGGAAATAACTGAGAAAAAGCATTCTGATTATGAAAAGAAGAAAATATTGTTTTGCTATTGTCTGATGGATTTTACAATCAGTAAATTCGATTTAACACAATATGGCTAAGTATTATCAGATTGACATTTTTTTTTTGAATATAGCTTTTATTTGGAATATAAGGTTAAAGGCTGCATTTAACGCAGTTTACAAGCAATTTTATAATTTTTATACTATCATATCCCAAGGAGCACAAAAGGTCGTAAAGTGGTCGTGGCGACTTTAACATCGAATCTTTATGGTCGCGACGACCACTTTTTGACCTTTTGTGCTACTTGGGATACTATCATATACTATCATATACTATCATATACTATCATATACTATCATATACTATCATATACTATCATATACTATCATATACTATCATATACTATCATATACTATCATATACTATCATATACTATCATATACTATCATATACTATCATATACTATCATATACTATCATATACTATCATATACTATCATATACTATCATATACTATCATATACTATCATATACTATCATATACTATCATATTGTGAATGTGGCAAGTCTGGCCTAAGTTTAGGGCTATCAAAAATGTGGATACCTAACTCTCTTTTGGTCTCTTCTGGCTCTGACTGCGGTGACGTTAAAGCGAGAACTCCAATTGGGCAGAGGCAGCAGCAGAGGCAGAAGCAGAACTTTAGAACACCTACCGTCTTATGTAATGAGCTCCAATAAAGCAGCAGCAGAGGCAGTGGCAGAAGCAGAAACACATTTTAGCTCTAATCTCTAAATTTCTGCTTTCAATTTAACCTCACAAATCGTTGTTGATATTTTTTGCATATATGGACGGAAGTAAATATTTGTAATACTTGAAATGGAGGAGAAATTAATTGAATACTTAAAAAACAACAAAATATTATACGACAAATCATGCCGCGGATGTAAATACGTACAACGTTTTGACAGGTTTCTGCTATTTTCGTCAGAATTCAAATTTCATTGTGGGACAGAAAGCAGATTCTGCTTCTGCCACTGCTACTGCCTCTGCTGCTGCCTCTGCTGCTGCCTCTGCTCAATTGGAGTTCTCGCTTAAGACGTACTTTTTTTAAAGAAAGATCCTGCCGAATAAAATAATATAAGAGCGTTTTATTTTCCAACAATATAAATTTAGTAGCCCATCGAACCAATCATTGGGTGTTTGAGACGACAAAAGATTTTGATTTCCGCATGCCCGTCCGTCTGTCCATGAAGTATATAACTTTCGAAAGAATTGAGCTAGATACCTAAAATGTTGTATAATTTCGTTTCTCGTAAATGGCTAGGCTAAGGTCTTGAATGGACAAACTTGGACTTTTTCGTCTCCCCTCAGCCATACAAACTAAACATTTTTTTTTAATTTTCTCGAAAACAGTGAATTTTATTGAAATATTTATAAAGACGAAATGTGTTTAGAATATGTTTTTACATAACTTGACAACACATGAAAATCCAGTTGGACCACTCTTTCCTCTCTCTCACATGCAAATTGAATACTTTTTTCTGTATTTCCTTCCTCGAGAACTGTGAATAGTCATGGCCGAATTATACAAGGTCTGTTTGACAGCTCAGTCGCTTCTGGCTCTGACGTCATCGGCAAGAAATTCTTATAAGACTCAATGGGATTTTTCCCTAATTCTCAAATCTAGCCAACATCTAGCTAAACAACTCCGTACGCACAATCAACATTACAAAGAATTTCTTGCCGATGACGTAGCAAAATGGTGGCTGTCGAAAAATAACCAGCACACCTTGTATAATTCGGCCATGGTGAATAGTATCGAAAAATTTATAATATGATTTTACATAACCGTTCTATACATCAAAATCCAATTGAACCATTTCTCTCTCCCTTACAAATAGATTTTTTTCATGAACTTTTTTTTTTGCCCTCATATAGAGTATTTGACGATTGCCACTGGCATTTAAAGCATTTCTTATGTTTTCTTTTACGAAAAAAAATCTATTTTCTGAAAAATTTCTAAAAACTTTAGCAATTGTTTTTGTTTTTAATATTTTTGGGTACGACTACGAGACATTGTCGACAAAAGCCATGGTTAGTGTGAAATTTCAAGTCTCTAGCTTCGAATTTTTATCGATTTATCGTTTTCAGATACGGGGATGCATGAATCAAAGCTGTTCAACCCTGCAATACACATTTTTCGTTAAAAATTATATTCAATTTAATAAAAATTGACTCAAAACAGATTTTTTTGGATTTTGTTGTTCTCCTCTTCATTTGATGCCACCCTTAAATAAAACTGGTATCTTCTTTTATCACTAATAATAATGATTTTTTCTTTGTTGACAATTTATATGAATAAGCCGCATTTATTGCGCTGAAATGAGCCCAATGTTAAATAAGCTTGATGTCATTTGGCAAGGACAACGACACCAAAAATCCTGATATCAAGTTAATCCAATTATCCGCTTAGTCGCATACAAAGCCGAAAATGTCACTCAAATTTCCAGACGAACAAGTTTCCAAGACCCGAATTCGCGGTACGCTCTCAACTAATACTGGTGGCACAATAATGCCATAGTGACGACGGTGGTGGGTCGGTTTACTTCCCACCTGCACCTTTCAGCCAATCCAGGTAGACATACGATTTTATAAGGATAAAATGATATGTAGCTATCTATGCATAAATATAAAAAAGATAGATATAAATTGGTGTGACTGCCTTTAGTTTTTTTTATGTTTTGATATGAAACACGTGTTAGTCAGATAGACGAAAATATGGTAGATTATTACCTTTTGCCGACTAATTTCTACCTGTAAAATCGGATGATTCACCGCAGAGTGAGTATGCTGAAGGTTGAGTCTTAATAGGGGTTGAATAAAATTCACCAACCGAACACGGCCGCAGAGCTGCTTAAAGGGGTAGAAGCACGGAAATTGTTGCCGTTTTTTTTTGAAGGGGCGAAATGAGAAGTAAACATCATAATTCAAATGGCTCACGTGTATACTGATTAGCCAAAATTGATTGTAAATTAAAATATACACTTTCGACATTCTTTTTTTTATTAAATGCCTAATGCTGCTACTACATACATTCTGCAGAAATCAATTAAAATTGTTAGTGATTTACGTCAATAAAAAAACGTCTTTAAGGGATATCTATAAGACACGTCACACGGAGATAAAAAATTAATCTATTTTCCTACAGCCCACTAGGATTTTTTAAAAACTTAATCCTGATTCCGAATATAAAATTTTCAGAAAAAAGTGTTAACATTCTTTCGGTATTTACCCACAATTTCTTTCAGTATATCAATTAGATATTACTTCGAACTTTATTATACAGCCCAAAGGGTATGAAAATTCACCAAAAGAAGCAGATAATGGTGATGTTTTCACGGTTTTCGCTATATTAACGATTGTGAAAAACTTTGCGCCATCGCCAGGACTATAATTTATTTAGGCGACGTGCGGTTTTACTTTTTCCAAACGAAAACCCCATGCAATGCAGGACTATATGAGCAATATAACAAATACCAGGCCATACAGAACGCAGGACGATTGAAGGGGGGTAGATAGTCGTCAGGATGCGGCCTGACTTTACAATTTCAAAATGAAATGGTAATTTAAAAATGTCTAATTGCCGTTAATAACATTTTATGGGCACATAGCACTTTTTAGTAGTTCTTTTTCGCAAACCGCTATTATTGTCGGCTCTATAATTCGTATTAAAGCAACCCCTCTTCTTTGCCATTCACCTCTTTGTCCACTTTTTTTTGAAATTTTTCTTGGATAATTTTTTGTTGTTTTTGGGAAAATTTTAATTCCATTTCCCAAACTAGCTCTTTTTTTATATTTGTGTTGATAAAATTTTCTTGTTTTTCCCTCGCCTATTATTATACTATAGACGAGGATTTTCCCCGATGTATATTTTCGGGTACTGTGCACTTGTTTCAGTGTTTTGTTTCACTATGTTTCGTTTCAAAAGTTTTGTTGTTATTATTTTATGCTGCGATTGTTGTGTACCCATTGGTCTGCAAAATGAGGACTAGAGGCGACTGGCTCTCCTCAGGAAATACGCCGCCAGAATATTTATGAATGCATTTTGCGGGCGGAATTAAAAACTTTTCCAACTATGTACTTACCCGCAGTGAAAAGCATATTATTTGTACAATGGGTAAAAAAAACGTATTTTATATTAGTATAAAACGCGATGGCTTCAGGACGTATCAGGAAATGAGATAGGAAAACTTTCAAGCAGCTAATTGTTCTGATCTGCATCAGGGTCTTAAATCGCGGAGGATATTTTAAACGATTTATTGCGAATTTAATAATTACGTTTGGAAAATGCATTTTCCATTCTAATGATCCAACGAGAAAAATTCCTATTAGTTCAAATTAATAATATCATTATAAAGTTTGAAAACGTATAATTCTTTATTTGAAATGAATGGGTAGGCGATTTTAAGTTTGTATTTGGAATTTTGAAACAATAATCGTTAAAAATATTGTTTTTTTATATGGTAGATGAAATGTGTTTATTGAGCTGAACAAACGAAGAAATTGGAATTAGTAGTTTAATTATCGTCAAATGCAGTTATTTCAGATGTGCCAAATAACTTTTGAGTTATAGTACTCATGTAGATAATTTTTGTCATAGTAGGTATTGCTACTAGGTACGAGACCATGCATATAAATGGTCTTTCAATAAGGACATAACAATTTTGTATTTTAATAAAAACGCACCGTAAAACTTTTTTTATGATCTGGCAATGCTAAAACGTCAGTCAAGGTTTACATTTTTATCATGGTGAAGTTCACGAACGAGCAATGCCACACAGCTGGTCAAACAATTGATCTATTGAAGGAGAAGTTCGGTAACCGTGTAATCTCGAGAAATGGTCCGGTCGAATGGCCACCTCGCTCATGCGATTTAACGCCGTTGGATTTCTTTTTATGGGGTTATGTTAAGTCGTTGGTTTATGCCAACAAGCCAACAACGTTAGAGGAGCTCAGGAACAATATCGAACGCGAAATTGCCAACGTTCCTGCCGATATGTGTGGAAGAGTGGTGGAAAATTGGCTCCAAAGAATCAATCAGCAAACGTGCTGGCGGTGGTAATATGAACGACATCGAATTTCATACTTAAATGTAACGTCCACTACACCTGGAATAATTTTTAAGCCCGATATCTCAATTATTCTGTGTTTTATTTAAATACAAAATTGTTATGTCCTTATTGAAAGACCCGATATATTGTGCATTTTTCCTGGTTTTTTCTTAAATCTTTTTTTAAAATATAAGCCATTTTTTTAATTTTTTTTTTAAATTTCCATTGAATTGATTTAAAAATATTTACTTGTGACTAGAAGTAGTTTTTGAAGGAAATAAAGAATTCCAATAGTCGACAGATACGATCTGAGTTTCCAAATAATTGGAAATTTCATAAAATGAGTTATGAACACAACAACGTGTATCCCAGGAAATAAAAAATAACCTCAATTATGATAATATTTAATAAAAGGCCGTATAGTATAAATACAAAAATGAAAATTACTGTTAAAAGTCTTACATAACTTAACGACCTTGTCTACAAACCAACTTGTCATTGTTTATTGAAAAGCACATAGACGCAGTGCCTGTAAAAGGTCGTATGTGCGGAAAAAAGTTTTTTTCTGAAAAGCTCGTGGTATGGAGAAAAAGCTTTTCAAACTTTGTAAAAGTCATAAAATGTTTGAAGAGACTTATCTTGAAACTTTTATCGATATCTCATAAATAGTACATTTTTTGTTGTTTTTATATAACCTAACCATTTATTGGAGTTTACAAGCTTACAACACGAAAGTGAGCAAGGACGAATATTTAGTATAATACAGTTTCATGCTGTTCACATAAGATATTTTGGTTTTTAAGCAGAATCCTAGAAATAGTGGTTTTAATAATTTAATGGTGTCAGCTGTGGAAGGTGTCACCAGTGAACAATAAATTCTTATCAGTGAAGTTGAAAGTTTACTTAAAATTCTACGCACAATCTTTCACTTTAAACAAAATACATTTCATTCAACTTCTTTCTTAATACTGTAAGCAAAAAGTTGTAACGGAAAAATCATCAAAATTTATACAAATTTCATGCAAATTTTAGATAACTTGTGCCCACAGTCTAACCAAATTAATTAACATTAATTTGGTGTCAAAGTCATTTTTGTTTGTTTGAAAGCATTTTACGTTTTCCCATTTTCCTTTTACATATCTTTAAAATTCAACGAGAACATTCTTTTTCTTTTCTCCATTCGAATACAAGTTTATCACATTAAATTCATAAAGTGGAAGATAAGACGACGAAAATATCAAGTCCGAAGTCAAGAAGTCTAATTTGAAAATTCAAAAAATTACTTGTTTTATGATTTTGTAACCACCAATGAGATAATACTACGGAAAGAGCGAGCCTAACCGAAAATCCACCCTCGATTTGGGGGTAAATTGCACCATCGCCATTAAAGTACCTCAGAATTGACTGCTGTTGTTCAGTCCAACAACAATCTGTTCCATCTTCTCAACTACCTTCGAGGACTTTTTCGTAATTTTCCGTATTTTTGCTTTTCTTTTTTTTTATTAATAAGCAGAGAAATGGTTCATAGTGGAACAGGCTGGCATTTGGGGTAGTTGCGGCTATCGTAAAGGGAAGTGAAGGCAAAAAAAAACATCGAAGACAAAGAAAGTTACTCTAATTTCACCCTCGAAAGAATTGCCGTTGAAGGAAACAAAGTTTGGACACAGTGGTAGTGTGGTCTTCTGATTTCCGTGGTTTCCCCACATGAAGATGAAGATGTGCTTCATAGTTTTTACCGTATACACCAAGTATCTTAATACTGAATTCGGTTGTCCTGGTTGGTCTCCTGTCTTATCGGTCGTTCGGACAGCGATCATACGATTTTCATCTTGGGGAAACAATCATCCGAACGCGAACAAACGACGAAACTCATCTTACCTAATTGCACACAGGAAAGCAACGAAATA
The DNA here is from genome assembly GCA_964034945.1 of Chrysopilus asiliformis. Classification (NCBI taxonomy): domain Eukaryota; kingdom Metazoa; phylum Arthropoda; class Insecta; order Diptera; family Rhagionidae; genus Chrysopilus; species Chrysopilus asiliformis. The sequence continues at coordinate 94,527,423 of OZ035962.1, forward strand.
GCAGAAAGAATAGCTTTTGAGACTCCTCAAGAAGTTTAGCAAATCATTTTTTTTCGTCTTTTTTTGCTCCTTATTCCAATTTCACCACAATGACTGCGTTCTGTGCTTATTCGCCGAGATCTGTTATTTATTTATATTCATTGTTTCTGTACACTGTACGTATGTACATACGAGTGCGTATATGATCGCAATTTTCGTTATATCGGGGATTGTTGAAAAGTCTAGAAAGAATTCAGTGAGAAAGGCAGCCAACATGAAGGACCGACAAACGGAATGTAATGACTTCAACAATACTTTTCTCGCCTTGAAGAAATTACATTGGTCGCCTTAAGTGTTGAGTGACTGAGGTCGTCGTTTATAAAAAAAAAATACGGCCAACGGAAACAGCAAAAACAAAGTAAAAGTCTTTAGAAAGACGGTAAAGCCAAGGAGAAAGTTTTTCGCACTTTTTTCGCCGGTGCAACCGAACGGTAAATGGCAAAGGTATTACAAAATTGCTATAAAGAATGTTCCCAACTATTGGTATAAGTAGTGGATTAAATCTTGGATATTTATATCCTTAATTCATTTGCCACCATTTTTTTCGCTTTCTCTCCGGTTGTCTTTCCGCTTAATCCTTGGAAAAAATTTCGATCGCAGGAATTGCATTAAAGTAATTTAACTCACCCTAATGCGAAACTGATTCATCTCTACTGCAATTTCTTGGTGAAATTTATGCCAAACTTTTGCGCTAATCTTCCCTAAAGAGGAATTAAATCGAAAAATAAAATATATGCGCATTTAAGACAGATTAAATGGTTTCAAGGTGACAACGTTGTTTTATACAATAAATTTAAAATCTTAAGAAGAGCTACAATATCTATATATGAAATATCAGTTGTGATCAACACAAAACTTTGTTCTGCAATATTTAGTTTTTGTAAGAAAAATTTCAAATCTAGCAATATGCATATTTTGCTAAACCCGCATGGGTTTTGAGAAATCTTCAAAAAATTGTATTTAAACAAAATATGTGGGAGGTATCCGTTGTAGCTAACGTCACTTCAACGCGTTCTCGAGCTATTTAAGATACGTACAAGGGATAGACCGACAGAGAGATGCTCGTACATCCTCATAAATTTGCCTGAAACGGCAGAATAAAAATGCAAAACATTTGAAATGGCATTCGATGTATGGAGAAGTAATTTGAAGTAGGTGTACCTGTTTTTTATATAAAGGGTGTTTTTGTAGACGTGTGGTTTTCAATCTGGCACTACTTTTTTCGGAGTTGGTCTTTTTGACAGTTGTCACTTGATTTATGCTCAGTTTGGTTTGCCATTTCGTCAAACGACCATCAAGCGCGTCGCACAGATGGCCCCCGATCCCGATTTTCACAAGAAAATTTTGTTCAGCGATGAAGCTCACTTTTGGTTGAATGGGTACGTCAATAAGCAAAATTGTCGCATTTGGAGGGATGGTAATCCACAAGCCATTCTTCAGACGCCGTTACATCCTCAAAAAGTCACTGTTTGGTGTTGTCTATGGGCAGAGGGAATCATTGGTCCATATTTCTTCAAAAATGAAGCCGGCCATAATGTTACAGTCAATGGGGAACGCTATAGAGCCATGATTAATGACTTTTTCGTGCCTGAATTGGAGGATGTTGATGTGGACGACCTTTGGTTCCAACAAGACGGCGCTACATGCCATACAGCCAACGAAACAATCAATTTATTGAAGGAAACTTTTGGTGAGCGCATTATCTCGCGTCGTGGACCTGTGGCGTGGCCTCCAAGATCGTGCGATTTAACACCGCTAGACTGTTATTGTTATTGCTGAAATACGGCCCCAATTGCTGCAAAAAGTGGTCGAAAATTGGGCCTCTCGGCTGGAATTTATTCGAGCCAGCCGCGGCGGCCACTTGCCCGAAATCATTTTTAAAACATAATGGCAAACCCTTATTTTTATAATAAAGCTAAACTCTTGGCCATAACATTAAATTATATGCGTTTTATTTCTTCTTGAAAACCACACGTCTAAAAAAACAACCTTTACTATATAAAGCCAGTGGCTGTGCACTTGCATTTTTTTAATGCCGACCTATTTAAAAATATCTGACGTGAACAGCAGCTGACTTTCTTATACAAAATATACGTTATTGTGCAATTTAAAATTTGAATTTTTATTTTACATAATCTGAATAGTCTCGATAACAAAAAATGTGAAGAATTTTAGTATCTTCAATATCTTTTTAATTGTTTTTTTTTTCGCAAAACCGATAGTTCGTAAAGAATTCGCAAAAATCTATTTTTTACATTTTAATTAAAATATCTGAATAACGGTAATATATAGCAGAAAACAGTAAAAAATATGTATTAAATATTATTTTCAATTCACGTCATACACCACCATGAAAAAGTAAAAAAATCGAATAAAAATTCCCTTGAGGGTCCACATGCAGAGTTAATTGTTTTATGCGAAAGGCTTGTCGAAGAGATTCTTTCTCCAAGTCAGAAAAATTTGAAAGGTTCCAAAATTAAAGGTTCCAACAGGTTGTGGGTGCCAAAGGAGGAAAAGTAACTATCCATGCAAAAAATGTCATTGCAATCCGTTTTCGCCTGACTCTGGAAGGAACTCCCAAAAATATTGCGAATATAAAGTCAAGGTATAAAAATAAGAATGAGCAAAATTTAGTTACCTCATCTGTTTTAACTTATCTCTCTTCCCCCATAGAAATGAAAAAGTTTTTGCAGAAAAACTGCTTTGTATTAAAAAATTTATAGGAACGGCGATGAAAAATTTATAAAAACAGTCTTTGGAATATAATTTAATAATACTCCCATTTTTTTTTTGTTTATTCAATTATTAAAATTTAAAAAAAATTATTGAAAAATTTCATTTTTTTTTCAATGAAAAGATCCCAGCATAAATTCGTTTTATTTACCATTATATTACCCTGAATCACAATCACCTCATTCACCTTAATATGTCCATCTCTGCACCTTTGAATTTGATTTTATCTGATAAATTTGCATATAGTGTATTCATATCTAAATATTATCCTTTCCTTCCGTTCGACGATCACGTCTTATCGCATTAATGTAGTGCTCTATGGCCAGAAAACTTCTCGACACTAACTGTTAATGGAGTTTTATGGTCAAGTGGCTTCCCGATTATTGACCATTGCCCTCCCGGACCTAATGGTGATGGGTTATCCTCCAACCATTGACTCCCAGCAGAGGAAATTTTAAATTAGCATCAACACCATTCCGTCAAATGTTCCATCCACCCTCAAGTATGAACTGAACAGACATGAAAATAGAGCAAACCGTACGAAGAGGATATTTTCCTTATACTACTTATGGTTTTCTAGATAATTCCGATGCGCCACTTCTCCCACAGATCCCACAGATTCGTACGGGAACACCACGGATTCTGTCGATGTTGATGTTGCTTCTACTCCTGATGATGATGATCATCATTCTGGTAGTATTTCTGCAGGCAGACCTCGTCCTTTCCGCACGTTGAGGCCAAAAACTTATATTAGACGAAAACGACATTGTACGGCATTACGTATGCAAGTCGCGATGTATCCAGGTTGGTTGGTTTGCCTCTTAACCGGGTATTCCGGGTATCCTTTTTCTATAACGGGGAAGAACTACATCAGCTTGAGTTGGGTTTGGTTCGGCACAGGTTGATGAGTCCTGTTCGAAGTACGTGAAGTTCCAAATCGGTAGGTTCTCTTGTGGATGCAGACACTAAGGGTTTCCATCAGGATACGTTATAAGGATTGGACGATTCACTGCTGCATCTGAAAGAAATAGCACATGAAAGCAATTTCTCACTTATAGATGTACACATCTGCCCTTTCTTTCCACATGTCCTGTACTAGGTTTTGCTAGCATCACATGCATGCGAATTCAATGTTTTTAGGGGTTAAAAAAATTTCTTTGCGCCTATATATATATTTGCCTCAGGGTGACGCTCGCTTGAGAAAGATTTAACCCTTTTGATTCAAATTATATCTGTTAAAAATTCAAAATGCAGTTTCAATTTTTTTTTTAAACTTTTTAAGTGGGTTTTGAAATCCAGTGCATTTTAAAGAAAATGTTTTTTCGCTCTCCAGAAAATTAAGAAAAAATCGTGAATTGTCTCCGAGAAATCGAGTAGAAAATTTTACTCAAAATAAAAGCTTTCCAAAACCACTAGACCGATTGAGTGGAGAGTTTTGACCATGTCTGTTGAGGGAAAGCACGATATCTACTATGAAGAATTTATCGTAAATCCTTTTCCAGGCTATGCTAAAAATTAAAGTCGTTAAAGGGTTTTCCCTTGTATCGGGTCTTTCAATAAGGACATAAAAATTTCGTATTTAAATAAAACACAGAATAATTGACATATCGGATTGAAATTTATTCCAGGTGTAGTGGACATTTTACATTTAAGTATGAAATTCAATGTCGTTCATATGGCCACCGCGAGCACGTTTGCATTGATTGATTCTTTGGAGCCAATTTTCCACCACTCTTCCACACATATCGGCCGGAACGTTGGCAATTTCGCGTTCGATATTGTTTCTGAGCTCCTCTAACGTTGTTGGCTTGTTGGCATAAACCAACGACTTAACATAACCCCATAAAAAGAAATCCAACGGCGTTAAATCGCATGAGCGAGGTGGCCATTCGACCGGACCATTTCTCGAGATTACACGGTTACCGAACTTCTCCTTCAATAGATCCATTTTTTGACCAGCTGTGTGGCATAGCTCGTTCGTGAACTTCACCATGATAAAAATGTAAACCTTGACTGACGTTTTAGCATTGCCAGATCATAAAAAAAGTTTTAGGGTGCGTTTTTATTAAAATACAAAATTGTTATGTCCTTATTGAAAGACCCTATACCAAGTCAAACAAACAAAATTAGAAAAATAAGTGATTCCATAAATAAGGATCGTTTGTAGAAAGACAAACATTTTGCTGTCTTTAAAAATCGGGCTATGCGGCAACGCAACGTACACACAGAAAAATTTGATGTGAATTTAACTCCAAAAGTGTCACAATAGGGTATATCCTTTTGGAAAACTCCATTCTCTACCAATTTTGACAAACACAACAGCTTTTAAAAAAATCCATCAAGTGTTTTTTTGATGTTTCAATATGGAGAATTTTGGGTTTAAAAGTTATCCATTGAGAGTTAAAAAAACCATTTGGAATTTAAAATAAATCAATTTATTTAAAATTATGCGAATAAAAACCTTACAAATGTTTTATTTTTGTAGCTTTTTTGAGATTATTTTTCTACACCAAACTGATTTAAATATTTTATTTTTCCAATGATTAGAACTTTTTATCCATATTTTGATCCATATTTTGACCCATATTTTGACCGATATTTTGACCCATATTTTGATCCAGTTTAGTAGCGTTTTAATTTCAATTTCATCCTTCTGAAAACAGTAAACATTTTATTTAGTTTTGCAGAGTTAAAAAATAAAAATAACTCCATTTGGATTTAAAATTAAAAAAAGTCGGATGGAATCAAGTTCACACTGTCACATTTTTTTGTATCTTACTTTCCTTTAGAAAAAACTTTTAAGGTATTGACAACTCATTGAAAAATATTTAACATCTTTAGGTAATGAGAAATAAAGGGTTAATATTTTTTCAGTAAAGACGATCTTGACTAAAACTCCTAGCTACGTCTGAAAAATATGCGGCAAAAAAGCTCAAGTTTGAAGATGATTTTACTGCATCATAACCTATACCTCGAGTTAACTACTTCTTCTTGCCATTCCATCGTACCTCGCGCAACGCTAAATTCACAAAGAAAATTGCAGCCCTTGTTATCACTATTCTAAAAAAAACTTCACTCCTGTCTGGTTCTTAGGTTTCTTTTTTTATATGATTTTCTGCAAATATTTCATTTTTTCCTTATATTATTATCAAATTTCTGCTGCTCTTTAGACCTTTTGTTAGCTTTGGCAGCGCAATGTCAGTTAAATGGTAAGTGGCGTTCCTATATCCTTGCACTGCTGCTGACGGTGTTGATGATGATGACGAGTCCTGAATATTGAATTCATTGTGAAGCGACTGACTTTGGATCTGATATGTATGATGTTCCTTATTTTATTTTTGTGTTTTTCAATTTCCAAAAGGATTCACGTTTGAGTTGTAGTTTTTGTCTGGATAACCAAAGTCACACTTCTTTCATAGCCACACTCACTAGAATTTTTTTTCAGTCATTTTTCATCTAGTTAGCTTCACCAGTTATGTATATGAATTTTCAACGAGAATGCAAATGCAATTTTATTAAGAAAATTTACTATGCGTTCCTGTACGTTCTATAAGGAACTAGCTAAGCTAAGAAATTCTTCAGAAGTGAGAAAAAAACCGAAAAGATTTCTTACAAAAGGAAGAAAGGATTCCCCCGAGACTTAGACTCTTCTCTATCACAGCCAAAGCCCTTCGTATAAGTTAAGGCTGGGTCACCTTTTCACATCATTTCGATATGGATGCAGTGCAGTGGTTTTCCTATCTGACGGTTTAGTTTTGCTTTTGGCTGCTTCCGTCTTGAAGATCATTGAGGATTCCTTCCATTCTCTAGATTGCGTCGTCGTTGTATGGTAATTAGAATAGAAATTGGATTGATGATGGAAACGCGTTTCCCAAGAGCTGAATTTGAATGAGGTGCGGTCTAACAAGGAAAAGCACTTCGCAGATCTGTTGCTGGCATACTAACTTCCACAAAGAGAGATGGAAATTTTTACGAATAATTCTGATTGCCGGTGGTTTTGAATGGATTCTATGAACCACAGTTGGGGGTGTTAATAGTGTCATGATATTTAGTATGATTAATGCAATGGTAAAGAAATTTAATAAACATATAAACTGTTTACACTTTCTTTTCCATACAATAAACAAATTATTTGAATTTTTCGACCTCTGGGATTTTAATATTATTTATTTTCATAATTTCCAGACGATAGGTCATATTGGAATATTTTCCTCTATATCGAAACCATTTCTATTCAAGTACCAGATTTCTAATGGTCAGAATTGAATATTAGAAAGAAATCAAATTTAAATGGAAACAATGAGGAATTGGAACATTTTTTGCAAGGATACATGAAGTTTTGATCCCGAGAATCAATGGCTGGATCTTAACAGAGTGATGCTGACCTGATGGAATATAAAGGGTGTTTTTTTAGACGTGTGGTTTTCAAGAAGAAATAAAACGCATATAATTTAATGTTATGGCCAAGAGTTTAGCTTAATTATAAAAATAAGGGTTTGCCATTATGTTTTAAAAATGATTTCGGGCAAGTGGCCGCCGCGGCTGGCTCAAATAAATTTCAGCCGAGAGGCCCAATTTTCGACCACTTTTTGCAGCAATTGGGGCCGTATGTCAGCAATAACGCGCCGAATATTCTCTTCCAAGGCGTCAATCGTCTCGGGCTTATCTGCGTAGACAAGCGACTTCACATAACCCCACAAAAAATAGTCCAGCGGTGTTAAATCGCACGATCTTGGAGGCCACGCCACAGGCCCACGACGCGAGATAATGCGCTCACCAAAAGTTTCCTTCAATAAATTGATTGTTTCGTTGGCTGTATGGCATGTAGCGCCGTCTTGTTGGAACCAAAGGTCGTCCACATCAACATCCTCCAATTCGGGCACGAAAAACTCATTAATCATGGCTCTATAGCGTTCCCCATTGACTGTAACATTATGGCCGGCTTCATTTTTGAAGAAATATGGACCAATGATTCCCTCTGCCCATAGACAACACCAAACAGTGACTTTTTGAGGATGTAACGGCGTCTGAAGAATGGCTTGTGGATTACCATCCCTCCAAATGCGACAATTTTGCTTATTGACGTACCCATTCAACCAAAACTGAGATTCATCGCTGAACAAAATTTTCTTGTGAAAATCGGGATCGGTGGCCATCTCGTTTTGGGCCCATTCACCGAACGTGCGACGCGCTTGATGGTCGTTTGACGAAATGGCAAACCAAACTGAGCATAAATCAAGTGACAACTGTCAAAAAGACCAACTCCGAAAAAAGTAGTGCCAGATTGAAAACCACACGTCTAAAAAAAACACCCTATATAATTCAATATGACCTATAGTCCGAAAACTATTAGAATAAATCACAATAAATAAATTTCAGAATTAAATTTATTCAGTTGTAAAAAGTAGAGTTTCTCTCTCTCTCTCTCTCTTTCTCTCGCTCTCTCTCTCTATCTATCTATTTATCTATCTACCTATCTATCTCTCTCAACGGTCTGCGTCTGACGTTATGTCTCTCGCCAGAGGTCCCGGTCACGTGCTGATGTCCTCCAGTTTTGCATCCCAATTCTCTTCGCGTCCTGATCAACGCCGCCTTGTTGGATCTTCGCCGTCGCCTTGTTGTTAATAACCTACCGCAGAAGACTTTCCGAGCCGGGTCAGTTTCACTCATTCGAGTGACATGACCAGCCCACAGGAGTCTGTTGAGTCTTATGAGCTTCACTACGGGCACGTCCTGATATCTCTCGTAGAGTCTCCGGAATTGTCAAAAGTAGAGTTTGCTTGTAAATTTTCGGGAAATGCTGATAAATTTTCGGTTTGATAACGTAACACTTTTTTTATTATTGTAGAAAGCATCATTTTAAAAGCATTAAAATGATGAGTTCTACAATAAAATTTTGCTACAAAAATCATTTTTAACCCTTAACAGGTAACCTTCGGCGATTCGTCGAAAACTAAACCAAAAGTTTACCGAATTTTTTATTTTTGTATTTAGTGTCATTATTTAAAGTATCGTATAGAGTGCCTTGTTCTTACAGATATGCTCAGTTTATTCAGAACTGTACCGGGTGAAGGTCATTTAAACCTGGTGAGTGTTTTAAATTGTCAGTAAGGCATTGCATGTTTGTCGTTTCGAAAAAGGTTAGCCTTTTAGGCATATTTTTGAATAGTTAGCCTTCTAGGTTTAAAAACATAAAAAATCCAGGTTAAGAAAGCCTCTCAAAAAAATTCTTCATATTTTTCTGAATTACATTATTCCTTCGAATGTCTTCATTTAAAATTTTCTTTGAGTAAATCTATTTTAAAGACAAAAAACATTTGAAAATTTTCTTCACACATGTGAATATAATTGCAAAAAGTCCTCACACTTGAGACAGGTTTGTAATTTCTAACATTACTTAGCGCATCATTTGGCATTCTACACAAAACTTTGTCTCACACAAAATAATCCGTCAAAAAAAAAACTTTTTCGGCTACATCTAGCTATAAGGCAAGATAGAACCAACCAATGAACGACAAGAAAGAAAAGTTGAAATAGGGCCAGGCGACATAGCAATTTGTAGTCGCTGCTATCTCAATTTTCTCATCACACTTCCTTAGAACTTTGTCGAAAAAGTGACAACAAAAAGATTCTATCCATTCAGCTATCATTCCCCACACCTCAAACTATCTCGATTTGGGATCCTGGCCTCGACTTCTTTTATATTGTCGGCATTCTTATACTTAACTGGGAACTTTTCCTTGAAATTCTAAGCACCGAACCGAAGATTTGAATCGGGAGCGAATGCTCATCAGGACAAAGTCAACTAGGTTTGAAGACCGAGGAGCACCTTTTCTGAAGGTGAATCGTGGTTGGTTACCAACATAGTTGACAGCGTGGAAAACTCTTTGACCTCAAACCATTTTTACTTGCCGGTGCCTGGGCGGAGTGAGGGTTGTGGGCATTACGGGAATGACACATGGGAAAAGCAAATAGGGAAGCCAAAATATCAACCATGCTAACCATTCCCATCCTTACGACACCATCAGAAGCTCTACTTCTTCCACTTTGTAGCAAGTCTCCGGCGGAATCTGACGACCAGAAAAAAAAACGAAAAAAAGTAAAACTGAAAGCCACGATAATATCGGTTCTCGACACTACCGAAAAAGGAAAACAGAGAAAACTCTTTATACATCCTCTGTATGGAATGAGACGCTTCCAGAATCCCAACAGCCACCACCCCTTAAAGTCAACCCCAACGTTAGTCGGTCGATGTAGCCGGTTTGACTTCGTGGAGCAAAGTTTTCACTCCACAAATGTGTGAATCATTATTTGATAGGAAAAGATGATTAATTCGGAGTTATTAGATACATGACTGAAATTTATAATGCAACCTTCCATTTTCCCATACCATGGCATATTATCATCCCCAAAGGAGATGTCGTCGTCGGCAGAATGAACGCGAGCTACTCGTTCTATTCCGTTCGACAATTTCCCATCTATATTCCGGTTACCGCATGAAACATGTGAATGTGGCTAAATGTATGCTAGTTTCCACCATCAAGGATCCTCTTTTCATCAATTCTCCGAACTTAACTCCTTGGCGGCTTCTAGTGATACCGTTATGGTTTCTGCTGTTTCTTCTCCTCTACCTCCAACTACCATATAAAAGATTTTTAAGGCTTTTATAGATGAGTAACTTATCTATCTACTTCCACTACTATTTCTTCTTCCAAAGCATATTCTTCCTGTCGCAACGGACGGTGGCCGGCTATCCTTCCCTGAACAGGAAGTTTTTGTGTTTAACTTGGACCACTGTTATTTTTGGTAATTTGGTAGCCAGGATTGAGCCATTTAGGGAAAAACTTTATGCACTAAAATGCCTGCCTTCCTATCTATAATATCTTATACACACTTTGTCTTATGTTCCTTATGTTTTGTGTTAACAGGAAGTTGGAACTTACAATGGCGCTGCCATTCGGATAGTCTTGTGGAAAATGGAAATTGTCTATAGGGTGACACAAGTTGTATTGATGGCATGTCGTTATACTAAATGGCCTTCGATTAGAACTTTATATGATTGGCATAGAATTTCGTGTAGGATGTAAAAGAAAAACTAATATGTTATGATATCGGTTTCGTTTCTTGAAATTTTTACCATTCGATGATGGCTTAATAAGACAAAGAGGAAATATGTGTATTGGATTTTTGAGAAATATTTTCCACAAATAAAATGATTGGAAATATTATTTTTAGAATTTTTTTTAAAGAAAAAACCATAATTGGGGAGTGCTGTCATATAGAAGTATTTTATATACTCTATGTAACGCATCGAACTAATCGTCAGATACAAAAATTAGTTATACCAACATGTTTGGGTGCGACAAAAGATTTTGATTTCCACATGTCTGTCCGTCTGTCTGTCCGTCAACACCAGAAAAATACGAAGGTTAAGTTCTTGAATTTCTAAAGGTAAAATGTGTTTAGAATAGGATTTTTCATAAGTCATTTATACATAAAAATTCAAATACACAAAATGTCGATTCATTTTCGAGTGCGGTGTTCGAGTCAGTTTTATTTTCCGTTCGAGCCAGTCTGGGTCGTGTCCAAAAATTTTTGTATCTATCATTTTTTTCCTGGCAAAATTTAACAACCCTACTGGGACCACTTTATTTAGCAAATTATTTCATCATGGAAATTTCTTATAGGTATCTCAAATTTCTTACGCTACTCCGGGAAATAAAAAAGTTCAATTGAATATTGTTAATAAATTCCCTGCCAAAATATAATCAAATAAGAAATTGAATTGCTATTGAAACCTCATTAAACTCAATTTCGAGATTTGCCTCAATAAGACGATGAAATTTTTAAATTTACCACAAACATCAATTTAAAGTCATAAAGGACAAGAAAAAGATTCTCCTTTTATTTTACGGATTTACAGAAGTGAAATATATATAGCGATAATGTATTTTTTTTTTCTTTTTTGTGTTTATTTCTGTGTTTCTCCATTTTCAAGTTTCCTTTATTTTTCTGCAAATAAATCCCAAAGGATATCAAGAAACACGAAAGAACGGGAATAAGTTACAGAAAGGACACGGACGACAAGATGAACGAAGGGAATTAAAGCACGAAAGGACAGGGATATAGATTTTCATTTGAAAGGTATCGTTTCTGTACTTGGTGGGTTTTGTTTGGCGGCTTCCCTGCCACCCAAATGTGTGCCAGTGAAGACGGGTGAAAGAAGGTAAACCATCAACAAGATCTGTCGTCTTCATTGAATTTTCTTTCCGCGCGCCATAGTTTTAACTCGGTTTCACAGGAGTCTCCAGCTAAAGGTCCTCTGTCTGTACTCGTATATATTGCCTATATTTCCTGTACACTTATTACAACAACAATATAGAAATGTAAGATATGGCAATTTTATAGCCTTGGTCGGGTCAAGAAAACCGGGAAGGAAATCTATTTTTTGTCGTGATAGCAATAACAGTGAGTAGCAAAAGGTAGAAAAGTTAAAGAAATTACTAAGAATCCTCTCGCAATTTGTTGTTCGTCTGACATTCAGTCAGTCTATACGATATCAGTCCTGTGAAATAAAATTCGCCTGTCCCGGTGGCAAAAGTCGCCGTTGTCTTCGTAAAAAACACACAAACAATAAACATTTCGCTTCGCTGCGAATGAAATTCTTGAGGGACACGAGTGGAAAAGAATTAATTTAATTTTTATGAATAAATTTGTCAGCGAGCCGGCAATATTATTTTTCAGTGTCGTGTCCGTCAGTTTGTCTGATAACCACCCTTCTGTAATCCTGTAAATCGTCGTATTCTTAGCTTTTTGTTTTTTCGCGAATCAAACGGATTGGTCTTAAGGTAGAGGTAAATACATTCACTTGACTTCACCTTAATTTCAACTACATTCTCTGTGGACCCGTTTAGGGGTCGTTGGAGCTTTGAGGTAATTCATCTCATTTAAAATTCGTTTGAGTGGAAATGGCTACAACGATATTCTGAATCCCGCTAAACCAATGATCCTTTGGGAAAGGAATCAATCGAAAGGAAATGGAAATGATGACTGATGCGTTTACACGGCAAACAAATAGCATTTGGGGGTAATAATTGTTATTGAGCTATTTTGGATTACCCGATTTTCAACTCTCAGGTGCCAATTTGTTCCGGGACTGCATTAATTGGCTCTGATTTAAGTGAATGTTTCATTAACTCTTATCCGACAGTTAGGTGCCAAATAGACCCAAAATCGTGGTTGCATCAATATATCTCTGTTGTTGTTATAGTTTTCGGGCTGAAACTTTATGACAAACCCTAACTACTTTTAAATAGAGGTTTATTAGAGATGGACACCGAGGAATGTCTGTGCCGAATTTTAGCCCAATCGGCTCGGTAGTTTCCCCGCGAAAGGGTAACATAGCGCAAAAACTAAGTTTCGAAATCACTTTACCCCCTCCCCTTACTCCCCCCACCCCTCGCGCTACTTTTCCGTATGCCTATGTTGGAACCAGAACCAGAGAACAAATGATCTAGAGAATAAACTCTTGGAACAAATTTTTGACAAATTTCCCCTTCGAAGGGGGGAAAAATGTCCCTATCATTCACTAGCTACGGCCTAAAAGTTAATTACTTTTAGACTAGGGAGCACGAAGCAGAGAGAACATTTTCTAATCATTTTCGTCGTATCTATTCAATGAGATGGAGGAATCGAATGGATAATTTTTTCCGTGTTACATCGGATCCTCTTGCTTCATCTCACAGTAGAAAAATTTTCTCTAAAAAATTGTTCTAAGAGTTTATTCTCTAGATTATTTGTTCTCTGCCAGAACTACCACAGACACTCATGCCAAATTTCAAATCAATCGGTTCAGCCGTTTTTGCGTGAAAGAGGAACAGACAGACAGACAGACAGACAGACATACAGACACCAGCTCATTTTTATATATTAGTATGGTGATAAAAAAAAGTTGTACCGGATTTACAAAAATATACAGTGGTATAAAAACTAATTAGTAATAACTAGCACCAACCTAGTCTTTTTTTTACCACTGCTTGAACATATTATATTTAAAAAAATAATGTATGTTTGAAAACAAATATAGTTGTATTATAAGTTCCACGACTTTTTAAGGCGTGCGAGAATGTGATTTAAGATTCCAAGGGAATAAGAACACATCCCGCTTAGCAGCATAAAATTTGCGAGCCCGATTGATGTGAATTTAAGCGGGTTCGACTGTACACACGATGGCAAAATTTTATATACGATTTGTTTTACATCTGAAATAGCTTAACGCCTACAAGTAGTTAAAATTATAAGACTGCAGTATAGTGTGTAGTTCTTCATAAAGCAAGAAAAGATTTTCTCGATTGCCTATTTTTGCTGATTTTCAGTTCCTAATTCAGGGACCCTAATAAAAATTGAACTTTCTTTACTTATTCAATTCTGCGAAACGCACATAACGCGATATTTCACATTGGAATCTGAACTCAAAACTTTTCCCGCAACGATCAATGCTTGCACTCAAAAGTAGTATCGAGAAAATCAAATTAACGTCATCAATCCTGGTCTAGCTTAATTCATTTAATATGTTGTCGCGCCCCCATTCGATTAGCTGCGATGGATGAATGACATAAATGCTTTTTGTATGCATCCTGCGGACGTTCATCCCTGACGCGTTTTGTGAATTTATGCGCGTTATTCACTATTCGTATTGAGAGCGTAGCAAAGGTAGCTGTCAACTGCATAATGTACTCTGGCATAAAGATACGTAATGTCGATATTTCAGCTCATTAACAGGCAATGCTTATAAACTAATTACAATTTGCAGTGATGACACTAAAATGGGCGAGAGCTCTTATCCTTCGTCCCGTCTCGCAATGAAATATCGTGGATCGCACACGCAGAAACTTAATGCCCGCATCCTGACTTGGGTGAAATTTGATGGGTGAAATTGAGTTGGGATCGTGCGATTGGGGGCGAGTGAGTAGAATGTATAACAGAGAACAGAATTAATAAATAGCTCATAAAGACATAATTTATCACAGAAACTCCAGCATAGTCATATACATGATGTTCAGTCACTTCATCCCTTTGGACCATATACGGCTATATATGACTATACGGAGCTAAGTTTGGCGAAAACTGGGAAATGACACCAAGCTATATTCAGGATACAATCATACTCATATATGGGTAAATTTAAAGGTGGATCTGAGCTGTGCATAGAAAAATAGTATCTATACGAGACATGATAAAAATTAACAGGTGGACGTGTCGCTGGTGCTGTAGTCCTGTTGTTTTTCCTGTCGTTAATCCACCCCATAACTTTTGTCGTAGCATCGGTAGCTGGCCAGGCACACAGGATCATCATCAACAGCTTCTTCTTCTTCTTCCCACCTAAATGATGGTCGATCCTCGGCGGGTCCTACTTTGGTTTACGTTTCGGTCACCATCAACCCTTGGAAGACTTTTCTCTGGACCGGCTATGATCCTGTATCATGTACGGGACACTTTTGTAGGTAACCTACTCGAATCGAGAGTACGTGGACTGGGCGTAATTTCCACCTTCCAATAAGATCTCAAAATGTATATGGAGTATAATTTTCTGGGAACCAAAATAAAAACTTGTCTCGCTTAGATACTAAAACATTTCGATTCAGGATTCTATGAGTATGGGCTACATGTAGCTAAATAGAGTGAAAAACTTTTCCTAGCGATTTTTGCCTTCGGAAAACGTACAAGCATATCCTGAATACCTAGGGTAGACTAATTAAATGTCAAAAGTATACGTGTGTGGAATATTTTTTGTCGACTATATATGACCGCCCGTCCGTTCTAGGCTATACTCGTACCTGAAATGATGGGGTCTTCTCATGGCTTCATACCTGTTCAAAGAATTCACCTTATAAACTCCGATGTGTATTTATTTATAAAAGTTGCCAGCTAGGTATTAGGAAAGCAAGTTTTTTTTTCTCCACATACGAGTTATACATACATATGAATATATTTTTGCTTTCTTGTTTGGTTGTTTTCCTATAGTGGTTATCGTAACTGATACTGAAGGACGAAATGCTCTTAGATGAGCTTTACGTTTTTATTCCGAAAGAAAGGAACATGATTAGCCGCATTGAAGTAAATTTTTATTTATTTGCGGTTGCTGTGATACGGTGCCATTTAAAGTTATTTAATGGGAATGTAATTATGTTTGGCGGGTAAAGGATTCAGATCTCAAAGGTTTTTCCTGCAACGGTACATGACAATATTTGAAGGCCAAGAGTTTTAGACAGTTGTAAGATTAATAATAATCTGTTCAAAAAAAATAGTTGCTGCGTACAAAAATTAGTTTATTAAAGAATTTCTTATTCGAAGAAAATGAACCAACAAGTAATCCAATATTGTTGGAATATCGACAAGTTCAATTTAATGAATTGAGTCATTTTTGCCTTTTGGAACCCCACCTGCCCTCATTATTAAGCAATACTTGATGAATATTATAAATAACTGTAAAAAGGTTGTTCATAAAATCTATCATATTTTAAAAACAGAGAGAAAGCATTAGAATCAGCGACCTCAAAATCCTACTTTTGCTGATTTTTGGAGAAAAACTAAATTCACATTATCTTTACAGAGCTTTTCCAGAGTTTTTAAATTCCCGACCTAGAAAGCTAGAACTAAAACTAACGCGCGATAACAAAATTTCATAGAAATCGGTTGAGTGGTTATTGAATAATCGCTGTCACCGATTTTTGAAACGTTGTTTTGAGACACCAGGTGAGGGTTATCTAGGGGAGGGAAAAGTCAGGTTTGTAGTGGAAAAATCGAAAGCCCTTAGCCCCCTTAGTATTACTGTAAAGTTTCATTAAGATCGAACCACCCAATTCGAAGATACCAGGCGAGGGGTATCGAGGGGAGGGAAATCAGGTTTGTAGTCAAGAAATTGAAAGTCCTTAGCCCCCTTAGTAATACTGTAAAGTTTCATTAAGATCGGATCACCCAATTCGAAGATAACAGGCGAGGGGTATCGAGGGGAGTTTTCTCAGAGGTGAGACCTATCTAAATCGATTCCTTGTCCCCGAAAATCCCTAACCACCAAGTTTCGTTAAAATCGTTAGGCGGGTTTTCGAGATCGTTTGTGCAGACAGACGACAGACAGACATTCCTCGTATTATATTATAGGATTGCCGAATTTTCGCGCAATATATAAAAATAATAACTTAGAAACTTAGCCGCTGTAACAGGAAAAAATATATATAGGGGAAAGGAGTTATCCCATTGGATTTTAGTGTATGAATAAGTTATGTAAAATTTAATTCTAAACACATTTCACCTTCATAAATTTTTCAATAAGACTCACCGTTTTCGAGCAATTTGCAAAAAACTTTAGTTTGTAATGGGGAGGGGGAAGAAATGGTTTCATTTTGCTCATTTTACGAGAAACACAACTATACGAAATTTCAAGTCTCTAGGTCGATCTTTTCGACAGAAAGAGGGACAAACGGACGGACATGCGGAAATCAAAATCTTTTGTCATCCCAAACATCCTGGTGTAGTTCCTTTTTGGTGTCCGGCGATTTGTTTGATGCGTTACAAACGGTATACCAAATCTAGTATACTCCTATATAATTTAATAAAAAGAGTATAAAAATCGTGAAAAATTTTACACTTCTGGAAGGGGGATTCGAAAAGGCTAAAATTAGCGTGTCTCATTTGGCTTTTTTCAAAACAGATTTGTTTAGACAAACTTTCATAAAGAAAATAACACAAAAAAAATGTGTTGCCATTGAAATTCGATCGATTAACGTAACATGATGAATTCATAATTAGTTCTTTGATTTGTTTTTTTTACTCCTTAACTAACAATAAACAGTCATCAGGATTGCATATTTGTCCCCGAAAAAAACATCCTGGTATGATGAATCATATTAAGTAAATTAAAAACAAACTTCCACGTAATGGTGAAAAACTGATTTCATTATTGTTTTGGTTACTAATTAATTTTTTTTAAATAACGTATAAGGTTACAACGGGGATTATTAGACACTCATCACTTAAAAAGAATGAGTAAGACCGGTTTTATAGTACACATCACAGATATTGCGATTATATAAAACTTTTACTTTGGATTTAAAGTATATTAAAAAAATATTGTCTTTAAAAAAATGTGAAAAGTTAAGTCGAAAACCTTCAAGCAAGCTACGATTGCCTGGTAGCAGTGATGCTATGTACCTTTAGTGGAATTCCCCTTTCCAAATGACGAAATCCCCCTTTTTCCCCTTTTTCAATGACGAAATTCCCCTCGTTTTTCCCCTATAAAAAAACGAATTTTAAATAAAGAATTCATGTATTAAAACCAAAAATTATTGTCATTTGGACTCATGTTAGTCTTTTAAGAGAAAAATACACAAATTAGGAAATAATTTTATATTTTGTAAAGCTTTAACAAAATACTCGTTAATTGTATTCCCGATAACAACGTGACGGGTCTCCAACCAAACGTCAAAAAAAAATTTGAAAAGAAGTCGGGATTCACAATTGGATAATAATCAAAGCAAGTCACAAATTTATAAATCAAGGTAGTTCCTTTGCTTTTGAGCTTATAATGATCCTGTCCTCCTTAAATTCGGTAAAAATTATTTCCATATTTCGAATTTAAAAAATATTAAAAAATGGAAAAAACGAAATCAAGTCGCGACTGGAACTCGATTTTTGTATTCCGGCCACTTTGCCACTGGTCCATGCATTCTTCTGGAGAATATTGGTCGAAATTAGTGCATTAAGCCAAATTTTAAAAATGACAAAGAAATTACCGATTTAATTGATTTTTACATAATTTAAACAAAGCACTTCTGCTGATTTGCAATTTAAAATATTTCTATTGAAAATATATTTAAGAAATCCGAAAAACGAACAAAAAATATGTGTCAATGAACTTTCATGGAAACTGTTTTTCATCAAAGTATTTTAAAGTAGTTTAAAGTAATTACTTAGAATAGCATGAGAAATGGTACTTTTTAATGTGCTTTTTTCAAAGCGGTTAAAAAGTACCTACACTGAAAAATCGGTTAAACGTACATTCCAAAGCCCTTTTAAAGTGCTTTCGTTTAAAAGATTGGTGTGTACTTTACAATTGCAATAAGATCATAACATATAAAGTGGCAAATGCATAAATAAGGGTATTTCCTTCACTCTTTACCTTTGCCTAAGCTTGGAATTGGATTGTAATTGTTTTTAATTATTTGTACTTCTACTTTTCCGTAATTTTTTAAAAGTATTTCGGGTTTACTTGAAAGGCGAAGATTTTCCCCTCGTTTTGAAGCGTTTTCCCCTTTTCCCCTATTAACAATTTTTATACTCAAATTCCCCGCAAAAAGGGGAATTCCCCTCGATATAGCATCACTGCCTGGTAGTCGCCCAAAAGCCTATTGACATTATACATATATACTTTTATCCATGTGCAATTGAATTGCCGTGTAAAGGGCCAAACAGATGATGGCAGAAACTGCGACTGCGGCGTCGACTGCGACGTCATTTTGGGTGTCGAAAAGTCGAGTGGAACACATGCATGAAACTCGACGTCGGGCAGCGTTCCAACAACAATAACTTTGACATTTCTGGATCGTGTTTGGAAGATATAAATAATGATTGTTCTGTACGACAATTTTCTAAAATTGATGTTAATTGTGTGCGCGTTTTTGCATTATTATAATGTTATTATTAATTAATGTTATTATATTGCACAAAACACTTTTGACGTTCACTTATTATATATCGGTGTTGTCAGTCCTCATTTTCTCTAAAATTTTCGGTGGCACCCCCACGACGACGGCGTCGAATTTAGAGATTTTGCTAAATTTATTTTGAAGCCGAAAGAGCGAACGAAGTTTAGATTCACTTAAAATTATCGGTTGCAAACCGGTTTGTGTCTCGTTGTGCTTTTATTGGTCATTTCGTTGTTTGCTGTGGAGTCGTGCGCATCTGAAAATTCGGAGTTTTCTTCTTCAGATTGGCACAAAAATAGAGCCGTTGCTGATGAAGCATATAATAAACTTGTTACTGCAATTATTATATGATCCATATATGATCCATATTTTCATTAAATTTAACAAATTTCACTGCAATAATTTTACAACTGAGTTAAATTTTGAGGTTATTTTCATCCCAATGTCTTGAACGTCAAAAAGGCGAAAGATTTTAGCGAATGAAAAAGGCGAACCGTGTGCACACTGCAACAAAATGAGGAAAGACGTGCCGCCTCAAAGTGAATCCTCGTGTAATCACACGCTATGAATTCATGGTTTCTAATTTTGTTGATTTCGCAGTCGACGCCGCTGTCGCAGTTGCTGCCGTCATCTGTTTGGTCCTTAAGAAAGGCTTTTGTAGTATAAGCGTTTTTTTTTCAAATTTTTATAAGTGTCACGTAGCGATAGTAAACCTCATACAGAAAATCGCGTAAAAATTTGACGACAAATCTCATCAAAGTTTCTACTTTTATTAATATATAAATTAATATTTTGAAAACGACTAATTTTTCGAAAAAAAACTCTTCGATTCAAAAGTTGTCTATTTTTTGAGTGCTTTCGAATGGGTATCTCAGAAATTTTAGTTTTCCTTTTCAAAAATTGCAACTTTGGTTTTTAACCCGAACCTAAAGTCATTTGAGGTCGTAGTGGACAAATTTTGCGGATTTGGAACAACTTTCAGATTTAGTGTTTTGTCCGTTTCCGAGTGCACTTTTTAAATGACTCACCCTGGATATACTTAACTTGAAGAAATGGTGTGATGTGTGAATTATAATGCAGAACATCTTTGCCTAAAAAAGACGAATAATCTTTGCCTAATAATTAGAGACCGGATTATATGCAAATTCTAAAAATCAGAAACCCGAAAAAAGCAGATATAAAAAAATATGTGTCCCTTATTTTTCCTTATTACCCTTATTTTTCGTGCCTCTACAACATATCCGAGTTTCATCAAAATCGGAGGCGTACACTTCGGAATATTTCCTTGTTAACTTTTTCAAGTTGCATATAATCCGGTCTTTGCTGTACGAAATTTCTGTGTCAAATTCAACAGGAATTTCTGTATGAAATTTGGATTTTTACTTAAAACATTTGGTTCTTGCATCGAGAAAAATTCCATTAACCCTTAAAGGCTTGGTGGTCCACGCGATGTACCACCTTTTTCGTAACAAATGCTGCACGGTGGTACCAAAATTGTACCACCGATTAAATCCTCTTCCATTGGCGCATAAAACTTTGAACTGACACCACTAAAAATATTAAAAAAAACCGTTTTTCTCATGTGCCGCACGGGTAAAAATATTTGCTATTTTTCTGTGCCTCTAAGGGTTAAGGATTTCCTTGAGAAATTTTGCAGAAACGTTTCATAAGGTGAGAGCTTTAAAGTATTTTGACGTTAGTGCACTAAGATATGAAATTTGCATGGAAAAATTCATAAAAAAGGTAAATTCTTCATAACATGAATTATTCCATTGCTGTCCTCTGTAAATTCATTATGAAATGTTTCCTGCAGTTTGGAAAAAACTTCATTGGAATATTAAAAAATAAATAAAAAATTTTTACCCCCCATTTACGCGTTTCCAATCTATGCGACATTTTTGCGGAAACAATTAAACGCGTAAAGCAAGGGTGCACTGTATTTCCTATTTTCCAAGTGTCGGATTTTTGTACTACTCTTAACACAAGTTTTCTCAACAAACTGGAAGTCCTCACTCAAAATACGAGTAGTTTTCGAGCATTGCAAATGGAATGAAAACAAATTTAGCGACAAAAAGTCGAATTTTCTCTTTAATACTCTTAATTCTCACAGAGGGAAGTCACGAATGTCGAAGAAGTGTCTAATCTCTTAGTTTGTTGGAAAATCTCTGAAACCATGAAATCTTCTCGACGACTCCGACCAGGGTTATTGATGCGTTTGCGCATTACAAACGGTGGAAAATTCCCTGGTATTTCCCTCTGGAATGAGCAAAATAGTCTGAAGGCGCCATAGTTCCGTGTCTCTTACTCTCAAATTGGAGTTCTGGAAGAAGGGTGGACGCACACACATTTTGAAAATTTTATAAACATAAAACTTCTAATAGGAATCTGCACAACACGTCGATAAGATCGTCATTTGAAACACACGAAATGCACTTACAATCTTCGCTAGTGTGTGTTTTGTTCAATTTCAGAGCAAAGTTTTGGGGAAAAATAATAAAAATCCACATTAATACAATCAAAGTGGAATGGAGAATTTTTGGGCAAAAGAGAAGCTTTTCCATACTCGAATGCCAGCCTTCGCCGGCGCCATATTAGCCACCCTGAGATCCATTCGAATTTTGCTCAGCTCAACGGAAAAATCATTTCCATGTGGTTCGAGTAACAGACACAAAATCAGTCTACGAGCGACTACGAATATTAGAGGTCGCGCTACTCCGCATCCCCGCAGAATTTTTGAATTGCCGCGCTTTTCGCTTATTTCCGGTGAATCCGGTATTTTTACTTAAATATACTAATATCCACACATAATCTAACTTGAAATCTATCTAAATCCGGTGAATTTATTATCTTAAACGTAGCTAAACACGTATAAATCATATACACAAAAAATTCTAACTTGATTTCTTTATAAAGAAAATCATACATTTTTTTTTGAATAAAATAGAAGTATTTTGAAAAGAATTACGAAATTCTATAAAAAAAAATCGCCAATCAACGGAAATTATAAAGTTTTCTTTATCGTTTATTATTTGTATATCACTTACGGAAAAGTATTTTTTTTTTTGTTTTGAGCTGAGGAAAAGTTTTTTTTCCGAGCGAAAAATAACCAAAAAACTCGCGCTTTATTCATTGAAAAATTTTGTTAAAATCGGTATAAAATTTTGTTTCTATAACTTGGGCCGTTCTCGAGAAATTCTGATGAAAATCTAACCGTAAAATTTGAATAATTTCAAAGTCAAACTCTTTTTCGTGTAAATAAAGAAAAGTGTTGGAAAAATCATTATTGTTTCTTAAAGAATCAAGCAGAAAGCTTTCAAATCAGTGAAATTTTGAATAACAAAGAAATATCATATTTTATACCTAAAATTATAGGTGATCCAAGTGAAAAAATAATAAATTCTTAGTGGAGTTCAATCAACAAGAAATTATATTAAAAATTCAATGTGTTTTGAGTGTCCCAAAGAACTTAAATCTTATAAAAAAAAAATCAAAATATTTAGTATTTTAATCGAAATTCATTTGGCAATCATCATCATTGAACCTTCAAATTGATCCTAAAAACCTTTAAAAATAAATTCAAATTTCAATCATTACCAGTCATTTTCATCCATTAAAAAAACAGCCAATTTAAATAAAATCTCATTCACACTGTCAGATTTTTAAATACAAAAAATATCATCAGAATACTTCAATTTCACTTATTTCATCTAATTTTCTTTCTCACTAAAAAAAAATCATAGAAATTATCAAATTTAATCAACCAACTGAAAGGAATTGATGGAGGAAAAGTTTTAAAAATTTTCAAATAGAATTTCCAAAAAAAAAAAAAAACATTCTGAAAAAAAGTTGGAAAAATATCAAAAGAATTTTGTATAAAAATTCACAGAAATCGAAGAGAAAATTTTCTAATTTTAAAACACACGATCTGCTATTAACAAACGTCATCTCTGGTTTACGACGTCCACTTGTTTTTTTCTCTAAATAAAATAAAAAATAAATAAATAGAGGAAAGTAAATAAAGTTAATTTAAAGTTTATTTTTTCCTGTGAAAACGCAGAGATAGGCAGAGCTTTTTTTCCACTTGTGTGAATATCAGATTAATAATACTATCAAAAATCTATCTTGAAAAATATTTATGTACTTGAAATCAGAAAATAACTGAAATTGTGGTTTATTTTTGAAAATTTGTGTAAAATTATAAAATAATAAATAAATCCAGAAAGACAGCTGTTCTTCCAACAAGAAAATTTTGTACGTGTGTGTGCAAACGAAAAAAAAAATAATAGTTTGAAAGAAAAAATTGGATCTAAGACAGAATTATTGAAAAATTCAAAATCAACATCTAATCATCAATCAACAATCAAATCAATCCGGAAATACACATAAATGTAAGTGTTATTTTTTTTCGTTAGTCATTTGGAAGTCAGTAAAATGTTAGTATTTTTTATAAATTATTCTTGGAGTATTTTTAAAATTAGTTTTATTAAAATTAATTTAAAAGTGACCGATTGAAAAATTGTTGAAAAATTCTAAGAACTTGTAATTTTTACCATAATGTGGTGGTTTCAGCAATATTTATTCACAGCAATAAGTAAAAACCCACTGTTTATGGCTCGATAATCACTCTTTTTTACAATATCGCAACAAAAAAAACACAATCTGATTTTATGGGTGGGGAGGAATCAAAAGAGTCTATTTGGATTCAATTGCATCGAAAACTTGGTTCCCCAAAATCCTAAAAAAATCCACAAAAAATCCCCAAAAAGTTTTTTTTTTGTATCGGGTCTTTCAACAAGTACATAACAATTTTGTATTTAAATAAAACATAGAATAATTGAGATATCGGGCTGAAATTTATTCCAGATGTAGTGGACATGTTACATTTAAGTATGAAATGCGATGTCGTTCATATGGCCACCGCGAGCACGTTTGCAGATTAATTCTTTGGAGCCAATTTTCCACCACTCTTCCACATATATCGGCCGGAACGTTGGCAATTTCGCGTTCGATATTGTTCCTGAGCTCCTCTAACGTTGTTGGCTTGTTGGCATAAACCAACGACTTAACATAACCCCATAAAAAAAAATCCAACGGCGTTAAATCGCATGAGCGAGGTGGCCATTCGACCGGACCATTTCTCCAGATTACACGATTACCGAACTTCTCCTTCAATAGATCAATTGTTTGACCAGCTGTGTGGCATTGCTCGTTCGTGAACTTCACCATGATAAAAATGTAAACCTTGACTGACGTTTTAGCAATGCCAGATCATAAAAAAAAGTTTTGCGGTGCGTTTTTATTAAAATACAAAATTTGTTATGTCCTTGTTGAAAGACCCTTTATAAATGGGTGGAGAGAAAAAGTAGGCTATGTTCCATATCCTGCCTCGTAATCGAAAGTTCATGATCGAAATTTCGAAGTTCATGAAACTACGTCCAACCGTTACCGAGATTTACGGTAACAGACACAACAATTTTAATATTACAGCCGTATTCTGGCGTTGTGATACTTAAGTCACAAGTCACAAGTCCATACAATTTGAGGCTCTTGTGACCGAGTTGTGACTAGTGACCGTAGCTAGAATAAGGCTGTTAGTCTCGAATTTATCAGAGATGCAAACCGATTATTTCAACCGAACCAAAAACCACCATATCATTGAGATTTTACTGAACTAAAACCGAACCATAAACCACACCACTGTGAAAAAAAAGATATGGACGAACCGAACCAAACCAAAAAACCCGCATTTTTTAGTAGTTCGGTTCGATTTATAATCAAATTTTTCAGATCGAAAAATTCTTATTATTTGCTATTATCGGCCAGATTAGGAGCCTAGGACTTTTCTCCTTTGTTGACAGTCGGTACTTTTAAGTACCATCAACTTTGAATCCTTATATTTTTTGCTTATCCAAAACTATCAACATTCTATATATTTTCTATATACCACAGGCGTAAATACCACCCCTCCATAAAACCGGTTCATGTCTTTTTTTAAATGTTTTCTGGAACAATTTTCAACGAAAAAAAGTCATAGTTATTGATTTATTATTGTTCACTTCCTGGTCCACAAATGGTTAATCTAGTACCCAAAAAACCATTTCCGTGCCCAATATCTCAATAAACATAACTAATATAATTAGGAAACGCCGAAAACACTGAGCAGAAACCAAAAAACCAAAACTAAAAACCACTAAACCATTAAAACGTGATACCCAGAACCAAATTTCTAAAATTTTAGAAATCAAAACCAGAACCAAATTTTCAAATTTTAGCAACCAAAACCTAAAACGAGAAATTCAATTTGTCAAAACCGAACCACACTTTAAAAACCTTAAGGCCCGCCGTACACTTGAGCTAAGTTAGCTCAGCTATGTGCCTGTTTAGACGTAGACGTTTAGTGGTTCATATTATCCTCACTTTGATACGTGACGAAACACGCCATGTTAAGCTCTAAACAGGCACATAGCTGAGCTAACTTAGCTCAAGTGTACGGCGGGCCTAATTCGTGGAAAATATTTGGAACAAAATGATCTTAAATTCGTCGAAAATATTAAAAAAAAATGATCTTAAATTCGTCGAAAATATTTAAAAAAAAATGATCTTAAATTCGTCGAAAATATTTAAAAAAAATTGAATATTTTCTGTGAAATGGACAGACAGCTGTCTATTTATGTGTTACTCTTTTATTTGTTGTGAACTACAAAAGCATGTCGAATTTGTTATCGCGAAGTAAAAACTAGAAACGTGTATTCAAAATTGAAACAATTATGAAATATTTAATTTTATTTCTTTAAAAAAAACTTATTTTTTGTTTTAATAATGTAGGGCAAACAATTTTTGTAATAATTCACAACTACCACCTCCACAAGTTTTGCAAACGTTTTTAGAAAGGAATGAAAACGCGGCCCGAAAAACCTAAACCAGGCAATCGTGAAAAAACCGAAAAAATGTTTAAGTCGACCAAATTGGATTTTGATGTGTGACCCAATCCTTTGGTTATCAATTGATACCAAAAAGTGTCCCATAACAGACATGCAAAAAATGTTAACATAATTTTGTAAACCTTAGCCAAATTAACACGTTGACTGCCATGTGAGACGGGTTTGGTGTCACATTAACACTAAACATACCAGCCCTTAATACATACCTATTTCTACCATGTGCGGCCAAATGGCCGGCTGTGGTAGATAACGGTATATGACAAGTTATACTTAAAGTAAACAAAATATAAATAAAAAATAATAATAGAATATTAAGTGTATATATAATAAATAGAAAAAGTCATGAAGTCAAGTGCGCAAAAACGATAAGATTATATGCGATTTTTAAATGCAAAAGTCCATAAGCGGTCAAAAGACCGCTTGTGGTATGTTTAGTGTTAAAATGGGCTGCTCAGGATGTGTGAGACAGATGTGGTCTCACAGCACTTTACTTTAGTATAAGCTGCGTAGTAAAGCATTGAGTGCACAGAACTGTATAAAACTTATGGAAAAAATATTAGACGGCCTGGGTAACCTTTTTTGATATGTGGCCTATGAATTGGGTCCAATTTGGAATCACAAGAGGTATATTGCGGTGCGGTATATCTTGGAAATTTATAAAAAATAATATCATTTCAAGGCAATTCGTAAAAAAAATCTATTGGCGTCTGTGACTCTATTTTTTCGCTTCCATGGTGACAGTCAATGTGTTAAGGTAAAGGATTTAATAATAGCATTTTTTGTCTCTTAAAAAGTTATATTAAAACACAACCAGAAGCAATTATTTTAATAAATTTAAATGAGAAAAAAATATCCTTCTAAATTTGGTAACTCCTGTGTTAATTGATTTAATTTTATTGGTAAAATTTTGATAATGACAAAAATTCGCTTTAAACTATTTACATATAAAACTCAACCAAATTGGTATTAAAGCAAAATATCATTGAATTTTTCTTCATAAACAGTGAAACTATCTACAATTTTGTGATAAAGGTGAAATTTTCATCATTGTGTCATCGGTGTAAATCCCATTATAAAATTACACAATAATTGACATCTAATTTGAATAATTTAATTCTATCACATAATTTTTGACAGATGTCATGTTTTAGCTCACGTGCAATACACCTGAAACATAATAATCAAACGAGTTAAGTGTGGAATCAGAAAGCTTTGCTATTATAGCCTTCATCGTTTCGAGGTATGTATTCAAATTGACTTTTACGTTTCCGATTTCCCACGTACGGAAGCGTACAAAATTATGGGTAAAAGCACCCCGAAGAATACCCACGACAGAAAAATCAAAATTGTAAGAAAACGTAAGGAAAATCTTTGTTTTTGTATTTTAATGTTGTATAGCGATTTTCCTTAATGTGCTTTACTGTGTGTAGAGCAAAATATATTCGTTCTTATTCTTATAGTGGAATTGGAAAATGTGCTGACTGTTTTTCCTGGTGTGTTCTGCATTGAGATATATTTCTGATTCTGACGTCGCCTCACGATGTTGACATGTACAATGGCAATAAAACAGCGAGAGCACACATAATACATAAATTCCCCAGCAAACATATAGAACGTAATATCTGGATGACCAAAACTTTTCGACTTGCGATGGATACTTGAAAGTATGTGAATGCTGAATGCTGTTAAGAAAGAAACGTGTATCCCACTGCTGATGTTGTTTAGTGTTGCCTTCAATCAATTCTGCCCTGCCATAAAGTTGTGTGGAAGACACCGCGTTTTTCCCATCAACAATCTGCTCTCAATGGATGGCAACGAATTTTGGTAGAATTTTCCACATTTTCCTCTCGCTCTCAGATCGCTGCATAGCGAGCGTATTTCCGATATACGCCATCGTTTGCTCTTCGGTTTCTATTTACCGTTTTCGCTCGAGTTTTCCGGCACGATTTCGATGGGAAATGTTCTTCGGGTCTAGCTCGTGTCAATTTATGACATTCATATAATATAGAGAGCTGGTAATTGACAGCTCCTGCATTCTAATTTGAATACATCCATTCCCATTTCGACCACCTGGTCCGACCTGAGTGCGTATGCCTGAAGCAGCCTCGACGAGGCCATAGTCCGACATAAACAACAACGCAATCGAGCTATCATGAAGCCGCTATCTTGTTTCACCAGCCAGTTAGGGCAATATATTTTTTTACATACATATATATATACGGATTTAAAGGTAGCTACTACACCTTAGAAGTACTACTAATGCCTAACGGCTTAAAAAAAACATGTATCTGATAGATGCCGAAGAATATCATGCGTAATAGTCCCCTCTGAAAACTCGGATACATTCGCTTCGCACACCCAGCTAGTAGTAAAAAAATCGGAAATTTCACTTTCTGTCAAGACGCATTGGGTGCGTCTAGCTGAGCCGACGGGTGGATTTGATATGAAATGAACTTACCTCGAAACAACATAAGAATGGAGTAAAGAACTGACAGCTATTCGTGTGAGTTATGCTGTGTTATGCTCGCCTTAGATTAGCGTTGAGTAAGCCATGGTAAAAATGACGACATCAGTGACATGCTGATAACTTTTGGATAGTAAAGACGACAGCGGAGGGAATAACAGCAGAAAATTAAAATTCACGAGCTTCTCGAAAAAGAAAATGTTAAAAAATTTGACCTCACGAAACCATTATTGCCATTAGTACTGTCAGTCGGGTTGCAAATGCGTGGAACGACCAAGAACTGAATGTTCTTAGAATACATTTTTTCTCAATTATTCTTTTTTTTTTTAAATTTTCATTTTCTTGCACACATCTTTTAGGCAAGTATTGTTTTTGTGCAACTTTTAAAATGTCAAGATTTTGATTAAATTTTTGAGTAAAAGATTTTGAGTAAAATTTACACAAAACGCATACTTTGTTGTCTATCTCTTTCGATATTCACACGTCGCGTCGGATGGAATTGGACGTGAAAACATCCACAAAAATAATTTAATATTAGTTATATTATTGTTTTTGCAGACCTAAAAGCCAAGAAATTCCAATAGGAGTCAATTTTTTAAATTTCTTTTAAGTACTTCAAAATATTTTACTGAAAGGCAGATAAATTTCGGCCCAAGAAATGCTTCGGTTTATGCACAAAACGTTTGTAGGCACGCAGCAATAAAAAATGAGACAGATGGTGAGTTAATTTGATCCGAGTCGGCTTAATTCATTTTAGTTTGGTTCCTATGTGAAAACTTGTCACGGTTTATGAATATTTTAGTTTATTGTTTATAATAAACTGATTGTTTATCAGTGAGAACGAATTAATTTCATGAACGGAGATTTCGTTGTACGGCCGTCTATTAGTTAAAAGTTTGAATCAATAAAGTTTCAAAAATATATTCTCGGTTACATAGTTTCTTTTGTCCTCCTCGATTTAAGAGACTGTTCATAAAAACCCTTACACTTCTTGGGGGAGAGGGAGGGGTCTGCGGAATTAAAGGCCCAACTACGATCGACATAGGAGCGCATATGTTAATATCAAATTCCCTACGAATGTTGACATACATACATAGCTCTCATCATATAAGCTAATTCTCATTTTACCACAAGTGGAAATTAATATGGCACCAATATTATTAAATTCACACTAAAATTTTAGGTTATGTTCACTATTTACATATGCCAGTTCCGTTTGTGTCGAATTATTCATGCTTAACGAATGTTTAACGAAGGTTTGAAAGTGGCACATGTCTATTGTGGGTAATAACATTGACTTTCTTATTCTGGAAATGACATATGCAGCTACATATGCGTTCTTATGTCTATCATAGTTGAGCCTTAAGATCGCAACACTAAACTCAATTCCAAAAAAAAATGTGAAAAAGCGTAACGAGCGGGAGAGCGGGAGTCCGAAAAGCCTAAAATTGGCATGACGTTCACGCTTATTCTGAGACACTTGCGTTAGAAGGCCAAGCGTAACGCGGTCGATTTGTTATGCAACGCAATTGATATTCTTAAACGTAATAAAAGCTATAATTGCCAATCTGACAATTATTGAAAACCCGTATGGTGATATGGCGAACAGTTATATCAAAATTGTATCAAAAAGTTTAAATATAAACCTAATATTTAGTTAAGTAATAAAAAAAAATTTACTTTGAAGTCAAACTTTTCAAAATGATTTTTTTAAATTTTTATGGAGTTTTATGTAGAATCATAGCCTAAATAACTTTTGTTCTTGCACTTTTTTGATAAGACGCACCGTTTTTGAGATATTCACAAAAAACGATTTCGTTCGTATGGGGGGTACCCCCCCTAATGGTCCATTTTTGCCCATTAACGAACTTAGCCTCGCATTTTACGAAAAACGGATCTGTGCAAACTTTCAAGTCTCTAGCTCAATCCGTGCGCCCGCAATCCGCGCCACGGACAGACGGACGGACGGACAGACTGACAGACGGACAGACGGACGGACGGACATGCAAAAATTAAATATTTTTATCATTCTAAACACACTGGTGTAATTCATTTTTTTGTGCGATGACGGGATCTTGGCGTTACAAACGGTAAGGCAAAGTTAATATACCCTTTGGTTCCACCATACGGGTATAAAAACGGATGTCTTTCAGTCTTAATTGTGCTAAAAAAATCTTTGATTGCCTCGGAAACATATTAGAAAGTTCATTGATGACCACATAAGCTATTTTGTAGCACATTTTAGTCTTTGCTAATACGATATTTACATCTCAGCTTGAAGATGTTGATCAAGATGATGATGAAGATGCTGATACTTTCGTTGTGGGTAGTTGTTGTCTATCGATGATCCGTCAGTGCTCTAAAATGGCCAACTATACATTTGTCATATTTTAAATGATTGAAACAAATTAAGCGTGGGTCTCTCGCTCCGAGACTATCGCATTTAAAATTATTGCCGCTCATCTTGTTCCTTTTTTTTTATTAAATCTGAATTTAAATTTCGGCGCACAACCTAATTTTTTGTTCAAAAATGTGTCTGCAACTTTGTGCTTATTAATATTTTGAAATTGTGTGATTCTATTTTTGAATTTGGGTTAAATTTATTTAAAAGTTGTCGATTTTTTTTTCACTCCATGTAATAATTATTTGATCGAATGCCAATGAAAACATAAAAAAAGCGACAATTGTCAGGGGCCAACCGTCAAATACTCTATATGAAATCAGACAACATTTTTTTGAAAAACATAAAAAAGAGGCCAATGGTGAAGAGATCAATCGCCAGGGTGCCAAGCGTCAAATACTCTATTATGTGGGAGAGGGGGAAGGAGTGTTTCGATTGGATTTTGATGTATGGAACGGTTATGTAAAATCCTGTTCTAAATATATTTTTTGATTACAAATTTTTCAATACGACTCTCCGTTTTCGAGAAAATTGCAAAAAAAAACTGTTTCCTTTGTATGGGGGAAAGTCCGATTTTGACCGTTCAAGAACGTCGCTTTACTATTTACGAGAATTGCAACAGTAAAAAAATGCATGTTTCTAGCTCAATACTTTTGGACAGGACGGACATACGGAGTGACAGATAGACGGACAGACATGCGGAAATCAAAATCTTTTGCCATCCCTAACATCCTGGTGTAGTTCATTTTTGTGTTCGACGACTGGTTCCTTGCGTTACAAACGGTATACTAAATCTAATATATTTAGTGTTTAACCATTGAACCATTTCTGATTCATGGTTTATACTCGACCTTTTACCATTGGATCCTTGCTTCCATACCAGAAACAGGCTCCTGATGGGTTTTCAGGGCAGACATGCCCGACCTGTTGGGGGGAAATTTGGATGTGAAAATATCCGCAAAAATAATATAATAATTTTGTTGTATTATTTTTGTTTTGCAGACCGTATACGCCGAGAAATTCTAATATAAATCTAATATACTTTTATATGACTTTCATGTCGAGTATAAACAGATAATTGAAGCTATTGGGCTAATTCGAAGGGTGATGGGATTCACCATATTTCTTTAATAATATCATAAACACTAAAAAAATTTTAAGAAAAAGTATTTTTTATTGTTTTTTTATTGCTTAGATTTTTTAGTTCTTGACTTAGATTTTTCAGTCACAAGATAATTAGGTTTACCTAAATTTTTCAGTTAAAAAAGCTCCATTTTATTTTGAACAACGAGTAACACAACCAAATTAATTGTGAACATGATAGCTAAATAAGATACCCTTTTCCACGCTGTAATGTCTTTTATGGGTGGTCGGCTTCTATAAATTCAAGTAATTTTTATTTCTGTCCCGATTATTATTCCAAAAAATATTCGTCATCTGAATACGAAAAATTTTATCAGTGCCATTCACGCCCTCAAAATCAACAAAGAGTGCAAATACATTTTTGCTTACACTTCCAACTTAGTTAAATATTTGTTTAAATTGGTGATATTTGAAGGTCAAAATTTCACTTGAAGACAATCTAATTTTATGATATTAATATAAAATAAAAATCCAGATATTGGCTCCGATATAAATTTGTAAAGTGATTCAAATAAAACTTTTTTTTAAAAGTAATTGCCAAAAATTATTCAAGAATTTTTTGTATATCGTAGATATGTGCGTGGCTGGTAAATTATGGGAAAAGCTGGTCATTAAACTTTTTTCTAAGTAAAAGTATTTTCAATATCGTTTCTTCGCTTATTAAGATTATTATGGCAAATGTATTGCAATATGAAAATGTGTTACTCACCCTCCTTAAGAATGAGTTCCAGGAATTTGTCTAATATAACAACTTAACTTTTTGCCTATTGGGAAAAATTATATAGAAATCGGTGAGATTATCATCGGGAATTCACTTAAGCGAACAAAGAGAAGTATTCTCTTTTTTTTAAACAATTCGCTATAATCAAAATATATTTTGTACGATAAGAATAGAGAAAATAAACAAGTAATTTCCTTTAAATGCTTTTTCTGATTAATTTGAATTTGCTTTTAAAGACTTAAAACTTATAGAAATTCAAAAACACGTTAATGGGGATCAAAAATGGGGAGCAAAAAATACAGCAAAAAATACATATAAAAATTTTGTATTTGTTAAAAGTAAAAATAAAATTTTCAAAAAAAATTTGGGGAATATGAAAAAATATCAATTCCTAGTTTGTAAATTTGACAGTAAGAAAATTGAAATCGCACGATTTCCTGTTATTGTGCGATTTCTAATCTCAATTTTCTTACACAGGGACTACATTAGCTTTTATTTCTGGTATACCAGCAAAATTACTCGCTAAAAAGCCTGTGTGGACCAATCTGGTTTACCAGTTTTTCTAGTAAGACAGTGCTGGTATACCAGATTTTGACAGGCAACCAAATTAAAATGGCGGAAACTATATTTTCGAGAAAAAATACATGGGAGTTTATAATTATTTTACGAGAAAAGGAATTTTGAATGGAATGCACATTCTAGATATTACAAGAGAGTCGATTTGTGAATTTCTCAAAAACGGTGCATACCCCCCTAATGGTCCATTTTTGCCCTTGAACGAACTTAGCGTCGCATTTTACGAAAAACGGATCTGCGCAAAATTTCAAGTCTCTAGCTCAATCTGTGCGTCCGCAATACGCGCCACAGACAGACGGACATGCAAAAGTTAATTATTTTTATCATTCTAAACACACTGGTGTAATTCATTTTTGTGTGTGATGACGGGATCTTGACGTTACAAACGGTAAAGCAAAGTTAATATACCCTTTGGTTTCACCATACGGGTATAAATATAAAGGTCCAACCTATACAAAAAGTCTTTTTTCTTGGCAAATTAGGCCCAGATGGCATTCAGTCTGTTTAAAGAACCATGCAAGAAATAGCGTTTTTCGTACCCCTGGGTTAACTTTTGAACCCGTGTAGTTTTCACTTTGGTTGAGGACTTTTTGGAAAGGGCATAGTCTCTAGTTTCATCCATATATGGCTTCAAGAGCCACCGAATTGCAGACGGATGGTGAAGGGTTAACGAACTTTCTCGTGATTTTTCACAGAAATCATGGCATAAATGGAAGTTGTGCCCACGAGAAAGTTCGTTAACCCCTCATCATCCCCCTGCCATATATGTATGAAACTAGAGATTGTGCCCTTTCCAAAAAGTACTCAACCAAAGTGAAAACTACACGGGTTCAAAAGTTAGTTTAGGAGCAAAATCGTGCATCGTTCTTTATAGTTCTGTTCGATATAAGTCCTGGACTTACTCCGAATATTTTCACTTTACGCCACAAAATGGCGGATTTTCTTACTCTGAATTTGTTTTTATACCCGTATGGTGAAACCAAAGGGTATATTAACTTTGCCTTACCGTTTGTAACGCCAAGATCTCGTCATCGCACACAAAAATGAATTACACCAGTGTGTTTAGAATGATGAAAAAAGTTGAATTTAGCATGTCCGTCCGTCTGTCCGTCTGTCTGTCTGTCTGTCTGTCTGTCTGTCTGTCCGTCTGTCCGTCTGTCTGTCCGTCTGTGGCGCGGATTGCGGGTGCACGGATTGAGCTAGAGACTTGAAATTTTGCGCAGATTCGTTTTTCGTAAAATGTGAGGCTAAGTTCGTTAATGGGAAAAAATGGACTATTAGGGGGGGTACCCCCCATACGAACGAAAACGTTTTTTGCGAATATCTCAAAAACGGTGCATCTTATCAAAAAAGTGCAAGAACAAAAGTTATTTAGGATATGATTCTACATAAAACTCCCATACATCAAAATCTGATTGGAATAAATTTTAAAAAATCTTATTGGAAAGTTTGACTTCAAAGAGGAATTTTGGTACAACTGTTCGAATTTTGATACGAATATCACCATACGGGTCTCCAATGATTGCCAGATTGGCAATTATAGCTTTTGTTATGTTTATCGAACAACTTGGAGTAAGTTCAGAGTAAGTCACTTTTGAACTGTCAAGGTTGAGGTTAAGTTTTACGTTTGTGTACAACATTTTTAAAATGAATATCAAGGAACTAATCATGTTTAATTTGATTTTTCTCCAGAATGATTTTCAACATAAATTTTCATAATTATACATTTTATAAATTTTTCTTGACTTCCAAACACTGTAAAAGAGAGGTTATGTTTAACAAATATCAGCTGTCAAAAGTTTACTCCAACTAAAAGCAAGAGTAAGTCCAGGACTGAAAAGATCAGTCCTGGACTTACACTTTTCTGTTCGATATGTGTTCGGATTAAGTCCAGGACTCATATCGAACAGAAAAGAGTAAAAAATTTTTACTCCGAGTAAGTCCAGGACTCATATCGAACAGACCTTATGATTTATGGCCACTTTTCCTTTCCGCTGGCTCACCTACAGTTTTACATGAATTGCTAACTTTGAATTAGTTTCAACATTTGTAAGGTTTTGGTACTCATCAACAACAAAAAGCGACAATATGGTTAGTATAAAACATTATACCTATTATTAATTATTTCAAAATAATCACAATAAGTATACTTTGAATTAAGACTATAGCCTGCTGAAGTTTAAGGAGAACATAAACCGACATCTTCTTTCGTTCTTCCGACCATCCTGAGCTGTGCTTCGGCATTAAAGGGTCTTTCCCTTAGCTTTGGCTGGAACTATAAAAAAAATGGAGTGACAAAAAAAGTAAATAAGCTTGTGGACTTCGTGAAAACGCCGAAGATTTTTTCGTTCATAATCAAAGTTTGTTTTATTTTTTATTGTTTCACGTTTGACACTTTTTTTTTACCAATTGTAATTTTGTGTTGCAAACTTATATCTATTAATCTTATATTTATTAAACTTATATATATTAATCTTTCTAATACTCGTCGCAATCTTAGCTCAGAAGTCAATTTTCCACTCCGAATTTTCTTTCTCTTCAAAGATATCAATCAACGTATCATTATTACAAGAGGTCATTCCAATCAAATTCCAAGAAATTTTAATTTGTTCAATTGACTTCATTTCGTCCATTATTTGGAAGGTCAAATATTTTCATGATTATATGAATTCGTTTCATCAAATTACGGATACCACACTGGCATTCTAATTATATAAAAATTCACGAATTTATGAATGAATTGTTCACTCTATTTTTTCTATCAAAAAAAT
The DNA here is from genome assembly GCA_964034945.1 of Chrysopilus asiliformis. Lineage (NCBI taxonomy): Eukaryota > Metazoa > Arthropoda > Insecta > Diptera > Rhagionidae > Chrysopilus > Chrysopilus asiliformis. Next base: position 94,563,915 of record OZ035962.1, read on the forward strand.
AATTCAAGAGTGGATAACAAATCGTTTTTAGAAACTAATTTACTCCTTTTAGTAAATCACTGATTCTATCTTTCGCATAAAAGAACATTGAGCTCCGTATATTAAAGCCGCTTTAATTTTCATTTGCTTTTGTTGTTTTAATGAAATGCAAGCAAAATCCAAAATGTCATTTGAATGTGAAATTCATTTCCGAAACTGTCACCAACATTTACTTTATGCATCATGATGAACTTTACTGTGAGTGCTAAATCCCTTAGCTTTTATGCGTAGATGTATGTACGTAGTTAAAATCGGTAAATTACGCAAAATATTTACAAAAAAATTGCGAATAATTGCGAATATTTTATACATTTGTGACAACGATTCAGTGAGGAATACAGAATTAGTTTGTCGATAAAATTCTGCTAAACATATACAAAAATAATAAAATAATCGATATAATTTAAATATCAGCCACGAAAATAGAATATTACAGTGGAATCTCGTTTCATGAACTTAATTCGGTCCTGGAGAGCGTTCTTTAACCCTGGCGTTCACGAATCGAAGCATTTTTATCCATAAAAAAATATTTAGCCCTGAAAGATCTTAAACATATGATAATTCATGTGTAGAATTATACATAAAAATAGAGAAAATGCATAAAATCGCACGCAAGTGTATCAACGTAGGTAAAATGTATACAAAAATTTTAAATGTTTTTCCTATTCGAAGAAAATTGGAAGTCTTAAGAAAAAAAAACACAAATTGTTTCTAAGGAAAAACAGCATAACAGTTTTATTATGGTTTTTTTCTCTTTCGCCTACACAACACTCGACTCTGAGAGTTCCTGCTCACTTTTAATTGTCACAATGCTGTTCAAGAACGGAAATTTTGTTCACAAACCAAAGCTTTATTCACAAACCAAAGCTTTGTTCACAAACCAAATCTTTGTTCACAAACCAAAGCCTTGTTGCCAAACCAAGGCATTTTTTCTACCCAATAGTAGTTCACGAACCGAAAAGTTGACAAAACGAGGCGTTCACCAACCAAGGTCGCACTGTATTCCTAAACTGGAACGCTATACGATGGATATTTAATTGTATTCTATCAATTTTTTTTAACACCTATCGCTTGGCTCAGCTAGAAAAGGTTTTTCTTTTAATTTCGTTTGCAGATTTTTATACCCGTGTGGTGAAACCAAAGGGTATTTTAAATTTGCCTTACCGTTTGTAACGCCAAGATCCCGTCATCACACACAAAAATGAATTACACCAGTGTGTTTAGAATGATAAAAAAAATGAATTTTGCATGTCCGTCCGTCTGTCTGTCTGTCTGTCTGTCCGTCCGTCCGTCTGTCTGTCTGTCTGTCCATCCGTCCGTCCGTCTGTCTGTCTGTCCGTCCGTCCGTCTGTGGCGCGGATTGCGGACGCACGGATTGAGCTAGAGATTTGAAATTTTACGCAGATTCGTTTTTCGTAAAATGCAAGGCTAAGTTCTTTAATGAGCAAAAATGGACCATTAGAGGGGGTGGCGCCTATACGAAGGAAAACGTTTTTTGCGATTATTTCAAACACGGTGCATCTTATCAATAAAGTCCAAGGACAAAAGTTATTTAGGATATAATTCTACATAAAACTCTCATACATCAAAATCCGATTGGAATAAATTTTAAAAAATCTTATTGGAAAGTTTGACTTCAAAGTGGAATTTTAATACGAATATCACCATACGGGTCTCCAATGATTGCCAGATTAGCAATTATAGCTTTTGTTATGTTTAATTTTAAACAATCTTGTCATTCACAAGTTACGTTCGATGATTATGAGAAAGGTCTAATTTTGTGGGTTCCACAAATGCATTTTTAAAATTGCGTTTACAAAAACATAATTTGGGAGAGTCACATTTTATTGGCAAAAAACTGTTTTAATTGGCCAATTTTCAATGCCAAACGTATACAAAAACAATAAAATGAATAGAAAGAATCGCGAATTATTGATTTCGTACCGTTAACCTTTTTTCCTTGAAAATGGTAAGATAATGTTTCATTCGATTGCAAATTTTTCTCCATCTATTGCAGGTAGACACACAAAAATTTCTATTTTGCTTTTGAGAACCTACTTTCAGCTCCACGGATATTTAAAGAAAAAAAAACAGATCTTAAACAAATTTCAAAACTGTAAAAGCGATAAATTATTTTATGGCAGATTTTTTTTCTATAAAATGTTCAAAAGAAATCCCATTCTATATATCTGATGATGATATCTTTGCTGCATTTTAGAAATGTTGGCAATCTCTCAAATGTAATAAATCATTGGCGAATTTCGTAGGAAAACGAGACGTTGAATAGAGATTTTCTTTTATTGCCGATTCACGTAACTTGTGATTTTAACCCGTGTTTCAATAGTGTACCGAAAAAAAGCGTAATTACAAAAATTGTTACAGAAATTGATTTCATTGCGTTCAAAATGATTTGCGTTTATTTGGGCAGCTTCATACCCACACGGGCTTGACATGAACAAAATTGAAAACTTTTAGAAAATAACCATAAAAAGTTCCCAAAACGAGTAACATTTACAACTTTTTTTTCTGTATAATAAAAACAGATTTCAAATCTGGTCAACAATAAAACTGACAGAAACTGACGAAAAAAAAAATTACATGAAATGAAATGAAGTGGAAGTAAAAATATCATGAGGAAACCTAAAGTATGAACTCAGCACGATGAAGAAGAAGCCAAAAAAGAGTCGCTTAAGTCGTCATTTTAATATAGTATACCTACTTATACATGTCTATAAGCAAAACAAAACCAAACAAAATGAAGAATGGTTCAGCTTTCTCAAGACGCCGCCGCGGAGGCAAAGTATACACAAGCCAGGCCATAAGGCAGCGAAATCGAAAACCCAGAAACAGCTGGAAAACTAAAATTAATTTCAAGAAATCGCGTCATGGCTGATTGCGTTTTGACGCAACCGCAGCTACTTTGCCTGTCCAGTGGCTGAGCTGAGCGGAGCCTGCAAGAGGCTTGCCATATTTCAGCATTGGTAACGCCAAGCTAGACTGTAAAAGCTAAAAACCATCAGTAATCAGATACAGATACAATATTTGGGGCCCATTTTGCAACAGCTATACCAGCACCAGCGTAGATCCAGAAAATCAAGTTTTCTGATTTTTGTAAAATTTTGACCGGTTACGATCGCAATCGAGCGTTTTGCGGCAAAACGGAAAATCATCGAACATGGATCATGTTTTAACACTTTCTGGGGAATGCGCGGGCTGCATACTAAATAAACATCAAGCAAAACGCTACTTCTAATTCACTATATTCGATCTTTGGCTGATATTCGTCTTGATTGAAATGGAGGCGATCGTCGCGGAATTAGGGAGATCGTGCACTAATGAGCCATCATCAACATAGCATATCGTCCGATCGGCCGGCCATCTTGAGAAAATGTTAATCACTATGGCCAGCAGCCACCCGTCTTCGCACATGATCACTTGATCCAGTCTGAGTCATTGCGATCGGTTTGAATTTAGTGAAAGATGATGCCAGCGAAATGATCGTCGAGAAAGGTGTAAGTGAAGAGGCGGACTTGCAATCGATCGTGAAGTTCAATGTATCTTGATCGATCGCAGATCTTAAGATTGTTGGTTTCGAATCAGAGATTAATATTGAATAAACACGAAAAAAAAACATGAGTGGGTGCATTCACACACCTTGACTGTGGTGTGGATGAGCCTTTAGTACCACCTGTCTGTAAAATGCAGATCGATTGTGATCAAAGAGATTGAAATTGACTTGATTTGATTGAAAATGATTTTTATAATCGACTAATTTACGTAATTCAAATACAAATTAAAAAGATCACATGAAAAATATTGTACTATTTGTAATTATGTACATAAGTAACAATAGATCAGTCTAAGATCACGTCTTCTCTGTAAGATCACATTCTTGCAAAGCCCATATATCAGAATTCTTAAATGAAAAATCCATTATTCTTCGATTTCAGTAGGTATTGATGAACATAAGACACGATCCTCAACCGAATCATACTTGAGTGGTTAAAACGGTTTAACCCTGAAGAAGATTTTTTTACCAATCGAAACTTTTTGCACCACTGATATTGTTATTAATTTTTTTGTGCTACTTGTAAATACCAATTTTGGACTACAGCCTCAGGCATGAGGAAAAGGTTCGAAAGAGATGAGGCTATTTTGGGACGGGTGCAGATTTTTTTTTACCCGAATACAAAATTGCTATTTTTATAAATCAAATGATGATCGCTTTAGATCATAGTGTGATATCACCTTTTCCCAAGTTAAAAGTTTGCCTGGAAATGAAAATGAGATTTTTAAAACTAAAAAAATCAAAATGAAAACTTTTTATAAACATACTTTCCAGATATTTAGTTGCAAACTAGTATAACATTTTGAAATATGAACTTCTTTAGAATTCGTAGCTACGATTTTTGTGGCTATTAATTGGTGGGCTATAAATTCTAAAAAAATCTAGACCAAAATCTGAGATTTCTTCAAAAAACTTTTGCAAGCATCCCAGTAGTCCGTATTTACATATGGTCAATCAAAACCCTTCACAGTGAGTTGTATTTAGAAAGTAAGTTTTGACTTTAGTCGAATTTCACCAAAAGTAAAATTGATCTTGATCAACGTCTTGAATGATCAAATTACCAAGATTGATTTTTGAGACCCTAATTTTGACAGCCTGAGCCGAAATAGAAATGTGAAAAGTGCCTTCATTGCCAGGAGATAGTGGTTTTCATGATTTTGGGACCCTCCCTTTCAAAGGTTGTTCATCTAAAAAAGCTTTAAAATTTTTAGTTTTGAAGTTACTAACATTTTTATGACTAAGAAAATCCAGATTTTTGGACAAAATTCTTCATAATTCAATTTAAATATGATCATAAATCCAAATCTAGCATTGAGAAAATTGGCGTGGAGCAAATTCGAAATTTCTTGTGCGTAAAAACACTTTCCGGAAATTAATGGAAGTCGGAATAATTTAAATAGATGGCAAGGCGGCGTTGACCAGGACGCGAAGAGAATTGGGATTCAAAACTGGAGGACATCGACACGTGACCGGGACCTCTGGCGAGAGACATTGCGGCAGGCCAAGACCGGAAACCGGTTGTAGTGCCGAGAGAGAGAGAGAGGAATAATTTTGTACACATTTTTCACTTTCTTGCCTTTGGTTTTAATTGTCTTATTCGTCTTGAACTGTATTTCTTATTTTTAACACTAGAATGCGCGATAGTAGCAATACCCTTAGATACCCAAATGGAGTCATTTCGATATAATAATTGTATTGAAAAAAAATCGTTTGTGCGAGGTTTATTTGAAATCATGATGAAAAATCTATAATAAATAAAAGTCACGAGAGGTCTTCCCGTAAAATTAATTAGGAAAAAATTGATGACAAAAAAATGTACGCAAGAAGTCAAAATGACTCCATCGGGCATTCTAGTGTTAATCCAGTTGTGTATAAACACAATGATTATTAATTGAATTTTTTAGTGTAGATTTCTTCTGGTCGTATAAACCTAGTAAATGTTCGATCGTCAAAAGAAGAGGTTTTACAAGACTTTTCATGGAGCCCACAAAAATATTCTGGCATGGAAACCTAAAATTTTTAGTCAAGGGCTGTCCATAAAATAAGTTATACACTCAAAGAAAAAAAATCGCCAACTGGAGTCGATTTTTTGGCCAAGTGAACTTTCCCCGTACTCTGCCAAACAAAGTGCACCTCCATTTGGAAGTGGGAATTTAGAATGTTTTATAAGCTAGTCCAGATGTAGTCTAGGTGAAGTAACCGCAGGGAAACATTTACACCGTGTGTACAGCAACCAGAAATTAAGTATTCCCTGCCACAGATGTATTAACCCTGTATTAACAATGGCTGTAAGCTTTTTTAAAAAATTACCTACCATTAAACTTTACTTTTCTCAGTTGAACATATCCCGTGCATAGCTAAACAAAAGGGAACCAATCGACTTCCACAGGCCAACAGTTCACCTGTGAAAGTCGATTGGTTTTCAAGATTTTCGCATATAAATAGGGTGCAGCGTAGGGTGCAGCAGAGTGCGACATATGCTTCCCTGCTTTTAGTCAAGCGAGGGATTCGATGGATCGGATGGACCTGATCGTTGGATATTGAACTCTACTTGAACTTGCCTTATATAACCCGAGTTCACAAAACATGTGCGAATTTTGAGTCAAAGAAAAATTTTTATATTCCTTCGTTGACATTTTCACGCCCACAAATTAAGTGTACATTTGCTGCAGGGATACAGGAAAAATATTACTCTTTATATTTCCAGTTCACCTGACATAGCTTTACACGTTCTTGTGCTACAAGTAAACATATTTTTTGTTTACCTGTGGCAAGTGTTTTTGGCAATTTTTTAGTTTGCCTTGTGCAGTTGTACTGTTTACCTATCCTGAGAAAATTGTACTCCTCTTATAGGCATGCTAAAATTTACAATCTCTCACATCGTCGAAATCCCTGTCACAGGCAAACGTGTTTTAATATTGCAGGCGAACTTTACTTGCTTTAAGTTGACATATGCCAGCAGTAGGTCAACATACATCTAAGATAAGGAAACTAGCTTTTAAGCCTGCTGCAGAAGGTTTTAAGCCAGCTGCAGAAGGTTTTAAGCCTACTGTAGAACTATTTTATTCTACAGCAGGCTTAAAAACTTCACTACATTACTCTCAGTGACATTTTAAAAAAATTGCTAACATAATTCCATCAAAATTACGCGATTTCATAAAAAAAAATTGATGCACTCATTTTTTTGTACAAAAAATGTTTGTTCTCCTCTACTGTTAAAAAATATAACCGAATCGGTTGATCTCATTTGACATGATTAAATATGATATTAAATGTTCAGATACAAAATTATGTAGAAATGTTGTCAAACATTAAGAGCAAATAAAAGAATCCACGTGTTATACATCAAAGTTCATTTCGCGAAAAAAAAATCATCGTTACATACCATTGAAAAAACTGAAATAAAATCTAATCGGTCATTATTGGTACTATGACAGATTTGTACGACAAGTTACAAAAATATCTTATGTCGGAGAAGATTACTATCAGTCTTGGAATGATATCGGTATCACCTCCACCTACAACTAACGGAATGTAGATCGTTAAATAATATTGCTTTTATCTACCATAAAATTAGATGGCTTTCGGCGGTTTTCTTTAAATAAAAACAAATTCCAATTCTATGCTCTTATTTTTTTTTCTTCTTCTTAAAAACAAGCCTATGAAAAATATCTTTTTATTATTTATATCGGCTCAATTCATTGTGCTTTAACTATGTTTTTCTATTCAATAGAGATCCAAATAAAATGCCATTCGCAATTTTATTATCGGAGTATCTAAACCATCATAAAGATATAAAAGTTTATGGTCGATATTGCTCCAAGTTGCTGAAAGAAACAAATATATCTAGAAAAAAAGTAATCCATATAGACAATAGAAAGAGTGGAAAAGGTCTAAATATAAAGTGCGTAACATCGAAAATAAAATAAAAAAAAGGTTTGCGTACTCGCTAGGTTAGGCGGAGACGCGCTTTTCCTGCTATAGGGTTTCTTTCCTTCAGCATACGACTTTCCTCCCATTCTTGTTATCTATCCATTTATTGATTTTCCCGGCGTTTTTCTCATTTTCCCATTGTTGCCGGCGCTGTTGTTTTAGTCACTTTTTTTTATTACCATGTCCTATATTTTAGGTGCTTCTCGTGTTTGTCATTTCCGATAAGAAAGAAAAATCAATTCCCTACTCCTCATATGCTTGGGAAAATTTTTGTGTCGGTATTTTTTTCCCTTTTTGATTATTTTTTTTGCCTTAAGAGTTGAAGGAATCTAGCGAACGATCAGCCTTGAAGTCCTTTTTTGCTTAGCTTGATGGGAAATACTAGAACTGGAAAAAGCTTATAAGAGAAACCATAAATGGTTGAGAAAACAGCGGAACTTATCTAAATATGTCTGGCTGAAGGAAAATGAAAACAAAACCAATTCATAGAAAAGCGAAAGTTTTTCTCGAATCAATTTCGAAATGGAGGCGCCGCGATGTGTGAACTTTTAGAAAAATCGAAACAATTTCCTTAGCGCTGGCTCTCCTGGTAAGTGTGTTGTCTATGTGTACGAAAAACTCTCCTGTTATTTTGTGGGTGGCAAAAACCTTTTTAACTATAATAGTGCGTGATATACTGGATTTGGCCTTGCCTTGCACGTAATGTCTGCCTGTCAACACGCACGACCACAAAAAAAAATGTTTAGTCCTTTTTTTAGAATCGCAATCTATTCGACGGGCGACTTACTTGGTTTGTGTATGTGATATTAACCTAAATAAAAATAAATGTATAAAATAAATTGGCAAATCAAAATATGAAATTGGCCAATCATCTTAAATGTACCATAATTTAAAGGTCTCGAAAATGTTTAGTTTCAACGAGAGTTAATTATGTGCTGTCAACAGATTGGACATTTAATGAATATTTTAACTAAAAGTAGAATTTTTGATAAGTTTTTCTCTGATAGACGACGATAAATTGACCGAGGAAGTTATGGGAAAAATGCCAGAAGTTTTGTTTCGTAGGGAACTTTTTTTTGCCTTAGAAATGTAATTTTTCATCTAGGTGACAATATGTTTTAATTAACGTAGCCATGTGCGCACGCATTTAGGGCGCTAACAACTACAACATCTAAATATTGTATATATTTCTAGTAAGGGGTATATTAGCCACCTCTAAAAATATCAGGTGGGTTTTTATCGGGTTTTTGAAAATAAGTTAAAACGTAAAAATTTAGGGCAATATTAAGAATAAATTTACGGGAATAATAAGAATCAAAAATGTAGTATGATTTCAGTTTGTAATTTGGCTTCATCTTTTAAAAATTATTTTGTTGTTGGCGCTGGATGAAATTTTAAATTTCCAAAAACATAGTTGTCAAATATACGTGTAAAAAGGTTGTAACCCTTTCTTAAAAATGTGTGTAAAAATTCGTGTAATATATTACATAAATTTTTCTGTAATATATTAGAAAATTTGAGCAAAACGTCAAATTTTAAATTTTGGGGGCCTACGTTATCGTTATTGCAGCGACCGATTCCAGCCTGTAACACGATGATATTTTAACTGGAGTGATATTCCGTAACTTGTTTCCAGCGTTTGTTTCGAGTTAGAAGAAAAAAAAGTATTCGCTGTCTCTGTTTTGACCGAAATAAATGACAGAGAGAAACCGAGATAGCAAATACCACTTTTTCTTCTAACTCGAAACAAACGCTTGAATCGAGTTACGGAATATCACTCCTGGTTTTACGGAAATGAGCTTTTGCTGTTTATGAATTGTAAGCTTTACAAACGTTGCAGTATTTCTTATGATTCATTGTAAAATTGTATGTCCGGATTCGCACGATAAGTTTTTTGATTCATGAATCACGGCAATTCTCTTTTAAACATTCACGAATCATTCACGGAATCACTCACGGTACGTCTTTTTGACGTTTATGAAAGTTTTTGTCGTAAATTAACATGAGCGAATACGAATGAGAGCAAAAAGGAATAGAGAAAACGGACTTGCAATAACTTATGGTGAATCAAAAGTTGGTGATTCACCAACTTCTCACCCTTCTTGCGCTCGTTTGGCCGCGACGTGAATCAAAAAACTTAACCTGTGAATCCGGATTATGTTTGGAAATGGAGAGAAGAGTCAGGCATTAGGATGTACTGTCAAAAAGATGAAGCATAGCTTTTAATTGAATTTTTACTCCGCTGGTACGAATTTCGTAACCTCACCCTAAAATCGTGCAAAATCAAGGAAATAAATAGCTTAAAAAAATCAACCAAAATAATATTGGGGGAAAACATAAACAGTCAAGCGTGGTGCGGCATCTGAAGCCCTTCAAATATAGTTAATGTCCACAAGTATAGAAGATTATCCTGGATTTTGATTTAGTCACCTTCTTATTATTATTGGTGACCAAATTAAAGGTAGAACTCGAACCAAACTAACACATAACAAACATACTTCAAATCCGTATATCAAACAAAGCAAACAAAAAAAAAAATGGGAACTTCGAATCAGCCTCACCTGACGCATTCGTACGTCCGTTTATCAGCTTAGGACCTTGAGTGGCTGGGCTGGAGTTTGGGCGGATGATCAATCAACGAAGCTGAATCCCTTTTCACGAAGCTAAAAGGCACCTCGTCCTCATTTTGCTTGTTTTCGTATATAGACGATACTATATGACTATGGCCTACTTAAGATCTTACTTTGGTGTGCTAAAAAACACAAACAAACACACAATCCCACACATTAGAACGAACAAAACTGGCGTCGGGTGTCTGCCGTCTGTAGTTTATCCACCATCGACATGCCACCGCGCTGTCGTCCATGCGTCGCCCATTCGGCGTTCGTCCTTTTTTCAGATGTTTGGCTATTTAGTGGCATTTGTTTGTATGGGGCTGGTCGAGCGCTTTACACTAATGAAACAGACGTTTATTGAAGGAAAAAAGGCTTTCCGAAGGACTAATGAACCGCTCCCATATTGCCAACCCTCAAACCGAAAACTTTTCCTCCTGCACAGTTTACCGTTCTTTTTTTTGGCAAGGAAATCACTCAAAGTAGTTACTAAAGTTTTCTCCGTTACTTTTTTCATTTGATTTCGAACTTTTTTTTTGTTTCGGCGTTACCTTCTCGGCCCTGCAAATAGCGAAAAGTTTGTCAAAAAAGTAACAAATAATCGCAGAAGAATTTGAAGTGAAGGAAGAATTTAGATTTTGTTACAAAGTTTCAAAAGGTCGAGATACACAGGGACAGTGCAGTAAAAAATTTCCAACTTTCTGGCACTAGAATAATAAAAAAAAAAAGATTTCATTTAAGTTGATTCCGGATTTAGAAGTAATTGATTAATTACTGTTCTTTCCTTTCACCTTGCCCTTTTTTTTTATCGTTATCTAGGTAGTTTTTATACATTTTTGCGAAAAAAGAAGAGGTTCAAAAAATATTTTGCGGAAAAGTAATTTTTTTGATTGTTGTTTTCCTAGTCTTTCTGGAATTCCGAACATGAATTTTTAGCACAGATTTTAGTGCTTGGAAATATTCACCCCCCCCCCCTCCCCCACTCCCTTCTCCTTACGAAGGTCGTAAAGTGGCCATTGCGACTTAAATTTCATGACTTTATTGTCGCGATGACCACCTGACGACCGTTTGTGCTACTTGCGGCACAAAATGCTGCTCTGGTTTTTATACCCGTATGGTGAAACCAAAGGGTATATTAACTTTGCCTTACCGTTTGTAACGCCAAGATCTCGTCATCGCTTACAAAAATGAATTACACCAGTGTGTTTAGAATGATGAAAAAAGTTGAATTTAGCATGTCCGTCCGTCCGTCCGTCTGTCTGTCCGTCCGTCCGTCTGTCCGTCTGTCCGTCTGTGGCGCGGATTGCGGGCGCACGGATTGAGCTAGAGACTTGAAATTTTGCACAGATCCGTTTTTCGTAAAATGCGAGGCTAAGTTCGTTCATGGGCAAAAATGGACCATTAGAACGAAAATGTTTTATGCGAATATCTCAAAAACGGTGCATCTTATCAAAAAAGTGCAAGAACAAAAGTTATTTAGGATATGGTTCTACATAAAACTCCCATACATCAAAATCTGATTGGAATAAATTTTAAAAAATCTTATTGGAAAGTTTGACTTCAAAGTGGAATTTTGGTACAACTGTTCGAATTTTGATACGAATATCACCATACGGGTCTCCAATGATTGCCAGATTGGCAATTATAGCTTTTGTTATGTTTAATTCTGAAATTGATCTGCTTTCGAATTTGAGATATTTCCTCTATTAGGAATCTTGAACCTTCAAATTTTAAATATCCAAGAAAATGCACCATTAGTTTTTTATAATTGCTATAAGAAAAATTTTCTAAATTTAATTATGGGTTTTCTCTGATTTCTCTTTAACCTTAATTAATTAGGGGTTTTCTCTGACCCGCCTTTTTAAATATAGTACGTCTACACTTTGACTGATTATGTTTAATTTTTTTGGCGTCAAAAGCTTTTCAATGCTGATTACTATTTAGATAGTAAAACACTATTTGCATTCTAACTTAAAAATTCGTCAAATTTTGAAAAAAAGTTTCCTTTTTGTCAAATTAATTTTTTTAGTTTTGTAAGTAAAAGAAGTTGGTCGTGATTTTATAAAAAAAATATCAGTTGTGATCAACACAAAACTTTCCGCTGCAATATTTTGTTTCGGAGAAAATATCTTAAAAATAATATTTTTTTCAAATATCCCGGGGACCGTTAAAGAGACGTAAAAACCGTTACAGGAAAAAATGCAGGAAATTTTATTTCCCTTGAATTTAGTTATAAGCATTTTTTCATAATAGCGCACAATTTTCGGGAAATTTTCAAAAAACTTAATTTTTTAAAAATATGTTGAGAACCGTTAGAGATACAAAAAAAAACCATTAAAGCAAACAAATGTAGAAAGTTCATTTTTCTCCAAAAACGAATAGGTTTCGAGAAATTTTCAAAAAGAAAATGTATGGTACTCGTTATAGCTACCGTTACTTTCCCAAAAGTTGAAAACTACGATTTTTGTAAAACTTTTTTTCAAAAAAATTTCAAGTCGCTAGCTCAACGCGTTCTCGAGTTATTTAAGATACGTGCAACGTGTAGGCCGACAGACAAATATGTACGGACAACCTCAGAATTTTACGTGAAACGAATTTTGTACTGATCAGAAATTTTCTGCCTATTCCGGTTCTCGAGTCGGTTTCCGTCATGAATGCAATACTTTCCCTATGTAGCAGAGGAAAGTAAAAATTGGTAAATACTAACCTCCCAATTCGTATGGGCATATCTGTGTAACACTGGGTCCGACTGTTACTTGAAAATGTATAGTGAGGTGGGTGTGAAATGGACACGACGTATGTATGTATGGAAAATTCGATTGAAAAACGTATCGGGTCGTTAACATTTTCATATTATATTTCGCTCGTTTGCTAAACGTGTGTGGTTTATAAAAATGAGGCAAGAAAACTTCAAGACAAAAGTTAGTTGTTGCTTTGTACAATTTTCCAACGGAGAGTTTTCTTTTTCTTGTGAAAATTTACGTTGGATATATTTTGCAATTGTCTTTATCTATGGGTGATATGTGACACCGCCCCGGTCTAGTTGGCGGTTGCAACAGACATCGGCGTATAAACCTCGAAATTCTTAAGACATAATCACACTGCATTCGACATAGATATGCATTATTTCTTGTATAGTGCAGTGCACTATGTTAAAATTTATCTCCCTATATCTTCTGTCGGAGTGTACAACATAAAAGAAGTGATGAATTTGTGTAATAAATATGCCATAGGATAAGATGTGGTCGGTTCCAGGTACAATGACATCATTGCGGTCTGCTGAACCAAGTTACAGTTTATGTTGAACGCATAATGCAAATCCAATGCAATCAGTTTTCACTCGCTTGAACATTCATGTTTATAACAAAAACACAGCGATTGAGCAGACAAGTTTCATTTGAATATCGATAGAGCACACGTATTAAGATAAACTTTCAATCGATCTGTACAAAGTTTAAATCTCGTCTGTGCATTTCAGACATATTTAAGACTCTTATAGTGAGTTAAAGAAAAAGAAAAAAAAAAACAGATAATAATATCTACTTTGTACGTAACTCCGATACAAATTTATAATAATTGTTGAGGATTTTCTTAATAACTTGCACGGTGAATGGACCTCAATATTTCGCCTCTGGCAAGTCATAGTTTTTAGATAAATCGAACTTAATTGTTACAAGGTTAATTTTAATGTTGGTACAGTTATACATTTTGTAATGCTGTGAAATGCCCAATGTCGGTTACTGACGAAGTAGAGACTACGCCTACACTTGAAGAAAAAAAAACGGCTTAAAAGGAACATAGTAAAATGTCAAGATTTACTTGATTTCCAAGAGAGAAAGAGAAATTTCAGGGTTATTGAACAGTTAATTTGCACTGAAGATCAGATAAATTTGACGATAAAATTATTCACCTTCAGATATTTTAAATTGCATAGGGTTTTCCATTTTTATTACCCGGATTTTAAGATTCAACCAATTTTTATGATACTTTTTAATGCTAATTGAAGCACCGTCGATGTCATCAATAGATGGCTGTCATAGCTTTATAAATTCGAATTTTCCAATGGTATTTTGGTCTAAATTGGGATTCACAAATGAAAAATTAGGATGCACCTAGGAAATTAGGATTCACAAATGAAAAGTAAAGAGATGTCAAACCACATCTCGTAATACCTTCTTCCATTGACGGGTAATGCTTGGCCTTCTACTTTCTGAAAGAATTAGGGTCCGTTGATCCCTCCAACCCATACTCTGTAGCGAACGTTACCCGGCCTTTACACGCGACTATAGAGTCTGTCAGTAGTACAGACTCCAAATGTCAAATTACTGACAACGAATTAGAAGACATTTAGCGAACTGGCAGCCAGTTCATTCTCAAAATGACTTCGTTTGTAACACAGCTACAGTCCCTTGTATTTCAGAGGCATGAATTTTGCTCATATGCTTCATTATTTTAATTATCTCGTTCCTAGTTAGTCTTCTTTCACCAGTCTGAGAGTTCTAAATTAAAAAAAAGAGTGAATTCATAATAATTTAATAGATTTACCTCAAATTCTTCATTTTTCGCCATCTTAGAAGTCTGAAATGTCAAATTACTGGCATGTCTGTACTGACTACAAAAATGTCCCGTCAGTACAAACTTGTCAGTGCCAGTAAGAATTTACACGAGACTGTGTCAGTGACTGTGTCAGCTCTACAGACGCGTGTAAAGGCTGTGTTAGTATTCAGCACATTCCATGGGATATGTTCCACCGAAATTTCCCAACTTATTCCTGCACGGTATATTTTCCCTAGACCCTCTTGTGCAGCTGAACGCGCGCACGACTTCTTCCTTGAGTCACTCCTTTTTCGTACAGTAAGGAATAGGAAATCCTTCATTCCGCGAACAACAAGACTTTGGAAGCATTTACCATCCGATGTGTTCCCCCCGGACTATAACCCGCAGAAGTTCAAGGAGAACATAAACCGACATCTCCTTTCGTTCTTCCGATCATCCTGAGCTATGCTTTGGCATTAAAGAGTCTTTCCCTAAGCTCTGGCTGAAACTATAAAAAAAACAGTGGATGCTCAAAAATTCTCCCGATCACGATTTTTAATAGTTTGTTAGATGTTTTTTCCAAAAATATTATTTATTCCAAAATTAGAACAGTTTTTTAAAAAAATATCTTGCAATCGGTATTCTGTTTTACTTTTTGCAAGTAAGTTTACCATCCATTAATTCACATTTTCCCAAATCACATCCTGCTATCTTGTCATTCACCAAAATGAAGGAAAATCCTTGGGAAATTTGCAAATAAAGCCATACAATAAGACGAGAAATTTGGAGCAATAATAGGTGGGGGGATAGTAGAAAACAACTACGACACAATAAAAATAAAAGAATGCTGAGCGAAAATCTGAAAGCATCCAATTGTTCGGATTCTACGGTAAAAAAATCCTTTAATGGCAGAGTTAAACAATAACAATTAAAAAAACACAAGAAAACAAATTGGGCAGAAGACAATAGAACATTAGAAAGGGATGGTCCCATTTTTACCGTATGTCCTTAAGAGAATATTGCTAGCAAAGTATGTAAGATGGAAAAGTGTGGGAAGTGGGATAAAAACAAAAAAAAAATGTGATCATCAACCACACAATTACAAAATGCGTCCATGACATTTTCCACCCTTCCTGGTATGGTACTAGTATTTCTCGTGTATGTGACATACAGACAGATTCCTTGAATGTTGTACCACACTGGGCAAACTTGAAATCACCTTGTAGGAAAGACGGAAAAAGAAAAATTGAAAGTATTTTCAAAACATTGGGATTTTTTTTAATAAACAGAAAAATGCTGATAAAAAGTGGTGAGTAAATTTCAAGAAAGTTAGTACGATGAAAGTACCCAGTGTGAAATGATTCTAATACAAACATTGCTAGAGATAATATTGAAACGCCCATTGACTTTTACTATTAAGGGTAGAGATTCCTTAAGTTGCTCATGGAGATAAAAACGTGCAGCAGCAAAAGCAGTATTCTCAATCTCAAGGGTAGTAATGGTCCTTTAGATTTTTTTTTTCACTTTCTTATACATAGTATATTAAAGTATTGTAGTCATGAAAAGTTTCAACTTCATAATTTTTCCTAAAAAACATTTCCCGACCACTTCTGAGTCGACTGCAATATTTTTACAAAAATGTCTTTTTGTCTGTCAGTCAGTCAGTCAGCACAGGATTTTGGTGGTTAAATATCTGAGGAGAATTCAATAGACTAATGTTTGTCACAATTTGGTCTTATACCGTTATGCGCTATCAATTACCGTTTTCGAGATATTATCATTAACAGACGTATTCTGGCGTTGTGATACTTAAGTCACAAGTCACAAGTACATAGAATTTGAGGCTCTTGTGACCGAGTTGTGACTAGTGACCGTAGCTAGAATAAGGCTGTAAATCTAAAAAAAAAATAAACGTTTGCGAATTGCTTGCAAACTAATATTTTTTCGAAAAAACATTTGAAAAAAGAAATAAAGATATTAAAATTCTCTACATTCCTGCTTTCCACTGTAAATCGATACCTTTTACCGTTATCGAGATATTTTAGATTTTGTTTTTATATTACAAAATCTAAATGTTTTTATATTGCTAAAATTTTATTCGTCTAATTATAGCGTAAATTGTGAAGAAACGTAGATTTTGTATAAGAAAGTCATGTGCTATTCACATCAGATATGATGTTGAATGTTGGCTTGTTGGTGTGGTATCATTCGTAAGATTATCATTGAACGTCAACCGACTATATGCGGGAATGAAAGAACAACAGCTTGGCATAACTACACAATTAAAAGGCCTATACAACACTGAAATTTCTGTACAGTGATGAGGAATGAATGAATGGAAATTCCAGAAATTTAGTTAGGGGTTGGTGGTTGCGATGATGACTTTATCACTGACTGTACGACAACCATTTTTTAAGGATTACTGGAATAATAAAACACTCCAACAATAAGCAAAAACAATGACATGAATCATAGGCTCCGTGTCAAGATTCCTAGTTAGACGCCAAGTTTCCTACATTTCAACAAATAAAAAGTTCTAATATCTGAAGGATGAAAATCATGAGGATGTCGTTATCCTTAGTTTGTTGATTTGTTTGCATATTGAACACTTTTAAGCACCGCTGTGGACCTTTGACTCTTTTAACACGTTGACTGCCGAACCAATTTTGCAAATTTTTAAAAGAAGTGCCAATATATGTAGCCCTGTAGAATATATGTAGAATTTATGTATGTACGTATGTATGTATGAATGTATGTATGTAAAATGTATACATGCAGAATGTGTGTCATGAAACTTAGTGCCTTATTCACTGGCTATCAAAAATGATAGGCATGACAGTCAATGTGTTAAAATATCTGATATCCGACTTTGATATATCCGCCTCCCAATCCTGAAAGTCGAGAAGGTCTAACTCCAATTCCAATTCCGACTCCTTCGGCAAAAAAAAATCATCAAATCACATCAAACCAGAAATCAAACTTAATTAAAAAGCAATAATTTTGTCCCGATTTTATTGAATTCAGCTCGATTCTTATTAAATTTCGGGTACTGTATACTCCTATCATTTTTCTGTGTTACAGAGTGCCGCAAAAGTTACCCGTTTTTCTTAGCAGAAACTTTAGTTTGAAATGAAAAGCGTAAGGTCTTTTTTCTATTTCCCAAGATTTGTCTTCCCCAAAACATTTCGTGAGTCCATCACCATGACATGTGAAAAAATCAACGGCTTTTTATGTCGAATGATGATTTGAGCGCCACCCTATATATTGAATATTTGTATCTTTGGCAAAGTCATTGAGGGGTGACAGGTGTGTATGAACAAACGAACGTGGACAGGCACGGATGGATACCGCGTTTTTATACCCGTATGGTGAAACCAAAGGGTATATTAGATTTGGCTTACCGTTTGTAACACCAAGATCGCGTCATCACACAAAAAAATGAATTACACCAATGTGTTTAGAATGATAAAAATAATTAATTTTTGCATGTCAGTCCATCCGTCTGTCCGTGTGTGGCGCGGATTACGGGCGCACGGATTGAGCTACAGACTTGAAATTTTGCGCAGATCCGTTTTTCATAAAATGCGAGGCTAACCCGGCCCTTACACACGTCTGTAGAGCTGATACAGGCGCTGACACAGTCTCGTGTAAATGCACTGACTGCCAGTTCGCTAAATGTCTTTTAATTCGTTGTCAGTAATTCGACATTTGAAGTCTGTGCTACTGACAGACTTTACAGTCGCGTGTAACGGCCGGGTAAGTTCGTCAATAGGCAAAAATGGACCATTAGGGGGGGTACCCCCCATACGAATGAAAAGGATTTTTGCGAATATCTCAAAAACTGTGCATCTTTCAAAAAAAAAAAAAAAATACAAAAGTTAGTTAGGAAAAGATTCTACATAAAACTTCTATACATCAAAATTCGATTGGAATGAATTTAAAAAAATGCCAGATTGGCAATTATAGCTTTTGTTATGTTCTTATATCTACATGCAGAAAGTTATTCCGGAAGAAGTCCCTACTTGACTTTTATTATACAAAATTGCCGGATTTATTTAAGATTCTGAGATCTTTTGCTAAATGAACATATTCTGCAATATATAACCAATAATCGGGGAATAAGGTGTGATGCCGGCTCCACACTCTCGTCGAATGGACGCATATCAAACTTTGGTGAGCGACTTGGCAAATATAGCCGAACACGAGTTTTCCAACCACAGCCACAATATGACCAACATTCGTCGAGTTCATGAGTCGTCACTCAATTCTAACATTACAAAATAATTTCCACAACACAAAAATTCGGATATTTTCGCCTTTGGTTACCAGTCATCGCATAATTTTTGTCACGAGGTCCAACATAGAACTGGAATCTATGGAAGGAGAATACAATGTTGAGACGACTGGTACAAATCGAACATGGTCAAACTTGAGTGGACCACAGAGTATGAAGATGAACACGCAGATGGGGAATCTATAAAATATCGTTTTGAGGGAATGGGAAATTTTCTTACAATTTTTATACCCGTATGGTGAAACCAAAGGGTGTATTAACTTTGCCGTACCGTTTGTAACGCCAAGATTCCGTCATCACACACAAAAATGAATTACACCAGTGTGTTTAGAATGATAAAAATAATTAATTTCTGCATGTCCGTCCGTCTGTCTGTCCGTCTGTCCGTCTGTCTGTCCATCTGTCCGTCTGTCTGTCTGTCTGTCTGTGGCGCGGATTGCGGGCGCACGGTTTGAGCTAGAGACTTGAAATTTTGCGCAGATCCGTTTTTCGTAAAATGCGAGGTTAAGTTCGTTAATGGGCAAAAATGGACCATATGAACGAAAATGTTTTTCGCGAATATCTCAAAAACTGTGCATCCTATTCCCAAAAAAGGGCAAGAACAAAAGTTATTTAGAATATGATTCTACATAAAACTCCCATACATCAAAATCCGATTGGAACAAGTTTTAAAAAAATCTTATTGGAAAATTTCAATTCAAATGAAATTTTGATACGCCGTTCAATTAAATCACCATACGGGTTTTCAATAATTGCCAGATTGGCAATTATAGCTTTTGTTATGTTTATAATTTGTAAAAGTTTTGCACTCGTCATGATGACTATGATCAGAAACCGTAACTTTGAAGACCCCTGATCTATACTCTGTTGTTCGCCGTGATTCGCGTGCATTCGCCCAAACATTGGAGAAAAATCAAATTTTCCAGATTTTTTACCACTGAATTTACTAGAATTTTCCAGTTTAAATCAGTCTCCCCTGCGGTACATTGCAGATTTTTACAACTTTTTAATACCAAACAACCAAATTCAACAACGTTTTCTTTTTCTTTCTAAAATTAACTTGTTTCAAAATTAACTCCTTGCAGCAAGTTAAAGAAAATGGAGAAAACCACACCCGTTTTCTTGGAAAAAGAAAATCGCCACAAAACCGGATGAGAAAAGTCGAGTTGACTTTTTTTTAACTGTTTTCGGTTGTCCCTTAAGTGTCATTTTGGGAAATTTTCTCAATCCCGTATGGTTTCCCTCAAAAGTCCGAGAATTTTTTTCCACTCTGTTTCGGCTGGTATTTTTCTTACGCTCCTATACCGCCGTTTTCATTTATATTTAGTTATTTGTGTTCGTCCCGCAATATTTAGGACATTTAAATAGCATCCCCCCGGATAGGCACTTTACTGGTCCGTTCCTTTTTTTTCTCGGGATTTCCTTCAATTTCCAGTGTGATTCGTTTTTTCAGAGGTTTTATAGAGCTGGGTGATAAAATTGTTCCCTGGGGGCGTCCATAGAGTCAAGGATATGGCCGACAACATTGGGAAAACACTTTACCGAAAAAAAAGATGGAAAATGTCAGTGGAAAATTTCGGCCCTTCGGTTGTTGTCTGTCCATTTGGTGATATCTCGCACCAATTTGACATTTATGTAGATGTGATCATCAACTCCATTTCCAACCCCAAACATCATCCTGGGTTTTTCTATTCTACGTAATTCGAAGAGGTCTCTTGGTGTGCAAATTCCGGTATAAAAGTAATAGAATCTGCGACAAATTCGTTTTTGTGTGTGTTTCGATCGACATTTTCACGTGTTTTTCGAGAGTTTTTTTTTCGGGTTGTTGGCCGCCATAATAGCAATCATTTTGGTGGTGGCTCGGCCAACAATATTTCAAAAATGCCGAAAAATCCAATTGCAACATTTAAAAAAATAATCGGCTAAACGATGTCTGCACTGAAACTCATTCAAAATGCGCATAGATGTGTTACAATTGAAAAAGGGCGGTGGTGGCTGGGAAAGTATGAGAAGTGGGCATTGCTGTCGGGGTAGTCAAAATTTCGGTTACGATTATTTTTATGTAGCGAATAGCAAAAGTTGTCATGCATGACAGTAACATAAATGATGCGACAACAAAAACATTTTTTTTTATCATTTTCGCCATCATTCGAGGTGTCACAATTTGTCCGGCAAAAACCATTTTTTGCAGAATAATTTTTGTAACGTTGTTGGTGTTTTTTCCCGACAACTGAACACTTCACGAAAAAAAAACAAACAAACAAATACATAGTTTAGTATTATATGAATTCATGCTCGCGATTGTTGTCCGCAAATGCTGGACTATTTGCAAGTCTAATAATTTAAATATCTACAATTTTTAATATTTATTCGTATGCATTTATATGAAACATGTTTTTTTTTGGAAGCGATTTTTTATTTTTGTATAATTTTAGCAATTTTATCAAAAGTTAGCTTTTCTGCTTGTTTTTGTAATTACACAAATACATTGAGATTTAACTGGCTAGAATGTGAGTTTCAGAATCACCAGAATTTTTTTTTCTTTCTTTTTTTTTATTGCTATGAATTTTTTAATTAAACTACATGAAGTCCAATTTAACGCTTTGAAAATATGAGACCTGAATGGTAGATATTTAGTTACATGATTGCCACTGTTATGTAATATTGCAATAGAAGGGAGCATTTTTCGATGATTTGAAAAGCGTTTTTATATTCTGGCTCACAATGGGAAACTACCCAAACGAGGTAAATGTATTCTCAATGGCCTCAAAAGTTGCTAGCTTTTGGACCAATGGACATACAATCAATAATTCAGTTTTTAAAATCAAAGTTTGGTTCTAAGGCGCTGTCCATAAAACACGTCACAAAGAAGGTGGGGGGTTCTGGCTGTACTAAACTCTATACAAAAATCGCGAAGGGCGTGACGAAGATTTTCACAATAGGTGCGGGAGGGGGGGGGGGGGCGGTGGTTTCAAATCTTGAAAATTTTCGTGAAGATTTTTTAAAATTTATTCCAATCGGATTTTGATGTATGGGAGTTTTATGTAGAATCATATCCTAAATAACTTTTGTTTTTGAACTTTTTTGATAAGATGCACCGTTTTTGAGATATTCGCAAAAATCGTTTTCGTTCGTATGGTCCATTTTTGCCCATGCACGAACTTAGCCTTTCATTTTACAAAAAACGGATCTGCGCAAAATTTCAAGTCCGTAGCTCAATCCGCCCGCAATTCGCGCCAATCCGCGTCCGGCGCCACAGACGGACAGACGGACGGACGGACAGACGGACGGACAGACGGACAGACGGATAGACGGACAGACGGACAGATGGACGGACAGACGGACGGACATGCAAAATTCAATTTTTTTTATCATTCTAAACACACTGGTGTAGTTCATTTTTTTGTGTGATGACGGGATCTTGGCGTTACAAACGGTAAGGCAAAGTTAATATACCCTTTGGTTTCACCAGACGGGTATAAAAAACCGAATGGAATGCTTTGAAAATTCGGACATAATTTTAATTAAAAGCACCCATGGAACCAAATCAGTCTGTGTTAAAATACAGTGCGGTGCAGATTTATTTTGTATCACATTTATTATTAAATGAGCTTTTTAGAGCTTCCGTGCGAATAGAACGGAGCTTTTGTGTGCAATAGAAGGGAGCTTTTGTGTGCAATAGAAGGGAGCTTTTTTTTGATGATTTAAAAAGCGTTTTTATGGCTTTTGTGTACGATCGCTAAGCTTTTATGTACCATGAGCTTTGCGTGCGGTGCACAGTGCTGTATTTTCACATCTGTATTTTTTTTTTAAATTTGAATCACATTTTCATTTTTTCTTGACTTGTTCTAGATCTGCCTAGTTAAAATATTTGAATTTGACATTCGTAGATTTATTTATTTATTTAAAAAAAAAAACCCTTTCAAAATTCTTTCAAAAAATAGGCATTACCCTAATATTTAATACAGATGGGTAAATTTCGGTTACTTTTTCAAAATATTCTGCATATTACTTGCTATCCAAAAACTGTTTTTCCAAATTTACTCTGATAAATTAAAAATTTCTCGAATAAAATATAATACTTTGAATTTCTTACTACAAACCCTTATCATAGCAAAAAATTTATGCACGCTATTCTTGTATGTGTTTGCTGGTACTTCCACATTAGAGTTGATAAAATTTTACGAAACTTTAACTCAGTTCTCATGCAATGCGAACTTTCCCATTTTTTTTAATATCATATATTTTTTTAATCAGACAAAGAGAAAAAAAGAAAAAAAAATCCTATGGTTTTAGCTGCTAATGTAGATTAGGCTTTTTCATGGGTGTGTAAATAAAGATCCAATTTCGCCAATTTTCCTCGGAATTTACTGCTGTTTATGTTGTTATTTAACGTAAACATTTTTTGGTTTACATTATGAATGCCTAAGTATTATATGACGAACGCAATATTTATCACAGAGTGTGGTAAAGCTTAAAGTAAACATAGAACACAGTTTGTGTCTGAGTAGCCTAATATATATATATCAATATATTGGTATTATATCAGGAATGTGTATTTTGCTTATTAGAAATATAGTCATAGTCAGATATAAACATATGCCTAATAAAATGTTGATTATAAACCCTAATCTTTCATATTCGTACTTTCCACTTGAGACTGAACGATTAAGCACAGGAAAAATTCATATAATTTGTTTGTCGCAGTTAAAAGAATGTTGCATAAACAGAAAATTTAGCTACTTTAAGTTTTAAATTATGAAAATAATCGGCTTAAAGTGTCAAACTATGTACGATTGCAATATTATTCGTCATTTTCAAAATTTGATTGAATAATTATGGCAATTTTTTTAAATTGAAATGTAAATGGTATAAAACAGATATAATTTTACTGGATTTTTAATGGTAATGATTTTTTCTATAGCAATTTCAGCTTTTTTATGCACTAAATTTCGATTTTTCAAACCTCCCCTCCCTTCGCAACCCTCTTGTCAATCTTTTTCACAATTTTTTGTCTAAGATTCAAAGCCGTTGTTATAGTACCCTTCCTCCTCAAATATCCTATTTCATGGGTGGCCTTTTGTCAAACATTGCCGCCTCCAAATATACTATATATGCCCCTCAAAACAAACAACACCCCACACCCCGCCCTTCTATGCTACTGCGGATTGAAAAAAAAAATTGTTCTCACAGAAAAAAAAATTTGGTTCCTACCAACTACTACAAGTTCTCTAAAAATTTGCAATATGACTCTGTTAGATTTATATTAAACGTTCCTTTTCACGTTTCAGTTTTCATCAAACATTTAACGAAAAAATTTCCCTGTTTCTGTGAAAAGTTTTCCAAACAAACAGCTCAATAGCAATTCTCACACAACGAATTGGTAGCAAATTTTTCAAGGATTGTCAGCGAAATACTTCTTTTTTTTTATCAGGAGCGACAAACCGCTTAATTTTGAATTTGTATTTTACTTTCATTTGAAATTTGTTACATTTCAACACGTGTTCAGAAATCATAAATTGTTTTCAAAGTGAATTTCTTTCTTAAAGCATTGTACGAAAAGAAAAACATCACCCCAAAACATCAGGGGAAACAGCAGACGAAAAAAAATATCTTGATGGTTACGGTGGGGGTGACTGTAGTAAAAAGAAAAATGATTAAACCCTATACATATTAAAAAATGTTTACTAACATAGTCTTATAGTAACAAATGGTACAACTTTGTACCTCGTCTCGGTATGGCATTGATCAAGAAAAGTTTTCTAAGGCGGAGCAATATGGCAGCAATGTTGTTATTGGGGATGAGAAATTGTACAATTTGTTGGAATGAGTAAAAGGTTGGATATCAAGCCAGTGAGAAGCTGGTCCTGAGCCTCTCAAACTCCTACAGCATTTCCATATTTTCACGTTTTTCTTATAAATACTGGCGTCGTTTTGGAACCGAACACGATTTTAGTCCTTGTAGTTCTTGTGGAGTCAGTCGTCTCTGGTCTCATCCATATTGTGGATGAAATTTTCCTATAGCATGGCTGTAAAAGTTTGGCTCTGGTTTCTCACCCCTTTTACAACCACCAAAACTTCCTCTTCTTCTTATTTCTTGCCATAAAGAGTTTGTTTGGTAAAAACTTTGCTCGTTTTTCAGACGGTTCGTTTCAAAAAATAAAAAAAAAACAGAATCGACGTAGAAAAGTATCAGAGCACAGCCGAAAACTTTTTACATTGCAGAAATAACGTGAAAGTATACTTTGATACATATTTGCTTGTCCTACCATCTTGTAAGGGTTGAAGGCTTCCAAAATATTTTCCTCAAAAAAAAAAAAAAAAAACAACGAATCAAAAGGCAAAAAAAAATGTCACTGATATAAAAAGTAAGGGAAAACCAGTAAAATTTTTGTGAGTGCAAATCGGGTAAGACGCAAGCATAGAAATAAAAATTTCTACCATGTGTGTACACACACAAAAAAAATTGGAGTGGCGCGGGCATGGACACACGTGATTTGAACTCCGACATCCCGACGACATCAATTTCGAGAGGGTAGTTGTGCATACTGATATACATATGAAAATATTATGGCACCGAGCGAGGATGAATTCCGAAACGGATGAAAACTGATGAAATGTTGGAAGACGACCGACCCTCAATAATCAGAAAACAGGGGATGCTGACCAAAGTATGGTTAGGGGTGGAAAAGTTCAAGCGTATTACTTACGAATGACAACGAGCAAATATTTCCCTATCATAAATGTATCTTAGGGTGGAAGGCGTCGGTGTTTTTTTTTTCTTTTTGGAGAAAGAGATTTTTTTTCGCTGTATAAAATACCGGGAAGGGGGAAACGAGGTTTGTTTTTGGGTCAGAGTCAGTTATCAAACTTTTTGAACAGTTCTGAAGGCACGCACGAACTTCCTCAAAGTAATCATGTAGGCTCGCACGCACATGCCGTAGATATGTTGTCACGAATTTACAGTTCTTCCGTCCTAATCAATTGGTGTATACTATAAGTGAGAAACAAAAAGAAATAAGGGTGAAATGCGCTAGGATTTGTTGGCAAAAGAACCGGGCGAAACTGATTATTTTCTTGGTTCTACGAAGTACATTTTTAAGAGATCAAATGCATTATTGCAATTTTTTGCGATGATTTTTTTGTTTATATGTTTTTTAATATACAAAAAAATCAATGCTGCAGGTGCAAAGAAAAGGCCGTGTGCGGATATTACTTTTGAGCCTTCTGCCTTTCCTCAGGATGGAGACCCACTTCTTAAGCCCTTGATATTTTCCAAATTATTAAACGGATTATTTTTTGACTTTCGGAATCTGTAAGATTTTGTTTAAGTTAAAACATTCTTTGACTAAAATATTCGACATCCAGTATCGGCTGAACTTAGGAATAACTCTACCAGCCTATAATAAATAAAAAACATATCAAAAGCTATAATTGCCAATCTGGCAATCATTGAAGACCCGTATGGTGATATTCGTATCAAAATTCGAACAGTTGTTTTGATATTCGTATCAAAATTCGAACAGTTGTAGTTTGAAGTCAAACTTTCCAATAAGATTTTTTAAAACTTATTCCAATCGGATTTTGATGTATGGGATTTTTATGTAGAATCATATCTTAAATAACTTTTGTTCTTGGACTTTTTTTTGATAAAATTCACCGTTTTTGAGATATTTGCAAAAATCGTTTTCGTTCGTATGGGGGGTACCCCCCCCCCCCTCTCCCACCCTCCCCCCTTCCACCGCCCCCTTTAATTGTCCATTTTTGCCCATGAACGAACTTAGTCTTGCATTTTAGGAAAAACGAATCTGCGCAAAATTTCAAGTCTCTAGCTCAATCCATGCGCCCGCAATCCGCGCCACAGACAGACAGACGGACGGACGGACAGACGGACGGACAGACGGACGGACAGACAGACGGAAGGACGGACGGACATGCTAAATTCAACTTTTTTTTATCATTCTAAACACACTGGTGTGATGACGGGATCTTGGCGTTACAAACGGTAAGGCAAATTATATATACTCTTTGGTTTCACCATACATGTATAAAAATTATTGCTTTTTTTTGAAAATCCAGTCTTAAGTACTTTTAGTCCTCAGAATTTCCTATCATATGGCTTTCAAAGAAATTGATATTCATAATCATTATTTAAAATGCATAATTTAAAAAATAACCAAAATTTTATTGCAAACATTTTTTTTTTTGAATCCAGAGCATTAAATCTAAAAATATGAGTACTTGTTGCCCATTCATAGTACTTGTCACATAAAATGCCTATCAAAATGATCCCCCTGAGAAGATAACATTTTCATATTTCCCCAATTTATCAATATTCGAAATTATTGATTGGAAGGCATGAAGCCACCATCGAGAAAATAGTATCAGATTGCAAAATAACGATAACAACGTCCCATTTTGATAACACAACCGAGAAGAGGCAACCAAAATATATATACATATATATATATATACAAAAGAAGAAAAAAAGAAAAATCGGGAGGATAACTTTTTTTTTCGGGGTTGAAGAAAATTCGGCAATAACACCCATACAATAGCAATCGAATTTTTTATTGCCCTGAATTGATTGGAATACAAACAACAACATCAAGAATATGGCCAGTAACTGCAGTCTATATTTATAGTTAGTATACTTTGTCCGATTCTATTTCTAGGATACGGATTTATATTTCCATTGAATGTAACCAAGTGTAGTGTTTAGGTTAAGGCAACTATAGTAAAAGTCCATTTTCGTATCGAAAAATATTAAAAGCGATGACGGAAACACCATTTCACTTCGTTATAACATTGGATATATGTACGAACAGAATGTGGTGGGTAGGCAAGAGGGTGAATGAGCATAAAAGACGCGTTTGCCATAATTTGTGGGACTTGACCGAAAAAAGGCTGGGGGAGGGTGGGTGGGAGGTCTTTCTGGTCTTGTTATCGACCGGGACCCAGCCCAAAGAGTAAATAAACACACACAGAATAGACATTGACATCTAGGACACAACACGGGACAACCAAGGGTTTGGAAAGGACATCATAACTTTGACTATCTGCGCTGCTATATAGTGAATAGGACTTCTCTCCGCTATACGAACTGCGTAGCGTGTTGGTGGATGAGAAGTACCCTTTTTTGAGTGACACTTGGCTGAGGGTAGTAAATACAAGGGAGGATAAAATTGTATAATGATAGGATAGTCTAGTGTACAGCACAAGATGACATCAGCTCTTATTTTCTTATCCAATTCGCCAGTTCTCTCCGCTTCCATTTGCCATCCTTTGGACAATTTTCGCATCACAGGGAAGCGTATAAAGTTCAACGCAGACAAATGACTTTGTAAGGATTGCTTCGAGGAAAAAAAAGAGAACCAAATTCTTCCACAATCAATGCAAGGCAAGGCGAAGGACGAAAAGGAAAACGCCAACGGCTATTCGGGATGTACTTTTGCAAGTTCTCTGGATATACATATTATTTATTCATTTTACGTCCTGTTTTTGCGCACATACGAGGGCTTACCGAACTAAAAAGGAATCACTTGACGATATTTTTTTTTAGTTACTTTGTATGCATACGAAACGAGCGATGTAATTTTATAGGGTGAGAATAGCGGAAAATATCATGTCGATTGAATGGATTTCAGATTATATTAAGATGTTGTAATTATGATAATTTTCCGTTTGTATTCTATGTGCAAAATCCGTATGACGAAATTCTATTTGTTATTCTCGAATCTCCCCCATTCATTGAAATTCATTTACATTTTGTCGGATTTATATTCAGTAGTTCACTTTTATAAGTATAATTCTACTCATGGAGCATAAAAATGATGATTTTAGATGACAGAATTCGACTGTAGATTCAAAAGAATGGACGGTTTTCTGGTTTCTTTTTTTTTTAATTCCAAATCCTTTTTAATACATATTTTATTAATTAGGATAACTATATTTTTTTTTTTTTTTTGCAAAAGAATTAAACATTCTTTTCAATATAGAGCCTTTTATCTCAATCTATATTCACGTGAGTAAAATATGTCACCCTGATAATAACTCAATTTCATTCTCAATCGCTGGTAAATATATCGATATATTTATAGGTCGCACAACTTTGTACCCCCTAACAATACAATTTGGGAATTCCCATCGACGAAGGTTTTATAAACAAACCCTTCAAACTCTTATTGTTCTCCTATTATGACAGTGATGGCTCTTTTTCTTAGAATTTCGAATTTCTTTTATTTTTGTTTTGCCCTATTTTTATAAATCCTTCAACGGTTTATTGTTGTTTTTCTCAATAATTTTCCATCCACCATTTCATAGGCACATTTCTCTTCCGTATCGCAATGATTTAGCCAGAAGCTCAACCCTCTAAATAATAGCATTTTGTTGTGGGTAAATAAACGATTAACTTTCGGCTAACTAACAAAAATACTGACAGCAGAAAGACGGGAATTACAGGCGACCATCATCAGGTTACGAGCAGGAAGAACGGCCGGGAAAATGGAGAAACAGTAAAATAAGAAAAAAAAACACCAAGTTTCCTCCGTTGATCTGGAAAAACTTCTACACAGTCAGAAAAAAAAAATACACAAAAGGTTGATAAAAAGGAAATCAGACCCAGAAATCCAGTAAGAATTTCATATAGCATTTATATAACAGAAGAAATTGAAAACGTACACATTTTCTTTCGAAAAAAGGGACCAAAAAAAGAGGAAAACATTACGAAAATCCAGATTTAGGAGACTGTCGGATTTTTTTTTACACTTGAGAGCTGGAGATGGGATTCCTTGGTTAAAATTCGGGTAGACAAAAAGTATCAGACTAATATAAGTCTGAACCCAGAAAGATGAATCCACTTGACTAAATTAATCTCATTTGATATGATATTTTGGCTTTTTCAATATCCCAACCCTCCACACTTTCAGTATAATTTTTTCACCTTTTTTAACTTTAAATCTAAATTTTATGTTTGAAAATTTTCTTTGCCAAAGCAAGAGTGAGAAGTGGAGAATGTGAATTTAACAGTTCTATTTTTGAGGCTTCATTTGGAAAATGAAATGTGATTAGAGTATAAGTCGTAGGTTCAAAGGCTACAACAAATACAATACGTAAATTCACTTACTTGTAATTCCAATTTCGGAATTTATTCTATTTTATTTCTACACCCCCAGCTCAGGGTCACTACCACCAATTGAAAAATATACTCCAGTGTATTCGGTTATTTCAAGCTGGACGATTTCAACATCGGCTCGTTGAGCACTGGCTATCCCCCGAAAATACTTTCTAATCTAATTTAACATTTATTTTTATGTTTATCGCCAATACATGCAGACATACATATTCCTGGCCAA
Source organism: Chrysopilus asiliformis (assembly GCA_964034945.1). Taxonomy (NCBI): domain Eukaryota; kingdom Metazoa; phylum Arthropoda; class Insecta; order Diptera; family Rhagionidae; genus Chrysopilus; species Chrysopilus asiliformis. The sequence continues at coordinate 94,594,251 of OZ035962.1, forward strand.
ACATTTTTTTAAAATTACATTTGAAACTGATGGCTTGCTACGTCCTTTTGCCGTTTTCGGTTGTGATGACGATGCTCTTGGTGCTGACCGTGACTGCGGCGGTGATGTGGTCATTTATTCTGATTACCACAAAACCCCATAACAAAATGGATATTCCGTCGGAGAGTTTAGCAGAAATCATCCCCTCGAGAATGGAGTGGTATTGGGATGATTCCAAAATTGGTATAAGATCACGTGCGTGTGCTAGCATCAGCTTTTATACTTGAAATAACAGAAGATTCCTTTGGACAGAAGGGTCATAATGTTGTAATGCTTTCCGCCCACTCCAATTGAAATTTCTCCCGAAATTGATATTGAATGAAAATCATTAAATATTTAAATATCTATTTTTAGCCTCTCGTACGCAAGTTTTATCCAGTTTGAAGGTTTTTTTGAAAGCCATTTTCAATGATTTTTTTTTAAATTGGCTGTTAAAGTTTCCTTACCAAAAGATCAACATCTCAAAAATCAAATAATCCGACATTAACAGCCTTATTCTAGCTACGGTCACTAGTCACAACTCGGTCACAAGAGCCTCAAATTGTATGGACTTGTGACTTAAGTATCACAACGCCAGAATACGGCTGTAAATATAAATAGTCTTGGGCCAAAACCTGTGTTTGGTCTTCTCACCTGAAAAATGGGAGGTTTTTTGTACTGAAAGTTTTGAAAGACCCATCAAAGTGTAGCGGGATTTGTTTAACTTTGACTCGTGATTGTTAAAAAATTATGGGGTTTTTCTATTCAGAATAAAACAAAAGTTGCACCATAGGCGAAACTTTTCGAAAGAATTACTTGGCTGTCAAATATTTTTAATGAAATGCGCCGCAGGTAATATTTTGAATTGGATGCCTTTAGTTTCCAGAGAAAAACTTCGATGTTTTGTCCTTTCCTTTTTGACGTTCTGGTATCTTTTTAATTTATTTATTTATTTAATTTCCATGTTTCACTGTTCATTGTTTTATTTAATTATTATTGGTGAAAAAGTGATACATGTACATTTTGTTCTTTTTCGTTATTTATATTAATTGTAAGTAAAAAAATTTTTTTTGTTAAAATAATTTGTTATAACAAAGTGTATTGGCAGAAGAAAAGTCCTCCTGAAGAAGCCTGACGACAGTAGGCGAAACGTTGAGGCATTCAATAAAAATGTTCTAAAAAGGATTAATTAGTTTAATTCGATGACCGAGTAAGCCGAGGAAACAAGTAGATTTCATAAATTGATCAACGGTCGAGCTTTAAAAAATGGATTCTGGTATCTTAGTTGTTCAAATGTTTCGAAAGGCCGCGTAAAGCACTATCGCCCAAAGAAACCGTGCTATGGGGCGTTTTTATGCTAAAATCAGACCTGAATGCATGGCAGCCGTTATTATAACTTACAAATGTTTCGTTGGAATCTATCATAAATTGTAATCCTTTCATCGTAATACAGTAGAATCTCGATAATTCGTATTTCAAGGGACCAGCAAATTCATACGAATTAGCGGGATATACGAATTATCGGGATTCTACTGTATTAAAGAAAATAATGCTTGTTGTTATCCTTTCCCATTTTGACCCAAAAAAATAAAATTTTGATTTTGTGAAAAATTTCTTTGTTTACGATTACTTTTTTTTTATTGATGTGATTAACTTATATTTCCACCGTTTATAAATTATTTGCTTTGGTTTTTATGTTTTCATAAACAATGGTATTTCAAAACATCCCCATCAATTTAACGCACTACAAATAAGTGTAAGAACTTTACTACCTGAAACAACATCATTCCGTAAGATGGGTCATATATCACACGATTCCAGATATATGCCATGTATTATACACGATTGGCAAGTGAATTGATGAGAGAATAAGAAGTGGTGGACCAAACCCTGATCCTTGCGGTAATCCTTTTTCTTTCGATTTTTCTACCTTTGCCATTCTTTCTTTTTGGGGGGGTTTTTTTTCTTCTTCAAAAAGTCGAAAATAAAGTTTACCATTGGCCAGGAGCATTTTCAACCGAAAGGTTTATTCTTTTTTAGCACAGAAAGCGGCTAAGCGTCGATTTTCTTGTTTATCAACAGAATACGGATACAAAAGTAACGTAAGTTGGTTTGGTAAACATTTATTCTCAAACCTTTTGCCCTTCTCAACCCGGTTATCATTTTTACGCTTCTTACTTCTAGTTCCCTCATCGATGGCCTCTTACTTACACATATTTTAACAATTCATATCATTTGAACAAGCCGCCCTAAAAATAAACGTACGGCACGGATCTGTGCCAACCGGAAAGTGAAATCCATTTATCGAGTTCTTATCTATTGCGGGATATCTTAATATGTACTTCTCGAGGGCAAGAACTAACGAAAAGTAGGTATACAAAAAATTGGTTTCTATGCTAGAAAAAATAAATAAATAAAAAAAGCGATGGAAAAATCACCGAAAATCGGAGAAAATGTGAGAAAAGTAGAAAAGTGTCTTTTATATCCTGATGACATTTAATAATAATCTTTCGGTTGGATCAGGATCAACATCGGTTTTAAAATCGGGGTTGATGTTCGTATATACAGGACCTAAATTTAACCGACTAAAAGTCTCGTCTCTGTGACACTTTATTCTTTGTGAAAAGTGATATATTCCCTGGTAACACTTACATAATCAATAGAAAATTGTAAAAAGCCATCAAGACGTCAAAAGATCGGAATGAGTTAAAAAAAATTCGGGGGCGAAATAGTGAAAATCGATGTGGAAATCATGTGTGTGGATGGTGAGTTTTGCACCAAAAAGAAAAAAAGAATCTCATAAGTTCCAACCCATACCTAACCTTTTCACAATAGTAATGTCCACCCGAACCGCCCATATTTTGCCAATAAAATCGAAAAAGTTTCGCTGTGGACATTCCGATTGGTGTCGATACTTTGCTAAGCATAGAAAATCGAATCAAATTTATTGACAACTAAATTCTTATATAGAGAAGGCAACACGGCAAGCAACCAACCATCGCAATGGCAAAGAGGCAAAGGAAAAAAAAGTAAATTTTATTTACATCGATGTGACGTTATTGTTGTAACTAAATGACGTTCACGAGTACAATTTAAGAGATTCTGATGAGAGTCTGCTTGAATCGTGTAAGAAATAAAAATCGAAAATTTATTTTTGGCACAATATTTTGGTATAGACTGCCAAGAGGAGTGTTTTTCACTATGACTACATAGTCAGTATCTAATATAGTTATTTACACATAATAGTGCACTTTTACTAGTATAATTTATTTCATCTGTCTGAGAAGAAGCTATTCGATGTAAGAATCATTTACAATTCCTAGAAATTAAATTAAAATGGAATTAAATTAGTATGTTTACCTCTGGTGTATGATTTTTTTTACTAACTCTAGGTTTCTGTACTCTAGGTTTAAACCCTATAATTGTATACGGGAGTCACACAACACTCAGAAAAATGTCCAGGTCAACTTTTTGTCAGGTTAACTCTGACCTTACAGAGGTTTCTGTAAGCCAGCTAGCGGTCAGAGTTAACCTATCTAAGGTCAACTCGTGCAGCTCCCAATGCCCTACTTCACCTGCTGGTGGCGTAATTTCAGAATTTCTCCGACCACAGGTCAACTCAGTTTTACTTGCCCACATGCAGGCGAACGCGCGCCTGCCCGAGGCCAATTACGCCGTATGTAGGTCGTCGAGTTAGCCGCCATTTTTCTGAGTGAACCTGGGTTGCAAAATATATGCGGTCACAAATTGGTCACAGTAACGTCACCGTAACGTTTACGTGACCGTTCTTGTCCAGTTATTTTGTGAAATGGTTCATTTTTTCACGAATAGCTTTTGAAAATTTTGGCCACACTTCCCGTGTCAATATCGTCTGTTTAGCTTAAGACAAAACCGTCTAACTGCGCTAGCTTTTCTTAGCATTTCTAGAGAAGTGTACATAAAACCCGAAGGGATTGTGTACAGGCTAGGGTAGCGACAGCAACGGCTGAATTTAGTTTTGTAGTTTATCTGTTTTCCCGTCTTTATGCAAACATTTTCCACTATTTGAGGCATCCGGTGAATTTTTTTTTAATGTGTCGCGGCGCTGTACCGGCGCTTTTAATATGTTCAAGGGATGCATTATGTTTCCTCGAATTCAGAAAAACGTCCGACTTCCTTAAATAGAGGACAGTGAACGGGAAAAAAGGGGACGAGATGGAAACATTAATTTGTATTTGACCTTAAAAGGCTGTATTTGACCTTAAAAGGCTGTATTTGACCTAAAAAGGCTGCATTTGACCTTAAAAGGCTGTATTTGACCTTAAAAGGCTGTATTTGACCTTAAAAGGCTGTATTTGACCTTAAAAGGCTGTATTTGACCTTAAGAGGCTGTAATTTATCTTGGCAGTTAAATATTTTCCCCTGCAGTGCAATAATTTCTACCCGGTTTAATAAAAATGTTGCATGCGGCGCAATTTTTGTTGCATACCGAAGAACTAAGAAACCTTTTATAACTATATATTCACAAACAAAAATTAAGACAAACATCTTTTGCGTCTTTCCAAATTTCAAATCATACACAAAAATGCGATTTATCAATTTTTTTTAGAAATGGAGGGGACGCTAAATACGGGTTTTGCCCCGGGCGTCGCTTTATCTTGCGCTGCTGGCCACATTAATTAAGAAGACAACATTTACTCATCACCGATTACTAGCCGTGTTAGCCCTTGAGTTTGGCAGTCTTGCATTTTAGAAAAGTCTGAATGGAAAAGGACTATAAAAAAAATTTCGCCTGCGGAGCATTAGTTTCTTTTACGTTTTGAGAGTATGTAAATTTTTAAGTTAAATTTCAATGCTAATATTAACACTTTGGCTACCAGCCAAAAAAACGCTTACTCCACTAGTATACACTGGGAAAAAACGCAAAAATCATTTCTGTACTTTGTGAGTCACCAGTGAACACAAGATCAATACAGACAAAAACGAACGAATCGAATAAAATATAACGGACAAAAAAAACCCCTTTGTACCGCACGAGCGACTGCACTCAACCATGGAACTCGAGAAACTGACGGTAATGACAATAGTGTGTGTACACCGGTGACTCACATGGTAGCCAACGTGTTAAAGAGTTGTTACCGTAATTTTTTTTTTGCAGAAAACTCAATGTGACAATTTAGTTTAACAGCTCTGTTCTACTCTTAGCAGATTTGGCTTTTACTTAAACCCCCCACCCCCCACCATGATAAACCTTTAGCTACGCCCCTGGCTGTCGTTAACGAAAGGGTTAAGCGAACAGACAGAAAGATAGATAAAACTATAAATAAATCGAGGAAGCTGATAAAAAAAGGGGAACCTTGGGTTGACCCTTGGTCGAAAACCCGCTCCTTGATAACAGTAAGCTAACCAGAAAGTTCTATCCAAATCGGTTCAGTGGTTCTCTAATTTAAAGCGAACAGACAGACAAGCAGGTAGGAAGACACATAAGCCAATTATTAATAGATTAAAAATAATGTATTCATTGTTTACCTGCCTGTAACATAAAAAGCACTGTTATTTTGATCAAATGTTTAATCTATTTATAAAAAATGGTGTTACATACGTTTAACTATATAAATTAGATCTTAATTTAGATTTATTACTACGAAAATTTATATTCGACCATTCAATTTTTTGTACAACGTGTAAATGTGGCCTAAATTCTCTCTATTCGTATCACACACCTGAATACATTCTATATTAAATAACGAATTTGGCACTTTTATAATACGAGCAAAAGATCATAACGTTATTGAATAAAACGCTAATTGGCAGAATCTTTTTTTAGTTAATTAGAAGTGAACATAATATCATTTCCAACAACGTCATTTAATGTCTATTCTGCCGGCATTCATTTTCTATCTATAATTTTAATAATTGGATAAATCTAATTTGTTCTAAAATATCATCAATTGAACGAAACATTTTCCTGCATAGCTTCATTTTATGTTTAACATAGAAAAAAAAATTGTCTGTCGATGTGAAATTATGTTCCTAATAAATTTAACACCTATTTGTACGTGTAGGCATAAATTACCTAATAATATGGACGTGAAATAAAATTGGATTTTAATCAGAATAAAATGAGAAGAAATTTTTCGATGTATTAATTTTATGTTCATGATTTGTCTGAATTAACTAAATATAGTTTGAGTTGATTTTTTTTTTGTATTTTTAGAATAAAGGTCATTGGAAGTTGTTCCCTTTTATTCAACTTTTCTTTGCAAATATGTTTCACTCGAAAACATTTTTTCCCACCTGTCTTTTATTTAAAAATACCGGTTGTTTTCTTTAAAGAACGATGCACGAAAATGCCCCTTTACTAACTTTTGGGTTTCACTTTCGTATTACCCCCATTGGAAAGGTCATTTGCTCTAGTTTCATGGATATAATCTCTATTTTGGCGGGGAACTGCAGGGGGATGGTCAGCTGCCATCTTAGGGGTACTGATTTTTTCATGCATTTTTCGACGATTTTTATGCCCCCGGGCTAACTTTTGAACCAGTTGGGGTTTCACTTTCGTATTACCCCCATTGGAAAGGTAATTTGCTCTAGTTTCATGGACATAAGCTCTTTTTTGGCGGGGAACTGCAGGGGGATGGTCAGCTGCCATCTTAGGCGCACTGCTTTTTTCATGCATTTTTCGACGATTTTTATGCCCCCGGGCTAACGTTTGAACCAGTTGGGGTTTCACTTTCGTATTACCCCCATTGGAAAGGTCATTTGCTCTAGTTTCATGGACATAAGCTCTTTTTTGGCGGGGAACTGCAGGGGGATGGTCAGCTGCCATCTTAGGCGCACTGCTTTTTTCATGCATTTTTCGACGATTTTTATGCCCCCGGGCTAACTTTTGAACCAGTTGGGGTTTCACTTTCGTATTACCCCCATTGGAAAGGTCATTTGCTCTAGTTTCATGGACATAAGCTCTTTTTTGGCGGGGAACTGCAGGGGGATGGTCAGCTGCCATCTTAGGCGCACTGCTTTTTTCATGCATTTTTCGACGATTTTTATGCCCCCGGGCTAACTTTTGAACCAGTTGGGGTTTCACTTTCGTATTACCCCCATTGGAAAGGTAATTTGCTCTAGTTTCATGGACATAAGCTCTTTTTTGGCGGGGAACTGCAGGGGGATGGTCAGCTGCCATCTTAGGCGCACTGCTTTTTTCATGCATTTTTCGACGATTTTTATGCCCCCGGGCTAACGTTTGAACCAGTTCGGGTTTCACTTTCGTATTACCCCCATTGGAAAGGTCATTTGCTCTAGTTTCATGGACATAAGCTCTTTTTTGGCGGGGAACTGCAGGGGGATGGTCAGCTGCCATCTTAGGCGCACTGCTTTTTTCATGCATTTTTCGACGATTTTTATGCCCCCGGGCTAACTTTTGAACCAGTTGGGGTTTCACTTTCGTATTACCCCCATTGGAAAGGTCATTTGCTCTAGTTTCATGGACATAAGCTCTTTTTTGGCGGGGAACTGCAGGGGGATGGTCAGCTGCCATCTTAGGCGCACTGCTTTTTTCATGCATTTTTCGACGATTTTTATGCCCCCGGGCTAACTTTTGAACCAGTTGGGGTTTCACTTTCGTATTACCCCCATTGGAAAGGTAATTTGCTCTAGTTTCATGGACATAAGCTCTTTTTTGGCGGGGAACTGCAGGGGGATGGTCAGCTGCCATCTTAGGCGCACTGCTTTTTTCATGCATTTTTCGACGATTTTTATGCCCCCGGGCTAACTTTTGAACCAGTTCGGGTTTCACTTTCGTATTACCCCCATTGGAAAGGTCATTTGCTCTAGTTTCATGGATATAATCTCTTTTTTGGCGGGGAACTGCAGGGGGATGATTTTTTGATGGAAAAATCATTACGCCTAAGATGGCAGCTGACCATCCCCCTGCAGTTCCCCGCCAAAAAAGAGCTTATATCCATGAAACTAGAGCAAATTACCTTTCCAATGGGGGTAATACGAAAGTGAAACCCGAACTGGTTCAAAAGTTAGCCCGGGGGCATAAAAATCGTCGAAAAATGCATGAAAAAAGCAGTGCGCCTAAGATGGCAGCTGACCATCCCCCTGCAGTTCCCCGCCAAAAAAGAGATTATATCCATGAAACTAGAGCAAATTACCTTTCCAATGGGGGTAATACGAAAGTGAAACCCCAACTGGTTCAAAAGTTAGCCCGGGGGCATAAAAATCGTCGAAAAATGCATGAAAAAAGCAGTGCGCCTAAGATGGCAGCTGACCATCCCCCTGCAGTTCCCCGCCAAAAAAAGAGATTATATCCATGAAACTAGAGCAAATTACCTTTCCAATGGGGGTAATACGAAAGTGAAACCCGAACTGGTTCAAAAGTTAGCCCGGGGGCATAAAAAACGCCAAATCCTGCATGGTTCTTTGGTTAAATGCATTTTATCATAAAAGGGAATAGTTTTCGAGAAATTTGCAATAAACTTAATTTTTTTCAAATATCTTGAGAACCGTTAGAGATACACAAAAATTGTTAAAGCAAAAAATGTATAAAATTTCAAATCCTTTAAATTGTGTTATATTCATTTACCCCAAAAGCCCACGGTTTTCGAGAAATTTAAAAAAAAAACTTTTTTTCCAAAAAACAAACTGTATGGGAGGTATCCGTTATAGTTAAGGTTTGTTTTCCAAATGTTGATAAAATCTACGATTTTCGTTTACAAAAAAATTCAAGTCGCTAGGTCAACGAGTTCTCAAGTTATTTAAGATAGATACGTAAAACAGGGAGACGGGCAGACAAGAGACAGATGCACGGAAACGGATTTCGTACTGATCAGAAAGTTTTATCTGCCCCCTTTCTCCAGTAGGTCTCCCTCATGAATACAATACTTTCCCTCTGTAGCCGAGGATAGTAAAAATCACAAATTTTCAACAAAACACTGGTTTTAGTTTTTAACTGAAAAATATTTCCACTTACGATTCATCAAAAATTTATTCTTCTTCTTCAAAAATTTTAATAGCTGTCAATTTAATTCATTTCTTAATGATAGTCTTTTTGGTATCTTTGTAATGTTTTTTTTTTTGTAAGATGATTAACATTCAAACAAATTATTTGCGGTAGACCCTTTAGATTTAACAAAAAAAGAAAGGATTAGTTTTCTTCTACAAGACGGAAATCAATTTACAATTTGTCTGTGAGAATTCTTAAAGGCGAATTACACACGTAATACTTGTAGCTTTATCAATATTAAAATGGTACATCAATCATTCTCCAGTTCACTTTAAGCACATTTTGACTCAATTCAAAATAATATGATAATGATGAGCCTTCTGCCATTTACATATTTGAATATTTGTAGACCGTATTTTGTCATTTAAGTATCATACATGCGATTTGAAAGTACATTGAAACCTCGATACTGTATACAATTCTATAGTGTATACCTCACATTTTTTTTTAAATTTCACACTGATTTTAATGAAACTTTTGTAGAACTATAAAAAAATATTCGACGCGTATTTTTCTTATTTGGGCAGTATTTTGGTTTTAAGGATTTTAGGGGGTTTCTCCCTTTTTCTTTGGGGATTCTTTGAAAACTTTTGAAGGCTACATGCAAAAAAAGCATTTTCGGCAATTACTCCGAAACTAACGCTCCGATTTCGATGATGACACTTAAATGAATAAAAGTTTTAAAATCTATTATACATCATATCATACTAATACAGTAGAATCCCGATAATTCGTATTTCAAGGGACCAGCAAATTCATACGAATTAGCGGGATATACGAATTATCGGGATTTTTTTCAAGTGACCAGCAAATTCATACGAATTAGCGGGATATACGAATATCGGGGTACGAATTATCGGGATTCTACTGTATATAAAAATGAGTTGGTGTCTGTCTGTCTGTCTGTCTGTTCCTCTTTCAGGCAAAAACGGCTGAACCGATTGACTTGAAATTTGGCATGAGTGTCTGTGGTAGTTCTGGTTCCAACATAGGCATACGGAAAAGAAGCCCGAGAGGTGGGGGGAGTAAGGGGAGGGGGTAAAGTGATCTCGAAACTTAGTTTTCCCTCTATGTTACTCTTTCGCGGGGAAACTACTGAACCGATTGGCCTGAAATTTGGCATAGATGTTTGTCGAGGGTCCAGCCCCGACATCGACCCATTAAAAACTAGCCCGATAGGTGGGGGGAGTAAGGGGAGGGGGTAAAGTAATCCCGAAATTTAGCTCTTCCTCTGTGTTACCGATAGTTATTTATAATTGAAGCCTGAGTAGCGTATTCCCGTCGATACTATATACCTCCCTGTTTTGATATCGGTAGACTGTATCGAAGTTTCAACGTACATAAAAAAAAAAACATGAAAAAAGTCTTATTTTCAAGTTTCTTTTTCTCAAATTGGCATTTGGTAAATTTCTTTAACTAGAAGTATTTGAAGAGTGGCTTTTGTGTAACTAAATTCAAAGGAAATTTAATAGCTTTACGAATTTGCCGTTAATAAATTTTCTAAAATTAAAAGTTATTTTTGTAGCTGTAGATTGTAGCTTCCTCATAATATTTTAGAGGTCATTTTAGAAAGAAAGTACTTTTTTTTACCTCACAAATAAGGTCGATGGGCGTCAGATTTGCCTGAAATTTTTGATACAGGTAGGATTTAAGAGTTTAGTGACAACAACAAAATTTTAAAAATCTAGCCCCCCAAGTTTTCTAGAAAACCCGGTAATGATTTTCCTAATTTTCCAAAAAATCTCTTGTTTCAAAAAATCACTTGTTTAAAAAAATATACGCAAACGGCTTGTCTTTATGTAAAAATGCAAGGAAATTTTCTGAGGTTTTCAATAAAGCGAAAAAAAATTCTCACAAAAAATTCCACAACGCAAGAAAATTTCGAAAAATTCCATAAAACGACCCTTGTTCTCAAAACTCAACTCTTAAACTTAAAATCTCCATTCTTTTCTGTCGATACTAACTTTACTGACGTCATTCACATTAAAGTCAAATCAAACAATGCCTCAAAAATTAGTTAAATATTCAATATACTGGCGACAATGAGACTATGAATTGTTTTAAATTAGATCCAAATTTAATGTGAATTTCAAATGAAACTTTTCCACATGTTTTCCATGGTTTTTTGTTGTACCAACTTGAATAGCGTGTTTCTCGTAACTTTTCAATATTCTAATTCGAAGCGTTTTAGAATGGAAATTAAATGAGAAAGGGTCTTGGCCGATGGTGGGGAAATGCCTTTTTAATGATTTTTATTGCGAATAACGAGCGGCATTTATCGAGGAAAAACTTTTGCCCTATATTTTCGCGTGAATGAGCTAAAAACATGCCGCGATTCTTACCAAACTATACGCTACGGAAAAGTCTTCACACACTCATATGTTACATACTCGTACATATAATGACTAATGAGCGAACATATTATTATATCTTCTTATCGAGTATATATTTATGAGTTTTACCTACCCAACATTACACACAATTTTACATTTCACGTTCATCTCATATACAGTCGTAAAATTGAGTAGGTTTTCATAAATATCGCTCCAATATCGCAACGTGGGTGAACTACACTATCGTTAGGCGATATGATGATATTCACCCAAACATGCGGCCATATCATCAACGTGTGATGATGCTTTATAGTAGAAATCACACGTATTTTTCCTACAAATGAACAATATTCATATAAATTCGTATGTGAATGGTATGGAGGCACCATATGTTCACTCTTCATAATCAAATAAATTTCCAACCTTCCGTGCGCGTCTCGAAAACGAACGATTTTCTTATCGACTCGGTGATTTTGGAGACGATTTCCCCTTGTAGGGGGATTTAAGAGAAAATGTGTGAAAAACATATGGAAAAATTGGAAAATAATTTACTTTTTGCCGTAAATACGTTCGCATATAAATGCGGCGCGATGCGGCTGCTCACACTATGTAAATGGAGTCTAAATATTTACTCATACTTGCGGCATGATTAAAAATGTTACAAGTTTCCCTTGATAACACCATGGTTTTTCGTTAGTTTCGACCGGGCATTATGTTTGCCTACCCAAGAATACTGTAAGCATAACTATTAACATATTATATATACGGTCGCTGGCTATTTTTAGACATTATGCTTATGTTAATATCCAAATAAACGGTTATAGTCAGTATGGCTTTGGAAAAAGTGGTTCTTAGTGGAAACCGTACGAAGCGAAAGTAAGCCGGCAAATTAAAAAACCGCGTGCATATAAAGTAAGTCGGCTGCCTTACGACTATCGGCGGAATAAGAAAATGCCGATAAGATATATTTCATAGAAGGCATTCATTTTTTTTCTTCATTTTTTTATTTTGAGACAATCATTTTTGTTACGATTTTGTAGCTGTTTTTCCAAGAAATTCCGATTTATCTCGAATTACGACTTTTCAGGTTGCCAAGTTTATGTCCTTTTTTTGGGTGATTCGAAAGAACTTTTTTGTAATATTGACACAGAAAGGCATTAAAAAAAATTTTTTTTTTTTGTTAAAATCGAAACACATTTAGACTATGCTCTACGCTAGCGTGGAAGAATGCCTACTTTATTCAATACAATTTTATTAGAAAACATAAGAAAAGCTACAACTGCCAGGGGCCAATCGTCAAATACTCTATATGATGTTTATTTAAAAAAAATCCATTTGTATAAAATTGGGAAAAGATGTGGTCGGATTGGATTATGATGTATGGAATGGTTATGCAAAATCATGTTCTAAACACATCTCGTCCTTATAAATTTTTCGATGCTATGCACCGTTTTCGAGAAAATTGAAAAATAGTATTCCATTTGTATGAGAAGGGGGAGGAGGGGGGGGGGCGAAGGAGTGATGATATAGGATTTTGATGTATGGATAAGTTATGTAAAATTATATTCTAAACACATTTTACCTTCATACTAACCGTTTTTCTAAATATGTTATGCAATAATTACAGTTATTCTAAAATTCGAGGCTTGAAGAAAGTTTTGAATTTTACCACGGACAAAAAAACGGACTTCCTCGTGTTTTCTCGTATCAGAAATACTTATTACTTTCTTATATGAAACAAAAACTACATTGGTAGTACAAAGGTGTGAAGTGGATGTGCAAATCAAATTTATAGTCTTTATTTCAATATATTTAACCCTTGACTTAAATTATGGATTTCATCAAAATTACAGCGAATCTCTTCCATGTTCTGCAGCAACAAACAAATAAGTAGGGATATTTTTTTGATGATAACCATAAATAGTGCCCTACCGAGTTCCCTGTGCGAAAGGGGGTTTAATCCATTCGAAATGGCGATCTTCTACGAGATTGCCACGATATCGCAAGACCACTTTTGATACCTCGAACCGGTTAAAGTCTTCGGTGCATGGACTTTCCCCCATACCACACCTCCGCACATTTGCCAAACGATCTTCAAGTTTTTGTCAATCTTCCCCATTGCGATCACCTGAGAAACACAATCATCGCGATATTTAACAAAATATTGTTCGCGTGTGTGTTGATTTGTGGTCACACATGAAAATTGGGGGGGTTTTTTGGTACTTTCTGACTTCAAGTCTTGAATTTTTCGTTCTCTTGACGTGTATATCTTTTGTTTTTGCTCAAGCCAGCGATGACGAAGCCAGTAAATTAATACTTAAAAGGTGAATTGGAGCGTCAGGGTAAAAAGGAATTGCGAAAAGATGACGATGGTGTATTCTACTTTCTTACATCAAGATCTATTCAATCTTATTAATGTTCCATCGCATCGGGTGGGTTTTCGCCTCTTTCGCTGATCCCATCCAATTTTCGAAAGATGTTCTCGTTTCTTTACCACCAATACTTGATGACGATGTTTCGCTCTTGAGCTGCGATTTACCTGTTTCTTTTTTTCGTGGGATTATTATTCATATGTCGCATCAGATTTGCTACTTTGGTTTTATGGAGCTGAAATTTTTTATTGTATTACGGCTACATTACATTTTGCCATGCAAACTGCTTGTGAATATTCTCTTTTATTAAAATATAAAATATGAACGATAGAAAGAGGGAAATGAAATACAACTAGAAGGCACAAACTTTTTTTTTTTACCTTTATTCTAATTTAGTTTGTATGTACTTGTAGAAGTGAGAGAGGATTGGTTTTTTGCTGTCTGTTTATTTGATTATATACCTGTCAGACTAAATTAGTCTTACCTCTAAAATATATGAATATAACCTGAATGTGTGAGAAATAAGCTCGAAATGTGGATTTCTCTCGAAAAGAGCAAAAGAGAACTTTTTTTTATAGATTCCACACATGTTTTTAGTGTATTAGCGTGAAAGGTTTTATATTTAATGGTGGTTTTCGATGTTTTTTTTTAATATTATTAATTTTCTTTCGTCCCAATAACGTGTTAATAAAGCGGGTTGTATTCACGTTTTATTAACCATCTTCTTGTGTTTGGTGTTATTTTAATGGTAAACATGTATATATAGGTACGCTTAATTTGCAATTATAGGAACTGGGGCGAAAGTGTATCAATTAATTAAATTTGCTGTTGGCACAGAAGTTGCAGACTGAGATCATGCATTAAAAATTGTCAATTAGAAAGGTGAATTTGTTTATGAATGCTATAAATAAAATATGTACTCACACCGTTCATAATTTTTTATGTAATCACCAGTGGTGTAACTACGAATCGGAGCCCTCCGCGATAATCCCATTGGGACACCCCTGTCCATTATTTTGGCATGAGGACCATAGTTTTCCCTATTTTGCTCATAAAGGAGCCGCTCCATTGCCATGACTTTTTACCATGACAAAAAAAATGAGACACATTTATGTGAAGATACGTTGACGAGAAAGGGAGATAAGAATCAACTGCAAAAATTTGTCGGCAAATGCAAAAATAATTTCTCCTCTTTTGTTATGGCGATTTTATGGCGATTTCTAATACAATCACACATTGTCCCTGTAAGTGAATAGTAAGCACGGACACATTCAAACTGTTATTATAGCGTGATGTCATTTTTCTCCTTCGCATGCCAAAAGCTTTTTCTCAAAAGCTTTGTTACCATGCCAATTTGAACATTATATTCATAGCATAAGGTTTGATATTATTGCTATAAAGTTGTTAAACTGGAAGGGATAGCGTTTAACTTGTATTCAGTCATTCCTTTTTAGATCTACATAAGTCTATCTTGCTCTAGTTTCCTGCATTTTTTTGTCATGGTAAAAAGTCATGGCAATGGAGCGGCTCCTTAATGGTGATTAAGGCCATAGTTATGGTCCTCATGCCAAAATAATACGATTCAACTCCTTTTCTGAATGAATGTGCATCAGAGATTCTCCAGGAAATGCGCCGTAGGCGAAATTTCTTCTTGATTTCTTTGAAAAGCAAGCACTGAATTACAAATTTTGTCATTCCGAAGAGGGGGCAGAGCCATGCAAAGGTATAGCGGCAACGGCGGAGCCAAACCTGCATATCCCTCTCCCTTCTCTTCACAGAAAAGTATATCTCGTTTCAATGGTTTTGGAGACTTTTTTGGTAGACCTCCCCCATTTTCTCTCCACCATGTAAATGAACCTTTATGAAATGTTTCACCTGGCAATATTTTTTTCCAAAGAGCCCTTTTCATTATTGTTCAATAAATCGATATATACTTACCAAATATTTATACAAGACTTTCAAAACATTTATTACAATATTTTTTAATTAATTAATTTTTTTTTGCCATGTAAGCACTATAATTAACAATGAATTTCTTTTTTTTTTTAGGTACGTATCACAATGGTTTGAATAGCATCAGCCAGCACAGTAAGAAAATTAAAAAAAAATGATTTTTTTACGATTTTAAAACTTGCTAGGATTTTGTTCTTGCCATACAAACTGATTGATCGTTGGATTGTTATAGGTATTTTTGACGAAAATTCGAGTAAAGGAAGGTCGGGTAATTGAGGTCCATATATCTATTTTACGTACCCACATTTAAAATAATAAACAGTAAGTGACGAATTTTTGCACATTTTGCTGGCTATGCAAAATTTTCTATGCAAAATTTTCTATGCAAACAATCGTACGTAGCCGTTACTTTTAGCGAATCTTGTATTTTTGCTAAACGTCCAGGACCCCTTAACCTATAGTAGATTTTTTTTTAAATGACATCGGAATACATACGGGGAAGCATGTGCCATTTCCTTATTACAATATAATAACATATTCCACCACCTACTGGGCTCTATGTGGGCAACCCTTTTCCTGCCGAGTGTTACTTATTTTCATAGCATAACTGCTGCCACCGTTCGCAACAGTCGAATTGAATTAATGTCACTCTTTTAGTCTTGTCATTATGATTATGATTTTCGCTTTTATGTTGCGCGTATATGCGTCATCGGTCGTTGCCAATGCTTTTCTTATTCCAAGTCAAAAGTTGTTTCCAAAACCTGGCACCCCTTCCAAAGTTCTACGTTTCCTTTTATAAATAGCACGATTTTCGCACAACATCTCTCTAGCCTTAAGGCCCCCGAACAGATTCTTACCCTCTTTTCGAAATATTTTCTGTTGCTGTTACCACTTTTCATAAAAAAACTCTGTAAAAAAAATTCTGGCTTGTTCCACTGAAACAAAAAAAAGTCCTACAAGAAGTAGCAAAAAAAGAAAGAAAGGAAAAACTAGAAGGAGGTGAAAAATCTAAGAGTGATGGAAATTTTCTAACTCAATGTGACTTTTGTCGTATAGACAAAAACGTGTTACAAAAAGTGAGTCAAAAGGTTAAGGATTATTTTTCTTATTCCCCTGGCTGAGTGAAATACCAACATCGTTTTCTATATTCAATCCCTTGAGTAACAAGACACTTGTCTAGGTGCCTACCGCGCCCACCCGTCCACTGTTATCGCCAGGGATAGAAACTTTTGGCAAAGATGATTTTGAGGGATGCACACTATATGAAATAATGTCTAGAAGTTTTTGGCTCTAGATCTCATTGCGGAGTCAAGTGATTTGTTTGTTTTCAAATTTTCTATTGAGTGTTTATGTTTAGGAGGCATATCGAATTTCCTTAATTTGATTTATCTTCAGTTTTCACCGCCGATTTTTTTTTTGTGTTTGGGTACTCACATCAAAAAAGGGTAAATATTTTCCGACAGTCAAAATTTTGATTAGGGAAGTTTTTCACGTGCACGTTTTAAATCATTCCGTAAAGGATGTAGATTTGATAAAAAAAAACCGATGTGAACAGCACATGACATTCTTTGCAGAATTTACACTAAAATTTGACAAAAAAAAAATATTGGTTGATATAAAAATACAAATTTTTATTTTGCAAAATCTGAAATATCTCGATAAAGGTAAATTATATCGATTTACGGTAAAAAGCAAAAATGTAGACAATTTTAATACCATTAATTCTGTTTTTAACTGTTTTTTTTCATCAAAAAACCGTTAGTTTGTAACCAATTCGCAAACATCTTTGTTTTAAATTTTTCATGATAATATCTCGATAACGATAAAAGATAGCGAATAGCGGACAAAATTGTGGCAAACACTATTCCCTTCAATTCATCTTTATGTATATTGAATCACTAAAAACCCGGTATTTTTCGAGATAATCACAAAACACTCAGGGTATTCACAATCCTCTTTTAATTTTCGGTATTCGGTATTTTCGGTAATATTAAAAGACTGAAAATATTCTGCTGTGAACATCCCACAGCACAAATTTGAGAACAGCGCTTTTATTTGATACGTGACCAAATCATGAACTGCGAATTTGATTGTAAAATATGTCCCATACCTTTAAATCCATGTTTGATGTATTCTTTTGAATTTCTATTGTGGCAACGGCTATCAAAATTGAAAAAATTGCAGTCCGATGAGATAACCAGCGAGAAAATTTGACAACTAAAAACATTACTAGCGCCACTCGCGGTTGATTCTTGATACCGAATAACCGGGCCGAAAAACACGACTCAAGGCATGTATACAATTACCGAATCCGGTAATTCATTTTTACATGAACCAAATTACCGTCTCGGTAAAAATCTGTTAAATTTGACTGAATTACCGAGCGGTAAATTTACCCGCAATTTAAAAGAGGACTGTGAATACCCGGACTGATTTTTTTTTTTGGAAATAACGGTATATTTCGATAACCACTTGAGATACGCAGTTCTAGTAAGAGACAAAAATGCAGGATATTTTATTATCTCTAACTTTTGTCTACATAAGACTACGGAAAAATGCGTAGTTTCAGAGTAACCGAAGTAATAATTTGAGGTTACATTCCGGTTAAGAAACGTATTTGAAACCATGGTAGCAAAACTCGAAAGTTTCACATTTGGTTTCTGTAACCTTTCAGAAACGTTTCAGAAACCCCCATTTAGAAGCTGGTTTTAAAATACCCGTTTTTGGCGGGTTTATTCGGAAACCATCTAAAATGTAACCAAAATGTAACCTAAATTGAAGGTTTTTTTGTAACCACGGTTACAAATTGTTTCTTGGGAAATTGCAAAAGACCAAACTGCGATTTTTAAAAAGCCGCCATATTGGTTACTTCCGGATAACGGATTTCCACCAAAATTTTTTAGTATCTTCCCATTCCAGGACCAAATATCCGTATAAAATCTAGTAGTTTTTGAGAACTCTTATACACAGACTGACGGACTGACTGACTAACGGACCGACAGAATGACAGACTGACAGACAGAAAGATATTTTTGTAATAATTCTCCCATCGCCTCAAGTGTGGTCAGGAAATGTTTTTTTTCACAAAAATTGTCACATAACTCAGAGTTAAAACTCGAAGAAAAATGTCGAATTTACAATCGAAATTCGAAATTATATTTTAAGTATTTTGTCAAATCAAACTAAGAGATGTACAGTTTCTGGAAAATTCCTTGAAAATCAGTACTTTTTCGTTGGCTTTAAAAGTTTTTTTTACGAAGAAAAATGTTGAAAGGTCAATTTCAAGCTGTTTAATGTTCCACAATTTAAACGAGAGAAAAAGTAGCTGAAAAAATCATAATCCACTGCTAAGTGCATATCTTGTATCTATAAGGTTACTTTATTATATTTGTTAAACGATAGATAAGTGGGTGCGATCGACGATGAATGAATGCTCCATTTTTCATGATGAACCTAAACCTCTCCACCATTGCTCAGCAGTTTTTCATCGAAATACTGCCAATAGTGTTGGATTTATTTAACTTTCGCCGGGATCCATCATTTTGCTGCAACTTCACTTCTTCTGTGCTGTTTCTTTGTGAATAGTTTTTTGTGTGTGGGTTTCAAGATACCTCCAGATTAACTCCATAGAAGTCCAAAATGAGACTAACTGATCACGACATTTTATTGTTTGAGTTCAGACCGCATTTTGCTAAACCCTTTTTTGCCATCGTCAAACCCAGAAATGAAAAATGATTCAAACTTTGAAGCTGGTATCTATGCATACACGTTGAACTATTGATAAAAACTGACTTAAAGCAGTCTATATACAAAACACGAGCTGATGTGGAAATATATAAACTGGATGCTATAAAGAAATACTCGTACAGATATAGAAAACTTGATTATCGTTCGCTAGCATTAAAGTCAATTGCATCGACATCCAGGAGGTGTTGGAATACCAGATATGATAAACGCAAGGATTGTAGGATAGGGCGTTAGTGGCCCATTCGTCCATTGAAATTCATTGCATTTCAAATGTCCGAGTCTGGCAAATTAATACGAGAGGCGAATAGCAATGGAACTTTGTTGATCGGCGTCCATAACGTAGACTAATGGCTGATTGCGTCCATCATTTACTTCCATTATTCGCCATTTTCACATGGTCGGAGTGGATATTTTGAAATTTCCAACATTTTCTGCAGGACTGGCGATGCATTTCGGTTAATACGTTGTCTAACTTTTGTTGTAGTCGTTATATATTTTTTTAAAACTGTAACGAATTAGTTTCTCATTTTTATCTCTTTAAAGCGACATTTTTAAATCAAAATGTGTAATCATAAAATGACATTTTTATAGGTGTGGATTTAATGAAATTCGTCATATATGCCAAAACGTACGATAGATAAAAAATTAACGAAAAGCGGAAATTTAATTATCGTCGGTCTACATTTGGGATATGATAAAGCGGTGAAACGCTATTTGGGACAAAATTTTACTCTTTCTTTTTTCCCCTACAGCTCTTCAAAAGTTGCTAGAATAAAAATCGGCATAATTTTTTGGTCAAACATGTCTCCAATGGACGATAACCGAAAGTTTCAACTCTATCGGTCGATTGATTTTTGAGCCCCCGCGTGAAATTGTGGTGAGCCCTCTCAATCTCATATTTTTTCGACGTCGAGAAATGAAACACATCAGATAAACATAAGAAAAGCTGCAATTGGCCGAGGCTAATCGTCAAATAGTATATATGAGGACAAACAAAATTTTTATGAAAAACATAAGAAAAGGGGCCAATCGTCAAGGGGCCATTCGTCAGGTGCCAATCGTCAAATATTCTATTTGATGACAGAAAATATGTTTATTTAAAAAAACCATTTGCATAGGAGAGGGGTAAAGGGTAGCCCGATTGGATTTTGATGTATGGAACGCTTATGTAAAATCTTATTCTAAACAGATCTTGGCTTTATAAATTTTTCAATACGACTCACCGTTTTCGAGAAAATTGAAGAAAAAGTATTCAATTTCAGTGCTGGAAGGGAGAGGGGGTGGTCCAACTGGATTTTAATGTACAGATAAGTTATCTAAAATCATATTCTAAACACATTTCATCTCTATAAATTTTTTTGATACGATGCACAATTTTCGAGGAAACAGGAAAAAAATATTCCGTTTGTATGGGAGTAGGGGGACGGAGTGGCCCAAATGGATTTTGATGTATAGATTAGTTATTTAAAATCACATAGTCACATTTTACATTCATGGGGAACGAACGGATCGATTTCGCCCGTTCACACCTTGCCATTTACGAGAAAAAAAGACAAAATTTCAAGTTTCTAGCTCAATAAATACGGTCGAAAGACATAAAAATACAAAATCAAGGATATTTTCTAGGAGACCGAAAATTTGGAGATATCTTTTTTGAGGACCGGTCTTGGGGGAACCTAACAACTTGAACTATCCCGCTCACCTCCCGCCGCTTCATCTTCACCCACTCCGGGTCTTACAACCATTAATTACAGATTTGCGTTACGTATTTTCTGGAAAGTCCGTTGTGATTATGTATATGTACGAATTCCTGGTTTCTGAAATATTTTTAAACACCGGCAAAAAAAAAACACGAGGATTTTTAAAAGCCTAATTATGGTTTTACATTTTGTAAATTTCTTTGTTTTAATTTTTCTGAAATTTTATTAATAAAATTTCGCAAGAAATTTGTTTTGGTTTTTATTTCATTGTAGTAGTCCATGTTTTGATAGACAATTTACCAATCTTTTTTTCTAATAATAAAAACCCGGCGAGCGATGACATTTACTCAAACTTATCAGAATCACTCCCCAAAATTGACCTCAGCAAAAACTCTGAAAAAAAAACTAATCGCTTAATAAAATTTGTTTAACGCTAGTTTAGCTACAGTTTCGATTCGATAGAATAAATTATTTTTGTTTCGATTCGGTTTTTTTCCCCGGCAGGGTAGCGGGGGCATCTTCTGGGTCTAGGCCTTGGAAACCTCTCGGTCATTTAATGTTCTTCTTCTTATTGTTGAATTTCAGCTGCTTTTTTAACATCCACATTGAACTTTAATGCTTGCGACGATTTTTCGAGGCTTGTAGTAAATTAACCTTGGAATCATATTCGCGATTATGTCATTCAGTGTATGCAATGTTTCACACTTATCGCATATATTCACAGCCAGCGTAGTCAGTCCGCAACAGTAATGAATTTCATACGACATGCTAAATAAATGAGATTTGAAATCGAACAAAAAATACTGCAAAATGTTTTTTCGCATGTCATTAAAATGTGTGAATAGCTGGAAATGTGTACAAACATAAGACGAACAAAATTTCGGGGCACTAAATGCGTTTTACTTATTAACTTTTGAAGTCTGAGCCACCGAGAAACCTTGCGTGGTTTTCTTATTGAATTAGTGTCAGGTTTAAGTGGATGATCTATTAAACCAATTTTTTATCCACTTAAAGAAAGATGAAGTAATCTGAGTTTTTTTCGTACTTGAAAATATTCTAAGTTTAAATTTAGACACGTAATTTTGATTATGAAAAATTGTGTGCTTCTTATGCATCAAAAATCATTACGATTGCTGAAATATGAAAAAAAACTACACTGTTAAAACGTTTCCCACTCTCGAAAAAATCCGGTGACAAATCACGCTAAAAGTAAGCACCTTGCAGTGTTGATCGGAAAAAATTTAACACCGTAGCGCAGATTTTCGGTCCAACTGGATCCAAATGGTGTAACTAGATTTTAATGTATAGATAAGTTATATAAAATCATATTCTAAACACATTTTACTTTCATAAATTTTTCATAAAACTCACCGTTTTCGAGAAAATGGTTTCGTTTGTCTGGGGGAGTGGGAAGGGGGAAGGAATGGTCCGAATGGATTTTAATGTATGGAAGGGTTATTTAAAATTTGTATGTGGAAGATGGGGGGGGGGGGGGGGGGCGTGGGCCAACTGGATTGTGATGTATAGATTAGTTATGTAAAATTATATTCTAATCCCATTTTACCTTTCTAAGATTTTCAATGTGACCCACCGTTTTCGAGAAAATTGTAAAAAACTGGTTCGTTTGTTTAGGAGAGGGGGGACGAATGGTCCGATTTTGGCCGTTCAAGAACTTAGCCTTTTACGAGAAACGCAACTGTAATGTCTGTAGCACAATCCTTCCGAAAGTTATCCCCCGAACTCCGTTTCGGTGCGTGATCGACTCCGTTTTTTCAAAAGTATAAAAAAATTTTTAGTGTTTGAAAAATAAGCAAGGGGATTTTAATCTACTTGAGACACGATTTTGGGCCCAATAACTTTTAAAAAGGACAATTTTTCGCCCTACCGTAAAAAAGTGTGTTTTATCAAACCTAAAATGTTAAACGGAATCAGCTCGAACTTTAAAACCACTCGGCCGATTGCTCCGAAACATTGCCTCATGGCTTCTAGGGGAAAACAGGGGTGATATTCCGTAACTTGTTTCAAGCGTTTGTTTCGAGTTAGAAGAAAAACTGGTATTCGCTATCTCTGTTCTGCCCTATCATTTCTTTTGGTCGAAACAGAGACAGCAAATATTACTTTTTCTTCTAACTCGAAACAAACGCTTGAAACAAGTTACGGAATACCATCCCAGATTTTGGAGAAAAAATTCTGAATTTTTTTTTTCTTTCCAGACTTGAAACCTAATTTGTTCCTTATTACATACGTACAAAATCCTGAATTATCCATTACTCTAATATTTTATGCACACAAACCTACCACACGATATTATTTTTTTCACTATTTCAAGTGCACGTCGTTTTTTAATTACAGTCAAAAACCTCTAACTCGAAATCCCTCTAATTCGAATTTTCCTCTAACTCGAATTTTTCAACCTTTTTTTGCGCTCCCTTCAATTTTTCTTTAAACTTTTAGTTTGTTTTAAAAACTTATAAAAACGAATAAATATACATATATGTATGTACATGGATTTAAAAAAAACTGTTTCAATTTCTCTAATTCGAAATTCCTCTAACTCGAAACGATTTTGATGGCAGCAGACAATTCGAGTTAGAGGACTTTAAATGTATCTTAAACTCAATTGTTTGATTAGTTTGGTTTCGAAATAAAACTTTTGCTTAGTATTAAATAAAAAAGATTTTTTGTTTAAATTTATTTCATAATAGTGGTTTTTACATATACATATATAAGTACAAATCATAAATGAATTAAATTCAGTTTTCCAAATTAAAAGAAATGAAAAAAGAACGATTGTTAAAATCATTTTTTCACATATATTGGTTCAAATATGCTACTACGTTCAAAATTCTATTCGAGGAATGGCAATTCCGATAAGATTAAAAATACCATAAATGAATATACGTTCTTTGTATCTCCATTTTGTGGTGGAGGCAATTAATTGCACTTCAATGTCCTCGGCAGAGTTCGCCACAACAAATACAGACAATCAATTAAAGAAATTTCAACCCCCGGTGCTCCTCAAGCGATCTATATTTCTAAATCGGGAACTGGGCATCGACAGACGGAAACTGAATGGAAAATCCTGTTAAACTCACCGTATCAGTATTAGTGATAGAAATATACGTGCGATCACACCTACACAAACATCGGATAGTAGCAAGAACATTGGAATTGAAGAAAATTTACAGACAAAAAATTCAAAATCATTGAATCAAAATAAAAAAAAAAATTAAATCGATGGAAAATTATTTCCATTGCATGTTGTCTTTTTTCCACTCTTTTGTCTGGTTTTCGCATTTCATCTTGAAGTCCTTAATAATACTCTGGAACTCACATTGCAAATAAGAACGAGGAACATCGGTAACTGAGTAAACGAAGCCAATTTCAATTGCATGCCATTATTCCTCGTTCGTTTCACGGTGTTTTTTCAATTTGTTTGTTTCACGTTTTCCTTTTTTGCAATCTATTTTCCAGGATTTTTTTCTATATATTCAATTAAATCGGCTTAGATTGAGGCTTCGCTGAAGGAAGACAATTTTTGAGAGATTTCTTAAGACAAATTGCAAGGAATCTTCAATTCTAAAGGTAGAAAAATCTACCCTAATTCTGTTTTGCCGGGGTGAAATGAACATTAACCCCATTTCAATTTTTCACGAATGATTTTTACTCATGGTAAAGAATAGAATTGAGTCAGTGTAAAAAAAAAAGTTTGCGAATGAAAATTTTTTACATAAATACATTTTTATTATTACGTCATATCACAATTTAACATTCTTAATTACTACTTATTCAATAGTTTTATTCTCGAACACTTCAGATTTTTTTTGCAAAGTTGATAGCAATGCGTCTCTAGTGTTGAATAGCCGAAATTTCTCGAGTTGTGTGAAAATATCACCATTGAACTTCCAGGTTACCTGGGAAATAATTAAACAAGTCTGACCTGGGAAATAATTAAACAAGTCGCGGTCGAAGGTGATATTTATTTATAAAGCGGAAAAATCACGTGAATTGATTTTTTTTTCAATTAAGCACTTGTTGGTTTAACTTTTTAAATTTTAATCCTTAAACCTGAAACAATAAATCTGGGCACCAATCATGTATTCCGACGCGTCTCTGTCTTTCGACTTCGACGCAGCTTTTAACTCTTGACTTCGCCATATATGCAGCTTGAAATTTCGCGGAATCGTCACTATGAATCGAAGCGTGATTCTGACTGTCACTCCAGGAAATTTGAAGCTGCTGATATGGCGAAGTCAAGAGTTAAAAGCTGCGTCGAAGTCGAAAGACAGAGACGCGTCGGAATACATGATTGGTGCCCAGAATTTAATCGAATTTTGATAGAAAACTATTCAAGTACAACTTTGTTGTATTTGTGAGTTTGTTTTTTTTTTTGACAATTTGATTAAATTATGTGTGTTCAAAAGTTCTCTGCAAAATGATTCAGTTTCAATTCTGTCTTTTGAAATAGTGATAAATAAGACTTTTGTGTTTGAAGTTTGCGTCATTTATTTGACGGCACATTATTTGAGTCATTCGTTGAAATTAATGGCTATACGGCATATTTCTATATATTAATTTTAATTGAACGTCTAAATTAGGGCAAACAGTTATTGAAATCCGTAAAAAACGAAACGAAAGAAATAAAAGCTATAAAAATAGTTGAATTTTAAAAAATGACTAAGTTTTTGTGGTATTTTTGCAAAACGAATTGAAATTTCTTTAAAATTATTGTAAAATCTTTCAAATTAACTTTGAAGCAATACTTTATCATGATGAAGTGCATAGCTCACTTCATGGTAACATCACCATAGTTTTTCTCCACGATTACACACTCGAAATTGCTTAGTGTTAGCCACCAGAGTAATACACATTAGTGGTGCACCACATAATAATGGCTAGCGCTTGAAAGAATTTTATAAATGTCGCAGTTTATCACTGGAATCGCTCAATAAAAATGCTGGAAAAATGACTTGAAAAGAAAAATATAACACACATTTTTGGTCTAGGATATGGAATCAAAATTATGGAAGCGATGAAAATGCAAGAAACGAGGAAAAAGGAAATCACATCAGAAAAAGAGATATTTTTCCCATTTCTTCTTATACATGCACGTGTGAGAAGGCCATAACGCTTTTCCTACATCAACCATAAATTTCAATTACAATTTGTATAAATTAGCATATTTGTTGCCTCTTTATTTTTCTCGTATTTTCATTTTTGCAAATCCTGCATTGGTGATTTATCATCCAATTTTCCCAGTATATACTCGTATATGTTCTTTTCCACCATTCGCACAAAACGAAACGATCAAATATATAGAAGCTTTAGTCGTATAATGCCAATAATTTCCCATTTTCTTCTCTTCCGCTGTATCTATGAGCCTCTGCGGTTGAAAATATAGGGAAATAAGTGTGTGTTTCTTACAAAAATGAAAGTGTTTTTACTTCATATGAGAATCATTTTCAGTAGACCGTTTGTAACGCATTGAACCAATCGTCAGACACTAAAATGAACCACACTACGGTGTTTGGGATGACAAAAGATTTTGATTTCAGTCGGTCCGTCCGTCAAGAATATGATTTTTTTTATATAACTCTTCCCTACACGCAAAGAAAAACTTAGGTGAAAATAACCAAAATCCTGGTATAGTTTACCCAAGATCTTGGTTTATTTCCAGCCTACCAAGATTTTTGGTGTTTTACCCAAAATTCTTTGGTATAAAATGAGATTTGGCAAAATAACCAAGGGTTTTGTAATTTAACCCATAAAACAAATCTCTCTTGTTGATATGGAATCTCTTTCTGTTTCTTGCTTAGTGTGTGTTCATAGAATTTAATATATGTAACTAATGAGCGGAAATTGTTTTAGTGTGATGACTTTAAAAATTAAGAGATGCGTGTTTGTTTCTGATAGTTTCTATATTGAATATTCGTATGGAGGAAATGTTTTATGACGGCCAATATGATGCGAAATGAAAATAATTTATTTTGAATTATTTTTCTTACAAAAACTTCAAACGAATGAATTCTCTCGACGAATGTTGTTGTGTTACCTCGAAAAAATACTATTCGCGTTTAGTATTTTTCGAAAATGGGAAAAAATTATCGAAATCTTTTTTTCAGGGCATAAAAAATATTTCAAAAAACCATTTCAACTAATGTCTAAACTAAGAAATGCTTTCCCAAAACTGATTTTTTGCATCAGTTTTATGAAAAATTATTGGAATCGCTTTAAAATCGAGTTTTTAGAACTGACGAATCGACTAACAAAATCGTCGCCATTTTTTCGTCATGCACAAGTGTGGCGCAGTTCTACTAGTAGTCTAATTACCTGCTGCAGGCATCCAAACATAATTTACCTAAGGCACTGTTCATTATAACCCTGGCCTTGGGTAAATTTTGGGAAATAGTTTGCACAAAATCTTGGATGAATCTACCAATGTTTTTTAGTTATTTTACCAAATTTTTTACGCAGGTATTTCAACCAATTTTTTCGATAATTTAACCAAAAAAAATTAGATAACCAAAATTTCATACAAAACTCATTTACCAAAGACGCCTTGGGTAATATCCCTATGTATATTTTTTTCCGTGTACATCAAAATTGAATAGAACCACTCCTTCCCCCCTCCACCAAACAATTGAAATAGTTTTTTGCGATTTTCTTGAAAACGCCACATCGTATCGAAAAATTTATAAAAACCAAATGTATTTAGAATATATATTTACATAACTCTTTATAATCCTCAGCGCTACAGCTCTCGAAGAGCCTGGGCCCCCTCAATTGAGTTTTCATAACAATTTCTTCCCTGCTTCGCACCTACAATTTTTACATAACTCTTGCATACATCAAAATCCAGTTGTACCACTTCTTACCCCTCTCCCATACAAATGGATTTTCTGCAATAAAATTTTTGTCTGTCCTGATATAGAGTAATTGACGATCAAGAACGGTTGCAAACAGAATTTTTCTGATCTGTACGAAATCCGTTTCAAAATCATGCGGATGTACGTGCATCGGTCTATACGTCTGTCTGTTTTACGTACATATCTTAAATAACTCGAAAACGCGTTGAGCTAGTGACTTGAAATTTTTGGTAAATGAGTTTTACGAAATTCGTAGTTTAATATCAACTTTCCAAAAAGTAACGGTAGTTATAACGGGTACCTCTTATACAAATTTTTTTGAAAAAAATTCATTTTTTCTGAAATTTTCTCGGAAATTTTGCGTTTTTGAGAAAAATGCGTATGATTAAATTCAAAGAAAATAAAATTTCCTGCGTTTTTCCCTTTAACGGTTTCTACTTATTTGTAACGGTTCGCGAGATCTTTGAGTTGATTGACACCGAAATTTTAAATTTTAATTAAAGAAACTCTCGGAATTTTAAAACTATGGTCTAAGAAATTGAAGTATGGACTGTAAATTATTTAATTTGGACTCCCTTTATCCCAAAAAACGATTTTTTATTTTTTATTGCGTATTTATTTATCAGTTTTATTTTAATTGATTTTTTAAACTGCTTCTCATTTCCATAATTCAATTTATTTGTCCGAGAATGTTGAGAAATAGGCTGTAATAAATATGCTATACGTATACAAACCATTTTGAAAAAAGTGAATCGAAAATTCATTTAAAAAATCGAACAAAAATTTAGGGATTGAAAAATGTTAATTTGCTGCATTGGGGAGATATAAAAGTTTTAGCGCCTTTTCCGTTAAAATTCATGAGTTTACCCGGAAATTTCAACTTTTCCGATGTCAATTTTGAAGACTCATATAAAATACACATACGTTGGTAGTCAGCCACATCAAGCATTTATTGACATAAAGGATTCAGTGAGTAAAGTTTAACACTTAATGTTGACGATCGTTGATTGTAATGGATTTTCTACAGAATTCCACTGCAAATGAAATACCATGAAATGCAAATATTCGGAAAATAGCGAAAAAATAAAATTTGAACAAATATCAGAAAAAAAAACGGAGAGGTTAATAAATGCACTAAATACAAAGTTTTCGGGTGGAAAAATTATTAATTTAAGTACGCCAAATGAAAATGAAAAATTTCATAACACAAAACAAACTCCAATAATAATAAAAATGGGGGTTGTCCTCGTTTCCAGCGATGTCGGACGAAAACGAATCACTCTAGCATTTTTTTCTTGCCAAATGTTTTTCCACATTTTCATCCGGCATCATGACGTTTTTCATTTCTCCATATCGCAAAATGAAACATCGATGCTCGACTACGATGTGGAGGAATTAGCCCTTTTTATTTCGCAAATTATAAAGTGAGATTCACTGAAATTCTCTCTTCAGGACTCAAGCACTGGAATTGCATTTCCCATAGATATTTAATGGAGGCAAACGTAAAACTACCGGGAATTCAACATAAAGAGGGAAAAAAAGATTAAACCCTGGATG
Source organism: Chrysopilus asiliformis (assembly GCA_964034945.1). Classification (NCBI taxonomy): domain Eukaryota; kingdom Metazoa; phylum Arthropoda; class Insecta; order Diptera; family Rhagionidae; genus Chrysopilus; species Chrysopilus asiliformis. The sequence continues at coordinate 94,623,786 of OZ035962.1, forward strand.
ATAAAATGAACGGAAAAAAAACTTTATAACAAACAAAATATTTACTATAGTTTCATATGGATTTTAAATTTGATTAAAATAAGGGATTAACTTTACAATTTTATATGGATTTAATATCGTAGAATACACGTAAAATGTTGATACAGTGGAAAGGTTTTATGATTGCGTTGGTGGTAGTTGTTTTTGCAATACAATTTATTTAAGGCTTAATAGTGACAAAAAGGATTTCACATGTGAATAGACTTTGAAATGTGAAATTTCGAATCAGGAACTGAAAAACGACCTATTTTTAATTTATTTACTTTTAATTTAGTTGACATGTGAAATGCGGTTTGATTTCTCATAAAATTTGTTTCAACTTTCAGTTGTGTTTTATTTGATTTTTCACATATGAATACATTGCGTCAATTTGAGCTTAATTTAAAAGAAATACATTTTTTTATATAAAATCCCAAAGTCTAAATTATATTGATTTTTTTTGATCATTTATTCATATTTGTTTTTAATCAGCAGAAATGGTTTTAAGCTATTTATTAGTTATTTGCAGTGTTGGGGCCAGATAATTATTTTTTTATCTAGATAAAGATAAAGATAAATGCTCGTAATGTTTATCTAGATAAGATAATAGATAATGAAAATATGAAAGATAATAGATAAGATAAGATAAAAAGCCAAATTATCTAGATAATTTTTAGATAAATATTTATTTTGACATTGCACAAAATTCAAAATTACGTACTAAAAAAAATAGCACAAAATTTTTTGCTTTTCTTGATTTCCAATTTAAATATAATAAGAAACGAAATAATAATAAAAGAAAACGGATAAGAAACGTTATCGTAACGTAACGAAATAACGAAATGATTTTCGGGCTTTTTCTTCAAAATTACGTTATAATGAACGTTATAGAAATTCAATTCCGTTACCATAACGAAAAACGAAAAAAATATTACGTTTTTTCGTTGTTTATTAGTATTTCCTTGTTTTGTTCAGTATTATTTTTTGTGAAATTTCCCACAAAAGTTCATCAAGTATAACCCCACAGACATAAAATATAATCAAAAATATTGGAGTAGTGTTTTTAATCGTATTTTGATTCTAAATCGGATTTTGTTTTGGCCAGATTCACTCTATTTCTGGAGATACAAAAATGGAAATCTTCTAAGCAAGTTTTTTGGTAGCGAAAAGATTTTCTTTTTAGTAACTCCAGAAGTAGAGCGAAATTCTATAAAAAAATTCTATATCTTTGATATCAAAATCACGCTTTTGTGGAGACCGTTTTTTTAATGAACAAAACTTTTGTGTGATTTTTTGTCTTTTGTATTTTTTATTGATTTTTTAACTTAATAATCACATTTTTTTCCGTTTTTATTTGTATTTTCTTTTTGCTGAGTTTTATTATTTGTTATACAATTTATTTTTATGGAAACTGAACTGAATTACTTTGTGATAAACTATTATTACAGTGCGTTTTTTTGTTTTCAGTTTCAATACAATGTGTAACGGAATAATAACATTATAAATTAACGAAATTAAGTTTTTTATCGATACAAAACGAAATAACGTCACGAAATATAAGTTTAATTTTGCTACGTAAGAAAATTTATAACGTTATGATTTTTTATTTCGTTCATAGCCCGGTTTACACTTGGCAACAGTTACTGGCAGAACTTTTTTTTATGGACAAGAGAAGAGAGGCGAGGGAAAGAGTGACACTTCGCTTCCTTGTCCGTAAACAAAAATTGTTGCCAAGTATAAAACTGTTCCAAAAAAAAGTTTTTAGGTTTTCAAAAGTATGCAGAAAACAATTTCGTTTCAGCATTTTTTCAGATTTAATTTTTTTGATTTTCGCTGGTAACGATTATCTCTAGATAAATGGGATTTTCCTTTATCTAGATAAGATAAAGATAACTTTTTTGGGGTGTTATCTAGATAAGATAAAGATAACATTTTTTTTAATCTAGATGATTATCTAGATAATTATTATCTAGATAACCCCAACACTGGTTATTTGTAAACATTCTTTGTTACTTCCAGAAAGCACGATATATTTTTTTTGTCGTTTAACAACAATTTACATTTCACAGAAAAAAAATATCAATTTTTCCTAAACTTTTTCTTTTTACCAAATTTGATTACTTGTATGCAAACTCTAACAATCCACAAATTGCCGTAAATGATTTTGTAAATTCAAGAGTTAATTACTTTGTGGATATAAGAATAATCTTTGATCCCAGAAGGAGTTCCAACAAGGATGTAAGTTTCATTTTCATTTAAATTTCAAAATTCATTTAAGTTTAATGAAATATATCCATTGACACACAGCAAGGACCCTTAGTGTATTGTTTATTAACCGGCCATTGTATTCAATTAACCTACCACCAGTAAGGCAATTTTCTCCCAACATTCGTCCACCACCCGCTCGCACACAAAAACTCTAATCAATGTATGAATATGATCCTTTTTAATGCCACACTAAAGAATATATTAAATATTCTGTAAAGTATACAAACATATTATGGCTTGGATATGTTGAGATTTTCATGTGTTTCAAACAAATAGGGTAAAACTCTGTAGCTATGACCAATGGGGAATGGAATTTGCTGAGATTTTTGCCGATTTATTAAGTTTAAAAAACTAAATTTTGTAAAATAATTTTCTAAAACGTGTATGGATTTCTTTTCTTTGAGTTTTTAAACGTCTTCCAGACTAAGGCCATAATTCGGCAACTACGAATTTGCAGTTCTTTGGGTACACTGCAAATTTCACTGAACGGAATTTAGGCCCGGGTTTTTTTTCACAAAATGCAACTCAACTTTAATGTAAATTTTGACAATTCAATCTCATTACAAAGTTTTGAATTTTTTTTAATCCACTATTATTAAGCATTTTTTAAACAAAAAAAAAATTTTTTCAAACTAAATATATTTTTAAATAATAATTTTAAAAAAACCCATTCTTGTGCTAAAATTTTCATTTTTTAACACAATTTTTCCCGACTTTTTAAAACTCGATTTTTTTTTTAATTTTTCTAGAGACTTTACTCTTGATCGTTTCGCGCCGCGAGCCTGTAACCTTAGTTCTGGTGCGCACCTCGTTGGCAGGCATGGAGAATGTTGCCGAAATGACAATTTGGTTTTCCAAACCGGTCGTGAATAGTATTTCAACGTTCATTGAGGTAGATTTAAGTAGAAAGTAACTAAGTAGAAATATACTTTCACTTTGATTCAAGCTTTTGGTGGCGACTTCGCTCTGAAACTAAATAAAAATACGAGCAAGTAGTGGGGAGGGTGTTTACAAGAAATAATTATAGGACGTTAAAATTTAAAAAAAAAACCCTCGCTTTTGTGACATTTACAGGAAATAATTATAGGACGCTTAAATTTTCCTGGGATTGATATGTCTGCCACAAATAGCCTTGAGATTAAGTCAGGCGCGCACTGCGATGGTAAGCATAAAGAAAGGTGGTAAGTTGTAAGAACTGTCCATAAAAAAGTGAAGCTAATTTTAGGCTTTTCAGACTCGCCACTCGTCACATTTTTTTCGAGATTTATTGTAGACCACCATCCCAGTCCGCACACCGTCTGCCTTAAAATTGTGACGTATTTTTGGCAGTGTTGGGCAAAACGGCGTAAAAAACAGTTTTTTACATTTTTCACGTAAAAAACGTAAAAAACTGGTAAAAAACGTAAAAAACCGTAAAAAACGTAAAAAATAGTAAAAAACCTAAAAAATGGGACATCGCAGTTCCTACAAAGTATGACAGTCTGTTTTAAAGTTTTGCTCAGCATTTTATTAGAGATCCTATAATATAGAGAGTGGACATCAGCACTTAATAGACTGTACTACTAAGTAGGACAGTCTATTAACTCAAATTAGAACAGTTGTTTGAATGGAATTTTTCCAGTTTTTAGAATTTCTTTTCCCTTTTTCCAGTTTTGTTTCAATTTACGCCTTCGGAATGAGTCTCCTTGTGTTTAAAAACGATTTTTTGATGCAAACTTTAAAATTACGTTTGTTGCTGCAAGAACTAGTCCAAATATGTTTCTTTAACCCTTTCATGCATACATTTTTCTATGGAATTAATTTTCACGGTTTTTGGTATCCGAGGGTTTTTGGGGTCGCTGATTACGAATCTGAAGTCAAAACTTCAAAAATCAAAATGGCCGATCCAATATGGCGGTCAAAAAAGATAAAATTCATTAGATTACGCTTAAAACTAGTACGTAATTTTATCTTTTTTGACCGCCATATTGGATCCGCCATTTTGAATTTTGAAGTTTTGACTTCAGATTCGTAATTAGCGACCCCAAAAACCTTTATAAAGCTAATTACCGATTTTTTAACTGTAATAGATTTGCCACAGTTACATTTAATCTGCAAAATAGTTACTTTTTTGCTCTTTATTTATTTATAAAATGCAGTAATTATAAAAAAAAGCGCATATTACTTTTTTTTCATAACAATTGATGTCCTAGGATACTTACGAAATGAATTTAGTCAATATAAGTGCATGAAATATATGTTATAATATTAAAAAACTGAATTAGAAAAGGTGTTGTTGTACAACAACACTGCAACAAAGGGTTAAAATAGCCCATATGTCGCAAATCTCTCCACATTATTCACATTAATTAACGTTAAAATGAGTAGGCGGACGTAATGTAATGATAGGATATAAACAGTTTTTGAACTCCGAGTTTAAAATCTTTTTCACTTTCAAGAGGAAATGCTTTTGAATTCTTTGTTTGCTGAAGACTATTAACCTTTTTATTGTTCTAAGGTGATTTATTTACAAATAATTACTATATTTAGTGGACGGCTACTTATTAAAGTTTTTATCATCAATGTTTTAGGTTTTTTACAGATTTTTACGTTTTTTACGTTTTGACGTTAAAATTGAGGTTTTTTACGCGTAATTTTTTACGCGTAAAAAACTAGGTAAATTACTTTACGTAAAAAACCGGCACAACACTGATTTTTGGAACCGTCATTAACCCTTTGGACTTAGGGCGTTCGAAATGTTTAAACTTTAGCGGAACATATAAGTACCGACTAATTCGAAAGGGTTCTGTGGCAAGTGAAACTTTTGAAATGAGATTTTAGATTTCGTGCGCCCCTAAAGAAAGCAGTAGTGGGAAAGGGCTTTATAATATTTGTTATAGCATGAAATCCACCCCTGATTACTAATGATCTCTTTCTACAATTTGGTGCAAATCGGTTTACTGTTTCCTGGTTTCTTAAGAACCAAATTTTATGTTGCAGTTTCTCCGTTACGACTGTAAATTTTTCTTATTTTATGGAATTCTCTTTACAATTTTCTAAATATTTAAGACATTTTTTGTGAAATTGTAATGAATGTCGCCAAGTAAGTTTTCAATCTTTAAAGAAATGTTTCAAGCCAAAAATGTTCTCCATGTCTCAAGGATATTTTTGCAAAACTTTAACTTCTTATATGTTTTAACGAAAAAAAAACCCCGATAAAAATCCAATGGTGTTAAGAAGGAATTTCTACCTTATTCTGTACAACAAACTTATTATTCTGAGTTGATATAGCATGAAGTCAAATTATACATACTAGTCCACAATATTCGCTTATATGTAAGTGTGTCAATACAAAATGTTCATTGAGCTTAGTCATTTCGTATCTAAGTGAGTTATCCCAGTTACAACTTTTGCTGGTATTTTATGAAAGCTGAATGGTCTGTACGCTCACCTTAAATGATGTCAACAGACGAAAACTATCCCTTTGGCCCCGGTTTAGATAAACATGTTTTTGAAGGTGGTTAACGTTACAAAACCATGACGACAAGCTATCCTTAAGGGCGCTCCTCGCCCTCATCCTGCTAATACAAATACCACTGCATTAAATGCTTACATTACTATACCGCATAAGTGTAATTAAGTTATGTTTTGATTAATTAAACTATATAGCTTTTGTTGGCCTTCAATCTTCAGACGTGAAAAGGTAGACTAAGAGATAATTCCAAGAGTTTGTCAAGCAATGAAGATTATTCTTTTTTGGTGACAAATATATTTTTTTTTCTTTTTCTTTACATCATTTCACGAAATTCGATGTGGTCGATGAGGGGTGAATTTGAGAAAATCGGATTTTTCTTTGCTTGTTGAACAAATGAATACAAGTCATATACGGCAAGTAAAGCGTATTAATAAATCTTGTTGAAAATCCTTTTGGTAAACCTATTACCATCGTATAAACCGATCGGAAACCGGAGACTGGAGACCGTTGTTGACATCCCGAGACCCAGCCTAAGCGCTGACGTAAATTTTCCGTTGTGTTTATGTACCAGAAGCAGCCATCATCGTATGGATCCCAACGAAATGAATTGAAATCCTTTGGGCTGTGTAATATTTTCACAGAGTCATTTTATTGACACAGGGAAGGGCGCAAGAGAAGACCAGCAAAAAAAAAATTGAAAAACGCAAAAAATAACTCGATGGAAAATCTTGTACCGAGGAAAATTCATTTAAAATCCGCTTTTATAGACCATTTACTCCGACAAACTTCAAACTCAAGGACTTGTTCTTCTTTTATTCATCGACCTAATGCGATGTTGTGTTGTCGACGGATTTTTTCCGCAAAAAGCCAAAAGGAAATTTTCACGATGAGGGAAGATGGACGGTTTTTCCGAATTGATCGGATATACGGCGAAAACGGACTAATCGACAGTTAACTTCACAGGAAAATAGGAATTTTGAAAAAAAAATCAACAAATTTGAATGAATCGCACAACCCTCCATAAACTCCTCTAAAAAAAAGAATAAGGCATCGTGCAACGCAATGAATGAATTGCTCGGATTTGGATTCTCTTCAAGTGGCTATGCATATATGAAGATCAATTACGCATAAGAAAACGCTTGGATTCCTTGCGGTAGATTTAAAATTCTGAATTTTGCGAAATATTCAAAAAAAAAACCCTCGCTTATGTGACATGCATTGATAAAATCTGTAGCCTGGTTTACGAGCATTTCCATCCCTTCTCACCAATCAAATCAAGTCGAGGCACAATTTTAACTCTTCCCCATTTTCGAATCCTTTCAACCACTGTTGTTGTTGTTGCTGCCTACGTTGATTATAAAGATGAGTTGTGGGTAAACCATGGAAAAAAATTTATTCTTGTTTCTGCCTCAATCCTTTAATCATCCCCCGTCATTTCAAATTTTGATGTTGGTTGATTCCGACACACACACACACTCACACAAAAAACCGTGCGTTTGAAAATGTTTTTCGTCATCATCCAAACTGGAATGTGTCACTGACGAAATGATGTAGTAAAACTGATGCGGATTTCTGTGTGTATGCTCGCCTGACTGCCTCACTGGTTATGGATTAGAATGCCTGAGTCGACATCGCGTATCCTTGATTTAAGGGTTTGAGATGAAGAAATCCTTGACATCTTCAGTTTTCAAAATCTATTTTCCGTTTTGCATTTCGATTCTGTAGGTGAAGTGATGGTGTTGCGACGCATATAAAGACATTTACTGCCTTAGGTTTTCACGGAAGAAAATCAGGAAAAACGAACAGAAATATGTTGAGATATTTGAATAAGGTTTAATTTTTTTTTTTGGATTTACATACATATGTGGGTACTCTATGTATGCTTTTTGCGTTTCATTTTCTATATGAAGTTCAGTACTTAATTAGTTGAATGATTACACAAGTGGTTGGTATACTTGTAACAAAAAGTGAACGTAAAACGAGGTAAATCAGGCCATTGTACACGTAATTTTTCCATTCTAATGCTTGTTATCCTGTCCCCATACCGTCTGTTGCTTTTGTCGTACTTAAATTTTAATTGAAAATCAAGAGGTTGACTTCTGGTGTACTTAATGTACAGGAAAATTCAATTTATACCAAATTTTGTAATTCATTTGAATTTTTCCTTTATGTTGCTTAAAATTCGGGGACCTGAATAACGAAATTATTTTTGGTAGATGCACTCAGAAATTTTGTTTTGATTTGCTTAATTTAGATTTTTTACAACAATTGCTAACGGTTTTCATATTTGCCATTTTTCCCCACTTTGTGATGGATCTGCTACATGGCTGCGACTAAAATAGCGAAGAAATATGTCAAATGTCAACGACGCGGTCGACATGAATGCTATTTGATATATCAATACCGTAGTTTATGAATGTAATATATGTTGGCAATTACCGTTGAATCTTTTTCATTTTCAAACTGTAGTCTTATGCCCTAAACACATGTACAGAATTCTGCATGCAGCGGAATTTAAATACACACGTTTATGTGAAGTGGAACACATGTAAATTCTGCATGCAGCGCAGAGCTGCATGGTATCTCAAATTCGACTTTCTCTGCGCAGAATTAGTGATGCCAACCGAGGATTCTTTTTTGATGTTTGGCAAAATCGACTGTTAGCAAAGAGACTATGGACTAAATTCGTACACAGGAAAGTTTGACATTTGGTAAAAACGATTTTTGGCGAAGAACGAGTCTAAGTTTCAAGTAGAAAATATTTAATACTTTGTGTTGACGTTATCTATGTCTTACATGAGGTGATCCATCCATTTCCAATATAAAAATTGATTATTTCGAACCAATTCTTCTTCCGATGCGATGAAATGTCAAAAGAATCTGCTCATGTGTCTTAACTGCAGATATGCATGCAGCTCAGCATGCAGAAAATCTGCACATGTGTTTAGGGCATTAAACTTTTTACACAAGACACTCACTCTTATCAATATTAAACAGGAAACATTGGTCGCGTTCAGTGAACTGAGCCGCTCTGGAGCGCTCAGCTGAGCCGCTCAGCATGCACTGAACGCACTGCTCAATGATAACATTTTTTGACGTTTCGCAGCGCTCACTAACTGTTCTATCTGTTATGTCGCTCAGTAAAGAAGCTGAGCTGCTCAAAAAGAACGATTGCATTCAGTAACTGAGCCAGTGAGCTGCTCAAAAAACTTCTGAGCGGCTCAGTTCACTGTACGCGCCCAGTGCTTTACTGTTTGGTATCAAATTGATTTCTCCATACGAGTTGTTTTATGTCTAGAGTGAAAATATTGATTACCCCTATTCTGGCGACTGTCAATAATCGTTGACTAGTCCCAACTCGGTCACAACATCGAAAACGTCGAAAAGGTTTCGGGGTAAACCTCGAAAAGGTATCGGGGTATAACTCTCCATGCCTTGTACCTTTTTAAATTGAAATTTGAAAAACTTCTCATCTCATTTAACACGTAAGAAATCACTGGAAAATGATCATCTCTTGTGTTGAAATCGCTATACAGATTGTGACTTGTAACCGGTCATGAATCAAATACAACAGATTGCGCAAAGACGAGTTTCATTTTGGTAAACTTCTGCGCATGTCGTCACAAGAGCGTACTGAAATGTCATTGATATGAGATTTGTTCTGTTTTCGCCTGAAAACTGGAATTTATTCTGTTTGCTGCAATATAAATATTATTTATTTTTATAAATAGTAAAAAAATAGTCGAACAACAACAATGCCTGTGAATTTTTACTACACTTTGTGAAAATAAATGAAACATAGCTAAAATTTCTAGGTTAGAATTTTTTTATTTTTCCTTTTTCTTGTAGTTAAATGTTCACAGAGTTCTTTATTCAATTTACGTATACGAAAATACATCCTCGATGTGAAAAAAAGTTTTTTTTACTTTAATATTACAATTATCTAAAGATTCAGACAGTGTTTCAGACATGATTAACCCATAAATAAGTTGTGTCCTCCAACGGATTAACACTGCGGCATTGATTGCTTCGTTATGCAAAAGCTCCTCGTTTTGTTGTAATAAATCAGCAACTAATAGTTTTGACTGCTTTTCAGCCATTCTGGTTGTCCGACTTAAAGTTGCAACAGTTTTGGAAATGCTAAATAAAGTTGGAATAGCATTTACCTTCAATTTCCGATTACGTATAAACTCTGTAAAATATAAATATTACTTAGTTTTGCTAAAATTTACTGATATCTTACCCATTTCATACTGTATATTATTTTCGAAGCAATCAGGTACAAAATGTAGGCTACAAATTCTCGCAGTTTTTATATTAAATGTATCCTTTCTTTAACAGAAGTTTGTTTATTTCCTCAATAAAAGTTTGTCCTTGGGAAATGTATGGAAACTCGTCTTTTCACTGCCTTTCTTTTCGTTGTTGCACACGGCACAAACACCCATTTCAATGTCTTAAATATTAAACACTTAGTTCTTGAGGTTAGTTTTGATATTACAGCACTTTTAATTACTTTTCAAACACTTAAAACTGAGATAAAACCACAAATTCTAAATTTTCCATAGACTTATTAAAGATTTACGCGCAGCTGACGTCACAATCTCTTGAGAGCAAAAATCCAACATGGCGGACCTGCGCAATGCGCAATCTGTTGTATTTGATTCATGGTAACCGGTCACCACAGCTGGGCATACTTCAGTACATTTGATACTGCAGTACACGAGCAGTACCAGTACATAGATACTTGTACTGGGCTTGCCACCAATATCAATACCTTAAGTATTGGTACTGCACGATCAGTACCAGTACTTGAAGTACTTGTAATCAATGCACGGATCCAGTCCCAGTACAAAAAGTACTGGTACTGGTTTTTTACAATATTTGTATTTTTGTACTGGTTTTTTGCAATACCAGTACTTTTTGTACTGGTATTGGTTTTTGCAGTACCAGTACTTTTTGTACTGGTTTTGAGTTTTGCAGTACCAGTACTTTTTATACTTTTACTGAAATCTCAGTACCAGTACTTTTTGTACCATATACTGGTACTGATACTTGAGTATTAAGTATTTTGCCCAGCTCTGCCGGTCACAACGCCAGAATAAGGACAAATATTTAAATATATTTTCCCTTTGATTTGAATCACCTCAAGATATTTAAGTGCAATGCCCTTTTACCAATATCGTCGTTAGTTCAGAAATTCGGAGAGACCAATAAATCATTTTCAGTATTATTAATCGAACTCTTTGGTCACTTAGTGTTCCATCAGACAGCAATATTTGTTCGTAAATTTGTTTGTATTGTATGCCGAATGTTCACATATCCATCTTCATAAGTAAATACGACGTCTGTCTATCGGATCGAACCCCATAGCATTTCATCCTAACGAGAAAAATGTTTCCCTTTGTCCACTGGAGAAATAATTGCCAGAATCCATTACAAGGATTAAAGAATGAGAAGCTTCCCTCAAGACGACAAGGACGTGCCACAACTTGTATCTGTATTTGTGTCTAAATAAATAGCAATTTTTAAAGGATCTTTGGTTTAGCTCCCCATAAATTAATCACTTAAAAATGAGAAAAATCTGTATAATAGAAATCTGCACCCATACACTTATTAATGTGATGTGGTTTAAAATGCAACATACATTTTTCATTTTTTGGTGAACTCAATGTGACTAGTCTGCGATTTAAATCCGACTTGACCGATTTCAAATTCATTGGGAAGTTTTTTTTTGTTTGCAGTTCCTTCTACTCAATATTTGGTGGTAAATCGTTGATGAAAGAGGGGGGGGGGGGATAAAGTTGGATAAATGTTGGAAAAATAATTTTTACCTAGATCTATACGTACGTCAAAAGTATTTAGTGCACTCATCAATCGGTCTGATGGAGCTAATCACTCGGTTCGGTTGGTTGTTTTGGGAAAAGGGGTTGTTTTGGGAAAAGGGGTTGTTTGCTGTCCGCCATATAGTGAACCGATAGATTATTTTCATCGTGGTTATTTGTGTACATATTTACCCATGCCATTTGGATGCAAAGGGGCGAGCAACTAAATGAAATGGATATAGATTGGTCTGGTACACTATTAACATTGGTTTAATCTACGCCAATAAGTATGTGTTCATCGCAAGTGTTAGTCAAGTGCAACAAAAACAATCATGAAGTCTCTAAATCCTAGGATATAAATATCCTTCGATCGAAAGGGATTATTCACTATACATAATAGCAAGTAGATACCTACTAGACATACATCGAGATATTGTTTCAGCAGAGCAAGTGAATAGGTTTTATGTTACAGAGAAGGATAAGACATTGCAGATAAATGCAACTATAATCAAACTATCAGTTATATATAGATATCTCCACACATATCTGCAGTTGCATTTGGCTGGTTGAGAATAGGTTAAAAGTTTTAGTTTACAGGACTAATGAGTGCCAAATGATTCAAGCTTAAGTATGGAAAAAAAATAAAATTGAAAAAGTTTTCCAGATGTTTACTAAAGTACGAACTCCTTTTGCCGATTACTTTTCCAAGGTTTTTTTTCCTATTTTTTGATTATTTTTTTTTTAAATCTGAAAATTAACCTGGTATAAAGTCTTAGGGGAGACGGGGGGTACGTTTGTCTGATTCAAAAACGTTTACGTTTTATAGAATAACTGAAATTTAAATAAATTTTTTTTTTAAATTCATGAAATCATGTAAAAATGATAGACGTAAATTCTGCCACATTATAATAATGTTTATTTTTATCGTGGTACCTATAAAAAACAATTTTTTAAAAATTTTCAAGAAAAATGCAATTAATTTAATCTCTTTTTTTCAATTTCAGGTATGTATCTGGATATTCCCTGATTAATTCTGTGTGTAGTAAGTCAAATTATTATTATTTTTTAATTTTATGAAAATTTTTATTAAAATTGGTTGCCTCATTTTCACGTAATGATTTTATAAATAATGGGTGTACCCTACTAGAATTGTTGGTGTATGGGACGTATCTGCCACTATATTAGATACACTTCTAGCGGTAGATACTCTTGGATAAGTACAGGGGCAGGGCGATAAGTTTAAGGTCTTCCAACACTGATTTTTAAACCGCACTCTCAAGATACCTGTTTCCGCATAGTCAAAATTTCATTTCAATCGGTCTGCCTTTTTTCGAGTTCGAAGTTTTTACAACCAAGCGCAGTCAAATAAGTTTTTTATTGGGCTAAGATTTTGTAGTTTGGGCTGTAATATACGTCACATTAATGTTAAGCGAAATTAGAAGGATATCCGTCCATCGGTTTGTCCGTTGTATGGATCTTAAATAACTCGAGAACACGTTGAGCTAGCGACTTGAAATTTGTAAATGAGTATTACGAAAATCGTAGTTTTCTCTTAACTTTTGGCACAGTTAGTTCTAAGTGTATTTCCCATAGAATTATTTTGAGAAAATACAGCTTTTTGAAAATTTCTCTCGGAAACAGCGCTTTTGAAAAAAAATCCATGCAACCAAATTCAAAGAAAATAAAATTTGCTTCAAAATTTGCTGCTCTCTTTAACGGTTTTTAGATATCTTTAACGGTTCTCGAGATATTTGAAAATATAATATTTTTTATAGTTTTTTTTTCCGAAACTAAATATTGCAGAGGAAAATTTCGTGTTGATTAAACGTCAACGTCAATTAGTCAGCTATAATCTGAAAATTGTTTGTATGCAACATCACCGATTACGCAAACCTAATTTACTCTTATGAGTTCCCCATTTAAATTAGAGTACAAAATTATTTTTCCTTAATCTAAATGACCAACGATAACCCAGTTAAAATAAAATTGAGTAAAGCACCCGTACCTAAAAATACATCAAGCTAGCTAAGAATCAAAAACAGGACGACATTTTTGTGAATCTATTTATTTGGGGTAAAAGCGATACCTTTGCATCAAGCGATAGCATTATTTCCCACGAAAAGAAACGTTTGAACAAACTGCCCTGACGTCGTTGTCGTCGGAACCGAGGAAGTATCCAACTAAATCGTCGTTTTTCAGTCTCCTTTACTAATAAATTTAACCGGAGATTTATGCATTTCAGTTACATTTGAACGATTCTAACTAATGCGATTGTAACACGCAATCCGTGCCACAAGGACCTGCATTAAACATCATGCCATCAGCAGGAACTTGTGTCGCAGTGGTTATAAACACTTTTCAGCTTCTAGTCAACGTTTAAGTTTTGGTAACAAAAAACCACCTTTTAGCAAAGTCAAATGAAAAAAAAACGTCGAAAAATTCCTCATAATGGCAACGAACGAACAAATCACAACCGCACCATATTTCAAATACCCGGCGACCATTTTCACGTATTCACATAGATAGGAATTTTTTTTTTACGTGAACATACGGCAAAAAGCCATGGATCGAAGTTTGGTTCTGTAACTAGGCACCACCTAACATAACCACAAACAGCCAAACGCCCCCTATATTATTGTTAGCTCAGTTATACTGCAAACTAGCAAAACAGCTGCCAAACGTCTTAATCAATCACAATGTAAGGAAGACGACGTCCAATCGATAAGAAAATCGTGAGAGCTACATTTAGCAATATTTCTGTCTGTAGTTTTTCTTCATTTCGATTTACCTTACGATTGATACCATCAACAACATAAAACATCGCCATCAACATCAAAAAATTACCACCAGCCATTCCAGGCCATTACTACACGTGGAAGGTATGCGATGGTAAAGTGGCGGGAACATAGCGGGGGGAAATGGCACGAGCAAATCGACTTAAAAGCTAACCACATATGCTGCACAAGGATTGATGTGACTTGCGATGTGAAAAACAATAAGAAACAAACAATTTAAATAAACGCAGCCTGAAACAAATGAATAAAAGCTTAAAGTTTCATCCACTGAAACGGTAATTCGCGTAAATTTTCGCCAAAACAATTGTGCGCCTACCGGAGGGAGGTTACGTGGCCACCCATTTGCATGTGACAAGGTCACGTAAAATTTTTGACAAACAGTCCGTCCACACAATGTGAAAAACAAAAACAGCATAAATAAAGAAAATAAGCGTCACGGCTGGGATTTTCCGCTTCGGTGCAACTTCAACTCATCGCTCTTTTCCGTTTTCACATTAATTTTTCCCAGAAATTACGATCCAATGAGGGTGAGCCAATTTGAGGATCTACCTGCCACTTACTCGGGTGTTTGTCTCACGTCTTTCTCGCATTTTACGTCACCTGGCCGTCATGCTTGGTGTGAAGTTTTCGTTCAATTTGATTTCCCCCTTCGTCGGTGACCAAAACATTTTTAACACTGATGAACCTGATGTATTAGTCCACTATCTAACAATCTGAAAATTTATATCGAATTGGGTAAAATATGCACCCTCGCGTACATACGACAAATATTTTTTTTTTGCAACCCCTGTGAAAATTTTGTATGAATTCACCACCATTTCTCGACCGCAATCAGTTTCTGCACGATTTATGCGAATGATTTAATCGAATTTGCATAAAACATGAAAATAGACTTTGTGTTATTCAAGCATGCATACATCGAGTAGGAAACGAGTTTATTTTTACCTCAAGGCAATATGCTTGTATTTAACTGTGACTGCGGTCGGTGTTCCTATAGACTCCGTGAAATTTGGCTAAAATTCAAAGTGTTGACGGGACAACGACGTGCAAATGTTTTATAATGGAAAGTGAGGAAAATTAAAGAACGATGTGAAGAGTATGGAAAGCGGGAAATTCGTACCACTCGAGTACCCAATATTGAGTAATTCGCTTTTTATTATATCACCTATGTAAAGCTTTCTAAAATTACATTAATCGGTTTTACCTGAATTTCTAGACCGAAGAAGTATTTTTTCTACTACTGTTTAACTATTATTTAATGGGTAACTAAAATAGTTAATTTCAATTACAAAAGTAGTCAAAATCGACTATTTTTATACCCGTATGGTGAAACCAAAGGGTACACTGAAAAAAAGGAATGTTCGCCGCAAACGAGATTGGACGCTAACAATATGCATGTTTATTATAAACAATACAAAAATGTTTATAGTAACCAATAATAATGGTTATCTGCAACACTTGAAAATATACACAATTGAAAATATGCTCAACATATTCAATTTTAAAAAACTTTCCTTATTTACACTAGCACTTTATTTAAAAATCCAGATTTACACTATTTTTCACCAAAACTAAACATTCAATCACTAATAACATTTTTTCACTATTTTTTTTGACAGTTCAACAAAATTGCAGAAAATTATTCGGGGCCAACACTTATTGTTTATTACTAACAGTTTCAATAATCATAGTTCACCACAAATATTTTTGTGTTTTTCACAAACTACTTAAATTTAAAGTTTTTGTGTTAAACAATATAAATATTTCTAAGAAAAAATATAATGTTTCTGATAAATATTTTAAATTTTATAAATGGTTTCATCAAAAGTGTTTGTCACAAACGACAAAAAGTGTTTAAGACAAACACCGAATTTTTTAATCTGAACACAAATTGTTTTTTTGAAGTATTAAACGTTTGGAATAAACATTACTAAACAATAATTGTTGTCAACGAACATGTCCTGTTTGCTATAAAAAATTATTATTTTACAGAAACATATAATTATTACTGCAAACACTGAATTGATGTTCGCAAACACTTTCCAAACATTCCTTTTTTTCAGTGTATATTAACTTTGCCTTACCGTTTGTAACGCCAAGATCCCGTCATCGCACAAAACATGAATTACACCAGTAATGATAAAAATAATTAATTTCTGCATGTCCGTCCGTCTGTCTGTCCGTCCGTCTGTCTGTCCGTCCGTCTGTCTGTGGCGCGGATTGCGGGCGCACGGATTGAGCTAGAGACTTGAAATTTTGCACAGATTCGTTTTTCGTAAAATGTGAGGCTAAGTTCGTTAATGGGCAAAAATGGACCATTAGGGGGGGTACCCCCCATACGAACGAAAACAGTTTTTGTGAATATCTCAAAAACGGTGCATCTTATCAAAAAAGTCCAAGAACAAAAGTTATTTAGGATATGCTCCTACATAAAACTCCCATACATCAAAATCCGATTGGAATAAATTTTAAAAAATCTTATTGGAAAGTTTGACTTCAAAGTGGAATTTTGGTACAACTGTTCGAATTTTGATACGAATATCACCATACGGGTCTCCAATGATTGCCAGATTGGCAATTATAGCTTTTGTTATGTTTGTAATTTAAATTAACTATTTTGTAATTAAAATTAACTTTTACTCTCCTCTATGAACGATAACGGGGACAGATTTTCTCATCAGTACGAAAACCGTTTCAGCCAAAATTATGAGAATGACCGTGCATCGGTCTGTGGGTCTGTCCGTTGTACGTATGTTAAATAACTCGAGAACGCATTGAGCTAGCGAGTTGAAATTTTTTGTAAATGAGTTTTGCGGCAATCGTAGTTTTCTATCAACTTTTGGAAAACTATCTTTAGCTTTAACAGGTAACCACCCCACCATACATTTTTTTTTGCAAAAATACAATTTTTTGAAAACCTCTCGGCAACTATGCGCTTTATGAAAAAATACATGTAGCCAAATTTAAAGGAAATAAAGTTTTCTGCATTTTTTTTTTGCTTTCACTGTTTTTTGTATCTTTAACGGTTCTCGACATATTTAAATTAAATATTATTTTTTACATATTTTTTTCGAAACTTAATACTGCAGAGCAAAGTTTTGTGTTGATTACAACTAATTATTTTTCTCTGAGTGTACTGTGTGTAGCAATGAATTCCGATTATTCAAAATCTTTTTGTATAAGGTGTTTTATAAGACAATTTTCATTTTGTATTTCACATTTTTTTTTTCAATTTCCCAAAAACGTTTCTCTCCCTTTTCGTTCGGTACTCCACTCCTGATAACTTTTGAACCGTTCGACCGATTGGTATCGAAAACCGCGTGTTGGATAAAAGATCTTTGGATGAAAGATACAGGTTTCATAAAAAATATCGTCCTTTCCCTTCCTTTCCCTTCCTTTCCCTTCCTTTCCCTTCCTTTCCCTTCCTTTCCCTTCCTTTCCCTTCCCTTCCCTTCCTTTCCCGTCCTTTCCCTTCCTTTCTTCCGTTTTTTTTTTCGGGAAAATTTGCCATAGATTTCACTGATCTGCAATCTGGTGTTGAAATTTAAAAATTCGAACCGGAAAATCCAGTAAAAGTAATGGAAAAGTGCTTAAAATTTTAAAATTCGTAGATTGTATAAGGTTAGCCCTATTTTCTCAAAAGTCGATTTTTTCAGTATTTCTGAAAACTATAGAAATCCTTTAATCCGACAACGAAATCCTTTAATCCGACAACGAAATCCTTTAATCCGACAATTAACAAAAAAAAAATGATAGTAAATTTCGACAATTAGCTTTAATTTAAGGAAAAATTGTGAAGTTACTGCTAGTAAATCATTTAGACGATGACAAAGTGTTGCGATTTCAATTTTACGTAAGTTCCCATTACAGAAAACTATAAATTCAATATCAATTCTTCTAATTTCGTGGAAATGTGGTAAACGAATGGGAAAATGTTTTTCCAATAAAACGAAATATTGTCAATCTTCTTGACATTTCAATTAGTTCAGACAGACCTATCGTTAAATTCTGTCAACTAGTTTGAAAACTCATTGAAACATGGGGAAACCTTTCTCAAATATACATAAATACAAAAAATGTTCCATCAATTTAATATCCCCAATAATTACATTTTAACACCCTTCCTCACTGATTTCTCAACATTATGGTTTCTCCTGTATATAAAAAAAAGAGATTCAATTTGTATACGTGTTCCGACACATGACATTATTTTTTTCATATTTTTTTATTTTCACGATAAACAAAAAGTTTAACATTGAACTTGAAAACTGGAAAAATTTACATATACAATTTTGTGTTTTTTTTCTTCGTTTTCCAACATTTATGGTATTGCATAATTAAAAATGCGTGTAAACAGTTGGAAAATGAAGACGCAACGTGCTAATTGTTTTATTTTTTTTTTAATTTTATTTGTTTGCCCCGTCCAAGGATAATAGATGGCCAGCAACACAGAGTTGAATACAACAACCATATGTTGTTAGTTGTACACTTTATGCTGGCTTCTGTATTTATTCAATTTCTGTTTTTAACTTTTTTTTTTGTTGTTTAGAGTTTACCATGCATGTCTTGTAGTGCATTTTGTCGTCATGTTTTTGCCAGAAGTCGAGGGCGTGTTTATCACCCGCAAAAAGTCAACCGGCAGCTGACTACATGAATATGCAAAAATATGCAAATAAATTTTCTACTGATTGCGGTATTTTCGGAGAATACAAACTAATAAAACAATTTTTTTTCGCCATATTTAGTTCGTCATAACATGCCGTATTACTAATAATACACGTCGCCTAATTGAGAATACAAACAAATGCTTGGGTGTTGATAATTATTTTTAGTACTTTTTGATGTTGATAACAAAGTATTTTTTGGTGCTGATAAATTTCCCAAAAAAAAAATTTCATGTCAAGGTTTAGTCAATTACAGAAATTTATTATCAAAAATATGTTATGACTTTGTCAAATTTCCACTGCATTCAACACTTGGTAATATTTACAAAATTACTTATAATTTTCAGCCAATTTTTTTTGTTCAAACCACAGAAGTTAAACAGTGGCTTCAATCAATATTGTTTTTTGTCTGGTCAAAGACTTGAAAACTTTTTTTTTCAGCCGTCGCTCGCCCCCTCCAGGAGTCCCTAAACTTTGCATGAAACTTTTTTCCGGGGGTTTTTGGGGGGGGGGGGGTGTGATACCTCAAATGGAAGGTATTGAAGAGTACATTCCAAAAATATATAGCACGATAGAGTTCCCCCCCCCCCCCCCTTCGAATTATACCATATCGAAAAAAGTGGTTTGCAAGGGGGCGAGCGACGGCTAAAAATACCCATTTTGGATAGGGGATGCTTCTATCTACCCCTCCCTATACACGAAAAATCTCTAGCGTCATTGCCGCTAAACTGAACTTTAGCCAAATTTCTTTAATAATTTGAAACACATACAGACAGAAATACAACATTATTATTACAATAGGTTTTCAAGACGTGGATATGCATGCGACAATTTATCGTGTAGTATTAGAAATATGTGTGTCTATGTTTTCCAGTATTAAAATCAGACGGTTTTTATTATTATTATTTTTTTTATTGAAAACACATTTTTTCTCTTGTTGCTTTTTGCGTTTTTTTTTTATTTATTGATTTCTAAAGTAAAACCGCACATGCATATGCCATGAATACCAATAGAACATGAAAATCTCATTTTAATTTAAATCTCATCTTTAGGGGGAAGTTCAGCATCCAGAGTTGCATGCAAATTACATAAAACTTCAAAGAGGATTTAAAAATATAAAATAGAAAACTTCCTTCCGAAAAACCCACCTTATCCAGTCACTGTTCATTTTTTTATTTGTTGGCAAAATGGTAAGAAAACATATCGACGCCCTTGAGGTTCCCTTCTGTAATATTCGTGTAACAGTTGATAGAAATCCCTGACTTGCACTTGGCAACCCTTTTAGCTATCAAAAGTTCAAAGCTTTATTTCACCCCAAAATCTGTTGTGTGGCATCTACAAAAGTGGGTGGCATTTTATATTGCTTAATGCTAAGGGTGTAGCTGGGGGCACTTTGTAATTTCAATACCGAGTCAAGTGTATTGAGGAGGCGGGAGTGGTAAAAGCGCCTTGCGGGTACTACATACATATATGTGAATCTAAAATAAGGGATGAGAAATACCGAATGCACAGCAGAACAAGAAGCAATGCGTTTCATGGCTGCGGAATTTTTTTTGTTGGTAAAAAAGGATCAGATCCGCTGTAGGGCATTTTAATTCTTGTGCGAAGGAAATGTTTATTAATGCAATATAATTGTACTGATTTAATCATAGAATTTTTAAAACAAAGTTCCGTTTATTGTTCCGGTATAATATGACGTTTACGTTTTTTATTTTAAAAACTACTTCCATCAGAAACATCTTAAGGATGTGAGTAAGTACTAATTCTTAAAATGAAAGTTCAAAGTAATTTTTGAATAAAAGTTTCATCTCATAAATTTATAAAAACTGAAATGATCATAAAATGTCTTAGATGTAAACATTAATTCGCTCATAACTAGCGGTAGTGACTGGAAAAAAGAAAAAAAATGTTAGACTCAGAACTTCTCTATCGGCTTACTTCCTTGGTTTGAAACCCTTAAAAATTGCTTTGAAATCCTTAAACCCTAGGATATTCAGGAGATAGCAAATTATTCAGCCTATTAAAAAATTTGTGATCTGTGTCGGTTGTTACGTATATGGAGTGAAAACAATCCACAAGAGATATTGTACCTTCCATTGCACTCGGAAAAAACTACTGTTTGGTTTAAATTGTGGCATGGTGAATCATACTTCTTCGAGAACGATTAAGGAAAAGCATTAACCACCAATTGAGGGATATTTGACGATGACTAACCATTTTTGATGCCCCCGTGTTCTTGATATGGATCTCCAGTAAGTTTTTCCGACAAGACGGCTCTACGCGCCACATACGCGAAACAATCATTTTAGGTATAGCATGAAGAGTTTCTTGGACGCGTCATTTCACGAAACGGTGAAGTTAGTCAAGATCATGTGATTTGGCGCCTTCAGACTCTTTTCTGTGTGGTTATGTCATGCTATAGGAAAACATGCTAAAGGACAACATACAGCGCGAAATTGCCGTCGTGGAGTCTAATTTATGCCAAAATGTCATCGAAAATTGGACTCAGCGAAGCCGTGAGGGCCATTAGAACTTTATTAGTTTCCATTGTTATTGGCATTGATTGAGCTTTCACTGACAATAAAAATATTGTGGAAATTCCACTCCCTTTGTTTGTTATTCAATTTAAAAATCCGAAAACTGAAAATGGAAAAACCCACCGGAAAAACCTGTATAATTTTAAGAACTTTGGTATACCAAGTACGTTACTTTGCTGTATTGCGCGATTTTCAAAAGACAGCCAAAGAAATTTAGACGTTTTTCCTTCTACAAAACGTTCTTATTTGCTAAATAAAAATTAGGCAATGGCATGCAAATTTTAATCCTACAAAGAAGAAACTTTTGTAAGAAGAAAAAACGTTCAGCTGTCTTGAAAAATCTCTCCACAGCTAATAGAAGAAGAAAAGTATTCTGTATTAACTAAAATTCTCTGACTTTTCTCTGTGAAAAATGTGCAAAAATCTGACTGTCTGTGAAATATTTCTATGGATTCAAATGTTATTTTAATCTTTGAAATTAACTTTCAATTAATTTCACAATTTTCGAGTTTGTATTAATATTCAAAGAAATTTTCTAACTTAACTATACTTCTGCTACGATCCTTTGTACATTGTTTGTAAATTCCATTTCCTCGAAAGATACTATATATATATACAATATATTTCCTTACGGTCAATATTATTGGAGTATCTCACAAAAAGCTTGATGGACCTGAAGGATCTCTGGTCCCACCTTATCCCCTTCACTTCTCTAGACAATTTTCGCTTATAGCCCGGAGCCATCATAGAGTGATATTAAGGGTGCCCTCCTTAATCTGATTAGTTAAGCTACAGTTGCTTGTATTAACTATTTGTTTTAAGAACGCCTCTCTGTGTTACTAAGTGACATCACCAGTTAATCTCGTTTTCAATTTACACTACAATCAGTCATTCCAGATACACTGAATGTAGGACGATTTAGGGGTAGTTTTATATTTTCATTGCTGTTATTCACATATATTTAATTCTACTGTCGTCGTAGGCTCCCATCTCGACAATGCCAAGTATAGCAATTGTGCTACTCCATATAGTTGGGATATTCATTGCAAAAAGGACATTTTGTATGCTGTGTTCTCCTATATTCTTCACATGTCCGTCCACTATGTTGATGTCGGAATGCGGGGGGGTGGAATGAAATAGTCATCATTCCGTAGAATATGCAAATTAGTGTTGGGATCGTATGTCAGCTGAAGAGAGCATAATATGCTCGGTATGGATGTAAGCAACATAACGTGTGGGTTACTATATTTGTGTATGTGTTGGAATATTTTGTCGTCATGTCAAATACAATTTGATGTTGGCATTTTACAATTTACTGGCGAAATAGTGAACTCCATAGCATGGAACTCGTTCGAAGTCGCGCACATCTCATATACGCGCGTATATCTTTCACATATAGCTTCCGAGACGAAGCCACGCAAATGGCACCAAATCCTATGCTTTGCATCCCCGCCCTCACTTCGCTGTCAATAGCATAATACATAACTCGTATGCTGCCAAATGTCGATTTTTGCACTTCATAGGTTTCCCATCATTCTCAAGTTTTCTTTGTTCATTGCTCGAGCTTTGAAATTCTTTGGCGATTTTATTTAAGCGTATTTCTTGCTTCCGCTGCCGCCGCGAAGTGAAAGTTAATTTTTGTACAACGGCACGTTGAATTCTTTTCAAATGAACTTGATGCCGAAAATACCCTCAATGTTGGATTCAAGTAATTCGATGATTTATCTTTCATTTTTCTTGCGAGTAGTGTTTCGATAGAATGGAGTCAAGTTTTCAAAGTTTTATTTTCAATGTCAAACATATGTGGCCCAATTTCAACTTCGAATCTCTCAAAACTGAACAAAAGTTACCGCTTTAACTAAATAACTTGACCTGTGAAAATGTTTGATTAAAAAATGGACAGTTTTTTCTTGTTTGAATATCCCTCGACTTCAGACTTAATGGAATTCTGGTTAAAAAAGATTATTTGGATAAAAGAGTTCTTAATTGATCGTTATTCGATTTATAAAATGATGAAGTATCTTTCAATAAAGCTTTTTGATTTTTCATTAACCGTAATTTATGCTCAAGATCTCTGATGCGGGATAAGATTTCAATTGAACCGGGCCCTAGGGAATTTGTCCATTCTTACACTTTTTTTTTTGGGTTTTGTTTACACATCGTTGTTTTGAGTAATAAAATTTTACATATAATGCCCAACAAATCCGATTAAGTCTTCCCAAAATTAATCAGTAATCCGTTTTAATGGTTTATCGTATTTTCGATTCCGGTACACTCAGAAAAATGTCAGGTCAACTCTTTGTCAGGTTAACTCTGACCTCTAGCTGGCTGACAGAGGTTTCCATTACATGACATTACATCCTCGAAATGCAGCTCCCAATGCCCTACTTCACCTGCTCGTGGCTTAATTTCAGAATTTCTCCGGCCACAGGTCAACACAAGTTTTACTTTCCCTCATGCAGGCGAACGCGCACCTCGCATAGGCTAAATTTTCCTGCCCGAGGCCAATTACGCCGTATGTATCTTGTCGAGTTAGCCTCAATTTTTCTGAGTGTATGGTCTTCTTAAAGTATGGTATTTTTTCGTGAAATAATCTTCAGGTAGACAAATTTAATTCAAATGTTTTTATTTATCTAGGCATTAAATAAAATAATTTGAATTAAATTTGTAAGTATGCTCAGAGTAATTGCCATAAACATACACTCCGATTAACTGTAGCTTCAAAAATAGTCGTAATTACTATAAAAATGGCTGTGGTTTCAATAATTTATAGTCATACGTTTTAGAGCTGAATGTTGTGACATGCTCTCCAATTAACTCGGCTTCAACTAGACTCATAATGACATATCAAAGCTGTTTAAATTAGAATTTACGGATAGAAGGGGTAGAACGAAGTCTGAGGCAATTTTTGATGCTTCAAAATTAATCGTGAAATTTTTGAAAGCTAGATCAGAGGAAGGAGGATTTGTTTCAATTTTTGTTTTTTCTAACAATCCAACAAAAATTACCCCAAAGAAAAAAGTTTCGAAACAAACATCCCATTATTGAAAATCATTTAATTCGATTGGGCGCAATTTTTGGGATTCGAGGTAACTAGATTGCATACTTTCGGGACAAAAGTTTAGTTTCTGGGACACCGCGTCATCATTCCTAAATCCTTGATGGTCACAAAATGAGATCCCGGCCATTCCTGGACGTATTGTCACCCTAACCAAAGATGAATTACAAAGTTTGTAAAATTTTGTTGCAAACATCAAAACCTGAGATAGCAATTTTGACTAAAGATACCCTTAGTACCAGACAGTAACTCTAATACTCATTAAGTTAAAGTCGAGTTGACTTGAAACGACATGTACCGCAAATACGATTCCAAATTATGACATTCGGCTTTGGACGCTGAACGCTCCACTATTTAAGCCGATAGAGGTTATATTCTGCAACATAGGTCGCATATGCAACAATTCTACATATTTAATCATACTTACTATAAAGTATAAAATTTAAACATAGAGTATAAAAATTTGTTAAATCAACCCTCCAAATATATAAACCGATTTTCCCTTACTGTATATATTTTTGTTGTGATTAAATAAAACCCTCTTTAATGTGCGATTATGAAATTTAATAAATTTTCACCGTTTGTTAAAAATTCTTGTGCGACCACTTAATAAATTACCCCATAATTATATTATTCAATTAAATTCACTTTAATCAATTCATTAAAACCAGACCATTGAGAGAGCAAATACTTTAATGTATGGCGCCACACAAAAACCCCATTCAGCCCAACCCTTATCCTTGCTTCGTGTCGATTGTCCTCTGATGTTCATTTGTTTCCCCATCATTATATTCGTCTATACAGAATATTTTATATACGCTTGTACTTAAAATAGACACAAACACACAAATATTCAGACACAATTATACACATTCTTACGTCCTCGATGAGAATATGTCAACAGCCACCATCATCCCTTTGCCCTGGATTACCATGTGATGTACAGCTCGCACTTCTCAACATCCTTGATTTTTTTTTTAATTTCATTTTGTGACCATACAAACGGCATTTCCCTGGATATACACACGTACATAAATAAATACTAACCCCCCTTTCCATAGGACATTGCCACCC
Source organism: Chrysopilus asiliformis (assembly GCA_964034945.1). Lineage (NCBI taxonomy): Eukaryota > Metazoa > Arthropoda > Insecta > Diptera > Rhagionidae > Chrysopilus > Chrysopilus asiliformis. The sequence continues at coordinate 94,649,476 of OZ035962.1, forward strand.
TCACCCATATCACCACGAATAGTTCACGACCGCTGCCTGCTATAGGATAGTCAACAAACTCGTGTACGATAATGATGAGGGCTGAGCGAAACTTTAACTCTAGCAGCAATGGTGCTGTTAAAACATAAAAAACCAACAGCATAACAAAACAAAATCATCAAAAAACCGTTATAGGAACGAGTAAGAGACATGCTGAGAGTGAGCAAAAATAAAAACGCCAGAAAAAACATCCAACCCTTAATGAAGGGTCAACCCGAAACGTCATCACACACGCCTTGCAAATTCGGAATCTTTGCCGGGTTCGGTCACTCTGTGTTTTTGCTCTTTGGCAGGACTCGGATTCGTATGTGTGTATGTGTTTGTGTTGCCAGATAAGCCATTCCGGGCGAATATCTGATTAAGAGAGTTGTCCGATGCGAATGAATTTCTGGGGCAAAGTGGCAAAGTGAGTAATTTTCATATGACAAAAGGACATTTCGTTTGGGAAATGGAGCTTGAGATGTCAAAATTATATAGGGCTCTACTACACGGAAGGCAAATGAGGGATGAAGGTGTAAATCTTACGGATTGACGCTTATTCATCTCCATAAAGCATGCGTTTGAGAAGTATGCGACTTCGTAAGGACTTCACAACTTAAGTTCTTGCTGACCGGATGAGACCGGAGAGTCGGAGCATATTTTTGTTGACGTAAATATTTTGGAAGTGTGAAAAATACAGAACGGACTATCGTTATTTCCCTTCTTCTAGAACCTTTTCGGAGCAATATCCTTGGCGATCTCAATCTTTTCAGTTTCAGGCATTTTTTCTTCTTTGCCGAACTACTTCTACGCCAAAGGACTTCGTTTTTTGGGAGTCGTTAAGTAACTTCCAACTCAAACTCTTCGTCTTCTTATACGGTACAAATAAAATCCTATGCGTACTAACAGGCGAAAATATTTCGAGCTCCAAAAAAGGATACGCATTTGAAAGGCTATAGAGCTCCTGGTGGCGTCTGAATCTGCACGTCTCTTGGGTTATCCTTGGCTCAATAAAGTTTGCCGTTCTCCTTTTGTTCTTCTTGATTTTCCTTTAGAGGATTTCTATTTCAGTTTTATTTTCTCGGAAATTACATGGGATTTGGTTATTTGTGTTTGTGAATTTTTATTTGTATTACAAACAGAATTCCAATTGGATGAGTCAAGGACAAGTGGCACCCGAATAAGAGATGAAGAATAACGGGAATAAGGGATGAAGGATATATAGAAGGTCGCCAAGTGAATTTCTGTGTTCTAACAAAAATAATGTGAATAGGCAAGTTATTAATGTCAAACGAAGTGTACCGAAGAAATATAGTGTGAAATTTATGTTCATGGTGAATGTTAGGAAAATGCTCAGTTTTTAAGATGTAGACATAAGGAGTCTTTATTATTTAATTACTATAATTATTATTAAGATAGACGAAAGGTTGGCTAATGTCTTTAAAGACACCTGAATGATTCTTAAAAGCTATTAAGCTGTATTAGAGGTTATATTTCACATTTTTCGAACTCGTTTGATTGTTGTTATGCTAAATGGTCAAAAACTGAAGAAAAATAGTGGAAAATGTGAAATTTGAATTAAAAATGCCATCAATTTAGGACTGCAAAACATACCACTGGCATTCCCCATACAGCTCTGATTTGGCCCCTAATCAATTTTAACTTGGCGTCATTTTCTGGACATGTCTTTATGAGAGAAAAGGCAAGATATACCGCAATTTATTTAATTTATCAAAAATTGTTTTAATTTCACTTTCATCCAATTTTACATTTTTGTGCAATAAAAAAAAAACCACAGTAAAAATTTTAAAAAAACCTAAAAATTGAAATTCGCTTAACATAATATATTTTCTGATTAAATGTAAATCATTTAAAATAATGTATTGTCAATTTGTTGATGATTTTGGAATTCTTTAATCGCATTTACTCGAAGAATTTGCGGTTTGTCATTCAACTAACATTTAACAACAGACTGTAGACATTTTGTCTAACAATTCCGTATTTCACATTCCATAAGTTGTTTCCGTTGTCGACATAGAAATTGATTATATCTGCCCATGTGTATATAAATGTCTTAGAGTCCATGTTGGAAAAGCGTCGGCAGTACCATAGTAAAATACTTTGGGATAAATAGAAAATTTCTTGCTGCGCACCACAAAATGCTTGTATCTCATATGTGTTACATGTATATAATATATCTGAATCATGGTAAATTCATATATATGCTGCATTACTTTAACAAGATTTCGTTTGTCCTTTTTGTTTATTCTTGATTTCTTCTGCAATGTAATCCGATTTTTCAGACCTTAGTCGTTATTGCTAGACTGTGGCGAAACGTGGAAATGTGAAAGAATTACGTTCAGACTCCCACGAGAGATTTAAATCATGCGTTGCGTTTTATTTAGTTTAGATATATTGGAATGTTTATGGCCATAAACAGCATAGCATATGCACAGAACTAAATAAATAACGTAGAATCTATTTTACTAAAGAAACTTGTAAGACGATGACATCTAGTCAGTATTGCATCTTATATTGCATGATATAAGCTTTACAAAAAGGAACCCAACACATCTTCTGGTTGCAGAAAAAAAGTTTTTCTACATTTTTCACTTTAATCAGATTTCATGTAAAAAATATTTTGAAAAGAAACAAAAAATTTACAAGACGATAAAAAAAAGTAGCAAATGCTTTGACACTTTAGTAAAAACTATCTCTAAAATATTGTACTAAAAACATGAAAATATCTAACTTGTATTCACTGAAGTAAACCAGAAGTACTGTTTTTTAAGTTTCTCTGTATTTGCCGGGAACCGGAATAACCGATTTTAGTGATAAAAGACTTCCTTGAGGAACACCTTTTTAATGATGAAATTGAATCCGGTTTCCAGGAGTTACAGGTGATGGGGTTTCCAGGAAAAGGATGGAGTAGATATTAGTTGTCGACAAATTAAATTTCGATTTGACGAGTCCAATGATGACAACGGGTCCAAATCTTTACAGCAGTTCAACACTCAGAAAAATGTCCAGGTCAACTTTTTGTCAGGTTAACTCTGACCTTACAGAGGTGCCTGTAAGCCAGCTAGCGGTCAGAGTTAACCTATCTAAGGTCAACTCGTGCAGCTCCCAATGTCCTACTTCACCTGCTGGTGGCTTAATTTCAGAATTTCTCCGACCACAGGTCAACTCAGTTTTACTTGCCCACATGCAGGCGAACGCGCGCCTGCCCGAGGCCAATTACGCCGTATGTAGGTCGTCGAGTTAGCCTCCATTTTTCTGAGTGAAGAGGAAGTCAGAAGGAATAGGAATTTTGAACAACAGCAAAGCCTTTGACACTCTCATAAACTATTTGAACCCAACTGCAAAGTTTCAATCAAATCGGTTCAGTCGTTTTTGAGAATTTTGGTCACAAAAAAACCAACTTTCTACACGGTTACAAATTTAAAGATGTATATGAATAAATTTTTGTTTACCAAGATCTTTCACACCAAATTTGTATCAACCCAAATTTGGAGTAAAAAATCTTGATGGACAAAAAGTTTATCGACTTTTGGTGTAAAATGTCAACAAAATAACTTTTGTTCTTGCACTTTTTTGATAAGATGCACCGTTTTTGAAATAGTACCAGGAAGACCGAGCCATGCTCGGAGATCTCAAAATCCTACTTTTGCTGATTTTTGTGGAAAAACTAAGTTCACATTATCTTTACAGAGCTTTTCCAAAGTTTTTAAATTCCCGACCTAGAAAGCTAGAACTAAAACTAACGCGCGATAACAAAATTTCATAGAAATCGGTTGAGTGATTATTGAGTAATCGCTGTCACCCATTTTAGAAACGTTGTTTTGAGACACCAGGTGACGGTTATCGAGGGGAGGAAAAAGTCAGGTTTGTAATGGAAAAATCGAGAGCCCTTAGCCCGCTTAGTAATACTGTAAAGTTTCATTAAGATCGGACCACCCAATTCGAAGATACCAGGGGAGGGGTATCGAGGGGAGGGAAAAATCAGGTTTGTAGTGAAAAAATCGAAAGCCCTCAGCCCCCTCAGTAATACTGTAAAGTTTCATTAAAATCGGACGACCCAATTCGAAGATAACAGGCGAGGGGTATCGAAGGGGAATTTCCTCAGATCGATTCCTTGTCCCCGAAAATTCCTAACCGCCAAGTTTCGTGAAAACCGTTAGGCGGGTTTTCGAGATCGTTTGTGCAGACAGACAGACATTCCTCGTATTATATTATAGGATTCGCAAAAATCGTTTTCGTTCGTATGGGGGGTGCACCCCCCCTAATGGTCCATTTTTGCCCATTAACGAACTTAGCCTTGCATTTTACGAAAAACGAATCTGCATAAAATTTCAAGTTTCTAGCTCAATCCGTGCGCCCGCAATCCGCGCCACAGAGGGACGGACGGACGGACATGCTAAATTCAACTTTTTTTATCATGCTAAAGACACTGGTGTAATTCATTTTTTTGTGTGATGATGGGATCTTGGCGTTACAAACGGTAAGGCAAATCTAATATACCCTTTGGTTTCACCATACGGGTATAAAAAAATTATTCATATAAATCCTTTAATTTAATATGATTTACGGAACCTGCGGTTTGAAAAGGAATTTACTTTTTCCTCGTAAATAGAATCCTGCTTTTTCGGAAAAAAAAAGAAAATGTTTTTTTGAACAAACGATTACTCCCACAAATTTATTAAAAGAACTATTTTTAAATGCTTAAAAACCGATAAATTTTCTTAAGTGCAGAGTGAGTAATCCGATTAGCCCAAAACAAGAAACAAATACAAAAAAAAATCAAATCTCGCATAAGAACGAAACGATTTTACCTTAAAGCTATCAAATTATAATTTCCTCAGTCTCTCTCTCTCTATGTCTCTCAGTTGTTTTATCTAATAGCAATTCCTTTATGTTGCGAAACAGTTTTATCTTTATAAAAAACATATATACATTTGTTTCAACACATAAGCAAAGTCTGTACCATATTCTGTAAACATGCAGGAAAATAAGATGAAATAAGGAAAAATAAAAATTTTCTTTTGCACATTTTTACAAAAATATATGAACCTATGATGTACCGATAGATATTTTTCTCTATTTTCTCCCGAACAACAAACTATATAAGAGAAACTATTTTTGGTATATGTCAAGTTTTCATACTTATTGAAGTTCCTATTGCCTCTAATCCCCCGTACCCCCTGCATTATTCAACTATCCATTTTGCCTCAATATCCATGCTGCTCCTCGGAGTGTGGAGACAAAATATAGTCTATAAGTGCAGGCATCCTCTATAGGGACTTTTGTTTCCAGAATTTGGATTTGTTGAGTATTGTTAGCTGATGCTGATGCTACTTCTCATTGTTCCCTAGATACATGTGTGTCTGCACAAGTTGTTGGCACTATACGGGTCTATGTATACACAAAAAGGGACGAGAATTAGGGTATCCGAAACCCAACCGAAGATATTCCATTCTATTCCGGCAGATCCTCGACTATTCAAAGTTTCGGTGGAAAATCTTATGAAAGCCATAGAATGGGCCTCAACTGGGGGATCATCATCAAAAAGAAAACGGCTGATAGCTCCTTATACACTGAATTTTCCCATTGTGTTCCCAGCAAAACCAATGTTTACATGTGTGGCTATTTGGGTGTGTTATGACTGTGTGAAAAGAGCTTTTTCGTTATTTTTTCTTGGATTTTTATTAGTATTCTTTCACCAGATCCCGAGCGAGAAACATTCGCAGCACACACACAAACACACACGCAAAAACACACAAAAGGGCAATAAAAATAGGGAGTTCTCTAAAGGTTCGTTCGCAACACATGGCTTTGGGGATGCGCTACGCTGATGGGTCCCAGGAATACAAAATACAAGTCCTATATATTTATATGTGGAATATTGTTAGAAGTCTTCAGGCATAACATCACATCACATACCATTGAACGGCATACAATATCGCATATATTTAGAATGGAATCAGCATACCATATAGCATAGCAGATTATGAGGACAAGTAGAACGATATATGCAAACACAAAAGGTTTAATTTCATCAATTTCCTCAACAAGAGAAGAGTATCATCAAGTGAATGTGAATATCTTTTCCACACAATTCACTATATATGGGGGGGGGCCTTCTTCATTCCATATTCCCCGCAGACTATCCAGTATTCGTACTAGAATGGAGTTGTGGAAGCATCAGGATCGTTGCCGATGGATGACTATGGATGATCAAATGAATCCAGGGGGCAGACTGCACGATTTTCTGTATATCTATCTGGGTTTTGAAATCTTCTAAATAGGACATTTTCCTCATACGTATACCAACATTTGAACACCTACAGATTTTTTTTCTCCACATGCTATTTGCAATTGTTTTTCTGGTTCTATTTGCTTTTATTGTGTGCTTTATTCAAATTGTTGCTAGAAATGAATCTTAAATTAATAAATTTAATCAAAGAGTTCACACATTTTCATTGTTATAACATGTTTCATTGTTTCATGTAGCACGGCATATTAATTGAGGACTCACACTTGAAAAAAATAAAATTGAATCCTTGTTTCTTTCATTTTCCGGTTTAAAATTAAATTTAAATAAATGTGTTCTTTATACACAAGATGTAATTTCCGGGACACTCATTTTGAGCTACATTAAATTATCCTTTTGTTACCTATACGCTTTGCGTACTAAACTCAAGTGATGGTTTTTCAATAGATGGTTTTTCAGCTCAGTCTCCGGATAAACTACAAAATTCTATTTAAATGTAAAATGCAGATTCTAACTATCTAACAATTTTCGAAAAAAAAAATGCTTTTGTTATATTCATGAAAAACAATGAAAAACACCTGAAACACACACATATCCTCGCAAGTTAGCAAGCCCTTCATATGTGATCTGAACCGCTGAGCCGATGGATTTTATAAGCCTACACTCTTTCATCTATTGAAAAAAAAAATCCTGAAATTCCATTAGCAGTCCCGAAGGTTTGTACTCACGAAGAATGAATTCAGAGAAAAGCTGGGATACTATTTAATGGAAAGGAAATTTCTTCAAGAAATTACTTCACTAATGGTAGGAATCATACTGAAATTCCATTAGTCGTAAATAAGATAACAGGGGAGGGGTTGCAGGGAAACGGGGGATTTAGAATAACTGCTGTACCACATTTTTGCTCCCACTTGCATTTCTTTCGATTTAAAGAAAAAAAACTTTTACCATATAATAAAATGTTCAAGAAAATTAATCTCTGTCAATTAAATTTTACATTCTTTGACATATTGGAAAAATCACCATGCAAAAACTGGATTGTTTTAACAAAAATTATTAAGAGATTTTTATCTGAGTGTAATAGTGTTCTCATTTAATGTTGATGATGACAAGCATATGAAGCTTTTCTTATATGATTTTGGTTAGAAAGAACTTGTTATCGTAATAATGTGATATTAGGTAACATTTTTGTTCTGAACGAGGCAAGAATTACACATTTTACGTATACTACAAACATATATTAGTGCCAAAAACAGAGTACAGACAGTTCCATTACAAGATCATGTTACAATTCACACATATCGCGATAGAAATGAAAATTTGTGGTAGCACATATTGGATAAATCTCATATCTTGCAAGTATATCTCACCATTTATTTATAACATTTTCATACATTGTACGTACATAAGTCTTTATGACTTTAACGTACGTTCTTGTACATATAGGGTGCTAAATATATTTAATGCCTCATCATATCATCCGCTGATATCATTGTTAGGCGTTGGCATTCGTCAAAACATCAACACCACATTTCATTCATCCGAGCCAAGTAAACTTAACCAAGAAAAACAAAATAATGTCATAACATGATATATCAATTTTCATATCAGACTTCCCCATAAATTAGTTCATCTAAAATTCATTTATTTAGTTATTTTAATACTTATGTTTCTATTCTCATATTGCTCTTTCTAATGGTTCTATTGTTGTGTTCTATCGAATTGTATCAAATACAGCTTTATTTATATCGCAATTTTTATTTTGATTGTTTTAAAGTTTTTTCGGATCTTTTTCGGTAGAAAAATTTAGAAAATTACTGTTTGCATATTGAAGTGTTCAACATTTGTAAGGTATTACATCCAGCAACAAGAGAAACCGGATCGATGGCGTCATTAGAATTAAATAGCGGCCATTCTACTCATTATTGTAAAACTGTAGGTGAGAGTATGCAGAAAAAAAATTTCCTTATCAAGTGTGAACCCATGAATTCCTAATGTTGGCTGTTATAAAATCTTAAATGCTCCTTCACTTTCCTAAAGGAAAAAATATATGCCTCTCTCTCTCCCCTTCTCTCTCCCCTCTCTATCTCTCGCTCTCTCTCTCTCGCTCTCTCTCTCTCTCTATCTCTCTCTCTCGCTCTCTCCTTCTCCTCTCTCTCTCTCGCTCTCTCCTTCTCTCTCTCTCGCTCTCTCCTTCTCCTTCTCCTCTCTCTCTCGCTCTCTCCTTCTCCTCTCTCTCTCTCGCTCTCTCCTTCTCCTCTCTCTCTCTCGCTCTCTCCTTCTCCTCTCTCTCTCTCGCTCTCTCCTTCTCTCTCTCTCGCTCTCTCCTTCTCCTTCTCCTCTCTCTCTCGCTCTCTCCTTCTCCTCTCTCTCTCTCGCTCTCTCCTTCTCCTCTCTCTCTCTCGCTCTCTCCTCCTCTCTCTCTCTCTCGCTCTCACTCTCGGCACTACAATCGGGTTCCGGTCTTGGCCTGCCGCAATGTCTCTCGCCAGAGGTCCCGGTCACGTGCTGATGCCCTCCAGTTTTGCATCCCAATTCTCTTCGCGTCCTGGTCAACACCGTCTTGCCTGGGTCTTCCTCGTCGCCTTGTTGTTAATAACAATAACCTACCGCAGAAGACTTTCTGAGCCGGGTCACTTTCACTCATTCGAGTGACATGACCAGCCCACCGGAGTCTGTTGAGTCTTATGAGCTTGACTACGGGCACGGAGTTTTTTACTCGCCGGTTTTATAAAAAAAAATTATATGACGCTCTGTTTTTGAAAAAAGTGCTAAAGAATGTTCTTAAGATTATGAATTATAGGGAACCTATTTTGTCCATTTACGAAATGGACATTTGATAATTTTAAACCACTTTTGAATAACACTGAATTCTTCGCGCCACAAATTTAAGAACAAATGTAATCCACCCTATTTAGTGTTTGCAACTATGCCCATTTTCAATTTTTTTTTGTCAAATATTTAAACTTTTTTCTATATTAAAGATCCAAATCGCTACTCGGAAATTAAGTAAATTTTAACTTAATGTTTAAAGTGCAAAATCTCATCCTCTTCGGAATCATTTCAAGATGAACAGAGAGTGGGGCTGCAAATGTAAATAAGGAAATGAACTAAAATAATGACTTGACACAAAAATTAAGGAATTTTCTATAGCGGAACACCAATAAATAAGCGAACAAACACAAATATGAAGTTGAATGCTTTGTAATTTACAAAATATAAGCCCGTATTATGGTGTTTTACCCCGCCACCCTATAAAGTTCCTTGTTGTTCCGCCGACAATGTCAAAATCTAAAATCTTGCTGCTAAACTCGACGAATAGTTAAATTTCGGAAAGTTTCTCTATTATTTTGGGGCGAAATTACCAGCCGTGAGGCGAAAGTGATTCGTAAACGGTCGTTGTGCCAACACATTTAGCTCATGAATTACGCAAAAAACAACAATGAATCCGAACAGTGATACGCACAACCTCAAATTGTATTACAGCCAACGATATCTACTTATGGGGGTAGGAAACCACCACCAAAACTCGTATTTCGCTCTTCATCGTCGTGGTAAATAGAAGCAGACAGGAGCGAATGAAATTGTTATTAACGCTGAAAATATTTTCAATTTCTAATATGCCTTGCTTTGCACATTCAGGGTAATATCAGTGAATAGAATCCTTTTTTTTTTGAAGAGCAAAGCAGGGAAAGCCAGTACGGAAGACGTTTTCTAATAGTAGAGTGTCATACAGACAATACAATAAATGCTGGAATTGTTTCAGCTCAATTTCCTTAAGTCGCTCTTCGGCAATCCTCTTACCATTTTTGCAATTTCACTAGTGACTTCACAAATATCTGGATGGTGAGGATATTTCTAGGATCAGATGAATATTTTTATAGAAGAAGAAATAGATAAACCCCAAGTCTTGTGAAAAATGTCCTGATCTCAGGATGTCATCATTTCATACTCCACTGCCTTTTGGTTAGAGATAATTGGGAGAAGTGCTGGGAAAGACGTTCGTGCGATGAATTTTTGCGAGATTAATTTCCAATACACCAATTTGATTCTTGTTTCGAGTATCCTTCTTAGCACCTGTTATGTTTTTGATGGTGGCAGATTTCGGTGAATTAAAACTTCAACAACACTCGAGAAACTTTTACACTTCGAGCGTAAATTTACTTCACTTCATGCGTCAAATTATTTAATCAAATAAAGTAAAAGGTCTCAAAATGTGTAAAATTGTAATTATTTGAAAACTAAACATTTTTATGTTGAAAATTCAACTTTAATATTCAACACGTTTTTGCTAAAAATTAACCCATTTTGGCCCAGCCTCGTGTTTTCATAATAGCAACTTTGACTTATATGTGGTACCAATAATAATCAAAATTGCTTAACGTACTGATCGGAAAACCGACCATTTGGGCCAAAAAGGGGTTAAACAAATGTTGAATGTTAAACAAAAAATGTTTAATTTTCAACAAAAATTTGTTGAAAGATGAATTATACTTGAAAAATTTGTTGAATATTCAACAAAAAAACGGTGAATACCATTAACGTTTAGATTTGCCTCATCGCTTTAATCCAATGGCGGAGTTGGAAAACTACTAGGCTTGAAATCGTGGTGTTAGATGTTTGAGCTCTTACCGACGCAGAAGATTTCACAACACATAAGCTACTTAATAAACTAATAAATAAAAAACAATAATTTGTAAAAACAAAAGTCTAAATTTTTTGTTGAAAATTACACTGTTTGTGGTTGAAAATTACATTTCTGGTTGTAATTTTACTTCACTTACACCTGTTTCATTCATTTAATGAAGTAAAATTCAACAAAAAGTTCTTACAGTGAATATAAAAAAAAAATACCGCGCTTTCTTGAACACTTGAACACTATACAATTTCTTTGGCACTGCACGGCCGGTCAATTACGTTATTTTCCCTAAATAGGAAAACCTTACGCGTTTGATTCAAGTTTTCAATTTCACTAAAAATGCCCAATCTATATTAAACACCTAACCGTATAGCTATCTAAATTTCTGTACAACAAGGTTACCATTCGTACATTAAAACGAACAAACAATACACAAATGCTCGGAAAATTGTTGATAATTTTGAAAGTCAAATTTTCCGCATGTTGGGGACAAGAAATATGGCCTTGTGTAAAGTGAAAAGCCCACAAAGCCGAGTAAATTTCTCCAGAATTTCGGATGATACGTGCCACGAAAAAAAATATAATCATCCCCATTTCCCGCTACTTTTAAATCCTCTGTCAATATGACTCCGAAATAAAATCCCATCCGAATTGGTATCTTTTACCATTCCAATAAAGGCGAACAACAACCCTAACCACATGCTTAAACCTTTTCATTCGTGTAATTTTGATCTCGTAATGCTTCTTCCAGACACCGCCACAACCCTGTTCCAAATTTTATTTTCCCCAAATTTTTGGCGACTTCTAATTCAATTGCGGAGGATGAGGTAGAGATTTCTGGCGAACAGTTAGATACGACAATTATGGGTATGGGTAGCGACAGAATCTTTGCTAACTCCATCAATTTAATCTTTCCTTTTCTGGTTTGTTGTGGCACCACGTGGGAATTGGTAAGGGGTAAGAGGCGTAAGAGGATTATGTTTATTTCCATCTCACTTTAAAGATGTTAAATTTGGAAGTATATGTTCATAGAATCCTTGATACCGGATATCGTCATCCAGGAAAAAGGAATACAAACAACTTTCTCAAAAAGATGTAAGAAGAACGATGAACTTATTGTTGTTGAATTTTTCCTTCCGATCCCCTCTGCTCACCTAGATTCCTACTGTTTCGTGGAGTTGTTGAGAATTCCGAGAAACCCTTTTTTACATAAAGGAGACCAAAAACCGATTTGAGGAGAAAAAAACACTTTTGCAGACGACAACAACTTTAGCACCGGCAGCACATCAAAACGAAATAAAACATAAAAGTCACTGGATTCAGCAAAATTTTATAATTTGATTTGACATCATACGCACATTTGCAAAAACAGCAAAGGGGAAGGGGGGGTGTAACGAGCGACGCCGTTGTGTTTCTTCTTCTCGACAATTCCACAATGGAATTTTAGATAAATCCCTTTCGACAGTGTTTTTTTTTATTATTTTAAAATCTTGAATTATTTAATGCCCCCATTAATATTTAATTTGAATTTTCGTTACATGTGTTTGTCTCAAGATTTAATCATTTAATATTTTTGAAATGCTCTTAAAACGATTTACCATTAATTAACTTTACGACTTTATCAAAGTTAAATAAGAATAAATTTTCTTTTAATTACTGAATGCAAGGTAATCGAAATTAATTTTCGATTAAAAACATTTTCGGAAGGTTCAGTCGTATTTATAACAAAATCGAGTTTTTCTTTGTTATTTTGCATTATTTTACTTGTGAATATTGCTCGAGTTAATTCGAGGGGAAATTTTTGGCCCGAACTTAACGCGTCGCGGAATTGATAGACTGAATAAAGAAAGGTTTTCTATGGATGGATTATTTTTTAAATATGATAGTCGTGTACTTGGAGAATGGTTTAGTTGTAAAGGATTCAGCCTGTAAGCAGTCTTCGCTGTAATTCCAGTAATTTTCTATCCATAAAATAGCAACGAAAAAACATCAAAAAGCTTTTTATTTAACTTTTACGCTGTCCATAAAATACGTCACACATTTTGAGAGAAGATGGGTCTACGACAATGTAATTGTGAGAAAAAAAATCGTGAAAAAGTTTGATGAGGGAGAAGGGGGTTTCCGAAAAAGCTAAAACTGACATGATGTATTTTCTGAACACCCCTGGTTTTTTTAATTTTTTTATATACAACAAATTAATATTTTTTTAAAATTTTTCTTCTCTAATGCAAAAAGTGAAATGACTAAAAAATTATGAAACAAGCTTTAAAAATTAAGATCCAAGACGATTTATTAACAACACAAGTTACAACATGAAGAAAATTTACGTGACTGATTTCAAGGACTGTTTTCATTACCAACACGCGCCTGAAATTCACCTCTCATTCAACAAAATGGGCACTGCTTACTTGGGCTTTTCTTCATGAAAGTGTTTTCCTGCTTTACTGGAATCTTATCGCTTAATTTTCCTTCATTTTCATATGTCGTGGAAACAGCAGGGAAATCGTAAGTCAATGTGACCTTCGTGCTTCCTTTATTACAAATTTTGTATACCTTTTTACCTTTCTTACATAGAAGAAAGGTATTAAAATCACTTGAAAGACCGAAATCATAACGCTGACCCGCACGTCCCCGGGACATATATCCATGGACTCAGTTCGAGGAGTCCGCATCATCTCTGCATTTGTATAAGTGTTCGTGTGTATCGTTCATATGTATGTATGTAACAAAATTTGTAAAATCGAAACTGCCACTAAACATTAACAAATTTTGACGCGGTTTTTTGCATTCGAAAGCTTTTATCTCCCATATGGAACGCAATATTGGTAAAAATTAACCGTTTTCGAGAAAATCGCAAATAACTTTTCCATCCGTGTGAGACGGAAGAAGGGGTGGTTCAATTTTCCTCATTTTCGGAAAAGGTTTATCTTGGCCAAATTTCAACTTTCTACATCGCATAGTTCTCGAGCTTTTCAATATTTTTGTATAAAAAAAATTCAACGTTATACACAATTATGTTCATCATATGAAGTTTGATTATGTAAAACAGGTATTATTTTACCGTTAGGTTGGTTCAGATGTGTTTTTTAGTCTCGTTTCAGCTTTTTAACAGCATGGTTACAAAGTGTGAGTTCTCATACTTCATTTCTTGATTCTTAGTCTCACACACAACTCTTGTAACATTCGCAGTGTGATTTTAAAGAAAACTTACCTTTAACGAATCGTCTTTGCAGAACCTATTTTTTGGCAGACAATGATTGAATCAAACCAGCTTTAGTTTTTTAAATCGAAATTTTCGGGTGAATACTTTTTGAAAAGAAACAAAACTCCGTTTTTGTTACTTCGCCTTCTTGTATTTAATTCTTTTTTAACTCATTGTTGCCAGTTGCTTTTCTATGTTATTTTTCTTATCTTAAAGTTGTCCTATTTGCCTTGAGATCAACTTGTGTTGCGAATTCTCTATTTTGAACACATCCACAATTTTTTTGTACAATGAATGCACAGACATGTGGCAAAGAAAACTCTTGGAAAAATTGGAAAAACTACGTGAATCGGATCAAGAAAAGTTGAATTGTTGGAAAGGGGTTGAAGGTTGATCATTATCACGATACGGTAGAAGAGAAAAAAATGTCACCCGATACTAAAAAGGGCATAGGTACAAAGTTTTTTTCACTGTCCCCCCCTTATTTTTATACATAGGGTTCACAGAAAAGTGATTTCATCAACATTAGAGCGACTTTCTGGTACCACGACTTACTGTTCGGAGCAGTTGTAGAGCCCCCGACTGCACTATATACGAATAGCTTTCGTTCCCATCTTTGTCACCAGGTCTGTTGTTGTTGTCAGAATATCCGAAATCGGGAATTCACCTCACGTATCAGCAAGGATCGAAAAAATGAGGACGAACAGAAGAAATAAGCAGAAAAAGGACGACAAATAACAAAAAAGACGGAATGAAAATAAAGAATTTTTTTTCCATCGTAATTGACAAGGGGTGGTTTTCAGTGCTTCTCCATCGATTTGGGGCAAAATTAGTGGAAATGGAGAGCAGTCTTTTTGCTATATGGCTGTAAAAGAATGAGGAATAGAAGTTGACTTGATAACCGAAAGGGATGAAGGTCCCCAACAACAGGGATTAAGGACAAGATCTATGTTTAATGTCTCTGTCGTACAGGGAATGGAACAACCCTATAACTTGAAAATTCTGCACACTACACGGAATACCAAAATCGTGGCCAATGGAATAGTCAACTTTGTGCTGGCGATACCAAAAGTGGTGAGAGCGGCCATGAAATGGGAATTGAAGGATCGAATAAAGTTTTCTTATATAAAAAATTTAGAACTTTCCCCATAAGACTATAAGTAGTAAAAGTTTTTTTTTAAAGTTGTACCAAAGTTCTTAAAATTGATTGCAATATGAAATTTTGTAACAAACAAAAAAGTGTAGAAATAGAAAAACTGGCAAAGACATTAAAGTAAGGACTTGTGCCGTATTTGATTTGAAAGTTATAGCTAATTAAGGGTTTACTCTGTTAAAAATTAAAAGTGATTACACTTGTCTTTACTTGAGGTAGTTAAGTACTCTCCCGAGAGTTAGCGTATAAGGAGATTAAAAATTGTTTATCAAGAAAAGAGTGGAAATTTCATAAGAAAATTCTTTCAAATAAAAACTTATTGAATTTTTGTAGGGCTTTAGTTTGAAAACTTATAAAATATGTGTGTCAAACCGAAATTTTTATTTTTCTGGAAATTTTATTTCTTTAATAACTTTGAAAATGTGTTTTTTTTTTAACTGAGGTAATTTATTAAAATCAAAAATATCAGAATTTTAACACTAGTTCTTTTCGAGCCTCAATCCTGGAGTGGTATTCCGTAACTTGATTCAAGCGTTTGTTTCGAGTTAGAAGAAAAAGTGGTATTTGCTATCTCGGTTTCTGTCTGTCATTTATTTCGGTCAAAATAGAGAGAGCGAATACTTCTTGTTCTTCTAATTCAAAACAGACGCTTGAAACAAGTTACGCAATATTCTGGTTTTCGGGGTAAAGAAGTCAAACTATAATAAGCATTTTTTCTGCACACAAGCAAGTATGGTTGCTTCTTACTCTGAGAGAAAAGATAGTAAATTTAACTATTTTATAATGGAAAATCGTAACTATTAATAAAATAGTTAATTTTAATTACAAAAATAGTCAAAATCGACAATTTTTATAAAAAATGTAACTTCTTAGTAGTAAAATTTACTATTTTGTATTTAAATTGACTATTTTTTCAATTCAAATTGACTATTTTGTAATGAAAATTAACTATTTTAGTGATAGTCCTCATTTCCCATTATAGAGTAGTTAGATTTACTATTTTTTTTCTCCGCGTGAGCGTAAGAGGTTTCGTTAGGATAGTTTCTCACCCTAAAGACTGGATTTTAATGGCCGTCAGCAATTACAAAAGTGACAGGAAAAATGCACCTCAGCGAGAATTTCGCATTTTTTATTTTCACTCCAATTTAATTTTTGTTAACGATGATTTCGTTGAAATTCGTCATTATTAATGGTTATTATTTGTTGAATTGCTTCCAAATTGCGCATTTGTCCTCGAAACTTAAGTCACACAAAAACAGCTGTCAAAAACACTGCTCAGCGAGAACGGCAGAATTAGGATTAGAGATGAATACGATGGCGGAACTGCGGCTATGACTCCCGCGTTCTCACGTAGGTGAAATCAACCGAGTTAAGCTGGAAACACAATTGACGCAGTAATGTCGATGCATGCATCAAACGTGTATATTCTTATCGCTGCAGACACAATTGATACTGCAGCAGCAATGCATGCGTGTGCATCGACGCAACGTTTTGAAAAATCAAAACGTTGCTGCATGCTGCAATAATGGTTATCCACATAAGCGCATTTTCTTTGAAGATGAAGTGTGCGCAATCCTAAATTTGTTTCCGTTTTTCTCCTCAAGTAATAAATTAACGTATTTTATATATGTAATGTACAACAAAACAAGGATTATTATTTGTTGAATAAAAACACCGTCGATTCATCGTCACTATCTACTAAATTTGTTCTCAAATGACATTTGACACTGCACTGCAGCGCTGCATCAATTGTGTCATCAACCAATGCTGCTGCATGCATTGCGATGCGTGAACGCACAACGCTGCAGCATGCTGCATCAATTGTGTTTCCAGCCTTACTCTGGGTGAAAAAACCTGCTTGCGTTCTCACGTGGTGTTTTTCAACTTTTGCACTGCAGTATATTTACACATGCTATGTCAATGTGTGCATGTAGCAAGAAAAATTTTGTGAACCCCACCATTGTACTCATGTGTGTATGTGTTTTCAACCAAGTTCACCCAGCCTAGCCAGCAGGTGAATTCCCCGCATACACCCGATAGCGTCTGGCCCGTAAAATCGAGTGGAAACTTGGTGAAGTCAACCAGTTTCAACCTCGTCTGAACGCAGCCAATGAAATTATTGTGCTGTCGCTATTGCTGTCGCGTCATTGTAATTCCCACTTTAAAGTTTAATTTTTCGTTTTTATTGCAGTCTCAATAAGAAATAAGAAATCATATCATATCATACTGATATATAAAAATGAATTGGTGTCTGTCTGTCTGTCTATCTGTCTGTCTGTTCCTCTTTCACGCAAAAACGGCTAAACCGATTGACTTGAAATTTGGCATGAGTGTCTGTGGGGTAGTTCTGGTTCCAACATAGGCATACGGAAAAGTAGCGTGAGGGGCGGGGGAGTAAGGGTAGGGGGTAAAGTGATTTCGAAACTTAGTTTTTGCGCTATGTTACTCTTTCGCGGGGAAACTACTGAATCGATTGGCCTGAAATTTGGCATAGATGTTCGTCGGGGGTCCAGCCCCAGCATAGACCCATTAAAAAGTAGCCCGAGAGGTGGGGAGAGTAATGGGAGGGAGTAAAGTCATCTCGAAACTTAGCTCTTCCTCTATGTTACCTTTTCGCGGGGAAACTACCGAGCCGATTGGCCTGAAGTTTAGCTCCAACATAGACAAAAAAAAATATTTTAAAAAATTGAACCCGGCAACGACGGGTATGCAAGCTAGTAAGAAATAAAAACCAAAAATTTTAAAATCTCAAATCCGATTTTTTTTTCCTTTTTGAAAAATAATCGAATTAAGAATTGCATAAGAAACTGGCATTATCTTGGCATATTTTTCCATAGGATTCTATTTTTTTTTCTCGAGGCTGGGGAGGAAAATGTCTACACAGACCCAAGCGACGTCCCTGGCATGGGTACTGCGGGGTTCACGGAGTGCCCGTTGACCCGCTAAAAACCTGCCCCTTTCCCAGGATATGTGACATGGTCTGGAACTACGACGAATGCACTACTTCAGACCATGGTCTGAATAGGATTCTATTTGGCATATAAGAAATTGTGCTTCACAGGTTTTTAGTTTTTCAAACCAAATTCAAACTTTTGAGACGGTTAAAAATTCTTTCACACTCCATTGGTTCTCGAAGAGATTACATAAAATGGGATAAATTTAAACAACAAACGTATAGATAAATAATTTTATATTCATCTTTAGAAATTGCAATTTACCTCGAAATAATTTTATTTTAATCTTTGATGGTTGATAAATTGTATAATTTCTGCTAAGCTTAACAAAAAACGCGTAACCACAGCCTAAAAAGTGACAAATAAATGAGTGTTTTTCGTTTGCATTGGCATTTCCTCAATCAGCTGCTTATTAATATCTAATTTTTAATATTTCTTTCAAAAAAATTTATCTTTGTATATACCATATTCATATTAAGGTCAATTTAGAACAGCTGTGTAAATTTCATATCTCACCTGGTATCTGCCATTGCACTACGAAGAATGTTTTTTTAAATAAGTAACACAAAAACAAATATTGATCTGGCAAAAATTTCGGAAAACAACAGAAATCCATTACAGTTGGTAGAAAGAGTTGAAAAAAAATCAATTATGACATCACCTCTAATAGTTAAAGACGTGTTCATCTAATTTTAACATTTCCAACAGAAAAACTTTTTCTTTCTTCTTTTGTATTTTGTTACAATTTCGCTTAAATTTCATTAAGAAACTCGTATTTGAAAGAAATATACAAGAAAACAGTCACTAATATATACAATATAGATATCAAAATTTACAATTCAAACACAAATATATTCATTTAAGTTGAATTTCACCGAGTGCACGTGGTCTGAAATTTCCCATATGTTAACAATCCACCGCATTGTGTGGAAAAAAAACTCATCCAATGCCGTAATTTGTCTGATATTATGGTAATTGAGCGTCGCACCGTCACGTCCATGACGACAGAATGTCAATAATAAAATCATTTATTTATTGGAATTGTACGATAAATCATTATTCATATATGATATTGACTGTTCGTTTCCAAGTGACAAAAGCCTCAATTTGATTAAAGTAATTTAGCTTTATTTTCTAGTGTTTCAGTGTATATTTTAAAATATGGGTAAATAAAACCAATACTTTTGAATGCATCAAACTCTATATTACAGTCGATGGATGAATTAGAAGAGAACTTAACTCTGATCTATAAGAGCGTGAAATCGTAGTTTGAAAATATTAGAGATAAGCTTACGATCACAGACTTTAAAGAGATCCAATAGATTACTATGAAAAATTTCTCTTTCATAACATTTTTTGTTATCAACATATGTACACTCAGAAAAATTGAGCAAAAGCCATCGATTGTGTACGGCGTAATCGGCTTCCTTCAGGAAAATTTAGCCTGTGCTAGGAGCATTTTCACCTGCGTTAGGAAAAGTAAGAATGTGTCATCCTGTGTCGGGAGAAATTCAAAAATTGAACCTCCAGCAAGTAAAATAGGGCGCCAGGAGCTGCACAGGTTGCCCTGAGAAAGGTTTTTCGAGGATATAATGTCATGTAATGGATATTTCCGTCTGCCTGCTACAGGCCACAAATGACTTGTCAAAAATTGACTTCGTTATCTTTATGATTTTGCAGAGTGCAGATTTTTTACATCTAGAACTCTTGGCAAGTTACCTCGAGTACGATTTTAAGTTGCAATATAATTGCGAGGAACTTTTTTCAAATTATTTTTGCTAGCGATATACGAAATTTTCTTCATTTACAGAAATCTTGTTAACGTTTTGTCAACATAACTTCCAAAAAGCTTAATTTCAGTCTATAACCTTTGTAGATATTTTTTTAAAATATGCAAAATAAAATTTTTTCTGGCGATTTGAAGTTAATCTCATGTTTATTAAAAATCCGGTACTTGTTTCCAAATCACATTTATTTACAATTACCTGCGTTATTTGCAAACAGGTTAAATGTTAACAGACAGATGTATTTAATGGATGTGTTTATGTCTATTTAAAATAGCCATTAAGTGAAGCCCTTGAATTAATCTTGTCATATTGTGTAGAGTAACAAAACTTTAATTCGCTTTAATGCTAACAATTTAAGTCAATATTAACCTTAAAATTGCGTAGGTTCAACCCGTTTGCCAGTACAACGCTCTATGGCGATCACTCTAGGAATGACTTCTATTATGCGGGGGTTGAACATTTAATGCTTTATGTCGTCTTTGATTCAGTCATGTTTTTAAGCGAAACAAAATAAAATCTTTGAAAAAAAAATTAAAAAAAAGAAAACTGAAATTATGTTAACTAAAAGCAACTTTAGTTAAGTTTTGCTCATTCAATAGTGGGCGGCATGAAATTTCACTTCCATAAAAGCTCAGAGACTAAATACTTGATCATTGTAACGACGACCATTAACGGGCATTCTTTTCAGCTTTTTGTTGTCTTTTGAATGTCATTTCCGAAATATGGTTAAATGTTGCTGGTTAAATCATTCTTGCAAAAGTTCAACTGGCAACAGCTAAAAGAAGTGAGATTTATCACAGCTTTTTGAGGTTAACAACATGTTTTATTAAATCGTAAATTGGCATTTAAGAGTAGTAGTTCTGCTGCAAATTTAAACAAATTAAAAAAAAAATTGTTGTTGGATTACTTTTACCATATGTCACCGCATCTGTATTCAAGTAAAATGGAAATAAAAATAACTTCTTATAGGAAAACCATTACATTATCCGATCCCAACTGGAGTGGGATTCCGCAACTTGATTCTAGCGTTTGTTTCGAGTTAACAGAAAAAGTGGTATTTGCTATCTCGGTTTTTCTCTGTCATTTATTTCGGTCAAAACAGAGACAGCGAATACTTCTTGTTCTTCTAGCTCGAAACAAACGCTTGAAACAAGTTACGGAATATCACTCCTGATCTTTCTAAGTATCTTCTGTTGACGGGGTGTAATATGTAATACCTTAAAAATTTTGTAATTCAATTCAAGGTTCCCTGTCCATCAATATATAGAACATAATTTTGATTGTGACAAAACTTCAAATCAAGGTGGCCAAGTCTTCTATCTTAATGTAATATTCATGTTCTATAAAATGCATTCCTCTTATACTGTTACTACATTCTCATCGAATGCCGGTGAATCCAACTTTGGCAAGCGGTTTGGCAGATTTAGGCGAACGCGAGTCTGCCAACTAATCCAAATTTTCGCTAACATTCGTTGACTTCATCAGTCGTCAATAAATTACCCAGTGAAAAATTATTAAGGCATTATCGCTAAGGTGTCTTTAAGACATGAGACAAATAATATAAAAGCCTCCAAATTAAAATGAGATGGAAGGAAAAACGCGCCTTTTATGCGTGTGTTGGAAAAGTGAACTAAAAAAGTTATTTTTTGTTGAAGTTTTGTGTTGGCTATCAGGAGAATTTAAACGACTCGGTAAATATTTTTATAGAAAAAGTAATAGATTAAGGCTTAAAGACCGGTTTAATAAAGAAATTTTTACCATCTAAGCAATCAGCGCCATCACCGGGGCAAAAACATCTACTATTAATGTTGCCTTAGTTGTAAGGCCTTATATAAGAGGAAATGGCCTATACAAAAATAAGGCAATAATAAGGTAAAGATAATGCATTAAGATAATGCCTTTATAATGCCTTAATAAGACATTTTTTGTTCACTGGGTACTGAAAAACCGCTGAAATTTGTGCTACCGCTTTAATTTTTTTCCAACAACAAAAAATTCCAAAAAAAATTGTTATTTTTGCGATCGACAATCCAATTAGCACACAGCAGAGAATAGCTAGGTCTTTTGCCACGAAGTCAAATACAAAACCAACCTTACCAACCTGACTCAAACCGAATGTAGTCAAACTTAGGCCGATCAAGGCAGATCAAAGCGAACGCACCATCAATTATGTGTTCGCTGTAATTCGTGTGCATTCGGCGAGAGCTACGTGCCGTTATAAAAATTTATACTTGGTTTTCATCAGTGTTGCCGAAAGTTCAAGAGCAAAATTCCCTATGTGTAGGTACAAATGTATGATTTTTCCCTACTTGCAGAGTCATTTTTCTTACTGTAGACCAATGGTTTCCAAACTTTATTTTACCACGGCTTCCTTAAAAATATTTGAACCGTTATGTTTGCTACGGTGTAAGGGTAGCATCAGTAGCATAGTAGTTAATATGTACCTATATGTTACGTATTGTATTAGCTGCACGTGCACTTTTTTTTGTCAATACTGGCTAATATTCGCGCCTCCCCTTAGCCTAGTCCACGCCTCCCTAGGGAGGCGCTCCTCCCAGTTTGGAAAACGCTGCTATAAACGATGAAATTTAAATTTTGGAATCGGAATGTACTATATAGGAATATAATATAAAATTAAAAAACATATTTTAAAACATAATAAAACCTATAATTGCCAATCGGGCAATTATTGAAAACCCGTATGGTGATATGGCATTGTTTTTGAGATATTAGCTAATGGTCCATTTTTGCCCATTAACGAACTTAGCCTTGCATTTGACGAAAAACGAATCTGCGTAAAATTTCAAGTCTCTAGCTCAATCCGTGCGCCCGCAATCCGCGCCACAGACGAACGGACAGACGGACGGACGGACGGACATGCTAAATTCAACTTTTTTTATCATTCTAAACACATTGCTGTAATTCATTTTTTTGTGTGATGACGGGAGCTTGGCGTAACAAACGGTAAGGTGAATTTAACCCTTTCAGACCTGAATTATTTTTTTAAAAAATTCGGTTGTGATAAAATTTGTGTTGATAAAGTGGGTAAATAAGAGTAAGAAAATATTGAAAAAAAAAATCCAAGATCTATTACTGTTTTCGATAGCTTGTAATGTGTACAAACGTTCGCAACCGGTCTCAAATACGAAATAATCTTATGAAATTGTTATATTTGGGAAAAACTTTAATGTGTACAAATGTAACCACCGGGTCTGAAAGAGTTAATATACCCTTTGGTTTCACCATACGGGTATAAAAAATGCCAAATATTTTTTTTTTTTGTAAATATTGGAATTTCCCTACAAATAGATGAATTTTGAGAAAACTTCCCTACGTTTAATTTTAGGTTAAATTTCCCTACTGTAGGGAAAAATCCCTACGTTCGGCAACACTGGTTTTCATGTATCTATAACCGTTTTTGACGAACACAATTTTTTTAGCAGAATTTCGATTTTCTGGTACGACAGTTCCGTATATTTTTGACATAATTATATTTCAAACTGCACACGAAGGCCTTCTAACCCATTTTCAGTTTGCAAGCAACATCTAAAAAAAATGAGATATTCTTACGGCTTTGCAAACAAATCACAATAAAATCTTTGAAGCTTGAAAAACAAAACACAAACGCAAAAAAATAAAAACACGTCCTTAAAATTCGTTTTGTCAGTAAAAAAAATGGAAATTTTAAATGTGCTGCAAGAAACTTCTGCATCGTCTTCTTCAGTTCTGGGAAAACATCTCAAACTTGTGATTAGTTTTATCACCCTTAATTCAATGGCACTCGGATGAAACGTTGTTGAAGTTTTAGCATTTTCCAAATTTCCCACCAGTTATTCTTTTGTGCGTTGGAAAACAAACTTAGTGTACACACCAAGGCATTCTTTTGTTTAGGCATAGGTTTTTGTACGAAAATTTTACATTGTGTTTATGAAGCGCATCTTCCTAACCTACTTGCAAGAGATGGTGGCTAGATTTGGTTCTGAAAATCTGGGTTTATTGATTTTCAAATCCTGAAACTATTATTAAATATAAAATTTCGAAATCTTGATTTAGTCAATTAAATAATTGAAAAAATAAAGCATCCCACACTCGTGTAAAATTATGCAGTTGTGCGAAAAATATAAGAATTTGGTTTTAAAATTTTAAAAATAAATTTACCAAATTTTAACATAATTTTAGTTTTATAAAATTTATCTACCATAAAACATTAATTTTCGGTTTTTATCGAAAACGTTAAACATTTCATATCATGGCATATAAATTTTTCAGCCCACATGTATTTTTTACTTTCTTATAGGGAAGTATAATAAAGTATTGTTTTCATCAAAAATTTCGACCTCTTAATTTTGCCCTTAAAAAAATTCCCGAGCACTCCTGAGTCGATTGAAGTGATTTTACAAAAATGTCTTTCCCTGTGTCTGTCTGTCTGTCAGTCTTGTTACAAGATTTCTCAAAAACTACTAGAGTAGAGCCATGAAATTTTACAGATATGTTTGGTCCTGGAATGGGACGATCCTACCAACGTTTGGTGGAAATCCGTTAACCGAAGGTGGCCAAAATCCAAAATGGCGGCTATTTAAAAATCCCAATTTCGTGTTTATCAATAGTCTTGTGTATGACAAGATAATTAAATTTCCTATACATACTGTTGACGTTTAATAGCACTCGGTATCTCAAACCGTTATAGAGATATCAATGCTGACGGTAGTTGGCATCTGTTGAGGACCAAACTACAAGCATTATTTTGTGGAACACTAGTGGAGAAACGTCAAACGTTGGACGTTTTTGCACTTTATTTGCGTTTAACACTTTAATCCGATTTCAAAATCACACGAGGGTATTACTTTAATGCCCTTCTTTCACAAAAACCACTTTTAAAACGCGTACACTTTTTCTAAGTACCACTTTTGAATACCCGATTTCACTTTTCGCCCGATTTCATCAAGATTTTTTTCCTAAGATTCCAGTGAAACCTTTTAAGGCATGATTATTAAAAAAAAAAACCAGTGAAATCTTATTAAGGCATGGCATGTTATGTGTGTGTCAGGCATGCGATTTTGATTTTATAAGCGGGTAATTTTGAAACATTTGCATGAAATAATAAAATTTGCTATTAGAAATATTAATAAAATTTGCTATTAGATTTCCGAAATCAAGAATTTGTATTATTGGGAAAAAAATTTATTATTGGAAAACATTTCTATGGGAAATGGTTGATTTTTTTCTTCTAATTTTTACACGAAAAAAAATTTGGTAACAGACGTCATAATTATTTTTAAAATAATTTGTATCAGATACCGAAGAAACAAAAAAATTTAAGGGAATATATAGTACATGGATTTCTAGTAATCGTTTCCTCATTTTTATATAAACTATACATATTTGAAACTCCATTCGCGCATTAAGGTCGAGAGCCACGGGAAATTTTTGCAGATGATAAAATTTTGCAGAAAACTAAAAAGAGACAAATATATTAATTTTCAGTGGGAAAGACAGAATGCGGACACGGTACTTTTCTAGGAAGACTAGCATAGGGATTTGAATCTTATTTCCTGACCATAGCCATGAAATTTTCAAACAATGTGTAGAAATTATATTTTGTTCGAATCTGACATTTGAGTCAAAAGCATGTTAAAGTTGAATAACTTTATTAAAAAAGTGAAGCATTTTCGAAGCATTATGGACAGAAAAAAAGTACGAATTTTAATTGGTATAATATGTGTTTGCATCTTCACAGACTTTAAAACCGCCTATGATAGGATAGTCAGGGTAGAACTTTATAAAGTCATGAGAGATCTCGGTATCCCAAATAAATTGATAAGACTGTGTAGGGATCTCTGTCTCTGGTGAGAGACATTAGTAGCGCCGAAAGAGAGAGTGAGATGTCATTACTTTCATAAATTATAAAGGAGCAAAAAAATCCATATCGCACAAAAAAACATTTAAAATGTTAAAATTTTGTATTGAGAACTGAGCGATGGGGTCTTTTGTTTATATTCAAAATACTTTAATAAAAAAGAGCCATATCCAGCCATAAGGGTCAGTTGATGACAGTCACTGAGACATGATTGATCTTATCAATTGCCGTGTGCCTGACGATTAGACTTGCGCGACTAAAAATATGAGTTTTGTGTACTTAACATTCGTTTCATAAATTTGTACAAAGATTACCGAATCAAAACTCATTTCACGATTCCTTGACCCAAAAACAACTGTTAGTTGAAATATTCATCTATATACTAGAGACCTTATTACGCTTTCTGAGGGGTATGATTCCGGGTGCTAGGTTTGGCTAGGAACTTTAAATTTGACAAAAAGCTTTTCTGAAAAAATGAATACTAAGTTCGTTGATGAGCAAAATTAATCCAACCCTTCCAGAAACTCTCGTTCAAATGAAAATATTTTTTGAGATTCTCTGGAAAACGGTGAGTAAGGTCTAAAAATTATAAATGCTAGAAAAACTCTTACACAACTCTTCCATCCAACTTAATTAGATTTGACCACTCCTTCTCACGCCTATAAATCTGCCTTTTTTTATGGCGATTGCCTAAAGGCCACATTTTAGGATGCAATCAAGCATTTTTAATTTGACCGCAATTCGAAATGAATACCTCTTAATATTTCTTAAATTTGTCACATAAAAATTGTCCAAGGATGCGTAAGCATCTAAGGATAAACTAGACTGTTTGAGAATAAATACTCTGTTAAATAAAAAGCTTAAAATTTCGTGTACATATAATCGTGAGTGTACTGTACAATACTTTTGATACTACGTACTTCATATAAGAAACCAAAAAGTCTGTAGAGTGGATTGTTGAAAGCTTTGAGGCTCGTAAATGTACAAATTTATAAAACGAATGTTGAGTACACAAAACTCATATTTTTAGTCGCGCAAGTCTAATCGTCAGGCACACGGCAATTGATAAGATCAATCATGTCTCAGGTCATCAACTGACCCTTATGGCTGGATATGGCTCTTTTTTATTAAAGTATTTTGAATATAAACAAAAGACCCCATCGCTCAGTTCTCAACACAAAATTTTAACATTTTAAATGTTTTTTTGTGCGATATCGTTATTTACAATATCATTAGTTTTTTGCGATTTTCTCGGAAACTAAAGGGTTTTTGGTAATTCAATATTGAATTATTGAAGAGAATAAAATTCGCCACAATTTTGTCTGTTACCGTTATCCGATATATTTTACCGTTATTGAAATATTTTATTAAAAACAAAAAAAACAGATTTTTGCAAATTGCTCGCAAACCAACAGTTTTTCGAAAAAAAATTGGGAGGAATTAAAGATATTGAAATTCTCTACCTTTTTACCTCTCACCGTAAGTCGATATCTTTTATCGTTATCGAGATATTTCAAATTTTGTAAAAAAAAATCAAATTTTTATTTAAACTAAAATTTTATTCGTAAATTTTGAGAAACGTAAATGTTGTATAAGACAATCACGTGCTGTTCACATCAGATATTTTTTATTTGAACTTGGGTGATAAATTCATGTCACTCTGTCGATTTTCCATCATTCTACTTGAGTTAAGTTTAGGACAAAACACCTAACTTGACTTCATATCCTGATCAGTAAAACTTTGCCGATGTTTCCTGTTTTGTCAACACAATGTCACATATGAATTCATGGAATAATATATCCATCCATCACTCCTAAAAGATTGACAGACGCATTTTAATATACCATAAAATCCTCGTCCTTTAAGGGAATGCCAGGCAAGTTGGCCATCATTCCAACATTCGGGGGCCGTTGAAAATTATCCCGGCAAATCGCAGTCGTAGTTCTGTGGATGACCTTTTTAGGAATAACTTTCAATATTAAAGCACAAATGGGCAACGTTGTCCGGACGTTTAGCTATATAGGATAAAATCGTAAGTATATAAATTTTTGGGAAAATAATAAAAACTTTGCGGAATGGGTCGAATGTAGTGTATGGCAAAATGACAATGTAATTCCTGTTCATTTAGGTTACGAATTTTTAATAAATATTCATGCAGTTGAGCATGCGATCGTTCTAAACACGGCGAAACAAATCGCCATATCAGTCGAATATTGACAATTTACACATTTAGAACTTCCTGTCGGACTCAGAATCCCCATTCTCTCTATCTATTCCCGGGCTATCCTAGTCGCCTGATACCAAAAAAAAAACGAATTAACTGTGGAACTACGCATCCGTGACAAACCCGATGGCAGCGACCAAGCTAAATTATAGGATGAGCTGCCCAGTGGCTATGGTATGTTGATTCTCCTACGGGATGACCGG
Source organism: Chrysopilus asiliformis (assembly GCA_964034945.1). Classification (NCBI taxonomy): domain Eukaryota; kingdom Metazoa; phylum Arthropoda; class Insecta; order Diptera; family Rhagionidae; genus Chrysopilus; species Chrysopilus asiliformis. The sequence goes on from OZ035962.1 coordinate 94,677,785, forward strand.
GATACGATACAAGTTCCATTACGATCCATTCATTTGCCTTTATGACCAATAACAATGACTTTGTCCAGCTTATATTCGAGTGTGTGTGTGTGTGTGTCCGTCACTATATGACCCTCGTCGCAGCGCATCGCGTAAAATCCGAAGTGAATCGCCATATCAGCCCATATCCTGGTTGATTGAACACTTTCAAAGCCCAGCAGGAGTGAGACGGTTCGCTACCCAATAGAGGAAAATGCCTTTGCTGATTTTTCTCTGGTTGCCGAGTCAATCGGGACTGGGACCGGGACAACAGCAGTGTTTCCAGTGATGTGTACGAGAATTTTTTTACCCCGGCAGAAACACATCAGGACTTTTTACCTCTGGATTTTTTTATATGGATACTTGGGAAGGGATGGCTGAGCTTTTATTTTGATTTATGTTTTATTAATTGACACTGAAATATTGTTCGGGTAACAAAATGTCATTTGTATTCATTTTTAAGTCATAATGTCGGTCGGTCCAGGGAAGTTCCTCTTTTACGATCCTCTCACTTGTGTCCCTTCCACCATCGATCGAATGGTTTTACCTTGAAAAAGCCTTAAACTTACATAAATCTAGAGAACATTATTGTTGGGATTTCCTAAACTATGTGTTGCCAATCGGATAGAAAATTTCACTTTTTTTTCTTTACTGTGTGTTTATAGGAAAATTGATGTGATTTATTTTTTCAAAATTTCTTTTCTCGCGGCCATATTTCATTGAAAGAATTATTGCATAGTTATGACAGAATTAGTGTTGGTTTTTTGACAATGTCGTGGCTGTTCTTGTATACTGGATCCAAGCACACATGAAGAATTTGAATTTTTTTGACATTATCCGCTTATTTCATGATTTTTTAGGCACGCAAATTACTGGTCCGATTTTTTTAAACTACGTGATGATTTTTATACCCGTATGGTGAAACCAAAGGATATATTAACTTTGCCTTACCGTTTGTAACGCCAAGATCCCGTCATCACACACAAAAATGAATTACACCAGTGTGTTTAGAATGATAAAAAAAATTGAATTTTGCATGTCCGTCCGTCTGTCTGTCCGTCTGTCTGTCCGTCTGTCTGTCTGTCTGTCTGTCCGTCTGTGGCACGGATTCCGGGCGCACGGATTGAGCTAGAGACTTGAAATTTTGCGTAGATCCGTTTTTCGTAAAATGCGAGGCTAAGTTCGTTCATGAGCAAAAATGGACCATTAGGGGGGGGGGGGGGGTACCCCCCATACGAACGAAAACGGTTTTTGTGAATATCTCAAAAACGGTGCATCTTATCAAAAAAGTGCAACAACAAAAGTTATTTAGGATATGATTCTACATAAAACTCCCATACATCAAAATCCGATTGGAATAAATTTTAAAAATTCTTGTTGGAAAATTTGACTTCAAAGTGGAATTTTGATAAAACGGTTCGCCGTTCACTTAAATCACCATACGGGTTTTCAATAATTGCGAGATTGGCAATTATAGTTTTTGTTATGTTTTGATTATACGGAAAATCTCAGAAACTACTGAGCCAAGTATTATCCTATTTTGCAGTCAGATGGCTTAGAGATACTCACGTACTAATGCCATACAACATAGCTTAATCTATCTAGCATTGAGATAATACCTATTTTACATAATTAACGCCAATTCTGTACTTTGAAAGCAGGTGTTTATTGTCAATTGCTAAGCAAGATATTTGGCCACTTTTATTTATACAAACTTGAAAATTTGGTCCAAAAAAGTTGAATATAAGCATATGGTTATATTTGTTCATACGGTCCAATATGAATAATACTCAATTTTTCATGTAAGAACATTTGACAACTCGGAAACTACAATCATTGCGGTAGATGGTTAGAAATTTGCACAGAACAGGCTTTTATTAAAAGTTAAACTTCTTGTGAAAAATTGAACTACTCATTAAGGCTCTCCTCCATTACCATGACTTCGGCAACTGCAAAAAAATAGAGACACATTTATGTGAAGATACGTTGACGAGAAAGGGAGATAAGAATCAACTGCAAAAATTTGTCGGCAACTGCAAGAATAATTTCCCCTGTTTTTTATGGCGATTTTATGGCGATTTCTACTACAATCACACATTGTCCCTGTAAGTGAATAGTAAGCACGGACACATTCAAACTGTTATTATAGCGTGATGTCATTTTTCTCCTTCGCATGCATAGTCAAAAGCTTTGTTACCATGCCAATTTGAACATTATATTCATAGCATAAGGTTTGATATGATTGCTATAAAATTGTAAAACTGGAAGGGATAGCGTTTAACTTGTATTCAGTCATTCCTTTTTAGATCTACATAAGTCTATCTTGCTCTAGTTTTCTGCATTTTTTTGCAGTTACAGAAGTCATGGTAATGGAGATCCTCCTTTACTCGTCTTCCATACAAATTGAAGATATTTTTGCAATTTTCTCGTAAACGTTTAATTTTGTCCAAGTGTTTAGAATATGATTCTATTATACATAACTTTCCCATAAATTACAATCCAATTGGTAAAAAGTTTTATAAATGCAATTGGATTGCATGACTCCAATATGAATTTTTCAAAATCGTAATCAGAAGTCAGAAGGATGGGATGATCATACGGTTTTTGCGTTTGAACAAAAAACCGCATCAAAATTGGTTGAGGTTTACTGGTGGAAAGTGATCTTACAAATTTTTGTTTCATAGATGCATACACACTTACAAGAATAAAACATACACAAGTAATCACCCCATTCTAGAGAACAGATAATGTAGTAATAATTACCCCAATCGAATATATCGAATGTACAACACCCTACCCAAAAAACTTCTTGCTACAAATTGTTCAATTAGTGTGAAAAATTGTTGAAGAACTTTGAGTGGCTCGTGTGAATAAGCATGTTGTCGAATACCTTTTAATAAAGGTACGATTATCAGAACTCAAACTGCCCTTTCATTCCACATTTACAATTTTTCTATAATAGATTTTCAGTTTTCGTGGCAATTTTTACTCTTGCACTTTTAAGTCCACCCTACCCTACATAAGAAATTAAATTATTTACCAATATTTTGTTTTTGGAAAACATCCAATAAACACTGCTGTACTAATATTTCAAAACTAATTGTCGAAGTTAATGACAAAGTGAATATGTGATTAGGTTTCCTATCAATAACTTTGAGGATCTAAATGATATGTTATGAATGCATAGCGATATGAATGTCTCATTTATGAATGCACTCACAAAGTCACATATGGTGCGTTTCCTTACTAATGACTCTTTATCACAGTAACTCCGAGAAAATGTAACTAAGCGACACACGAAAGTGTTTTGATACCAACGGGTGACGCTGATAATGTTGATGTCTATATTTATGTTAACAACGCTGTACATAATGTAGCGCAAAACACACATATAGTATGAACTTTTAACGGATGCCTTAAATACACCCCCTAAATCGTAAAATACAAATAAAAATATCTAATACTCAGGTAGAATTTGTGCTGCAAATGGATCCTACAATATTTAGAAATTTCACAGAAGATATCTAATATACAGTGCCAACCACATTACCATTGAACTGTAATTACTTGTAACATCCTTTAGGCGCTATTGCGAATAGTTAAGCATAGTGATTTTGCACCGAATAGGAATAACAGTTTTGAACTATTTTTGGCTACTCAAGCAACATTATTTGATGAGATACGGAAACGGGTGAGGCAAAAGTTCATTACCGAAATTGGATAGAAGGAAGATAAAAGTAAAGTTAATAAAGATATGATTGAAATTATGAGGAGATATTTAGATGATTTCAGCTTGAATGCATCTGTATTTCATATCACTAGAGCCGCTTAAGGCAATATTTTACTGAAATCTAATTTTCTCTAATAGTGCAATAACTGAAATAAACTCCGAACTTCAATAATATTTACTGAAAAATATTAAGCCAGCAGTAACAATAAAAGTTGCGCAGCATGCTTGCAACGAGTTGTAAAATATTGGTTCCGGAATGCGCCGAAGTTATAATAGTGCGCAAGTAGCACAAAAGGTCTATAAGTGGTCGTCGCGACCATAGAGTCACGAATATAAAGTCGCTACAATCACTTTAACATCGTTTGTGCTCCTTGGGTGAGCGATAGATTTTTACTATTTTTTACTCATGGGCAGCCCAATGAAACTCGTCACACTGTTAGGAAGTAGGAGGGGGGAGGGTCGCTTGTTTGACGGCAGCGGCGGTACTAAACTACATATAAAAATTGCGAAAAGCCGTGAAGAATGAGGAGGGGTTCAAAAAACCGAAAATTAGCGTGACGTATTTTGTGAGCTGTCCTCGTAAGTCTAAGATTGAATATGTCCAACGGCCTCAATAATTCACCCCACAAGCCGACGACTATCATCAGTTTCCGCACAATGTTACAGGATTTTTCTGGATACATGAGCCAAATCCGACCTGAATTCTTATATGGCATTCAAATGCTTTCCACATGTGAATTCTGTGGTAATAAGTTAAAGTAGCTTAATTCGATTTTCAGGCGATGCCAAAGTGATCTGTGTGTGTATACAAATACAGATCAGTTTGGTTTAGCCTGAAAATCGACTTAAGCGACTTTAACAGCCGTATTCTGGCGTTGTGATACTTAAGTCACAAGTCCATAGAATTTGAGGCTCTTGTGACCGAGTTGTGACTAGTGACCGTAGCTAGAATAAGGCTGTAAGTCTATATTGTGGGCGGTGAACAATAGTTGTCACGAAAGCTGTGTCGTTACAGTAGAAACCGCAAAATTGTGGAAAAAATGTTTACTATATTTTTTATCACGAGCAATTAACAAACAAAAAACTTTCAACATCAAAATGAAATCCAAATGTGTATAATTAATTTTGTAATAAAAATAGTTTTCTTGCTTTCCGTTATTTCCCTTTATTTCCTCACCGAAAATTGCAATAAATGCACTTAATGCTGATGTAGTTTAAGTTTCATTTAACCGAAAATCCCAAGAAAGTAAAGTTTCTACTCTTTGCATATGTTAATGACAAAAAGTTGTCCGTTCATCTGTATAAGCATCGCCTATGGTTAGCCAAAAAGGACTTGGAGAGCGGGCAATGCAAGTTTTATCACGTGGTAATTATGTGTAATTAAGGCCATCCGAATTCTTGATCCTTTATCCAAATGCATACAAACTGGAGACGAACAGTTGGACCATAATGTCTGCTAATCCCAGCAAGATTAAATGGCTAGAAATGTAACACCAGAACATTAATCTTTCGAGAAATACGATTTGTGCTAATAGTGAGACTAATATAGTTCCGATAGTCAAGAAGGAAATCCAAATTGACGGAAAAGTTTTTATTTTCTTCAACCGTAGAAATTCGGTTTTATGGTGACAATTGATAACTTTGTAAATTAATTTTAATTATTTTTCATAAGAATTAGCATAGATTAGGCATGCTAAAAAAACAACAACAGATTTTACTTTCTGGCAATAATTTGATTTACAAGTTGTTACCGAAAGTACACGGGAAAAAACCGGATTTTCTCATTGGTATAATTAATAAATCGTGCCAATTGAACCAATGTTTATTGAGCTCTACAAGGCATAGAAATCTTTTAGTTTCGAAATCAACAATTTATGATTTGATGGAGCATTTGTGTATCGCTTTCTGTGATCTCGAATCCAATCAATTTTTTTTTGTCGTGATCGAATTTGTTTTGTTGTTTTGGCTCGTTTCCTTCTAACTTTACGTTGAAGGCTGAATTGTTCCAATTGACAGCATAATTTCATGCAAAAGACCAAAACCTTTAATTGCAATTGAATTGGTTTGATATTGCAAAGAGAATTAGTCGGTGAAATCGTGATTTATTCCTCATCGATTTAATCTTCCATCGAAAAATGAATTTCCAATTAATTTTTGTGCAGCTGAAGGAATTTTCTACAGTTTTGAAAATTAAATTGAGTTTAAATCGTGCAATTTTCTAAAGTTTTCTAGTGAAAACAATCTCAAATTGTATTGAAATTTCAAGTACAATGTCTGATACAAAAAGTTGAATGCACCATAAATTGAGTACCTCAAGATATTCTATCAAAGATCATTGATCGTACAATTTTCTTTATGAAAAGCATCAAAATTTTAATTGAATTTCAATTCGATAATTGAATTTAAATTTAATTTATTGGAAATTGCAGAAAATTTTTGTGTCACTTTTCAAAGGGAGGGGGTGGGGGGAGGGGGTGTTTGCTAAATACAGGTCTTACCGGGGATGCCCGGTCGTGGCACGGCCCTGGCCACAGAGAGTAAAATCTTTTGCAAATTTAACCGGTACTGTCATGCAAGGAAACATCTTTTCTATGTTGTAATTCATGTAGGTGACTTTTCAATCACCTTTGATCCGGTTAGACGTGACGTAATTTCACGTTACTCCAAAGTTTATGGGCGAGGATCGAAGTGGGAATGATTCCTAGCGTCATTCCCACTGCGTCTCGCACGAACAAATAGTGTATTCATAATTTCGCGTAATGTCAGACAACATAAACTTTTTAATTACAATTGAATAGGTACATTAAACAATTAAACTTACTTCCGTTACAGATTCAATTTCCTTTTCGTCGATTTCACACATAAATTCAATATTCAAAAAAAGTTTCATCAAATATTAAACATAACAAAAGCTATAATTGCCAATCTGGCAATTATTGAAAACCCGTATGGTGATATTCCTATCAAAATTCGAACAGTTGTACCAAAATTCCACTTTGAATTCAAATTTTCCAATAAGATTTTTTTAAAACTTGTTCCAATCGGATTTTGATGTATGGGAGTTTTATGTAGAATCATATCCTAAATAACTTTTGTTCTTAGACTTTTTTGATAAGATGCACCGTTTTTGAGATATTCACAAAAACCGTTTTCGTTCGTATGGGGGGTACCCCCCCCCCTAATGGTCCATTTTTGCCCATTAACGAACTTAGCCTTGCATTTTACGAAAAACGAATCTGCGCAAAATTTCAAGTCTCTAGCTCAATCCGTGCGCCCGCAATCCACAGACAGACAGACGGACAGACAGACAGACGGACGGATATGCAGAAATTAATTATTTTTATCATTCTAAACACACTGGTGTAATTCATTTTTATGTGTGATGACGGGATCTTGGCGTTACAAACGGTAAGGCAAAGTTAATATACCCTTTGGTTTCACCATACGGGTATAAAAACATCTACTCGTCAACTGATCTTCATTTGACTCTAATCAATTAAAACAAAAATCAAAAATCTATAACTATTCAAGAGGTTTAATTTCTGAATATTCACGAGTATAGACACTCATAAAACATACATCAAGGATCATGTGGTTATAATTTAAACCCTTCGTGTCATGGTGCCTATACATATTCAATTCAGTGATAAGACTTTACGTTTTATGCCATCAGCCACCGACATGACACCAGCTCGGCTTCACAGGAAGAGTAAATTCCAGGAAGAAATGCTAATCTATAAACGGAAAGATTTTAACTGTCGGGGACCCGGGGAGGTATGAGTAAATTTCAACAATCAAGAAGTCATCAAATATACATTTTGGTGCAGATGCTATACGAGTACTGCTTATCCTTGTTGGTGTTATACACTATATGTACTGAACATGATATTGCCAAGATTTTTCGCATAAAATGTTACCAATTTGTTCCCTCAGTAAATTGTGATCAGATATTCACTTGTAAAATGCAACTTCAAGGCGGGATTTTTTTTGTAATAATTTCAACAATATTTTTAAAGATGATTTCAATTTTTTTGGATGTTTGAAATCACAAATGCTTGAAAAAAAAAGTTCTTATTTTTTCTACAAGTTCGATTGTCTTTTAAATTTCTATTAAACGAGTATGAAAGCGATTGCTGCCACATGTTTTTTTTTGTCAGTTTTGAACAGTAAAACTTTTCTTTGTAGTCATTTAAGACACTATCGAACACAGGAGGACTCAGTTTAATCTAAAACAGAACTTGAATGCATTACTATCAAAGCAAACACCAAAACTACAACCAGCGGCAAGGGGAGCCATCTTATAAAGTTTTTACCAATCTCATTGTTGTCTAAACTTTTCCGAATGAACTTTTTTTGATTGTGCAACCTGAAAAGATAAAATGTCAAAAACACGTCTTAAACGTGACTTCTGAAATCAACTCGGAAATGCAAAATTCAACTATACTATTGGAATGCGCGGCAAGGGGTAAGAATTGTACCCCCTCTTCGCTTAATGTCATTCAAAGAAAAATCTAGACCAGAACTACTTCTGGTGTTCGTATGAGTTTTCGTAAGAAAAAAGTTTTTTTTTTTTTGGAAAACGCGAGTTGCAATGCAACTGCATCACCACCGTTATCTTCTCTCATGGAAAAACTAAAATTCGTTCGAAGCAATGGGCAAAATTTCCAAAGAGAACCTTTTCCGAATTCACATGTCTTTTTGCATACTTACGGAGTTTTAGGTTATCCATTTATTTATTTTTGTCTTATATCCACATAACTCGATTCTATTGTTGTTCTTGTTTGCGACGTGATATACAAAACAAAATAAACAAAAATATGGAGAGACTCCTTAGAACTGTTCTATATTACAATAGGGGTGGCATTTCAACCGCCATCACAAGTGAAATGTGAACAATTCATGCATGCATAAGACGATGGTGAATAATTCTATTTAAAAGTTTTGCAAGTTAAGCAAAACCAGGAAAAGTGGTTTAAAACTTTAAAAGCAATTCTTGTTGCGCGAACAGAGTTTTTATTTTTGCAGATATTAGATTATAGAGCAAAAGAGTTAAGCTCTCGTGAATAAAAAAAAAGGGAATATGCGAAAAATTATGTAACATATGTATATAAAGATGCCATCAGTATCCAGGTATTTTGGGAAGGAAAATGTCGGAAAACTTTTGATAAAGTGGTTACGGAAAAGTTTAATAAACTATATCATAAGAAATGTGCTTTTAATCTAGGCACGTCGTTAAAATTTTATATCCTTGACATTTTTCTTAAAACTTTCTCGGCTGTGCAATAATCACAATTTCCCAACAATATGAAAATCAATCATTTTTCATGTCAAATAAATTGAATCTCAATAACTTTTTTTTAAGTTTGAATGAAAATTGTGAAAAAAGGGGTGAAAAGCGATGACTTTTGGCACACATGAACGTTAAAGGCTTCAAATTTAGAGTAATTTATTAAAAGATGTCGAAGATGTTATTTTGAGTTGTGGCATTTTTCAAAATTTGAACTTTTTAATATTACACGCAACGGAAAAATCAACTGAAATTTTAGCAGTTAAAATTTTTTGTAAAATAATTGTTCATTCTGCTACCACAAGACTGTGATTAGTAAATAAAAAGTTTTTTGTGATCAAAGTTTTGTGGTAGCAGAAAAAACAATTTATTTCACTTTTTTTTAAATTTTGTATGATATGAAAAGATTTATGTCATTTTGTTCCTGTTATTTAAAAAAAGAAAACTTCATTAATCAATAAAGCTACAGGTGTGGAATTTATGCTTATTTATCAGCACCACTAGCGGCCTTATCCAATTATTTTAACATTAGAAAGACAATGCAACAAAAATTTCATATTATTCCAATAAACTCAAAAGTTATTTTAATATGATAAAATTTATCACTCACATAAATATTTACGGCTTTGTGTTGTGATATCTAATCAAAATCGATTAACCTTAAAAGTTTGCGGTTTGTCTCACTTTTGTTCAATAAAAACTCAAGATAAGTGGAAAAACGCCTTAAATTTGTCATAAAATAGCATTTTCCGCCATCATATCGCAATTAGCAAATAACTAAACAAAGCCCGGTAAAAATGTATGTATGTGAGTCATTATTCATTACCTTTTGTCATAATTTCCCTTATCTTCTCATCGGAAAACTTCATCAACACTTTTTTTTCCATTCAATAAAGCTCACCAACTATAAAACTGAGCACTGCACGTCATGATATCCTTTTTGTATTTTACGATAGCACTTCTTTTTCAACAGCAGATGTGTGCATATCCTTGTGATGCTAATATTATCATCGTCATTGTGAAGGAAGGAGCTACGGGGTAGCTAAGGTAAACATTAAGCTATTCAATAAAATTCTACACAGAGATTTTCTTGAAAATACACAGGAAAATGTGCGAAAAAAGAAAACTGTAACAGAAGCACAATCACTTAACTTTATAACTATCTATGAGTGTGGAAATTGTGGGGTGAGGTTGGTGTTAATAAGAGAACAAAAAAGCCACCATTCTTGGAACAATGGTTAAGTTTCTTACTCACAGAATTTTTTTTTTTGAATAAAGGGTTAATGGTTAACTTTTTGTTCGTTTCGCTCTTTATGTAGTTAGCAGCTGGAGAGAGCTCATCATCTTTTCTTATTATAATTAATAGAAAAAGTAGCAAAAAACCTTGGACTTGTGTGTCAAAGAACGGAACTTGTGCAAGTAGCTATCAATAAAAGAGGTTTTTTTTTAAATTAAGACATTGAGCTGTTAGGTATGTTAATGTTATACGAAATAAGCCTTAAGTGATAGAAGGCTTTTGTTACACCGTTAAGATAAAAATGCGCTTTGAAAGACGATTCTGTTTTTACAAATATTGGAAAATTCAAAAACAATTTCATGATCTGAGTGGTTAAGAAATCTCTTACCAGTTTTTTTTTTTTGTTTTTATACCCGTATGGTGAAACCAAAGGGTATATTAACTTTGCCTTACCATTTGTAACGCCAAGGTCCCGTCATCACACACAAAAATGAATTATACCAGTGTGTTTAGAATGATAAAACATAACAAAAGCTATAATTGCCAATCTGGCAATCATTGGAAACTCTCCAATAAGATTTTTTAAAATTTATTCCAATCGGATTTTGATGTATGGGAGTTTTATGTAGAATCATATCCTAAATAACTTTTGTTCTTGGACTTTTTTGATAAGATACACCGTTTTTGAGATATTCATAAAAAACGTTTTCGTTCGTATTGGGGGTACCCCCCCTAATGGTCAATTTTTGCCCATTAACGAACTTAGCCTCGCATTTTACGAAAAATGTATCTGTACAAAATTTCAAGTCTCTAGCTCGATCCGTGCGCTCGCAATCCGCGCCACAGACTAACGGACAGACGGACAGACAGACGGACGGACATGCAAAAATCAATTTTTTTAATCATTCTAAACTCACTGGTGTAATTCATTTTTGTGTGTGATAACGGGATCTTGGCGTTACAAACGGTAAGGCAAAGTTAATATACCCTTTGGTTTCACCATACGGGTATAAAAAAAATTGAATTTTGCATGTCCGTCCGTCTGTTCGTCCGCCCGTCTGTCTGTCCGTCTGTCTGTCCGTCTGTCTGTCCGTCTGTCTGTCCGTCGGTCTGTCCGTCTGTCCGTCTGTCCGTCTGCCCGTCTGTCCGTCTGTCCGTCCGTCTGTCTGTCCGTCTGTCTGTCCGTCTGTCTGTCCGTCTGTCCGCCCGTGTGTGGCGCGGATTGCAGGCGCACGGATTGAGCTAGAGACTTGAAATTTTACGCAGATTCGTTTTTCGTAAAATGCGTTAATGGGCAAAAATGGACCATTAGGGGGCGGGGGGGATCCCACATACGAACGAAAACATTTTTGCAAATATCTCAAAAACGGTGCATCTTATCAAAAAAGTTCAAGAACAAAAGTTATTTAGGATATAACAAACTGACAGACACATGGTGCCTTTTTCTAAAATTATACAAAGGAGCGCCCACCGTTTGCCATTTCAAATGAAAAAGCTTGCAAAAGGTATTATAATCAGTGACGTCACTAGGAATCGGGGTCCCCGTGAAAATGTCATTGGCTCCAGCCGTCTCCCTATTCGGGAAACCAATTTTGCTCGTAATACTGATAAAGGCCATAGTTACCGGCTTATACTAAAATAAAAGAAGACCATACTAAAAAACACCAGACATGCTTGACAAAATGCGCCGCGAGCGAAATTTTTTCTTGATTTCTTTGAAAAAGACGCACTGAGTTACAAATTTTGTCATCAATCAAAATCAAACTTTAAGACGATATTGTTAGTCTAGCAGCAGCAAGGAAGGAGCCATCCTAAAATCAGTGGAATGTTTCTAACTGCCGCATTTTTCAAATTTTCACGTTTCTGTTATTTTTTAGTTAGTTTGAAAAAAAAATCGTGCGTTTTTCTGTTAGTGTCTTTTAAACACACAGAACTCTCGAAACAGCTTCACGCCAATTACCAAGACCCGTTCTAAATTGAAAATTTTACAACGTTCAACAAACTTTCAACCATCCAAATCCTCTAACCTCTGACAATGCATTTCTTTGTTTGTAACATGTGTATTTACATAGAATATGTGTTGACATGAAGCCGTGTTAGCGCGATAAGTGCATAATAAATTTTAAAAAGTGTAGCAAAGTCCTTAGAGAAAATTTCACCCATTCATTCTCTAGTTTGTTGTCCATCCATCCATCCATCCATCCTTTCGTCTGTTCAGGCGTCTCTTTCTTTCATTTTATTTGCCTTAAACAACATTCTCCCGTTTAGTTTACGGACTTAGGTGCACATCAGCCGCTACATAATCCTTGTGAGTCTTTTCTTGCATTTGAAAAGGTCTTGTATGCATAAAAGTGGTGTTGCTTTCGCTTTGCCTTGGTTCTTTATGTTTTCATAAAATCTTTACATGCATTCATGCAGCCGCGATACATGCATTTATGCACCATAATGAAGTAGATACTTACATACTTCGTACAATGCTCGTTCGCCAGTTGCATTCGCGGGTTGTTTTGTTTTTTGTCGCGTTGTGAGGCATTTTGTGTTGAACCTATGCCGCACCGGCACCGGTCTATACAGGGTTAATAATTGTATAGTATAGGACCTGCATTCTACTTCAATGTTTCGTTGCTTTTTTTTTGTAGCGGCGGTGTCAGCATGTCTTTTTTTCATGTATAGAAGGTTTTTTTTCCAGTGGTTTAACGTATTGTCTTGACAATGCGGTATCGTGGTATTGTTTCAACATTACCTCAGCATAGCAAATCATGATGGTGTATAATATTCGCATAGAACTGTTTGGTGCATTTGATGTTGTCGCCGTTGTATTTTTCTTACACAGAAAGTTGAGTATATAATGAACTACTTTGCGCCATTGATTTATTACCTTTTGGAGCTGTTACCGGCTTTAATTTCTTTTGTGAGGTTTCTCTACTCAGGCGTGCACTTCGACGAGAAAACTGGTTATTGAAGTCTTTTAGAGAGATAGACACAGACACAAACACACAAACTTTTTGATGCTATCTTATAGATATATTTTTTTTTTTTCAAAACCTCCATGAACGATTAAAGACGGTTGGTTGGTAGTCAACTATTGCTATTTGAGTATCCGTAGATAGCTGACTGTCTGGCATTAAAATGACTTGGTGAAGCGGGAAATTGTGCTTAATATTTTAAGAAGTTTTCCACACCCAAGCATCTGGTTTGCAAAAAAAAAACGTAAACCGAGCCACACAAATTATTTAATGCACAGAGTCTTTGACGAGATAAGGTCAACTGAGGTTGATTTTCTTGAAAGTTACATTAAACTTTCACTTTCTTTTGTATTCATTTGCAATGAACGTTTATTTTTCCCAACAAAATTTGACTCTTTTTTTACTTTTTTTGTGGAATAGAATAAAATACAATTGTATCTTTAATTTCAGCTGTGATTTTGATCTAAAAAAATTAACAAAAGTTTTTTCTCTTGTCTTTTCAGGTACGCACTGACCGTTGGTAATTTGATATAATTTCCGTCATTATGGGCGTGTAAGTAGTTAACGTAATGTTACGTCTATTGTTGTAGTATTTTTACTCACTTTTCAAATAAACTATATTTTTCATATCTGTGAAATTACCGTATCTATGAATAGATTAATATCTCTTTACTTATTTGTGTTTTTCGATTTTACTCATTTTGGAGTTATTATTTGCAGCACATAAAATATGTTGCCACTTTCTGGTAAAAAAAAGGTTTTCTAGATAATATCTGATATTGTATTTTTCTGTTAAAGTGAGATAATCATATTTTTTGTTTGTTGCGGAATCAATTAATTTGGACAACTAGAATTTCCTGCATTTTTTTTCTTTTGACGGCTTTTAGATATCTTTAACGGTTCTCGAGATATTTGAAAAAATTTATGAAAAAGAAACATATTTTTTCCAAAACTACATATTCAGGGTATTCACAGTCCTCTTTTAAATTGCGAGTAATTTTACCGCTCGGTAATTCAGTCAAATTTAACAGATTTTTACCGAGACGGTAATTTGGTCCATGTAAAAATGAATTACCGGATTCGGTAATTGTAGACATGCCTTCAGTCGTGTTTTCCGGCCCGGTTATTCGGTATCAAGAATCAACCGCGTGTGGCGCTAGTAATGTTTTTAGTTGTCAAATTTTCTCGCTGGTTTTTTGTTAATCTCATCGGACTGATGCAAATTTTTTCAATTTTGATAGCCGTTGCCACAATAGAAATTCAAAAGAATACATCAAACATGGATTTAAAGGTATGTGACATATTTTACAATCAAATTCGCAGTTCATGATTTGGTCACGTATCCAATAAAAGCGCTGTTCTCAAATCTGTACTGTGGGATGTTCACAGCAGAATATTTTCAGTCTTTTAATATTACCGAAAACACCGAATACCGAAAATTAAAAGAAGACTGTGAATACCCTGATTGTAATTTTCTATTAAAGTGATATTTTTTTTTTGTTGTTAAATCTATTAATTTGACAACTCATTAAAGTTTAGTTTTGTCATTGAAATATTGAAATCTCAGTCCTTTTAATCATTTTGTTATTCAGTTTTTGCTTAGCCCAATAATATTCGAGGTACGTTTTGCGTTTTTTTGCATCATTTTTCAAAAAAAAAACATTTTTTGATTATCGTCATATTGTAAAATTCCGTGCATCTGTCTGTCGGTTTGTATATGTTTCGGTCTGTTCGCTTTACGTATCTTAAATAAGTCTAGAACGCGTATACCTAGCGACTTGAATTTCTTTTTTGGATTTTTGTTAAAGCCTTCTCCAGAAGCCTAATATAAGCAATATATGTCTCTTTCTTCAATTTCCACAGCTATGCATTTAAATATTCAAAAAAATCCCTGATTCGGTCAGCATATCTGTGGCAGAGCTGGGCAAAACTCAAATACTCAAGTATCAGTACCAGTATATGGTAATGATACTTTTAACCGCATTACAGTATCAGTACAAAAAGTACTGGTACTGAGATTTCAGTACCAGTAAATTTTGTACTGGTATTGCTCTGACTGAGCAGTACAAAAATACCAACATCGGTACTGGTACTGAAACTCCAATACCAGTGCTATGTACTTGAAAAATATCAGTACTTTTGCAAAAGTACTTGAAAAAGTTCCAGTACTCTTGCAAAAGTACTAGAAAAAATTCCAGTACTTTTGCAAAAGTACTTGAAAAAATTCCAGTATTTTTGCAAAAATTCCAGTACTTTTGCTGTACAAAAAGTACTGGTATTGCAAAAAACCATTACAAAAATACAAATATTGTAAAAAACCAGTACCAGTACTTTTTGTACTGGGACTGGATCCATGCATCTATTGCCAGTACTTCAAGTACTGGTACTGATCGTGCAGTACCAATACTTAAGGTATTGATACTGGTGGCAAGGCCAGTACAAGTATCTATGAACTGGTACTGCTCGTGTACTGCAGTATCAAATGTACTGAAGTATGCCTAGCTCTGCCCTGTGTTACTGCAAAGCCTTAGAATAAAATTTAATACTATTCCAACAAGCCATCTTTTTTTTTTTTCAATGTAAAAATATATAAAACGAATTTTTTGGTGACATAAAAACAAAGCATGTTTCTAGTGAAGAAGTAAGTTGTTCTCAAGTACCTACTACATAAAAATGTAAAAAAAATCGAAGTTCAATAACCCAGTCATCGACTATTATCTAAAAATACAACATTCTGAATTGACTCCATCCTCACATCATTTTGTCTAAACCTTCGTCCCAACATTGACATATGCGTATGTGGTCGACTATATAAATTGGAAATCATCTCACTCTGACCTCCTGCAAACTCTAACAATTCAATCCCTAAATATTGCTCGAGTCACTTTTTTTCAATAAGATTCAAAGTCAATGGTCCATTTTCAATGTTTACCATTAAAAAATGGGAAAAACAAACTGAGCACTTTCATCAAGAAGTCAATTAGGAAACCTTATCCCAGCGATAAGAGGGAGCGAACGTATAACGGCTAACGGCAAAGGACTCACATACAACATCGGGATCTTTCATTGTTTTTTGATACTTAGTCGAGTAAAAAATGAGAAGGATATGTGTCCCATATGCAGAACGCTGGATGGTTTCCGAGGGTAAAGTCTCGAATTTCCCCAAAAAAAAAATGCTTTTCAATTGGTTTCTACCCCTTTCTTCGGGATGTCAGTCAATTTCACGTCAATGAGGAGGGTTGACTTGACGAGTTCAAGATCCAAATGCGAAGCTACACAAATCTACTTGTAAAATCCAAAGGATATTCATTTGTAATCCGTGTTGGATGTAGGCATGATGTTATGATATATGATTGTACTTATATTTTTAGCCCAGAAAAGCACACCAGTTTAATCATATCTCTTAGATACTTTTTTACTACGTGCTCGTCTACAGAATTTGATGATGTAAACGAGCACTTGTTCAGCGTTGCTTCAGGGACCTTAAGGGCATCAGATTTGTAAGGATTCCTTCATCTCCCCTAACATCCCAACCAACGTACGAATACATCGGTTGTAGTTTTCGAGTAGTACAAGTGTTATGGACAAACTGCAAGTAGCTACAAGACTAATTGTTTGATTACATCTTTAATGAGCTCTCCACATGAGCTTTAAAGTGTAATTCGAGTTGAGCATGTTATTCAACAACGAGTATGTTTTCGTTGCGGGTGCGTTGTTTTTTTCTTATTGTAGAAACTGATCTTTACTAGCGCTTCATGCACCAGAAGTAGAATAATTAAAAGTTTTTCATTCTGTTCTGAAAGTTTTCGAAGAGTTTTATTGTCTTGTAGAACAGGATTTCGCACCAACACTTCAAAGTTCCTGCTATAGGTTTTACTGTCTAATCATTTACTGCAAAAGGAATATTAATAAAGTTTTAGTTTCTACACCAATCCATAGTGTTTTCGAAACTCTTTTACTTCGGTTTTTAGAATGTTTAGCTTCAGTTTAAAAATAATTCGTACGTTTAAATTTTACAAAAAAAATTGCGGTCGTTTGCAATTTTTGCGCGTTGAACAATTTTACAAAAACGACTTTTTTCGTTGAACTCAATATAATTTATTATTATTTTGAGTAATTGGGTGTCGCTGAGTTCAAATCTGGCAGTGGTTTGGCTAGATCAGCTCCAGTTTTTGAGATATAGAGACTGGTTCATAAGTATATTCATACTTCTTATTGAATTTATGGGTATTTTAAAAAGTCTAGCCGATCCAGCCAAACCAATACCGGATTCAGAACCAACGGTACCCAGTTACCCTAGAAAAACTAATATCAAATAACCCTAAATGAGTGGCGGCTTGTATAATTTGGAAGCCTGAATGCTAGCAAATGAATAAAAAAAATGGTAAAAATTTCATATTGTTTACAATGAAAGGGGATGTCCATAAAATATGTCACACACTTAACACATTGACTGCCATGGCTATCATTTTTGATAGCCAGTGAGCCATGGCTATCATTTTTGATAGCCAGTGAAAATTGGCACTAATTCATGAGCGGCCAAGGCTATCATTTTCGATAGCTGGGTGTACAATCTACATGCATACATGCATACATACATACATTCATACATACATACATTCATACATACATACATTCATACATACGTACATTCTACATACGTCTACATGTTTTGGCATCTCCCTCACATTTTTGCAAAATTGGTCTGGCAGTCAACGTGTTAAAAGGGAGAGGGTCTGCAGTATTGTCACGGGAGGCTCTACAAAAATTCTCGAAGAAAATGGACAGAGGACTAGGAAATTCTTCCGGGTCTGATAAGCTTAAAATTAGCGTTATATATTTTATGGAGTGCCCCAAAAACCATTTAAAAAAAAAAAAGAAACATGGAGATGGGACCTTTCTTATACAGTGAAATCTGCATTTTAAGTTAATATTAAGTTGATTTTACGGTTGTGATAATTTGAGGTGTTAAGAGCTAGAGTGTCCCAACCCACATGTCGAAATCGAGAATTTTTTTGTGTTTGAATCACTAGTGCGAGTGAGTTTTTAGATAAAAATGTTTGGATGCACAAAAGAACATTTCAAAATTGAGTAAAAAAGTCTACAAAAATTTTTTTTTCCAAAAATTTACAGTGAATAATAGTACAAAAGTGGAAAAGCTTCAAAAACTCGACTATGTGGGTCAGGCCACTTTTGCTCTGATAGCCTCATTTGAAAAGCTCGCCATTTTTTTACAGCGTAAATTTATGAATCTTTTCTGTCCGACCTTAAGCATATTTTCATGAGTTCGCCGTTTTAAAGAGTTAAAAATATAGAAACGTAAGACTGTTAGTTTTTTATCTTAAATATTTAGATAACATTTTATTATCTCCCAACGGTATTGATGTCCATTTCGTAAATGGGTTTCGGTTCCCATCTCTTCATCAACATTCTTAAGTATTAGAAAAGTCATAAAAATGTGAAAAAAAACTCATTCGTAGTAATTTTTTAAGATAATTCACATTTCTCAAGCGCAATTCATATGAATGTACGTTCCCTGCTCCATATCTACATATCGTAAACATACGCGAATAGGTAGAACTCGACTGCGCGTTTATAATAATTATGGCTCTACCGAAAGCAATATTCACTCGAGTCCCAAAGTTATCCCTATCCAGTTCTATATAGACTAGGAAGAGAAACATTTTGTTTTCCAAAATATATTCATAGTTATAATATTGCCTATAGATATTTGTGTACAGTAAGCCTGGAATTGTGTTTATACAGAGTTTGTTGGACAGATATATGAATGTATATTACTCTCTCGCGTTTTCATTTCATGTTGTTAAACGCTAACATTGGAATTTAATGCTACATAAATCATCGTGGCTCCTACAGGCTGCTGCTACTACCATTCCAGCGTCTAGTACGATTACTGCTTACTAGTCTAGTATATACTTACAGTAAGGTATATTTATAGATTCCTATTCCGACGATTTCAGAGGCTGGAACCTAGCAGCAGTAACAAACATGGAAAGTTTTCCAAGCTAGTCCGTCCTGGTATCCCATAGACTCCACCACGTCGAGGGTTTTAGTACAGCTAGATGTGAACAGCCATTCCTGAGGCTGGGTAGTAGTACTTCATCCAGAATGACGGCAACGATATAGAATGGAAACTCATCACACTCCTGATGGGATCACCCAAAAACAACAACAACAACATCGAATGTTGGAGGGTTAATGTGACTCTTCATACATTGAACTGGATATCATTACTATACGTGGTGATATTAGAAATTACAAGTAGAATAGATTCATATACCACACACTAATACACATATAAAAGTATGCATCATGGTTTAATAGTTGGTTAGCTGAATTATATGGACGGACGGTCGTTCTTCATTCAGCCTTTTGCATTCACCCGACATTCAGGTGGTAATAATTGTGGAAAATATGCTGTCTCTCCATTACGTCGCCATCCAGACATTGTACGCAAAGATATGATAGTCGGCAATGCGACCTAAAGTTGTAGTTAACGTTGATAGATAACGAGATTATTTGCTACCCCGAACTGATCAAATCGATGACGGTATCATGGTTGGGGTTGGTATATGTCGGCGTGTGGGTAATGAAAATTTCAACGATATGTGAATTCGTCATTTCGTAGTTTTACTTGTGAAATTCATCAACGGGGCTAGAAATTTACGGAAAATTACTAAACAGTCAATCACTTTTTGAGCATGCGAGAGTTTTGTGATGAGAAAACAATTTTTAAAGTCATTTCGAGAAGTTGTCTTCAAATAAGCGAAAAATTCTAATAATTGGATTTTGATGTATGAAAAGGCTACTAAAAGGCTGTAGTATTGTAAGGAGATTCACATTTTAAGAGCAGTCAATTTTGCTTAAATATTTGTCAAATGTCAAACTTTTTTTGAATTTTAATCAAATAATGTACATATTTACGATTGCCAAAATAAATATGACATCCTGATTTTTTTTTAAAAAGTCTTTGCAATATATGCAATTTTTTCCCCAAAACAGACCGGTCCACTAAAAAAATTTGCCAACTCTCGCGTCTCCCAAATGATGAAAAATTCCCCTAAAAAAATTTTTTTCCCTATCAGTACACTCAGAAAAATGGAGGCTAACTCGACGACCTACATACGGCGTAATTGGCCTCGGGCAGGCGCGCGTTCGCCTGCATGTGGGCAAGCAAAACTGAGTTGACCTGTGGTCGGAGAAATTCTGAAATTAAGCCACCAGCAGGTGAAGTAGGGCCTTGGGAGCTGCACGAGTTGACCTTAGATAGGTTAACTCTGACCGCTAGCTGGCTTACAGACACCTCTGTAAGGTCAGAGTTAACCTGACAAAAAGTTGACCTGGACATTTTTCTGAGTGTAGTCTTTTGGAACAAAAAGAAATTCTTTTAGACATTTTGGACTTCAAAATGTGTATTACTGGTTAGCAGATTCTACTACTCTCAAGAGCTTGTCGAAATCCATTAAGCCTTTGTAACGGACAGGTATTGTAAAGTTTACAACACCAACAAAATGTGGCTACAAATCGTGATTACAAATCATTCTCTCGCCAATGGTAGTTTCCCCTTTGGAGCAAAGTACTGTCGCATTGGCGTTTGAAATAGTGCTGGTTACCGAATATATTATGGAGAAATCATGGATTATCTCATAGGATTTCACAATTTACTAAGGAATTCAATACATTTCCATCAGATTGGATAACAATGTACAGCAGTCCCAAGGACGTAAATAACACACATACTAGAAAGTACGAGTTTATATTCGTACTAATGTGCAGCGATGAAATGCATTTGTCCTGTTGCTTTATGTGCAGTAGCAAACTGGACATTGGACGCTGCAGCATTGGAATTAAATGAAGAGAATTGTCATGTTAGATTTCTGGTTCATTTATTCGCATTAAAGCGACATCAAGATTTAGATTGTTTAATGATTAACGAAGTCTTGATCTAATAATTGAAGATAAATTCATGCAACACTGAAAATTCGACAATCTGTAGAAAATATAAATGTATAGGTATTTGGAATATCGATCGGAAAGCGACAATGCAATTTCGTTTTTTATAAATAACGAGCTTTACACATTAACCTGTGAAGCTTTCCTCATGTAACAATCTCACCCCCTAATTGTGCTGGTAATTAAGGCAATCGAAATCAATATTGTCTCAATATATAGACTTAAATTTGTCCGCACACAAAGCTTTTATCCACTCGATAAAGTCAATTGTTGCAGAAGGAAAGTTCGTAGAAAAAACATCCCTTGGAAATACTTTAATTTGTCGTTTTTTTAACTTAGAATCCGCATTGATGGGATTACGAGTGGCTAGGGATCGGAAGTTTCTGAATTGAGGACAAATTAGAGAATCTCAGGAAGAACTTTTAAGGGTTTTGTCCAAAAAAAAAAAAATATGGTTTGACGATGATTCCCGTTGTCGGCGTTTTTCTCTTATCAGCTAGTAAAATCCCCCAGGACTTTTATCAACTGTATAGAAATATTGATTGTTTTCCGATTAATTCAGTCTTGGTTTTTCTTCCTTTTAGCAGGTAAATAGTTAATTGTCCGTGGAAAACATTTTTTTTTTCAGAATTCTCCGGAAATTTATGTTTGAAAAATTTAACAATAACTTTTAGTTTTTTATACAAACTATGATAAAGTATTGTATTTATTAAAAAATTCTATCTCTTAATTATGCCTAAAAAAAGATTTCCCGAGCACTCCTTAGTCGATCAGAGCATTATTACAAACATGTCTTTCTGTCTGTCAGTCTATGGATAAGATTTCTCAAAAACTGCTGGCGCTAAAGCTATGAACTACTGGCGCTAGAGCAGGGGATATTTGGTCCTGAAATAGGACGATCTTATCCTGAAATAGGTGGAAATCCGTTAACCGGAAGTAACCAAAATGGCGGCTTTTTACAAGTTCCAATTTCGTTTTGTGCTATTTACTCTGAAACTACGCGTTTTTTTGTAGTCTTATCATACTAATATATAAAAATGAGTTGGTGTCTGTCTGTCTGTCTGTCTGTTCCTCTTTCACGCAAAAACGGCTGAACCGATTGACTTGAAATTTGGCATGAGTATCTGTGGTAGTTCTAGTTCCAACATAGGCATACGGAAAAGTAGCGCGAGGGGTGGGGGGAGCAAGGGGAGGGGGTAAAGTGATTTCGAAACTTAGTTTTTGCGCTATGTTACTCTTTCGCGGGGAAACTACTGAACCGATTGGCCTGAAATTTGGCATAGATGTTCGTCGAGGGTCCAGCCCCAACATAGACCCATTAAAAAGTAGCCCGATAGGTGAAAGAGTAAGCGGAGTGGAGTAAAGTAGTAAAGTAATACCGAAAGCGGAGTAAAGTAATACCGAATGCAAGTGCTGGAATTTTTTGTTAGTTTGTTAACCCGTTCGGTACATGTTTTTTTTCTATGGGGGTTAAAAATACTCTATATACAAATCAATGATGTTTACGCTATCAGTAATTCATTTAAAACAAAAAAAAAAAAACAAAAAAAATTAAAAATTTTTATTTCTTACAAATACGTCCACTGTAGTCCAGCTTTTTACTCAAAAAATCAAAATTGGGTGACAAATGCACTTAAAGGTGCACTAAATGAGAATAGAGTGCTGAAAATAAATAAATAATAAGTCAATTCAAATTTTTAACTGCGTTGCCATATGGCATCAAAATACCGAATGGGTTAATCATTTTCCGAAGAGAAAAAACTAACGAACAGCATGCAGGCTACCTAATTTTTAAGCAAATGAATTTAGTTTTCCTAAGTTTTTTTTCTGTTCACGCTTTTAGCCGGGCGAAGCCGGGTCCAAATTCTAGTGTATGATAAAAGTTTAAGACAGTGGAGTTTCTTACAGTTTAACTTTTACTGACACTCGATATCGCAAACCGGTATCGAGATATCGTCGTTATTTAAAAAAAACATTTTTTTGCGATGCTCTCGAAAACTACCTAGGTTTAGGCGGTTAAATATATAAACTGTACCGAAGAGCACAATATTTCCCACAATTTTGTATTTTACCGTTATCCGCCATCTTTTACCTTATTGAGATATTTTCATTGAAAATTTTTTTTTTGCGAATTGCATGCAAACTGAAGGTTTTTCGAGAAAACAGTTAAGGAAGGATTGAAGATATTAAAATGCTCTACATTTTTGCCTTTTACCGTAAATCGATAGCTTTAACCGTTTTCGAGATATTTCAGATTTCTTTAAAAAAAACTATATTTTTATGACGTCTATTTCATACGCAGGGCGAGTTTTGCCATGCTGCTTGCAGGTCAATCAAAAACAGTGGGTTTTGATGAGAAAGTAAGAAACTCGTTGCCCTGCTGTTTTTAAAATTAATAGTTTTTGAAATGTCGTAAAATAACTTTTATTTATTTGCCCTGCATTTCATATCTTGCTAGTTATTTTTTAAATGAGATTTTCCTTTTAAATATTGAGGATCGTCATAGTAAGTAAGCTTTAGAATTTTTCAGTGATTGGTATAACAGGGCCTTGATAATAGTTATATTGAGCTGTAAAATCAAATTATTCTGTGCCATGCTGGAATATGGAATACCCGGCAATTTGCCCTGCGTATGAAATAGACGCATTTTTATGTTAACTAATTTTTTATTCGTCGGATTATAAATTACGCAGGAGCGCAGATTTTGTGTAAGAAAGTCATGTGCAGTTCACACCAGTTTTTTTTCATGAAACTTTTCAAGCTTTTCTTCGATACTGAAATAACAATCATTGTCGCCAATAAAATACTCGCGCGTTATTTCACAACTCACTGACAACAATAAAAGTGGCGCCTATTCGTTGATCAGACAATTTAATTAGTAATTGGCAATAAAATGACATGAATGTGCCACGATTCAAAGTGAGGCCATGAATCCAACATAGAAGCTTCCAAGCAGCTCTTCCATCCTCTTCCACCACATCCTAACGATATTTTTTTTTAAATTCGCTGCACGCGTGCTACTGACAACACCAATCCAGCTGTAGTCAATCAGTCTAGCAAGTCTAGACCCTCTCTAGTAAAGTCTGGTTTGAAGTAATTATGGCTAAAGACCACATTATTCAATCCATAATGGGTGACTATCGCACTTAAAGCATGATCGGATGTACATAATTATATTAGCCGCTTCTTCCAGCGCGCCACCAGTTATCAACGTTTGAATTGCTTCTGTGTGATCAGAAGCCCATTCTTGCTCTCCATACACATTGATTGAAATCCACATTGATTGAGGCGCCATAATAAAGTCATTCATTACAATTGCAAGCGCAATTTAAACAAGTCATGATTACTTGAGAGGAAATTCTTCTGGTGCAAATCCACATCTGCCCTAATAAGGGGTTGTGATTTTGCCAATGTAGTTTTGAAAAGTTTCAATTTCCAAAAAGATTTTTTTTCTGGTTCAAAAATCACATTGTAAATATTTACTTGTAGAAGTATTGAATTTTTATTGGATTCAAAAATTACGAAAATTTAACCGATAATCGAGATTTTGTAACAGAGTAAATCTATACTAAAAACATAACGAAAGCTATAATTGCCAATCTGGCATTTTTGTCCATTAACGAACTTACCCAAGTAGCGAAAAAAGGTCATAAAGTGACCATACAGTCACGAAACTAAAGTTGCGACGACCGCTTTACAACCTTTTGTGCTCCTTGGGTATCCTTGCATTTTCCGAAAAACGAATCTGCGTAAAATTTCAAGTCTCTAGCTCAATCCGTGCGCCCGCAATCAGCGCCACAGACGAACGGACAGACGGACGGTGTAATTAATTTTTGTGTGTGATGACGCGATCTTGGCGTTAAGCGGCCTCTAGACGTTCAATCTTGCAGTCAATCATCGCATGCTGTGACAGCATTTTGAACGTCTATGGTCATGCCAAATTCCATGATTGCAAGCATGCTGGCCAATATCAAAATCATTTTGATATTTTTCAAGGGAGCTTTGTGAATGACAGCATGCTTGAACGTGTATGGCGAAGCTGTCAATCAATTCGTCATTTGAGCGTAATTTTTAGTAGTGAACAGATATCGCATATAAAAGACAACGTTTTTTGGGAACCCTTTTTCGAGTTATATAGACAAAGAAGTGAGTTGTGGATGACGAAAAGCGAAACATATATGAATTGATATTTGTGCTGTGTGCTGTCGGTTTGGCTGTTTCGAATTAACTGATGCTTGCGTGCATGATTGAGCGTCTAGTGCAAATAACCTTTTTGCTGTGACAAGATGATTGACTGCAACGTGTAGGGGCCGCTTTACAAACGGTAAAGCAAATTTAATATACCCATTGGTTTCACCATAAAATCTTAATAAATAGAACCCCTAACCGCATTGGAAGTCACTGCAACATGGCCGCAACTTAAATGGCAAAGATAAACGTCCACTGCCAATCGCTCAGTCGACATAAATCCTAATAGGACGCCTTCGTATAAGGGATAAGGCTACACGGTAAAAAAAAAATCCTGTAGTAGTTTTAAATCCAAAAAATATATTGGCGAAATCTTTTTTTTTATAGTTTCAGCCAGAGCTTAAATTTCAAAGCTGCAATTATTTCTTAGTTTCAAACGAAATTGTGTTTCTAATATAAGTAAAATTTTCTTTGGCGGTAAATCATTATCAAATTTGTATTAAATGAATGAACTAAATTTATATTTTCTAGAAAGAATTCAATAGAATTCAATGCTAGAAGGTCACGTAAAAACCATGAACCAGAAATGATTCAATGGTTAAACACAAAATATTTTCTTTGAATGAGTTGCCTATTATACACATTGTCTAGTATAAACTTCGCGATGTTTGTTTCTTGTATTACATTAAAAATCACTTAGATGTTTTGTGGTATTCAACTAATGCAGAAAAATTTTCTTTAAAAAATGCTAGTTTTTTCTATAATATAATTCGCAAATCGAAAAATTTGCAGAAATTTTATAATACCCATTTATTGAAAATTTTGAAATGAATCCCATCGAAGTTCTTATAGTTGGGTTCGACTGTATCCAAAAGTCGAATTTCAATATGACTAGATACTTTTCCCTCATGTGCGAAACAAGTACCAAGAAGTATGTACATGTCTGCTATATTATTTACCACACGATATTTTGTGTAGATGTTTGAGATGCTGGTAACCGTGACACACGATCCACTCCTTTTTCGCTTCGAAGAGGTGATTTGGGGATTGAGTTTTTGCGATTGGGATAGGTTCCGATTTCAGATGATGATGATGGTGATGATGGGGTGAGGTTCGGAAGTCAGCATCCACTCTTAGATCGTTCAATGAACGTATAGTGTCTGCTCTCAATAGATACATACTACCTACAGATATTTGTACATCTTTCGTCGATACAAGTACATAAATAAAAATACTCGAATTATTGGCTGATAGCTGCTCAAGGAAGTTGCTGTTTTTCTTTCCAAGGAAATAAAGTTGTCAATCGGGTTACAATGATTCGTTAATTGGTAATTAGAGACAAGCACTTCTGCTTAATGATTGATCCGATTAAAGAAAGTGATGGTATCGGATTCTACTGATGTTCTACATTTATTTCAATGTACAGTCGGCAATAGCATGATAAGAGTTTAGATACAAGTACTTCTAGAATAAGTTTTTAAACATTGCATAGCCATATTTGGTCTTAATTAGTTTGAGATGCATGTTTCTCAAAAACAGCACCCTCTTATTTAGTCATTTTAATTACCGTAATGTGGATTTAAAGCTTAAGCGTGATGCAGGTTAAAATATAGATGTAAACGATAAAAAAAAGATCATATTAGCATATTATACATACTTGTACATTCCTTTTGATCTGTTGATTCGATTTTCCTATTCTCGGCAATGGAATCTCTACAGTATTCCATGGTGTAGATAATTAGAATGGCTGACAATGAAAAGATCATAGCAAGGATATTCATCCTATGAGTGGATGGGTAATTGATATCCTGAAGTTGCTTCATCTTCAAGTATCAAGTGTGTATGATTACACACGACAGACTAATAGCCTTTTTATTAAGACAAGACGTCTACTGGTGGTTAATGTCTCAAAAGATGTGTGATCAATAATTGATGATTGCGATGCTATTCATCTGACTTTAATAATAAATTGAACATCAATTAAGCAATTTATTGAATTTTAATAAAAAAATTTATTACTATTAATAAAACCTGTTTTAATTTAATATCAATCCATACTTTTGATTTTTCCAGTAGATTGTTTTTATGATTACGAGATTATTAAATTGTCGACTGTAGTTTTCAACTTAAATGTCGTACATAGTTTTCGATAGTTTTAAGTGAATGTTTAAACGGTTATAACTCTTTTTCCAGCGGGCCGATTTTTTCCAAATTTAAGTAGAATACAGAATTAGTATTTGTCTTTAAGAAAATTAAAAATGAATTGCACCAAATTAAAAAGCAACCCCGAAAAACTCAGAAACTGATCCCAAAGTAAAACTTAACAAAAGCTATAATTGTCAATCTCGCAATTACTGTATGGTGATTTAAGTGAACGGCGAACCGTTATATCAAAATTCCACTTTGAAGTCAAATTTTCCAACAAGATTTTTTAAAATTCATTCCAATCGGATTTTGATGTATGGGAGTTTTATGTAGAATCATATCCTAAACAACTTTTGTTCTTGGACTTTTTAGATAAGATGCACCTATTTTGAAATATTCACAAAAAACGTTTTCGTTTGTATGGGGGGTACCTCCCCTAATGGTCCATTCTTGCCCCTTAACGAACTTAGCCTCGCATTTTACGAAAAACGGATCCACGCGAAATTTCAAGTCTCTAGCTCAATCCGTGCGCCCGCAATCCGCGCCACAGACGGACGGACAGACAGACGGACGGACATGCAAAATTCAATTTTTTTTATCATTCTAAACACACTGGTATAATTCATTTTTGTGTGTGATGACGGGATCTTGGCGTTACAAACGGTAAGGCAAATCTAATATACCCTTTGGTTTCACCATACGGGTATAAAAACTACATACGACAATTAAACTCTCAGTCGGCGAAATCTTCATAAAAATATATTACAGGTTATCTTGTTATGAAGATTTCGTCGCCTGTCACGAGGCATTTCGGACCCTCTCCACTTCCTCCCTCGTCCCTTTTTTCCAATTTTTTGCATGGAGGCTAGTACCGCCGCCGTCACACTATCACATACCTTCTCCCTCTTAAACATGTGACGTATTTATAGACAGCTCCTTATGCGAAATCCGTCGCAACCTCAGTATTGGCCAGATTTAGCACTTTGTAACATTTTTCATTCTATTTTAACGATTTTTTTTTAAATTAAAACTTCGGCTCATGATGAAATTACCACCAATCGTGGCTAACGTGAAAAACAACTTATTTGCATTTATTTTACATCCAAATATTCGGAAATTTTAGCATTTTTAACATCTTAAATAAATTAGATATCTTTGATGTTAATTTCCATAAAAAAGATTGCCGGTAATCTAATTACATAAATTCTTGTTCTCTCGTTGTTGATC
The DNA here is from genome assembly GCA_964034945.1 of Chrysopilus asiliformis. Classification (NCBI taxonomy): domain Eukaryota; kingdom Metazoa; phylum Arthropoda; class Insecta; order Diptera; family Rhagionidae; genus Chrysopilus; species Chrysopilus asiliformis. The sequence continues at coordinate 94,706,557 of OZ035962.1, forward strand.
CTTACGTAAGCAAAGCACCGAACATTAAAGTTTATTGGTAGCAGGAAATAATGAACATTTTTTCTTCTTAGATTCCTTGTTATATAAAATTTTCCTCTAAATGGAAGTGAAAATAAATTGCCCTCCTATATCATTTATCAGTGATCAATCGATTGATTGTGCTGAGTGAGTACGAGTGGAGTGGAATCTATACAAGTATTCTATAGCTACATTTTTGAATCACCCTCGAATAGCATCAGGAGTCAACAATAACAAATATTCCGTTATTTTTCTATTGGGGGAAGATTTCTAGCAATTTCGACCATTAGGGAACTTGAATTTTATGTCCTTCTTATCCTTCCACAATAGCCATGGCAAGACAGCAGTAGCATATCTTCGTTTAACTGGAGCCAATTTGAATTTTGTCGGATAGCATTTTTCAGGATGAGAAAATGGACTTTAACGCACTACAGTTACAGCTCTTAATATACATATTCTCAGAATGGTTATCCTGAAAGAGCTTTTTATTATGGGAGTGTGCGCAAATAAAATAACGAGAAAGGCATCGACTTCGAAAATAAAAATCCCGAAAAATAACGAAAAAAAAAATATTTATCAAGGTGTGTTATTGCACAGATATAGATCGTGGTTAAAAGCTGGATCTAAGTGGTATTAAAACATTAAGACGAAAATAAGAAAAATTGCCTGTTTGCGCTTAAGATAATTAGCAAGGTAATCGGGGTGTGGCGAATGTAATTATGTTCTATTTATAATTTGAATAGATGAGTTTCACGCCAATCGACCTACTTCGGATAGGGTCAGAGAACGATGAAAGCGTCAAAGAAAACAGCCCCGAGGTGTTCAACTGCGATGAAGTTGATGGCTTGCCACAATGGTATGACACGGATCCGAGCTGCCAACCTTGTGGAATGGTTTCTTTATTCGTGGCCTACTATATTTATACCCTTTCCATCGGCTTCCAATTTCAGCTCGACATTAATCCATTTGGTTCAATATTAGATTAAAACGTCGTAAAGATAATAGTGAGATTCCCTTCCGCATTTACAAAAAATCTTCAGATAATTTTCTTAACCATTCTTCTAGACTTTTGCTTCTTCGATCCTCATAAATTTCATAACTGTCAACTGGGAGGCGAGAAACATGTCTTCGCCAACAAAAAGAAAAAACAATCGATGTGTGTAGAAATACATGAAAATTCTATTTTTTTTAGTTTTCAATGAATTTCACATTATGACTGGCATTCAGAAAATTGTATGGATTCTTGGCCAGACTTCTTTTCGAACATTGCGGTTTATGCAAAAATAGACTCTCGGAATCTTAAAATAGATGTCTTTCGTCGAAAATATATCCCAAGTCGTTACAATTGCATCAACCACGAGAAAAACTGGCGCTGACTTTGCGCGGAGAACAAAAAAATCGTCTTGGATACAGAGAAAAACACTCCATCGCGATGGGTTAGTAACAAAAAAAAAACATGGGCAGCTAACAGAAGTTTGGCAGTGTTGAACGCGTGTCATTTTTTAAATTATGTGGCGACAGGTGGTGGAAATTGCGCGCGTGACACTTGAAAACAACCCGGTTTTATTCTTGCAAATTAGAAATGAACTAAATACTTCATAGAACTACAATGTAAACATTGTTAGAATTATGTTTGAGGTAGTTCTACTCATTACTTGTAAAATTGGGGAAGTTTCTTTGAGTTTATGCTTAAACTAGCTTGCATACCCGTCGTTGCCGGGTTAAGTTTTTTCGATTTTTTTTTTATGATCTATGTTGGAGTTAAACTTCAGGCCAATCGGTTCAGTAGTTTCCCCGCAAAAGAGTAACATAAAGGGAAAACTAAGTTTCGAGATTACTTCACCCCCTCCTCTTACTCCCCCCACCCCTCGCGTTACTTTTCCGTATGCTGATGTTGGAACCAGAACTACCACAGACACTCATGCCAAATTTCAAGTCAATCGGTTCAGCCGTTTTTGCGTGAAAGAGGAACAGACAGACAGACACCAACTCATTTTTATATTAGTATGATTTAGTTTAATTTTTTTTAAAAATGATGAATATTAAAATGGATAATTGAAATATATCTTATTAGATATATCTTATTCTCCCATGCCATCCTTGCATTACTTTAAATATAACTTTGAAATCTGAGCATAATTTTGATAAAAATTACATTTACTAATAAACCAACAGTAACACAAACATCATTGCACGTAATGCAATCAAAATTGAGTGTGTGTGAAGAGGTTTATGTTGTGTTATGAAGGTGCGTAATTTCATCCCTTTTGACGTGATTATGGCCGTTGAGTGCACTCGGGTATTCTGTTTGAATTGCCGCAGGTATTTACGTGTTCCAATTGGCAATTCTGAATTAAGCGCTTTTCCGACGGTTTAAATGCCGTCCAATACACGCATACGTGTGAGGGGGAGGACACAGAACCGGTTGCCATATTATATCGTTTGCATTTCATACCAACACCATCAGACGATTTCTCACTTTACGGAATTAAAATTAGTAAAGGTAATGAGGAGGGGTAGAAATCCAACCCCATATGGAGTGAATTTCACTTTCCGTAGTTGGAGTGAAAGGCGGAAATGATCCAATTTCATATATATTGTCGATGCCTCGCACTGAAGCCCCACAGAAACCGGATGCTGCACATTTAATGTCGCTAGCTTTCAACTCCCATATCCGCATGTCCTTTAACGCACCTGTCACATGAATATGTCGCCTTAAATGTCGCTGAACTTTAAAGTAACAAAACGTTGCGTATGATATGAAATGTGGTAACGGGAGAAGATCGATTTTTTTTTTACACAAAACCAGTTATCGGAACAAATTTAAAGACATAATTTCCTTGTTTAATCATTTTTGACCCTTTCCTTCATCCCAACAACAACATTTGATAGGTTCCTACATATTTAGTCCTCATTTTTTTTATAGTATGGGTGAATCTGTGTTTGAATTGATTCTGTTTGTATACTCATTTCATAGCATACAATTTCTCTTTATTTGTGTTCGGGCAATTTCACTGATTGAACTTCAATAAACTTTAATTCCGAACTGAGTCCGAATTTGCAATTTTCTGTGCTCCAATCGACCATATGGTCACCCTCTGTACATGAATATTTACTGACCATCTCCTGTCCGGTAGATTCCAGTCGTCCATATTTAGGGACAGGAATACTTTAACTATTCCTATGGCACCAGAATGTCCCTGGATTTATTCCCAGTTGGTCTACCTACATTTATAAGTCTATACGACTATAGAATATATAGAAATGGATCGGTTTGTCCGTACCGAGCTAAACAAAAGGATGTAAACTAACGCAAATGGAATATTTTTTTTAGTGGTTTTATCTCTTTGTGCCACATAGATATAAAATCTTTTGGCCCCATATAAAGAGGATACACATTAAAGATTTTGTGGAGAATTTAACAAGGTTTATTGGGAAATTAGAACCATTTTCGAAAGCTTTAATTTCACTTGAATAAAATTTAATACAATATGAAAGCAACGATAGAGTATTATTTAACCGAATCTAATTCTCTTTGACATTAGATTACAATCCTTGCCTTTTGCAAGGAATTGATTTTTTCTTGTTCTTTAAATCAGGAATGAATATTAAATTAAACTCTAATTCACTTTTACAAACTAACAGATTTAAAGAGAAAAATTTGATTCTCATTTAAAACATAAAGGACCAATCATTAAAATGGGGACAGGCAAACTAAAAACGAACCTTTTTGTATGAATGAGGAGAGAAGGGGAGATTCGATAGAATTTTGATCCATGGAAGAGTCATGTAAAATCATACATATTCTAAATACATTTTGTTTCCATAAATGTTTCGCTAAAATCTTATTTTAAATATATTTTGTTTCCACAAGTATGTCGATATGATGCAGCGTTTTCAAAAAATTCGCCCAAAACAATTTAAATGTGGAAGCGGGGAGAGATTCGATGTTGATGTAGGGCAAAGTTATGCTAAAAAACATAACCAAAGCTATAATTGCCAATCTGGCAATCATTGGAGACCCGTATGGTGATATTCGTATCAAATTTCGAACAGTGTTACCAAAATTCCAGTTTGAAGTCGAACTTTCCAATAAGATTCTTTAAAATTTATTCCCCCTAATGGTCCATTTTTGCCCATTAACGAACTTAGCCTTGCATTTTACGAAAAACGAATCTGCGCAAAATTTCAAGTCTCTAGCTCAATCCGTGCGCCCGTAATCCGCGCCACAGACAGACGGACGGACGGACGGACGGACAGACAGACGGACAGACGGACGGACATGCAAAATTCAACTTTTTTTTATCATTCTAAACACACTGGTGTAATTCATTTTTGTGTGTGATAACGGGATCTTGGCGTTACAAACGGTAAGGCAAAGTTGATATACCCTTTGGTTTCACCATACGGGTATAAAAACCATATTCTGGATGGACGGGCTGAAATCAAAATCTCTTGTCATACCAAACACAAAAATTTTTAATTTCTCAAATCAATATCGAAAGTTCCAATTCATATTTTAATGCGATTTTGGTCAAAACGTGATCTCGAAATTTTTCGGTTTATTTGCGATTTTTCCCCTAAGTTTAATTGCTTCAAGACATAATTAATTTTTTATCTATCCGAAACATTAAAGGATTCTTTCCAAGTTTCATCGATTTATTAATGATAATTCTTATTTGTCAAAAAAAAAATTAACGAAAACATTCCGGTAATTTCTCCGTAGTCGAACCCTTGTAATAAATCCGTTTCACCAATACACCATTTCACCCTTATTTTTAAAACCAAGTCATCAAAAAGAATTTCCTTTTTTAATATTTTAAAAATTCAGTCGGATTTTCCGTAACTCTCTCAAAAACCTTTTCATTCTCTTTATTAATTGAATTCATAACCGAAACAACCCCTATCTCTTCCTTTTTCCACTTGATTTCCTAGCTTCCCATCAACTTTCCTGAATTACCATAACCCCCGTAAAATTTTCAAATGTCACCCCTAAGTTTCGTATATAAATTACAAATTCAAACATTTTTTATGAGCTTTTGATGTGAATTTCTTGTTATGACTTTTCTCTGATTTAAATTTCACACGGAACAAAATTTTTATCCTTTTCCTCGGCTTTTCCTTAGAATCATAAAATTTTTAAACTTCTAAATCATCAATCGTTTTTTATGAATTTGCTATAATTCTGGTAAAAGTGCTGACTGGAGGCGATCCGCTTTCGGAACGAAAAAAAAAGAACCCCCCGCAGTACAAAGGGAATATTATTACGAATATGCGGACGATTTTTGACGGTTTTTCATTTTTTTTAACCTTGAAACATAAAATAAAAAATTACGAAAAGGGAATCTTAAGGACATTAAGCGCTTCAATAAAAGCAAAAAGATCGATTTACTTTTTTTGTTAATATTCTTGTTTGATGCTTTCGTTGACTTGGTAGTTGAGGTCGAAAATATTTTCATTTTTATAATGAAAATAAGATATTTAGGAAGTATGAAAGAGGTTACCGAAATTCCTTAACAAAACATCAAAGTCAATATATTATGGCAATAGCCAGCGCCTTATCTTACTTTTTCCTTATCCGTCGGCAGGCTTAAGGGATTAGCATTGGTGATCAACTTTTTAACTAAAAGACAACTCAGCCCTCTGTATAATTTTTATTCAATCTGTCAATCTTTTTTTTTCCCTCTTTTATTTCAATTTTAAGGTAAATGTCCAGAGTTGTAATATAGAATGTGCGTGGATATATTTTTTACAGTGAAAAAATGAAAAATGTTGGCATTTTCAGTAATTTGAAATATTTACATCTACCTTAGATGCTATTCGTTCTTATTCTTCCACTTTCCTTCAGCTGCCACAAGTGATTGTCTATATTAAATGTTTAGATACCTAAAAAGGCTTTCACCTGTCAACCCATCCTTCATACTCACAACCACGAACCCAATTTACTTAACGACAATGGACTTGATCGTGACGTGACATTATGATGACGTTGTTACTTGAATGATGTTACTTTTCCTGAAATGTTTTGTCAATAGTTCGCCTTAATTTAACTTTTATTAATTTTACGCAATAAATATGTGTATCTGACAGTTATGACAGCCGAACCGAAAAGGGATTAATGCCCCGATGAAAGGAAAACTTTAATAATTAATCACGCGAGGCGTTCATTCTACTTTGGATTTCATTAGAAATTTGTTCCATATAGTGCAAAACATTTGATATACTTAATAAATGCGAATATAGACTGTGCCGAATATTTTCTCATCCTGGGGAAATTTCTTCTCTCTTGCAATTCTTCTTTTTTATTATTACATGGCGAAATCCAATTGGATTTTTCCCCATCCAGATGTTGTGGAATCTCGTCACAATCTCATTACTTTCTAATAAGACATAATTCTTATGTATTCCTTTGGTACGTGTCCGATTAAGGATTCGAATCGAAACAACACTTTTCCCCCTTGATTACATAATCCTGTAACGGATCGTTAGTCGGCTCGATGGTCATGTCTTCAGGTAAGGAACATAAAATGCCTTGGCCAACCTCTTCCACTGACGAATTTATGCTTCTTGACGTCGCCTGGCCAATGAGGTAACTGGAAAAACCGGTTTCCGGTTGGCAAAATCGTGCAAAGTCTGGTTTTTTACTTCGAAAAAAAAAAAACGAAATACAAAAAGAAGGAGGACCTTAAAACTAATTCTTCAGATTTTTCTTATGCCATAGAAAAGGGTTAAAATATTTTACAAGATTGGTTTCAATTCTCAATATTCAGTTGTCCCTTTCCCTTGCATCCATTAGGATAGAAATGATAATTATTTGAGAGATTTTCGGATGTGTTGTTTTCTTCATCCTTTTCTTTTGCGGTTCTGGTCGACTTATTCCGTCATCATTTTGAAGATCATGCACTCAGAATAAAACCGAGCTCGACAGTTTGTACGCAATTGACGACCGTTTAAGATCGTTTCGCAGCCGCGGCGTACCAAAAAATTGTGAAATTTCGTGACTTTTTTTTTCGAAAAAAAAATAGATTTTTTTTCGTTGTGAATTAGATTTTTTTTTTTAATTTTTTAAAATTTTTTGAAGACAAAAGAAAGTGACAAATCAGGTACTGCATACAGAAGAAAATACCTATTGAAAATTGATCTTTTTTAAGGAATACATTTAAAGAGTATTTTTAACAGTTGCCGGTGTAAATAGAAAAGTTACAGTTTATTTGAGAATTCCCTAATCTGGAAATGTTACTAGTTATCGAATAACATCCAGCATACTAAATGCGTTGCATTGTGCGAATTTTAAAGACAGCCAAATAAATTTAGACGTTTCCCCTTCTACATACGGTTCTTATTCGTATAACTTTAAACACTTGGTTTGATATATCTGTGGCAATAAGTCATAAGAGCCTAAGTCGATTTTCAGATCAAGATAAAAAGATCTGTATTTACTTTAATAGACAGAGCAATTTGGCTTAACCTAAAAACAGACTTAGGCCCTTATGACTTGTTGCCACAGATATTATATCTTTTCCGCTGCCCTTCACTCTGCTTGGCCTAGTTCCCTCTTCACTCATACCTAGGGTGACCATTGACCATATTTATTTTGGATTATTTTGAGACAAGGTGAAAGAAGGAAGGCTGACACGATTCAAAAAACTTCATATTGAAACTGAAACATTACTTACTCGAAATCTAAAGGCGCCGACAGACGAGAAATCTTGTTTTCAACATTGTTGTCAACCTGGTTGTCAGCTTTTGCCCCAGACGCTACAACATGGTCCCCAATATCAGGCTCCGGCCGCCGAATATCCAATATTTTCCAAATTTTTTGATCTCAGCTCCACCATGTTTTCAACATGACATCAACCACCAACATGCCCACAGACGTTCAACATCGACTTCAACACGGCAAATTGACAAAAAGTTTTCTCGTTTGTGGACGCTTTAAGAAATCAAATCAGTTGAAAAACAATTAACAAATATACTCCACTGTCAATTTTGCAATAAATTAAATCCATACGGAAATTTGCGTAATTTTTTTGGGTGTTCCCATTCCATAAATATTCACAACTTAAATTGTAAAAATAGCGAAGAGAAAAAAATTGAAGTCTCTACCGAATTTTCAAATAAAGCCAGAACTTAGAGAAAGTTACAATAGGAAACCTTCTACTGTTAAATATAAATATTACAAATTTTGTGGAAATCACTCCAAACCAGAGTTGAGCAATTCCAAACATTATCAGCCCAAATAGAGTAAAACACCCAGAACTGAGCACCCTTAAGCCTTTTTTCACTTCATACCATATTTTCTTTGTCTTCCGTATACTTTCTGAGAAACTTATACTTACTGGTCGAAAGTATGGAATGTTTAAATTAAATTAACATATACATATTCCTCAACAATTTGGATAAAAAAAAAGAATTATGGGTAAATGTGGAAATTATCCCAAAATCCAGTTCTGAGCCCCCCGTATTAAATTAAGTACGCCTAACTTATAGAAATAAGAATTGAATTCGAAGAATAATTGGTTTCATCACGTTGTGAAATGTGGTTTAATCGGCTCAATCCCGCACAATTCTTGTTTTAGCCCGAAAATTAACATGGGTGCTGAGAACTGGTGCCGGGGCTCAGATCTGGATACTTTACCCTATTTTTAGGACCAGTTCCCCTTTTGTAGAAATTTTTTACCGGAACTCATCCAAAAAAACTGATAATAGTTCCAATCATATTCTATAGCTATTCCTATCAAGGTAGGAACGTCTCTAGAAAAAAATTGGAATTATTCCCACACATTCTACTCCCATTTTTTTTTTCATTATGTGTGGGTGTTTTTACGTCCGAAAAGTTCCTCCTAGTGGGGTGCGGAAATATTTGATCTGTAGGAGCTAAGAGGAGCATGTTCTGAATTCGGAAGCCAACTTAGTCGGCCTCCGCCCTCTGTACAATACAGAATCGACTTCAACCCTTCTATACGACGAATTATCTGTTCACATGCGAATTAAATGCGCAGACAAAAATTATATGTGCAGATAGGAATAGTTACATTTTTTTTTCGAAAACGTCCTAGATGAATATAAATGAATACCGGATTTGATTGGGACTATTACTATTTTATTAGGAAGCGTTCCAAATAAAAACCAACAACATTTTTCAAAAAAGGGAACAGGGGCCTTATTCTAGAACTCGTACCGAGTCAAATCTCTACCGAGTGGTAGAAAAGCGATTCTTGAACTCGGAAACGAGCGATTTCTTACGAGTAAATACTCGGTGACGTTAGCCTGCCGAGTGAGATCAATATGAATCTGAAACTATCTTTTGAGAGAGATCGCTCGTTTCCGAGTTCAAGAATCGCTTTTTTGTACCACTCGGTAGAGATTTGACTCGGTACGAGTTCTAGAATACGGGCCCAGTTCCTAAAATATTTGAACTGATTCCGAATCTTCAACGATAGGTTGGAACGATTCCCATAAAATTTCTGACACCTTCACTAAAAAGTTAAGAACGCTAGATAGGAAAGTTTCTAATAACTATTACTATTAATCTAATAATTATTACATAAAAAATCCAGCTAATAATTATTACGGGAAAAAATACAGCAATTTAAAAATTAACAATTTTTTATAAAAAGGAATTATTTTTAAATTTCAGATAATCATCGCTTCATCTTACTACCAAACTGTCTAATCCTACCCTCAAGAAGCTTTATCCCCAGCTTAGCCATTCTTCAGCCGCCACTGCTGCCGCCTATGTAAACGCAATCCAAGTAAAAAATTTACAACAACAAAAATAATTCATTTAGAAAATAACAACAACAAAATCACTCTTCTACAAATCAAATCAACCACACCAACAACTAAAATATCAACTACAATAGAAAACTTAGTGCAGTGCTTCAAATCCTTCTTATCAAATTGAATTAAAGAAAAAATATTTTAAATTATTTGTTCTTCAACATAAGATCGTCAGCGCCCCGCTAAGATTTATCGCTTAAGCTTTTGCCACTAAATTTTTTAAAAAGTACATTTTTAATAAAAAAAAACATCCATCTAAACATTTTTTTTTTTTTTGAAAATCATTACGCCGTTTCGTCAATGTTCGCGGAAATGTTTGTTTAAACAATTTTTATTGCAATCACTAAAAAAACAAAAAGCAACGAAACATTGCGCAAAAAATTTTAATAATCAACACTCGCAAATTTAGGAATTTTATTCTAGTCTTTCGGTTTGCCATAGAATCAATAATAATTTTTAACCTGTTGTATTTGTGAAGAAATTTGAAAAATTTTAGAATCGTTGTGCGTCTAGTGTGCCAGGACTTCGTTTTGAATAGTGTTGTAAATTCTCCAAGCTAATTTTTTTGGAAATACATTAACCTGGAGTAATCATAGCAACCCGTATCGAAAGTGTAACCATCGCGTTGTGTTTTGTTAAGAAAGAATAACAAAAAAAAATCAAGAAATCTAAATAGCAACAAGGAATATTGAGAAAATTGAAAATATTCAAGAAAGTTTTAGGTGCGAATTACGTTTTTACTTTGTTTTTATAAATGTCTTTTGTTACTTAAAAGTCTTACATCGATAAATTTTGTGATATTTAAAAAAAAATTATAGGAAGCAACAATAACTAAAAAAAGAAATTCAACGGTTTTTAATCAAGACAAAACAAATTTAAATATTGATTTTAATACCTAAAAATCCGTGCAAACAAGTTTAAAAAAGGCAAAAGTGTTAAATTAGAGAAAAAAAAAGTTTACCTAAAGATAAATATTTTTTTATATTATTAAATGATAAAAAGAGGCGTTTGTAATTAATACATAAGAAAATCTTTGAGGAAAAAAAAATATTGAAAATATAAAAAAGAAGCGTTTCTAAATATTATTATAAAATAATAACTAAAAGTCATCCTAACCTTCCGTATAAAAAAAAATTCAAAGTTCTTAATTAAGTAGTTGTTTAAAAAGCAAAAAGAAAATAATATTGAAATTTTTAAAAGAAGATAAATTAATAGGAAGTTTTAAGAGATTAAACATATACATAAAAATTTATATATCTAAATATTTAAAAAAAAACACAAGGAAAATTATTTAAAAAAATAATAATTTATATAAATAATAAATAAACTAAAAATAAACATAAAAAATGGCGGCCATGATGAATATGAATAATTTATTAAATGGCAAAGATTCGAGATGGCTACAGCTCGAGGTCTGTCGGGAGTTCCAAAGGAATAAATGCTCCCGACAGGACACTGAATGTAAATTCGCCCATCCCCCAGCCAACGTCGAAGTGCAGAATGGAAAAGTCACAGCTTGTTACGACAGTATTAAGGTAAATATAATTATTTGTTAATAAAATTTAAAATTACTAATTCTGTAAACCGTCAAATTTTTAATTTGATTTGCCCGTTAATCATCCATGAAAATTGTTTGATAAATCTATGGCGTATTTTTGGATCTCGTTAAAAAAAATCTAAGAGAAAGATTTTTCAATTTGGAAATAATTTATTTCTTCTTTAACGACGAGAAAAATTTATATCCAATTTAGGATAAATTTCTTACAACATCAAGAATATTTTATGTCTCGTTTGGAAATAAATTATACATATTTAGGGTATACTATTATAGCTATACGTTTGTGTCAATTTATAAGTCCAGATTTTTTCCATATTAGTTTTAGTATACGATTTGTTACGCATCGAACCAATCGTTGGACACAAAAATGAACTACACCAGGGTGTAGCTATGACAAAAAATTTTGATTTCCGCATGTGCGTCCGTCTGTCTGGTTTTTTGATTTCGGAAGAAATTTTTTTTCGTAGAATAATTGTACTAAAATTGTACTAAATTGTACCACAAAGGAAAAAAATTGTACTCGTTCAGGTTCCTCGGAAATTGAAAAAAAATCGAAAAAAACGATTTTTCGCGAGAAATACGCAGTCTTGTTTCGGAAGGAAAACATAACAAAAGCTATAATTGCCAATCTGGCAATCATTGGAGACCCGTATGGTGATATTCGTATCAAAATTCGAACAGTTGTACCAAAATTCCACTTTGAAGTCAAACTTTCCAAAAAGAATTTTTAAAATTTATTCCAATCGGATTTTGATGTATGGGAGTTTTATGTAGAATCATATCCTAAATAACTTTTGTTCTTGGACTTTTTTGATAAGATACACCGTTTTTGAGATATTCACAAAAACCGTTTTCGTTCATATGGGGGGTACCCCCCCTAATGGACAATTTTTGCCCATTAACGAACTTAGCCTCGCATTTTACGAAAAACGAATCTGCGCAAAATTTCAAGTCTCTAGCTCAATCCGTGCGCCCGCAATCCGCGCCACAGACAGACGGACAGACGGACAGACAGACGGACGGACATGCAGAAGTTAGTTATTTTTATCATTCTAAACACACTGGTGTAATTCATTTTTGTGTGTGATGACGGGATCTTGGCGTTACAAACGGTAAGGCAAAGTTAATATACCCTTTGGTTTCAACATACGGGTATAAAAATGTTTCTGCAGGATAATTGTACTAAAATTGTACTAAATTGTACCGCAAAGAAAAAAAAGTGTACTAGTACAGTTTTCTCAAAAATCGAAAAAAAAAAATTTTTTGGTTTCGGAAGAAATTTTTTTTCGTAGAATAATTGTACTAAAATTGTACTAAATTGTACCACAAAAGAAAAAAATTGTACTCGTTCAGGTTCCTCGGAAATTGAAAAAAAATCGAAAAAAACGATTTTTCGCGAGAAATCGGCAGTCTTGTTTCGGAAGGAAAAAATGTTTCTGCAGAATAATTGTACTAAAATTGTACTAAATTGTACCGCAAAGAAAAAAAAGTGTACTAGTACAGTTTTCGCAAAAATCGAAAAAAAAAATATTTTTTGGTTTCGGAAGAAATTTTTTTTCGTAGAATAATTGTACTAAAATTGTACTAAATTGTACCACAAAGGAAAAAAATTGTACTCGTTCAGGTTCCTCGGAAATTGAAAAAAATCGAAAAAAACGATTTTTCGCGAGAAATCGGCAGTCTTGTTTTGGAAGGAAAAAATGTTTCTGCAGAATAATTGTACTAAAATTGTACTAAATTGTACCGCAAAGAAAAAAAAGTGTACTAGTACAGTTTTCTCAAAAATCGAAGAAAAAAATATTTTTTGGTTTCGGAAGAAATTTTTTTTCGTAGAATAATTGTACTAAATTGTACCACAAAGGAAAAAAATTGTACTCGTTCAGATTCCTCGGAAATTGAAAAAAATCGAAAAAAACGATTTTTCGCGAGAAATCGGCAGTCTTGTTTCGGAAGGAAAAAATGTTTCTGCAGAATAATTGTACTAAAATTGTACTAAATTGTACCGCAAAGAAAAAAAAGTGTACTAGTACAGTTTTCGCAAAAATCGAAAAAAAAAATATTTTTTGGTTTCGGAAGAAATTTTTTTTCGTAGAATAATTGTACTAAAATTGTACTAAATTGTACCACAAAGGAAAAAAATTGTACTCGTTCAGGTTCCTCGGAAATTGAAAAAAATCGAAAAAAACGATTTTTCGCGAGAAATCGGCAGTCTTGTTTTGGAAGGAAAAAATGTTTCTGCAGAATAATTGTACTAAAATTGTACTAAATTGTACCGCAAAGAAAAAAAAGTGTACTAGTACAGTTTTCTCAAAAATCGAAGAAAAAAATATTTTTTGGTTTCGGAAGAAATTTTTTTTCGTAGAATAATTGTACTAAATTGTACCACAAAGGAAAAAAATTGTACTCGTTCAGATTCCTCGGAAATTGAAAAAAATCGAAAAAAACGATTTTTCGCGAGAAATCGGCAGTCTTGTTTCGGAAGGAAAAAATGTTTCTGCAGAATAATTGTACTAAAATTGTACTAAATTGTACCGCAAAGAAAAAAAAGTGTACTAGTACAGTTTTCTCAAAAATCGAAAAAAAAAATATTTTTTGGTTTCGGAAGAAATTTTTTTTCGTAGAATAATTGTACTAAAATTGTACTAAATTGTACCACAAAGGAAAAAAAATGTACTCGTTCAGGTTCCTCGGAAATTGAAAAAAATCGAAAAAAACGATTTTTCGCGAGAAATCGGCAGTCTTGTTTTGGAAGGAAAAAATGTTTCTGCAGAATAATTGTACTAAAATTGTACTAAATTGTACCGCAAAGAAAAAAAAGTGTACTAGTACAGTTTTCTCAAAAAAAAAAATATTTATTGGTTTCGGAAGAAATTTTTTTCGTAGAATAATTGTACTAAAATTGTACTAAATTGTACCGCAAAGAAAAAAAAGTGTACTAGTACAGTTTTCTAGTACAGTTTTCTCGAAAAAAAAATGTGTTTAGAATAAGATTTTACATAACTTATTCAAAAATCCATTTTCTCGAAAACAGTGACTCGTATTGAAAAATTTATGGGAGTAAAATGTGTTTATACAAATTGATTTTTTTAAATAAACAATTTGTGTGTCATTATAAGTATTTGACAATTGGCCCTTGGTTTTCTAGAAAAAATTTTCTATAGCTAAAATTTACGCAAATTTTGAAGCAACATCTTTAACAGGAAACCACTTTTATATCATACTAGCAGAATCTTCGTTGCCAGCTTAAAGTTTTTTGTAGAAATTTTAGAATGCCAAAAAACCATAAATGACTTAAAAACTTTCGGGAAAAAACGTTTTCTTTACAGGACCTTCTGTTTCGAATTTTGAAATTCCAACCAGAGCCGTGATCAGCGACCCCAAAACCCTATACTGGCAATTTTTCCGGGGAAAAATGAGAAAAAGGATATTTTCGTTATCCTTTCGAATTTTGAAAATCTAACATAACTAAAAACCTGCTCCTGGCAACGCAGATCATTTTGCAAAAAACCGCAAAATTGGTATATCCGAGAATTAAGGACGATTATCTTAGTAACTAATACTTGATTTTGGAAGCGGATTTCATCAATCGATAAAGCACCTCAAATGACCTAAAAAACGAAAAAAAAGTCAAAAAATCGACTTTGGCGGATACGTCAAAATATTGGTATGCTCTTATAACCCAACATTTTTTTGTGATCTGGTATATATTTAATATTAATTAATTAAAAATATGCAAGATCACAAAATCCGCCTAAATTTGTTTCTAAACTATTATTTTTTTTGCAAGCATACAATCACAAAAATAAAAATAAGACAAATCCGTATTTCCAAAAATTAAACAAATATTGACTCGTAAATAGTAGGGTAGACTGGGACTAGTAGACCCACTTTTTATAATCTACTTTATAAGTGCTTGTTGACTCTGTGAACGAGGTTATTTGACTCTATACTTTTTATGGGGAAAATGTGTTGAAACATATTAAAAAACTATAATAATTCTGAAAAAATATATTCTTTAAAAAATTAATAACATTTCAGATTAACATAAATTAACACCCCGATTGCGAGTGTCGTGTCGTTTTCGACAAGAGTCGTTTTACGTGTTGTTGTTAGTGTTTTTCTACCAACAACAACACGTAAAACGACTCTTGTCGAAAACGACACGACACTCGCAATCGGGGTGTAAATTTCATCTAATTTAAAAAAAATAAAATTAATTAACAAAAAAATATAGGTATTTCATATCGAGTCATTTAACCCCAGTATACTGTGAGTCAACTAGCCCCAAGCCGCCATTTTATTTTTAACACACTCGTGAAAAAAAATGAAAAAGTATGGGTCAGAAAATGCTTCACTAACTTGTTAACTCATACATAAATTTTCACTTGAAATCACTGACGAGTTCAATACAATGAAAGTTTAAGCTACAAAACAATTTAATTAACAAGAAAAAAAATTACTCAGACGCTTGAAATTTCGTTTTTTCCCCTCACAGTTCGTTCCAAGAGCACTGTGGTCTAACGACGTTGGTTCACTGATAGCTGTCAGTCGACTGAATAAACAGTCCAATTCACGCAGGTTTGTTTTCAACCGTGGTTGACTTAACCGTAATGAGTATACTTACCCCTATAGCCAACTAACCCCGGTCAGCCCTAAATATTAAATATTTTTGCGATTTTTAGGTGATTTTTTTAGAGAAAGATATTTAGTTTTTTTTATATCCCGAACGAAACGCAGCATCCAAATTTTAGAACCGAAATCAAAGGAATTTTTATTTTTCGTCTTAAAAAAGAATGAAGACAATATAATCGCCAGTAATTACTCATTAAAAAAAAGTTTCCTTTTACTCTTATGCTCTGAAGAACCTCTTCTTGTCTCTGTAATTTACTACAAAAAGTTTTATCCCTTTATTTCTCTAGTCTAATTGTTTAATAAAAGTGTAGTGGGAAACCAGCAACCTCAAAAGAAATTCTGTAATGCCCGCAAGGTACTATAAAGCACCTCTTTCATTTATGGAAATCTTCAAACTTTTTGAGTGAAATGTTCATCTTGTAAAGAGTAATACCCTCGACAAATATAAAAACAAATACATAGAGATGTTTTGGAGAAGGCAAATAATAAATAAACAATACTAGCAACAAAATAATAACAACAGCCACAACAACAACAATAACAAATATAGCAACAACCTCGGCGATAATAATAACAACAAATTCAACCACGAAAAATACACAAAACTCAATCCTCAAGAGTGAATGAGAACTTTTTTCCCTCTTCTGAATTTTTAACTTCCAGACACAACCGACACAAGGATTGTGATAGAAAACCCTTTTTTTTTGTTTGCCATATCTTAGAAAAGCAACATCGACAACAACAAAAAAAACATGAAAAATTGTTGATAAAGTTTTCATAATACTTGCATCTACAAGAAAGCTTTAAAACCCATATCCCGTCAAGCTGCTGCCATGCAGTCAAAGTGAATCTAAACCAAAGCAAACAATCTACTTGGAAGAGGCAAATCACAGGAGCCAATGAGTTATAAAGGTCCTGAAATTTCTACTAAACTTCTACGATAACGAACATCATACCGTCAACAATGTAGCCGTATTCCTCCGTTTCGTCCGGGATAAACTCAAGTCCCAGACGGAGCTAACCGTATCAGAAGTGCTCGAGCAAACTAAACACACAAACATCCTCGAATAATGCATTAACTGCACCGTTTGAATCCGTTTCCACCCGCGTCACCCATTCTTTATTGACACTTTGAGACAACCATACCCGAACCGAGGTGTGGACTAACGCGTCGTTTTTCTAACCACACTACGCTGAGGTAAGAAGTTGCGATAAGCGACAATAATCGTTGTTCCCTAGAAAAACACACATCTCGCTTCGGCAAAATAGTAGCAAATATTACTAACTGTTGTACGGTTGTTATCCAGACCCAGATGCCAATCACATTTTCCGGCAAGCTTTGTGGCAATTGGAAGTCCCAGTCGTGCAGCAGGAGATGTTTCGCAAATGCACTTTCCACATAACAAATCGCTGGTACATTCGAAAGTAGACGTAGACCAATTCCAGACGCTATAGTATTTCGCTTGTGTGACAAGATATGTGCACAGATTTGTCATAAAAATCTTGAAAACTTGTCAGGACCTGGGGGTGCCCCTACAAACATTAGACGTGTAAGGATATATTAAACACGTTGCCGTCCTTAGTCTACCGCTCCCGTACTTCAATATTACTGACAGTTTGTTGCAAGTGCTACCATTCATTATGTTCCGCAGCGAACCTACCAAACATCTACCATAGAATTTGTTCCAGTGTTACGTTGGCCTGGCCATCTTAGCTCTAGCATCCAGAGAAACCCAGCTGAATAAACTAAACGACTACCATGAATAACCAAGAAAGTCAAGTAGTTGAGCAATCTTTCTAAGGTGCGTCTCGATGGATGTCTCGTCAGGGTATACCTGAACTTGATCCTTAAAATAAAGCAGCCGCAACCAGAATCAGGGTGGCAATGGAGGAGCTTTCGTAGGATGATGATGTTTTCTTAAAGTGTAATTCGGTACGGTGGTAAACACATTTATACACGTTTAAGCACTTTGTGGCTTTTCGCCGATAATACAAGCTGCATGCTGAGGTGCTTTTGCGGAGAAATATGTGGCAAAGTAGCGTATAATATTATGAAGCTACCAGGATAACAGTCGAAATTGTCGTGATGGGGACAGACAGATGCCGTTTGTGACTGACATTTATTTTGATACATTGACGCATATTTAGATGTCTGGCTCCATTCCAGTGAATCGAGCGAAGACTGTCAGTAAAAGTGAATTTATTCCCTGTTCACCTTTCTGTCTTGAGGAATTTTCTTAACGCAAGTAGATAGTTTATAATGTCTTATAAATCCTAAAATGAATTTTTTCCCCTATGGAAAGAATTAACCTTATGTCCTAGAAATTAGAGCAAAGATTCTGATTTAAAAATGTCTTTTGTAGAAAATTTGTTTCAGAAATTGCGAACAATTAATTAATTCTTAAAAAAAAATGCACAGAGTTTTGTTTATTATACCGAAAGAAATAAAATAACACTTTTAGGCAAAGTAAGGCCCCATTTACATCTGACACTTTGTTCCGTGAATTTTATTTGCGCCACTAAAGAACAATGCATGATTTTGGCCCTAAACTAACTTTTGAATCAGTGAAGTTTTCACTTTGGTTGAGGACTTTTTGGAAAGGGCACAGTCTCTAGTTTCATCCATATATGGCTTCAAGAGCCACCGAATTGCACGGGGATGGTGGGGGGTTAACGAACGAAACAAACTTTCTCCATGATTTCTGTGAAAAATCACAAGAAAGTTAGTTAACCCCTCACCATCCCCATTCAATTTGGTGGCTCCTGAAGCCATATATGGATGAAACTAGAGACTGTGCCCTTTCCAAAAAAATCCTCAACCAAAGTGAAAACTACACGGGTTCAAAAGTTAACCCAGGGGCACGAAAAACGCTATTTCTTGCATGGTTCTTTACGTTTCACAACTACGACACAAAATTCCGAACTTTGTTCTTGAAACACGCCCGAACTCGAATAAAACCACCGGAATATATACTAATTTTGACAACTTTTGCTAATTGAATTTATTCTGTACTATGGCAGAATAAAATCGCAAATGTAAACGGATCCTAAGGAATCGGTCCTAATTTTTACCATGAGAAAACAGTCAATACATATAAATTACTAGCTTGCATACCCGTCGTTGCCGGGTTAAGTTTTTTCATTTTTTTTTTTTTGATGGTCTATGTTGGAGCTAAACTTCAGGCCAATCGGCTAGGTAGTTTCCCCGCGAAAGGATAACATAGAGGAAGAGCTAAGTTTCGAGATCACTTTACCCCCTCCCCTTACTCCCCCACCTCTCGGGCTACTTTTTAATGGGTCTATGTTGGGGCTGTGCCCCGACGAACATCTTTGCCAAATTTCAGGCTAATCGGTTCAGTAGTTTCCCCGCGAAAGAGTAACATAGAGGAAGAGCTAAGTTTCGAGATCACTTTACCCCCTCCCCTTACTCCCCCACCTCTCGGGCTACTTTTTAATGGGTCTATGTTGGGGCTGGACCCCGACGAACATCTAAGCCAAATTTCAGGCCAATCGGTTCAGTAGTTTTCCCGCGAAAGGGTAACATAGCGCAAAAACTAAGTTTCAAAATCACTTTACCACCTCCCCTTACTCCCCTGACCCCTCGCGCTACTTTTCCGTATGCCTATGTTGGAACCAGAACTACCTCAGACACTCACGCCGAATTTCAAGTCAATCGGTTCAGCCGTTTTTGCGTGAAAGAGGAACAGACAGACAGACACCAACTCATTTTTATATATTAGTATGATTAGTATGATTGTATTTGTTGTAAAACAAATTCTTGCAATTTTTATGCGATTATCTTTTTTTCGCAATTTTGGCAAAACATTTTCTGAAACTTTCAAAGACATTTTCGATGCAGCGGTGTTTTTATAAGAACAAGAAAAACTACAACTGTCAAGGGACAATTGCAAATACTATAAGTGGATAGACCGAATTTTGATAGAAAATGTTCTATTTTTATGAGGAAGGCAGTAAGCTGATTGGATTTTGATGTATGGAAAAGTTATGTAAAATAAAATTCTTCAAACACATTTTGTCTTTATAAATTTTTCGATACTGTCACCGTTTTCGAGGAAATCGCAAAAAACTTTTTCATTTGTTTGGGAGAGGGGGGATGGAATTGTCGGATTTTGCCCGTTCAAGAACTTAGATTCACTTTTTACGATAAACAGATTTGTGTAAAATTTTATGTTTCCAGCTTAATCCTTATAAAATACATCCGAAACAACTTGGGGTAGTTAATTCTTATGCTCGGCGATTAATTCATTGCGTTATACACGCTATACTAAATCTAATATACGATTCTCATTATATAATATAAAAATTTGTTAAAATTTTGGCGATAATTTTTCTTACATCGAATATGCCTATTTTCAACGGTAAAATGTTTAGTCGATTTTTTTATTTATTCGCAATAATCTTAAGTTAGTAATTTTTATCTAAATTGGTAAAAAATAATCTGGTTTAGTTGCTTGGGCAACTCACAAGTAATGCTCATCAAAATAAAATTCCTTGTGGCAACATTAGGCCAACAAATTCATCGTTCCTTAAAAAAATATGACCTTAGCCTCTATCAAAATAAACTTCCCTACTTGAAGTTCTCCTCATCCCCTGTGTTCATAAAATTCTCGGAAAAAAGTATCCTGTAGCGCAAAATACTAAATTTTGTAAAGTTTCACTGCTGTTTGCAGTGAGTTTTCCTTCATGCCATAAACACTCTGATGCCAGGAGAGCCCCACTTTGGGACCCTTTGATTGTTTTGGTGTTCATTACTCCCTCCTCACCAATCCTCTGCACGCTATAATCTTCATAGCGTTGTGAAAAGTCCCCGCGGCACACCTGTTTCAACGCTTTTTCCATGCAATTTTTACACTTTTAATTAACTTCTGCCTCGAGGAGAAGAATGAACAAATAACTTGTCCTCTGGAGAATTTTGTAAAGTGCGCCTTCTGTATGGCTACCTACCTACCTACCTACACTTTCTGAATATTTATGCATAGTAACATGGCAAAACGACGAGGGAACCCAAAGGAGCTAACCTGCCAAGGTATACCGTGCCTATAGTGCCGCTGTTGCTCCTTGCTACCTAACGCTACCACATTCCTCGTCTATTGCGACAACAATGTTATTGTATTGTACACAAAAAAGCACACAATCGCATAGGATGCTTAAGTTTTTCTGGTCGGAAAATTAGTCGAGGGCCCCTTTCAGGAGTCCGGGTTCCTTTTTGGCCGTGAACAAGGGGCTGAGACAAAACAATCGTGTATACTATTATTACGAGTTGTCGCGAAATTTGTACAGTCTATAGGTGTCTAGTGTTAAAAGTAAATTCGCCCACTGCCCTTCCGCGTGTTTTTAGTTCTCTCGCCATATAGACCAAACGAAAAAGATGAATGTGTCAGTTAATATGTTTTTGTCGGTAAAGTATTAGCAGGAAAATTTGTTAAAGTAAAGATACTTGAGAGTATTCCGGAGTTAGATTGCTATACCACCGGTGCCTAGAAAGAATTCTTCTTCTTCTCAAACTCCGGTATGAAGAGCTTGAAGGAATCT
The DNA here is from genome assembly GCA_964034945.1 of Chrysopilus asiliformis. Taxonomy (NCBI): domain Eukaryota; kingdom Metazoa; phylum Arthropoda; class Insecta; order Diptera; family Rhagionidae; genus Chrysopilus; species Chrysopilus asiliformis. The sequence goes on from OZ035962.1 coordinate 94,728,101, forward strand.
TTTCTTAAATGAGGAAAAATGAAACCAAAAAAGGGAAATAAAAAATTCAGCGAAAAGTGGAAAAAAGAGGAAAAAATACGTGTGGGCAGCGAGGACGGAGGCGGAAGATTATAATTTGCCTCACAGTCACTTTCCCGGTATACCTTATTATGTCCCATAAATTTTTGTGCGGTTTAAATTGACGGTAGCCAACTTATTCTTAGTCTTTGCTACTTTACACTCAACTTCGCCCCTTCCCAGCATTTGTTTCCTGGTTTTTGCGTCTCTCCTCTTGTCTCCTATTACTCAATAATTTGAGAATCTTATTTTTTCCCAGTTTTGTGCTTTTTTTTTTGTCTCATTTGTTAGAGCAAGTGAAGTGAAAAAGTGGAGGCATCAGAAGAAGGATCTCAACAAGATTCATTTTTAGCTTTTTGGATGACTGTTAATTCCTTCGTTTATCTCTTGGATAGTAGACTATCATCTAAGATGTTTTTGTTTCAACTAATTTTATCTAACAATGAGAAGATGAGTTTTTTTTTGTGAAGGATAAAACAGGGGTTTTTTTTTTGCAAAATGCCAAGTATCAGGGAATTTGTTAAGTTTTTAAAGAGCAGAATTAAATTTTTGCTAAAGAGCAGAATTAAAAACTGAGCTTTAAATGGTGTGAAACAGTGAAACATTAGTTTTGCGGGAATTTCATGTTACTTTCATAACATAGTCGACACTTAGCAACTTATGTTCAGTTTAAATTATTGAACTTTCGGAATTTCTACGGTTTAAGTAGGTTAAGGGTAACTTAATTTTTTAAAAATAGTCTGCGCAAAAAGCCCTTAGAGATTTTAAAAAAATGATTTTTTTCACTCATTACATTCCAAGAAGTTATTTATCCTTCCAACTTAATGTTTCGAAACAGTTTTCTTTTTCATAAGCCACTCGTGGGATTCAATGCACTTATGAGATTCTACACACAGAAAAATTTTGTGGTGTGAACTCGAGGCGGTTTTGTGGTTTGGGGACCCTCACTAACTTCTTCTAAGGAACATTTCTATCAAACATTTTTCCTAAGGGTTTCGCAGGTACGGCCATTTTCTTTCAAAAACCGTTTAAAAAAACCGGAAATGTGGAAAAAAGAGATGGTGGGGGGTTACCGTCCAAAGAAAAAATATTTGTCTAGTAATGACGAACAACTTTACCTTAAAAATTTAGTATAACCGTTTTTAACCGTTATTTTTAAACTTTGAGTACCGTTATCTTAAAAACTTTGAGTACCGTTATCTTAAAAACTAGAGTTGTTAGGGCAAAACCTTCCGAAATCACCAAATTACCTCAACCGGCTCGAAATCACCAAATTACCTCAACCGCACCGGCTCGAAATCACCAAATTACCTCAAATCCCAAATCAAACATTATTTTTGGTTCCGAAATTTTGAGGTTTGACCTAAACTAAACGAACAGCAAACTATAGAGTGGCCAATAGAGTTAAAATAACCTGTTCGGAGTTGGAGCCGACAAATTTTCTGCAACTCCGATCCCGACTCTTAAACTTTCTTGTAGAGATTCGATTTTTCTTTTTTTTTTCTCTTTAAATAATTTCTGGTTCAGTTCCGCAATAGCGAGTTTTTTTAATATTATTATTTTAATATAAAGGGTATATCAAATACGGGCCTTTAGCCAGTATAGTCTGATTTTGGCGTTTATGGTTTATGGATTGAAAACCCTACAAATGTTGTAAAACTCTAGCTGCGATACCAAAGATGTTAGGAAGCTCAATCAAAATAAACTTATATGTTTGTTTTGATTGAAATTAAAAACGACTTAAGATAATATAAAAATTCACTGCATAAAAACTTTCAATTACAAAAATATTTGTAAATCCGAATTTCTTATCAAACCTTATCAAATAGTCTTATAATTGTTTCTGCCCTTTTTGTATGAAGTAATCACCAAACAAATCGTTCATTATTTTGATTATATTTACTTTTTTAAGTAATATGGAATCCAAGTGTTTAACGTTTAATCTTTTGACCTAAAATTTTAAAAAAACACTTAAAAAACGTCATTTCCGGTATTCAAAGTAAAATCTCCAAATGTATAAAAAAATCCTCACGTTTCGTGTGACTGCATTAACAAAAACACAATAAAACTGAAAACTTTTGTTAAACTTTTAAATCTGTGAATTGACATTTTTTTAAAAAAAACTTTCCGAGTACTTGAAATAAAGTGGAATGAATAATGAAACAGAATTACTCCTTTGACTATGGAATTATTCAAGACTTCTCTTCCGGTAGCGAGAACACTTTTTCGTTGAATATTATAATCAACACTACTGTTAACTTTATAAAACTCTGCATAAATCTTAAACTACATTCTATATCTTATTTCCACCTTAAGTCTAAAGTTGACCCGTTTCTTTATTTGCAATAAGTTTTTCGTTAAACCGAAATGTGTTTTTTTACTTCAAGGATTTCATTGTAAATATGCAAAAAATTTACTCGAGTTCTGCTTTATAGTAATTTAGATTGCATTTCTTCGATACATTTGTAATCGATACAAACCAAATACAATATGAAAGACAAGAAAAATTCTGGATGAGGGGTTCACGGTTTCCCAACGTAGGGGTTCCATTTTTTATTTGGCAGATATCTTGCTTTTCTTTCAATATCTGAATATTGCTTCTTTTCACACCTAAAGTGTGAAGTTTTATGTAGTTTAACTGTCTCAAAAATTTAGAGTGATTGTATATAATTCTACCCTTTTTGTAGTCTCTCGCTCGATAGTTTCTATTTTTAAACACAAAAAAACAGTTTTTAAATCTTCTTTTATCTTTTAAGTATTTTCAGCGTTTTTTTTTCGAGTTTTTGAATATTTTTATGATTAAGAATCTTAAACATTTTGGTCCCAAAAAATTAAACTTTATTTTGAGGTCTCAATGGCGGCAATTGTCCTGTTCTTACTATGGGTGTCGTATTAAAAAAAACACTGAAATTTTTGAACCGGATTTCTCAAAACTTGGTCCTGCAAAACAGAGTTTAGCGAATTCTCGAAAATCGTTGGTTTAATTTTGGTCAGTTTATCTAGACCAGTGCTGTCCGGCCCATAGCTCACCAAGCTTTAAAATTTTTATCCATGACGACGCGACGGAGCATTTTACGCAATTGTGACCAAAATTCTATGTTATACCTCCTGAAAGCTTGAAGAAAAACGATCGATTCTATGAGTTAAGCTAGACATCAGTGATCTAGGCTTTTACTGTTGATCGGTTCAAAACCTTTCAAATGTTTCAACTCAAGCGGTGGTCCGCCATATATTTAACATTGTAGCTGCACTCAGAAAAATGGAGCCTAGCTCGACGACCTACATACGGCGTAATTGGCCTCGGGCAGGCGCGCGTTCGCCTGCATGTGGGCAAGTAAAACTGAGTTGACCTGTGGTCGGAGAAATTCTGACATTAAGCCACCAGCAGGTGAAGTAGGGCATTGGGAGCTGCACGAGTTGACCTTAGATAGGTAACCTCTGACCGCTAGCTGGCTTACAGACACCTCTGTAAGGTCAGAGTTAACCTGACAAAAAGTTGACCTGGACATTTTTCTGAGTGTGAAGCGAAAGAGAAGAAAACTGCTGTGAGAAACTTAATATAAAGAGAACAAGGCTTGATGTGATCTCTCTTGCCAAGTTTGATGAAAACACAATAATTTCACTGCCGAAAAGTACAGATAATCATTTTATATTTTTAATATTTGATATGTCTAAACCAAGCTCACTCACCCTAAGATTTTTATATCACCGGGTTCTTGTTATTTTTTAATCATTTTGCCACTTCTCTAGAGAAGGGTGGATTTTTTTTTATCAAGTTTATTTTGTCGACTTCCAATATAAGAATTTTCGTTCAGTTCTTTACTATTTGTCGAGTGTACATGACTGTAAACAAAGAAAGTTACAATTCAAATGTATAAAAAAAAAATCCAATTCCAAGGCAAAAAAAATTAGATTCCGTTGCAATGCAAATTTTTGGAGTATGTTCGAGAGTTTCTCTACAGTACTGTCTCAGTTTTTGCAATTCCACTGTAGATACTCAAATATTCTTTCAATTGCGCATACATAGTATTCTAACCCCCTGATATAGATTGTTCGATATCTTTCTGTTGGATTTCAGTTGTTTTCTCAGTTTATTTCTTCGAATTATTTATTGATTCCAAGGAGAATTAACCATTGAAGGTTGCAGATGTGTGTCTGAATGTACGAAAAAGTGTGCATAAATAAATTCGTACAACGGTTGGCGAGGAAAGGGAGGTGATGATTGTATACTAAGGCGGTTGGATTGTAAGAATCTATTGCGTCCAGGGTAACATATTCCGAGTCAAGGAGGCCACAGAAACAGGAATAAGAAGACTTTTGTCAGATATACCTAACTAAGCATGCACACTTCCAAATTGGGAGTTGTTCATGTGCTCTCGAATTAATGGCCATGAAATATGTATAGACGGCTTCATAAATTAAAGATGTTACCAAAACCAACTGACCGTAAGAATGGCGCTTGTGGTGGAATTGAATCTGGAAGCGACCGACGGAATGGAGGCAAAGCAATACAAACTTTGAGATGGCAAAATTCAGTCAGGGCGAGGTAATACCATCGGGAATCTATTGGTTAGGGGATAGAAAATAGAAACCCTAATATTAACAAGATTTTTGTATAGTTATTCCAGGGAAATACACCAAACAAACATCCAAACGAACGACAAATAAGAATAATTGTGGCCTTTCTCAATCGCCTTCCACTTAATGGTCTTCGAAAATTTACTTATTTTAGTAAATACCGCTTCGTCCATCTCTGACAATATAAAACGTATGTGTCTATAGGTATCTAGTTTTAGATACGGTTGAGGTTTCCATTCCTAAACCAAATTCGTATATTAAGTACAGGAAAAATGGACCAAAATAGTATATAAATTCGTACAGGCGAACTGAAACAAATTGAATATCCAAGTGGTTTTTGTGCAAAAAAACCTATGGAATAAAAATTATGGTAGTCATGAAAGTTTCCGTATTGACTTTTTGATTTTTTAGATCGGATGTGCTTAAATGATATATTTTGCATTGATTAGTTTCTGGTGTTAAGTAAAAATAATAATATTTTAAAAATTGATTCTCAATGATTATTTATGGAATCCGATTAATTATCAATGAAGACGTCAGGCACATGCCTGCGGCCCCCATTCGTAAAAAGTTTGAATTTGTTACACAAATAAATCTACAAATCCAGTTGGATTTCCCCTAAGATTTTTTTGACCAAAAATGTTCACTTTTTCGTATAGATTTTATGATAATTTTTTTCTTTCCTCTGCTGTAGGGGGAAAGTATTGTATTATAGTAAGTATTGTACCCGAGAACGGGAACAGATCAAAAATTTCTGATCAATACGTAAAGTTGGCCCTCCATTACCATGACTTCGGCAACTGCAAAAAAATAGAGACACATTTATGTGAAGGAAGATACGTTGACGAGAAAGGGAGATAAGAATCAACTGCAAAAATTTGTCGGCAACTGCAAGAATAATTTCCCCTGTTTTTTATGGCGATTTTATGGCGATTTCTACTACAATCACAAGTGAATATTAAGCACGGACACATTCAAACTGTTATTATAGCGTGATGTCATTTTTCTCCTTCGCATGCATAGTCAAAAGCTTTGTTACCATGCCAATTTGAACATTATATTCATAGCATAAGGTTTGATATGATTGCTATAAAATTGTAAAACTGGAAGGGATAGCGTTTAACTTGTATTCAGTCATTCCTTTTTAGATCTACATAAGTCTATCTTGCTCTAGTTTTCTGCATTTTTTTGCAGTTACAGAAGTCATGGTATGGAGATCCTCCTTACTCCGTTTCATGCAAAATTATGAGGATGTCCGTTCTATCTGTCTATTTGCTGGGCTATCTTTCTGTCCATTTTATGTGTCTTACATAACTCGAGAACGCGATGAGCTAGCGACTTGAAAATTTTTCGGGATCAATTTTTGGGGAAAATCGTGGTTTCCCATCAACTTCTGGACAGGTGAAGTTAGCTATAACTGATACCTCCCATAATTTTTTTTTAAATACAGTTCGTAACGGTTCTTACGTATCTCTAACGGTTCTCAAAATATTTAAAAAAAAATTAAGTTTTTGGAAATTTCCCCAATATTATGGACTTTTATAAAAATATGCAAGTAACCAAATTCAGAGAAACAAAAATTTCCTACATTTTTTCCCTTAACAATTTTCACGTATCTTTAACGGTTCTCCAAAAAAAAAATTTTTACATATTTTCTCCGAAAATCAATATTGCGGAACAAAGTTTTGTGTTAATCACAACTAATATTTTTAATAATTTTTCAATACGAAAAAAAATTGGCCCGAAAAACAGACATACGAAAGTTGTGTGTAAAATTCCGGACATTTAATTTACTTTTAAAATAAATATAATTTGTATAATCATTCCAGAGTATTAAAGCTTAAATAGCTGACCAGAATTGGAGTATACCAACGAAACTTTTTAATTATGAAACATAGAAAACAAGAAATTCCATCGGTTTTTGGTATGCTAAATGTTTAAAACTTTAAAATTTATTGAAAAACCAAAAGCCCTAGTTTCCAAATCCAATTCCTTCAAGGGAAAAAAACCAGCAGGATTCATCCGAGAAGAAAATTCCTATATATTTAAATTGTTCTAAATAACTGAGTCAACTTTTTACTTTCGCTCCCTTAATCGGCATATTATGCCCCAGAAAGCAGCTCAGCTCACAACAAGAAAAAGCTTTCTAAAAATTGCTCATAAACTTGGCTCCCACTTCCGATGTTTCAATAGCATAGCATAATATAAGCATAGCACAGCATAATAATAATAATACAACATCGAAATACACCACCGCAGCCAATTCTTGTTGCTTTCATTGAATTTTCCTTTCCTTTTGCCATATCCCTCGGTCTGTCTATCGCCTTCACTCAATATGAAAACACATTGAGCAGTAGTGGCAGCGTTATGGGAGGACAAGCGAGAAACGACCAAGAAAAAAAATCCTCTTAAAATTGTTATTAACACATTTTTCACTTTCGATTTCACTTGAACGATTTCGAAATCTTTAAAAGTCGGTTCAGAATAACTTTCCTTCTAAAGTGGCTAAATGTTGTAGGCAGGGTTTATTGGCTTTCAACTGTTCGGGGTTGTTAGCCACCCCGAAACCAGCTACCGCCTGGAGAATCTCCTCTACTCTGTTTTTATCCTTACCACCCACAACAACGTTAAGTTATATGATTTTTTATTTTATGTTTTACCTCGTTATGTTCGCATGTAATTCCTGCAAATGAAAAGCCTCTTGAACAGTAATGTTTTCCAGCGGTAAAATGACACATTTATAACTCGCTTTGCTTGATAAAATATATATGAGTTGAATTAATATCCCTCATGCGCGAAAATCATCGAATTCATATACAGTGTTATGCCTTTTTTGAGTTTTTTTTTTTTTTTTTGAGGAAGAACGAAAATTAAATCTGAAATTTTAGACAAAACTCACACGTGTTTCAAAACGCTTTCGAAAAGGCTTGTTCGAAAACCATGTCTTCTTCTAAAAAAGAGATACACTAGAAGAGAGAGGGAAAATCTTCCAACAACAAAATGTCGCATAAGACGTACTTTAATTACCAGGGTCTAAACAACTCCCACAAATTGGCTATTTAGCCACACTCAGAAAAATGTCCAGGTCAACTTTTTGTCAGGTTAACTCTGACCTTACAGAGGTGTCTGTAAGCCAGCTAGCGGTCAGAGTTAACCTATCTAAGGTCAACTCGTGCAGCTCCCAATGCCCTACTTCACCTGTTGGTGGCTTAATTTCAGAATTTCTCCGACCACAGGTCAACTCAGTTTTACTTGCCCCCATGCAGGCGAACGCGCGCCTGCCCGAGGCCAATTACGCCGTATGTAGGTCGTCGAGCTAGCCTCCATTTTTCTGAGTGCACTGGGAAAAACCTGATAAAGCGCATGGTTCAGAAGATTGCGGGGAAGCAATTATAGAGCTGACTGCAAGGTAAATTACACTGGGGAACAAAATTTTTACAAGCACTTGTACTTAAAAGTAATTCTTGCCCAATTTTCTTACTGAATTTGAGTATGTTGATTTTAAAACTGAAATTGATTTCTCTCTACAAACTCTAGTTTTTATGCAGTTTGATATTATGTACTGTTAAGGTGCCGCTCCACATGAGAGTAAATGCCGGCGAGAACCTCTCGATAGCAGCTACTCGCAAGTGGACACGTCTCTGAGAGTCGCTCGCAGAAACTCGCAAAAACTCGCGAGCTAGTTTCTGCGAGCTGTCAAAAGTGATTCTACTCTCTAGTCGACACGCACCCACTGAACTCTCGGGGAATTGTTCGCTAGATACGAACGGCTTTTGAATTTCGCTAGTAGCTCTCGAGAACTCGCCAAAAAAAATCAAGATATTGGGCTTGAAAAGAGAAAAATCGCCGAAATTAACTCTCAAATGGACAACCTCCTGCGAGTAACTCTCGAGAGTTTTTGAGAGTTACTCGCGTATTTACTCTCATGTGGAGCGGCACCTTTATATAACCAGAAGTCTCGGGCTACCGACTAACGACGTACGCTAACTTATGACGTTTTCGACTGGCAGATTCAGGGCAGATTCAGAGCACGCTCTACCCCAGTTTAGAGCAAGGTATTTCGAGCAGATCTCGAGTAGATTTCGAGCACCTCTGCTTGGGAGTCGAGCATTTCTCAAAGAACAAGAAGAAGCATAAAACAAATTAAAATTAATTTTGATATATTCCCCTTAAGTTGACACTGCACTAATATATTTCTGACCAAATGAAATTCTTCTTCACTAGATGAAGAAGAATCCAAGAAATCAAAATCATAAATATCTTCCATTTACGATTCCACACGATTTTGTTAGCCTTAACCTCAAAAGAGCAACTCAAATCTGACTACATTAGGCAGATCACAAAATTGCTCGAAAAATGCTCTTTTAGTGCTCGCATACGGAGTACTTGCGTCACTCGAACACGTAACTCTTTTTCGAGCGATCAAAAAATCTCAGTCGAACACAAGATCTCAGAGTGAGCAAATTTAGAGCAACTTCAGAGCAAAAAGAGCATGCCAGTCGAAAACGCCATTAGTCTCAACATTTTTGGCTTTCATTCTAAATTGCTTTTTCATTTGGCCATAAAGCCTCACCGAAAAAAATATTTAACCTGAAAATAATCGAGTTGTTGTCATCCTGTGTTGATGATGTCAATCGATATTTCAATATTAATCTAAGTCATTTTCTCTTCATACTTCCCCTTTAGCCGTAGATACGAAAATTCTGGCAATATTTATAGACTGAATTTTGGTTGACATTAGATCCTTAAGAACACGATATTAAGCGTAAGTGTAAAGTCATCGGATGTGGCCCTAATCATATCCTCAAACCCCATAGAAGATGATCCCAAAAGAATCATTCAAATCTTTCTTATATTCGTATATAAGCGAGAATGTGTTTATATTTACGCTGTGTATGGAATACCTTTTTTATTGGATATCTGTGTTCAAGCCGAAATTCCTTATTCGTTTGAGATATGTGATGTAGTATGTGGTCTGCTTAGGACATATGTACATTTACCGTTTAATATACAAGAAGTAGTCAGCCGGAAAATTCTTTCTAATGTGTGGCGAATATAAATGGGTAAACAGTCGAAGGGAAAACGTTTCGACGATTTTGGCTTCTTAAACTTCTTCGCTTTCATCCGGTTTTCTTTTTCGTTTATTTGGGTTATTTTGTCCCAACAGCTTTGTTCTATATGTTAGTCATAACCAGGGCCCGGATATTTAAGGCAAAAAGGCATTTTGCCTATTTTGCTTTTTTCGTTCATTTTTGTATAATAACTGCCTTTTAGGCATTTTTGCTTATTTTCCCACTTTTTCGACCATTTAGCCTTTTTTTAATGCCTTTTTTAATAATTCCGATCTTAAAAAGATTTATAAATTCCTTTTAGGGTAATTTAAGTACCCATAAAAATTATCATTATTTTTTTTTTGATTTGGCAATGCCTATATTTATGACAGTTGCGCCAATGTACGATCAGTTTAGTTTTGGTAGTAAATTGAAATCTTAGAAATGCCAAAAATCACACGAGAAAACCGCCTTATACTCGTGAACCTTGTAAATACATTTGGTAAAGACTGTTTCTCGACAGACGGGAGTTTGCTTTTCTGCAAAATGTGCGAAAAAGTAGTGAATCATTCAAAAAAGTATTTTGTGACACAACACATAAAAATTGCCATACACAAGAATTTATTGCAGAAAGCAAGTTCAAAAAAAGTCGGGTTATTCAAAAATGCAATCAGCAGAAGAAGCGACTCATAATTTTTTAGAGATTTATGTATGGCATTTGTTAAAGCAAATATTCCACTTTGGAAATTGAATAATTATATTTTGAAAGAGTTTTTTTCAAAAATATTGCCATGAAAAAATTCCAGATGAATCAACGTTACGAAAAAATTGGAAACCTGCTATTTAGAAACAATTTCGGGGATTAGAAAAGAACTTTTAGGTAAGTTTTATTAGTTCACTTAATTATTTCTTGCAATCAGTATTAGATCCGTATTACCTATTATGATTCTTAATGCACCTAAAGTAACGTCACTATAACAAGTTGTAGGTAAAAAGCAGCGAACACTTATATTACTTAAATGAAGTGAGGCTCTTTATACGGCTATTAGCTTTTTATATATTTTTTTAAATTTATTTATATGAATTTAATTTATCTGAAATTTTTTGCAAGCGTTCTGCGTTCAATTTTGTGATACATGATATGTCATATTCGTGCAATGAAAATGCCTTTTGTTTAAATAAATGCCTTTTTTTTGAAAAATTAATGCTTATTCAGTCTTTTATACTGCCTTTTTGCCTGCCTTTTTTCCCATTTTATAAGTGCCTTAAATCCGGGCCCTAGTCATAACAATGGTCCTGTATTCGACTGTGTTTCACGGAGTCATACTTATATTTCACATAAATATAACCTTTGGAACCAGGGAATTAAAATGGGGGCCCGAAATGGTTATGAAATGAAACCGAATGGAACACACCCTCAAAATCCAACCGACATATATCGTTTATAACCCGCTAAGATCGTATATCATTCGGTGGAAATTCCTTTTGGGGCTCTTCTTTTATCTATGGAAAGGGATATTTCACACAAATTATATCAATATATATATATGCGCTAAATAGATATGAAGTTAAGAAATAGAATGTTCATTTTCGTCTATAGTGTAAAGAACTGTATCTTGAGAAAGGATATACGAAAACTTTTCATATATAAACTGAATCTACACGCGTATATAGTATAACGAATCTTTAATTCTATATGAAGAGAGGAAGACATAATCACCCAAGACCAAACTAATAAAGCTTCCTACAAAGAAAAGGAAAACGTTAACGGAGGACGAATGAACAGCTGAAGTATTTAATGATTATGCTCTCTGCGAAGCTCAAATAATTGCACAAGGCTTTACACATTATTAAACTTCCCTTAAAATATTTCCCTGTTGGTGAAATTGATGATGGCTCCTCAAGACGGCGGCACCGGTATTATCGCCATAGTGTGGGATGGTATACGGGACGACATTAAAGGCATCAAACAGAAGACATTCGGATAGTTGCGGAAAAGAAGCAAGTCACAGAGAGCGGACAAGCAAATACTAAACTCCTACAAAGACAGAACTCAAAAGTACTGTGACGAGATTCGATACGAAGTGGAGATAACACTGAAATACTGGCTCCATAGAAGCCTTCAAATTCTGAGATGATGGAGCGAACCCAGAGTGGCGGAGTCAAGGATGCTGAATGAATTTCTTCGGATTCATTTTTACTCACACTGGTTGGGTATCCTTCAGATTTTCCAGCTGTTCCCGGCATGTCTCTTTAAATGGCCTGCCACTAGCTTTTGCCGGGGCTATACGAGGATGTTTGTATGTCCTTTCTCCCAGTGGGTTTCAGGATAATGTGACTTTTAGATTATGGGAAATGTCGTCAGAAACTCCCAGAGATACATCCAAGCAATCATTAGATTCCACTCATCCTCCCAGAACGCAGATAATGGATGCGGATGCTCCGTTTCTTGATCCGATGGCTTTCACAATTTTTACTGTGTAGTATAGAAAGTGTTGTTTTCGTAAAAGTTGGTCCAACTGGATTTCGATGTATTGATAAGTTATGTAAAATTATGTTCAAAACACATTTTATCTCTATACATTTTTCAACACGACTCACCGTTTTCGAGAAAATTGTAAAAAAATGTGTCTTTTGCATGGGGAGGGGGAGGGGGAAGATCCAATTTTGCCCGTTCAAAAATCTAGCCTGGCAATTTACGCGAACATTAGATGCGAAGTTGTTCCAAAGTTTAATTGTCCGCAAGTGAAAAGAATTTCTAATTTTTTTTGTCCGGAGAGAGTCGAGGGGGAGGGAGAATAAATTATGATGTGACTTTTGTAAAAACCAGAATTTCGTTTTCCCGGTAGTTTTATTGTGACGAAACTCGAAGAGACACTTTTGTTTTTTTTTTAATTTTTTTCCTTCGATGTAAATCTATATCTTGAAGTTTTTCCACAATTTGTATGATTTTTTTTAAATATTCAAGACAAGACACAAAAGATGCCTGGGTGGACTTTTAGTATAAGAAAGTCATATGCTATTCACGAGACTTGTTTGTCTTTTTTTGTAATCTCTTTTGTCCTGATCCTCAAAACGCAGAAGGTGACTATCGGAGCATTGGAAAGAGATTGAGTGTGGATTAAGGAAGAATTTTACGCGCAAGTGCTTTTTCTTCGGCTTGGAATTTTATTGCTTTAATTTTCATTTCATCCAGGCCAACATTGCCATCATTGTTGCCTGTTGTCCTTTGGTCTGATCTCTCTAATGGCGGTGGATGCCCTTGCGATGACGACACCCCTATCACTTCACGCTGCCCGATCAGAATTTATTCGTTTTGTTTCTTATGGTGAATGGATGGTTTCTATGCTGGGGTAGTTTGGGTGGTGCTGATGTTGGGTGGTTTGCTTAAATGTGGTGGTAATGGTAAGAGCTGAAAGAATTTTGTGGTAGTCAAAGATATAGGATGGCTTTGCCTTTTGCTGTCTTTATGGGCGGTTCGTGTCCTTAATCGCCCTGTCAACGCAAAGCAAACATTTCTCTATACTTGTGTGCTCGTTGTTCCTTTTATATCTCATTTTCTTCGATAGTAATTTCACAATCCTGTATATGAATAGTGTGTGACGATGGAATTCTGGAAATTACTTAACGCAAAAAACCAATTCAACCTGCTTTTTTCTTAAATATCGATGAGGTTAACTAAGTTGAAAATGACATCGGAACGTGCCTTACCGTTGGTTTCCCTTAAAACTCCCAATCAATTTTTATTCTCCTCATTATGTTGCCCGTTTTCCCTGATATTTTAAACTAAATGACCGTCTTGTAAAAAAGGAGCGATGCTGTAATAACCAAATCAAGATCATTAAAAATTTCTTATCCGTGTCAAGAGATTGTTTTTGCGTCTTCTGTCGCACCAATAGGTATATAGATCCTAATCTTAGCCTAAACACTGGCAATTCTAATCAGGTGAGCCAAAAGAAATCGAATCTATTTTTGGTTCGTTCAAAGTAATTCGTTGTCCATGGGCACATTCTATATTTATTCTTATCCTATGTTTATTTTCTATTTCATTCCATCTCACACCTATAATCCTGTTTTCCCATTATCAAAAGCGTTTTATAATTTGTAATTCATGTACACATACACCTGGCTGTTTGTTGGCTAAAATATGCCGGTATCTGGGGCCCAAGAGGTGGAACGGCTGAGGGTTAATTCACTCCCATATCTTTATACAAAAACCATTCGGTAGGAGATATCATCGGTTATTTGGCTGCATGATGGTGGATTTTGTTCGTTTGTCGGCGTAAATCCAGACAGGAGTTTAGGGCAGAATGCCGTTCAATTATTCAAATTAGACAGTTAACCGAATAAAGTATAATGCGGGGTGTGCTTATTTATACATTGAGCATATTTTAATAAATTTAAAGAGCTATCTATACACGAGTCGATGCGAGTTTATCCTAACGTGAAATGTTTCGTGGCATTAAATTTGATTGGTTTTACGTTTTGTTAATTAGATAAATGAGAGAATTTCATCGGATTTTTATTTGGAACGTCCCTCAAAGGCGAATAACTCGTAAATACGCTATTTTAGGAATAAATTAGACTGCGTTTATTCGGAAACGCAAGTCACAAGAACTCCTTAGATAATTAAATTTTGTAAATATTGTCCATCTGTTCACTAGACGACTTGTGTAGAGTTTTTGCGAGTGCTATATAGATAAAGTATAGCATATTTTAAATATCTGGGAATATTAGCAATGGTCAAAGAACTAATAGATAAATCTCGAACCCAGTTTCTCGTGCACTCGCGGTAGGCAAAAGAGCAACACTATAGAAAACGAAGAGTTTCGGAAATCACATGAAATAGTAATCCCTTTTACTCCTTTACATCTAAATGAATTTCACGAATGAGACAAAAACACTGTCGTTTTCGAAGATTCGTGCAGGGTCGATCAAAATCAATTTCACTTCATATCAAAAACCAAAAACACCCAGCATATTCCATTGATACCCCTGAACAAGACTTCTGTCAAATGACACACACACCATGAAAACACGCCAGCGTAATGTTTACATTTTCGTATAACATTGGAACGGGGCTGCATCGAGATTTTTTAACGCTGTTTTTATTATAATATAATGCACTGAAATGCCCTGAAATAAGTTTTTGATAAGTTTAGTTAGGGAATGTTCCACAGATTTCACTAAAACCCCGGAAAGAACATTTTTTAGGCTCCCATCGTCGTTGGAATACTCGCCTCAAACGAATGTCAGGACTACAAAAAACACTTTTCATAGCACATAAAATTCCTTCGAGAATCAAATTTTGTAGCATTAAAAAACACGATATTTCAACAAACTTTAGTTTTTGGCATTTTTCTCTTTTTAGAATTGCCAGCACTTCTAAAATGTGCGATTGACCCTCTTTTTGATTTTAACTAGAGAACCTTTATAATCGTCAACTCTTTAAAAATAAATTTGAATTATTTTAAATTTTTTTCATGTTTTTAAATAATATCGCGCATATTGTGTGGTTTAATAGTCTTTTATAATGTTGTGTGAGTTGTATAAAAATTAAAATCGTCGAAAAATCTAAATTATTTATGCAATGCGATGGGAAATACCATATCATGTAGGTACTCTACTATATTGAAATTTAATAATGCTTAACCTCTGAATATTGAGATGTGGCAACTCCCCCACATTGTATACACTAAACATTTCGTGTACCGACGAAGGCAATGAGACAGGCCTATATGTCACTAGAAGGACTCTTCATTGCTTCGAAATTTTATCAACCGTAATTTATCTATAGTTCTCTCATCATTGATATTAGTAAAAAGCAAACGATAACCTTAACACGTTCGTGACATCGTGTACCACTGGTGGTACATGTACAGTTTTTTAAAACCGCGCGAGTAAATAGTGCGGTAGTGTTTTTGTGGAAGTAATATAATAACACGCACCGTGTACCACCGATGGCGCACAACCTCCAGGAAACAAATCGCTAGTGTACCACCCGTGGTACACGATGTCCAAATGTAAAAAAAATTGAAAAAGCAAATGTCACGAACGTGTTAAGAAACCCGTAGCTAAAAAAAATCTGATTGTGCCGGCTTTTAAAAACTCAAGCTCTAAAACCACTAAGTGCCGTTTGCACCAACAAAACTTAGCAACTTATGTTTAAGTAGGCTAACCACAACTTAATTTTTTAAGAATAATACGCGCAAACGGGCCTAAATCGATTAAGCTGAAGTCTTGGACCATATCTTCTGAAAAAAAGGCTTAGAGAAAAAAAATGAAAATATTTTAATATTTTAATATTATATGAATATTAAATCCTTTTGTAAATCACTATTTTTTAAATCGCACAAACTGGTTTTTTACTATGTCTAAATTATTTCTTTTTTTCTTTTTTTTCCAGGTGAGTAACGACATTTTGTAAAACTACATTTCGTTCCGCTCTTTATTGTGAGTATAAACAATGAACTGATTATTGCGTATGAATAATTTATATCTATAAAGTAATATAATGGATAAGTAAACAGAATAAACAAAGAAATAACCAACAATTGACATTCAAATATCTTCGAATGTAATAAAAAAGTGTCCATATTGTCCGACTAGGATGTGAGCTTGCATAATATCAGAACAAAAAGACCCCTTATAAATTGATTCACATAAGTTACTCGTACTAGAAAAGCTCTTTGTCCACAAAAAAAATAGAAAATTTACATGGAAAACGCCCCGAGTGTATTAAGTAGGACGCGCCTGAATGTAATGAACATAGAATTTTAAATATTATGCTTTTTAAAATAGCGAAAGTGGTTTAGCAGGACGCAATTCCATTGACAAAAGGATCCTTTAAAGAACACACAATGAGGATTAGAGAAAATTATGCCACCAAAAGAAATGTCCAAATGAGATGAGAGTGGTCTTATTGTTTATTATTCATATTCAGCGCATAACTAAACCATTTGGCAATAAACACATTACCATACATTTATTACGATGTATATAACTTATATAATTATTACTACTGGATGATAATTTATAATGCGTCACATAGACGCTGAGGCCAACCCTAGGCCTCAGGATCAGCCTTCCTGTGAAGCCGAAATGGCTATTTTATAGTCGCCCCTTAGTTTTATGTTCACAACGCCATATCCTTTAAGAATATTTGATGTAGGGTAAAGTCGGGTGATATGGCACTTTAGGTGATATGGCACCCTTTCAAATTCTCCCATTGGCAACACTAGAATCAAAATCATTCTCCAAGAACTTAGTTCAGTTTCTCCAATAAGGCCGAAGTGTGAAGACCGCGAAACAAAAGCTCTTTTCATGTTGTTTTTGTGTGACAGAACAGGAAAAAAAAGTTGAAATTTTAGACGAACTACTTTTTGTTGTTTTTTGAGTGGCTGAATTTTGGTAAGTACAGTTGGAGCAAGTTTACCGTTCACAAACCAAAACAAGCAGAATCTGATGTGTTTTCGTTTGTGTGTATGAAACAGACTTGATTGAGCGCGAGTTTTCAGTAAAATATGAAAATCATTGGCGATGTGTGAAAGGAGAAATGGCACCTTTTTTCTGAGGTGATATGGAACGGGTGCCAAACCCGAGAAAACAAAAGGCTCCAATCCTTACTTCCTCAGAAAACGTAACTAATCAAAAAAAAATCAATTACGAAAGAACGAGCGATGGTAGATGAAACCACATCTGAAGAAGAAAATATTGCATTACAAGACGACTCCGATAGGTTTGAAGATTTTGAGGAAAACATTTGCACTGGATGTGGTGAAGACTATGCTAAGACCACTAAACCCGACGAGTGGGTTAAATGCATTGTTTGCCATTTGTGGTCCCATGACTCATGCACATCATTTGTCAACACTTGCAACTCGTGTGGCAAAAAGGACTTAAAAAACAAGTAGGGTGCCATATCACCTAAGGTAGGGTGCCGTATCCCCTACACTTTTGGGGGATATGGTTTTTTCAATGAATTTATATTTTGTTAAAATTTTTACTTTTTTAGGAGTGAAATCCTATTTATTTTTTATTTTTGTTTTACTAGTTGATTTTAAGAATAAAAACGTTTTTGTTTGAATCAAAAATCTCTTTTACTTTTTGGGTTATGCCGATTTAAAAAAAAGGGTGCCATATCACCCGACTTTACCCTAGACTTAAAACTGAAGTGTGGTTCGTATTAAGGGGGTCTCATTCTCCTCGTGAATCCCATCCCATCCAACACAAAACTTCCTGCGGAGCCATAAGTCGTATAAAACGGAGAGACAATAATTATGATTATTACAATCACCGAGATAATAATAATAGGAAGAAAGAAGGACTATCTGGCAGCATGCTGCTCGAGACATTTGGCTACATTGAGAATTCCGAGAATTCCGCGAATTCTTCGGGATTTGGAGCATTTGTATTGGTGTGGGATAAAAACGAACAGACTATACGAAGATGAATACAAATTCTGGGTGGAAATAATAAAGAGGACTTCAAGTGTATCTCTAAAATCCTTAAAGACATACGGAAAACGCCGAGTTGAAAATTAAAAAGACTATTTCGTTTTGTGCGTTTAAAGGTTGAGAAGTAGACTGTATTTTTACTTTCTTATACGTAGTATAATAAAGTATGTATTGTATTCATGAAAAATTTGGACCTCTTTATTTTGGCTAAAAGACATTTTCCGATTACTCCTAAGTTGATTGGAGGATTATTAGAAAAATGTCTTTAACGGTTTTTCGAAAAAATAGTTAAAGAAAGAATTAAATATATTTAAATTCTCCTTTTACCATAAATCGATATATTTTATTCAGAACTAGCTTGCATACCCGTCGTTGCCGGGTTAAGTTTTTTTCAATTTTTTTTTTTTTGATGGCCTATGTTGGAGTTAAACTTTAGGCCAATCGGCTCGGTAGTTTCCCAGCGAAAGAGTAACATAGCGCATAAACTAAGTTTCGAAATCACTTTACCCCCTCCCCTTACCCCCCCACCCCTCGCGCTACTTTTCCGTTTGCCTATGTTGGAACCAGAACTACCACAGACACTCATGCCAAATTTCAAGTCAATCGGTTCAGCCGTTTTTGCGTGAAAGAGGAACAGACAGACAGACACCAACTCTTTTTTATATATAAGTATGATTTGTAAAATCAAAATTCGTATTTTTGCATAACTAAAATTTTATTAGACTGTGGTGTAAATTGTGCAGAAACGTAGATTTTGTATAAGAAAGTTTTTTTTTTTGGTTCCTGCGTTTCTATTTTCTTATTTCAACGACAACTGCTAAAGTGAATGAGAATAACTTATGCGTAGCTTTTGACGCACTTTCGACGCAATCATTGTTCATGGTGTGACAAAGATGTGTTTGAGAAAGTTGTTACTATTTAATCTCAAAACTCTCACTGCAATAATATTTCGCGAAAATTGGACAGACATTTTTGTGTGTAGCATGAGCAAGAAATAGAAAAAAAATCAGTTAGACATGGCTTCAAGCATAACAATATCCAACATCGTAGCATAATGTGGCAACTTTTTCAAAGCTCCGTTTCGCTGTACGCATCACCATATCAAGTTCCGGATGGGGTCGATCCTCATCATCATCTACAAAAGTGTATTATAAGATTTCTTGTTACACTTTTCCGCCCTTGCTATCGTTTTCGCGCCAGAGATTATATGTTTCCTCCCGAACATAAATCCTATCATCTGAGGTTGCTACAGTTTTGTAGCTACGAATGCTGTTGTGTTGATATATCCTGCAGCCATTTTCCAAAGAATTTTATCATGAATAACGCCGACACTCGACTTTGACTCTCGTGTGTACACCAAAGTCTATAGAAGTAAGAAAATTTTATAATATTCCTTCTGTACAGGAAATTTATGTATTCATGATTGTGTAAAGAGTATAGAGTGTAGATATCTACTGTGGAAGGCTATCCAGGTTAATGTGCACAGACAACAAACACGTTCACAATTTAATTCTCAAGAAAAACGCTGACAACGCTTCCCTTTGCCTTTAACTTTACGAAAAAGCAACATAGGCAACAGCAGCAGTCAGAATTTCACGGAAAAACGTTTACGGAACATGAGGCGCGGCGGAAGACAACCGAAACGGATACTCCAAGCGTTTATACAGTGTAGATAGAAAGTTCTCCACAGCTGCGGGTCTGGAAGAGTCCAACTTGAATTCCTAGAATCCTGGCGTTTGCCTATGGTTTTCTTGGAGGAAGTTCCCAGATCGCTTTAATATTGTAGTGGATGCCAAAGCATGAAGCCCACCGCACTCTGCATTTTCCCATTCCTCCCGATATTCCAAGGCAATAAAATCAGAAAGGAAAAAAATCAAGGGAAGGAAAAGTCATGAAAAATATCATCTAAGGAATTATAATTACATTAGTTTGGTTTAATTTAAATGACACGCAAAATTATACTAGAATTATGGTATTTTCGGAGTGCGACCGAGCCGGAAACAAAGTCCTTTGCCGGAGCACTGATAAGATAGACTCGAAGCAAGACTGGGTAGTGGGGAATGGTAGGACGTTTCTAAGATAAAATTTTAATAATAAAAAATTCAACCGTCAGTAAGTTCTAGCAGAAGCTAACCTCTCACTGGACTAACAAAAGAAAACTGGTACTGCTTCTGGAAAATGTTGGGGAAAACTTTTTTTTTTTTTTTTCGAAAAATATCTTGTTAGATTTTCTTCCTACACTTTGCAACTTAGTTGATTTTTTTTATATTCTATTTCTCGTTTAGATGGAAAAAAATTCTTTATGACACAAAACGAAAAAGAGGAAAAGCTTGCATGAAATTTTTGTGGTGATTTGTCATAGCTGGAATTTTCTACAACTCTTCTACTCTTTTTGTAACTTTTTAGGGTTTTCCTCTAAAGCTTTCCTCCTCTACTGCTTATTTTAATGGGCTTTAAAATTTTGCGTGGAATTCTCTTTAAGTAAAAGCGATAAAAAATCTGTTATAGCGGACGTATCAAGTTTTCGTCTTTTCTGATAATAAAAAAAAGTGTTTGCAAAGTATAGTGAAATTTGGAAAATATGAACTCGTAAAAAATCCGAAATGCTGTTGTAAGCGAAAAAAATTTGCCTTAAGAGATTTTTAACGAGTTATCTCTGCTGGAAGCAAAAAACAAACTTTCTATTTGTAGTATTTTTTTTTTTGACAATTTTAGGACATACGCAAATGTGAAGTTCATTGAAAACACCATAAAATTTTTCTACCCATTACCTATGCCAATAATTATACCCGTATGGTGAAACCAAAGGGTATATTAACTTTGCCTTACCGTTTGTAACGCCAAGATCCCGTCATCGCACAAAAAAATGAATTACACCAGTGTGTTTAGAATGATAAAAATATTTAATTTTTGCATGTCCGTCCGTCTGTCTGTCTGTCCGTCTGTCTGTCTGTCTGTCCGTCTGTCCGTCCGTCTGTCTGTCCGTCTGTGGCGCGGATTGCGAGCGCACGGATTGAGCTAGAGACTTGAAATTTTGCGCAGATTCGTTTTTCGGAAAATGCGAGGCTAAGTTCGTTAATGGGCAAAAATGGACCATTAGGAGGGCTGCCCCCCATACGAACGAAATCGTTTTTTGTGCATATGTCAAAAACGGTGCATCTTATCAAAAAAGTCCAAGAACAAAAGTTATTTAGGACATGATTCTACATAAAACTTCCATACATCAAAATCCGATTGGAATAAATTTTAAAAAATCTTATTGGAAAGTTTGACTTCAAAGTGGATTTTTTGGTATAACTGTTCAAATTTTGATACGAATATCACCATACGGGTTTCCAATGATTGCCAGATTGGCAATTATAGCTTTTGTTATGTTTTTATCTGTAAATGACTGAGTATATTATTTTTCTGTCCTTTGAAAAATAGTCTTTTAAGGCACACGTCCTGAACAAAAAAAAAAACGCCGATCCGTGGGGAAATCAGAATTTTTTGAATCATTCAAGTCATTATACTACGTATAAGAAAGTAAAATACATAAGCCGAATTTCAAGTCTATTGCTAATTGGTTCACTACCAATTGGTTCACTACCAAATATCAGAGTAAATACCAAATATGATTTCAAAACTTGTGGAATTCCATAAAATATTAGCATTTTCCTTGAACTTCTTGACAAAAAAAAAAACAATTAAAAAAATCCTCTAACACCCGTGATTATTTTAATCGTCACATCAATTCAAATGCAAATATTTCTAATTAAAACGAAATTCTCCCAAAATCAATATAATGTATACCTGCAAAAATTCGCGAATAATCTATTCTAAAAATTCGTGCCAGCAATGCATGTAATTGAAATGAAATGAACCAAATTGCATTGTCATTCATTGACTGGTCCATTCAATTAAACGGAAACGGATAGTTAGTCTCAATGTCTAAAACATTTGACCAGTGGCAAAAATGTTACCCTTACTAATATTTCCTGCATCCCACCCCTAAATCAATGTTATACGAATCGAATATACTGTATTTTATTACGGATCAGCTTTCTGTTGCCAAATATTCATCAAAATTTATTTATTATCAATCTCTCGTGTTTTACTGACGCCAATATCCAACCGACCAACTTTGGTTTATTTCTAAAATGCAATCCATGGGTGGTCATTGATCAATATGTTAGTTATCCCGGTATATATTTCTACATGTCCTCCTGCTGGCAAATTTTATTCTACATTCCGCTGTCGAATACTTTGAAATTTATTGTATTTTGATGAATGGCAGCCTTTTTGGATTTTGGTTACACGATTACAAGAGGTACAATTCCACAAATCACGTTCAATATCGAATTTTTTGATTCTAATTTTTGGGTTTGCCGAATAGAGAATTTGTGAGGCACACCTCCAGTATTTAATTTTATTTTTGTTGCAACTCATTTGTTTTCGTTTGCCATGCCAAAGATTGCACTTCATTTTGATTTATTCGTTTAACAGTATTTTTCCCTGATCATTCAAGAGTTTGATTAATTTTTTTGTTTCAATTGCCAATTAATTTAACCGAATGAAAACTGGTTTTTGAATTAAAAATTTACCTACACCAATTCACCATTTTTTGGCCCCGATAACCGAATAAAACAAATTTTTGGTGTTATTTCAATTAAAAATCTAGATCATTTTCGGATTTAAGGATTTTGCAAATCGCTATTTTTTTTCAAGGTACCTGCTAAGAATCTGTTCATAATATACGTATCACATTTATGGGGAGAAGAGGTTTCTACACTGAGAAAAATCGGGCATGTAGTTCAATCAAAAACCGTCATTTAAAAATCAATTGTTTTTTATTTGAATTAAAAGAGAAAGTAGTAAAAACAAATACCAAACCATTCATTATACTCTGATATATCATATAGGAGTAAATTAGATTTACTATACTGTTTGTAATGCAACGAACTCATTAATTATACCAAGATGTGGGGATGACAAAAATTTTGATTTCCGCATGACCACCCCTCTGTTTGTTTGTTGTCTGTCTGTATGTCTGTTTGTCCGTGCATACCAGAACTTGCGAAAGAAATGAGCTACAGACTTGAAAGTTTTATATAACTAGAAAGGCTAAATTCTTGACCGGGCAAAATCAGGCCATTGCTTCCCCTCTACCCCATATAAACGAAACAGTTTTCACAATTTTCTCGATAACGGTAAGTCGTATTGAAAAATTTATAAAGGTTAAATGTGCTCAGAATTTGATTTTACATAATTTATCTATACATTAAAATCCAGTTGGACGAGTCCTTCCCCCCTCATCCATACAAATTGAAAACTCTTTTTTTCTATTTGCTCGAAAATGGTGCACAGTACCGAAAAAATTATAAAAAGACGAAATGTGTTTAGAATATGATTTTACATAACCATTCCATACATCAAAATCCAATGAGACCGCTCATTCTCCCTATTCCATATAAATGTATTTTTTTTTTCAAATAAACATTTTACCTGTCCTCATATTTGACGATTGGCCCCTGGCAATATTAGCTTTTCTTATGTTTTTAAATCCAAGTTACTCAAAACAAATGTCTTATATTTAGTTTAAATGCCTCTAAAATTATTTAAACGAAAAGTATTGTATTTAAAACAAAAACCCAATCAGTTAATTTGACTGCCTGGCAGAGCACTCTCTCTTACGCCAGGCAGTCAAAACAAATAATCGAGCATGTGTTTTGAAGGTATGGGTAATTATATAGGCGCTTTGATGAATGACGAATAGAAAAGAGAAAGAGATAGCGATCTAGCGATATTTTTGTATTTGATTTTACTGTCTTTTCGTTGAATCTAAGGACAATTTTCCCTCAGTCTAGGCGTGTTATTAAACTCGATAACTAAACTCGAAACAAATTATAGACAAAAAAAAGTGACGAGGGAGGATCTGAAAGCTTGAAATTAGTGCTATGTGTTTTATGAGCAGCCCCCAAATTTCGGTTAAAGTTTTTCTCATAGGTGTGGACGAAAACTAAACAAATCTCAGGTAATTTTTTTTCATCACAAACAATTCTTAAATCTCTCAAATAAATTGTTGCAAAAAGTAAGTTAACGTTAATATTCTATCAATTTTTGTTTGTCAATTTTTACAAAACCCCAATTTCAAATTATGTCAGAAATCCTTCTAATTTTTTTGTGAGATTAATCCACCTGTCAGTCGTAGATCCCGAATGAAACAATTTCCTAATTCCCTGTCGGCCTAAAACATAAACAATTTCTCCATTAAATTAAGAAATAAATCTGAAGAAACATCTTAAAAAAAACTTCTTTAATGTTTATTCACAAATTCTCCAATGTTCAAAATTATCAAAAAAATATGCGAAAAAGAATTAAATACTAATCTCCGACCAATATAAGACTGAGAAATTGAAGACAAGTCTGAAAATATTAGGTCAACATCAGCTGTGGAAACTCAATTTTTTTTTAATCTAAAAAAAACATTTCAAAAATGCAAGACACCACCCCGACAAAATCCCAACAATCGGCTAAATTTTTCAAAGTTGAGGTAGAATTTTCCATTAGTAATCGGCAAAGCAGAGCGACGAATAACCACAAAGGCAACAAAACGGAGAAAAAATTTAATAACAAAAACAAACAGAAATGATCCGATTAAATGCTGTAAATTCGGTTTTAAAACATATGTAAAGATAGAACCATTACATCATCATGTATAGATGCTGTTCTTGCCATTCGTCGGAGACTTGGGATTCTGTGAATGCAAGTAAAATATTTCGGACTCGAATATTAATTTCATTCTTTTTTTATCGTGTACAAAAATATCATCATTTATCCATCCGTTAAGCTTTAAATTAAATCCCAGAAGCCATTTTAGTTTCGTTGTAAATTTATGTTAAAGATTTCGATTGCTCGTTGCATAGTCAGCATAGAAAATATTGGATCGAGAACGATTGAATGCGTTTTGAAATTTGGCTCAGCTTCAGAGAAATTTAACAACCCACCTGTCTAATGCAAATTCATAAATAAATGTCGTTATTGTTATGTTGTGGCTTGGATCGTTTCAATCTTAAAGCGCGCTCCGATTAGAAATAAATCTTCGCAGATTTTCGGAGCAAAAAAACGTTTTTTTATAAATGTGTATTGGGCCGATTTTGTCACAACATTTCATTCGAGAACAGTTATTGAGAATACAACAAAGTCGCGCGAATATGACATATAATGGCCTAAATGAATTGCAATGTCTTCGAATTTCCCCGAACACAACAGTTTAAAGAAATATCTTTAATATCACACATATTAAACGCACTACTTTTTCATAAATACACTTCTAATTAATATTCCACTTTATTTTTTGGTTGTCATTTGCACCTCCTGTCAAATTTTTGTCTTCAAAAATTTTCGCCGCGATGTTTTCATGATGCCTTGGATTTTTGCCCAAAGCATCAAAAAAATTCCTCAAAAAGTGGTCTCCAATAGAAATTTCAATGACAAGGCATGGACGATGGCATAATTTATTTACAGTCGAGGTCACGTTTTACGATGTATGAGACCGTGGGCTTTATTGGTATTGATTACGTAATAGTGAATTTATCCTAAAAAATAGGTGATTTATAATAGAATTTTGGGAAAATTTCCTATTTTTTGACAAAAATCCCGTTTTTTATTGGTATCATTACCAAAAAAATATCACTGTCTCGTACATTATTATTTTTTGTAGGAATCTGTACTATTACTTTCTCCGCATACTTTTGTCACTAAATTTTAGTAACAATCAGATTATCAAAAAAATCTACCGGGGAAAGGGGGAGGGATTCCAAAAAAGCTCAAAATAACGTTGCACGTTTTATCGTCAGACACCAAATGGCTAAAAAAAATATTGGATTGCGATTTTACATAATTTATCCTTACATCAAACTTCAGTTTAAAATGAAAAAAATAACTTATCAAAGACTCCAATTTAATTACGAGTACCAATACCACCTTATACGTGCTTAGGTACGTGTCTCTTAAATGTTTTTAGCTACAGACTGTTATAGCAAATCAAAACCATTTTCAATTCTAAAATGCTTAAATATAAAATTGTGTAGGTAAACTTTTTCACCTGTCCGGGACGTTCTCTATCTTCCATGTCAAAATCACCATTTTTGTAGCGTTGAAATCGTTCACGACACGTTCGTCCACTAATAGAAGCCTCACCATAAGTTTCTACAATCATTCGACGCGCCTCAGCCGCAGATTTTTTCAAAATGAAGGCAACAAGCAAAACTTTCCGCAAATGACGCTTATTTGGCTCAAATTTCGACATTTTCACGCATAAAAAAGTATATGACGCCGATAAAAATACACAAATTAAATGATAAAGATTGCTGCCAGATGCCTAGCTTATCATTTGACGTTTTTGATCTGACATTTTCGACCAGTATTTTTATACTAGAGCCATCTATTGGAAAGCGGAGGCTTTTCATTTGTTCAATACATTTCCAATACATTTGTTGAATTTATAAAATATTTACCTTTCAAAAAAAGACCTTTTTGAATTTTACTGAACTAAAAAAAACTTCCGCATCAGTTAGTTTTTTGAGTTAAATTTTTTTGAATGGGTTTTGATAGGAACTTTTCCACCGGTTTAGTCTAAAATTTTGGTTTTCCATAATCTAAAAATCGCCTCCCAAAATTAAAGTGGAACTAAAAGTCACACATTCCAAGGCATATAAATTTTCAGTTTAACATTCGAGTGTAATAATAATCACATAAAGTATCCGGAAAAATCATTCATAGCCCTAGTTTGCAACTTTTTTTTCCACGTAAGATATACAAGAAACTAGAAGCGCATAAAAACATAAACCGTCTCGACAGGCGGTTAGTTCATTCAGTACATAATGAATTTGCATTTATTGCTGTGAAGGACCTCCTGGCAATTTGCCCGTGAAATATAAACTATGACCAGTGCAATATTGCCGACGATTGGTCTTGTCCCATCAGTATAAAGACTTGCATCCGCATATATTCCCAGATTCGTCCGTAGGACCCCATTTGGCTACCACGCCACGCCACGCCGTATCGTTTTTCATTTCAACGTGTACGATTCCCAACGAATTCATTCATTCAGCAGACGTGTACATTAAATGCTGAATATGCTCAATATACTTGGGTATGTAGTAGCATACCTTATATGGGATGATTATGACAACGATGTCGGTCGTACTTATAAGCATACACTCATATAAGTTAAGGGTCGATGTAGATAGTTATAAATGCCATTAGTACCACCTTTTTTGCCCAGGATCGGAATTCCGAATTCGTTGTACCGCCATCTCAGGCCAAGGAAGCAAGTCTAACCAACACGGTTACCACCTTTCCGTTCATGAATGCTGAGCATTATTATTATTATTATGATTATGACTTCATATACATAAAGCGCATGGGCCAAGGGAGAAAAGTCTTCATTCCTTATGGTTCGCTGTACGGATGAGTGTGCCAGGGATATTCCGAAATCAAATAATATCCTTATACTTATGAATATAATAGGAGAATGTATGCTTCAGAGTATTTCCATATATGATCGTTAATATATAACTCAGGACCCATATATTTCTATGAGATGACAAAAAGACCAAAACAAAAAAAAAACTCCCAACGAGGAACCAAAAAAGGGGTTTTCGGGATGGTTAAGTTTCAAGGAGTTTATCGGTCGGTGGTCGTTGCTTGTCGGTCTTGTTGGCTGAGTTGACTGCTTGTCTCATAAATGGTATATGCTGCTAATACACTTATCGTTTTATGCCTACCCTCCATAGATTTGTGTGTATGCTGAAAAATATGTCTATAGTCCAAAAAAGGGTTTCCTTGTGCTGTTTATTATTATGACGGTATTGTAATGTGTGCCAGTATTTCGTGTTTAGAGTGTTTCAGTTTCCCACTGCAGTGGAAAATTTATATGCAAAGAATGAACTGAAGAAAGGTTATGATGACAGCGGCCTTGTTTACAAACCCCAAAAAAAACTTACAAAAAAAGAGATTATGTCATGCATGCGAAAAACCCTTTCGACCCTTTTTTCCGCCTCCTTCACACAATTGGTGACATCATAAATTGTATTCATATTTATGTGAATGTAAATGACGTCTTCTATGATGAGAAACTTTGATAAGATTAATTGGATTTACAAAAACAATGATTATAATTTTTCGTCAACGTTAGTTTTAGTTATTTCAATCGAATCGAATGTTGGAAATTGCGGAATTTTTAATTAGATCGAAAAGAATTTTTTTTCGCATTTTACTTTAGCCTCTAATATACTCGATTTCCCTTCGTCTAGTGTTGTTCGTTATCTTGCTTGATTTGCTTGACAAACAAAGAAATATAAAATAATTTTAACTTTTCACGCCTTCCAAAACTTGAACTTGGAAACCAATCGACCGATTAGCTGAAATTTTAGATCATATCTTCTCGAAGAAGAGTCCCGAGAGAGAAAAAAATCTTAACCATAAATTGTATGTTTTTCTGACGCCTCTGGCGAAACAGAAGAGCAAAAAATCGAAATTTTCTTAAGACAATTGTAAGAATTTATTTTAAGTTTTAAAAGCAGCCACAAAAAAACCTAACAACGGAATGTATAATTAAATCATTTGTGTGCTAAACTTTCATCATATTGGCGCATTTTTATATGTTTTGAGAATATTTCACAGAAAACAGCTGACAAAAATCCACCACAAAAATCCATTGCAGCAAAAAAAAATTTCTGGAAATCAACCCATTAAAATGCGAATAAATGCCATAACTTTGAAATTGCTGGTGGCAAGTTTTTAAAATATCAACCGAACACAACAGAGTAGAAAAATTAAAGTCCACCGATCCGTAAAATTAGATTCAAAAACATTCAGTGTTTCTAAACCCCACAAAATCTTCACCCCCAAGTATGTTTTCACCCCCTCCCCTTCTTAGCAGTTATCAAGAGTATTTTTTTCTGACTTGCCTTGGGATTTTTTTAGCTTCCCATTATTATCGCTTGCATTCATCTCTTCTCGTTTTTGTTCAGAATTTCTTTTTCGCTGCATGTTCGCAAAACGCGAAAAAAATCCAATAAAAAAGGAATATTTTCACGAAAAACACCCCTGAATAATACTTATTACACAACTATTAGTATACCAAGTATTCCTAGAAAAATGAAGTCTTTTTTTTTTTTGCTGACTTCGTCTGGAGCATTTGTGTGAGAACGTAAATTTTTTACAAGAAACAACCTGGATGCAAAAACATTCTCAACTTTTTCGATGAGGAAGGATTTTTTTTTTCAACGTGAAAAAAATTAAATTACATAAATATTAAATTTGTTGCATTTATTGAATTACTTTAGTCGGATGAACCTATTCATAGTTTTATATTTTCTCGCAGTGAAAAGTTATTTCTGTTTATCAAAACTGACAACATTTAGAGTAAAAATTGTTGAGGACATACTTATGGGCTATATCCATAAAGGTGCCGCTCCACATGAGAGTAAATACGCGAGTAACTCTCAAAAACTCTCGAGAGTTACTGGCAGGAGGTTGTCTATTTGAGAGTTAATTTCGGCGATTTTTCTATCGCTACTAGCGAAATCGAGCTTCTAGCGTTCTCGAGAGCTACTAGCAAAATTCAAACGCTGTTCGTATCTGGCGAGCTACTCTCCGAGAGTTCAGTGGAGGCCTGTCGACTAGAGAGTAGAATCACTTTTGGCAGCTCGCAGAAACTAGCTCGCGAGTTTCTGCGAGCGACTCTCAGAGACGTGTCCATTTGCGAGTAGCTGCTATCGAGAGGTTCTCGCCGGCATTTACTCTCATGTGTCACTTTTGGGAGAGGGTACTGCGATACTAAACTCTGATTTTTTTTAAAATTCGTGGAAAATATATCACGAGGTGGGGTTATTCAACAGACCGATATTAGTGTGACGTATTTTATGGAACTTTTTGAAACCTGTAAGTTTATCAAATTGCTTTTAAAAAATTGAGGAAAAACTTCGGACTATCTCAGAAAGGACAAGATTTTTTTTATTTGAAAATTTCCCGATCGAATTCGTTTGCATCGAAATTTAGGGCGAGGTTTTTGAATTAAAAATGCTCTACATTGTCGAAAAAAAATTTTTTTTTTTACTTTTTATAATAATAAAAGACAACTCTAACCACGTTTCCAATGCACATTCCATACGTATTATATAAAATATTCTGTTCAGGATAGCGTACGAAATTTCAGCAGAGGCGTCGTTATTATTTCATTTAAATTCAAAACACGTACCGATAACGACTCATCATTTTTCCCTGAAGAGGAATCCAGATAATGAATTTTTAAAACGTTTATTATATACACATACCTACATATAGAGAAAAAAAACGCCGGCAATAGGAATGGTAACAGAAAAAATTCCCCAACAGGAGAAAAATAAATAAAAAATATATTATTCCCGATCTAAGGACTCTGAAATTTGCCCATGGTAGGTAGATGGATAGATAGATAGATAGATAGATAGATAGGTAGATGCCATTCCATTTCATGTCTTCTTCAGCAGACACAGATAGAAATGCACACCGTCGAAAAGCCAAGAATTGACTTAAATCGGTCAGAGAGGGGCACACAATAACTTTGCAAAAGCGAAAACGAATCGAAAGACAGCAGGTCCAAAAGGAATAAGACGGAAACCAAAGTATAGGAAAAAAACATGAATACCATCAAACTTTAGCCTCGAAAGCAAAGGTTCACGGGGGGAGTAAGCGGCTTAGTATAGATCCGACCGACCCAACAACATTTTGGGAAATCATTTTGAAGAGATCGACCAGAAACCTATAAATTTTATTTGCGAACGAAACGGAATATACGAAAACCAGCTAACGTGTCTCTCCCCGCATTCCCAAAACCAATAAATTGAAACCTTTGTCCTGAATTCGATTTCTTCATAGAACTCCTTTTGCACTTTAGGCATCCAGGCATCATCATCGCTTTTTTTCCCCTACACTCCGAAAAAAGGCCCTTCATACCAGTTTTCAATATCTCTTCAGATTTTTTTTTTCTCAACGTTTTTTTCTCAACATTTTTTTTTATTTTCCCTTTGATTTTACTTTGGTTTTTCCTTCGCCTTCCTATTTATTTTCTTCTCGTATGACTTTTTTTTCAATTTTTGAGAATTTTACTCGTCTTGAATGAATACCGGATTGAAGATGAAACAGCAGCACAAGCAATTCCAGGAAACCTCATTGAAAATCCCGAGAAGGTAACTGAAATACGACGGAAGAATGCAGATATATCAAAAATGAAATTTCGTGGTGCTTTTATCATTTTCTCTACATATATTTGGCATGAAAAATACTCGTTGCTGAATCTTTGTGCAAGATAGTAAATTTCAGAGTCTATATCTAAATACTTGTCCTGCCCAATATAGAACTTTATATGACTTTTCATCGAATAGTTGTAATGTGGAAACTTCAAGATGCCCATTTCAATTGAACATCAAATTTTCGACGGAAACGATTCATATTGAGATGGTTTTCTTTCTAAAAATAAATGGAATGAAATAAATTGATATCACGATTTATTTTACTCGTATGTGCTTTTTTCATTCAAATCTGATGTTTTCTATCAATAAATTCGAGTATACGCCATTTATTTCATCTATTTGAAAATATATTGGAAAATAGAAGAATTCAGTTAGTTAAGAAATTCGATATTTAAATTCATTTATCAGAAATATTTACATCCGATATCGACTGCATGCAATTTTTCAAATTAAACATAGAAAATGTGATTTATATGAAATAGAAAATCTTAGTCAAAAACTCTGACCTTACCGAAATCTTAAGTTCCAAGTCTAGAACCCCTAGTCCGATTGGACTGAAATTGGATATGATTGGCCAATGGATCAGGAAAAAATTATCGGAAGAAAAATATCTTTTTCACGCATAAAAAAAAGTGTGTGGATAGCGAGATACTGTAAAAAGAAAGAATTTCAAGTTAATTTTTATTTTCTTTTTATACAATTTTTTTTTAAATCTTTCACACGACGAATGTTTGTTGAGATTTTACTTTTTGCAAAAAAAAAAAACTTATTTCACACATTTATTGATTTTAAAAAAATCATAAAAGCTTGGAGCTAAAAAATTTTCTTAAGGAAATTCGGCGGAAAAAAATGTAAACGGACTGCCCGTGAAATTTTCGCCAATTCAAATCTTCCTCCACTCGTCACGCATTTTCGCGTCTCACACTACAGTAGACCCAAACATAACAAAAGCTATAATTGCCAATCTGGCAATCATTGGAGACCCGTATGGTGATATTCGTATCAAAATTCGAACAGTTATACCAAAATTCCACTTTGAGTCAAACTTTCCAATAAGATTTTTTAAAATTTATTCCAATTGGATTTTGATGTATGGGAGTTTTATGTAGAATCCTATCCTAAATAACTTTTGTTCTTGGACTTTTTTGATAAAATTCACCGTTTTTGAGATATTCATAAAAAAAGTTTTCGTTCGTATGGTGGTACCCCCGCCCCCTAATGGTCCATTTTTGCTCATTAACGAACTTAGCCTCGCATTTTACAAAAAACGGATCTGTGCAAAATTTCAAGTCTCTAGCTCAATCCGTGCGCCACAGACGGACGGACGGACGGACGGACGGACAGACGGACAGACAGACGGACGGACATGCTAAATTCATTTTTTTTATCATTCTAAACACACTGGTGTAATTCATTTTTGTGTGTGATGACAGGATTTTGGCGTTACAAACGGTAAGGCAAAGTTAATATACCCTTTGGTTTCACCATACGGGTATAAAAACCCTACTGGACGGATTTTTTTCAAAAATTTCTGCCTGCGGCGTATTTTTTTTTCATAAATATTTGCCTGGGACGCATTTTTTATCCATTTTTGCTAAGAAGCGCCAAATACCGAGCGCCGCTTGACCTTCACACACCCCCACCCCCGCTTCTTCTTTTGACACCAGCTAGCGTTATGAGTCATTTAAATTTCAGACGACGCTTAGTTGGTCAATCTAATCGAAATTTTCACAGCGAGATTTTTAATACTAAAATTTGTTTGAAAAAAAAGCTATTGCCCAAAAATATTCATATCTGAAATCCCTCATTTTTTTTCTGTATGAAATAAGAAAATTCAACATTTCTATACATGAATTCGCCGATATGAAAAATACGTAATTGACTTGATGGTATCCTTGAACACGTTATTTAAATTGGCGCCAAGTTGACTGAGGTCCTTTTTGTCTGCCGCATATAATCTCGAATTTTATCGACACTTTTACATCACATGCAATCTCACACATAATGAACAACATGAGAGCATAACCATATAAAAAGAGACTTCACCGTTCAGTCACGAATATGCTTATAATTTTCTTCCTTATGTTCCACATACGAATTTTTATATGGCCCTTTTTCACTTTTATGAGCAATCCGTATTACAACTAAAATATAATTTTATGAGTTCTTAAACCCACTGCGGTTTACTGATAATCAGACATTATGCACTCAAACTTCACTAATGGCGTTGATTCGAATGACATTCGGTTTACACCCCCACAATAATTGTATCCGTGTGAAGGTCCTGCGTGAGAGTCCTTGAAGTAAATGCGATAATTTTATTCTAAATTAAATATTAATATACGAAGGACATTCGTTTAGGCAATTTTAAGTACGGAGCATGATTTGATCAGGAATGCGACGAATCGACTTTTGTTTTATTCATATCGTGACATGGCAGAATAAACAATTCTTAATGGTCATTTGAATATCGGTTTTCAGGTCTTGTGAGTTTGTTTAGCCATATTTTCAATCGGGTTTATAGAAAAAGTTATACTACCTGTTTTTCTGTGCTGCAAGGTTTCGTTTCTGAAAAAAAAACTCGCACTAGTTTTGCCCTCATCGAGTCTTTGCAAATAAAAACCAAAAATTTGTGAAAAAATTTATTTTTTTTTATTATAAAAATTCTACATGCTGAATTTGATTTAAACTCAATGTTCACCATGAATTTTTTCCAAGTTTTTATGATATATCATAGTATATTAGATTTAGTAGACCGTTTGTAACGCATTGAACCAATCGTCGGACGCAAAAATTAACTACACCAGGGTTTTAAGGATGACAAAAGGTTTTGATTTTTGCATGCCCCTCCGTCTGTCTGTCTGTCTGTCCGTAATTACTACATGACAAATACTTCTGGAGTATTTTTCAATCCAAAAATTATTTCATCTTAATCCAATTTTGATTACAATTTACTCCAAGATTTTTTTACCGTGTATAACTTTCAAAATGATTGAGCTAGAGACTTGAAATTTTTTACAATTGCGTTTCTTGTAAATGGCAAGGTGTAACGACAGCCATGTATTCGAATTTTCATTTTTTTTTTTGCGTTGCAAGATATTCTTATTTAAATTGATATAATATTTTCGATAAATTAATCATCGCTTCGAACAAGTGCGATAGTTGAAAATCCAGTTCAATAATATCTTTATTGAAACTCACTTAGCAACAAAATATTTAATCAAGGGCCTATTGTTCTATTCAAATGGCTACCGTTCGGGGATAGATTCTATACCAAGCCAAACAAGAGACCCAAAAGGAGAAAAAACGGAAAAAATTACTGTCCGGGCAGAGAACGATTAGTCGAGGAAGAAAAACGATCTTGATTTGAGTCGCGCAGGACGCCACGAAGGCGATTAGATCCTTTTTAGTTTTTTTTGATATAAATCTAAAGATTTTGAGAATTTCTTTTAAATCAGTGTGAGCATAAATGTCACTGCGTTTTAGCCCATAAAGTTATAAAGTTTTGTCTATTTTTTTATAACGAATCAGGCTAAATATATACAAATACTTAAAACTAATTAAAACTTAAATAAATAATTTAGTTTAAAACTTAACGATCTAATATACAAGGTGCTGAAATAAAAATGATATGAAGTGCAAACTAAAACTTAACCTAATTAAAAAGTGGCATAAATAGTGTAGAACGGAACAGACATACATCACAGTAATCAGAATCAGGACTACATAAAGTTTCATCTACTTAAACTACCTTAAATCTACAACTACAAACGTTCATGCTGACATTCATACATTATCGGACTTAATCAACGACTTCATACGCAAATCTGCACCATAAACTTGTAAGTAAGAAATTTTTATTCTTAACACCGAATATCGACCGAAGGATGAAGGATGAACTTACTTCACACGTCACATAATGTTTTCAACCTCTAAGTGATCAGTCAACCATCAAAGATCTACGCTTTAGAACTCGCGACAAAAGGAAACATTAGATTTTCTTCTTTAATATTGGCTGCAACATTCTTCGTTTATTATCGTTCATTGTCATCGTTCTATTTGTATTAGTACTAATACGTGATCGCCGAAGTTTGGCCACATCGCAGAAGCTTCCTTAACTATTATCTACATTTCATCAACCTGCACCATACATTCTATATACATTCACACACATTCCGACAAATTCAGCTGAAATAGTCATCATCTATCAACATATCAACTCAAAAACACTCCGCATACTTCACCAATAACAAGGACTTACTAACATTTAATCAAATACAGTAAAACACATAACTTTTAAGTAAGATTCTTTTCTTTTTTTTTGTAACTATATTTTGAGCGCTAGGTTAATTTATAAGCACAATTTAACTTTTAATATTTAAGTGTAAATTGTTTGTTTTCTTAGGAGTCGGCCGATAGGTAGAAATATTGCTTATTTTGATTATTATACTTAGTATAAGAAATTTAAAATTTATAACTTTTGGCAATATATGAAAAGACATTTACGTTTTTCTGTTCTTTATGATCAATCAATTAAGCATTTTCTTTCAGTTCTCATGATCTTTAGATTTCCATAATGTCTGTTTAATCGATTTGATCAGGGGGGAGGGCGCTTCTAAACTAATAAGAAAAATATGCCGTAGACGATGGTAAGCAAACGGAGATGTGCAGGTACTCTATCGATGTGAGGTTATTCGAATCCTAGTCACAGTTTTTCTTTTTTTCCTTTTCTTTTTCTTCACTATTTTCTTCATTTGATTTTTTTTAGCAGACCTGGTCAGAGAGAGGCTCGCCCCTCTTTCTCCCCTCTGACCGCTAACGTAGCATACTCTTTTGTGTGATCTGGTGGAATAGAAGAGAAAGGATCACGACCCTTTTTGCAGCCTGAGTTAGCCCCCTTCCTTTCAGTATGCTACCCTCTTCTCCCAGCCACCGAGCCACTCTCACAATGAGCATATTCATGGGGATGTCCTTCAAGATATGCGGCGCATTGTGAGGTGTGTAAAGCACAAAATGGCGCCCAACGGGTGAGCAACGTTGTTGCAAATTGACCTCTCGGTTATGTTCTTAACGAACTGTGCATCACCTGTAAAAATTTTAGATCAGTTTTCTGTTCACTTTATGTTTTCGTTTCAAATTTCTCTTTCTATCTTCAAAATTTTCTGTCTAGTAATTTTTATTAACGTTCTTTTCAATACTTCTGTTTGTCTTCTATTGTTCTCACTTTTGATTACTTGCAAGAATGAAAGAGTAAATGTTTCAATTTAATCTTGCGTCAAGAAGTTGACATAGTTTAATTTACGGCTTAGGCAGGATTGCTATCACTTCGGAGACAATAGATTAGAAGGGACATTTGCTGAAATGGAAACAGCACGTAAGATAAGTTACGACGATTGGAAGCTATCAGCTTGCAGTTTACTGCAACCAATTCTACCTTATCAAGCGAGCTCGGAATATATGTGTTGACATATCTTCCCCATTTCTAACACAAAAATCGGGTTGGAATGATTCATAATTTTGGTAGTTGAAGTTTTTTCAATAGGTCACATTGAAATTCCATATCAAACTGGTCATAAACCCCACCACAAAGCTGAGAACAAAATAATAGTAAATTTCAAATTCTTTACAACTAAAAATTTTTTTTTTCAATCGTAAATAGTATCTCTGCACATCAAACTTCTTAAACTAACGGCAAAAAAAAAAAAAAAAAATTTGTTTGTAAATAACATTAAAAATTTCATCTCCTTTTTTTTTTCTTTGTTTGAAACGCCTTCCCTCCTGTAAATATGAATTGTTGTTTTTGAAACAGTATTAATATTTCGATTTATTTATATCGATCTCTTATTAATGATCGTTAAGGAATTATTATTCTGAACAAAATAATTTTCGACATTTCGTTAAGCAAAATTTATTTTGTATTTGTGTCGCCAAGGCTAAATTTGTGTTTTGGTAGTTTTCTCTTTATTCTTATTTTGGTATTTGTTTGGCTTAAGTTTAATTACATATTTAAATTTTTTCCCCTCAAAAGATTTTTTTTTGGTTGAGTTCCTTGCTGTCGTTCACTAATTAATACTTTATATTTGTTTCGATACATTTGTTTTTATTCAAAATGTTTAACACGCCTCAAAATCAAACTGGAGCGATTCCGAAAAGGATAACCAGGCAACAATCAAGACTCAACGAAGCACTGTCAAATAGAAATTCGCAAAAAACGGGTGACAGACCGAATCTCTTAAATATCTCTACGACAACGACTCATAATAACGCGGTATACGAAACTAACAGATTTAACGATTCTGTCCCAAGAGGTCCTGAGCGACCAAGTTTTCCTCTACATCGAATCAGACAAGAGTTGAGATTCGAAGATTTGAATATGTCCTTACCACCCGCTACGCGTCGGAATGAAACACCGCCTCCTATCCGTGCACATTCCATGGTTCAATCACCGAATCCCAATCCTTCGACGGACCCTTTTCCCATTCCAGGAATATCTCCAGGAATACGTCCTATGCCTCGTCGTGATATTGTATCGGGTCATACTAATACGGGTTTGTCATGGGATCCTACATTTGACGAATATACGAGGAACTTTCAATCGGCTCTACCAAACAGTGATGGTGAATTAAAAAAGGTTTTACAAGATCAACAAAACGCTATTAACACCCTACAGGAAACTTTATCAAGAATGCTGTTATCAGGACAATTAACTACTCGAGATATTAGCCAAAATACCAGTCAGGCTCGCGGACCTAGATCTCAAAATGATTTGTTGCCACCTTACTCGAGTCATTGTCATCCTCGAAGTCCGATTTACAAATGGCCGATTCAGTATGATGGGTCCACTTCCGGTATTTCAGTCGATGAATTGATTTTTAGACTCGAAAGGCTTAGTGAAAAAGATGGAGTTTCCCACGACGAATTGGCCAAGAAATTTCATGTAATTTTGCGTGGTATTGCTGAGTCTTGGTACTGGCACTTTTTACGTAATAACGCCAATCCAAGCTGGGCAACAATTAA
Organism: Chrysopilus asiliformis; assembly: GCA_964034945.1. Classification (NCBI taxonomy): domain Eukaryota; kingdom Metazoa; phylum Arthropoda; class Insecta; order Diptera; family Rhagionidae; genus Chrysopilus; species Chrysopilus asiliformis. The sequence goes on from OZ035962.1 coordinate 94,766,540, forward strand.
GGGAGAGCTTCGAAACCAATTCAACACTTTTGAAACTGATAACGATATCCTGTGTTCAATAATGCACAGGAAGCAAAACCCTCGTGAGTCAATAGATGAATATTTATCTATCATTCGCTCCTTGAATATTCAAATGAGATCACCATTGTCGGATGTAAACCTTATTGAGATTTTACGCAAGAATGTGCTATCTCGCATTTCAATGCTGATCTTTTCAGCCAATATTAACACACTTAGAGAATTTCGCGATTTATGTAAACGTGCCGAGTCCCATCTTCAAAATCTTAAAGCACAAAATAATTTTATTTCGCAACCACGTCAAATAAATGAGATTGAATGTGAAGATTGGTCTCAACATTCAAATAATGCTATAGAAGTGATTGAGCAAAGAAAATTTACTTTTCCGAATCGATCTAAAGTCGAAAAGAAAGTTCTAACTTGTTGGAACTGCAATGGTCAAGGCCATAGCTACAAAGATTGCGTGGAAGCTCTTAAGCATCGTTTTTGCTTTAGATGCGGGAAAAAATTATCTGAACAACAAAAATGTCCCCTTTGCACAAAAAAATCGGAAAACTCCTCGACGAGCGGTGCGGCTCCCGGCAATACCCGCTCACAGAATTAGAATCCGGGGATGTAGCTTCACAAATTGTAAAATCTTGCCAAATTCTAACCCGTAGTCCAGATGAAGTAATTAATTTGGCCAAAGTCGATAATTTGCCTGCTCGGAAATCTCTACATCAACGCATAATTGCTTACAATGAAGCGCGTGAACGCATATTCAACACACCAACGGTATCAGTTAAGAAACAAAAATCTATCAAACGACTTAAAGATTGGTATCAAGCAGTCAAACTCAGAAAGAAAATTATTGTGTCATCCATAGTATCGTCAAATGAAGATGACCGATTATACGCAGAAATAAATATTGGCGACCTAAAACTTAAAGGTCTGCTTGACTCAGGGGCTAATATTAGTTGTCTTGGCAACGATTGTCTGAGTCTAGTGAATAAATTGAATTTAAAATATCACACTTTAAAGTCCGAAGTAAGAACCGCCGATGGAAAGTCTCATCCTGTTGTAGGATATGTAAAAGCTACAGTTGGGTTTAATAAAATCAAAAAATACTAACGCTGTTCCTGATTCCAAAATTAAGCCAATCTATTTATTTGGGAATGGATTTTTGGCGTGAATTCGGTTTAGTACCCTTAAAACTTGACGATATTTCGTTGAATCAGACCGATACCAATCTTTCAAGTTCGAAAATCCATCTTCTATCGGCTTCTGAGCAGATGGAATTGGAAAAAGTCATCGCATGTTTTCCTTCGTGTGAAGTTTTAGGATTGGGTAAAACACACTTAGAAGAACATGTGATAGATGTTGCTAACGCTTCACCAATAAAGCAACGCCATTATCCTGTGTCACCAGCTATACAACGGTCAATGTATGAGGAGTTAGATCGAATGCTCGCGTTAGGGGTGATTGAGGAAAGCAGCTCACCGTGGAATTCACCTGTTGTCTTAGTAAGGAAGCCAGGAAAAGTTCGACTTTGTCTGGATTCCAGAAAAGTCAACAGTGTGACCATTGGTGATGCATATCCTCTCCCCCATATCGACGGACTCCTCAGTCGATTGAATGATACGCGATTTATATCAAGCATCGATCTAAAAGATGCATTCTGGCAAATTCCCTTAGAGGAAAAGTCCAGGGAACTTACAGCGTTCACTGTGCCCGGCCGACCGTTGTATCAGTTTCGAGTTATGGCTTTTGGACTTTGTAACGGACCTCAAAGGATGTGCAGACTTATGGACAAAGCTCTAAAGCCAATGTTACCAGAGCTTCGTCCATATGTCTTTGTCTATCTTGACGATTTATTGGTGATAGCGCCCGACTTTCAATTGCATCTTCGCATCCTCCAAGAAGTTGCCAGATGTATAAGGTTAGCAGGTTTAACCATAAATATTAAAAAGAGCAAATTCTGTATGCGAGAAATACGTTATCTTGGCTTTGTTGTTGGCGAAGGTGGTCTTAAAACCGATCCTGAAAAAGTAGAGGCGGTTGCGAACTTCCCAGTTCCGAAGTCGCTGAAACAAGTCAGACGATTCTTAGGTATGACGGGGTGGTACCGTCGTTTCGTACCAAACTACGCGGCTTTAGCAACCCCTATAACAAATTGTCTGAAAAAGATTCCCGGTGGCTTCAAGTGGTCCGCCGAAGCACAAGAAGCATTTGAAAATCTAAAGAAACATCTTATTACGGCACCAGTCTTGGTTAATCCCGACTTTAGCAAAGAATTTATGATACAATGCGACGCAAGCACTTCCGGTGTGGGAGGAGTTTTGTGTCAAACGGATGAAAAAGGAGAGGAAAGACCTATCGCGTATGTGTCCTACAAACTCAACTCTGCGCAAAAAAATTATAGTATAACAGAGTTAGAGTGCCTAGCTGCAGTTTATTGCATAAAAAAATTTAGACCATACGTAGAAGGCCACCCCTTTAAAATAATAACAGACCACGCAAGTCTCCGTTGGCTCATGACCCAGAAAGACTTGAGTGGTCGTTTAGCACGTTGGTCCTTAAAGTTACAGGCATTCAGGTTTACTATTGAACACAGAAGCGGTAGCCAAAACATCGTACCGGACGCTCTTTCGAGAATGCACGCAGACGAATTGTCCTTGGGTGTAGAAGTCAATTTATCCTCCCCTCACTTTCAGTCCGACGACTACATAAATTTAATCGGTAATGTCCAAAAAAATCAGGAAAAACTCCCAGACGTTTGTGTGTCTGATGGTTTTGTTTATCGACGCTGCGAACCAAGGACTGGTGATCCTATTCAGGATGATCGGTCTTGGAAATTATGGATACCTACGGAACTAATTCCCGATCTCTTGACTTCTGCACATGACTCGTTAAAAGCAGCACATGGAGGCATACATAAAACTCTAACCCGATTGAGACAGTTATACTATTGGCCGTCCATGGCCAAAGATGTTAAGGAATTCGTGAATCGCTGTGAGCTCTGCAGAATGTCGAAGGCCCCAAATAGCATCCTTCGCCCTCCAATGGGTGAGTTGGTGGAATCAGGGAGACCTTGGCAAAAGGTATATATCGATTTACTAGGGCCATACCCTAGATCCACCAACGGGAATACTGTATTACTGGTGGTTTTGGACCATTTCACAAAGTTTATTCTGTTGAAACCTTTGAGGCAAGGTACCGCCAAATCTATAGTTAATTTTCTTAAGCAGGATGTATTCCTCTTATTCGGGGTCCCTGAAATCCTAGTAAGTGACAATGGGCGACAATTCAAATCCAACGAATTTAAAATCTTTCTGGAAAAGTACGGCGTCAAGCATTTCACGACAGCCGTTTATTCGCCACAGGCAAATGCGTCTGAACGCGTTAATCGCACCATTTTAGCTGCTATTCGTTCGTTTTTGCAAAAAGATCAGCGGAAATGGGATCAACATATTAACGAGATAGCCTGTGCTTTTCGCAGTTCAACACACACGGCAACTAAACAATCACCTTACTTCCTTGCATTCGGGCAACACATGATAACTCATGCGTCGGCTTATCCAATTTTAAAACGTTTAAATTGTCTTTCCAATGGGGAAATTGACATTCTGTCTGCTACTGATAGATTCCAACTCATTAGAGAGAAAGTTAAGGCAAATTTAGAAGCGGCTCACCAAAAATATGAACTCCGTTACAACTTAAGATCTTCGGCAAGAAAATTTTTACCAGGCCAAATAGTTTATCGCAGAAATTTCAGTTTAAGCAATAAGATAAAAAACTACAACGCTAAGCTCGCGCCTAAGTTCCTTAAATGCCGTATTGTTAAACCCGTGGGAAATTCCATTTATTTAATCGAGGATATGTCGGGAAAGACTTTAGGAAACTTTCACGCGAAAGATTTAAAAGATAGCTAACTCTTTCTTGGATTGATTACAAATACTTTTTTTTTCTCAAAAATATCGTGAGTTGCTCTTTGTAACATTTTCATCGCATATAGATATCATATCCGAGGAAAAGTCAACCTAAAACGTTGAGTTTTGATTGTCTAAACATTTTTATTTTCACAAGTCCTCAATTGCCCGACTAAATTTTTAAAACATGAGACTAGTAAACTCAGGGCGTGGTCGAAGCCACACGTTTTTTTTTCCTGGCTTGTCTTTTTTTTCAGCCCCTTTTATTTATCTGAGAGACAAATAAAAAGTGTTGATGGTTGTAACGACAGCCATGTATTCGAATTTTCATTTTTTTTTTTGCGTTGCAAGATATTCTTATTTAAATTGATATAATATTTTCGATAAATTAATCATCGCTTCGAACAAGTGCGATAGTTGAAAATCCAGTTCAATAATATCTTTATTGAAACTCACTTAGCAACAAAATATTTAATCAAGGGCCTATTGTTCTATTCAAATGGCTACCGTTCGGGGATAGATTCTATACCAAGCCAAACAAGAGACCCAAAAGGAGAAAAAACGGAAAAAATTACTGTCCGGGCAGAGAACGATTAGTCGAGGAAGAAAAACGATCTTGATTTGAGTCGCGCAGGACGCCACGAAGGCGATTAGATCCTTTTTAGTTTTTTTTGATATAAATCTAAAGATTTTGAGAATTTCTTTTAAATCAGTGTGAGCATAAATGTCACTGCGTTTTAGCCCATAAAGTTATAAAGTTTTGTCTATTTTTTTATAACGAATCAGGCTAAATATATACAAATACTTAAAACTAATTAAAACTTAAATAAATAATTTAGTTTAAAACTTAACGATCTAATATACAAGGTGCTGAAATAAAAATGATATGAAGTGCAAACTAAAACTTAACCTAATTAAAAAGTGGCATAAATAGTGTAGAACGGAACAGACATACATCACAGTAATCAGAATCAGGACTACATAAAGTTTCATCTACTTAAACTACCTTAAATCTACAACTACAAACGTTCATGCTGACATTCATACATTATCGGACTTAATCAACGACTTCATACGCAAATCTGCACCATAAACTTGTAAGTAAGAAATTTTTATTCTTAACACCGAATATCGACCGAAGGATGAAGGATGAACTTACTTCACACGTCACATAATGTTTTCAACCTCTAAGTGATCAGTCAACCATCAAAGATCTACGCTTTAGAACTCGCGACAAAAGGAAACATTAGATTTTCTTCTTTAATATTGGCTGCAACATTCTTCGTTTATTATCGTTCATTGTCATCGTTCTATTTGTATTAGTACTAATACGTGATCGCCGAAGTTTGGCCACATCGCAGAAGCTTCCTTAACTATTATCTACATTTCATCAACCTGCACCATACATTCTATATACATTCACACACATTCCGACAAATTCAGCTGAAATAGTCATCATCTATCAACATATCAACTCAAAAACACTCCGCATACTTCACCAATAACAAGGACTTACTAACATTTAATCAAATACAGTAAAACACATAACTTTTAAGTAAGATTCTTTTCTTTTTTTTTGTAACTATATTTTGAGCGCTAGGTTAATTTATAAGCACAATTTAACTTTTAATATTTAAGTGTAAATTGTTTGTTTTCTTAGGAGTCGGCCGATAGGTAGAAATATTGCTTATTTTGATTATTATACTTAGTATAAGAAATTTAAAATTTATAACTTTTGGCAATATATGAAAAGACATTTACGTTTTTCTGTTCTTTATGATCAATCAATTAAGCATTTTCTTTCAGTTCTCATGATCTTTAGATTTCCATAATGTCTGTTTAATCGATTTGATCAGGGGGGAGGGCGCTTCTAAACTAATAAGAAAAATATGCCGTAGACGATGGTAAGCAAACGGAGATGTGCAGGTACTCTATCGATGTGAGGTTATTCGAATCCTAGTCACAGTTTTTCTTTTTTTCCTTTTCTTTTTCTTCACTATTTTCTTCATTTGATTTTTTTTAGCAGACCTGGTCAGAGAGAGGCTCGCCCCTCTTTCTCCCCTCTGACCGCTAACGTAGCATACTCTTTTGTGTGATCTGGTGGAATAGAAGAGAAAGGATCACGACCCTTTTTGCAGCCTGAGTTAGCCCCCTTCCTTTCAGTATGCTACCCTCTTCTCCCAGCCACCGAGCCACTCTCACAATGAGCATATTCATGGGGATGTCCTTCAAGATATGCGGCGCATTGTGAGGTGTGTAAAGCACAAAGGCTATGTTCTTGAACGGGCAAAATAGGACAATTCCTTCGGCCATCCCCATACAAACGAATCAGTTTTTTACAATTTTCTCGAAAACGGTGAGTCGTTTTGAAAGATTTATAAAGATATCATTTGTTTAGAATATAATTTTACATAACTCACCCATACATCAAAATTCAGTTGCACCACTCGTTCTCCCCTCCCCCAAACACATGATTTCTTTTTAATAGAAATTTTGTTTATCCTTATATAAAGAATTTGACGATTGGCCCCTAGTAGTTGTAGCTTTTCTTATGTTTTTTTTTCACAAAATCAAAAAAAAATCTGGCTACATTTTTGCGTGGTTTTCCTAGGCTAAGAAACCTTTTTGTCGTCCCACACATTTTTTTTCACCAGGAAATAAACATATAAAGCCAATGTGTTCTTTAATTAATTTAAACTCCCTTTTTTGTAAAAAAATAAATAAAATAAAATAAAGGTAAACAATGGAAACGTGATATTTGATTATGTTATGTAATTTATGTTTCTAACTAATTAAACTATCAATAATAGAAACTCTATGATTCCATACCACACACTAACACAATGAACTCGTGATTAAACGACTTACAGTAATGAATGACAAGCAACATATATTTATAAATAATTATACTATAGCAGATACAGTAAAAGACAATTTTGAATGTTGGAGAATTGTTGTGTGTAGCATCATTGAAAGCAGCCAATATGTCACTTGTGTGAATGCAATTTTACGGAAATGAAATTCGCAGGATATGTGGAAGACCGAAACAATTATTCACTTTGAACTGGTTATTAATTAACTACCTTCCTCTTTGCATTCAAATCTAACATATTTTAATTGTTGGTCTAAAGAACATACATTCTACGTTTATCTATATTAATATAACGAGCAATATAGATTATTACCATTTATCTAAGTAGACATGTGTGTTTCTCGGAGTTGACGGTGGCTGTATTTGTCGCTCTATCTACCTTACAATGCTTAATTATGTCGGTATGCGGTGTTACATACCGGTAAAATTCTTATACGCCCTATACAAATATCCCGACATTATCATTTTAGTTAGGATTTCGGTATTTCGAAAGCATTCAAATGTTGATACATGTATACGATTATAGACATTCTACCGGGACATAACCTGCAACCATATGTATTTTTTGATTATGAATGTATCAGGTTTACCGACATACCTACAAATATCTATGTTTTCTGTATGTTATAACCCTTTTGTGGCCGTCTACCACACCATAGTACTAATGGTCCAACTCTATTGTGTGCTTTGAAAACAAATGGCCCATTAAACATGTGTCTCCCTATTAAATGGGTTACATATAAATTATAACAACATTTGTTAAGTGTCTATCACAAATGCTCTCTGATATCCAATTACTTTTTGGTAAGGGAGATTTTACACTTTAGAGTAGGTATTTTAAGACTTTTTGCCCGCGATTATTCAATTAATTTATACTAGCAATTTTTTTTAAGTATGTTTAAAAAATTATGATTTTCGTGAGTAACATTTTTGCATTAAACTTTCTATGTGAAATAGCATCCTTTTTAATATTCACAAATTTAATCAAACCACAATTTTTCCGAATTCTACAAAAAACCAAAAAAAAAACTTTTACGAACTGTTTTAACATGTGGTTGTTTGAGAAAACTCTAAAAACCTTTAAGTTCTTAGGTTTGATCCAGCAAAAGTAGCATTTATCCTTATGTGTTAACTTTGTAAAGTAAAAAAAAATCGTACTTCTAATTTTCCTCACCACTCTGTGGAAAAACCGATAGAAAAACCGATGGCTACTCTAGTCCTAAATACTCGAGTCCTTTCGGAGCCAACCAATGCCAATGCCTGCCATGTAGACTGGGGGCATAGTAGCCCGTAAGCAAGTTGCAACACGTTAAGTACAAAACTTTTAAAATTTACGGTTAAAATCAAAAAGTTTTTAATTAAAAACTTTGACTTCAAATTATCTTAACTTGCCTCGCAATGTTGCCTGATGTCTGCTCGAATCCGCCTGAATGCTTTAAGGAAACGCCCGTCAGGCTGCTGCTCTCTTACCAGACTTACTGCGTCCCGATGGTGTCCTGTTCCGCTGCATAACAGCCTAGTCAAACAGCACAACCTTCCAGGCAATGGAAGGACGAGTTCATGTAACATCAGCAACAATAACAGCAAGGATATCAGTTCTCCGCCACCACTTTACCAAGTCCTTGGTACCCGGCTCCACCGGGTTCACGATTTTGCTCCTTTATTTTTAAGGAATGTGTTTCCCCTCACCCTCGTTGATGTTTCCCCGAAGGCTCGGTGGTTTCATGTCCCGACGTATACACAAGGATATTTTTGTTTGTGTGTATACGCGTCATGATACAACATGACAAGGATGTAATCTTTTTACGGCCAAAAGTGTAGCATGAAATTGCCGGCTTTTTGTTAGCACTAAGACGGCGGGGGTGTCAAACAACATTTGTATCGGGCAGGAAAATCGAAACTTAAGGGCAGCTAACTAGTAAAAAGGATCTTCTTGTTGTAGATTCGCTCTCATCTCGTTGTTACCAACGACGTTGATTTTGTGTGTGTGTTTTTTTTTCGCTTGCCTTCATCTTGTCGTCCTTGATTGTTGTTATTGCTGTTTGCAATCCAGCCAGCCTTTTTTTTCCATTCCGTTTCTTGCGGCAAAGTCTTATGATGATGCCTTTTTAAGGACCCCACGATTAGATTTTCTCTGATATCACAACAAGGAGCTAGATAAGTTTTTGATACTCTCAAATTATGCTAATCAAGAAGGAAGCTTTTTTTATGTTATTTATTTGACTATGAGTTTAACTTTTTGATATCTTATAAGTTTTTTAAGCCACTAAATTTTTGTAAAAGTGGATATATTTTAATGCCAATAAGGAGCATATGTTTTACACTAAATAAAATTTTCGGGGAAATTTGATTTTTTTTATATCAAGGGTTATAAATGGGTCTATGTAATTGACTTTTTAAGAATTTAATTAAGATTTTACTAACATAATTATATATTTTATTACATATTATATATTTAATTACATAATTATGATGCAATTGCTGAAACTTAATAAAAAAACATAAGACAAATGGCAGGGGTTAACCGTCAAATACTCTATATCAGTACTTCCGAAATTTTAGGAACTTATGATATAAATATATTTGTTTACATGTCCACGCCAATTGAAGGCTCAATCGCTTTATTACACTGAATACAATTTTTGAATTGGGCAAGGAAATCAAATTCAAGTATAGTTTAGACCAGGGGTCTCCAAGATAACTGTCTCTGTACAACCACCGCCACGTCGAAACCACCACAACCTGAACTCGAAGCATTTGCTACTCGGCATTCAAAACCTCATTACAAATCTAATAAATATTAAACAGACGAATGACATCCTCTTGCATCGAAAGTCTGAAACAAACTAACTACAAATCAAACTGCATATCGATTCCAGCTTACTGGTGGTGGAAAGAGATGTTCGATCACGTTCGGCGGCCTTTCGTTCAGGTTCGTTTTTCTGAATGCTAATGTAAGATAGTATTGACAAAAACATTAATGTGGGCAAAGTAAAATGTGTCTGGCTCAATAATATGCACGAGGAGCCGCAAGAGCCAATGCCTGGAGATGCCTGGTTTAGACGATCTCACAAATCAAAAAATCATTCTCGCAACTCAAAAACTTGTTCCTGTACCCCCAGGCCTGCAAGCACCGCAGTTTGTGAACCTCTGCTCTATATGAAGACAAACCATTTTTTTTAAATACAGTGGAATCCGGTTATAACGACCTCCAAGGGACCAACAAATCTGGTCGTTATATCCGGTTGTTCGTTATAACCGATTCATAGTTTTAAAGGTTTTAAAATACATGTGTGAAGTTCTAAAATACAAAATTTTTATTGCAAATCGTCCGTACATTAAAAAATTAAATTTATTTAATTTATCTGCAGATATTGAGTAATCTGTGTTTGTTTGGATTTTTGATGCAAGAACTCCTTTTCAATTTTCTTTTCAATTCTTAGCACAGCTTCTTTTGAAATCTCTACAAAAATGTTATTGAATAATAGGAATGAACTCAATGTCGTAATACCCTGAAGTGTTTCATTGACTGAAGGTATGACACAGCCTGTTTCTGAAATTTTCACCCGATTTTAAAATTATGTATTGTGATGCATAAAACATTATTTACCATTAGTATCTTCTTCATCTTTTTCCTCGATACTAAATTGTCGCCTAGCATTCATTGTGGAATTCACAGTATAAACTATGAAATAAAATGAATTAACACAACGTAGATGCACAAAACTTTGACAGAACTGATTAGGGGAATTCCCGAAAAGTTCCAACTTTCATTTAATGACTTAAGCAAATGACGTTTAGAAGTGCAACAAGTTTGCAAATTGGGCAAAAACTAGGGTATCTGACATGGCGGCCAATTTAGAACATTTGTTAAAAACTTAATCTATCAGGTTTTGATTCTTTTCTATGAGATCTTAAGTTTCGGTCGTTATAAACGATATTTTTTTCTGTTTTCGTAGAAAAAGGGGTCGTTAAAGCCGATATGTCGTTATATCCGGTGTCGTTATAACCAATACCAAAACGCACAGAGTCTTATGGGCTCTGGCCGGGACCTAAGAAATGCGTCGTTAAAGCCGGTATGTCGTTATAACCGGTGTCGTTATAAGCGGATTCCACTGTATAAGAAAAGCTACAATTGGCTAATCGTTAAATATATTTAAACTATAGTTTATATGACGACAGGCAATAATTTTTATGAAAACAAAAATCCATTTGTGTGGAAGAGCAGAACGAGTGGTGCGATTGGAACAGTTATGTAAGACCATATTTTAAACACATTTCACTTTTACAATTGTTTCTATACGACACACCATTTTCGAGAAAATTGCAAAAAAAAAACTGTATCGTTTGTATGGGGGAGGTGGGCTGAAATGGTCTGATTTTCCCCGTTCGAGACCATCGCGTTGAAATTTACTAGAAGTGCAACTATACAAAATTTCAAGTCTCTAGCTCAATGCCTTCGAAAGTTATGGTGTTCGCTGACATGCGAAAATCAAAATCTTTTGTCATCCCAAAGACCCTCGTGTAGTTCATTTTTATGTCGATATACTTCATCAAATTATACTCCTATATGATTAATAGAATATAAAAAATTAAACCGAAATATAAAACATAACAAAAGCTATAATTGCTAATCTGGCAATTATTGAAAACCCGTATGGTGATATTCGTATCAAAATTCGAACAATTGTACCAAAATTCCACTTTGAAGTCAAACTTTCCAATAAGATTTTTTAAAATTTATTCCAATCGGATTTTGATGTATGGAAGTTTTGTTCTTGGACTTTTTTTGATGAGATGCACCGTTTTTGCGATATTTACAAAAAACGTTTTCGTTCGTATGAGGGGCACCCCCCCCCCCCCCCCCCCCCCCCCCCCCCCCCCCCCCCCCTAATAGTCAATTTTTGCCCATTAACGAACTTAGCCTCGCATTTTACAAAAAACGGATCTGTGCAAAATTTCAAGTTTCTAGCTCAATCCGTGCGCACGCAATCCGCGCCATAGACAGACAGACGGACAGACGGACGGACAGACAGACGGACAGACGGGCGGACATGCAAAATTCAATTTTTTTTATCATTCTAAACACACTGGTGTAATTCATTTTTGTGTGTGATGACGGGATCTTGGCGTTACAAACGGTAAGGCAAAGTTAGTATACCCTTTGGTATACATAACATACGGGTATAAAAATAACCGTCGTATTGGACAAATTTGACGAATCTACAATAACTTTATGAAAAAAGGATGAAATCAAACTCTCATATCGACACAACTACAACTCAAAATTTCCAAATTTCTTATTTATTTATTATTTTTTAAAAGCACGATAATTTCTACAAAAACACTATTTTGACATACTCCGACCACAAAAACATTCCAAAAATCGCTTTGTATTTTACAATTCGTGGGATTCTCTAATATGGCCTCTTAATTTTTACAATAACAAAATAACACATCACATTTGAAACGTACCAGGTCACATTTGACAATAATGTTCACTTTTTATTATAAGTCAATAGTTTATGGATATCGAGCGGATATTACCATAGAAAGTTATTGAGATCCTTTTCCATTCGGTGATAATACATCGTCATTCAGAAAGCCATGTACACGTGCGGAGTTGTAACCTCCGAAAAAAAAACCCCCACAGAAAAATAAAATGAAATAGGAATGGCAAAAAAAGGGAATATATAGAAACGAACGGAAAATACATTTAACGAAAACGGTATAGAAAAATATAATATCATGGAATCCTCTCACATACACAGAAAACCATTAAAGATGAAACTAATGCAGCAAACAGCAGAACCTTTTTAAATAAGTTTGCTATCGCAGGTCACGTCTTTGACTTTTATATCCCTCTTCAATTTTTCTTCTGCAGCCCATAGACAGGTCCCCGACTATCGGAATTCTAATAACATTTTAACGTATACCCTTGTATGTTGCTGCCATCCGACGAGAATATCTACAGCTAACAAAATAAATATAACAATATTTTCGCCTTATAGATGATCAACATTGACTCCTGACTGTATATAGAAAGGGATCTGTTCAATTCAGCCTCGTCGTCCTTATTGTATCTGGCATAGTATTGACTCTTAAGGATGAATTTTTCCTATGACATCCACCTAGATAAGGATGGTCTATTTCTTTCTAGGTGTATCGCCATAATGTAAGCAAAAGGACATTTACTCGTCCGTCCGCGAACGCTACCTATAATATATTAGAAACATGCCTCCAATAGTATAACACATTCCCATATCGTTGAAGTTTCTCTTCTTTATCCGTGCATATGAAAAATAGGTATCTATATCCTTGCATGCATACAAAAACATTTACGTGTAAATCTATAATATTCAAAGAACTATAGATAACTTCAGGACAACATTCATTCAAACTTATCGGTATTGACTTTTGCGGCCGGATGGCGACTATACCTGCACTACTAAGAAGTCTTGATACTGCTAGTATAAGATTTGATATCAAGAAGGATCAATATAGTATCCTTGAATTCGGCATAATCCTCTTTTCAAGCTCCTTTCCCTATCTTTCCCTAACGACTGCTACTTTAGCCTGAAATGGTGATGTTCATTTTTTCCCAATAGCATGTCTGATCTCCATGCGGTTATCATTTTTCCAAAGTGTAAAACGAAACCAGACCTGACATCGTTACAAGAAAAAAAGAACTTCTGGATGATAATACAAAAAAAAACGAAACTCTTTTTTAATACTTCTTGAACGTATCATATTCTTGAGACAACTTTATTCACGGTTGTGTGGTTTATTTTTTTAAACTGGAAAAACGAATAAAATAGCATTTCTCTCGAAATAAAGAGGAGACAAGTCTCTGACATATTGTAATAATAGATGGTTTCTATAGATATTCTATATTATTTTAAAATATCTGAGACAGAGCTCATTCAACTTTTCGACTATTTGAAAACTTTGAAAAAGACATTTTTATATCGAATTTCAATCACTTATCTATTGGAATTTCAAATATTCAAAAGTACGTCTTTAAAAAGTATAACAAATTCACGATGCTGTAAAAATGACGTAAATATTTTGGGAGGTTTTCTTAAGACGGGAATAAAATACATCGATAAGTTAATTCAGCAATGTTGTTTTACAAAATTTTAAACCAAAAAGTTTTACCTGAATTATATTACGAACAATAATTGCGGCCATATTCAGCTGCAACAAAATATTAGGTTTTTGGAGCCACATCTTTTTTGCGTGTAAAAAAAAGGTACAAAAAAAATTCAAAAACTGATTTGTATAAAATCTTATCGAAAGATCATCCAAGTTTTGAACCCTAATTTGAACAGAAAGGATTAGTGATATCTATAAAGCTTTGTATCTGGGGAAATTTTGACAACTTAGGTGTCTTTAAAATTATAGAAATAAAAAAAAAAAAAAACATAACAAAAGATATCTGGCAATTATTGAAAACCCGTATGGTGATTTAAGTGAATGGCGAACAGTTTTATCAAAATTCCACTATGAAGTCAAACTTTCCAATAAGATTTTTTAAAATTTGTTCCAATCGGATTTTGATGTATGGGAGTTAATTATGTAGAATAATATCCTGAATAACTTTTGTTCTTGGACTTTTTTGATAAGATGCACCGTTTTTGAGATATTCGCAAAAATCGTTTTTGTTCGTATGGGGGGTATCCCCCCCCCCTAACGGTCCATTTTTGCCCATTAACCTCGCATTTTACGAAAAACGAATCTGCGCAAAATTTCAAGTCTCTAGCTCAATCCGTGCGCCTGCAATCCGCGCCACAGACAAACGGACGGACATGGAAAATTCAATTTTTTTTATCATTCTAAACACACTGGTGTAATTCATTTTTGTGTGTGATAACGGGATCTTGGCGTTACAAACGGTAAAGCAAAGTTAATATACCCTTTGGTTTCACCATACGGGTATAAAAACACCCCAGGGCGAAACTGAACTCAGCCTTAACCCCCAAACCGAACGAACCACTCGAGTAAAATATTTGTAAAAAAATGGTTATATAAAGAAAAAACTTGAAAAAATGAATTAGCCCTAATTTTCCAGTTGGAATTTGAACGGAAAGTCAAAACACTGACAGGCCATTGGCCCTTTAACGAAATTTCTGTTAAGATTGAAAATCTGTAATACTAATTGTTCTGAATAACGAATGAATTTTATAGATTCTGTCCTGAAATATCACAAAAATCTTTTAAACACTAATAGAAAAAGATGATCATCAAAAAAAAAAAACAAAAAACCACCAGCAAATATTTGAAAGTATGTTCAACTTATCGATTTTAGTGTATCGGAAATTTCTGTTGATAGGCTACGAACCTTACAAATGCTACGATTTCATCTATCAAGGCCATAAATTGGATATCTCGACATTGAGGGGAATCAGGGCCTCACCCAGCTGTCCCGGTACTCTGGGCTAAACCGATGTTTGCCGCCCTGAAATATAGGTATACTGTTTCAAAATTTGCCGTGAATTTCCGGAACATCGTCCCTCCTGAATCCGACCCTGTAAAAATGACCGTTCAAAGTATCTAAACTTTAAAACACTTTGAATTGAACATAAACTTCTAAGAGCCATTTTCAATTTGTAATAATTTAAGGTAATCTCTTTAATTTTCTATTCACATAAATCTATATTCACCCTGACTAACAAGCAATAAAAATTCAACAAAAATTTATTGAATCAACTGCATTGCTAATCAAATATTAAGAAAAGGAAGTAAAAATAACAGTCGGCTTCCTTTCAATTGTTATGTTGTGTTGTGTAGTCCATTTCTAATGAATCAATAAAGCCGAAATGTACACCGTAACGAACAAATTCGAAAGAAATACCCACGACTGACGCCAGGGTCGTTTGGTGCCCCGAATTTAAGCTCATCAGCACGTATTCATTTCAAGCTCCCACGTCTTCATTTCGAAAAAAAGGGGGTAACTCCCTGCCAGCTTCTAGCTGTTACCTTACCTTCGATCCGTATCAAATCTCTCCGATGCGAAAGAAAAACAAAAATAAATAAATAAAGAAACACTCAAAAAATACTGGGAACTTCTATAGAAACAAAAACCACCAGCAAATAAAAAGTCATTAATGAATTCCTCTGCCACATAGCCAATAAAATAGTCGATCTGAGCCATAGCATCACACGCATTCCCCGCGCAACATCATCATCAGCGATTCATTCCCCTTGCGATATAATCGACTTTTACCTGTTTTCCGATGGTTGTTGCGTACAACTTCACCTTGCCTTGGTATCCTGGAATCCTGTGGATTTGCATTATTTCCTGTTTCCGGTGAGTAATTACTTCGAAACCGTTGCGAATCGTGATTGGAATCGATTCACTTTTATTACTCTTTACCTTTGATTACATTCGTGTGGAGCAAAGATAACGAAGAACACCCACACCACCACACCATTTCCAGGTTTACCCCTTAAAGTAGGTGGTAAGGATACCAAAGACGATTCAGGATGTGAAGGTGAAGAAAATCATGGATATCGATTCCAACTAACTCTTGTGTATGGTAGACCATCGTCCGTTTTTTGCAGATTCTCTTAAAATGGTAGGCCAAGAAACCAACAACTGAAAACGTTTTCTGTAAATTCTCTCTTTTTTTTGTTGAAATTATCCCTTTTCGTTTAAAGACCATCTGCTTTTAAGCCTTAATCAGTTCCGTTTGACCTGATTTCGTTTAACCATCATCCAATCTCCAACAGAAATGTATATTGATTACAAGGACTCCACACCAAGAAGAGAATTTTCAACCAATCGGTTCTAATTTTACTATAATTCCTTTAATGAGCGGTCTTTAATGGCATTTTAATACCCCATGTCCCCATTAGCAGAGTTTTGTGCATTTAACTGACTGATTACAGCGCATAAAGGACTAATTAAAAACATTCAATCACTGGAAAACTCCATTGATTTCTCATCTATGAATTCAGAAAAGGACATAGGAAACTATTCAACCACCTACCATTGCTACCACACACCATACCAACCTGTACTTCGACGTAATAGTGTTTGTTTAAATAGTTATAGACTAAATACTGAAAACCAAACCAGCATTTGAATCCCTTTTTCTATAGAGGGATCCCTGGACCCATAATAAAGTGGAGTAAATCATGAAATACACACAAACCCAATTTTTCAATGAATCGAACTTCCCATCTTCGCTTTCTCTACTTATCAACGGTAATTACGATGAATTTGTATTCTGTAAATGCAGTCAACAATATTTTTCTGCAGAAAACCGATAAAGGACAATTGTGAAGTATCCTACTCGATGACGACGCTACAGCGCAGAGAAAAACCTAGTGAAACTTAAGTCGTCGGTCGTACGATTTTCCTTGAACGATGCAGCGTCAGAGACGAACAACATCAGGGATTTATTTTCTATTTTAGATATCTATGATCATAGTTAGTTACCTCGTATATCACTTTATCCCTTTTTTTCCTATGATTTTTCTCCGTTTAATTCAGTGTTGGTGTAAATCCTTTGGAAACTGAAGACCCAAGATAGAGGAAATATGACAAAGAATCCTTCGTGAATTATTTTCCCCAAATGATTTTTCGTTTTGCTTTTCTCGATTATTTCTTTTTCATATAATTGGAACGTGAAGTGAATTCTTAATTTATATTGAAAACAATTTTTCTTCTTATTCATTTGATTTTTTTTTATTCTTGTTGTTGGTATGGTTAAGTTCTTTTAACGATGAAACTAATTAACAAAAGGTTTTCAACATCAATTATTCAGCCTCTTGATTTTCAATTCAATATGATTTTAATTGATGACTCAATTGACCGACTTTATGATTTATATATGACATATTTTAATAAAAATTTCATCATTTATACGGCGTATTACTTCCTAATTGCATGGCTTTTCAAATTTATCAAAATAAATCTTGGAACCTGAAAATATTTGTTGAAAAATGTTTTTTGTGAAAAAACGTGACAATGAGGGGATGAGTTTCAAAATGGCGAAAATTAGCGATACGTATTTTATGGACAAAAGTCTTGTCTTGCACGGCAAAAAATCCTAGAGTATTTTGCAATCCAAAAATTATATTGACGAAATCTTAATAAAATTTCGGATTGGAATTTAATACATGCGAATTTTTGAAAAAATTTTAGCCCTTTTTGCCTTCATATTTTAACAATTTTTTATTGTGTATTGAACTTAAATACTTTAAATATTAATGTCTACAATTTAATCAAAATTTTAGACTTTACTAAATTAATCTAAAAATAAAGTTATAAAAATTTCTAATCCATACTACTGGATTAGAATTTCGCATCGGATTAAGGTGCCGCTCCACATGAGAGAAAATACGCGAGTAACTCTCAAGAACTCTCGAGAGTTACTCGCAGGAGGTGGTCCATTTGAGAGTTAATTTCGGCGATTTTTCTCTTTTCAAGCCCAATATCTTGATTTTTTTGACATCTTGCTTTGGCGAGTTCTCGAGAGCTACTAGCGAAATTCAAACGCCGTTCGTATCTGGCGAACGATTCCCCGAGAGTTCAGTGGGTGCGTGTCGACTAGAGAGTAGAATCACTTTTGACAGCTCGCGAGTTTCTGCGAGCGACTCTCAGAGACGTGTCCATTTGCGAGTAGCTGCTATCGAGAGGTTCTCGCCGCCATTTACTCTCATGTGGAGCGGCACCTTTACACATAGGTCCAGCTTAATCCAGTTTTGATTGGAATTTACTCCAAGATTTTTTACCGTGTGGGAAACTGTATTTTGTCGACCACACACCAAGTATCATAAAAAAAAATTCCGTAGTCTAGAGAAAACGCCGAAAAATTAGAAAAAAAAAACTGTTTTCCTGCTGAGCTTTTTACTGTCCTCTGCTATAAAGGGAACGTATTGTATTCATGACGAAAACTGACTAGAGAATGGGGATAGCAGATAGAAAATTTCTGATCAGTAAGAAAAAATCCGATTCAGGTAAGATTATGAGGATGTCCGTGCATATCTGCCGGTCTGTTCGTTGTACATGTCTTAAATAACTCGAGAACGCGTTGAGCTAGCGACTTTAAATTTTTTGTAAATAAGTTCTACGGAAATCTCACTTTTCTGTCAATTTTTGGGAAAGTAACATTAGCCATAACGGGCGCCTCTCATACAATTTTTTAGAAAAAAATACCGTTTTTTGAAAATTTCTCGAAAATTATGCTTTTGAGGAAAAAATAAATACGATAATTCGGACACTTGGTAATTCGGACACCTCAGTAATCCGGACAGAAAGTTTTTAATATTAAAGACTCTGTAATTCGGACATAAGACAAAAAGTCTGACTCAGTAATCCGGACACTAGATAAAAAATCGTGTTCGAACCTGCCACATATGTTCAACAAAGACTTCGCGCGATTAACGGTATAATACGAATACAAATACGTATATGTATCTAGGTAGAATTTGGTTATGTTTATTCAGTTTCCTTCATATTCTTGTTCAGAGAAAGTTGTTTTTTTTTTCAAAAACTAACTAAGGCTCTAATGAGTTTAAAAAACTATGTAACTATGGCACTATTTAATAAAATTAAACACAATTTCCTAACAATAAAAAAAAAACTTGAAATTTTAAATAAATTAAAGAAAGGCAATAGCGTTAGAAGTCCCTCCGTCCGTCAGTCCGTCCGTCCGTCTACACTCAGAAAAATGTCCAGGTCAACTTTTTGTCAGGTTAACCCTGACCTTACAGAGGTGTCTGTAACGGCCAATTTATTCACTAGGAGTTAAATCGCCTTAACTCCCTTAAAACTCACCTTTTACATGGAAAATAACACTAGCTAACTCCCTTAACTCACTAACTCGGCTTAACTCCTAGTGAATAAATTAGGGGTAAGCCAGCTAGCGGTCAGAGTTAACCTATCTAAGGTCAACTCGTGCAGTTCCCAATGCCCTACTTCACCTGCTGGTGGCTTAATTTCAGAATTTCTCCGACTACAGGTCAACTCAGTTTTACTTGCCCACATGCAGGCGAACGCGCGCCTGCCCGAGGCCAATTACGCCGTATGTAGGTCGTCGAGTTAGCCTCCATTTTTCTGAGTGTAGAGACTTGAAATTTTACGCAGATTCGTTTCTCGCAAAATGCAAGGCTAAATTCGTTAATGGACAAAAATGGACTATTAGGGGTACTCCCCATACGAAAGAAAAGTGTAAGAACAAAAGTTATTTAGGATATGATTCTACATAAAACTCCCATACATCAAAATCCGATTGGAATAAATTTAAAAAAATCTTATTGGAAAGTTTGACTTCAAAGTGGAATTTTGGTACAACTGTTCGAATTTTGATACAAATATCACCATACGGGTTTTCAATATTTGCCAGATTTTCAATTATAGCTTTGGTTATGTTTTAATCAAATATTAAGATGGAAATTCGATAATTCGGACAACGTCCGGTTTGCAATTGTCCGAATTATCGAGCCACCACTGTATAACAAAATTTCTGCATTTTTTTGCTTTAGCGGTTTTAACGTATCTCTAATGATTCTTAAGATATTTCAATACGATTAAAAAAAATCATATTTTATATTTTTTTTTTTTGCAGAGGAAAGTAATTTTTAGTGTTTTCTCCGAGTAAATAAAATTAATTGTCTCTCCGGTAAATATTGGATTCTGTCCCCAGAAAAATTCTCATAGTAAAAAAACTGAAACGAACTAGAATAACTGCCTGAAATTTACTGCGTTTTAGTAAATTTTAAAGTCGTACAGTAAATTTTACAATCTTTCAGTAAATTTTACTGGAAAAATAGTAAAAGAAAAAAAGAATATTTACTATTTTCTCCATCAAAAAAACCCAGTAAAATTTCGCTGAGAAATTTACTTAGAAGAAGGTATCTGATTTAGAGTGAGCTAACAACACTCAAATTATTCCTTATGAAGGTTCGGTCATTCTACAATAACTAGAATCAAAAAATATCTCAAAATAAGTAGTCATAAGGGAATATACCAATTTATAATATTCTCTACGTTTGGACACATTTTTCGACAGTAATAAAAACTATTTATGACTCATAATAATATTTTATCATCCGCAACTAGCACGGACTAATGTTGTCAACTAAATTAATCTAAAATAGTGCGACGAAAAAGTTTAACCTTAGCTTAAATAAACAATAGTTATAACCAACAAACAGTCCCCAATCAAAAAGTCCGACATTACAATCGCTAATATATGAGAAGATAAATAATAAAATCGAATGAAATGATAATGTGAATATCGTTCGTGATTGAAAGCCAACAATTTATTGAACAAGATTTATATAACCAAATACAGGGAAATGTTATACGATTCACACACAATTCCATAAATAAATGTCGCTAATGTGAAATAGTCATCCAATATTGTTAGACCCCACGGGGAAGCGACTGATTGATATCCATCAATTCGTGTTTGTACCTACCCTTTTTGAACATTAAAATTGGATCAGTTTTCGAGAATCGTTAACCCCAGTATTATGCCCTTTAGTGGTGACGCGACGAAATCCAATATTTTATTGATTAAATTAGCCACTCTTGAAAATCAACCAACAAGTGATTCACCACCATAATCGCTGACATTAAGGGCTTTTTGTTTCGATGTCTTACTCTTCGCCAACCCTTACCGTCTTAGTCATCCCCAATTCAAATGGATTCTTAGTAATCCAATATGTTGACTAGAATTACCACAGGATTCGTTTGTTAATTCATTCATTTCGCCCATTATTTCATCCTTTTCCTAATGGCCAACATATCAATAGCGTGCATTTAGTCTGAAATTTATGGCCAAAATCAAGAAATAAAAATGAAAATAATTTGTCCATAAAATCTTTCATCTCATTCTAAACTATGATGATTTTGTTTTTAATCATAACGACTCCATGAACAAATGCGAAAATACTAACGGGAAGAGAACGAAACGAAACGGGCTTAATGTACGATTCATCTTAAAGGCACATAAAGGATTCCCTTCGCGAAAGTCATTGCACTATCAAAAAGGATAACATCCGTTTTGCAGCGATTTTTCGCTATTGTTGAACTTTAAACGAGCGACGTCAGTGGATTCCCAAATGTATCTCTTTTGCTAGACTTGTAGGAAAGCAACTCTCATCAGGATCGTAAAAACTTTTACTCGCTTGCAGCGAAAAGATAAACCAAATATTCTTGTAGATACGTATAGATAATTTTCCACAGACAGATACCAGCTACAGATAGCATAAGGGCAGATAGATGGATTTAAGTGACAATAAATGTTGCAGTTAAGCTATAATAATAGTCGAGATGATCAAATAACTTGTTCCAAATGCAAACACAATTAACAGTGACATAAACGAGGTAGTTGTACGATGCCACCCCGTCGTTTGTTCAAATCTGCCGTCCATCGTCTCCCCGAAGTTTATGAGACTTATAGAATCTGCCATCCAATTCCCAAAAAAAACAGCTCCCTTCTGGATTATATGACAGCATAAAAGTATAATCGACGACGGCAATAAATCCGCCCCAGAAGACTTCGTTTTCTTAACCTTTTCTCAAACTTACCCACATCCAGCACGTTGCCTTGAGTTCGGCTCCTTTTCCTTGGATCATTGGGATATTTCTTGCTCGCTTCCTGAACGAAAATTTCATTCAAGTCATTCGGGGAGAAATCAAACATTACCCAAACCTCCTCGTCATGCGGCAGTGTATGCCACACGTTCGCGTAATTTTCGACAATATATTCTAGGGGTTGAGAATCATGTATGCAGCAAACGAAATGCGACACCCACATCCAGGGATTTCCTCACAGATGTGGGGTCGTCTTTGTTTATGATAATACCGCAACTTCAACATTTTCGTTTCTGTTATATTTTAGCGTCTCACAGCAATCCCGTCGACGGATCGTAAAGTTTCAATATTTTACTTTTTATTATACTCCACAAATGATAAAAAAGAAGCCAAAACTTATTACATAAGTATAACATTACTAAATACTCTAATATCTTGACAATTAAAGAGACCTGACATTCCGTTAATAGATTTTTTTATAAAATATATTTCAGAATTTTCATTAAAACTTCATTAATTTTCGTATGTCTCCTTTTCCATTGTTCAAATTAAATAATCAGGGTATTCACAGTCCTCTTTTTATTTTCGGTATTCGGTGTTTTCGGTAATAGTACCAGGAAAACCGAGCCATGCTCGGCCACCTCAAAGTCGTCCTTTTGCTGAAATTTTGGAGGTGAGACCTATCGATCTAAATAGGTCTCACCTCTGTTAGAAAAAAACACGCAATATGTTAGAAAAACACACACGGTGAGACGATACCTTTCTTACATAATTAAACTTCATATGACGAATATAATTGGGTATAATGTTGATTTTTTTTATATAAAAACATCAGGTTTGTAGTGGAAAAGTCAGGTTTGTAGTGGGAAAATCGAAAGCCCTTAGCCATCTTAGTAATACTGTAAAGTTTCATTAAGATCGGACCATCCAATTCGAAGATACCAGGCGGGGGTATCGAGGGGAGGGAAAGGTCAGGTTTGTAGTGGAAAGATCCAAAGCCCTTAGCCCCCTTAGTAATACTGTAAAGTTTCATTAAAATCGGACCACCCAATTCGAAGATAATAGGCGAGGGGTATCGAGGGGAGGGAAAAGTCAGGTTTGTAGTGAAAAAATCGAAAGCCCTTAGCCCCCTTAGTGACACTGTAAACTTTCATTAAGATCGGTCCACCCAATTCGAAGATACCAGGCGAGGGGTATCGAGGGGAGGGAAAAGTCAGGTTTGTAGTGGAAAAATCGAAAGCCCCTGGCCCCCTTAGTAATACTGTAAAGTTTCATTAAGATCGGACCACCCAAATCGAAGATACCAGGCGAGGGGTATCGAGGGGAGGGAAAAGTCAGGTTTGTAGTGAAAAAATCGAAAGCCCTCAGCCCCCTCAGTAATACTGTAAAGTTTCATTAAAATCGAACCACCCAATTCGAAGATACCCGGCGAGGGGTATCGAGGGGAGGTAAAAGTCAGGTTTGTAGTGGAGAAATCGAAAGCCCTCAGCCCCCTTAGTAATACTGTAAAGTTTCATTAAAATCGGACCACCCAATTCGAAGATAACAGGCGAGGGGTATCGAAGGGGAATTTTCTCAGGGGTGAGAACTATCTAGATCGATTTCTTGTCCCCGAAAATCCCTAACCACCAAGTTTCGTGAAAATCGTTAGGCGGGTTTTCGAGATCGTTTGTGCAGACAGACAGACAGACAGACTGACAAACATTCCTCGTATTATATTATAGGATTAAAAGACTGAAAATATTCTGCTGTGAACATCCCAAAGCACAAATTTGAGAACAGCGCTTTTATTGGACACATGACCAAATCATGAACTGCGAATTTGATTGTAAAATATGTCACATACCTTTAAATCCATGTTTGATGTATTCTTTTGAATTTCTATTGTGGCAACGGCTACCAAAATTGAAAAAATTTGCAGTCCGATGAGATTAACAAAAAAACCAGCGAGAAAATTTGACAACTAAAAACATTACTAGCGCCACTCGCGGTTGATTCTTGATACCGAATAACCGGGCCGGAAAACACGACTCAAGGCATGTATACAATTATCGAATCCGGTAATTCATTTTTACATGAACCAAATTACCGTCTCGGTAAAAATCTGTTAAATTTGACTGAATTACCGAGCGGTAAAATTACTCGCAATTTAAAAGAGGACTGTGAATACCCTGAATGTCTCCAAGAATTAAATAGTAATGTGTGAAAGAAATCTCCTACTAAAATTAATTGTTCTTTGCAATTAGACGGTATGAAAAAATATCAAACAAAGTAAAAACATCTCTGTAGACGTAATTGTGATAAATATGGCAATTTAGTGCAGCTTAAATGTCAATGTCAAATAGCACCCCAGAAATACATTTCTGTACACTGTCCCGGGCGCGACCTTCAAGGGGTGCTGAAAATCTCTACTGCGACAATTGCATGGCCGAATTATACAAGGTCTACTGGTTATTTTTCGACAGCCACCATTTTGCTACGTCATCGGCAAGAAATTCTTTGTAATGTTGATTGTGCGTACGGAGTTGTTTAGCTAGATGTTAGCTAGATTTGAGAATTAGGGAAAATTCCCATTCAGTCTTATAAGAATTTCTTGCCGATGACGTCAGAGCCAGAAGCAACTGAGCTGTCAAACAGACCTTGTATAATTCGGCCATGCGACAATTGTGATTTTTATCAAATTAGAACCAGAAGGGACCGAAATACTCTTCTCTGGCAACTCTTAGGTTGTTAACTCGTGGATATTTTTAACTTTTTAAAATAAAGTTGCCTGCGGCGCAATTTTTTTTAAGCTTTTATGCCTGCCGCGTAATTTTTACACAAAAGCTTTCATCTGTTTTCTAAAAAATCTTTGCGGTTGCAATAGTCGCAAAAAAATAATTAAAACGTTCCAAATTTTCAGACACAAAGATTCATTTTTTTGGATTGGTACATGTTTTGCTGTGGACGTTACACTCAGCTCTCGCGTGGCTCGATTTCCCGGATTTCCAAATGAAGAAGATGCTTAACCGCAATTCAAACTAACGATTGCGATTACGGTTCAATTGTAATTGCAATCGTTAGTCTGAACTGGGCTTTAGGCTGTCTGAAGAAACGTCACGTACGAAACCGCTTTAACTTTATCGATTTAAATTAATAAAATTGAGAAAAAATATCAGAAATATATTTTCTTTAATTCCCTTTCTAAAAATTACAAATATTTTTTTCTGTATTAGAATGTTTTTACACAAATGTCAACAAGTGCTACAAAACAAAAATAGAAAAGCTTGTTTCACACTGAAAAAGGAAAATGCGAAAAGCATTTTATTTATTTTTAAATTCCAGAAAAGTCGAGAAATAAAATTTATTGTCTAAAAAAATTGAAAATTGCAAAATTGTATTTTAAAAACTCTCTCGGAAAATTTTCGTGTATGAAAAACTTTTTTTAAAAACATGGAAAAATATTCCAGTACGCCGATTCTACCTTTGGAAAATCACTTTTTTCTGAAGCGTTTGGAGTCAAAATTGAGTCGAAGTTAAATAAAACAATAAATTTACAAACGATTCAACGATGTTTAATTTTAGTTTACCCCACATTTGAATATTTTCTGCACGCAATTACTCGCCGAAATCATTCTGGAGAAAGCACAACTGACAGTAATTATTTTAGCATTTTTGAAAAACAGTCTTTCGTAAAAAAAACCGACAAAAATATTAAATTATTGTCATGCTTTTTTATCGATTTCGAATAGAATTTATTCGCACAAGGATAATCCCTTGTTTTCAAATGAGACACAAGAAAAAAAAAACAGATAGTCTTACATATATTTTCGAAGGATCATTTTTCGTCATATACCCTACCATTGCTAAGGAGGCTTTACAACAATAATCGATAGGAAAATTGGAGATTTCAACCCTAGCTACATTCTTCTAAAGAAGGTATCACATAAGAAGCAGTATCAACTCGTTATGTTATTTCGCTGTTCGTTTATTTTGCTGTTCATATCCTTCAATTTTTATGCTCTTGTTATGCTGTAAAACCCTCTCAAACCAACATCAGTATAAAATATTATTTCCCATCCCCAAAAAAGCGGTTCAAGTAGACTGTCGTAAAAATTTGGGGCGCCAAACACGGCCTACCCTCGTCCGTGTCACCAACGTACCCGGTATATTACGAATTATCCTTTGAGAGTTGACATTAGAACATAGGGGTGCGGATAGGAAAATCTCAAGGAATTGAAGAAATTCTGAACCAAATCGAATTGAAAAAAAACCTCAAATCGAACCGTACTGAATTGAACCGCACAAAAGCAAAATAAAATGAAATGAAATGAAATGAAACGGAATAAAATAAAATAAAGTGTAATAACTTGCAAGAAAAGGACGAATTATTTTTTGCCCTACTTGTATGCTTATGCATAATGCGAATGGAACGACATGAGCTAAAGAAAACAGTAAAGTAATAATAATAATAAAATAAAGTTGTTTTCTCCTCAATTGCACGGGGCGCTCATGTTTTTTTCATATTTATAACCAAAAGTGAAACGTATTCAAAATGTTGTATGTTCGCAATACCCTTTCCAGGATGTTAGAATTTTTCCTTTTTGTTAGTGGGATCCCTTTTTTTATAAGAAGTGAACTTCCCTATTCCCAGGTCTATGAAGAGTATATGTAGTACAGGTTTTTCGTCAATCTTTCGCACTCACCTCTTGGTCCCTCGGTTTGCCACAAAAAAAAAACATCAAAGCCTAGTAAATCTAGAAGAAAAGAACAAAACGTAAAAGGGAGGCTGGAAAATTTCAAGAGGGCGAAATGATTGCCTTAGTAGCATGAGAGTTGGCAGATGAATTTTTATTTCCATCATTTGTACTAACGTTATTGCCTTCATATGCAAAACTGATATGATAAGGAGAGATCCTTTTCTTTGCCATTTTCATGGTTTTTCTTCATCTTTTTGTCCGCTCACATTTTGTTTCTCGGGGCGTTCAGTAGTGAGAATTTTCCTCACACACCACATATGTTGAACGGCCGGAGGAGAGCGAAAGGACTCGTTCGTTTTTCTTCTTTTTTACGTTATTTTGAATTTTTGAAGAAGTGGATTGCTTTTTATGCGGAAGTCACTCGGAAAATATTAGCGACATATGAGAATGTGAGGTGAAAGGATTTCTTCATCTCTGCAGGATCAACAGAAATAATCGCAAAAATTCGTAGTGGGGGTGAGTCTCTCCGTATATTTAACGAAATGCTGCTAGTCGAATGGATGAATATTTAGGGATGAGGAAATTTTGTATGCGATTATTATAAATTAGGGTCGCATATGTGTTTTAATAAACTTTTGAAACGAAAGCATATTATGCACAAAATAATATGAAACACGAATGTCATATTTGTGAATCGTGGGTTTATCGTTATGCATGCACAAGGGAATTTTGACTGCTTTACTAAATTGAATTTTAAATATTTTGCTAGATTTGCAATAATACAATTTTATTGCTTTTATCCCCACAACCATCATTGCAATAATGATAGATTTTATCAAAATTGTTGTCATGATTTAAATTTAATTTGCGGTTGTTTTTTTTTTCGTTTAAAAATGTTTTCGAAGTACTACCTACTAGTTTTTGATTCCGGTAATTTCTAATGAAAAAATAGAGACTTTTTCCGTAATAAATTTCTAGAATTTTGTGTCACAAAAAAAAACGCTTATAATAGTGTCATATGGAAATGGCACTTAAGAAAGTTTTCTGTGGAATTTTTTTTAAACCAATATTGTTAAAAAAAATTAAACAATTTCATGAAAACCTTGTTTTTTGAACTAACGTGCTTGTATTATTTTCGGACATTTTTTTCTGACGCTATTAGAATTTCTTTAAACCCCACTAGGAACCTGAAAGCCCAGACATATAAAGTTCAATGGTTATTGGTCGCGTAAAAACTAGGGTTGTTTTTAAGAAACGGGTATCCTAATTCCTAATCAAAAAATCGAGAACCGGATGCCCGGTTCTGAGGTCAGGAATCGTCTAAAAACTCGTTCCAAGTCGAAGTCCATAAAAAAAGAGAATGCTCTTCTGTTTTCTTTTTTTTTTTTTGTTTTGAGAGAATTTTTTCTATTACTATCAGAAAGAAGCAAAATTGGTAGAAATTTTTATACTCTATATGAAATATCATATAGGAGTATATTAGATCTAGTATACTGTTTGTAATGCATCGAACCAATCGTTGGACACAAAAATGAACTACATCAGGGTGTTTGGGATGACAAAATATTAGGATTTCCACATTTCTGTCAATCTGACTGTCTGTCCACCTGCCTGTCTGCTTGCCTGTCTGTCCGTGAACATCATAACTTTCGAAATGGTTGAGCTAGAGACTTGAAATCTTGTACAGTTGCATTTCTCGTAAATTTCAAGGCTATGTTCTTGAACGACCAAAATCGGACCATCCCCCCTCTCTCTCTCATGCAAACAAAAAAGTTTATTTGATTTCACTTGGACCTCTCCCTCCTCCCTCCCCATACACCCTGAATACTTTTTTTCTATTTTCTCAAAAAAAATGTGCACGTTTTCGAAAATTTTATAACGTCGAAATGTGTTTTAAATATTATTTTACATAATCGTTTCATACATCAAAATCCAATCGAATCAGGGGGTACCCTCTTTTATGTAAATGGATTTATTCATGAAAATTTTGTCAATCCTCAATAAATTATTTGACGATTGGCCCCTTGGAATTGTAGCTTTTCCTAGGGTTTTTTTTTTCAAATTTTATCTCATATGAAGCACTAGAATTTAGACCCGGCTTCGCCCGGCTAAAAGCGTGAACAGAAAAAAAACTTAGGAAAACTAAATTCAGTTGGTTAAAAATTAGGTAGCCTGCATGCTGTTGGTTAGTTTTTTCTCTTCGGAAAATGATTAACAAACTAACAAAAAATTCCAGCACTTGCATTTGGTATTACTTTACCCCCCTCCGCTTACTCCCCTCACCTCTTGGGCTGCTTTTTAATGGGTCTATGTTGGGGCTGGATACCCGACGAACATCTATGCCAAATTTCAGGCCAATCGGTTCAGTAGTTTCCCCGCGAAAGAGTAACATTAAGGGAAAACTAAGTTTCTAGATGACGTTACCCCCTCCCCTTACTCCCCCCAGCCCTCGCGCTACTCTTTCGTATGCCTATGTTGGAACCAGAACTACCACAGACACTCATGCCAAATTTCAAGTCAATCGGTTCAGCCGTTTTTGCGTGAAAGAGGAACAGACAGACACCAACTCATTTTTATATATTAGTATGATGATTACTAAAAAAAACCTTTAGTTTTCAAGAAAATTGCAGAAAAAAATTTTTAGAGACAAGAATTAATATTCGAAAACGGTCTGTCTACCCTATTAAGTAAATATTAAATCGAAAATCCGACAGTCAGCCATGAAACAAATGAATGAAAAGTCCAAAGATAGCAAAATTAGCGCATCGCCATTAGCAAAACTGGTCTTTGAAAAGCACTTCCATTAAAATGTGCTCAAATGCAAACACATTAAGATGATATTGTCTCTATATAGTACATACTATCTATATAGAAAATCTAGTATCCATCTTGAATTTTATCTTCCAGGCGATTGAAATGGTTTTATCGGTAGATGAATAGAATGAGATATACAATTAAACATCTCCATAGAATGCAATGTGGATTAATGGACGGACACAATGAGCCACAGAAGCAATCATCGTTTTCTTCTTCGTCAGCATCTTGGTCGTTTTAATCCTTTCACCTTGGCTGCGGTGACATTTTGAGGCCTCCCTTGCAGTCAGAAGATCTGCATTTACCTGGTCATAGATTATTGCACATCAAGAACCTTGAATCACCCCCTGAAACCACCGGCATCTACCATTCCAATAAAATAAAGAAGCCTCAAGGTATATAGAGGACTTAATTAGAGGTGAGACAGGCAGCACTGTTCATCTTTCTGTGTATATTATGTGCGTCTTATGCCCATTAATCTATAATAACGTCATAATGATTATCACCTTCTGTTAATTTATGATTATTACGTCTTCTGTTGCAAAGTCATTACCATTACTTTAACTATAGAGCTATTCGAGTTGTGTTTTTTTTTCAAGAGGGTAGCGATGATCTTTGAGGTTTTTTATTCTGAATTCTGAATATAGTTTCTTTAACGAATTTTCCAAAAACCTATTGTTAAAAATATTATGTTTGTTGCATGAAAAATTCCTTCGTTCGCACGGTGAAAAAACATTCAAATTTTCTATGCATACCAATTTTATCTGAAAAAATATTTCATAAAATATTTCTTTAAAAAAACACTAGTGCAAAAAAAAACAGAAAAAATATGAACGGTTATTATTTTTCATACTTGACTTCTGCCAGTAATACAATTTAACTCCATCACAGGGAGAAAACTGAAAACTTATTGCCACACATTTATTACGGATTGTAATAAAACATCCCAGAATGTGCAAAAGAATACCGAATTCTAGTGAGTGACAAAAAAATATGAACAAAAAGTCCCCTGGATTTTTTTTTTTTTTTTGGATTGTTGCACGACAGATTCTGGACCAAGATGACGATATCTTTGTCGTCTCGGTGATGGAAGAATGAGATATCCAAAGACAAAACGCCAATGCGAAGGAAAAAGGATCAAGTGAAGACGGAAAGAGGCTAACGCTAACCGTTTGCTCGTAGGGATTCAAGCGAAAATAATAAAAGGGCAAGGAAGACTGTTGATATCCCGTTTGAGAAATGTGATGATATTTCTGTTTTATTATCTCGAGAAGACACACGAAAAGGTGTTCGCTACTACAGCATTTTACTTCAATTTCATCGTTTTAGCTCTTTATTTTTATTTCATTTCATTTCTTTAGCGTTTGCTTCATTGTAGCTTTTTTCCTTATTTACTTTTTTTTGCGCCTTTCACGACAAAACAATTTTACTTGTATTTTCAACTCGATTCGGTGTTGGATCAAAAGAAAATACAACAAGTCAGCAATTTTCTCAACATTGAGCTTATCCTGAACCAACCCACGTTGCCACACAATTTTCTTGATGTTTTTCAACAGCTTTTCTTATTCAATGCTGTGGTATGGTGTGGTCTTTTTAAATGGCTTCACCTTTAGATTCTGGTTACAAAGCGGACGCTAGACAGTATCTAATGTCTGCAACTTCCTGCAGACGACCAATCCGACAGACGTGCGATTCTTGTATCGTGGACTGCATAGCAAAATTGCAGGACATTCACTTTTTGCTTGTTCAATTTTCGTTTTTTTGCCATCAGCAACATTTAAACTGTAGCTGGAAACTTATGAGGAACCAATAATCGGCTTGTCTGGTATTTGAACTGATGCTATACAGTCCTTTCGAGAAGATCCAATAGGAATAAATAAGAAGACCCAAACAAGACAAATCGATGCTAAAATTGATAGCGGGGTAGAAAACACTTTAAGGATTACGATACCGACTTTTGGAATCTTTCAATTGTATGTCAAGTGCTGTTTAGTTGCTGAAATTTATTTTCTTAATTTCCATGAAATTCGATTTTCTACGAAAAATCACACATGATTCATTGTTATCCTGCTTTAAAAATATTTATTATATCTTTTTAATTTATTATATATGTCGTTTGGAAAATATTTACTCTCTTCAATTGAATTAAATATTTAATGTGATTTTTCCTTAGAAGTTTTTGATGTCTGATAGGGAAAATTGTTTAAAAGACTATTCATAAAATACCACACACTTTTAACACCTATGAAGGCCTCCCTCCCCTTCTGGGGGGTGTTCTAATTTAATACAAAATTTAATACAAAAAATCTCTGATCTCTGTGTGACGAGAAGGCAAGGGGGAAACCTTTAAATTCTTCTTCTTTTCCGCCGCTACCACAGCTTTCCGTTCTTGGCTTCCCGCAATGTTTCTCGTCAGAGGTCAAGACCGCATGCCTCCAGTTTTGCATCCCATTTCTCTTCTCGTCCTGATCAACACCGTTTTGCCATCTATAATCATAAATGCGGTATTTTAAACCGAACCGAAAACCACTGAATTAGTGAAATTTTACCGAACCAAAACCAAACCAGTTTCTAAAAAAGATGTCCGAACTGAACTTAAACCGAACAATTTAAAAAAAAATTTAAAATTTTGGAAACCAAAATCAGATTTAGATTTTCGGAATTTTAGAAAAGAAAACCAAAAACCAGAAATCAAATTCGTCGATGAATCAAAACCGACTTTAAAAAACTTTTGTCTGTTTAAGATTGGGGGCCTTGCTGGGCCGGTCATCACCTACCGCAAACGAGTCTCCAAATCGAAATTTTTCTGATTTTTCTTGGTGCCGACTGCTAGCCTGGTAGAGTTTTTTCGGATTTCAAATCAAATGAAAACTTTCAAATTGGAATTTTTCGAAATTTTTCTGATTTTTCTTGCTGCCGGCTGCTAGCCTGGTAGAGTTTTTTTCGGATTTCAAATCAATTGAAAACTTTCAAATTGGAATTATTACTCATTCGAAAAGTTAAAATTGCCCGTTGGAAAAAATTTCTCTATTTCTTCCAAAGCTTAAAATTTTTGAACCGATTTCGATAAAATCAAGACGAAAAAAATAAACTGAAAAACTTATGAAGTCTGTTTTCGTATTGTCTTCAAAAGCTCTACCTTGAAAACAATTCGTCCGATTGAGCTAAAATTTGAGCTCATATCGTTTGAAAAAAAAACCCCCCCAAAAGCAGAGAGAACCTAATCACAAATTCAAAGTTTCCCACCACGAAAGTTTTCAACCAACCCCCATAAAAATGAATTAAGCATAAATATTTTAGTTTTCTTAAAATGTATGACAACATCAAAATCATTCATTCTAAACAAAGCGGTCTCGTTATTCAAAAGAGTATACAAAAGCGGGTAAATATTTAGAGGGAAATGCGGCTTTCTGTATACAGTGAAAATCAATCCTTAGAAAGCACATCTATAACTCAACTCAAATAAATAGAAACCACTCAGTGTTTATAGATTGAAAGAAGATAATACACTACAAAATGGAGAAAAACACGAAAAAAAAACCACCCCACTTCATTGTCCTGATAGCCAGAAAATTCAACACATATTCCACTAACACCAATAAAACGAAAACATTCTATTTTCTCTGAGGAATTTTCATTAAACATTTCAGTTTCAATGGAACCGCAGCAGTGATCCTTCTCACATTTGGAAAGTTTCCACAGCACGACTCGAAAAAAATGCAGGAAAAATGAATATATTGTGGTATATGCATCGATAAATAAATAGATATAACCACCAGCCATATCGACTTATTGATATCTAACTTTCGAGGAAGCGAAAAATGTTAAGAAAAGCATAGCAAAAGAATTGTATAAGATGTCCTTATAGTAGTATAAAAAGCACACAATCATTCATCCTTTCTATTCCCTTATGATGTGTACCAGTTGAGAACGATAACCCAAACAGATAAAATGTGATGCTTTCTATTTTCATATTGGAAATAGAACTTGGAAAATTATTGGTAGAAATTTATGATTCAGCAATTTTTCTTCGATTGCTATTGTTGGATAGTTGAATCATCCAATCAATTTTCTTAACGTATATAGGATTTAGCACGCAAAAGGAGCAGTCCAGGATCCGAAGAAATATCCTTGGATTCTTCGAAACCATTAAATGAAAAGTATGCTGTACACTTGAATAGCCGGAATAACAACAACAATGGCATAATCTTGTCTGCCAAAATAGTGCTATATAATAAAATATTTAGTTTTTTGCAACACCAATATTCTTATATCAATGTTACGAAAAAAAAACTACAGACGATCACGCCCTTACTAACCACAGTCTTTTTTTTAACAAAATTCAGTTATTTCTAGTATAACATGTTTTTCTTATTAGTTTTAATTTGCTTTTTTCACAACGAAACAAAAATAGAGAAAATCCCCCGCTGGTGAAAATGCCAAAAAATGATGA
The DNA here is from genome assembly GCA_964034945.1 of Chrysopilus asiliformis. Classification (NCBI taxonomy): domain Eukaryota; kingdom Metazoa; phylum Arthropoda; class Insecta; order Diptera; family Rhagionidae; genus Chrysopilus; species Chrysopilus asiliformis. Next base: position 94,800,837 of record OZ035962.1, read on the forward strand.
TTTCTCTAATTTTGAATCCCGCATCCCAATCAACTGAACGATTCAAAAATAATCAAGGGGGGACATGGGGGAAGCGAATAAAAAGGTATCCTATCTTAATTCTGTCAGTAACTCTACTTGTTCGCAAATTTCATCGAAATCTGTGGTGCAATTTTGGCGGGATGCCTTAACACACATACAGATAGGCTAATCTATATATATAAAATCGTTTAACCTGCACTCAGAAAAATGTCAGGTCAACTTTTTGTCAGGTTAACTCTGACCTCTAGCTGGCTGACAGAGGTTTCCACTACATGACATTACATCCTCGAAATGCCTATCTAAGGTCAACTTGTGCAGCTCCCAATGCCCTATTTCCCCTGCTCGTGGCTAAATTTCAGAATTTCTCCGGCCACAGGTCAACACAAGTTTTACTTTCCCTCATCCGGGCGAACGCGCGCCTCGCATAGGCTAAATTTTCCTGCCCGAGGCCAATTACGCCGTATGTAGGTCGTCGAGTTAGCCTCCATTTTTCTGAGTGTGATTGACTGACTGACTCATCAACGCCCAGCCCAAACCCCTGAAGCTAGAAACTTGTAACTTTCACAGTATGTCCCAACCAACACGTAGGCACTCACTAAGGCGGGGGTTTCCGAAACTTTACCGCTAAGGGGGTAAAGGGGGTTTGGGTGTTTTTAAACCGTGATTTTCGCCATGACTCCTGCTCAATAGAAGGCTGAAAAGTTTCACTCGGGATTTTCGGTGTCGCTGATCACGAATCTGGTGTTAGATTTTCAAAATTCAAAACGGAAGGTTCTGTAAGGATAACGCAAATAACCTTTTTTCCCATTTTTCCCGGGGAAAAATGACATTAAGGGGTTTTCGGGATCGCTGATCATGAATCCGGTGTTAGATTTTCAAAGCTCGAAACGGAAGGTCCTTTTCTCCATATTTTCCATGGAAAAATGGCATTAGAAAAATGGCAAACTCAAATATCTTTTTCTCCATATTTTCCGGGGAAAAATGGCATTAGGGGGTTTTCGGGGTCGCTGATCACGAATGAGGTGTTAGAAATTCAAGACTTGAATTAGAAGGTCCTGTAAGAATAACGTAAATATCATTTTCCCGCTTTTCCCGGGGAAAAAATGGCATTAGGGGGATTTCGGGTTCGCTGGTCACGAATCTGGTGTTAGACTAATTCGCAACGGAGAGTCCTGCAAGGAAAAGAGTTTTTTTTAACAGTTTTTAAGTTATTTCCAGTTTTCTTTGTGTATTCTAAAACTTATAAATACAAAAAGCTTAACCCTAGAACGACGGGTATGCAAGCTAGTCATCTATATATGCAATACAGCAGTGTAAAAAAAGTCAGTTAATTTATCAAATACCCTGTTCTAATTAAATGAAATTGTATTGGATTTTTTTAAATATGATAAATTCGCAATTTTTACAATCAAATCCCAATACATAATACTATTTTTTATTTTTTTCTTGAGATATCAAATTTACATACCAGATTTTAAATTTAAAGTCTCAATGTTTACATTTTCCCCCGTTGCGGTTAAAATCAATTTCGTCTACTCCAGTTTTAGTCTTCACTTTTCAATTGTTAGAATTTTGAGGGTCTACTGTTATTGAACGCCCCACAAAAAACAAGAAGACAGGCAGTCACACATACTTTTTCCCAAACACAACGCATCCCGATGATCAACAAAATCGAAAGTGCCTACCAGGAGACTGTGGAAAAGCAAAAGAAAAGCAGATCTCTGTGAGACTTTTTGTTGTTTAACTTTGGGAATTTGTCTGCTTGGATGAAAGAAAAGAAGAAACATTACCCTCGAATGATGTATTCACAATCGAACTGATCTGTATATGTAGACGAACAAGGGATATTGTTATTATTATTTGGGGTATGTTATTTTTGCTGCTATTGATTTGAATCAATGTAGTCGACTTCTTATGTTCTCTCATTGACTTTCTTTATTCCTTAACGTGATATTCGTGTTGTTTCCGATAAAGGATGCATGAATGAATGAAAGTCGGGAAAGGACAATCTGACTTGATCGAATCGAATTGAATCGAAAGGAAAATATAACAGAATTTGGTGATAATAATTGAGTGGGCAAAGTTGATCCCTTTTTATTTTATTTGGATCTTATAATGGCAACGATTGATGATTAATTTCCATTTTGACATGTCTAACATAAGAGGGTCAATTATTGTTTTTAATAAATGTTAATTCATCGAGCACTCAAATATTGAGGTGTATATCTTTGGGTAATTAATTCTAAGATGATTAGGTAATATTGAACCAAGTAACATTTTCATATTGTTTAGAAATCAATAATGTCGGTTTAAACTTGGTTGGATCCTAATTGGTGTATGATGAATATAATGACTATAATTATGACTTAATATATGAGAATCACTTCATTTGTTGCTTCATTTTATGTAAATCATTTAACCAACTTTAATATTTTACGAGTTTTCTCTACAAAATTCCAAATCGTTTAATCAGGGCAGCAATCATGTATTCCGACGCGTCTCTGTCTTTCGACTTCGACGCAGCTTTTAAATCTTGACTTCGCGATATCAGCAGCTTCAAATTTCCTGGAGTGACAGTCAGAATCACGTTTCAATTCATAGTAACGATTCCGCGAAATTTCAAGCTGCAGATATGCCGAAGTCAAGAGTTAAAAGCTGCGTCGAAATCGAAAGACAGAGACGCGTCGGAATACATGATTGGTGCCCGGTAGGCCATATTTTAAAAAAATAAGAAAAACTACGATTCCCAGGGGCTAAGCGTCAAATACTCTATATGAGAGCAGACAAAATTTTTATTTAAAAAAAAATCAATTTGTATGGGAGAGGAGGATTGGTCCGATTGGATTTTGATATTTAGAACGGTATGAAAATCATATTCATACCAAACCATATTCTAAACACATTTAGTTTTCATAAATTTTTCGATACTGTGCACCGTTTTCGAGAAAATAGAAAAAAATTATTCAATTTGTATGGGAGGAGGGGAAGGGGTGATCCGACTGAATTTTATTGTATAGATAAGTTATGTAAAATCATATTCTAATTACATATTATGTTTATAAATTTTTCAATACGACTCACCGTTTTCGAGAATATTGTAAAAAACTTTTTCGTTTGTATGGGAGAGGTGGGAAGGAATGGTCCGATTTTGACTGTTCTGATTTTGCCTAATGGTCCAATTTTGTCCAGAACTTACCCTAGCCATTTACGAGAAACGCAACTATACAAAACTTCAAGTCTTTAGCTCAATTCTTTCGAAAGTTATGGTGTTATAGACGGACAGACGGATGGACGAACATGCGAAAATCTAAATCTTTTGTCATCCCAAGCACCCTGATGTAGTTCATTTTTGTGTCCGACGATTGGTTCTCGATGCGTTACTTACGTTATACTAAATCTTATGCTTTTCATAAAAAGTATAAACACAAGATTAAAAAGTAATTTTAAGCAAAAAAAAAATATTTAATTATATTTAATTTTTTTAACTATACTAAATTTTATCTTTTCATTCAATTTCAGGTATGTTTCTTCTATCATTATCTCAGTTTTTGTATGTAAGTAAATGTTGAAACTGTTTTAAAAAAAAAATGTTTTTTAAAACTTTGGATTCCCTACACCAAACAGGACGCAACGGCCAGCGTTTGAGTAACTTTCCCCAGTAGGCACAAAAAGTTATTTAGGAGAGGACAGAACGGGTGTCCCAATTGCATTTTAATATATGGAAGAATTATCAAAACACGCATTCTAAAAAAATGAAATTATTTTGAAAACCTCGCCCATTTCATGTATGCGAAGAATACACTTTTTCTAAAGGTCCAGAAAATTAATTCAATTAATTTTTCCATTCCCATACTTGAAAAATTCCGAAAACATATGCTGCGTTGGTAGATAGGAAGCAAGATAATACTCTGCACGATGTCAAAGACAAAATTCCTTTTCGTATAAAAAAATGTTTAAAGGAAGGCTTAATATCCGGTCATTCATATGTATAATCAACAAATTCATTCATAGGACCATCCTGATGATGATGATGGCGATGGGTCCCTTTGGACTCTGGCTATATGTATGCAAAAAAGGAAATCAACGGCATAAACTTGAAGACATCCCATGATTATCATCTCTTCTTTTCTTTCAATCCCTACCCAGCCTGGATGCTCTAAAACGAAAAAGTACAAATCCAAAAGCCATGAAGTATAAAAATGAGACCCCAGAGGGGATAACGAGTTTTAAGGAAGTGGCCTTTAAAGAATATGAAAAAAAACAATGAATAACTAACTCCTTCCAAAACCCGTTGATCACAAGTTATGCTCCTTTTTTGCGGTCGATTCGGGACCAGCATTGTCCTACATCATCCACATCAGGATCGACCGTTGGTCTTTAATGTTGGCTGTTCCTATACAGTTTCGTAGCCCGGAGTAGGTTATGCTTCCCGATGGTCTTTCTCTATGGGTCTTTTAAAGCATTTTTATCATTTATATGATATGCTGGTGTATTTCTCACGGACTCTACATTCAGTTTTTGTAGACATATCGTGTCCTTTCACTGAATGGGTTTTTTTTAATAAAAAAAAAGATTTTTTTTTTGCTGTTGCCTCCTCCGTTCTCATAAAACTATTTGATAAGTGCGGTCGATGGTATCAACGAGGACTATTCACTAAAAAAATGTGTGCTTTTGCCTCGAACAATAAACTAAAAAAAAATGGATGGAAAGGCCATGTCCGTCATATTAAATAGCCGTGGGATCAAATTATGCTAAAATGTTTGTAGCGCAATTTCAAATAATATAGCCAAGCCAATGGTAAAAATTAATATGAAGTTTTTTTTTGTCTGCTCACTGCATGACTTCCCAACGAACATAAAATTGTGCTTTCTATCAGTGTTGTGCATAAAGAAAAACTTGCAGATTTATGTATCGCAAACGATTTATGAGAGGCTTGTCATTGGTTTTAGAATTTTAGGTCACGATTTATTTATTTTTTCTTTAAAGTATGCACTTTAAGGACTTCAATATGAGGGAATCGAAATACAGAAACATTAGAGTGTGTCTTAAAAAAAACATCAGGTGCAAATATGAATATTTTACCCAAATTTTTGAAATTTGAAGTTTCTGGAATTTTGTTGCTTGAATTCTTCTTTCATCCAGGAACCAAAATTCAGCGATGATTTGTCATAGGAAATCCTTTATGAAAACTATATTTTAATGATGAAATCTTACACTGTCGAAAAAAAGAAGTCAATCACCCACCGAAATGGAGTTTCCGGAAGTGCATCACCTTTCGGAAAAAATCGAACTTCAGGCTAGGTTCCCTGTGGGTGTTAATTTTAAACATTTTTTCGGTGTGAAACCATATTATTAGAGGAGTTAAAAAAACAAATAAATTTCACCTACACGCATTCTTACTTACAAATATTATTTCTTACAAGCATTTGAGGTGTGGCCGTGTTCATAATTGCAGATTTAACGCAGTACTAACGCAGTGCGTTCATCATCATAGCTGCGCAGTGTGCAGTACGTTCATGAAAGCAGCCTGCAGAAAAATTTCTGCAGCAATTGCGCAGCAAGCGCAGTAAAGAAATTGAGCTGACAATAAAGCAGCAGAAAGTGACTTTTGTGCAGTACTGCGTTAGATTTCTGCAATTATGAACGCAGCCTGTTTTGAAAGTTCAAGTGAAATTTTGAAGCCTTTTCGAAGTAAAATTCAAAATTTCAAAATTCAAATTAGGCGAATTTTTAACTCCTTAATACAAGAATGTCAAAATAACTCCGCGCTATGGTGTTAATTTTTTCTGAATCACACTTCGCAGTGCTTACTTTTAATTATATTTGAGGCGCTGTTAATTTGTCCTCGGATTTTTTGGAAAGTGTAGGAACCGCCGTGTTGCCTGCTTGTCTTCGTCTCGCTTTTTATTCGTTATATGCGGCGGAAAGAAAAATCTTACTAGTTTTGTGTAAACTAACATTAATTATAATAAATTAATAATAAAAATGAAACCAAAATATTTTCCAAAGCTTCAGTAGGTAGTAATGAAAAGGTACGATCAGGTTTTTCAATCATAGCTAAAAAAAAATCTTAGAATAATTTATAACTATTTTTACCACTGGAAAATTTTGATATTTATTCCCAAAAATTAATATGATGACTTACTCACACCCCCAATAATTATCGTTTTTATGTGCTCTTCGTTTTTCTAATTCATTGTGCCTTTTTCGCTGCCAATCCGCTAAAGAAAGTGCCATTAAACTCTTAAGTATTTTTTCCCATTAGAATGACTTCTTGCACTAAATCTCAGCGGTTCAGTGTACTATCAACATTTCATGTAGTCTGGAAATCGTTCCTGTGTCAATTTTTTGTTGTTGTTGTTTCTAACCAATATACTCACCATTTGAACTAACACAATGTTTCGCTATTTCTTGAGAGTTAACTGTAAGAAAAGACATGTGTCTCATACTTTTTTTTCATTCACAAAAGCTAGTAACATCTTGTAGTCTCTCAATTGGTGTATATCTTAGTTTTTTTGACTATAGCAATTTGAAAATGTAAGCACATAAATGTGTAAAATATGTGCATAAAAGTGATATATTCCAATGTATATCTACGTTTCTCTGGAGACAGTTTCATGCAAAATAAGGAAAACACGATGAAACCCAAAAGATACATTGGAGAACAAGAGTTTCAGCTTAGAATTTCTCTACAGGGATGTCCATAGGATAGTAGTGCCGAATTCTACTTTTAATATTGCATTTTTATAGTTTTATATACGTTCTCAAATACAATCATAGTCACATCCAATGCCAAAAAAGGAGTTTTCCAGATAAAGAACTAGATGGGCACGTCACAAGTTGTCTGCTGAAAGTAACAAGTCAAGACGGCGACAAAACACAAGAAAAAGGAACCACCACAACAAAATATAGCGGAAGGTATCGCAATATACATATTGCGACAGGAATGTATCTATAGATATATGAAAACCATATATAATGGATAACGAGAGGGAATCTCTCTCCTGTGTAGGCGAAGCAAGACACGAATATGCGATAAATTGGATGTGAAGGGCAGAAACACGGTGCAATAACAGAAAAAAAGATTGAAAAATTGAATAAATAATAAAAAATGCTATGACATTTCTTAAGGTAAAAGGAATAAACGCGTCTGACTTGAAGGAGAACGAAAAATGTTAAAAAATCAGTAAGCCAAAAAAAAAATATTCAACACCTTACACAGCAGATTCAAAGATCAGGTTTTCGCACAACTCTCTACTCTTGTCTCATTTCATTTTTTTTTAACAGCGTACAACAAAGATGTTTTTGCTGTGGAAAATCAAGTAAAGTGAAGCAAAAAATCATCTCGCAAATTAAGAAACATCTTTTGTTAATGTCATGTAACTTTTATTCATTTACAATGAAAAATTTTGTTGCCATAAGGCGACTTTTAAAATATTGAAATTTTGGTTTCCTTTTCAGACGGTAAACCCTTAAATGTGCAAAATTTCGGAAATATAAAAAATTACGCTACAGTAATTTTTGCCTTTTCGGATCCAACGCTTCACCTCTCGTCCTACTTTTTCTCAGTTTTTTATGTTTGACTCATGTGTGTAACAACAATTTCTAAAATAGTCTGAAACTGTTCGAAATGCTGCTTTAATCGCCACGGAGTTGCCACCGGCTCAAGTGTTATTTCAGCCCTCACAATAAAAAAATAATTTTACATTGGAATTCAGCCTCAAAATTAAAAGTAAAAGTAAAGTGTGCACTGAAAAACTCTCAACGCTTTTATCTTACTTTAATTTTTGAGGCCAAAACCAAACGTAAAACAGTTTTTTTTTTTGTTTTCAGTACATTTTAAAACCTTATATTTAAAAAAAAAAATATTTTTTGACAAGAAATGTCAGATTTTCTTTAGACGCAGCTTGGCTGCATTCCGCACGTTTTATCAGAATTGTCAATGATTTCGTTTTTATTTAAATACGAATAACTTTTAGCTAAAAATTTTCCTTTAAGAAATTTTCAATTAAACTTTATTCTATTTCCAGGAAAAGTCTTTGCTATTTTTTTTCAAATCTTCAACATAGTGATTGAACTTGAAATGTATACATAAATCTCCACCAAAATTCAGTAATTCTAGTCCCATTTTATAATGTTTAGACATTTAGCATGTAATGTTCAATAAACAAGATTTTAATGTGCGGCTACGTGTAAAATTATGGATAGTGTATACAATTTACCATCTGGTTTTTCACCTTTCGCCATAAATCCAACCAATATTTTCATCCTTTCATCTATTAGGGCAGTTGAAATAAATCTTGATTTTTGGTCCCTTTTTCCATTCCATTTCCCCTTCAAAGATATATAAGACACGAGTGAATCTGTTTCTGTTACTAAACTACATCACTTATAAAAGTACTGACCCTCAACCGGCCGACACTTGAGTACTCTAAGGGCAATAAACGTTTGTTAAGATAGATATATGGATAGTAGTAAGGATAAAGGTCCTTCTGGCCATCCACAGAAAATCAAATGAAAAGAAAAGGGATGAAATTTTTTGGTTAGAATAAAGCAAGTTGAAAACTCCCTGCGGTAACATCGAAACACGAATAATTCGTTATACAAAAACCGAGTGAAATTTTATCATAAGACAGAAAGCTCGGAAATTGAACTGAAACCAAAGCAAAAATAGACCAGCCGAAAATCCACACAGACAGCGAAAATTGTGAACGTGAAGGGTGAAATTAGATAAAGCTAGATAAATACACCACCATAAACACACACAATTGCAGCACAAACAAAAGATTTCCCTGTATTCGAATTTGATTGTGTACAAAAACCAATTCAGCCAAACGAATAAGGACCACCGACCGGTGAACTTCGTTGAACAACAAAAATGTATGGTATCCCTGTAGGAGGACTCCAAGAATGGCACAAAGCGTATGAAGGGTGGAATGGAAGTTCCAAGGGGCGAACAGCCATAGGCAATTTTTTACTTATTTCACACTGACTGCTTTTTCACCAAGGAGTCTCTGATATTCCTTCCTGGCCGAAGTCGCCATGCACAAGGCGTATGAAATTGGTAAAGGGCCGCCACGTAGAAAAAGCCTTGCGTGCTTAGCCACTATTTTGATTGTGCTAGCATTTTCAGATATCATAAAAGGCCCTGCAGTTCTATTTCCAATCCCACCAGATACATACAGTCGGAAATAAAGAAGTTAACCAAGTCCTAGAGAATCCTTTCGCGACCGACCTTCCAAAAAAAAAGCCGCTCGCGAAATTTTTCCTATCGTCTCTACATCCCGTGGAAAATATTCCCGTATACCGATGGCTGCGATACTGATACCGGTGCGATGGTTCAAAGAACCTTTTGCGGAAGACAACCCTAAATAGGTGTAGGACGAACCTAACCTAAAAATACAATTTCCAATATGGATTTTCCCAGCCCTTTAGATAGAATTAGAACTTCGTGTGTAACTATACGATGATAGTTTACGAAAAAAGTCTGCATGTGCGAGTAAAATGAAAGCCTTTAGTTGCCGGGTCTGGAAACAAAATGACCACCCCGGCCCCCCATCGACAAAAAAGTACTGTGACGAAAATATACCTATTATTGTTGTTGTTGCTGTGTTTCAGTTGTTATTGTTGTTGGGTAAACTGTAGGAAAAGCGCACATTAAATAAAACAGCACATTGGTACGTTCCGCCCAGCACCGCCCAAAGCCATTTTGCCAGCTTAATTTCGATATAAATCCTATTTACACGTCTATACTTTTCCGTATTTTTCCTTTGCGACTGTATTAAAAGTATACACATATATATTTGTAGATAGAAAATTTTGTAGATCCGATATAGATTCGTTTACACGTCATTTCTGGCGCCAAGAGTATGCCCGACATAGTTCCATGATGTTGATGACTCGAAATCGGTATACAACAGCAGGGAATTTAATTTTTGCTGGAATTACACAATTTCGCGACTTCCGATCTAAATCCAGATTTTGATATGAATCCAAAGATTGCTATTGTATAAATACATGGTGCATTGCAACTTAGTCCCGTTTGCACGTACTATTCTTAAAAAATTAAGTTGCGGTTAGCCTAGCTAAACTTTAGAAATTCTGGTATTTGAATAATTTAAGTTGTACATAAGTTGCTAAGTTTCGTTGGTGCAGACGGCACTTACAGTTCCAACATACACGAATCAATTCTATGGAGTATCCTGATCAAAGTTTTCCAAGAAACCCCACCCCCTTCCCCCCAAATTGCTTCTTCATCCCTTTTTTATACCCGTATGGTGAAACCAAAGGGTATATCAACTTTGCCTTACCCGTTGTAACGCCAAGATCCCGTCATCGCACAAAAAAATGAATTACACCAGTGTGTTTAGAATGATAAAAATATTTAATTTCTGCATGTCCGTCCGTCTGTCTGTCTGTCTGTCCGTCTGTCTGTCTGTCTGTCCGTCCGTCTGTCTGTCTGTCTGTGGCGCGGATTGCGGGCGCACGGATTGAGCTAGAGACTTGAAAGTTTGCACAGATCCGTTTTTCGTAAAATGCGAGGCTAAGTTCGTTAATGGGCAAAAATTGACCATTAGGGGGGGTACCCCCCATACGAACGAAAACGTTTTTTGTGAATATCTCAAAAACGGTGCATCTTATCAAAAAAGTCCAAGAGCAAAAGTTATTTAGGATATGATTCTACATAAAACTCCCATACATTAAAATCCGATTGGAATAAATTTTAAAAAATCTTATTAGAAAGTTTGACTTCAAAGTGGAATTTTGGTACAACTGTTCGAATTTTGATACGAATATCACCATACGGGTCTCCAATGATTGCCAGATTGGCAATTATAGCTTTTGTTATGTTTAAAACTCGCTTCATATTGAAATGATTTTGTTTTTCATAAACAAGCGAGCTCTTCGAAGATCTCTTTTATTTTGTCAAATATAGGTATTTTTTTCTTCAGTTTCTACTTATATATAAGTGTTTTAGAGAAATGTATACAGTTTAATTTGACGAAAAACTCGGGTTTCTATTGAGTATATTTTATTTACAAGAAAAGATTTCCTTAGATTTGTACACAATTTGAGTAAATTTACCTTACATAATTTTCTTGTCCAAATTTTATTGCCCTTCATTGCAGATATTACGGAACTACATAATGATTCAATGAATACATTCCGATGCAGTTTTTTTCTGGATTTGTATACTCTATATGAGATTTATATAGAGCTATATTAGATTTAGTACACCGTTTGTATCCAATCGTCGAGCACAAAAACGAACTACACCAAGTTGTTTGGTATGCCAAAATATTGTTTTTCCGCATTTCCGTCCGTATGTCCGTGAACACCAAAGGATTGAGCTAGAGACTTGAAATTTGGTACAGTTGCGTTTCTATTAAATGTCAAGGCTGAGTTTTTGAACTGGTAGAAATGGACCATTCCTTCCCATCTCGCCCATTCAAACGAACAGTTTTCTCTACTTTTCTCGAAAACAGTTAGTTTTATCGAAAAACTCAAATAGACAAAATATGTTTAAAATCAAATTTTACACAACCTTTCCATACATCAAAATTCAATTGGACCACTTCATCTCTCCTCCCCCACACAAAAGTAATAGTTTTGTGCGATTTTCTCGAAAATTGTGCACGGTATTCAAAAATTTATGGAGACGAAATGTGTTTGGAATATGATTTCACATAACCATTCCATACATGGGACCACCCCTTCCCCGATCTCCCTAACAAATGGATTTTTTTTAATAAAATTGTTTTCTTTCCTCATATTGAGTATTTCACGATTGGCGTCTGGCAATTGTAGCTTTTCAAATTTTGTAATCCCCAAAAAAAATTACAGCAATTAATTTAACGTTAAATAGGAAATGATGCCACAATTTCAAATTCCTCGCTTTCAATGATGTGGAGTCAATTTAAAGCCACGGATAGGAAAATTTTCCATGTAATTTACATATTTATTAGTTAAAAGTTTATCAACAAGGAAAAATTTCAAAACTCCCCACAAAATGAATGACAAAGTGGAAATGAGTTGAAAGATAGTTTTACAAGGAATGAAAGTACTTTTCATACTTTCTTCATTTCTTGTTAAAGAAAAACTTCCACAACTATTTTTCAACTACACAGGTGATCAAACTACATCGTCATCCTAATAATTAGAAAATGCTATTCAAAATAAAAATGAGAAAAAACCGACTTCATAAGGGAGTAAAAGTCAATGTATGTAAAAAAAATTTTTTTCTCCGCCGTTTTCCTATCACCCTTTGACATGGCTTTCTAGCAATTTACGTATACGATCTGCAGTGAAATGATATGTAAAAAGGAAGCAAATATGTAAAAAGGATAAGCGTCACTTGGGTTTTAGCTTCGAGGATCTTTTTTTTTTTGATATACACATTCAGCTAAAGAGGAAAAATCTACAGAGATTTCGAAATTTATACTGTGACACTATCGCAATACGAATCTATGACATATAGAGAGACTCATCTTGTAGGAGTTGAATTTAAATGGACGGATGGATATATAAATAACTAGATATAATGGCGTCATAGACACCAACTAACAGAACTTAGTTAAATTGTGTATAGGATATTCATCCATATGCGCCATAGAGAGATGGCATCTTCAAGAAGTGTCATGCAATTTAACGCTTGAAATACATTCCATTGAAATAAGAGCTGCAAAAAAGTGTAGCAACTGTGAATTTTATACGGATTTTTTACAAAGTTTTTTTTTTATTATTTTATTTTGCCGTCTTCATGTCTTTTTGTACGTCTTATGCTCTGCTTACACCCAATGTTATACAATGTGATTCAAACATTAAAGCAAATTGAAGTTGTATCGTCAGTAACTCAGTTATACATGTCACCGATGCGATATGATTTCAAATGGAATTCTATGCTACTCTTTAGAAGAAGTCAACAAAAATACCTCCCAGTGTAAAAACTTTTGAACCTTATATAGGGTAAATAATACAATTTTGGATATTAATAAAAATTACTTGATTGAAATGATGGTATTGTAGTTAGGAGCTGTCGATAAAATACAACACATGTTTATTGGAACGGTGGTGTCTACGGTGGTGTGACGGCGGTACTAAATTCCATAAAAAAAATCGTGAAAAAATCTGGCGAGGGGAAAGAGATGTCCCGAAAGCCCCAAAGAAATTTACACACACTTCTAGAAAAATAGCTTCATCAATATGTATTACAAATCGCCGACTAAATATTGTTTTGTATATGGAATTTAAAAAGAAAACTATTTTCCTTAAAGCCCGATTTATACACTTCAAGTAACTCCCGGCAAGTAAAGAGCGGCAAGTAGTTTGCTTCGTTTACACGTTGCAAGTAAATCGTTGCAAGTAGAATGACAGGCGAAGGAAAACATAACCTAAAATTTTCTGAGAAAAAATATCACGACTCTTTTTTGTGGGAAAATTTGCGAATTTCGACCTAAAACTGTTTGTTGCCGACGAGTTTTTTATGACCGTGTCGTTTTTTCCTTAAAATGTTACGACGTTTTCTGGCAAAGCAGCAAATATAAAATTAACCGAAACACACACACATAAAACCACTTCTTGTGTACACGGTTCCATGTTCTTGTATTGGTTTTTACCTGCCACAAAAATAGAATGGCTTTCTATTATTTTCGAGAGAGCGGCAAGTATTCTCACACATATGCGAGCGTCGCACACTATGTCAAATCGCGTGTATTTACGTCTACTTGCCGCGAGTTACTTGAATTGTATAAACCGGGCTTAAGGAAGAACTTTATGAAAGTTGCGGCATGGTATTCTGTGCGTAGAACGGCTTGATATGGCTTGATGGAAAAAATATCGATCAGATATACGTTTGTTTTACCTTTTTTTTTACATAAAGAAAGATATTAAAATCCATTCGAAAATCGAAAACACAACGGGGCTCCGCACGTCCCCGAAACATACGCCAATCGACTCAGTTCGATGAGTCCACAACATGTCTGTATGTGTGCTTGTGTTCGGGCGTATATGTAATGAAATTTCTAAGATCGACTTCTACCACTAAATCTTAACCGATTTTGACACTGGTTTTTGCATTCGAAAGCTTTTATCGTACCCTATGAAACGAAACGTTTGCGAGAAAATTGCAAAAATATTTTCCAGTTACATCATTGAGGGACGAAACAGCATTATTATTTTTTTTTTTTTCCGACAGAGAATTGCGGACCTTGATTTTGCTATTTGAGAACGGCCACATATCAACCCTATGAGAATTTTAGTATATGACACGTATTTGTCACTAGGAGTATATCAAATATAGTGGCAGATACATCCCCATTGACCAGAAATGCTTTATATACCATAGTACTAATAGATGGCATGTGCGATTTTGTACACCCTTGACTTTTTAATTAAAGCCTCCTAAATTAACCATTGGTTGCTAATAGTTGATACTGCCCTACAAAGCATTTTTTTGTTCAAAAATCCATCGGTATATCTTCAGAATGACTTTCATGGTTCTAACATCATCTGACAGTATTCTATTTCAGTAGCTTATAATAATTCCGCTTCGTATAGAAAGAATTTATGACATGCACGCACTTTTCTACGGTTGCCAGTTTATGGATATAAATTTAGAATTGAAGACGACATTCGACTAATTTTTTCCCCATCTTAAGACTATTTCCCTTGGCGCAGTATCTATGAGATACAAAAGCGATTTTTCAAAGTCTTCCCTTTTAAATCTTACTAGCACTTGTTGTTTAGAAGATTTGGTCAAACGTAAAAAAATTTTAATCCCTTAGCAGACTCGGTTTTATGCGCGGCATTCAAATCTTTATAGGGAAACCATACAACCTAATAAGTCAGAATATCTGTGATTTGGTCAATTTTGTGACGTGGCAAAAGATATTCCGACACCGACATAAATATGAAATAAAATTGAATCAACTCGAAGCGTTGGCGTTTTAATCGTTTTGAGGTTAAGTTTCTAATAATAGACGATTTTTAATTCATGAATTAATAATATGCAACGATCGATATTTCGTTTATGAAGGAAATTTAAATATTTTTAACAAAAGTTACGCATTTTAACAAAACAGCCATTTTTCCATTTATATATAGATATAATCTACCACTCCCCGATTGTTAACGAAACAAAGAAACCCTTTAAAAAAACCTTAAGTTGAAATAAGCGTACACTTAAATCCTTAAAGTCAAAATGCAAATACAATAAGAATACAGAAAGTGGAACAAGATGTGGAATTCTACTTAAATTTCGAAATTACGACTTTAAAATTTGCGGGCGAACGATGAAAGGGTGATATTTTTCCCCAACTTTTCATTTTGTTCCATTTCTGTCGTGTCCTGGCAAACACACTGACGACCATCGTACATTCTGTAGATTTTTTCTCGTATTATGCCAATATGGTTAACCAAGTAATCATCATAAAAAGCATATGCGGCACTCGGTGGTGAATTTCTTTCTTTCTGGATGCATTTTCTGGCATCGAATTTCCTGCCGACATTGGAGCCAACTGGATAAAAACAAAAGGCTGCTCGGTTCGGATAAACAACAAAACATCATCCGGCAAACAGCTCGACAAACAACAAGGATACGAAAACGACATTTTCCAGGAAGGTTCAACAAATGTATAATATAAGAATACATCAGGTCTAGTTTAAGCTTAAATTCTCATTCCGATTTTGTCCAGGATCTCTAGTCCGGGCAGTTATAAAACACTGCCATAGGCTTGAACTAAAAACCGACCATCTTTTTATCTAAATATCCAGAATCATCGGAAACTGAGTGCGCTTCAGCTACTCCTTCTGATGTACTTGTTTACAAAGATGAGTGTGTTGCCGTTTTGAGTGGGACGAGAACCATCGAAAAGTGCAGGATTAGTAGCAGCATTTATCCCATCCATTTCTGCATTAACTCCACAGGA